>CM065321.1:6725316-8008132 GCA_033032175.1 Saturnia japonica | reverse complement strand
CGATCATGATCACATGAGCATCCTATGGGTTAACTTCTATCAAAAAAGTATTAGCGCCTTCCGTGTTCAATACAATGATGCCTTTGGAACATTATTGGGACTGCCGCGATTCTTTAGCATGTCTGAGATGTTTGCGGTTCTTCCTTCATGCCCAGAGAGTGACATCCATGTTAGGTAGATTTCGTAATAGTCCCAACTTAATAATGAGAAAGCTCATGAGTACTTACGACATGAAGTTTATGAAGCACTGGATATCGGTGGCTGTACATTAGATGTGTTATTTCATCAATAAATATTGATTACTGTAATATAATATAAATTAAATTTTATTTTATTTTGATTGAATGTCACTATTTGTACATTAGTTTACTCCTATATGCCCACCCTTGTTGCCTTAAAAATAAATATATTATTATTATTAGCCAATGAAATATGTATTAAATTTATCTATTTGTATTTAAAGGGAAAGAGCTTATAAATATTTTTAAATACAATAATGAACACGTCTAGTGATTTCGTATATATAGTAGTATGGTCGTGTGTGAAAGAGTTTCAGTGAAGTGACAAGTTTGATGTTAGACACATAATGTGAAGTGATATTACACAAAATGTGGACGGGCGAGCTGAGTTTTATTTTTATATTATTCGGTAAGTACATATATGTGTGTCTTCTTAGTAGCTTGCATTTATAAATAAAACTATTGTTTGTCAGTTATTGTCATAAAACATAGTCCTATAAAAATCCTAATTGAAAATCCAGTATTTTTTCTGTCTAGTATCTAACTTAGTAGATACACTTGATAGAAATTCAACCTAATATACTTAGAATATAAAATAGAGTTTTTATAAGATAAGAAGAATATCCCGTAATTAAAATTAAAAATATTTTTTATTAATTTATCTAAACATCTAAAACCCATTAACTAACACAACAAATAAGATTTCATATCACTATACGTCTTTATTTTTGTTTAAGAATATGGAATACTTATATAGAAATTCTACAAGACAGTTTTTAACAAAAAAGGAAACAAACTTCAATCATTTTGAGCTGTTTCGTGGTGTATTTTCGAATTCGAAGCTCCAATGCCAGTGAAATTAAAAATGGGACCGCCATTGAAGTACCCTTTCCAAAGAAAATAGATTTTTTTTTTTTTTAACTGACTACACTGTTCGCCTTAGGGGCCCTATCCAAAAACAGAGCCGCTGCGGCTTTTACAGCTTCACCGGACTTGGAGAAAATAGAATCATCTAAATCGGTTTATAATCAAAGAAGTTATGGCTGAACATCGATAAAAAAATAAAATATATACATTCGAATTTTGAAACCTTCTTCTTTTTTTGAAGTCGGTTAAAAATTCAAACAGTCGAATACAAATTCAACTTATTTAATATTATAAATTATGAAAATAAAAAAAAAATCTCAATTTTATTTATGTGACAAAAGTCGTGTTTTATTCAAATATGAAATTTTATTGCTTTAAAATGGACAACATAAAAATAGTAATAAGTGTATGTCACAAACGTAATTTGGTTTCCGATCTAAATAAATGAAACCCCTTTTATATCAGCGACAGCAGAAATTTATTTTTCAATAGGCTGACTACATAATGGAATATTTGCAAAATGCTCCCGGTTAATGTTAAAAAGAGGGGAGAATAAAAAATAACGGAACGTGACGGGAAACAAAGCACGTTTTTATCGTGGAAAGGATCGGACTAATGGAGGCTGGACTCTGATGATCACGACTATTATCGGAACGTTTCCAAAAACTTTAGCAACGAAAATGTATATTTACGTAAAAGGAGAGAAACTTAAAATGTTTTAAAAGGAATGCGGACGAAATTTGCAATTTATTACTTTTTTTCTAGATTACTAGAGCATTACTTGACGTTAAACAACTAAATCTATACATTTACCTTTCACTGAACTTATATTTAACCCTTAATCCTTAAATATATGATGTATTTCTACATAACAAGTGTTTTTAATACTTGGTTATTTTCCAATTTTTTTATAATAAAAAAAAAGTTGTGCATTTAAGTATTAAGCGGAATTTGGTTATGATCTTAAATATCATAATTGTTATAGTAATTATCACAAATTTTATATTATTAAAGTATCAAGTAGGCGGTATTAGGAAATGTATTTGCTTACAATTAAATTTATAAGATGTGGAATATCTACTTGGGAAGATATATGGTAAAAAAATAAATAAAAAAATAATAATTAATTCAATCAAACTTATTGTTCTGTTTGTTACACAAGTTTTTAAGTTGGACCTTCGAATTCGAAGATACACCACAAAACTGCTCAAAATCATTTAAGTTTGTTTTGTTATATAATTTTTGCTGTTCGATAGGTTATACATTAATTAACATGAAATTTGTCATAACTTTTTTATACTTTTAAAATAATTTTAATTTATAAAAAAAGACGAAGCTGATGAAAACTTTATTATTATTACTAAGTAAAGTACAACGAAAAAAAAAACATTTTTAATTTACTTATACCGTATAATCACGTAAATAGTAAAAGTATATATAAGACAATATTTTCAAGTTATCAGGAATTGTAAATTTCAACAATTAAACTAATGCGTTGCTCTGAAACAAAGTTTTTTTATTTTAGTACATACACACACTACTAACTAATTACACTTTTTAAACATAATAATATTATCCTACCTGAAACAAAGAAACGACATTTAAAGTGTATTATTTAAATTGTCAATTCCTTTTATAAACAAATACAAATTTTATATCTCAATCACGGTTACTTGTCAGTTAAACTTAAACTACTTCCTCGACCGAGTTAGCCATTATTACTTACAGCGCCATCTATGAAATACATGCAACTACGAGACGAAGCCGTACAAAATAAAGAAATAATTAGTTTCTTTACATTTCCCTTCCCCAAAGAAGAAAATTTTCACCAAAATTTTCATTTATCTATACTCAACAATTAAAACTAAGTCTAAATTTTACAATATTATATTAAAGTAAATAGAATTTGTTTTTATGTAGGTATTGGTATAAGTTTTGTGACATGAAAGAGATTTGACTCTGACTTTTTGTGACCTGTATTAATTTTATATACTGAATTTGATATCTTTTCAATAATTTTAAATGGACCGATTTTTAGTTCATCTAGTTTACTTCTGTTTAGTTTGTTCCCATTCTCTACATATACTATATCCTCTGTATTTAGATTTAATTCAGTTCTATTTTTGTCAAATTTTTGTTTGTTATAATTATGTGATTTAATTGAATTTTCAAATGCTATTTTCCTATCACTCATCCATTCATTTTCCGATTTATCTCGTTTTAGTTCATTTGGCAAACAAGAAACATCTGTACCATCTAACAGGTATTTTGGTGCAAAGCCAGTAACTGTATGTTCTGTATTATTATATTTATCTACACAGTTATGAGCAATGGTTGTCCATGCTACTTTATTACTTTTTTCGTTTATTTTACATCTGATTTTGTTTACGAGTGTTTGATTAAGTCTTTCATTTAAAACGTTAGAAAACGGGGCATTTACCGCCGTGAAAATCATTGTTATAGATTTTCCATTTAAAAATGTTTCACAAAAGTTATTCCTCCATACTGCCCATTCGGAATTCACGGTTAATTTTATTAACATACTGCTATACCAATCTAGGCACTGTTTTTCTAGGAGATGTTTTAAAATTTCAATTTTTTCTTTTTCCTGTAGAATTTCAAATCTTTCACATTCATTCTCAAATTCACTAATCCATTGGTCAGCATTTGATGTTTTATTTGAAAATTTTTCTATCAAAAACCTTTCAGCAGTTTTTCCTATATTTTTTTTCTCTGGCGCATTGCTATTGCTGTTATTGTGTGAAGGCATTGCTACTTCTGTGATCTCATTTAAATACTGGTCACCAAACTGTAAATTTTCACCTTCATCTAGATATATTTTCCTCAAATCCGTATTTAGAGGGATCCATACTGATCATGTTTGGTGTCTTTTTTTTAGCGAGTTTTTGATTTTCGTAAAAACGTCTGAAGACCATATGGCAGTGTGTTTACTTGCGGGCTTCAACTCATCTGGGACTTCAAAAACACGTCCGTCCGTTGTCTCAATAGAGGGTATGCTTATGATATTTGTTTTTCCATCCGTTGACCCCACTACTATAAATTTAAATTGGAGTCGTTCCATCTTCCTTGATTTTAACTAGAAATGTCGTTTTATAAGACAATATTTTCAAGTTATCAGGAATTGTAAATTTCAACAATTAAACTAATGCGTTGCTCTGAAACAAAGTTTTTTTATTTTAGTACATACACACACTACTAACTAATTACACTTTTTAAACATAATAATATTATCCTACCTGAAACAAAGAAACGACATTTAAAGTGTATTAATTAAATTGTCAATTCCTTTTATAAACAAATACAAATTTTATATCTCAATCACGGTTACTTGTCAGTTAAACTTAAACTACTTCCTCGACCGAGTTAGCCATTATTAGTTACAGCGCCATCTATGAAATACATGCAACTACGAGACGAAGCCGTACAAAATAAAGAAATAATTAGTTTCTTTACTTAAATAAAATGTTACAAATTGATCATTAACAATTACGCTCAAATTACAATACAATTAAAATTTGTATTATCTCTGTCACGTTTCTCCAAACTTGTAATACCTATAGGTAATTATAATGTACATTCTTCGTTCAACAAAAAAAATAATTCTAATTATAATTGGTGTTTTCTGATATATAATTATAAACGACAAGCACTTCGTAAAATGAAAATGTATATCAAAATGTAATTCAAGTTTCTACAATAAAGGAAATTAATTTAAATCTAAAATTAAAGATACTCTCTTTTAAAACCAATTCCTAGAACTCAAAAAGGTTTCATCCGCAGATTGCTTTTTTGGTATCATTGAAACATTATAACTATTGTCTACCCATATATGGCGATATGTATAAACACACAGAGCTTAAAAACCAGGACGAGTTTTACAAAAAAATCATTTTTTTAAGAAAACTGTCTCCAGTTTATAACCTCACTAACATTATAAATGCAAAAGTAACTATGTCTGCTTTATATTACCTTTTGACGACTAAACCTTTCAACCGATCGCAATAAAATTTGGCATAGAGGTTGCTTGGGACCCAGAAAAGGATATACTACGAACAACGCGAAGTCTCGGGAAGAAACTAGAGTTAAATATCTCTTTCTTTTTGTTTGTTCCACCATCTTGGCCTAGAAGACTCATTAGAGGTAAATGAAATTCCATATTTTTATTGATATTTCTTGTTGGGCAGGTGTATCAGCGGGCGGCGGAGGTTGGGAACCCCTCGGTCAGCCATATTTCGACAACAGTACGAAGCGGGAAGCCACCGCCGCCGTTGGCCAGCCTGCCTACCTTCACTGCCGTGTAAGAAACCTCGCCGATAGAGCGGTAAGGTTTTGAACATTATAAAAATAATTTAAAACACCATCAAAGTTGAAAAGAAACGAAAATATGGAGGACGTGGTAATAGTAATAATTTATAATAACATTACTAAAAATATTTTATCAAAGTGACAAATGCCTCAATTTAATCAGTTGTATAATAATATACATACTTCTTATATAAATAAAAAACTAGCCATTTTTGTTTTGTTTATGCCGTTTGTTTTAATTATTATATTAACCAGGAAAAATGCTGTTTAAAAACACCCCATTAATTATATAAAAATGTATAATAATAACGTTATATTAAAAATCTTCTATAATTATAACATCCGTAAAGTGAGATGATAAAAATATCTGTAGACATTTTATTCTCCATTTGACCACAGTTTGACCAAATCTTTTCAGGAAATATTATAAAAAAAGAACAAATATCAATAACGGGATAGGACACTTAACAAATGTTAAGTAATTTATAAATATTTTTAGAAATTTGATCAAATAAGATCAACGCTTTTCTTTCCTAGAGTATTCCAATAAAAATTACCAAAAGAAAAGCAATCAACAAGACCTCATATTATATAAGATGTCTATCGCTCAAGATTTAGAATTAGTCAATCATTAACATAAATCATATTAATCCGGCCATATTAGACAAAGGAACCGAGTAATTGTACAACTATAAAGCCTCACACGAGGGGGATGTTATAGTACGTAGAGTAGCTAGTAGGAGTGTTAAACATCAGATACAGTGACCTCACTGACATCATTTTGGCGAATTACTGTATAAAAAAGATTGTCTTATGAGAAGCGTACCACGTCATAAGTGCAAGTTAAATATAAATAGAATAGTTTTTGTAGATGTTATTTTAGTTGTAAATTAATTATTAGTTTTCATGAACTAAAAACGTATTCAGACAATAATTTGACAGAAAAAAAATGCTATCAGAAACAAATGAGATAAAAATAAATAAAATGAAAAGCATATACCTGTTAAAATACTTCTATAATAGTATTGTCCAACATGCTATAAACGGCAAAGCTTAACCTTGTCCTTATGATGAAGTAACTTTTGTTCATAAGAATTAATATTCCATGCCTAAAAATAAATCTCATAAATCATTTTTTAATCTTCATGTAATGTTTGTTATAAAATACCTCATTGTGACTTATGTATAAGAGATAGGCATATGCTATTACAGGCTTTTTTAGATATACTAAGAACTAATATTTTTGTAGAACATTGTATTTACGTATCATTAACCATAACGCCAACGTACGCGGATAAAGCAGTTCGGGGTTACTTTCACTTCCAACTAACTTAACAAAAACCAATATTTAAGGTTAGCTGAGAGTTGTAGCCTAGATAACCTATACTATTTCTCGTGAATCTATCATATGAAAAATAAATTTTTGAAATCCGACTGGTAGTTCCAAAGATTAACGTGTTTAAACAAACAAACTAAACTCTTCCGCTTATATTATTAGTATAGATGTATAAACACATTTTACGTAATGTTAGGCATAATGTTAAACTTATAATATTTTGCATTGCGAAACTTAGATATAATATATATACATGTATTATTAATTATAATAATATCAGTTAAATATAATGATAAAGACAACCCTGCAATCCGTAATTAACATTATAGTACAATATAACTCAACGAGATAGTAAATGATTTAAACATAGCACTATTCGTGAAAGTGGGTAATCTTCTGTATGGTTTCCGCCGTGAGCTCCGATATGAATGGTGTTCAAATTGCCAGTGCACAGCTGAATCATTCCCGGTGCAGATTGCGACCGACTTAGCTCATATTTTATCAAATTTTTTCCATTTATAATAGAACGCTTACTATACTCGACATTGCTTAACAAATTTTCTTTATTATTTGAATAAAAAATGTCTCTACACGTATAGTAATTTTTATAGTTACTAATGTAGATAAATATTTAATCTTCAATACATCAGAGAATTAATGAAAAAACAATGATACATCTAATAGGTATTGTAGAAGTATCGTAAAGGAATATAAGCAATTAGGTACTAATGGAAGACAGATCATAGATATCAAATTGTATGGACAGTGAAAATTAAAAAGTTATAAATCGTAGTTTAAATTGTCCTAAAAGGGCATTGTACGTTCGTCATTCCGTTGATGGTCTTTTTTGCCTCCAAAACGGTTTAATGGAGAAATCGATTTTTAATTAAAATGCTTTGGAGCACGTCACTCGTACCTATAGGAATAGTATTCTTTAAAAATCAAATACTTCTTATGTTTTATTATGTTTACTTAACAACTTAACAAAGATATTATTATTTCTTCATCGTCAGCACATAATATCATATTTCAACCATTGAGGTATATGGTATGGTATGTATATAAATAAATAATGATTTAAGCGACTCTAATGACTTAAATAAAATTGTATATTTAGATAATGGCTTACTTTTCAACTTTACCTACAAACATATGAATTCTAGTACGCCTCTCATACCGCAAAGCGGTTGAGGTTGTGCTCTACTCTCGACACGTCAAAGTCGAGCAATGTTTTGCTCTTAAACTGCCTAATGCTAATGCCTAATTAAATATTTTAAGAAAGCAGTTCAAATAATCTATCTCATATTCCGTAAAAACAACTTTATATTGTCATTAAAAAAACCATTTGAAAAACATTCACGTGGATGTCCGGATTTATTTTACGAGGTGGTTACGATAACTCCTGAAAAATGTACTTATGGAGACCGAGTTTTGTTTATTATCTTCAGAATATCATTAACTAGTTACCTATTTAATATCAACATTCTAGTTGCACTTTTGGATTTTTCAAACTTTTTTCTTTTTTTGCAAGACACCGAGCTATTCTCTGTCGCCTAGATACTAGGTATATATGTAATAATACCTGCAACTTAGAAATATAAGGGTGTAAAATAAAACTAGTTCACTTTTATATCCCTCTACTTGTCATTAAACATGTTCACAAGTAATTAGTTAATTTGCGTTGTTAGTATGGTTCAAATTTTGCAACTGAATTTTAAAATAGTTATCCCCATTCAACCGATTGAGCTGTTTTGTATATACGTTTCGTTTTGATGATAATACATGGTTAACTAAGGGACGTCATTCTAAATCCAATATGGGGCGGACTGCTAAAGATGGTGGACCAGTTATTTTGAGGTACGCTCATGATATGGGTATGAAATAAAAGGATTTGCTCAGAAGAATACGAGAAAAAGGGAGAAAGGGTACCTAAATAATATAAAAAATTTAGTGCATTACAAGCTTTTAAAATTGTTTGATAACAGACTAGAGTTATACAAATAACATTCAGCACAGCTCTTGCATACAATTATATTTTCATTTTATCACATCTGAAATATTTAATAAAAACTTTTTAAAGATTTATTCAATTCCTTACCTGGTATCAATGTAATCTAGCAATAAAACAGTAAGAGGAATCTACAACAATTTGCATAACGCAATCTGCAGAGTAGATAGTGACAATACTGTTCTGTTTTATTCCGGAGCGAGTTGAATCCAGCTTGATCTAGGTTTGACCCATAAAAAACTTCAGTGTACGGAGAAAGAATTGTCGTATATCCAGTTATATCTAGTTAGTTCTGTCTCAGCCACGCTTTAAACTTAGCCACAAATAAAGTTTTAAAACTCCCAACAGTGCAGTGTAGAATACGAAATAGAATTAACCTTGGAGGTGTACCGCATTCAATGGAAGCATTATAAAATAAGTTTCCTACTAACGAGCGCGTTAGAACTTACGGTTTTTACTTTTTCTAATTGCTCTTAACGAATTCATCAAATTTGCACTTACGTGACTGAAATTTTAATTTATATCGGGTCTATAGTTGCAAGATGTGAAGAATACAAAATATTCGGAGCTTAAGTTTTTTAGTGCTCAGTAGAAATTTAGGGCATGTTTTATTACAAGCCTTTATAACTTTCTTAACTCTTGGTTCGTTACCGCTTTAATATAGTTTAGGAAGGCGATGACTTCATAAATATACGAGTTTATAAAATTACATAGGTTCTTTAAATTTTATATTTTATTTAACGTTTTGAAAATTCATCTCCGTACATCAATTGAAATATTAGCCTTTAAAAGGCTTTCTTTATCATTATTAGGTATATATAAAAAAAAAATTAATGATTACTTTGTTTTATGAAAACTATAGTTGTGTTGGCAAAAGATACATTAGTTAATGGTCTCACGTCCAAAAATCATACAACAGTATAAAAAGCAAACACATTATGTAGAAACTCGAATATTGGGCCACACTGGAATAACCAGGCACAAGAAAAAGATTATTTTTTAGCTATTTATTACTATTTTCCTGCAAATTCATTAGTTTTTTTTTCATAATAAATCCTTATTCAGATCACGCGATACCTCTATAGCAAATTTCATTGCGATCGATTCAGAGATTTAGTCGTGAAAATGTAACAAAAATACAAACAGAATTACTTTCGCGTTTATAATGTTCGTTTGGATCACATTTTATACACTATTGTATAGTTTTATTTATTTTTTAAATACGTGTACGACCATCGACTTACAATATACGTAGCAACAAAACAACAGCACAACAGTCGTAGTATTTAATAAAATAAGGAAGATAAATATAATGACACTTGCAATTGTAATATGAAATCGTATCAAACAAATATTATATAACTAGCTGGTACCCGCGACTTCGTCTGTATATTATTGGTGTTTCGTAACCATAAAAGGTATTGAATCTGTCGCTTAATGTGATGGGATTCAACCAATAGCAGAGCGTTGTGAAGCGCTCATACGATCCCGTCCAACCACAACGTCTTCGTGGCGCCTTTGTAAATGGCGTCAGTCAGAAAGTGTCGAGCTTCGCCGGCGCATGCAACTGCGTGCGACTCGAGGTGAATACGGAAAATACCTATCTCATCACACCACATCCAGGACGTTCCCATCGGCTGGACGAACGAGCGTACGTGGCTAAAGGTAAGAATTCCTGTCATAGGGGCGACAGATTCTTAAGCGCTAATAGCCTTCTAACTAAAATCCGGTGGCTGTTTCCCAATGTGCGTGGTGGTCCGCGCACAATTGGATATACACATATTGATATCGTACCACGACAAACCAAAAGAAAATCATAGATAAGGTGGTCACTATGCGTACTGTGGACACAATTCCTACCACCCCGCTAGATTATTACATATACACCGACCGATTTCGAAACACGAGAAAGTAAAAAAATCATAGATGAGTATTATATTTGTAGGATAACTAGTTATGTTATGATTTTACCAGATAAAAAGTACCCTATGTATTACTCCACATTATAGACTGTTTGTGTGCTAAATTTCATCCAAAACCGTTCAGTAGTTTTTACGTGATTGAGTAACAACATACAAATTTTCACATTTATTATATTTGTAGGATAAAACTGGTTAAGCTATAACTGTTATCGGGATAAAAATTACCTTATGTGTTATTTCAGATCATAGTCTATCTGTGTGCTAAATTTCATTCAAATCCGTTCAGCCGTTTTTGCGTGATAGAGTAACAAACTTCCAAACATACACACTTTCACTTTATTATATTAGTAGGATTACCATTATAAATTGAAGCTATCTAACTCAGTTTGGTAACGTTTGGGGAGCGACATAGCATCTTCTCGTCCGAGAACCGCAGTGTTTCAAGACGAAAGTATTTGACCAGTGTGTGTTGCCAGTGATGATATATGTTAGGTGACATGGTCACTAACGATGGTTATAATAAGAAGGCTCAAGGTCACTCACAAGGAAATGGTGAGGGCTTTGCTTGGAGTTTCTCTACGTGATCGAATCAGAAGCTCGAATAGAATCGAACCGATATAGCTCTAGACTTAAGTGACAGTGGAACGACCTAGGAAAGATTGTGGGAATCCGGTGGATGTGAACAACGCAGGACTGGTAGTTTTTTAACTGTCTATACTGTTAGGCTTAAATGCCCCGGAGCCATTAGAGGTTTTGACAGTTTAACGAGGCTTGAGAGACTGGTCAGTGTAACGTTCTTTGAGGGAAGCAGTGGAAGTTTTTTAACTGAATGGATGGATGGATGGATGGAAATTGAAGTATTTAATTGAATTGTAAGGTACACGTAATGGAACGTATTAATTAGAAGAAAAGGATAGTATATTTAAGTTGTTCTAGTATGAAAGAGTAAACGAATGAAGAGAATGACAGGAAGCGTGTAAGTGAGATAGATTATATAAATTGTAGTAGTGTAAGAGAGAAAGAAAATAAAACGATTATGGTGTCGATCAAGTCTTTTTATTTACAGAATCATTCTACAGAGACCTGCATTCAACAAAGTTGGAATAATTCATTGGTTATTTAATGATATTACATAACATATACCTAAGTATCCGTCATATATTAAAATTACTAAACTAAAATTTACTCTTGCAAAATGTACTAATTATATGTGGAGCATATTATAATATTACAAGACATTCGTTTTGTTTTTGATTTTACAACTTGTTGTTCCTTATACTTATTTTTTCCTTTCATACATTAGTCTTTCAATAAAAATTAATTATTGGTCTAAAAAGATTTAAAATTGTGCTAATTTCTTACAGTTCAGAGACTCAACGATATGTTAAAAACAGATAGGAGCTCTTTATTCGGATAGTGAATAGATAAACACTAACTTCAGTAAAGTTTATATTATAAGATTGCCTATGTATATGTAACCTTGTATAAATCATAGTATTACTTATTTATGAAATCATTTTTAGAGGAATTAAATAAATCACTCCCAAACCTAAATGAAACCTATATTAATTTCTTAATATATGCGTGTCGTAAAAGAAAGGAAAAATTGTTTTATCTGATCCTTTCGCTCACGTTGGGATTGAGTTAGCACTCAACCTCCCACATTAGCATCATAATGGCACACGTTTTCGTAAATCGTTGCGAATTAAAATGTAGATTAGCATAATTAATAACACGTTATCAAGGGTCCTGAATATGTTAGTATATTTATGAAGGTTTAAGTAAATGATATAGAAAAGAAATGAAATCTTAATTAATACAACTCAGATGAGTCAATCTATCTAACTAATCAAATATTGTGATAAAATTACCCATTGTAATAAATACTCTTCAGTGAACATTAACAATATCGTGTACGGTCAGAACAATAAATGTATTTATTCATGTTTTAACTTTATCAGTTTTGTTGTAAGTACTATCTTATTTTTTATGCATTAGGTTTAGTAGTCAGGTTTAGTTTACTTACTAAAAGTAATGCGCAATTTATACTTAAAAATCTTGGTATTAAAAAGAAATCACAAAATCACAGCCCAATATTTTGCTACTTTATTAGCATATCAAATTCAATGTGCAACTTTTTTTCTCGGTTAGTAACGATATAAAAGCTAATAAGAGTTATAGTAATAATATTGTAGAAAAAGAAGACGTATTCATATTAACATAAAGTACAATATTATTTCTTCTTTAGTGTTTTCATTCCAATTTAGAGCCTTGTTAACAGTTAATTAGGGTTTTAAAGTCACAATATTAAAAGAAAAGTGGATGCCTGTACATATACGAACGTTATATATACGATGTGACGCATAGCATCGAGTGTGACTATCTTCACCACAATAAGGCTGTGTATCCACCAGAGATGTGTGAGGTAGCTAGGCAGCGCGCGGATTACTTTATTTTCCTATCCTCGCTTAGCGCTGTTCTGTAAGAAAAAGGCTAGCGGAGCTAGAGATATTTGTAGATACAAAAAAAAGTGAGCCGTTGCGGGGCACCTGGCAGATGTTAAATATCGAAATAATTTTGTACATATAATCTGCATAAAAGAATATTTTATGAAAGGAAAAATATGTAAAATAAATAAAAAAGTGAGATATATACGCGAGGGACGCGAGCAAGGAATGTGTCTGATAGACGAGAGCGAGAAATGTGTGTGAGAGATTGTGAGATGTGCGAGAGTGCGCGCGCATTGTAAATTACTCTCATGTACTTACAGAATGGTATTATTATTAATAATAATAAAAATTTGTTAATGGAACAGGTATCATGGATCAGAAAGCGGGACCTGCACATACTAACTGTAGGTGTGCACACGTACAGCAGTGACGCCCGCTTTGCAGCGCTACATGCTGACGGATCCGACGAGTGGACTCTTCGAGTGGCGCCCGCCCAACCTCGAGATTCGGGCGCTTACGAATGCCAAGTTTCTACAGAGCCAAAGATTAGTTTATCCTTCAGGCTAACTGTTGTTGGTGAGTAAAAATGGTTTTGAATTTATAAAATTGTAATAATAAAGATAACCACCAAACCATTATTTTACAAATACTATAAAGCTATATATTATGATACGATATAAATCTTTAACAAATAAGGTATCGTTAGAAGCGTCTTTATCATCCGTCGGTTATAAGCTATGTAATGTCACACTGAATTCAAGTTGGCGCTCTCTAGAGAACAGCCCTGTATTTAATTTTTTTTTCTAATTTGCCATGTTGAGTATCAAATGACAGGGCTTAATCAGCACATTTCAAAAATATTGATAGTACTTTTCAGAGCGCTATGTTTAATATAGTTAATGAAAATGCCAAATAAACCCCTAATGTTAACGATGCTAATCAAACACATTTTGTGATATTATTGAATTGTAGACCATGTCCTTCATCGTTTGTATATAAATGTGATCCTTTTCTTGTTAACTTGGTATAAAATAAATATTGTTTTAAAAAGTAACATTATACACAAATCATTTTTAACATTATCTAAAAACATAAAAATAAGCCTTCAAATATATCAAATAAATGAAATTTATATGTAAGTAACACCTCAAGTAGATATTATAAACTAGCCTCCATTAGCAACATCCCTTTGGTTAAATTATTGTTGTTTTTAAAGGTTGTAATAATTTTTAAAGATTTATCTAACTCCAAAAATATTTTCTTATGTTGTAAGAAAATGTCCAAAAATATGCCTAGCTTTTATGGTTTCAGCTCTGTATAATTTATTCGGTCAGGGCTATATACTTCATTCATTTTTCAATAAATAAAGTTAACTATGGCATGTTATATAATGTCCACATTATTTCAAAAGTTGAATCATTTTGTAAAAAAAGCTTTTTTGATTGTGTAACAGATCATATAATATTTAACCTACATTGCTAAAACGTGCGAGAAAATATAACAAATTGAAAATAAACGTATATCATATGTACGCGAGAATATTCTTAGTTAATAATACTTTATTCCTTTGTACGTTCCACGTAATACTTCATTTTCTTACTATATTAAATGCGGCTCTCTTTATATGTTCCGAAACTGGGTACGTCCTTTTTGCTCCTTTGAAATGAAGAGGTCTTTTATGTAATTTGATTTTTCTATACCACGCTTACAAATTCTATCGTTGAATGTTGAATATTTAAATATTTCAATGAATATAGGAAGATAACTTGCCATTTGTTCGTATTATTTCTATTTTAAACGTTTATATTATATTAGATTTTAGTGATATTCAAATAGACAAGGAAACTCATATTTATTATGTTTAGTATCTTTTTTTAATACAACTAAGGTGGTAACAAACATACGGGCCATCTTATGGTAAGCGGTTATCGTAGCTTAAGAACGCTTGTAACACCAGAGTAGCATCGTAGGAACACAAAAGAAGGTTATTTGGCTGAATCTTCGTAGGATGAAGGTATTTGACTTGTTGGGCTGTCGTAAATAGAGTAAAATTTCTAAAGAGATCTAAGTCCTACCTTATTTACATAAACCACAATTTCTAGAATGTCTAATTATTAAAAGCAGCGGTCGCTCAATGATCGAAATTCTACCAGCGACTTTTTAATCATAGACTATTTTCTGTTTGACATTTGCAGTATGAACCTAAACAATGAATATTATATCACTTGCTGTCGCTTTTCATTGAGTGAAAATGTCAATATTTTGGGGGGTCTAAATTCAATGGCACTGTCGGTTTAGGATTCACAGTAATAATTTATTTTATTTAATATATTAGTAACAGATATTATAGATAATTTTTAGCTTTCTGCACTCCTTCTCCATATAAACTTTAACCATGCCAAATCCCACGGTCTTCCGCGCACGCAATACGCTTAAAAAGGGGTACAAAGTTTTTGTTTCACGTATTAATTTAATGATCATATTATAACACATCTACGTACATAAATAACCGTTTTTCTTAATACCTATATTGTGAAGTTCTGACAGTATTTTTGTAATAAACGGTATTGTTTTTAACAGTGTCAAAGGCCGAAATATTATCAGGACCTGAGCTATTCGTCAGGGCCGGATCGGACATCAATCTTACTTGTGTTGCGAAATACGCCCCTGACCCGCCGAGGTAAGAATCAAACGATTAATTTGGTATGTAGAGTATTTATTAAAGTTTCCAATAAATATAGTGATAACATGAAGGTGTATGTATACAAATACATATTTAATAAAAGTACAGTAGCCGTCATATTTTATATAGCTGTTTAGATCTATGAATAAGACAATTTAGATAGTAGATTCGATATTCATTTAGATATAGATAATTACAGTTATTTTAATTAAAAAAATGAAATTAATAGTAATAAGTGTAAAATGTAAATTAGCATGAAAATTGTATCTACAAAAAAATTCTGACACAGACACGTCATTATGCATTAATTAAGAGTTAAATAATTAGTTAGTGAAGGTTTAGTTAGCTGATCTCCCGCATTAAGAACAAAATCTAGATATTTTATGTGGTTATGGCTAAATTAGAGGGCAGGGTTATAGGCATACCACATTACATCGGCATATAGGCAACGCATGGCCAATTTTGTGGTATAAAAGAAGTTTATAATATGAAAGTAGATGATTTTTTTAAAGTTCTTTTTAGGTTTATTGTTATGGCCTTAATCTCACCTGATGTTAAGTGACTATGTAGCCCAAGATTATATTGCAGTGGCCGGATGATGTTTGTCCTTATTTTCGTAAAACGGTACAATGTCAAGCAAATAATAGCATACTTCTCCTTTTAAACGAATTAATTCTAATAATTTCTACTCTAGTTTTTAGTTTGGTATATGTATAAGCGAGCCGTGTCCCGAGACAGGACAGTTCTGTTTTGAACAACCAAATGGAAACAGTAATTAGCATCCACACGAACACAGTGTAGTGATCATCTGAATAGTATGATATTAAGTACGAATAAATTTATTTACGGCTTTTATTATAACGGCATTTTCACTACATACGGGTCCTTCAAGCGTAACATGACGAGATATTTATGCAGGGTTCTTACTATAAGGGACACCATCGTCAATTTACCGAGCACCAAAATAAAAAACAATATATAATTTGTAGATTTAGCGTTTCCCACATTGACACGATATTAAGTGACGATGTGGCCCAAGATGATAATACGTTAAATCTACTTGGCTCCTTCTCAAGTGTAATTGCCGGAACACAACTATAATCTATTTTCGCATCGGTATGGCAGTGGCCGGATGTCCCTATTTTCATATAACGATACAACGTAGAGCAAAAAAATTATTCAGGAAACCTAAATATAAGTAATAATTGAAATACAATATGTACACTTAACAACGTATGTTACAGTGAATTAGATTATTCACTTTAGTTCCTCTATATTAAACAATATTAAAGCCTACCATTATAAAATCCTCACTCGAATAATAATTAAAAAATATAAGAAGATATCTTTATTCCTCGGTTTTGGATTATGCTTGTAAAAATAAAAACACATTTATTCCCTTCCTTCTTTATTCGGAGGTTTAAAGAGAAAAACACTCAAGTGAGACTGTCGGCGGACGTGACATATGTATAATGAGGAATTCGCTTCTTTACGTAATAAATTCTAGGTATTTTACGGGCTAGATAAAACTTAGATAATATTTTTACGAACTTAATGTCTATTTTCTATAATGTATTTTTTTTAAATAATTTTAACATGTATATTATTTAAGTAGCATTATTGCCCTAACAATCTATACTAATAATATAAAACTTAAGAGATAGTCTTTTTCTTGTTTGAGCGCTCTAATAAATGGAATTACCTATGAGAGTTGATACAAAATTTTTACAGCTTATAGTGTATTTAATGAGAAAGATTATAGGATATATAACTTCACGCTACTGCAATAAGAATCGAAGCAGTAACCTTGAACATCAAGCATTTTAAAAAGCTTTAGGCAAGTACAGGAAGTGAGAAAAGAGATGGGCTTACACGGGCGCGTTACCGGCGCGACGGCGCGGTTGAGAGTTGAACATATAAAGTTAAGTCTGTTAAACCTTAGTCTTGAACTACTAAAATGTAAAGGATATAATTCATATAAGTTTTGCACAATATAAAGATATACCTACACGTACATACAAAAAACTACGGTGTAGGCATAATGAAACATCTATCACGGTGACTTGCTTCATCGCTTCGTGTTTAGGGATCAGTCAGGCAATTACTTAGAAGATGCTTTTACCGTAGCATCGTTTTTGTAGACCGACATGACAACGAAGAATATCAATCGAAACTCATCTATCGATGAACAACTTTTTTTTTTCGTATAATACTTTACTATTAAACCCAATGTGGCCATTTTGCGATAGCAGTATATATACCTATACAATTTTAGGTTTTTTTTATAATTCAATCTGAAAGTGTGCCGGTGATTCCGTTTGAGTTTCTTACGCAGTAATTATTTTCGTCCTGTATTTTCATTTTTAGTCACATTATTGACGATTATTGTAGCCTATCCATTATAAAATGACGTATGCTTCCTCTCAACCTAAAATTTGATCAGAATCGGATGAAAATTTAATTCTTTGAAATTCTTATTTTTACTATTCCTAGTAGTGTTATTGACATTTCTTATAACTTATCAATTTTATGGAATGACATATATTTCCCTTGTACAAAATTTCATCAAAATCAATTGAGAATAAACATACTATTTTTTTAATAACATTTTACGGTTTCTACAAGTATTATTGAAAATTATTATAACCTATCAATTGACCAATGACATAAGCATTAAAAAATGTAACAATCGGTAAAGTCGTTTTTGAGTTAAATCCGGACATACCTACAGACAGACAGACACATTTTTATGGCATATTCGTGATCCTTCATATAGGATGTTTATCAAGAAATTTGCAAAAAAAACAATGCATGTACAGGCAGAACTACTGATTTATTGATAATGATTAAACAGAAGATTATATAATTAAGGTGTGTAACTACGTCATTTGGTGACTACATAGTTCTGTTCAAAATTCCTATAGCAAAGTGAAATAAATCGTTGAACCGCAGCCAAAAATATATAGCTTTTTACTTTACTAAAATATTTTTGATGAAATTTTGAACTATTTTAGCATACATAAATATTTTTCGTCAAAGATTTTTAATGTAAAGCTGAAACCTAATACAAATTGAGCTCTTTATAAAAGATCATAAACGTGCCCAGCCAATCTAATTACATGAAAGGTATCAAAAGAGATCTTTGAAAAGTCCCTTATTTGGTCCCTTTGCAGACCAAATTTCAGGCCATAATTTATTAACGTATAATAGAAATGTGCAATCAAGCTACTCAGCGTACATTTTAGTTATTAATTTAAAAAGGCTCGTCAAATTACGGTAAATAAATTGTTATGGCTACTGAGTTTAAATAGCGTAGTTGTAGCTCCGCCAGCTTTAGCTATCTCAGCGTCCCGGGGTGAAACATTTTGTATAGTCCTTATTGGACTTCGGCTCCATCAGCCATTGCTTTTCAAGGGCTAAATTCGGAGGCAGATTAAACTAGAACTAGGTATAGCCTATAGCAACATTGTGAGTAAAACAGATAGCACTAAAAATCTGGCACTAACCGGTGACACCTCTTGACCCTGATGCTCGGTGACCGCTCAGGTCAAATCAAGTCGGGTTTGATGACGACAATTACCGATGGGCTAATATTATCGTTTACTAAATTATAATGTAATAAAAAATATATATGAATGAAATTATATTAAATGTACATATACTTTAATATTAAATTATATAAACATACTCAAGACAGGAACACGAATGACATAATTATTTTATTTAGGCTTCTCTTTAATAATCTGAAGTCAAGATATAATTAACATTCATATCACTTATTACGCTAGAATTATACCTAGACAAAATGGTCGGTTCGAATCTGTAAATGAGTTACTTTTACGTATCACAATTTATTGGCATCCTACGTCTGAGATCTATCGAGGGACCTCCAATTTGAATATTGATGAAGAGATACGTTCAATGTCGAGTTATGACATTTTTATTCAGATCATTTCATGTGTTATGTATAGGTTCCCTGTAAAAAAATACAGAAGCTAAACCCGTATATAAAATTGTAATAAAACTGAGACCTTCCATGTACATTTATCGGTTTTTGTTATTAATTTATGATGTCGCAGATATTTTGAATTCATGTCCGTGCTGTCCGCTTGTAAAGTTATATTAGGAAAATAAAAACAAAAACTAATTAGACTTAAGTCTATATTTTTTATATATAAACCACTTACAATAAAAATAAAATACAGGAATATGTAGTACCTAAGCCTGACTTCAATAAACAAATCGACGATTCATCAGAATTATTGTGATTTAATTTCTTTATTTATTTTCCGTTTTTATTGAATTCGGTCCTATGTATGGTATGGCCTTCTTGATCTCATAAAAAATATTACTATGTCACTTTTGAATCTATTCATTGCCATGCAGACCCAATGGGTTTAGTTAAGGTTAATGGGTAGTATTATAATAAGTATTCGGAGAGAAACAGAAAAGAGACGGAGGAACTCTGCATTGAACTTAACCAATCCTTGTACCGCCTATCTACATGAGGAGCAAGTAACTTGGTTAGAATCGAATAAGAAAACGCAAGTGTGCGCGTTTACATGTAAAAATCCCGTTTTCCCCCTCCCTTCTATTTAGAATGTCTTGCTCGCAATACACGACAGCCTTAATATCCTATGTGTGAATATTCGCAGCGAACTCAACTCCAAAGATTATATTAAGAGTGGTATCTCTACTAAATCTCGGATACTCGGAATCCTGAACAGCCATATATGAAATACTTTTGTCACCTCTGAGATAGATTCGCAAAATAACTCCGCTGCCCATGCCCTGACAGATTGCAGATGCTAGTAGTCCGCATTGTGAATAATGGCGATTATTCTCAGGAGC
Organism: Saturnia japonica; assembly: GCA_033032175.1. Lineage (NCBI taxonomy): Eukaryota > Metazoa > Arthropoda > Insecta > Lepidoptera > Saturniidae > Saturnia > Saturnia japonica. Next base: position 7,987,450 of record CM065321.1, on the reverse strand, counting down.
TGTTCAACCTAATTCCCCCGTCTCTGTTTCATAACAAAACCAAACGCGCTGAGCTTCGAAGCCACAGTCTTACAGTAACTTTCACTTCGGCCCCAACTAAGAAGTTCAATATGTTGTTCTTTGAAACTGTGGTATTATTTCCCGGACAGTGTGTTCTCTCCTTCCTAAAGATACTTAGAGTTCTTTAAATGTAACATGAAGAAACATTTGACCTGGCCGATATGACAACGTTGACAGGCGATGAATTTGTAGGGTAGATTAGGTACTGCTTTGAGTGAGGTAAATGAAATGTCGAAACTCTTTTGTATATTATGTTTAAACGTTCGCTCTATGTGACGGTTATTTTTGAATCAAACTCTTCGAAAATACTAATCCTATTCTGAAAATTCCTTCACTAATAGGTAACTACATGACCCATGAGTGCTATAGGCTATATAGTATTACTATTTAATTTTATATTGTAATTAACGCTCACGAAGTCGCGGGTGGGTGCCGGGGTAACCTGATATGATGCGTGTAGCGTGTGCATGCTTGAGAGCTCAAGAATGGGTGAAGGTCAATTGAGTTTCTCGGTATTCGCCGGTATTATACTTACCATAAAGCACAATAGTCACATCTCATCGAAATTAGATAAAACTAGATGAAGAACATTAGCAGGAATTAAACCCATTTTTAATTTAATGAAATCTTCAATCGCTAAACCACGTTGACAGTATCGTTTTAGGTAGGTACACCACATTATTTAAAATTTCGTCGTCTTGATCACAAAGCTTTTTCTGCTTAGCATGCTCTGGTAAATGTACTGTGTTTTTTTTTACCGTTTAACACAAATATAATATGTTTACCGAAATTAAAAGATTGAATGAATATCATCCAGTATTTTCCATGAAATTAATAACTAAAAATTACTATGTTCAAATGGTATTTTTACCTAATAAGCACAAGGGCGTATGTCAAAACTAGTTTGCTCTGACTTACGCCTGTTCGCATTATATGGTATATACATATTAATATCGCATGTCTTGTTGGTAGACTGTACATAATTATAATTAACATAATTAAACTGTGTGTCGTCGATGTTATGCCTTATTATAATTTATGGTTATAATACATTCTAATTATTGTCAATAATACACCAAGTAACCGACATTAAATATGTACCTACTCGCAGTAAATTTAGTTTAAGGTAAATGTAATATTAGTAAGTCTTTGTTTACCGTTAGTAGTTTTCAATTAATAGTAATATTTTGTTATTGTTATGTTACTAAGTTTACTACCGTTATTATATGCTAGGATAAATGTTTGGCGGGATAATAACGTTTGTAGTGTAAGGGGAATTAAAAAATTTTGGGGCGCTCAAAACAGTTTTGATTGTCGGCTGTCTACTGGTAAAATGTTACGCATGGTAAAAAACGTGGAATCTGCAGATGGCAGGACACGATAATTGTGTCCGACTGGATCGCCACACCACACAGGGTAAACCCTTTAAAGTATGCTTAGACGTGCCACGTTCCGGGAACAAGCATGGTGTTAAGGTATCTGTACCCAACTATGATAAACCCGTAGTCACATTAACTCTCATTTGATGTGTCGCATTTCGGGATCAGCTTCTGTATATAGGCTTACAGGCCGCTTTGACAGTGACGTCCGACGATGAATTGCCGATCTAAAAAAACATTAATTTTAATGTTTCGGTGTATTGCATTGTTAAATTACACAGGGTCTACGTCTAGCTAACCATAATTATTATACTGGTTTTTATTGTAGTAAGTAGGAAACAACTGTCGGTAGAATCGAACCTTTCGACGTTAGCCACTGTTACTTACAGTTATGTGAAGTATAACATTTTTCCAAGTCGAATACAGAAAAATAAACTCATACGCCTAAGAATATTTTTATCTAAATTCAAACCTCTCGTTTCATCGACATTAAAGATTTTTTGAGTAATTGCCTTAATTTGCAAAAAATTGGGTCATGCAGGTTTATCCTGTATTCGGTATACAGTATACCCGATAATAGCCCTAGGATACGTTACATCTCCGCTATAGATATCTATTAATTTGTTGTAAACACTTTATTCTAAACACATAAATATTTCTAATATATAAAATTATTTCATTAATTAACTACTTTGTCTAAGAGTACATAAGGGAGGTAGGGAATAGAGAAATGCCTTTGGAAATTTCTCTCTACTTGGGGCAATCCGACTGGTAAAATACTTCACCTTGCAGAAGTACACAACCAAATAACCCTGTGCTGTGCGCTAATGATACCTATGGAATTACAAGCGTCCATGTGCCACGGTCACCACATTCCATCAGGCCGTATGCATGATTGCTACCTTACCTTACCTTACTTTACCTTAAAAAATATCTTTGAGTGTACGCGGTAATCACGCGGTAGATGTGTATATATTTCTAGTACATTAAGGAAAGACGAAGAATATTGAAACTATATAGAAACACAATCTATCTCATTCTCTATTTCTTTTTCGTTACACATTTTCGTTTCATAAAATCCAATTCACACTGTCCCGAGAGAAGTTTCACTTCAATATTATCTACTGACAAATTTACTAAACAGTATATATACTGTAAACGACGCGCTCATACATTATTATAAACTCTTTCTATATTTTTAAATAACCTAAGTATAAGTACCAGCGTATGCGTTTAATATGATAGCAGGACACTCGCCCCTCCACGGTCAGTCTGCATGCATCGCGCGGCGACATAGCACGTCCCTATTTTTTTTTTTGTCGAGTGACATATACATTTTAAATGTAATAATATATTCAGTGTTACCATATTATTTACTTTTGAAGACATGCTTATTAAATGTAAAATCACGTTCCGTTTCATTCAAACGTAAACTTGAAATCGTATTTCCTTCGGTTCTCCTTTTGATTAACTTTGTTCCATAGTCAGTTAGTTATCTTTCTCTGGGGAACCTTAAAGTTTATTCCTCGTGCTTTTCGCCGTTGATTGCCGCTTTATATCCTGTTTACACAGGGTAACCGTAAAGGACGTGATCAAAGAACACTTATCAAACATTTCACGTAGAGAAATACTTTAGTTGATAAAATTGTTAAAGAAATAGATCTTTTTGACCGTTTTTTGTTTTCATTACTAGCTGTGCCCCACGGTATCACCTGTGTTAATTTTATTCTACCACCTCACGATCGCGCCGCCTCCAACCCATCGTGTAGCTATCGTTGCTCTTCTCATTTCCCGTATTTGCCTTCAGCTTTCCAGATTGTCCGACGTTTATGGTTACTACTCCACCTCTTAGAGTTATAGCATAAAGTTGTATAGCCCATAATCTTCATCAATAAATATGCTATAAAGTGCAAAAAGAAATTTTTCTATCTGACAGGTACATCCAGAAATTAAAGCGTTCAAACAAATCTATACATATAATAAAAGCGTAACTGATCGATGTCTGAACAAAGAATATATATGAGAAAAACTATTATTGGGGGCCTTTATCAACGCAGCAGAACCCAAAACAATGATTGTTAGAATTTTTGTTTTTGTCTGTTTGTCTGTTTGCCAACGTTGGTGCGCGCTAATCTCAGAAACGGCTTAACTGATTTGGAAACGGTTTCAACTAATATACTTTGGTAAGGTTCACTTAACATTTAGTGTTGGTTCTACTTCAATAAATTCATAAATAACAAAGTTATATCAATTTAAAAAATCACGTCGAACATTTGTTATAATAGCTCTTCAGTTGTATTGGCTGAAACTTTGAAACTGGTTTGTAAAATGATGATTATAGAAAGTTTACATAAAGTTAAAAAATGTACAGTTTCAGAGAATTTGGAACTTTCCAATATGAGTTGACCTTACATCTATATAATAAATCATATTAATAAGTGGTCACCCGAGGTTGGATATAACCACGCAAGCAAGTCGAGTGCCGCATCGCTGCTAGGCAATTCATTCCGAAAAAGATCGATTCGAATCAAACTCTGATGTATCGATTCATAATAAATCGAGGTCTAAAAGATCGATCACTCCAAAGAATCGACCTTCTTTTATTCACTTTTCAGATTTGTGTTAACAATATAAAAATCCCTATTATAGAAAACAAAAAGGACACCACAACAATCGATCTTTTGCTATTTTTACCATGCTAAAGTATCAGTTCTCTTTAGAAACAAAGAAAGGTATAGAGAGAGAGAGAGAATTAATTTCAAAAATTTATTATTATAAACTGTTGTCGTTATTCTGCTATTGGGTAATTTACTGACACCATATAGAACGACAGCATAATGAAATGAATAATCCATACTAATATTATAAATGTGAAAGTAACTTTGTCTGTCCTGTTTGTTGCATTTCACGCCCTGAAATAGACGATGAAAGTTTGTACGAAGAACGCATCAAACCAAATTTGATGAATTTTGGTATAGAGATAAATTGGACCTTGAAGAAAAACATTGGCTTACCTTATGTCGTGAAAATAAAACTTTAAGAGGTGGAACAGGGGATGAAAGATTGTATGAAGAACCCACTATTTCTAAATTTAGGGTTATGGAAATTCATATTTAAGCTTTTAAGAAGAAATAACAGTGTTTCGTGTTTTAAAAAATAAGGGTGATTTACAATACACATAGACTGCACTCCTTGATACTAAGCAAAATGTTCCGGAGACATAAGCTTACATTATACAAAACATATGTCCGTCCTATCATGACATATAAGCTGCGCTACATTCGCGCATACGTCAAAGATCAACATTAACAAATTCCAAATCCTCCAAAACCGATTCTTACGTAAAATTAACAAAGCCCCTTGGTACGTTGGTCGAATCGTATATTAAATATCTTACGCGATCGTACTTCGACACTGCTTCGAATCACATGAATCTGTTGGTGAAAGCTGCCGCGACTTAAACCCCAAAACCGAACATCCCACGCGAACAACTCCAGTCGCAAATATCATCACCGAGCCCGTTTATAAGGTCGAGGAAATAAACAAATACTACTCCACCGTCTCTCCAAACAAAGCGTGCTCGCGCCCACGCCCGCGAAACCACCGTTCCCTCCGCAGGGGACGGGCGGCTAATTTCGCTCCCGCAAACCCGTCATGTCCTCCCTCTCTTACGGCAACTCAAGCCTAGGTCCGTTCCCTCGGTGTAGAACATATTGTGTGTCATGCAGCCGCTCGCGCGATACAGGTGACACTGCACCTGCAAATATGTAGCTACCCACACACATCATTACACACAATATGTACATACATACGTGCACACCACATAAGTACATAGATTCTGTAAGGGACCTTTCTTTTCTTTTTTTACTATAGTTACTTTCGATCATGTTTCCAGAATACTAAATACATATACACATGTTCATTCCTTTCTCCTAGAGGCAGGGACATGTTATATGTATGCGTTAGTTTAGCTCGAATTTTCTACAGATAGGGAATTAGTCAGTTCGCGACCTTTTCACAATCGCGGTAATAGCCCAAGCAGACGTCTGGCCACTTTGGCACCTTTGTGCGCATGTTGCTCACGCTTTCGCGGCTGAATGCCTTAAACGTTCGCCTCCAAGCCTGGTGAAGCTGTCAAAGCCATAAGTGGCTCTATTTCTTTAGGGCTCCTTAGGCTAATTTGAAAGAAAAAAAACATCTATAATTTTCTTTTGGTTTATTATGTTCAAAGATTAGTCAGTGTATATACAGTAATATAGCAGGGTAGTAGGGATCGCGACCATCATACACATAGTGTTAAACACATGTATGATTTTCTTTTGGTTTGTCGTGTTCCGAGGCCAGTCCGTGTATAGGTACTATTAATAATTTAGTAAAGCGGACGAGTTTTTTTTTGTCTGATTGTTTAAACATGGTAATCTCTGGACAACTGGTAGCAGTCGTATTCAAAAAATTCTTTTTGTATATGATATCCAGATTCACGAAAAATAGTATAGGCTATCTGGAACTAAGCTAAACCTCTCAGCTAGCCTTAAATATTGATTTTTGTTTAAGTAAGTCGAAGTGAAAGTCTTCCCGAACTACTTTATCCGCATGCGCTGGCGTAATGGTTAGTGATACGTAAATATAATATTCTACAATACAAAAATATTGCTCTTTAGTATATCTAAAAAAGTCTCCGATAACATATGCCTATTTCTTAATAGCATAAGCCACAATAAGGTATTTTGCGAGTTTTTATGTTGAAGATTAAAAATTGTAATTGTAATCCTTACGAACAAAGTTATTTTATCATAAAGACAATTTAAATTTTTCTTTTTATAGAAATTATAAATTAGGACACATAGTTCAGGAGAAAATGAAAAATTTAAATTATTTGTACTTGCGGAAAATGATATCAATTATGATAGACTACACGGGTCCGTCGCGTTAGCGGCGCGGTATTTGTTGGATAAAAACTCGGGTGAAACCGAGGGGCACAGCTAGTAGATAAATACAATCTCTTGAGTTTATATCATTTATTATATATAAAGTTTATTTATTCAAATTTATACAAAACGTGTAAATTTATAAATTTGTAATTTATAAAAACCGAAATTTAAATTTTAAAAATAAGTGTCATAAAAGTTAAAAGCCGCTTATTTTTCCTTAATACATGGCCAGCTCAAGGCACTTCGGAAAGTGAAGCATTGTCATCCGTTCTGAACATTGTTCTATTACGAAATACGTTCAAGCCTAGTGATTTTTATCAAATAATTTCTCGAATGTTTTTTAATTCTTTATAAGTTTTAGCGTTTAGTTACAATATCACCTGATATTAAGTGACGATGTGCCCCAAGATGGCAACACGCTAAGCCTAATGGAGAAAAAAAGATTTCAATTGTAGCTGAGAGTTTAAAAAATTTCCTACCACTTTGCTATAATGATGTAGAATGATAGAATGTAAAAACACAAAAAGGTAGGTTAAACAGGACTACGATACAATGCCAAAATTAAGATTAAGTTTAGTGTTATTCGTCATCGTGCACCCTGAACAAGGAAATGAAGATAGCGTGGTAATTGGGATGTTTTGCCCAACTGGGTCGCAACCACCATGCATGTGCTGAAAAGTTCCTCATAGTGACTCACCTTTGCGTGTCGCGCTTCGGGCGATATCCGATGGATTACGATCTCTCGGTTGTCACTATTGTGTTGTGTGTGTTCTACTGTGACAGTACCGTCAACTTGCCGTACTACTATAAAAAAAATGTCTACACTCAACACGGCAACTCAAGCGACACGGGTAAAAGCTTACTATTCTTACAGCTTCATCTATTGGTACCGCGGTGAACAAGTGGTGAATTACGCGCAACGCGGCGGCATCAGTGTGGAAACAGAACAACGCACGCGCACAAGCCGTCTGCTGATCGCACGCGCGGCTCCTCACGACTCCGGAAATTATACTTGTGCGCCAAGTAGCTCTGGTAAGTTCCTATCACAGATCAGTTCCTATCAATGCCTAAAACATACAAAATTAAAAGAATAAAGTAATGTTAGACCACATTAAGTGAGTGTCTTACCGTTAATAGTATCTAAGTTGACTTAAGTTACAATTAAATTATGTATTACCTATGGCAGAATATATTGTAATAATTATTGAAAAAAAGTAATTAATTTAAGTCCCTTCTACGATTAGATTGAAAAAATGTCCAACATAAAACTACCTTAACTTAAATCTCTTAAGATATCGGGTCCTTCAAGCTTACTATTAAAAAAAACAGCTAGATTATTTTAATAAATTGACAAACTCAATTATCAGTAACTTGAAAAGCTTTGTATGGAGCCGACCTTAATAATATTTAGATCGTTATTACAAACTGTTTTTTTTTTTGTGTTATTGTTTTTGTATAATTTAGTATCAGTGTGTATTTTTATCTGCCATGTTTTCTATATCTACCTAACTATAAATATAATAATGTACTGATTACAAGATCGGCAACATCATCAATTTATACACTGTCCTTTATCATCAATCACTCACGGGGTACAGTTGCAGACGATAACTGCAAATATCTTCGCGACCGTAATACACTGTTTATCATATGTCAGTGATTATTTCACCAGCTAGATCATCAGGTTGATTTATTTTAGCAACATTTGAAAACAATTGTTATCTGTTTAGCCGATTAGAATGTAATCCATGTCTTCCGTGCACGCAATACGTTTAAAAAGGGGTAGAAAGCTTTTGCTTCACGTATTAATATATAGATGATATTTTTTGGTCAATAAGTCGATCGATAACCTTATATTTTTTTATTATAACAGTAGAAACAAATATAACTATTTTTAACGTTTATATTATGTATTATCGTGGAAAATTAATGTAAAATATGACTGTGCTATTCCGTATGCATTTCAGATAACATTTTAAGCTTTACAACTGGTTTAAATGTATTGAATCGCAGTATCGTCGCAAGCATATCGGATACCAATATGAAAATATATTTCTCCGGTTCTTTCATTACTTTAGCTTTTCAATGGAAACGTCGCGCATATTTTTAATGAAAATGATATGCAGATATAGACTGCCTCGATTATGTGTAGAATATTTAAATCAACGTCTGTAATGAATATTATAGGAAAATTGTGTCTTTTTATTCATAAATATACCAGGTGTTTAATGATCAAGTTGAACGAGGTACGAATAGGTCGAGAACAAAATATCTTAACTTTAACTTAAGTAATAAGTAAATTGATGAAAAACATCAATTCTTAAAATTTTGTTAAATATTATGGTTAAAACATTATATATAACTCTAAAAAAGTGACATTCAAGAGAAAATTACGTAATAACGACCATCAATATATCGTTCTATAAAATATACAATAGAAAAAAGTGATGATGCGTACCAGCTCCGACACGCGGCTGGAGTTTACTATATTCAATTCTCACATAACTCTTTTCAAATAATTTTGTACACGGGAAGTATATTATGTCATTTCATAATTGATAGGTTATAAGAATCGTCAATAATAGATAGTTTTAGAAATCGTAAAAAAGAACCGATTTTGATAACATTTTGTACACAATATGTAAATGTAATTCCTTTATTGATAAGCTGTATGTCAATAATATGAGTAAAAATAAAATTATGTTATGAAAATAATTACTGCATAAGGAACACGTGCAGAGCCGCAGGGGCACCACTATTTACATATATTATTACTTACAATAGGCAAAGTTAAATTATTAATATATTACATATTTCGCATATACAAGTAATTTGAGTATATGCACGTACGTAGATCAGTATAAGATACGCGAATATATTGAAGGTTATGCGGAAGGGCAACATAATGACTTCAGTTTTAGTTAACACTCGATTTTGCTTCGCATCTAATTTACGTACCGCGGACTATTTTATAAAAGTCGGTCTCCTTATAGAGTATAATACTCCAAAAACTTGTAAATAGTAATGTTCTTCCAGATTGACTAGCGCTTTACTATCTTCATGTTTTTAATTTATATTTCGACTTGACTGCAATCATATTTGCATTGATGTTTTTTTTGTCCTAACAGAATCTGCATCGGTTATAGTACATGTACTGAGTGGTGAGCGGCCAGCAGCTATGCAGAGTTCCGGTTCAACACCTCCGCGCCTAAACCACGCCGTTCTTGTTACTTTGGTTTCCTTAACGACCGTTAGCAAACCATGGTCGGTACTACTCATCAGTCTACCAATTCTTACACAACATTCCGTTTTAACAGTCGCTATAATTTTCGCCGCTAATACTATTATAGGTCTTCTAAAAAACAGTATGATGAAACTGTTGAAACTATCGTCTGCAAGATGACCAATCCATGATTCTCCTTTAATCTTATGAACTGTAAGGAAGTAAAAGTTTGTGTAAATTCCTTACAATTAAGATAAGATTTTTTATTATTATTTACAAATACAACGAGTCTAGAGGTATATTATATGTGTTTTAAAATATTTTTATGGTTGAAAAATACGTTACTGTTCTTTTATTAAAATGTATGCAAATCAAAATGTTATTAACTTTATAATGTATTCTGTTAAATAAATAAAACTTTAAGCCGTAGATTAATTATTAGTTGTAGCCCACGCTACAACCAATGCTGGAACCAATTATTAATCTATGTTTTGGTAGAATAAAAACAATATTTTAGAACCAACTGTCACTTTTGAAACTTTTAGATTTTTAGATTTTTATTTCTTTATTCGATTATCTTAATCTAACGACAAAATTACAAGCAAGTGAATTTTATTATAATGTTTATTGTGCCGATCTAGAAGAACTTAAAGTCTAACGGATGTTGTAGGTTATCGATAACATATGTGCCACTTATCTTTCCCGGTGGCTACTCACTTTCCCAACGTTATTTGCGTTCTATTAAGTTCTACAAACACATGCTCGTATTCAGTGTACAATATAAAAGGAAGGAACTAGAATTGTACCTCAATGCATATTTTTTCAAATTAATTAATTACACAAGTGTATTAGTTACTTGAAACAAAAATAAATTATTGTATTTTGTCTAATATGATATCACAACACCTACCATTAATGTTCAGACGTGTAATTATAAAATTTTATTTATAATATTAATATAATATGTGATATTGATACATATTATATATATACAAAATAGATTCTTTTGTATAGAGATATAGAGAAACTTTTAGAGAGAAAATAGCTAATAATTCTTACTTTACCACTTTTTCAATTAAAAAAAGAAACTTGTATGAACTCTGAAAATAAGTATATTTTTTATTCTTATATTATTTTTGCATATAGCAATCTAATTCAAATTTATTAAAAAGTGTTTTAGGTATACATGACACATGGGTATGTTTATGGAGGCATTTCTGTGTAATTTCTATAATACATAAAAAATGACTCACCTCATGCCTTAAAATAAAAAATGCTAAGTAAATTAAAAAATTATATCATTAATTTTAAAGTGAATCTGAACTGAGTTGATTTCCAGACACCACTGTTTTCACTTTAAGTTTCTCACAAAGGATATAACGATCCGCTGGGGACATTGATCTGTTGAGTTTAGTTTGAGTGAGTCATAATATTTGAAAATTCCTTGAATAATGCTTATCAGCAGCGTACTTTACTACCAGATTTACATAATTTGCTAGTTTTGTAACCAGAGATGATTGCATTTAATTTGAAATTTGTTTGATGTTTAAATACTAAAGACTGCGCGGCGATGAATCCTAACATACTTCAAAGTATTTAATATTCCTATTTTATGTTTAACGAAGTCAACTGTTTTTCTCTCTTTAGATGTTCATTAAAAACTTTGCGAGTGATAAGATGCGGATGAAGTGGACGGTGAGATAAGATTCGATTTAATTTATTATGAAATCAGAAATATTGTTCTCCCTATCAGAATGTCATTCGTATTGTTTTTTTCGTCGTATTCTCTTTCATTTCGTATTTAAAAAGCTACGACAATGTTATGAGATTCTGGTATGTAAGTTGAAAGTATAAACAGGACATGAAATGTATATATAACTATGCAGTTATATGCATATAGTATTTGAATTCTCCCTTCCTTTTGTAAATATAATATCTTGAGACAATGAAACAAATTGTTAAAATAAATTTTATGGACATTGATATAGGTTTAAAAACTTCGTATATCAAATTGTATGAAATAATATTACAATCTTTAATTAGTAGTTTTGGTAAAATATGTAAATAATAAAAAAAATATCTGTATATATTAAATTGTGTAAATGAAATGTTAAATTTTTTGTAATGTCTCGACAGCCAAAATTACTTTTGTATATTATTGTTACTTCTCATTTTGTAACATTTTTCACAATGTCGCTGTCTATAAAAGTAGTTAAAGAAAGGGTTGTGTAATAAACTATCAAATTGTAGATGTATTTAAGTACGATATATTATGTTAACTAACAATTTATAAAAAACATAGAAAATAAATAAAGATGAATAAATTTTTAATGTCTTATTTCTTTTTATTCATTAAAATTTGATTTACACTTCATTAAGCTTTCAATTACGTATTACGTATTTTTAATCACAAGAGATTTTTTATCCAATTTTTTATCATTCACTTTTAAACTTTTATTAAAAAGTAATTTAATATCGAATTATCATTTATTAATTTTACTTATATACTTGAGAATATTTCATTGAAAAGTTTATCTGACTATAATACATACCTACTATTATTAGACTCTGCTATAATCAATAACTATGAACATAATTTAGCCTAACGTAAAGAAAGCACTTACCTACATTATGAAAAGTAACTCACGCAAGAATTTAATATAATAAATTTATTTCCAAGAAACGAACACAGTATGCACTATACACGCACTATTCAGAGTCCAGTAGTGTTTACTCTATATAATAACTCTACAATAATTACTGTTCAGGAATCACTGTGCACTCAGTTGGGGGACTCTGGGAGACGGTTTATAGTATGTAGTCGCTTCTTATTGTTACGCTCCCAATGAAATTAGAAAAATTTACTCTATTCTTGAAATATCTGGAATCGTCTAAAACGTACTCGAATCGTCGAGTACCTATTCGTAGAAACTAAAAAAACACTAAACTTTATTTAACACTCAAGGCTTATCGCTTCTATTGCGTCATCCGAAAAAAAAATGGTCTCAAAATAGAACACTTCCCCTTCTAAACAATGAAGTTCAAGAGATTTCTAGTGATTTAGAAGATTTAATATTGTCAGATTTGGACGCCAACAAATTAATAAATCCACACGACGATATATACTTAACGGAAATACCGGGGCTACGAAATCTGTCTTCTGACAATCAAAGCTACACAATACACGACTCGGGTATACCAATATTATCATTATAGTCACTTAAAGGTAGAGACAATTCCATTAAACCCTAACACGGCAATTTCATTTTAATTTCATTCGCATTGGATCTTCAACTTTGAAGATACACCAGGAAACTCTTCAAAATAATTGAAATTGGTTTCCTTTTTTGTAAAACATTGTTCTGTTTTATACAACAAAGGTGGCAAACAAGCATACAGCCTATACTTGGTGAGCGGATACCGTAGCCTAAGGACGCATATAATACTTACCATAGGTATCAATAGCGTAATGCCAACTTTAAACCCTTATACCCCAATGAGCTCTGGAAACCCTACTCATCGAAGGAACACAACACTGGGTTATTTGGCTGCAATCTTCTGTAGACTATTTCACTAGTCGGACTGTTCTAAGTAGAGAGAAATCTCCAAATAAATATCTCTGTGCCCTAACGGTCTCTCCCGACCCTTCCAAATTCGTGCTGTTTGTCGTTAAAGAATTCCGTTCTATGTTCGTAGTCCAACTAAGTCCAGAACGTTCTAGGCCATAGCTAGGTACCTACCTATTTTATTGGATTATCATAAACCTACCAATAAATCAACCACTAAACATTTCCTATCCTATTTTGAAGAATTCCCAGGTGTATCTTCGAAATCCAATTCCAATGAAATTAAAATGGGACCCCCTTGAAAATATCCCTTTTCCAACAAAATAATTATCTAAATCGGTTTATAACATAAATTCAAAGCTAACAAACCTAATAAAAAATACAAACGAATTGATAACCTCCTCCTTTTTATGAAGTCTGTTAAAAACATTTCATACTTAAACAAGCTGTATAAAGACATAATAACGTAGGTAAATATATAATAATATACATAAAAGCTAAGGAACATACACACACATTTTTTCTCGTTCAAATTAAAGGAATAATAGAAAAATAAGCAAACAAAAATAATTACTCTTTTATCGTCTATATTTATTATATAATATTTTATATTACTGATTACCTTAACTTTTATTTTTACCACATACTTCAATTTTTGTAATATAAATCAGCATCAAAATCTCTTTCCAGTAGTTATGCCGTAAAACCGTAACAAATACACAATTGACTTTAGTATTCCCTACTTTATTGGTAGACATTTATTTTGTAACGAAGACAAAAACTACATTTTTAAGTGAATAATTTGATTTTTTTAAAACACGAAGGTATTTGTTTATTTGTAACTGAGAGCTTTAATACTAAATTTTTATATTGGTGATTTATATTGCCTATTACACTCCCAATAAGTGTTTATTTTCGACAATGACAAAAGGCATATTTACCCCATTTAGAATAAAAGATCTAACAAGTAAATTTCATATTTGTACTCTAGAGGTTTTAGATTTCCATATAATAGTTTTCCACTCTTTACGAGCACTAAGAGGTTGTTTCTAAAAACACCTTTTTTATTGAATGCTTACGCACTTCGTCCCTCATGTAACCCTTGTACAAAATGTGAATATCGCAAACAGGTAACTTCAATACTCTGTAATACCATAATAGGAGAAAAGATCCGACTAACATATTCATTACTTGTATAATTAAATGTAGGTATTGTCAACAAAGGTCTTTACTTGGTAGCGAGACGCAACGCTAATGCTTTCGCCTGTTAATTAATCATTTACATTAATGTCGATCTTGCGACCGTTTCTCTCTGCGCCTAGTTTAAAACATAGTAATAAATTGTACCTTTTATTAAATTTTATTCACATGTCTAAGTGGGACTAAATATATACTCTTGTAGATTATTTACTAATGCTGGGATATTCTATTAATAGTTGCGCAAAATACCAAAATTAAAACATTTCTTAATATTATGATAAAAATATTGTGTATACCACTATTGACAGCATTTCAATATATATAATTTAAAAAATCCAGTAACTGTCCTTTATCTCAAAAAATTAATCTATATAAAATATATCTGTAGTACTGTCTGTAATTTTAATGTTTTTACGAAATTTCCTGATAAACACGGCACACTGTACGAACGATACAGATCATGAATATACCATTTTTTTTTGTCTGTCTGTGTATATATATGTCCAGATTTAACACAAATCAACTTGACCGATTCTTATGATCGGATACTTACATGGGATGCTTATGGTATTGATCAATTGATAGGAAGGATATAAGAAATTTCAATATTAGAACTTTTAGAATCGGTAAAACAAAATATTTTCGTTTTTTCTTAACCTATTTTGATGAAATTTTGTACACGGGAAGTATAATTATTTACATAATTGATGGGTTATAAGGATTGCCAATATTACTTAGAAAAATTGAAGTTCAAATAATTAAATTTACATCAATTCTTAAACGATTTTGATCAAATTGTGTAGACGGGAAGCATATATTATAACATAATTGAGAGGCTTTAAGAATCTTAATAATACATTAGAAATCGTAATAAAACTTTCAACCGATTTTCATGAAAATTGTACACGAGAAATACATGCCATTGTTTAATTAATACGGTATATGAATTTTCAACAATGTGAGTAAAAATAAAATTACGGGATGTAAATAACTACTGCGTAGTAACAAAGGCGTGCGGAGCCGCTGGCACACTGCTAGTCCTAAATAAAACACTACAACCACCACATAAAAATAAATTAATATAATAATAAGACTAGACCCTATTCAAACTTCACATTGTAATCACGTTGTGATTCTAATTGATAGGAAAATACTTAATACCGAAGGGAAAATATTTTCTTTCAGTATTGCTGCCAATTCGCTAAACCAATAACACAAACGCTTGTGTTGTCTTAGTTGTTACAACGCGTTGTAGCATCGGCTCTAATACAAACTTCGCCCGTTTAATTTAATAGAGATGAAAAAAAGAAGGTTGTTTAAAAAAATTAACTAAATTTTTCCTTTTTTATAATACAATATGGTTTCTTTCGTTATAACAGTAAGTACTTTTGCAATTAGTACTTGTGTCAAAGTTCATTGGGCAAGAACTTATGACTAAAGACTGATTTACACGTATCCAGTCATTGGCGCCACTCTCGCAATCTCGCAATCAGAATAATAATGAAATCAAGTTGTTTAGATGAAAGCACTGATATACAAAAAAAGTTATTAAGACAAAAATAATCAAATGATAATAATGATAGATTATTTAGTTATACGATATTTAACTAATATGAATTTAGTTAAACAATATTTACCGCCAAACTACTATAAAATACGGAAATCAAATCTACACCGAAGACAGCGTGATCGAATTTCATCTTCAGTAAGTGTGCCAGCGACTATCTGACTATCCGCAAAGCTGACAAGGGCCAGTGCTTGTATGCCAGCGAGGCTGGCGCCAGCGACTGGAAACATATAAATCACCTTCAATGAAGAACCTAATATCCGGCTTGTATTCTTCTCAGTGTGCGAAAATGGCATATCCCCAGCCATCATAGTTCGTGTATGGACAAATAATTAGGCAGTACTTTATTAAGATTATTTAATACTAGATTGGCAAAATGGCTTTACAGCACCTGATGATAAATACGGCACAGTCCACAAACAACGGCGACCGTCAGTAACATATTTCATCAGCAGCCGTCGATGTCCTTTCGGGCTACTGAAATGCCTCTTCACGACTCATCTGAAGAACCCAATATCGTAGGAAGAAGAAAACATTTCACATCCGCACAGTACGACTAAGCTAAGACTTTGAGAACTTCTTTGTTCGTGCCGTAATGGGCATCACCATGTAGTTGTCGCTCCGTAAACCGGTCCGCGTGGTTCTTTAGTCGAAGAGATATGATAGGATAAGCTCAAACTCTTTAGAACATTCATCCATATTCAGACGATGAAACAAGCTTAGTAAGGCAATGTTCTTATGCAGCTAAAACAATATTTAGGATGTACTTTAGGATGGCTATGCCTACATTGAGGATTCTAGTTTAATGTATATCTATATATATATGCTTAGGATTCATATAAACTTATTTGACCAATAAAATTCTGTACCTTGGTTTTATTATCTAATTAATCTATATAAAGAATAATGAGAAATAATAAAAATATTCATCAAAGTTAAAGCATGATTACAGGTTCCATAATAAAGTTACAGTAAGCATACTTGACCCCTACTTATGTGCTCACATTCAACATTAATGAGTTGTATCGACAATATTATTAAATACACATAATTGCACATAATTATACGTGTTGTTGACATAATATTCCACGTAACAGGAAGTAACTTCAAAGGGCAACCATATCATTTTCACAGTAATTAATTTTGAAGCACGTTGTTCGACAAAGCTTCGTTAGAATCCCACAATAAGCCTGAGCTTCTGATGAAGCAAAACTTTGTGACGAAGCGTAGATTTATATAAAATCACATTCTAGTACTCGTCTATTTCGCCACCACCATATTTTTTAGAATTTATAGGTGTATTCTAGTAGCTATACTCGAAGGATATACAGTAAATTTCATATGATTTAAGTAGGTTCTTTCCACAATTTACGTTTAGAAAGTTTCAGGAATTTAATATCTTATCACGTCACCCTCCCAATACATACAATACAATTTTATGTATTATAAGTTCACAAAAACTTAGATTAGTTAGATAGGTGTTGTAAATTATCAGCATAGTTTTAATACTAAAAATAAACACAATTTAGTAATTGAATTCAGTAATTATTTAAGTTTTTTAGATAATAACGTGTAACGACACACATGCCACCTACACAGTTGAGGTGTATGCTACAGTAATACAAAGTATGCATAGTAAATTAGGCTCTATAATAAGAGCCCTAAGTAGAGTATCGATTTGTCGGACAATAAGTTCAAGGACCATCTTAAGTAGGTGTTGCTCTTAAAAGATTCATTAGGGTGGATCATTGCGTGACGTTAGTGATGTCTGGAAATAACTGGATTTTTTCTGGAATGTCTGGAACTTTTATACTTGCATAACATGTTTGCTTATTTTTGAAGTGAAAACTTCTATATGAAGGTTTAGATAGGGAGTAAATTCATGTAGGTAAGTCGTCATCGATATGATCACAACACTGTATCTGTTCCTATTAGTATAACTTATTGCGCTGGGCCAGAAGTGAATGTGAGTATATATATATATATATATATAATAGTATAAACTATATTAATATTATCATATAGATATACTAGCTGACCCGCGCAACTTCGTCTGCGTCGCTAAAGAAAGAGAGTAGGTCGTACGCACCTTTAATGAAATTCATAATGAGCTGAAACTTTCTTTGTTTTATCTACGAACCATTTGTGCATCATTTGCCCTCCCTCCCCACATGAAAATGCGGGCGCGGTACTTGATCATTATTTTGCTGCGGAGTTATTTTAAAACTGTGATATATAATTATATATTCTTTATTGCACAAAAAAAAAGTACAAATGGAGGACTTAATGCTAAAAAGCATTCTCTGCCAGTCTTCCAAGGGAGCAAGGGAAAGGTATATGACAGGTGTGCATAATGTTAAATAAAAAAAAAGATTATAACGATTATTAAGATTATATATTATTAAGAAGTATTCAATTGCTCCAAGTAAAACCTACGTAGCGAATACTTGAAGGAATTTCGAGAGTTGACCAGTTGGATATTGATAGGAAGCGAATTCCACAGTCGTGCTGCTGTAACGGCGAAGGATTGGTCGCGGAAATTAGTATGATGACTTGGTATACTGAGAATTCAAGAATCAGAAGACCTCAGCTGTCTATTATGCGTATCCACGAGAGATTGAAAAAGTGTTTTTAAATATTTAGGGGATTTAGGGATTATTAAGTACGGAGAAAAGAAGACAAAGTATTCTTATATTCCTACGTTGCCATATAGGTAGCCATTTCAACCTGGCTCGGTATTCAGAAACATGATCAAACTTCCGAAGACGGAAGATGAAACGGATACAGTTATTGAGTAGACGATCAAATTTATTTAAGAGATCTTCTGAGAGGTCCAAGTAAGCAACGTCTGCATAATCCAGAAGTGGTAGAAGAAGAGTATTCACTAGGGAAATCTTATTAACAGGAAGAAAGTTTTTCAAACGCATGAGAGAATGAAGAGAAGCATAAAATTTTCTACTAACTTCCTTGACTTGGTCTGCCCAGCATAATTTAGTATCGAAAATGATACCAAGATTTTTCACCGTAGTTGAGTAAGGAATGGTACATTTATTGTATTGAAGAGGAGTCAATGAATTAAAGTCTATTTTAGCAAGCTGTTTTGAGCTACCAATTATAATGGATTGACACTATCTATATACTCTCTGTCTACTATCTCATAGGACAATAATTAAAATCAAATGTTGTAAAGGACAATTGTGTTCAAAATTAAATACTTGTGATGAATAACCATTACCGTCTCTCTTGTTGACGGTGTTTTATTATTCTGTGCTTGATTTTCATCATCGCTTAGTCTGTCGTTATGGAGTGACGAGTGATGCGGACAACGACAGGAGTTTATACCGCACGGCCTCCCTTCGATACATTCAAAACATACGCCTTTGTTTTTTACAAGTTCCCATCATTGCTCGACGTTCAGTGCCTTGTACTGCGGGCATCGAAACAACAGGTGGGGCTTGACGCAGCTGGATGGAACACAGATGTTCAGTTTCTATGTCCGTCGTAGCAAAGACGTTCTGTCTCTTTCTAGCGGCCACTTTCAGTGCAGCGGGCTTCAATACTTTGCGTCTAGAGGTCGTTGCCGAAGTCATAGCGGGTGCGTACGTGTGTTTTAACGCACGGCTCGCTTTACGCATTAGGAAACGTGATAATACAACGACCTCGGGATCCATCGTTCCTTCGTTTTCTTTCGCAAAGTCGTACCACCGGGCTTTCTTATGTGGCCTCAACTTGTCTAATACTCCCAGAGCCAGCATCGGGTTGTATATGTAACTACGCTTGTCTAAATTCTGTAGAACACAGACGATGTTTTGTAACTTGACTGCGAAAGCGTTCAATACTCTCGCAGTAATACCCGGTCGCGGTAATTTTCGCATATCGTCTAGCGACTGGTCTATGATGACTTCCGATCTGCCGAAACATTGTTCTAGTGTCTGCATGATTTCTTTTGGATTGGTTGCGGTGTGTAGGAATGCACACCCGTGCGAAGCTGGAATTTCGATAGTTCCTTGATAAGTTAATAACGATTAGTTTTAAAAAAAATATTTAACGTTTTTTGCTCAATAATCTAATCAGATGCTGATAATCAGATTCAGGCGGAAGTATCAAAGAAATTTTTGAATAAATTATTTATAATGGATTCCCGCAAAGTAATAATGCTATAGTCAATAAAGTAAATGTAAGTTGGCACCATTGGTAAATGATTTAAAAAATACAGATGAAATGTATAATATAATTTCTAATAAGTAAGATTTCTCAGAACAACTTATTTTATGTGAATACCTACTTTAATAATTTAAATAAATCAAAAACGATAATTGAATTTTCGCTGTTTGTAATAAAGCTCAATTTAACATTGCGTGGTTATTGGCAAGAAATTCGTGACCTGTATATATTTTTGTTACAAATGGTGTTTTTCGTTCATATATCATGTGCGAGCGGACATTGTCCCTCGAGTAGCAAGAGTTACGCTCATGTTTGGAATGTATTTCTACTATTCACTTTGTGGCCTCCGGAACATTCGAGCCTCTCTCACTAAATTGAAAAAATCGCGGTTGTTGTCATGCATTTTGTTGTATACGAAAAGTTTCCTTTATATAGATTGAAATAAGCATGCTTTGTAACATTTAATTAAAAAAAAAAAATTATCTGTACATATACTCACATAGCTTCGTGGTGCAGTGATACTTTTGAGTCGAGAGATCGCGGTTTGGATACCCGCGCATGATTCACTTTTGTGACTGTATTAAACATACCTGTCAGTTGAATGTCTTTTTGTTAAATATTGTGTAGAATATCAGCTGTTAAGGAACTATATTACAAGCTATGCTTGGTTTGGAATTAAATGATCATGTGTGAAATTGTGCCTCCTTATTTATATTTACATTACATACATTGCGTCATTATTTCAATCAATATAAATACATTTAATAGATTCAAGTTAACATAACATAATCTAAAACCGTTCAAAATTCTTTAGTTATTGAATTATTAAACAAGCAGGCAGACATATTCTTTAACGCTAGTGCTTCCTTTTTTAAGTTTCGAAAATGTGCAATGTCGATTTCTGGAGATTAGATAAATTCTTTATTGCCTAATTACATAGGTATAAGTAAAACTTAATATCATAAAATATTATTTCATGATTATAAAATATTATTATATTTAAATCACGTATTTGAACGTTTTGATATCCTTTCAATTTATACCGTCTATAATAACGATTAAATTGTATCAACAATTCTGCTCCCAGTAAAAAAGTTATGCATAAGTTAGAGTTACAGGAGGGACGAAACATCTATTTGGTTAGTTTCCGCACAGTCACTGCGACACTCATTTGTCATCCTGCCTTTATTGAGGGCCGGGTGACCGTCTCCTACCTCTTGTTATCTATGATATTTTCATTATTTCCTTTTAAAGAAATTTATTAACCTTTTTAAAACATAAAAAAAACATTATTTGATTGACGTAGGCGTTACTTTGCGGAAATCCATCGTAATTAATTTATCCGACATTTCTTTGCTACTTTCGCCTGAAACAGATCAACATTTTTTTCGCTTTTCTGCAAAAAAAACTTTTGTTATTAATTGTTATAATGAATCCGAAAATGTTAAATCTGAAATTAATCGTGAAAAGGGGGAAAATCAAAAAGCAAAATGTTAGTAACTGAAACGTTAAAAGAGATGCGGTCCAGCCCTTAGACCCGATCGTTAGTGAGCCCGTGTTGTCATTACAAAAACTCAACAATGTCTATATGAAAACGGGTATGAAATTTTGAGAACTAATTTAAAGCTAATAATATTTCATATTCATTCAAGTATGCATGGCATAAATATTGCGAGGTATAGATTAGAAAACGTCATTTGGGCTTGAAAATAAATGGTTTTTATGGTGCTAGTCACAAGCAATAATATTTTATAAATAAACGCGTTATACTCTCACCAAAAGCAATTTGAAAACGGTTAATCAGCATGTCGAATCAAAAGAGAAATCGCAGCGTAAGGCGGTAACTCTGTTGTCAAAAAAGGACAAAAGTTGCAATTGCCTTCTTTCTACCTTTTACGATTGCACGTAAAGAGCATCAATGGCGTATCTACTTTAAAAAATCAGTGATCACAATGCTATAATTTAAAAAAAATTATCAAAAATCAAGGTTTACCTCGTATTATATGAACCTTAAAGTTTCTACTATACATCTTATTATTTATTAATCACGGTATCTAAAGAAAATTTAAATAAAGAAACAATATAACAAACAGAAAATCTATTCATAAATATAATAAAAGGGTAAAGAGTCGAAATCTGTACATCAAAGGTATTTGAGAAAAAGAAAACGGGGAGGTTTAGAATCATAAACAGATAACATTTCAATAAATTAGAATTTTTTCAGTCGGTCGGTATGTTTGAACGCCAATCACGCAAAAACTATTACTAATTGTTTTTTTTTTAACTAACTACACTGTTAGCCTTAGAGGCCCTATCCAAAAAACAGAGCCGCTGCGGCTTTTCGGGCTTCACCGAACTTGGCTAATTTAAATTTAATATGATTGTAGTTTATTGTCTGAATGTATGAATGTGTAATTTTGTAATACGTTTAAAATTATTTGGTGAAATAAAGTGAAATACCAATTTAATCCAAATTATTTTATCTTTACATAATTTTCAAAAAAGGCAATAAATGCAAACGTATGATTTTTTTTATTTTCCAGGAGTAAATTATAGATGTCGCTGTACGGCTTGGTTTATATTATCATGAAATTTATTTGATATTTATTGTCACCCTTAAGTATATTTTCTGTAAGCTCACGCCAAAATATTCACGCAGGCGAAGTCGCGGGTACAGTTAGTAATAAAATATATAGAAAAAATGTACAGATATTTGATACTATTATTCCAAAGTAAAACATAAAAAATATCGTTAGCCACAAACATTGGTAGGCTTTTAAATAAACCAAGACCCATTACTATCAACTTACCTTTTAACAATGTATATTATTCATCCTTTTGTAAAATTTATAAAGAAAATACGAATATCAAAGTAAAATTGATTTGAAAAACAGGAAATGGCACAATGTTACATCTTTCGAGTACGAGTAATAATATCAATAGAACGCAGGGTAGAAGTAAAATGTTATTGGAATTGCATTTAAGGGAGAATTACTAAAGTGGAGTGTAGTTGTAAAGTCGTCTTAGTGGCTTAGTTTTTTAATGATATTGTAGTGTTCTTTTTATCCTTTTTTTATATTCAACTAAGGTGGCAAACAAATGTACGACCCGCTTGATTATAAGCAGTTGCCGTATGTTACACCAGAGGTATTACTAGCGTTTTACCGACCTTGAACACCCTTTTCCAAGGAGATCTGGAAACCATACTCACTGCAGCAACACAAAACAAGGTTACTTTGTCTGTGATCTTCTGTACGATGTATTTCACAAATCAGGCTGCCCCACGTGGAGATCAATTTCTAAAGAGAGTTATTTCACCTTATATTGGATGCATTTTGCATACTTAACACATCTGGATGTGCAAAGGTGAAGAGTAATAGGAAACACAAAAAAGTACTAACAAGGGGAGCTACCATTTTGTTACAACACTGAAATCATGAAAAGACATAAGTTTGTAAAACGAAACAATTACTAACGTAATAATATAAGTAATGATCCTTAATAACGAGTATTGTTTGCGAAAGTAGAAAAAAAAGAGCAAGAACTAAGAAGACGTCGGGGTTTCAACTAAAAGATCATACCTAGCCAAGGCTTTCGACTACGAAGAACACAGCCGTTACTACTTCAAATCACAAATATAAAATGAAACTGTTGCCACCTATGCATATATTTATTATCTTTAAATACAATGTTGGAAATAGAGCAACATAACATTCACGTATTCTAAGCGGAGTCTTTAATAAGTTATGCGTCTCTATATATATTGGCGTCATCTGCCACATTAATGTAACATTTCAGCTTGTCATAATCCTAATTTAAATTAACTAACACTTGAACCGAGTTATGCTTTAATATTATATTATTTTCCGTTCTATAAAAGTACCTAGTTTCATTTTAATTAAACAGTTTTTACAATAAAGCTTTTTTTAACCCCCGACACAAAAAGAAGGGTGATATAATAAGTTTAATGTGTGTATTCTTTTTTTTCTTGCCGTACCGTTAGCCTGAGGGACCCTATCCAAAAACAGAGCCGCTGATGGCTTTTACAACTTTACCGGGCTTGGGGGCGAGCGCTTAAGGCACTCAGCCGCGAAAGAGTGGGCAACAAGCGCGCAAGGGTGCCAAAGTGGCCGGACCTCGGCTTGGGCTGTTGCCGCGATTGCAAAGACGTCGCGATTTGACTAATTCCCTATCCGTAAGATTCGAACTAAACTAACATATACATATATACATGTGCCTGCCTTCTGGGCCTATTTTGATCTAGTTTTTTTCTGTTTGAAACTGGATTTGATCGAGAGTGTTCTTATTCTTCAAGAAAATCTGTTCAGCCGTTTGAAGATTATCAGCTCCTTTCTAGTTGATAAATATATGTGAGCATCTTCCACAGGTCTGATTGAGACGAGATTTGGTATTATTTTACTTCAATGATATTTAAAAAACCTTAATCTGATGCTGCAGCGCCATCTATCCGTAATCCATAGGATACCCTAACCCTTCAGCAACTAACGGTAAAGATATAGTATTTGGGCTCATAGGAATAGTCTTTAAGTTCTTTTCATTAAAAATCACCAAGCTTACAAAGGTCTACTTCAATATTGATCATTAACACCTCAAATAACATTTTCTATTAAAATCAAATGCTCGTTAATGTAACAAAACACAGATATAGCGTTAATTATATAAATGCAAACACATATAGTTAGACCGGTAAACACAACTAATAAGGTAAAAAAATATTACCTTAATAAAAATTCAATTAAAAAGGGAAAAAAGTTTTAGCGCATAGTCCTGAAACATTAACCCGGTAAAGCAACTCGATGCGCTCCACACAAGCATCCGCAATATTTCTTATTTGGTGTAGGCAAATAATGTATATGTAATAAATCATAATGTTTATCTGAACACTATATCAACCGTAATCCTATTACTAAGAGAAACATTTAAATATACATACAAACATAAGTATATAAATGTCATATTTTACCAAATTATTAAAAAAGAAATTAAAAACACGACTGCAACAAAATCATAATTTCTTTTCTCTATTTTTGGTTTTTTATTTGTATCCCATACGTCGTACTTAAATATTATATAGCATATGTCTCTCCCAAAAGTAAGACGAATCTAATGACATCTCGTCTACTAAAATCTATCAAACCGTTTAAGTTACAGAGCGTTCCTAAGAAATAAACATTAATACATACGCTTGAAAAATATAACCTTCCTTTTCGCGGTCGGGTAAAAAGACGTGATGTGTCCTGGCACACCCGGTAGGAACGAAATCCTGTCATTGAAATATACATGTATTATTAAATAACAAGCATATTGAAGGAAAGGTAATGAAATTGTATTTAATTACAAAAATTGGATTTCTTTATATAGTTATAAAAATAAACATTTTATTATTATAACAAAAAAAAACTTACAAACTTAATTAGTACAATCAATTTTTAGCTGACGCACACACCGCCGCACGTTTATACTGCAGTAATATACCTAAACAAGCTTTATGATAGTATACGAATCTAGAGGAGCAGTCGCTCCTCCGCGCCAAGTATTCTTTTACCCTCTCTCTCTCTCGTCTCTCTATCTTTTTCTAAAAAAGTGTCAGTCGGACACGTTTCCCGTGTAGCTGATATTCACCCGATGTACGACAAGGAACTTCGTTCCAATAAAATATGTATAAAAAATCAATAATTTTATTCTTAACCAATTTTCTAGACTAGAAAAGTAAGGTACAGAGACTTTTTTTGGAGATTTCTCGTTTATCATGAAAGTCTTACTGGTGAAATACCTCCACTCTACAGAAAATGGCAACCAAATTACCTTGTGATTTCCTGCGGTGAGTAGGATTTTCCAGAGCTCCTTAGAACTACTCTAGATTCAAGATCGGCTAACAATTTTGATATTTCGATTGGACGTAGAATTTTTTTAAATATTTCAGATCTTTATTATTTTTTTCTCCGGTTTTAGTGGAATACGTCTCATTTCCTGACGTCGGCAGCATAGTAACATACATTGTATGAAATTTTTTATTGTAAATAGATACAACCTTCTTGCACTACGCTAAAATACACATATAAGAGGCAATTCATGTCGGTTTGGTAAATTCAAACTGAAACTGAATAGTAACTACAAAATCCTATTGTAAGCACTATTCCCATTAGCATGAATTGGTCGTTCTCAAACGCTCCGAACCGCTATTCGCTACAGTTTTTATAACTAGATGTCCCTCGTAAATTGGACTAGACCTCCGGTTCTCGTTAACAAGTGTTGTTTGGTTTTGCTAATGTTATACCTTAATTCAGACTAATTTTTTTACACAAAATCTTTAAAAATCCGGATTAAGTCCCAAATACTTCTATTAATAATTGAATTCTATTGTGTATCTATGTAGAGTAAATTAATAAATTTGTTTCTGCATTAACTTGAAAAATATTTTTAATTAAATTGTGTAATTAGCAAACATTAATAAATATTTGTTAATTCTTGCTATACTTAATTAAATTTAACCCGGCAGTGGTCATACTCTTAAAAGTAACGTGAATGGTCGCGTGGATTACATGTGTGGGCCACTTTAAAACTCAAATAAAAAACCTTGTGAGCTTAAATCCTTTATTATTTATATCACAATTTTATAATCAAAGTTTTTTTTAATTACAAATGGTAAACAGCAAATTCTGGAATCTTTGATAAGCCAGTGGTTTCATTCAAGCCCCCAAAGACATGTCGATAATGAAGTCCGTTAACAAGCACACTCGCAGTTTTGTTTTAGCAGTATAAATGCATAATATATTGAATAAAATAAGGTTCAGAAGTTCAAGGCAGTTAGAAGCTATCTTCGTGAATTTATTGACGTATTATATAATAAGCATATCTTATTTATCTACACCGTTTTTCATGTAATTATAGTGGTAGGTTTTTATTTCTGGATTTGGAAGCTCTTCGTTGTGCTTGGATTCTAACCAATGATCCTGCTCCTTCAAACGATCTTCTTTATAGTTGGAACTTGACTGGTCTTCGTAAACCTCATTTAGGTTAACAACTTCAGTCAGCTACACCTCAAACTGAGAAATGTTTGAATTATACATTGTAATATTAAAAAGTTCAAATATTGAGATATTTCAAAATAGATACCAAACAATAAATTGATTTTATTAGATATATTGAACTAGAAATAAGTACAAAAGAAATAAAAAGTGTGTGTCAAATATACATACGTTATTGATCGCGTGGTCTACATATTATGTAGTCCAAGAACTTTGCTAAGTTCCTGTCATACAACTATGAAAAACGTGCTTGCACTGAGCACTGAGCACACACATCATTCAGATATTTGACTTAAAGTATGTACACGAAGGCACAAATAATAGACGCGATCCGTTTATGAGAATTTGGCGATATTGCATGAGTGGATTGCATATGTATACCTTGCAACTACTGCAGGGTTAATCATAAACAGAATCACTCCTGCGAAGTAAACACAGTTTCATTAAAACATACAATTTGGAAATGTTTATTTTATATTGTCGACAAGAAATGTTTATTTAAAAAGTAAATTAAAGTGGTCGAGAATACGACAGTAATATTTATTTTTTCATGAGACAGGTACTCTCTAGAAGTAGTTAATAAACTCGTGGACCTCTCGAAAACTAACTCTGAACTGTCCCACTTTACTACCTTGAACTTATTTCTTGTTATTACGAAACCGCATCTTATTTCAACTCCAGTATTATTTGCTTGAAAAGTTGATTGTTTAAGTTTAATAAGAAACTTTCACCAATAACGACGAACTGTTATTTGAGTTTAATAACTAAAATCATGTATTTTATGAAATTAACCAAATACTTCTTCAGAACGAATTTTTCAGTATGAAATTGAATTATTGAATATTTTATGTTCCAAAGTATAAAAACAAGCAAAATATCTATCTAAATGAATCATTAACATAGTATCAAAAATTATCCACATAGAATAAATAGTCTCGCTTTATGAAGAACACCATTTCCCGTAAATATTATGTCATAAAGCCATTTCATCCAGTTTACGTAATTCTTCAATCACACCGGATCACACGCTTCAGCCCAAATCTCGTATTAATCTTAAGATGATAACATTTTACCAATGTGTAATTGGATTTCATTGTACGTGTGTGCGATACTCAATGCATAAACCATATCTTTCAGGTCTCTCTTTACCTTGAATACAAATAAATAAGCTTTGTATAAATTGAAACGATGATGGCTCAGTGTTAGTGTGCTCGGACACCGTGTTAATCGACGTTGGTTCGAATCCTATATATAATAAAGCCTTAGGTTTCTATGAAAGAAAACATCGTGATGAAGCCATAGCATGGTTGTAGATCATTTCCAAACGCACACGTGGCTAGCTATACAACTAAAATTGTAACCAAGCAATGTAATATACGTAGCCAAGGGATGACCAGCGATAATAAATCGGGAACAGTGTTTAATGTGTTATTAACTGAGGTTTTCACGATTCAATAGTTTGAGTGATAATGTTACTACACCACGGTTGAATCAAGAATGCCTCCAATCCAGTCCGTTGACTACTGCATGCGGTCACAGAGCTATCCCACCCGCTAGCGTGCGGGTCAATAGTACGGATTCCATAATCAGATCGAAAATTCACCGTCATATTATATTAAATATAATCTAACACTATATCATAGGTGTGTTTCGGCAGCAGCACTTGAGAGCTAGTCATTATATAGTCTTTGTCTTCGGGCACATCGAACATAAGTTTAGCTTGTGGTACGGTAAATCTATTAATGTAAAAAAACCTTTTATCTATATTCACGGCGCATGTGATTTTTCACTCCATTATTTGATAGCCATCAATTATTAGCCAAGAAAATTTAATGTCCGATTATTGTTTTATAGTGCCGTTTAGTTAAACATGTCCCTCTCCAAAAAATGAATTGCCTATTACATTTTATTTTCCGTAAGTTCCTTTAAAATTTAGCAACCAAAACAAATGTAACATTATAAGGCAATGTAAAAAAGAGGCAATTTTTTAATATTATCCCGTTATACTTTTTATCACATTACGAGTACAAGATTACGATAGAAAGACATAATTATATTCAATATACAAACTAGTAGTTTACTCTATTATTATCCATAATTTCAGTTTGCTCAGACATTTCGATTAGTTAACGTTTGTTGGCATCGTAGGGGTTGCTATAGAATTAGTAGTAAATAAATAAAGTCTGAACTTTACTCGTGGGTGGACGAAAACACGCACGTATAACAAATTACAAGTGTTAATTAATACACTAAAGATAAACATAGTGAAAATTCATGTCATGTGCATAGATTGAGTTCTGTCAACTACGAGTGCCTACTTATTGTGATAATTTTGCATTTACAGAAATAAAATAAGCCATACAGTGTTTTGTAATTTCAAATTATATTTAGTATCAATGTAACAACACTTTGTATTAATACTAAACATGACATTGCATAATTATACTAACCTAGCAGTGTCCCACGGTTTCACCCGAGTTAAATTTATTAGATTAACACTCCACCGCGCCGCCAACGCAATCGTGTAGCTTATCGTTTGCCGTATAACAGCTCGTACTTACCTATAGCTTGCCAGATTTCTTGATGTTCATGCTTACTGCTCCGCTCCTTGGGCAGTGACGTGAAGTTATATAGCCTTATAACATACCTCAATAAACAAGTAACATTTTAAGTCTGACTCGTATTACCAAAGATTAGCGCGTTCCAAAAAAACAATATCTTGAGTTTATAATATTAGTATAGATGAGATAAATTTTATAAATAGACTAACTTTAAAGTCAAAGGGTTTAAATTTTATTTATTCCTGGATCTAATAATAGTAATTTCGACAGTCGCTTCCTTTATACAAAGGAGAGAAGAAATTGGCGTCAATCGTCGTTTGTCAATTTGCTGATCGAAGACGAAAAACGAAGGAACAATCGTGAAATCGGTTTGATGGCGGATAAAACAGATTATTGCCGGAGAAAGATGAAGATTGCTCGTAAAACTTCTAACGATTGAGCTAAATTACAATTTGAGGTCGTACAAGTAATTTTTTGCCCTATTTAATTTATTGTGCTCGCCAGTGGCGACGGTGGATCTAAAAAACTTAAATCGCGCCTTAAGTAGATTACTGTGGAATAAAATAAAGGTCGTAATACAAAAAGATGCGAATCCACTCTGCTATGAAAATGTGGATATTATAAACATTTAAATATTATGTACAATAAATCCACAAAGTTTAAAACTTGGTGCAGTGCGTTCTACCATTCGTGGCAAATGGTGCCGTAACTTTGACGAAGCGTTTAGTTCATATTTTAAGGGTCGCTCAGACTTTCTTTCATGATAAAATTTGAAACGAAATAATTCGTCTGAGAACCAGTGAACGATATAGTTTTGATGATAACGCTAAAGTGGCATTTACAATGATGAAGATTAATTGAAATATGATTTAATACATTACTCTTATTATTATTACATATTTTAGACTGTTCATCATGCTCTAAAATGTTTTTTTTTTGTTATTGTTTTTTTGTTATAAACGTGCTTTACCGTACAGGTTTTCAAACTGAACATTAAAAGCTATTATAGATCTGAAAATGAGTTGCAAAAGATAAAGCTCCTAAACCAGCTCAATTATATTATTGTGAGTGTGGTTCAAAATATGTCAAAAAATGAAAACCAGACTTTGAAAAAAGAATCGATCGATCAAGTAAAAAACATCTTTGTGTTTCTTTCATCTTATTAGGAATTGCTTAGTCTAACACCACTGCAATTCACAGAAAATAATTAATGTTCTGTAAACAAAATAAAGTGTGTTTCTAAAAGGAAACGTGTCTTTTATTTTGGCATGTCTTAATATTTTAGGTAAATATTTTAGGGTACGCTTATGATTTAGATTTTTAAATACATTGAGATAGAATTTAATATAATTGAATGTTGAAATTTCATATAAATATAAATCCCCCCTTCAATAAGTAAAAGTATGTACTACAGGTTGTATGATAATGCTTATTATTTAACTATAGACTATAGATATTTAGTATTTCGTATTAATATTAGACATATGTAATACTAACTGACCCGCGCTACTTCGTTTGCATCATGTAGAGAGAGAGAGAGAGAGAAAGAAAGGGTTAGAGAGAGTGGGTCGTAGGCATTGTATGATTAGGTGCGGCGCGCCGCCCACATTATTCTGCATAATAAAAATGTACTTGATCATTATTTTACTGCCGAGTTATTTACAAACTATGATATCTCCTAAGATATTCATTTAACTCAATTACTGTAAAGGGTAATTTTGTTCAAAATTAAATACTTGTAATGAATAACGTATTTATTTCGATAAGGATTAATACCATCATCTTGTTATCTAACTTATCCCTTATCCTACTTAAGTAGGGTCGGCACAACATGATGATGGCATCGTATTGTGAATTTAGATTTGGCTTATTCAATTATTTTTTTACGATCGACCGCCTTCCTTACTTCAACCCTCCTTGGGATCAAATAAGTCTGATACTACAAAATTAATAAATAAAACTAATACGTTTAAACACAATAAAGTAATAATGTTCAGTAACACGCGTGAAATTCTACGCGAAGTCGCAGGCACAACTAGTGAATAATAATATAATGCGGACTTCAATGAAGCCACAGTATTCAGCCAGACATGTTAATGTTTTCGTATTATTTCATGGTTCCATACTTCACGACATCAGCTCATGTATAATGTTTCCTTATGTCAAATCGTCAAATTATGTTAAATCAGATCAAATATTTTTATAATTTTTCACTATTTGTTTCATGTTATTATTCCTCATGTCATCTTTATGTCGTTTAAATATTATAATAATACGTAGATCAAAAATTTGCTTTCGAATCTACTACATATACATATGTGTAGTCCACGAAAGGTAATCATTTCATAATCAATGCACTTTTGAATTTATAACGTACAGACATTTCTATGTGTAAAAATAAAGATATATAGACAGATTTAAAAAGAATAAAAAAACATGTATACAAAAACACAAAACATAACATACAATTCGCCGTGTATGTTTTTTAGGTCCCATGTAATAGGGGGCGAGCCTATTGCCATTAATCGGGTACAAAGCCAAACTCCGAGCTGTTACTGAGAATTTCATAGAAAAACCCAATAACACTTTGCTCTATTGGGGAATCGAACCCAGGACCTCAATCATAGAGTCGCGCTTACGACCACTAGGCTAATGCGGCACACCTTCGCAAATAATTCATATTTTAGAACAAATTTTATTAAGTAAGTAAGTAAGTAAGGTTATGTTGAGTAAGCCTTAAAAGATATAAGAACCTTATAAGACTTATCGGATTTTTTTTATAACTTTTTAAGAGAAACAATTCCATCACACACAATTGTTGCGTAACTTTAACTATTTACGCAGCGAACGCAATGGAAGCTCTCAAAAGAAATAAAATTTGCCCGTTTTTCCAACATTTTTTATTGATGTTCCGCTCCTATTGATCATAGTGTGATGTTATATAGCCAGTAGCCTTCCTCGATAAATGGGCTATCTAATACTGAAACATTTTTTCCAGTCGAACCAGTCGTTCCTGAGATTAGCGTGTTCAACCAAACAAACAAGTAAGCAATATTAGTATAGATATAACACTTTAATACCTGTATAATAAATACAGTTTCATAATTTTGGATATATATAAATTCTTACAACAAAAGTGAGAATTCAATTCTGTTATTTATTCAATGTAGCAAAAATTTCACTTAAAACTTTGACAACACATACGTTTGGAAGAGATCTTGTTACACTTCGTATGGATTTGTTTTGGAAATACTGTTATTTGTATCGTCCTAACCGGTATCATTGTGATGGGAAAAGTTATAAGTACGCGAAGGATTGAAAAGTTGCGAAATAAGTCTCTCAGAGACTATAATATATAATACAGGAGTGTTTTGTAAGCATTTCTTTTTTTTTGTGTCACAGTGCAACTTTATTTTTTTACTGTTTTTTTTTATTACTTTCTGTGACTATACTGTAACAAGAAAAGTAACTCTTTTATCTTAAAATTTATTGAGTAACAGTACAGTTTAGTTTTCGCGAGTACTATAACCCAACTGTTATATTTTATCATAACTTTTGTTAACAGACCTTGGTAGAAGTGTTTCAATACGGTGATGCGTTTATTATTGTATAAAGAAGTGACTTCATTGTGTCTGATGATAAGCACAATACATACCATAGACAACGGAGACCAAGGAGGGATAGGCCGCTCTCGGCAGCTGGATGAACATTGACTGATCCCGAAACACGATAAACCAAAAGAGAATCGCTGTGACAGGCTTTTAAGTATAGGGCAATTATACGGCACGGTGGACCGCGATTTTTGAAAATATTCAATTCAGAATAATAGGGAATCTTACGCCTCGCTTAGTTACACGCGGCGGTTAAGACACTATGGCAGGTGTTACACCTGGTGTATTATGGTCACGATGTAGTCAGACACAAATGTCATGTTTTACAACAACACGGCGTATATTTAATTACGAGAATTTTTTAAGTTCTAAACAATATTTAATATTCCCTAACAATAGCTGTGTAGCTATGAATAAGAATACACTAATCTATCAAATTCATTATTAACAAGCTGGGATGGTTTAAACAAACGACAATCAAGTGAGTAGGGTTATTTGTCTTACATGTTTTCCATTAGCACCAGAGGCATGAATACACAATGCTATGACAAAATGGGATTTGTACACAACATAGTTAATCATCGTCTACAAAGGCAATATTTGGTTTACATAAAACTTAATCTTTATGATGTTGGTATTTTTTCATTATATTTATACAGGATGCAATAAGAAATTCCGCTAATACATTACTATAATTTAAAAATTATCTGATACATTTATCGGGTTATGAACATTCCACTTTCTTTTATAATCAAACACTTCCTTTATGTCTACAAATGAGTTTAGAAAACAAAATCTAGATTTTACAATGTAAATTAAAAACTAAGTATATTATAACATTGTTTATATGAGTGTTGACTGAGGAAGCGACTCTATTACCATTTTATTGTCGTAAAGCAGTAGTATCCAGACATTGTTGTCAACACACACTGAGACACGAAAAAGTTCGACTTAAAATGTAGATGTGGGTTCATCTTTGCTAGAACCACAATCCTGCTTCTGATTAGTTATTGATGGCAAAATTATATTGAACTTTGTAAAATTTATGCTTAGAGTATATTTTTAAGAGGAAATTCGGTCGACGAGATATCTGAAGAATACGTTTTATTAGAAATAATCTATTGAACGTCCAAATAGTGCGCGAAAGAGACAAATGCAGCTTGGACTAACTATACCTATGGAAAATAGACGAAATCATATTTTCGTATTCCCCTATTTGCTCCTCCAAAACTGCACCGATTTTAATTAAAAACATTTAAATACTACTAAAGGCCGCCTTTTTCCTTAACGAGAAGTTGTGAAAACTTACATTTGAACTTAAAGAAAGTTCTATTTCATGTGAAGTAGGATTATTTTACTATATATAATCATTGTTAAATTGCTTGATACCGTAATTTTTTTGTTAAAATATTTCTGGAATGATAAATGTTACACATCGTTAGACGTTACACATGAATAAATTACTCACAAATAATAACACTTAATCTCTTAACAAGGCAAAATTACCAGGCGAAGGTTGACAAGGGTCTCATGTGATTTTTAAATTATATTTAAAACGTTTAATTCGTTGAAAATGTTTGTTTAAATACTCCCTGTGTAACAGAAATACAAGACATTGGATACTGCAAATGAAGTCAAAATGTTATATGTGGTTTACCAAAAAGTACATTAAGTATAATATTTACGAAGCGTCATTAAATAACCAATGTAAGTAGTTAATAAATTTTAAAAAATGCTTTGTGCTGAAGTTTATACGTAAATTTAAAATATATTCCTTTATTTTGTACCTAAATGTGCGTAGAGATCTTGCAAACTGTAATGGTGAAGGAATATTGTTGCAGATTTTAGCAACATCATATTTAAAACTACCTCTCGCTGACAGCAGCGAGAGTTTAATGCTGCGAAATGATGAGCTAGTATAACTTGACTAGGTAAACTTTTCCAAAAGGTACACTTGTTATCCCGTTCTGATAATACCAAGAAGAAGTACAGCAAGGTGAACATAACGTCTATTAGATATGCACATTACTTTTGTCTGATTTAAATACGAAGTAACGTGTCGTCTGGGAGGGATTTTAAAACAGAATTTGGTGCATCCATTCTGTGCCCGCTGAACTAAGTTACCCATTCTAGCCAGAAGCTGCGGCTCATAAACGACGTCTATAAAATTTAGCTTCGAGAAAACAAGGGAATCTGTTAGATATATACTTTCTTCAATTTTTTTGTGTTAATATAAATACTATACATTTCGATATTTCACCTAAATTTCTTATTATTTTATCTATAAAAGAAGTGCGCAAAAATACTTCCTTGTTATTAGTAAAACCATTAAGAATATACATTTTTATCTCTTTTCCTTACATTTAGGTAATTCCACCCAGTGATTGGTCCCTCCAGATACAGGCGTGAATCACGTAAACCATTTATCATCCTAAAAGTTTCAGCGTACTGCGACGTGTTGCGATAAGGTGTGCCATTTCTTACCAAAAAATCTTTTAGAAAGCATTAACCGAGAAACTTTTTTTACAAGACTTCGTGATTTCTGACTACCATTCCAGGTGTATTACTTTAATAGCAATTTAATTAATTTTATGCTAAATTTGTCCTTCAGTACAACACTACTAACAGAAAATAATAAGACACTCTTTGTCTCTAATAAGAATACTTTATGTTTTATCTTGCTCCTGAGTTACTAGAAATGAATTTAAATAAAACACTCACAATATGTTTCTTTATATATAATTTACTAACTTCTTTACCCAATTAGTTTTTATTATTACTAAATTGTTGTTATTATCAGAACGTTTGCTAATTACGATTGCGCAAAATCATCGTTTGACTGTGGGAGAGATAAATGATCTCGGGTATTAAGAATCTTGTATTTCGAGAATCCTGATCCTGAACTTGGGAATGACTCCCATGTTTTACTCACATTAGACCAGAAAAGGTTTCGGATTCGCTCAGGACAACTTGGAAATGCTTATTGATGGTGAAAATGTCCAGATGATTGGCGAATCCTGGATTTACGTTTGTGACCCTGAAACGAAACAACAAACTTTACAGTGAAAGCTTCTATCTGAGCCACGACGGAAGAAAGCACGTCATAGTCAGAGCAACGTCAAGTCCATGTTAATTGTTTTCTTCGATTTGGACGGTGTCGTGCATCACGAATATGTACCGAGAAGTCAGACAATCAACAAAGAATTTTACCGTGAAATTCTAAAAATACTGCGTGACGCGGTGGGCAGGTACAGCCGCATTTTTGGGCGCGCGGTGACTGGTTTCTACACCACAATAACGCGCCAGCGCATTCACGAACCTCGTGCAACAGTTTTTAGCAAAACACATTATTAAACAACTCCGTCAGCCTGCGTACAGTCCCAACATAGGCCCCAGCGACTTTTAGTTGTTCCCAAAATTAAAAATGTCACTCAAAGAACACCAGTTTGATGACAGAGAGACAGTTGAAACGAATGCGACGCGTGCACTCATGGACATTCCGAAAATCGATTACCAGAACTGCATCAGGATGTGAAAGCACCGTGGGAGCATCTTGTTCAGTCGAAGAGGTATTACTTCGAAGGATGACATGAGCCGGATGGCCAAAAATAATGCCAGTGCGTAGTTACAGGTACAGGTCGGATACTTTTGGGACACATACTACAATGTACTAACATTGTTGAATGAACAAATAAACGGAATGTATTCATCACTACTAAAAGTAGGGTTGGAAAGTACAAATTGTACCTCGCGTAGCGATGGCGCTCACTCGCCTGCCAGGGTTCACAACCGTCTGATAATTATGTACATCTACAATACTTCCTAAAAAAAGGTCGTTTTCTTTGTGAAAGTCAAAAAATAGGGAGCCAAAAAAGGTCAAACCGAGGCTAAGGTTCACACGATTGTTTTGGTCCAAATACGATACATTTTACGTCGCTGATACGTTAGGTGCCGCTCTTCGGCAGTCAACATCGATCTGAGTATGCCTCGTTGGGGAAAACACGTTTCATCAGCAACATAGTTTTTAATTTATTTAGTTTTTAAATGTTATTCGTATATTTTTTTATTTTCTCACTTTTATTTATTTTCTTTATTATTTTTTTTTTTAAGTATTGTTGTTTAATTATATATATTAATCTATATTCTTATCATTGATTTAATATGTAAACGTTTTTGTGTTGTAGGAAGCCGAAAACTGCTTGTAAGCGCTGGTTCGATTTATTTAAATGACTAGCCGGACTGTTAATTGGGAGTCATTTTCCCTGGTCGATCACAACATATGCACAATGACACGGAATAATGGAATGTAGGAGGAAAAAAAGGACTCACCAGTCCACAGCTTTCACGAACTTTGGAGACCTCCTCTTGTGGTCACTTCTGTTTTAGCACGCACCTAGCACGCTCTCTAACCGAGTTTAGTGATAAAAGTTTATTATAATATTTAATCAATAGCACAGTCACTTTCAGTGTTCGCCGTTGTAATTTTAAAGACAAATTGATGTCGGTTAAAGGTTGGGGTAGATAGGAATAGACAGATTCAAGGAAAAATGATGGATGATGTATCATTGTGCATATGATTGTCAAGCGTCTTTTAGCCTAAACACTGCTATTAATCTGTTGCAAGTGGGGAAATAGCTAAGAAATTTCGGATTAATTATTTACTATGGATTTTCGCAAAGTAATATAAGTGAATACATTTATTATTATTACATATATATATATATAAATTCATCAATGGGTAGAAATTGGCAACAATGTACTAGGTGATAGGCAGTAATCCTCCCTTCAACGTCGAATATATAATTTAAAATCACTATTCTTCCTCTAAGCTTCAAATTTCAGTGCCAAATTAATTAATTAATTAAACATATAATAAAAACGTAACTGATCGATGTCTATACATAGAAGATATATGAGAAAAACTATTGTTGGTGGCCTTTATCAACGCAGCAGAACTCAAAACAATGATTGTTAGATTTTTTGTCTGTTTGTCTGTTTGCCAGCGTTTGTGCGCGCTAATCTCAGAAACGGCTTAACCGATTTGGAAATGGTTTTCATTAATATATTGTGGTAAGGTTCACTTAACATTTAGTGTTTGTTTTACTTCAATAAGTTAATAAATAAAAATTATATGAATTTAAAAATCACGTCGAAAATTTGTTAATGCTATAAAATGTTATAATGCTAAAATGCTATAAAACAGCTCTTTTGTTGAATTGACTGAAGTTTCAGTTATCTGTATATTATGGTTTGTAAAACGATGATGATTAAACTTTTCATAAAGTAAAAAATGGAGAGATTAAAAAAAAAAATATTCCATTATAAGTTTACCTCAGATCTATGTGATAAGTCATATTAAAAGGGAGTGTGCATAGAATAGATATTTTGGTTGAATACAGCCGCGCCGCTGCTAGGGATGGCAATTCATTTCAAAAAGTATCGATTCGAATTGAATTCTTATGAATCGATTCACAAAAAAATCTAGGTCTAAAATATAAAAATTCCTAAAATAGAAAATTAGAATGACACCACAACAATCAATCTTTTGTCATTTTTACTATACTAAAGTATCAGTTATTATAGAGAAACATAGAAAGATATGGAGAGAGAGAATTTATTACAGACGTTATTTTGCTATTACGTTATTTGCTGTTAGGTAATAATCCACTGTTAGTATTTTAATTGGTAAATGACATCATAGAAATTGACAGTATAATGAAATGAATAATCCATACCTACTAATATTTATTTATTTATTTACACACTATGCGTTAAATACGCAATGGCGGACTTAATGCCTAAGGCATTCTCTGCCAGTCAACCATTAGGTGATGCAGAGATAAATGTTGGTAGGTGTAAAAGGTAAGGGGGTTTATTGAAATTATGTTTAACCAATTTAAAATCACAATATATAAATAAAATATCAACACCAAAACATAATATATATAAGACATATATAATACATATATACTACACATATACAATACATACACATAACAACATCATACATAAATATCAATACAATAAATAAAAATATAATTCGTCAACATTAAGTACTAAATACAGCATTAACCAGATAATTCTGCTAAATGACACTGGTAAAGTCGACGTAACTTGACTTTAAAACTGAAACGATTAGATGACATCCTGATTTCATAAGGAAGCGCATTCCATAGGAGAATAGATTGGATATAGAAAGATGAATGTACTAGACCGGAAGTATGGACAGGACAGCAAAGAATAAGATTAATAGAAGAGCGAAGGTTAAGGTCATGATTAGAGTATAAAAACTGAAAGTAATTATGTCTGTCCCGTCTGTTGCATTTTCACGCCTAGACCGCTGAACCAATTTCGATAAATTTTGGTTGAGAAAGGACATAGGCTACTTTTGGAAATAAAATTGGAAGGGGTGAAATGGGGAGGATGAAAGTTCGTATGAAGAACCCAATTTTGATGAATTTTGGTATAGAGATATGTTGGACTTTGGAGAAAGACTTTGGCTAGCTTATGTGGTGAAAATAAAACTTTAATAGGTGAAATAGGGGATGACCGCGACCACCATACACATAGTGATAAACACAAGTATGATTTTCTTTTGGTTTGTCGTGTTCCGAGATCAATTGGTGTATATGCAGTAATATAGCGGCGTGGTAGAGATGGCGACCACCATAGACATAGTGATAAACACAAGTATGATTTTCTTTTGGTTTGTCATGTTCCGAGATATGTCGGTGTATATGCAGTAATATAGTGGCGCGGTAGAGATGATAGACACATGTATGATTTCCTTTTGTTATATCATGTTCCGAGATCAGTCGGTGTATATCTATACTAACATAATAAAGCGGAAAAGTTTTTTTTTTGTTTCTTTAAATACGCTAATCACTCGAACTACCAGTCGGATTCGAGAAAATCTTTTTGTATATGAAAGCCAGACTCACGATAAATAGCATAGGTTATCTAACATTAGGCTACAACTCTCAGCAATCCTTAAATATTGAATTTTGTTAAGTCGGAGGGGGAAGCCCTTCCGAGCTTATTTATCCGCTTGCGCTGTCGTAATCGTTAATGATACGTAAATACAATTTGCTACAAAAATACTGATTCTTTATATATATAAAAAAAAAATCGCGATAGCATATGACTATCTCCTAGACCTAAGCATCAAAAAGATATTATGTAACAAACAATTGTTAAAAATTAAAAAGTGATGTGTGAACATTATTTTTAGCATTGCATATTAATTCTTACAAATAAAAGTTTTAAATTTTACAATATTTTACAAATAAATTTTTTTTATAAAGTTAGGTTTTGCTCTTTATAGTATGTTATTTTGACACATAGTTTAGGAGATAATAAAAAATTCAAATATTATAATTTGTACTTGCGACAAGAACAATAATTATGATAGACTACACAGGTGCGTTGGCGTTGTATTTCATTGTATAAAATTAACACGGGTGAAACCGTGGGGCACAGCTAGTAATTAATAAATTTATTTAGTTTTGTATGTATGACTGTGTGGTACAACAAATACGCTTAATTCGGATCCTTCTTATATAATAAATACCTAAGTAATAAAAATGGCAAGTCATAATCCGTATATAAAAGTTCAAGAAGAGCCAAAATACATTTACTGAAGGAAATTTTCGCTTGAAAGATGTATGCTTAACAGCACCTCGTGCAACTCGACATACAAACAATGGCCATAACTGACGCATTATATTAAAGACAATGGTGTCAGGAACGCAAGGTACAACAACTATTCAAGAAGGTGAAGTTGTGGCGTGACAAAGTATTGTGTTGTGTGTATATTCTCCAGTAGGTAAATAAACAAATAAAAAGTAAATTTTTGAGAAGCATAATGGCATACTTTCGCCGCAAATGGTTTTATCCTAAGTACGAACCATTTCTCATTTGCCGCCCTTATTTAAATAAATAACCCAGCTTCAGAAAAGCACTTAGTGATAGCCAGGCGATAACGACTCAGTGGTAGCGTGTCTAGACAACGTGTCGATTGACATAGATGGGAATTTTATAATATGTTTAAACTTTCGGTTAATGGAAACATGGTGATGAAGTTCAGCATCGTAGTAGGGCTTTTTGTAATGCTCGCATGACTAACTACCAAACAAAATCTGTCGTCACCAAACACCTGCAGGCATGTTTCACTAACTGCTGTTGAGAGTCAGACCTCGTCTAGGTTTAGCAGGTAATTATCTTGGACCAAATCATTTAAAACCAGGTAAGATTTAACCTGAAACTAATTAAATTAATGAATAACTTTTTACTCTCTTAATTCGTACACTGGCGAACTTAATACCACAAGTGATATTCTTCCAGCTAACCCGCAATGTTGTGAATTCAAAATTATTATTGTACGCAGTGCGTGAATTTATATTTAAAAAATAGCAAACAAGGGAACAAATCTAAAATAATAATAAAGCATAATATGTTATAATCAGTTAACTAAGTAAAACAGTTACAGTATTTTTAGAGTTGGCGTAGCATGGACCTTCAATAACCTTTTACAAACGTGTATCATCCGGCGGTTGCAACTAATAGTCATTCCGTTTATAAATATATACCGTCCATGTGAGGTGTGATAAAAAATTAATAACACGATAAAAAGGTTTGCACTAATTTTGCCCCTTCAAAAGACTCCTATTGTGGGCTCCGTGTTCCCTTAGTTTTGTGAATCGTTGCTGTAGGTATACATTTAGGTCCTTACATATGAAATTGGCACTTTGTTGAACTGGTCACTTTGATCTCAAATATCTGGCGTCTGGTTAGAAATTCCAAATTTAGGCTTGTGTATTTGTGTTTCAAATTTAGTGATTCGTTTGTTTTCACACCATTTTATTATTCTTTGACATCGTTCTTTCACAAATAGAAAATTTAAAATATAACCTTATTTACGAATATAAGTTCCATTATGGCATCAGCGCTGCAAAATCAGCTCGAAAAATTAATGATGTGTATGGGAAAGCTACTTTAAAAGAAAACACGATACGTTTTTGAAAATGAAGAATCAAAGGTGATCGTTGAAGCTGATCATTCGCAAACCACATCAGAGTTAGCGGCAGGCTTCGATGTGAGTGATAAAAAAAATTTCACTTGAAACAAACAGGAACAGTGAAAAAGCTCTAGAAAAATGGATACCACATGAATTGACTGAAGCACGCCAACAAACACTGTTATGATTATAATTTAATTTAGGATAGTTATGTATAAATTTCCAGCATACCTTACAATTTTCAGTTAATATATGTTTTACAAATTATTATTACACAATTTAAAAGTCCATAACCGAGACGTTCTTCTTGTTCCGACAGCTCAGCGTAGAGATCCTTGCCTAGGATCTAGAATAGAAGTCAGCACGGTGTAGGCCGTATCAGGATACACTGCTCAAGCAGACGACGCAGCACCAAATATCTTATCTATTGAGATTTCCTCATATGTAAAAGGAAAAGTTATTATTTGTATTATAAATACAAAATCCAGGTGATACTTTCCCGGTAGTGTTCTTTCAATGTTCAGTAGGTATTTGTCGTTTTGACAAAGGGTATTTCACCCATATTAATATTAAAATTATAAATTATAACAATTAAAATAACTTTTCTATATAAATATGTTATAAAATAAACTATCTTTTCGACTCCCAGGTCTGTTGTACAATAATTTGGTTTCTATTAAAACATTTGATAAATATTATATAAACGTTACTACGATTCAAAAGTCTGCCGTACAATCAACATAACATGATCAGATCCATCCTGAAGAATCTGTCCTACTCTCTGTTTTAATTTTCTCTTTTGTTTTCGTTTGAATTCAAAATTTCATCTTACTAGACTTTTCTTATTTTAAAAATTAAAAATAAATCTAATCATAGATTTAATTTGCTAAACTAGAACCTGGATAGAATATTTGTCTATACCTGAGAAACTCCTAATTGCGCATGCTCTATTACTATCAAAGAATTATCAATGACAGAGATTGTCATAATATTGCAATGTAAACAATACGAACCTAAAATATTAACAAAGCTGTTATTAAACCAAAATTATCAAGTTATAAATTATCTAAACGCATCAATACATAAACCTATCATTAATTGGTATCCTGGAAATAAAAGAATAGGTACACCAAAACAATAATAAGGTAAATCAAATGAACTTATGATGAATAATATAAAGTAGATATTAAATAAGATTATCTTCCAGATAAATAATATAACAACACCTATTGAGTTCTGCATTACATTACTCAACCGTCACATAACGAGGGAATTTTGAATCGTATTATTACTTGTGACGAAAAATGGATCCTTTACGACAATCGGAATCGCTCATCACAATGGCTGAACCCAGGAGAACAGGCCAAATCCTGTCCCAAGCGAAAGTCGTCTCAGAAAAAGGTACTGGTGAGTGTTTGGTGGACCAGTGCTGGTGTCATACACTACAGCTTCGTAAGATCTGTCCAGACGATAACGGGAGATCTGTATTATCAGCAATTGCAAACTATGATGGAAAAGCTAGCCGGTAAACAACCGAGACTGGTCAATATCTCAAGCCTACTGCTGCTTCAGAACAACGCTAGACCCCATACTATACGACCGACGGTCGCTAAATTAGAGGAACTGTGGTTGGAATGTCTCCGAAACTCACCATATTCCCCGGACATTGCTCCAACAGATTACCACTTTTTTCGGAATTTGGACAATTTCTTGCAAGGAAAATAAATTCAATTCCGATGAGATGTCCAAACTGCCTTCAAAGATTTTATTGATTCTTGCTCCCACAATTTTTTCAGAAATGGAATCAAAGAACTACCTTTAAAATGGCGAAAGTGCATAGATAATAATTGTACATACTTCGATCGATTAAATGTATAATTTCATAATATTTTTTCATTTTACTTTTACCATATAAAACGCTAATTTCATATCTAAGGACCTAATATTTATTTTTATATTATACTCAGTTGTTTA
This sequence comes from Saturnia japonica, assembly GCA_033032175.1. Lineage (NCBI taxonomy): Eukaryota > Metazoa > Arthropoda > Insecta > Lepidoptera > Saturniidae > Saturnia > Saturnia japonica. The sequence goes on along the minus strand of CM065321.1, from coordinate 7,943,149 downwards.
TTATACATATTTTAGAGTGTGAATATTATAAAAGCTAATTATTGTAATAATTATTAAGTTTATCTAAGGTTTATTATTTTGTTTTAATAAATAACAGAATACGCGATCATGTTAGCAAAAACCTCATTCTTAACCGTTTCTAACTAGTAAATTGTATTTATATGATGATTATGATGCTCTTGACCGCTTTCGGCTACAGCAACTGCCTCTTCTCCCACCTCCGACGTCCGTGTGCACTTATGTGTCAATCTTCGTTTGGAAGTTGAATATATTCACATAGTGAACATGTAAGATAACTATTCTCGCAAGATGGGCAATTGATTGCCGCATCGTATTCGACATCAAGTGCATTACAACGATGGTCTTTAAAGGTATTCACCTTAACTTTTACTTGAGCTCTCCACTCCGGATGTTTTGCTGCCATTTTCTCCCATTGCGAAAGCTCTATGTCCCATTTTTTCATGTGACAATTTAGCACATCTTTGCATCTGAGGAGCTGTCCGTCTTACTTGCGCTTGCCCTCCTCAAGCTCAGAATACAAGACGCCCTTTTCCACTCGCCCCTCCGACATACGTGTCACAAAACCGCACCACCTAAGTTGTCATCTCATCAAATACGCCTCAAGGCCACATACTCGTTAGCTCGTCGCAGCACTTCGGTGTTCCAAACACGTTCAGAGCAACGAATCTTTAAAAAATTTAGGAGATATTGGATATAGAACTGGTCTAATAAGCGCATCTGGTGACGGTACACGATCCACGTTTCCATGGAATATAGGATATTAGGCAGCACGATAGCCATATTTACTGAGATATTGGTAGCCAGTTTCGAATCGTGCAAGCAGAAAACCTTCGAGTCCAGGTTTCCAAAACCTGCAGCCGTAGCACCGATCCTGCAGTTAAATTCGGGATCAAGATCGCAATTAAAAGTTAGTATGCTATTAAAGTACCGAAATCTATTGAACTACATCAGCTTGTCCTCACAGAGTTTACGACCAATGTCCTGTGATAGTGAGTGTCTAAGGACATCACCTCCGTCTTCTCTAAATTGACTTTTAGGCTGAATTTACGGCACAACTGGAGAAAGTCGGACATAACCTGTTGCAAACCTTGTGGAGCTTCCATCACAAAATACAGATCATCAACACATATTTATTTACTTAATGAACGATTAAACTCTATCATATAATTACAATCTTAAAAATAGTAATCAAAAACTACAAGTAGTGGATGCTATCTATCTCGCCGCTGAAAGGAAACGTACCCACAAGGCTGACCACATTGCCACGTTGTATAGCAATACTTACCCAGTAAATAAATGGCCTATATTTGACATAACTCACACTTCACATGTGTAAAATTTATGTAATTATGATACACGTGAATAAATTGGGACATCAAACTAAAGGTAACGTGTTCTATATTATGCTGATCGAAGTATAAGTACATGGTTAAATGACTGCCCAATGAACACGTTACCTAAGTCACACGAACTTACTTATGAACGCGTCCCATTTACATTATATGTGTCATATTTACATCAATTTTACACATATGATGTGAGGTTGCTCGTCAAACATAGGTCATGTGTTCATTGGGTGTGAATATAGTAATAATTATAAAACTGCAAGCAGGTATGACGGCAACGACAGCCAATGGATATTCCTGTTTTGTTAATCGCCACTGAAATTGAATTTAAATAGTTATAAAAAATCCTTTAATTTTGTAAAAACAGTATAAAAAAAACTGGGCAGATTTATGAAATAAAAAATAATTGGATCAAATTATGAGAAGATTATTTAAATGAAATGTTTAATATTCGACTTCTCAACTCAAAGACATGGCTAAAAGTCAAACTTACAGGGGTCTCTCCCTTAGATTAAAAATATCCCGTCCGAAAAGTTTCAGCAGGGTTCGCTGCCGTGGCTGTATCGACCCAATTGGAGTTCAGGCAAAGTAAAACGGCTTCTTTATATATTATTAAACACATCATTTAAAAATATTCGTGTGCTATTATACATATCATACATGTAATCAATACATAATTTATTACAATATATCAATATTTCTTAATATAGCGTTCATTGTTTCGAACCTTCTTGTTGTCCGAAGCTCAGGTGCCTTCCATGCTATATTGTTCAAACCTGGCAGTACTGACGGTATTTCGGTGTACAACTCCATTGATTGTTACTTCAAATAAAATGCGTTGATTCAACTAGGCCGACGTAAACAAAGGGTTAATGGCCATAATGTAAAGAAAAGAAAAACTTTAAATCATTTTAACACAATGCTAAATTTACAAGCTACTATGCAGATGATGCTGGTATTAATCCCAGTCTGAAACGTACCGTCGGGATTTCGAACTTAGGCAAGGTTTTATAACGTAGTCGGCGATAAAAGAAAACCAAATGCGGAAACTTAGAATATAATGTAGGCGCATAAATTAATATAATACACAACAAAAGTTTATGTACCTTTATTTTTTATGGTACAGGCCTAATAATACAAACTTGTGGTTATAAGAAAATATTAGTACTTTAACGTACAGATTCGTTTAATCTACATAATTATACCAACATGTTATTTTTTTCCTAAATTTCCTGATAGATGTAGGTATATGGTTAATTTAAAGGACACAGAACACGAATATGACATTTATTTTGTTTGTATGTCTAAATTTAACTCAGAACAGATTAAGATTTTGTATGCGGAGAGTATATGTCATTGCTCAATTGATTTAGGCTACAAGATTTGTGAATAATTTTAATGTTTTTTTTTTAAATATAATTATACATTTGACAATATTTAATACAATTACTCACATTTTTTTGGCAAAATGAGAATAAAATTGCAAGGTCGAACTTGAGTGCAACGTTTTTCCAACGCAACGTTTCTGATGCAAGAATGACGGAAAATTTGTATTTGGCCAGAGAAAGAAAAAAAAGGAACTATGCTATAAACCGAGAGAGATAGATGGACTCGATAGAACAAGACAAATGTACGCACGGATACGTGTAAAAATAAGCTCTACTCTGAGTTTCATTATAAAAACAGAGGAGTGAGGTGATCCGCAAAATATCTCTAAGCATTACTAGAACTGATTGGCAATGGGCGGGGCACATTACTCGTAGGACGAATGGTCGATGGGGCCGTAGTGTTCTCGAGTGGCAGCCATGTACCGGAAGATGCAGCGAGGGCAGATCTGCCACAAGTTGGACCTGGTGAAGCTTGCAGAAACCTGCTGGAAGCAAACAGCGCAGGGCAGGTTATTGTGGTAAACGGTAATAACGGAATAAGGCCTTCTCCAGCAGTGGACGTCTTTCAGCTGAGATGAAGATGAAGCACGCGCAAAATCTGGCAACAAATACTAGTATATAAATACATAATATAAAAAGACATCGATTAATAATTAAGTTTCACTTCTGTCATGTGTACACTTCGTTCCATACGCTTTTTTAGTTCATTAAGATTAGTCTTGATCTACCCCAGTTAGTTATAGTTATACTTCTAATACTTTAAATGGGCCTGACAAAAAATAAACCATCCACCAATCTGCATTTGACGATTCTACGCATTTGACCATGATTCGCGATACGTCTGTTTATATGAAAAAGTTTTGGTAGACTTAGAAAAAAATTGAAGCAGTTAACCAAAACGAATCACGCTCTTTTTAGAAGAAATGTCTATGACCCTATGACATAATAATTATGTCAACAATAAGCGAGGTGTCTTTCTTTGTCTGTCTGTCTGAATGCGATAATATAAAAAAAATTGAATGGTTTTTCACACGGTTTTCATTAATGGACGGAGTAATAATGAGAAAGGTTTGGGTGTATAATTAATTAATGTTTTCGTTATGTGGCTGAAATATGACGATAATTGTTAAAGATGTTGGAAAAGATCATGCCGACCGGGAGATTTACTGGCGTAAACTAATAGAGTTATAATATTAAACGACAAAAAAATGTTGGCATATTATAATTATGCTCTGCTACCTACGGGAAGCCGACTTCCTAGTAACATAAAAAAAAAGATATTGATGAATTAAAAACTCTTCAATATTTAATTCCCTTGACCAAAACGATTTTAATTTTCTTAATGTACTGTAATATTAGAGGTATTAATGTAATAATGGGGTAAAGGGGTGTATGTAGGTGTAATCAAAATAATGACGGAGAGAGCGGACGCTTCAACGGAAACGGAAACGATGCGTTGACGCCCTCGCTGCTAATAATTAAAAGCATGAAGTTGAACTCAACCTTATCTTGTTGTTACATTATACTAAATATTTAATTATTTATTCACACATTTCAGATTATAAAATTACATAATATAAATTCAAGATGTAGGTACTACAATTTTTTGACTGGTTTGTAATCCAAAGTTCAGCTATTATATAGCACTCTTGATAATGTATTAAGATGATATTTTCAATTGTATATCTAGTGTTAACTGAAAAGCGAAAAACAAAATAAACACTGTTATTTTTTAATAAACTCGTCAAAACAATTTCCCACAGTTCGTTTTTATTCCAATTAAAGTGAAGCTTATGTTATGGTAACTAATCAGCTGATATACTGATACTTATAGTAATATAGGTTTATAACACCCAGCATACAATTTTAATGAAAATTATATTCTTCACAAGTTACAATCGGCATAACATCAAGTGTGATTATCTTCACCGCAATGAAACAATAGGTTTACGAAACAACTTCATAGTGTAAAGTATTTGTTAAAATATGCAGGCATCGAAAAATTTTTTTTCATATTTCCCTTTCTTCTGAAATTAATTACACACGAATAAAATTATTCGAAAAATACGCATAATATAATTAAAAAATTCTTTTTGATTTTTATAGCCTATTTATTGAGAATTGTTATATTATAGGTTATTTTTATTATTTCAAACCACGAACTTAAGGAGCAGAGTAATATTCATGAATATTAAGCAATCTGGCAAGCTGTAGGCAACTGCACTTTTTTTTCGAACTGACCTTACTGATAACCTGAGGGGAACTATCCAAAAACAAAGCCGCTGATGGCTTTTACAGCTTTATTGGCTTGGGGGCGAGCGTTTAAGGCACTCAACCGCGAAAGCATGGGCAACAAGCGCGCAAGAGTGCCTAAGTGGCCGAACCTCGACTTGGACTATTGCCGCGATTGCAAAGAAGTTACAATCTGACTAATTCCCTATCCGACTAGTGCGCTAATATTCTACATGTGTGCGTTGTCGGCGGAGACGAGGAGAGCTGGCCGAATAATTTTAAGACGGGTGAAACCGTGGGGCTCATATAGTAATGTAAATACGTATTGTTTATTAACACAGTATCTAAAGAGAAATACATTTATTCCTAGTCCGGCGGTGTTATCGTCCCTTGACAAATGTTTATGCTGGTTTAAACCAAACAGTATTTCAAAAAAGGTTTATTTATAATCTCTGATTTACGCACTCGCACCACAGCCCGCTCCACACAGCCGCCTGTGACCAGACAATAAAAAGCAATTTATTTTTCTCCGCGCACTTTTTTCATTAGCAAAACAGGAATGACGTGTAAAACAAGCGCTCAAAGTGACGAGGGTACGCGTAAATAACCGAAGGGAAGTAATTATCCAGTCGCGTGTATGTAGATATTATGATAAATAGAAATCTTTCACAGTCCTGAACCACATATTTTTTACATTTATTATATCACCTGAGTCTAAAGTGTATCCACTAAGAATTTTCATAGCGGTACCTAGCATAACAATATCAGGATAATTGACTAAAGTCCGCCAGCAGGACCCACATTACCACAGGGAAGTACCTGGTTTTACTGTGGTCTCAGTTGTACTTAATTGTTTTATACGGGACAGTCATTTTGATGAATTTGGATTAAAAAAAACTTTAAGTTTTACCAAATACACGAATTTGAAAAAATCCGTCAAGTGCGAGTCGGACACCCACAGTCAATTTCTTTTCACCACACAAAATATTTGTATTACGTTCATGATCGTATATTAAACGAAAAAAAGTTTGCCATGAGTTCGGGATCCTTAACGAGAGCCCAACTCACATTTGGCCGGTTTTCAAGACAATCACACCAAGTTTTACGCTTGATAAATAAAAAATAAAATTAATTAATTAAATTAAACAGATGTTTATTACCAAAAATACCAAAAAAAAAATACACATTTCCTTAACTCTAATCTTAATTATAAAGATTTTATAGAAAAGGAGTTACTATATATTTATACTAAAGGAGTTATAGGTTTAACGTTATGGGCACAATCTCACCTGATGCTAAATAACGATATGGCCCAAGATGATGATGACACGCTAAGCCTAGTGGGGAAACTGGCTCTCTAGTGCAGCTCCCGAAACATACCAGGTATGTTAATTTAATAATGTTAAGGGTAATAATTTTTTACTTACACTCCTATGTCTCATATTCATATTATATATTCCAAATAATGAAGTTATATTATTATCGGCGAAAGGAAATGTTTTACATAATATGACGGATATCTCTCAAAAATTGCAACATATATAAATGACTATACTACAAACTCCTCCCAAACAGCATGCTACTGCTATATATAATGTACATACGTTGCTATATCTTGTGAACCTAATACTCTTGGGATTGTTTATCACTTGGACTACTTATTTATCATTCTAGAAATATCTAAGGTAAATCTCAGCGACGCGACGTGGTAGCCATATTCTATACATAGTATAAAATGAAGTCGCTTTCCGCTGTCTATCCCCTATGTACGCTTAGATCTTTTAAATTACCCAACGGATTTTACTGCTCGACTTGAGAATCGAACCTAGGACCTTGAGCACAGCAGACGTGTTTAGGCCCACTAGGCTAATGAGGCAGCTATGAACTATCTATATTAAAGCGATAAACTCTATATAAGGTTTTTTTAAACATAAAATATACCACTTTGTAATTTGTACCCGTGCGAAGCTGGGGCGGGTCGCTAGTAATAACTAATAATTGGCACACCGGTACATTATACATGAATACACTTCAAAAGTATTATATTTGGCCGGATCTTCATCTGTCATGTCGACTCTTTCTGCTACAAAAACGTAACTCCAAATTACATACTTTAAGCAATGAGCAAAAAATAAAAAAACATTCTTACATAATCTTTTGTTTTTATACTGTGTTTGCTCGAGTTAATACAATATAATATTATAATGTATTTTATACATTGATTATACAAGTTTGCTCTCGTAATGTAAAAAATTTTGTTATATAACCTGGTTTTGAACAAAAGTGAAGTTTAGCTTTAAGAATATCTTTAATAGTAATGATCTTTTTTTTAATTGTAGCGTCATTTAAAAAAAAATAACGAAGGAGCGTGAAAAACTATGTAGGTAAATGCAATGATATTATAAGTTACCTACTTCATTACTTAATACTACGTAATTTTTAATTCATAAACTTATGTAATTTTGACGGCATTTACGTGATGTAGTTTGATTATTGTGCATAAATAATACATAAGAATATGCATTTTAGTTGCCACAAAAACTCTCTGTACAGTTTTAACCAGTGCTAGTTAAAACTCTGTTTAAAAATTACAAAAATAATATTTTATACATGTGACTTAGATAGATAGAAGTGTGGATGAACACAGTTGTCATAAAATAAAAAATAAGTAGACAAGTACACTCTATTAGATAAAATTAGATATTAGCAATATTGTTCTATTTCATATTAAATAAAAATTAGTCACATATGAAAAACTGATATTTGCATATTTTTACTGTAATTATATTAACATGTAGGTAATATTTAATTTATCTCTATGAAAAGTATCGTGAATTCTTATTATTATTGTGGTACATTTGCTTACTTATTATCAGAAATGTAATGAATGTTGATTACTTACCGTAATAATTACATACCCGTAAAGATTGTAAATAAGGACATATAAAAGTTCACGGATATAAAGAATAAATCAGAATACAAAAATATATTTACTTATGTGAAGATAGTTGGTGGAAAATATATAATCACTTTAGAGGGTAATGTACGTACGTACCATTAGTGTTATCATAATGTATGTATCAATGGGAAGTAACAAAATTTTATACATACTTTAAAATATAATATCTGAGGTACCAAGCTTTGCTCGCTATCTAAAGAAAAACAAAACCACCTATCTAGGTGAGTTTGGAATGTAAAACATTATTTAGTTATAATATCGCTCTATACCAAAATTCATCCAAATTGGTTTGATGGGTTCTTCATACACAATATCATCCACTATTTCATCCCAAAAAGTTTTATTTATTCGACAATAGTTAGCTTATGACCTTCTCCAAGGCTTAATATACCTAAAGTGACCATACGTTGCGTTTTGAACGGGACCGTCCCTTTTTACGGTTATCTGTCCCGTTATTCCCAAAAATCTCCCGGGACGCAAAATGGTCCCCTTTTCCCATACATTTATAAATCCGGTTACTACAGCGAGCGGACTTTATTACTCTATGCGTTTTCCGAAATCGCGTAAATAATATGGGGCTTAACGAACACAAGCGGTGCAAGACCCAGTGTTGCCAGTGTCCTATAATAGCACAAAGTTACCAAGGACTGAACAAAAAGTAACATTTTGATCACAAAAGCAATGCATTTTCATAATTATTGTCGAAAAAATGCATTTTAATCCTTTTTATAAGTGAAATAAGTACTTACCTGCACTTCTTTACATATTGTGATATTTAAAAAAAATTAACAGAACTATTAAAATCAGTTATTTTTTCTACCCTCAGTACCTATTTATTCACCTAATTTATTTACCACTCAGCACAGTCAAACAAGATCACAATTAACTAAGGTAGACAAGATTTACCAACCACAAATACACTTGCTGCTTGCAGTGACAGTGCATTGTTTGGATTTATCTATTTACACCTCCCTTGTTGCCCTTTCCTTAATTCGTTGACCAGAGAAATAGAGACCAGATAAAATTTTACGAAAACTCCGAGGCCACCTCAAAAAAATATTGAAATATACAATAAAATACTGAATTCCCTAAAAAAGAAACCACGAAGAAAATTCCGGTATTTGATTCCACTTATATAAATAACGTTGCTGAAAATAGACATTTTGTCTAAATGAATACGTCAAGTGAAATAAAAACAAAGAAAAACGTCTCTATTTAGGTACCTATATTACGACAAAAAATTACCTAGAAATTTTTGGGATATTCCTGAAATATCGAAAGAACCTCGGGTATTAAGTTCAGTATTTAAAAAAAAACATCGTACGTATACAAAAATAGTATATTGATACTAAAATAGTTCATACTTAAAAGTAAGGAGTACGAGTGTGTGCGAGTGTCGAGATTCGAGTAGACGAGCATCGTACTCGGCCCATTGTTACCCTTCCTCAGGCAACCGCCAAACAAAACATTGTACTTTAGACCGGACCCCTCATGGTGATCTCGCGAAATAGGCGCGCGTTCAGTAGTTCAACAGTTAAAGGTATTTTGTATAGTACACACATTAATAAAACTTACATCGATGTGTTTATTATGAGTTGGACTAACTGATTTATAAATAACATTTTACTTATTTTATCAGTAACTCAGTCATTTATATTAGTAACGTTGTTTCCTGACGGCGGCCCCCGACCGCAATCGTTTTTTTACCGTTTGACGTTTTTAAACCGATGTCCCTTTTTGAGTAAAAAATAAATGGTCACGTTAAATATACCTCTATACTAAAATTCATGAAATTTGGTTGAATGGGTTCTTCATACAAATTTTCATCCCCTGTTAGATCACTTAAAGTTTTATTTTCGCGACAAAAGGTAGCATATGGCCTTTTCCAAGGTCTAATTTATCTCTATTCCAAAATTCATCACAATTGGCTCCGCGGTTTAGGTTTCAAAACGTAACAGACAGACAGATAGTGTCACTTTCGCATTTATAATAGTACTAGCGGTTGTGCCCGCGGCTCCGCACGCGTTTGTTACTACGCAGTAATTATTTAAATCCCTTTATTTTTACTCATATTGTTGACAGTTCATATGCCGTATCAATTGGTAGTAACATGTATAATATTTCCCGTGCACAATTTTCATCAAAATGGTTGAAAACTATTATTCTAATGTATAATTTCTAATGCATTATTAATAATACTTATAGCCTCTCAATTATAGTATGATGTATGTTTCTCGTCTACATAATTTGATCAGAATCGGTTTATAATTGATGGTAATTAAACTTTTTAATTCCTTTTTTTTTATTCTAGAAGAAATATTGAATATTCTTATACCTCATTAATTATTTTAATAGTTGACTTCCCGTGTATAAAATTTCATCAAAGTCGGTTAAGAATTAACGAGAAAATAAAATTTTTGAAAACTCACTTTTTTACGATTCCCAAAAGTGTTATTGGAAATTCTCATTACTTATCATTCATGAAATTACTTATACATACTTCCCGTGTACATAATTGAATTAACGAAAAAAAATTTTTTTTTTATTTATTTCTTTTACATTATCTAAAAGTAATATTGAAATTTCTTACACCATATCAACTGACCGATGATATAAGCATCCCGTGAACAAAATCTTAGTGGCATATTTGTGTTCAATATCATTCATATAATATTCTATTTTTATATAATACCAAAAAAAAAACAAAAGAAAATCATAGATGGGTTTATCACTTTATGGATGGTATTGTCATTATATGCTAATATGAATCCAACACATTAACCGTCCCAATATAACTTTAAAAATAGTTCAAATTATACCTTATTATTGTACCGGGCTGCAGGAAGGTTGTTTGAAAAATGTGAAACCCCTTTTATCCCTTTCTTACCAAATGTATAATTATGAATGGGTTCTTCATACAAACTTTCACCCAAGTTTTATTTTCACCACATGTGGAATAACACAATGAAATAATTCACTTGTAGCAAAACTATATAATCCAGATAATTTACAATAGGTGTATCGCTTAGAATGTATAAACTCCCGCGAGTTGCGGTCTGATAGCGTCATAAAATAAAACATTACGCCATACTGCACAGTTAAACAGTTTAAAAATACTTCAGCCAATTTTAAAAAGAATACTAGACTATCATTTCATAGGTAAGTATTAGAAATAAAATACATTTCTTATTAAGTATAACAATTTCAATAAATCAACCAACTTGTTGACGTTGACAACGCTGTCATTTCATAATTACTGCACATGGGCTTAATAAATCAACAATACGATTACCGTGGAAGCTGATATTTCCGTCTTAAATGCTTTAATCCCCTATTTTTTACCCTTAAAGTTTTTTTTTCGCTACAAAAAGTACCCTATGTCCTTTCCCAAGGCCTATCTATCTCTATACCAAAATTCATCAAAATTGGTTCAGCGGTTTAGGCGTGAAAACGTAACAGACAGACAGAGTTACTTTCGCATTTACAATATTAGTATGGATTATAGATTGAAAGTATGATTAAAAGTTGTTACATCATTATGACCCAGCATATTACTGAATATTATTTTAATTTCAATATATAATTTTGATAGCTATTGTTCTCTTTAGAGAATCATTTATCACGTGGGCTTATCAGACCGTCGAGTGAGCTGTGTGAATATAACAATGCTTATCTGTCTGTAGTCATGTCAAAAACCTATTTATAGTGAAGTTTCATAAGATGTTCTAGCATGATATTTTAATTATAATACCGATCGCCCAATGATCGAAATTCGACCAGCGACTTTTTAATCATACACAATTTTCTGTTTGAAATTTGAAGTATGCACCTAAACAATGAATATTATATCACTTGCTGTCACTTTTCATTGAGTGACAATGTCAATATTTTGGGAGGTCGAAGTTCAATGGTACTGGTCGTTTAGGATTCGCAGTATTAATTTATTTTATTTAATATATTAGTGACAGATATTACAGATAAATTATAGCTTTCTGCACTCCTTTTGCATATATATAAACTTTAACCATGCAAATCTCAGTCTTCCGTGCACGCAATACGCGTACAAAGTTTTTGCTTCACGTATTAATATAATGATTATTTCTAATTATATTATGTATTATATATTTAAAAAAAAAACAATGTAAATCACACCAAAGTAATTTTATTCGGTTAGTTATGCCACAATATCTTTAACGGAGGAGAAGAATATACTACAAAGTTGCTCCTCCCAAATGAGTAGGTAATTCGCTTTCTGGAGCACTACACTAATCCAAATTCAAAAATATACCTGACAAAGTTATCGTGCAGCCTCTTGACATTATGTACCTTAAATCTATACTTATAATAAAAGAGTAAAGAGTCGAAATCTGTACATTGAAGATATTTAAGAAAATATACTATGGGGGGGGGGTTTGGAATCATGGACAGAACATATTTCGAAAGTTTTTGCAATTTTTGTCTGTCAGTATGTTTGAAAGCCATTCATTCAAAAACTACTGGACTGAATTTTATGAAATTTGGCAAGACTGGAGTTAATAATCTGAAGGTACGTTTATAACGCATTTTTACTTGTATGGGGATTTTTATGGTCTATAAATTGCGTTTACGTTATTTACATATACAAAGGAATGTATGTGTATGAAACTGTAATAATATATTAAGTTAGCAATTCTTGTATATATATTTTTTTCTCGGAAATATATCGAACGATTTGAATGAAACTTTATATTTAGATATTTTTTTACATTCCAAGATAGGTGATTTTTTAAGACACCGAGCTATACTCGGTCACCCAGATACTTATATTTAAAATATTCACCACTGACGCTGGTGCAACGCTAATAATTTATATATTTAGGGGAATGGGAAGAGTCCCAGGATGCAATCGATGTATTCTGTGATCTCTCAAAAGCCTTCGACTACGTTGATCACACCACGCTGATACTTTATGGTGCTTGTGGCCCTTCTCTCGACTTTCTAATATCTTATTTAATAGACCTATATCTAAAAGTAAGTGTAAATGGGACAACGTCTTCAGGATCATTGGCTAGAATCGGCGTCCCTCAAGGATCGATTGTGGGACTATTTCTGTTTCTCGTTTACGTAAACGGTCTACCGCTGGTGTTTAAAAACGGTACTGACATGGTTTTTTTTTTGCGGACGACACCACTTTTATTGAAAGTTATAAGAAAAGATTTGGAGCTTAGGCAATTAAACAATACTTTAGTTAAAATCTCAGACAGGTTTGCTTTAAATAATTTACTGCTAAATGCAAACAAAACCAAATGTATGATATTTGCCTTGCCCAATGTCCAGCGTATTGATAGTAGTATCAAGATAGAAGGGAATTTAGTAGGCTTAGTTAATAGTACTATTTTCTCGGGTTTATCATTAAAACTTTGGCGGGAAGAGTAAGCTCTGCTGCATTCGCAGTACGTAAAACTCGCCAATTAACATTTAACTCCACTGCTAGGTTAGTCTACTTATTTTCATAGCTTAATAACTTATAGTATTTTGTTGTGGGGCTCAGCAGCTGAGGTAGATAACATATTTATATTACAAACGCGGGCAATTAATGTAATTTATAATCTGAGACCTCGTGAATCATTAAAAAACCAATTCCAGGAATATAATAGCTTTACTTTACCCTCCCAATACATCCATAATAACTTAATGTATATTCATAAAAACTTAGTCAAGTTAGATATTGACAAAGATCAGCACAATGTTAATAATAGAAATAATAGAGATAAATTAGTTGTACTGCGTTTTAGACTATGTATGTAAAGTTTTTTAGGTAATAGTGTCAGGTTTTATAATAAGATACCGATACTCATTTGCCAGACAACAAGTTCAAGGACCATGTTCAACAGGTTTTACTGTCAAAACGTAATAACCTTTTGTAAAAGAAAAAGTAATAAGGTAAGGATGGATCATTATGTAAATGATAGTAATGTCTGGAAGTAACCTTCTCCCTATGCGTCCACTAAATTATTATTACTATTTTATATTAACACTTTTTTAGAGTTGGAAAAAATGATAAACCCGATCGAATTTCTTACTGGCTCTTCTCGATGACTGGGATATTTTCCGAACCGGCAATAGTATTTTGAAGTTCTTATGTGCCTTCTTGCCTTCTTAAGGCCTAAATTGAATAAAGATTTTTTGATATTTTATTTACTGAAATAAAGTGAAAAGATACCTACCACATTAATCCAAATTATTTACCTTTACATAATTTTCAATAAAAAACAATAAATAGAAACGTATGTATTTTATTATTCATAGATGGCGCTGTAAGCGAAGCCTCCTTTAGCTTATTACGAAATTGGTTTGATATTTATTGTCATACTTAAAAATATTTTTTTCTGTAAACATGTATATTAATAATTTGAGATTGGGTTTTTATTAATATTTTTAAACATTTTAAGAATATCTATTCTACCTACATTTCTACGATGCATGTCGTTGTTTGGTGTTTTTGCGCAATTCATATTTTTATTATATTACACTAAACAGATTTACTAAAGGCGTTATTATTTACTGGAAAATAACAGTTTATAAAAGTAAAGTTATTAAATAAACTTAGTTTTTCGCACCTAAAGGTTTGCAAAACTGAATATTTTTTATGCCTATAAGTCTTTTAGATTATATCGGTATGATTATTAAACTGTGATATCGGTTAACATTAAAAAGGTTTTTAGTTGGGTTTATCAAAGCTTATACAGATCAAATACGGTACCGACGAGATTTTTTATTTCGAGCGCAACGTGTCCTTACGTACATTTTTGATTTCGCGTTCGTTGGATTATGCTTTCGTTGAAAATGACGTAGATGGGAACAACGAATTTGCATAAAGTTTTGCTTCAAACTCGGAAAGAGTTGTTTAGAGACCATCGAAATAATACAGGAGGACTTTGAAGATACTTGTGTGGTCAATACTCCAATAAAAGAGTGGTACAAGTGATTCAAAAACGGTCGCACGAATGTTTGGGCGAGCGGCGACTGACTTCTCCACCACGATAACGCACCAGCGCTTTAATCGAACCTCGTGCAAAAGTTTTTAGCGAAACATAATATTAAGCAACTCCGTCAGCCTCCATATAATCCTGACATAGCCCTCTGTGACTTTTGACTGTTCCCGAAATTAATAATGCCGTTGAAACGCATGCGACGCGTGCACCATTCCGAAAACCGATTACCAGAACTGCATCAGAATGTGGAAGCACCGATAAGAGCGTCTTGTTCAGTCGAAGGGGGACTATTTCGAATGATACCATGAGCCGGATGACGAAAAATAATGCCAGCGCAAAGTTACAGGTACAGGTCCGATACTTTAACGACACAGGTGTACATATCTATCTATATACCAACATCCGTTTTTATATACTTAAAATATAATTAAAGCATTGATTCCAATTTATGTTTATGAATATTTTCTACGTGAATGCAGAATTGAAAGTAAATCGAGTCCCAAATTAAACGTTTATAGCTTACTGAAATTCGTTATACGATCACAATTTGTGAATTATTTCATAAAACCAATGCTATAAGTAGGTAAAACGGTTTTGGTTTTAATTTATGTATTATTTCAAATTACTTCTATGAATTAATAAAAATCTATATCTAATATTATGTTTTTCGGGATTTTATCAGCATGGAATTTCAAATTAAATTAATCGGTATGAAAAACACTCAGTCTTTCTTTGTTCCGTTACAGGCTTTTCTCTATTATAGTTTCATTTCAATTCGCTAATATAACACAGATAAAATGTAACAAATTTACTATTAGCACAAATATAGTAAAATAGAAACTACATAAATATAAAGTTGTTTACAAAAAGGATAATTATATTTACCAATTAAATAATAACCTTAACGTTATTTTTTACTTTAAGTAAAAGCAATCAGAGAAACATTAAGTCGATGAACCATTTACCATTTAGAAAATAAAACAAGTGTCCAGTCAAGCAAAGCAAGAATAATTGAACTAAAAACAAAACAGAAATATCCGAGTCTCGTTCATTTTACAATTTGAATTGAAACCGGTTGTAAATAGAAGCACACAAAACAGTTCGACGACAAAAACAGGGCAAACAAGAGCTTTGCTTAATGTTAATCATATTTCATTCGAGGACGGCGGGATTTCCGAGACATCCAAACACCGAAACATAATATTTTCCATTATGTATTTACTTATTTTCAGTGCGTTTAAATGAATTATATGCTGCCACGAAATATTTCTTTTAAATTTGTAAACCTCGTTTGAAGAATATACACATTTTTTTAAAATCTATATCTGTCTTATTAATAAAAAAGGGTCTAACCTAACCATATTCCGACTTTACACTTAGACCAGTTACTCCGAGTACAACTAAGTATTAACTTAGATTTTAAAATGCTATTGATAAACATGGAGTAACGTCGGATTAGCAAAACTTTCCTTATAACTGGACTAAGGTCTAATTTAAAAGTAAAAAGAATGAGTAAGTGAACAAAAACGAATGAAACTATTGATACTGACAGAATTTATTTCAGTTTTGAATTTTTAACTTAATAACTGCAATCGACGCGAGGTTAATTTGGTGGAACTGGATAGAGAGTATTATAACGTTAATCTGAGGCTACTGGAAGAAGTTGATGAAATAAATGACAATGCTAACCAGCTTGTTCCTACGGTTCGCATGAGACGTGTGAAATTTTAAAAATTTCATACAAATCCTTTAGAAGAGCTCTAAGAAAATGAATTGTAAGTAATAAGTACAGATTAATAATAAATTTATAAAAAAGTTGGCCGTCACGGGACGCCCGGCAGATGTGAAACATCTTAGTGAATATTTAAAAAAAGATGTTTATTTTATTACACCCACCACTTCACTTAATTGCTGAATGTACACCAGGTGATTCCGAAACACGACAAGCCAGAAAAAAGTTACTGTGAAGATGTTTTTTTAATTAATATGTGTATGGTGGTCGCGATCCCTACCAACCGCTTTTAATCTATCCATGTTTTAACATAAAAACTGAAATGATCCAAGTTTGTCTATTAAATAAAGCATTACAAATTTCTTCCATAAAATAATGAGTGTTTATTTCATAAATATTAATTTTTATTAAATAAAAAATACAAAAATTAATTTATTTTTTTTAAATCGCGGCAACTCAATTATTTTCATAATTGTATATTCAAAATTTCATAATTCAAAATACGATTACGGATGGGCGGCCATAGTTTAAACCGTCACTAAACTAGGTAGCTGGAAGGTATAACTTTTATTCAGAGAGTAGAGTAGGATTAGCTTACTCATACTTTACTTTGTGTTTATTAATACAAAAAATGGTTAGTACTGACTTAATACTGGGAGTAAAATTAATCCTACTCTAGTCTACATTTATTAATAAGGCAGTACAAGTTTAAGCATTTGCCATAATTACACCTCATGTTAAGTGACTATATTGTGACTCTGTGGCCCAAGGTGGCGGAAATACGCTAAGCCTAGTAGAGTACTAACTCTCAGCTGCCGGAACACACCAATAGGCGTTTTGTGATATATTTTAGTCGTAGTTAGCCATGCAGGCATTAGAAAAAGCTCTACCAACATGCTATGATTTTATCACGATATTTTGCTTTATTCGAACTCATGTGTATCGTCGCGATGTCTGTATAGAGTGTAATATGTAACACTGAGAATGGACAGTATGGAGATCTCTGAAACTACTATATAATAGAATAGCTATACACCACAGTTTCACCCATTTTAATTTTATCCGAAAAACACCGCGCCGCCAACGCACCCATGTAGTCTATCATAATAATTGTTCTTCTCGCAAGTACAAATAAATTATTTTAATTTTTCATTATCTCCTAAACTATGTATCCAAATAGCACACCCTAAAAAGTAAAATCCGACTTCGTAAAATTGTCTTTATGATGAAGTAACTTTTGTTCGTAAGGATTAATATGCTATGACTAAAAATAATGCTTTTATAACACTTTGTAATTTTCAACAAATTTTTGTCACAAAGTACCTTATTCTGGCATGTATAAGAGATAGGCATATGTTATCGCTAACTTTTTTTTAGATATACTAAGGACCAATTAATGTAGAATATTGTATTTCCGTATCATTAACAATTACGCCAACGCACGCGGATAACGCAGTTCGGCAGGGCCTCGAGTTCCGACTTACGTAACAAAAATCAATATTTAAGGCTATCTGAGAGATATAGCCTTAATCAAAATAGCCTATATTATTCTTCAGGAGTACTAGTAGTTCTAGAGATTAGCGTTTTAAAACAAACAAACAAAAAAATAAGAAAAAACGCACTCCTATTTTTTTAAACTTGTATACGAGGGTAACGAAACTAATCATTAGCACTGTCGATGTACCGCAAAATATTTAATCACAAGTGATCGATTGCCACCTATTAATTTTATTATGAAGGTGGCTTTTACTACAATTTAAAAAGAAGTAAGTACAAAATGAATGTACGCTAGCAAAACACTTGTAAAAGAATAAAATTATAGCTATTCTTCCAACTGAAACATTTGTTAGAGTAAACGATAGAAACAGAAACAGCTGCATAATAGGCTCGCTCTCTCGGTTGGAAAAGTAACGTGAAAAAGCAATTTGCACCTGTTCACGTTTAAATACATTAGTGTTATGTAAGAGAAAGAGAGCTCAAATCACAACACTAAGTGTATTTGCTAGTAGTTTTAGGTAATTACTAGCATGCTTAAGCAAAACAATAGTCTTTAAAAGTTACATGAACAATTGGATTAATATAGTATATATGATATCATTTTTATGACTCCATAAATTTCTTAATATATATGTTTTAAGAAATTTATTCAGTTAGTAGTTAGTTAGTGCCTATATAACTGTATTTTTACAAATATTACACATAAAGATAACAAAAGTGATTTAATTAGTTTGATATTATAATATATAAACTATTTAAAATAAGCTGTTCCATGTACAAAAATAAATTTAATAGACAGATTTTTTGTAACTTGCCTACATGCTTCAATTTAATCAAGCAAAAAGCACAACATGGCCCACATAAGCAAGCTGCTCTCCCAACGGACAGTGATATAGTTATAGACCGACGTATAAATGGAATAATGGAACTTTTACATTGTTCTACCTGAATGTAGGTCCCCTAGTGCGACTCAATGATTTCGAACCTCTTTTTTTCTCATATAAATGGAACGTTATTTCGAAACTTCAAGTTCACAATATGAACACACAAATCACTGCCACTACAAATCGTGTTCGGCAGAGGCAAAATCGTTTTGCTCGTGACGTTAATGGGATAGGAGCTATTCTTCACATTACTGCTATATTGAACGATATATCAGATCGAGTGTTCAATTGTATTACTCACCACATATTACACGGGCACGTTAATTAATTACCGATACAGGAAAAAGAATTATATTTGTAAAAGCGTATCAATAATGTACCTATTTCGTATGCTATTTACTTTTATGTAACGGGCTCATGAATATTAAGATAATAAATAATTCAGTAATACGCTAAATTATTAAAAAGGAAACTAAAAACCCAACTGCAACAAAATCACGACTAAAAATATACAATATGTTTTATTTGAATCCCAGTCGACGTACTTAAATATTATGTAACCTATATTACTCTCACAGTTAAGACGAATCTAACACCACCTCGTATGCAAAAATTTATTAAGGTCTTTAGGCTACAGAGCGTGCCAAAGAAATAGACATAAATACGCTCGAAAAACAAACCCTCCTTTTCGCAGTCTGGTAAAAAGAAGATTGCAGCTTAATAGCCTTGTGTTGTGACGTTGTGAGTAGGGTTTCCAGAACTCTTTATGGAAGTGGGGGGGTGGGGTGGGGCGGGGGGAGGGGTAAATCAAAAGGAGGTATGGCACAGATAAATATCTTTGGAGGTTTCTCTCTACTTGGACAGTCCGACTGGTAGAATACCTACACGCTACAAAAGATCAAACCAAATAACCTAGTATCGTGTTTCTGCGCTTAGTAGGGTGTCCAGAGCTCCTTGAGGAAGAGGGAGTTCGAAGAGAGCTATGGCACAGAGAAATTAACCTTAGAGTTCTACCTAAATAAAATAATGGTCTAAAGCAAATATTTCTTTGCTTAGAGAGTTTAATCAGTAAAGCAACAACGAAAGTTTTTAGGTAAGCATTATCATTATGATATCAGTTATTTCAAAACTGTACAAATGCCCCCATGGGGACGTATCTACGTTCATACAATTTTAATTTATTTATAAGTAGCTGTGCCCGTGGCTTCGCTCACGTGGACTACAGAATGCCTGCGCGAAACTTGCTCCCCCGCTCCCGACTATGTTAAAGATAGCAATGCTTATTGTGGGTGTTCCTTAGAAGATAAATATACACTCCCCGAACTTTTTTTGTAGGTCTTTTTAATTCCTAATAATTATGCAGTACATTAATTTGCTATAGCTCTTATGGTTTACTCAGCATAAGCCATTTAAGCGCCCGAATTCATTCACCATAACCAGTTTTTTTTTTTATTTGTGCGGAACCCTAATTATTTTTCTAAAATAAAAGTAGCCTCACTTACTTCCTACATCATCAGCTATCTATCTATCCAAATGGACTTTTTGTTATAGGTATAGTATATACTTTCATATGCGTTTAGAAAAAAAAAAAGTTATTTTGACATTAAAAACAGACACTTCAATTTTGAAAGTAAACCTCTTATAGGTATCAGTACTTTACCTATAAAAAATCCGATGATTCTTGTTAATAACACTTTATTTATGACAGATTACTTGTTTATTTTATTTTTCATTTTGTTCTTTTATTTTAGTATTTCACCACAGTTTTCAGTGATTAAAAAAACGCTAAGCCTAAAAATGTTCGTAGCTATCAAGTGTAGCTGTTGAAACACATTAATCGATACTTGGCGACACATTTTCGAGAGGGTGGGAATGGGAACCAGCCAGGCGTTAGATAAAGCTTTACCTGTGGTACTATGGTTTCATCTCCATGTTTTCCTTCATTGTAGGATGGGAGCCTACTATAGTTGCACTATCGTTTTAAACTCTATGATGTTTCTATTATAGTTTATGATTAGATTCGGCTAAATGTCAACCCGGGCCCCTGATGATAAAAAAAAACAAAAGCCAAAACTACAAATATTTGTCAAATCAAATATGACTCATGCTCACTATATAAATTTTATTAACATACAACTTCATTATTAAAATCACTGAGTCGCTAAATATTTTGATCCAAGTGCAAGTAAATGAAAATTTAAATATAGACATGAATCTATATTTTAATTATCTAAATCTAATGTAATCTAATCAAAAATCTAAATGTAGTACGTTAAACATTTTACTAGAACATCTATTCATCATTCATCATTAAACTAAAATTATAAAACTTAGATAATTCGTTTTTACTTTTTTTGAACCCGCTAATAATGACTGGAAATACCAGTCAGATTTCAAAACTTAAGTTTATTTTTTTTTTTATTGAGGAAGGCTATCCTAACATCCCGTCATGACCTTTAGGAGCTGAGCAATTACCATACTAAATTTATGTCATAAAGTAAGCTAAGTGAGAACTAACTAATAGTGTCGAAGGTCCAAGTCACGCAACGTGTGGTATCGGAGGACGAGGACGGGTTTTCCGCCCAACGAGAACTGACCATTACCGTGAAGGGCTGAACTATGAAAACCCATACAAAAAAAATCCTGAAAATTGAGCAAAAGTGAAACTTATGTAAATTTTAATACAAATTAAGAACATAGCCTGTTATTGACGGTATTCTATTAAACACTCATTTTAAAGCACTTTTCAATTTCATTAAGTAATAGCTATACCCGCGGCTGCGCTCGCGTAGACTATAGAATGCCGTCGATCGGACACACGCGCACATCGTGCACCCCAGCTCCCGGTCAGTTTAAAGACAAAAATGTTTTGTGGATGATAATTAGAATATAAACACATGCTCTCGCTGACTTTTTTCTAGGTCTTTTAAGCTCTAAAACTATATACTACATTAATTTTATATATCTCTTATGGTTTACTCGTCGTAAGACATTTCCCAAAATCGTCGTATTTCCGAATTGATTTAGAAAATTATATCAGCCATTTGAGACTTGATGAAAATTACGTTGTTTGAAATATATTTTTATTTTATTTCTAAAAATAATATTGAAAATGTATATAGCCCATCAATTAAGGAATAATGTCATAAAAATCGGTTGTTATTTTTAATTAATTAGTTTACTCTTTTTAAAAGTATTATTGATGATATGAATAAATGACATAAGCTTCCCGTGTACAAAATTTCATAAAAATCGGACAAGCCGTTTTCAAGTTAAATACAAGCATACAAACAGACAGACAAAAAAATTAAGGGCATATTCACTATACGTGTTCTTTATATCTAACTTTCTTTATATGTATATCCATCGGGAAATTTGGAAAATATATTACAAGGACAGACATATCTACAGATTTATTAATATAGATAAAATTTTGCTCAATCAACAGTCGGTGAACATACAAAAGTCCTACAAAGTACAACATGATTTTATGACATTATAAATAATTAAATTTTTCATCAACATGAGTGATTTTACTACGTAGCAAAGTTTTGTAACGTTATTAAAAAGTTATTAGACTCTTTACATGATATTTTATTACACCATTTAAAAATATGTAATTCAATTTTCTTCATTTTAATGCCGGACTTGACTGAGCTTCATTAACTCCTTCCAATAGTGATTAATTTGCATTAAAGTACTTGTTGAATGAACCAATACATTTGATGCTTTAACACAAGTTAACTTTGTAATGTTGTCGGATAAGCTTTCTTCATCGGTTTGATTTAATTGAGCACGACACATGTGACATCAATAAATATAATCTCCCTTAACGTTTTTGATGAAATTGAAATTATTATTGAACTTATAATATGGTTCGAAAACATTGTATAGATAGGTACAAAGTACTTACTTTATGTATTTATAGTAGAAATAAAATTTCAAACTGTAAGTACAAATAAACTCATATGTAGCTGTTGTACAATTTGTGTAAATCAAAACCGCAGACAAATTTGGAATTCTATTTCTACGCACAAATACTACATTCGAATAAACTATGCTCAGTTAATATTTGAGGATTCCATTTCCATATCTGATAATATTATTTATTACTCTTTGTTTAATTGATTTTGCGTTAAAAATGTATTTCGTCTAAGACATGATTCAATTTATATTAAATCAAAATCAAAAATAAATTTTCATCATAATTACTTATTAAAACGAACTTTCTGTGTTACTTCTGTAATGTAAATTAATCGACACACAAAATATTGTAGAATAAAATATGACAACTTGTTAATTTTTTAAATAGTTCAAAGATAAATTAAAAAGTTACAGCTTCACCTTTAATAAATTCTTTAAATATTTATAACGATATATTTTTACTTTTCCATGATTTCTAAAAACATAACTAGTCAAAAAAACACTAATGTGTAGTGCTTTATTTTTAAATTACGTTTATTTTAATATCAAGTACCTGTAGGAATACACAGCATAAAGTAAAAGGCAGTGCCTGAGGATGGCAACTCGGGGCGGCATTAACTCTCAGTTAAAAATGTTGCAAAACGCAGAACTATTTGTCACAGAGACTTTACGTCACAGACAATAACTTCACGAACCACCTCTTTGTTACATTTTGCAAAGAAAAAGAATTCTATTTTCAGATTCACGCTTTCTTTCACTGAATTATGAACATTTTATTATTACTTTTATTAGACACTGGCCTTACTTTAAAATCTGTCAAAATTGAAACACAGATTTGAGTGTTTCCTTCTTTATCTAATCCATATTCTTAAAAGAAAACAGAGCTAAAGCACAGGCTAAAGATGTAGACGCATTGCTTTTATCAATGTCATATATTTAATCTATGATATCAACGTTTTTAAGGTGTTTTGGCGCGATTTTGAAATGGCATGTTGTGGTCATGGACGTCATAAAAAGGGCGGATAGAGTTCCGCTAAGACAAGTGGCCACGTAAGTTTGTGAGAGTTTTTAGAGTATTGCCATAAGAAGATAAATTACCCTTTTTTAAATAAAATTACACAAAAGTTCTTGAACTCTCGGACAACTAGAGAGAGAGAGAATATTAATTCATTGTCGGCCATATTTCAGTCAGCGCACAAAGTGATGTGTTTAAAAGAAAGATATCTTTTATTAATTAGTCCAGAAGTAAAAAATTACAATGAAAACAAACAATCAATTTAAAGATATTTTTATTTGTTTATTATGATTGGTTAGAATTCCTTATGTTGGGTTAACTTTCTATATACTTATCTTTTACTTTCTATAGATCTCTAGATTCTAGATCTGTTTCTAGATCCTTTTCTAAATAAATGAAAAGGAATATTTTGATATTTTCTGGCAATATATTTAATAAAGATTTATTTCGTGTTCTGTTCCAGTAAATGTGTGTTCAAATACTATATATATTTTTAACTATCATTTCCTATGTTTTTTCTAGATTTTTGGTTCGCATATACTTGTATTATCTTTCATTTTATTTTGTATATTATCTTTTACAAGCTTTCTAACTACCATCTCGCAATTACAACGTAATATTATGATGTAAAATGCAATCAATAAACTGTGAATATGTACTATTGATTAATACTTTAGTAAAAATTTATGCATTCCATTTAATGATTACAATTTATTCATTATAATACTTAACAATATCATATCATCAGGTATTAGTAATTAAATTCGAACTAATTACCACCAATATACCTCACTTCAGAGATATTTTATATGTTCAATTTTTGGCAATTCTGGCCGGTATTGTATGATTTACATAAATAGTAATAATTTTAAGTAAAAAGCAAGAAATTAATTGAGTACATTACGAGTTTACTTGTGAAATGTAATCCTATGATTTTTTTAATGGGTCTAATATCTTTACTACACATGACGGCATTTTTTAATATTTTACTAAACACGTCAAAACCATCACCGGGTGAGGTCTGGAATGATAATGCCGGGTAACTGGATTACTATGATGTGAATGTGTGCTCGTACATATAAGCGAACTGACTTACTATGAGTGATTCACCTTTATCTTAGTGTACATTCCGTCTGTCCTTTTTTATACGTCCATGGATGTGGTTTTTATTTTTAATTCATTACCTTGGGTTTTTCAACCTATATTATGTAATACTGGTAACGTTTTACGTAATTTAGATCTGTTTTTGTAAATAAGTGAAGTGAATTATAAATATAAACTTAACGCATACATTTAGAGGTGCCACAAAAACTCCCTAGAAAGTTCTAACAAGGGACCCACCATCTTGTTAGGATACTAAAATGGTCATAAGAAAGAACACTATATTCACTTGATAATGGCAGTAATGGTCTTCAATAAAGAGGACTAGTTTCCAAGTTTGGAAGAAGAAAAACGTTTACGCTTAATACATTCAACCGTTTTCTGAAATTTATAATAACAGAAACCCTTTGTCCCCTATTCCCATATTCTTAATATAGACAAAATATAATAAAATGTTTTAGTACCGCTATTAAATTTATTGTTCTCTGAAAACAAATCTAAATAATATTCACAACACGTCAACGTCAATTACTCAAAAAATCTATGAAAGAAACGATGAATGCTTGTCAACAACATAATAACCGGAACATAATATAATAAGGTCGCGGTAAAATCGTTTATTTATTTTCATCAATCAATAAATTCGCTTTCGTTATTCACTCAATATATAGAGAGGAGAAAAAGAAAAGTAATCTCGAGGATTGGTCCCAAACACGCGAAAAAGATATTGGAAGCCATCCGAAAAATAGGAACAACTCGCTTTTATTTCGTCAGAGATTATCCCTCATATATTTAGAGAGAAACTTTCGCGGCCTATTTTATAATAATAGATTTGTTGAAACGTGTCGGTCGACCGCAGTTTATATTGGAACACGCACGTATATATTGATCTAGATAAATGTTTTTTACACATAATAAAGAAAAATTTGTATACTTAGTTACGCAAGTTATAATGCTTTGGCGTAACAAAACTCCAAGTATTTTATCTCGCTTGCCATCAAATTATAATAATGTTTATTTATGCAACGTTAAATTATTTCCCACAATAAAAAAAAATGAATTCATCTACTAATGATTGTGTAATGTTGAGGGTTTAAAATAAATCAAGTCGACCGTATTCTATGAAAGCTGTTTATTAACTGTTTACATGTACTATACTTATTAAGTAAACTTCTCCAATTATAATAATATAAAGGAGTGTGCTCACACAGTATATCTACAGGAGAATACACTTTAATTTA
Organism: Saturnia japonica; assembly: GCA_033032175.1. Taxonomy (NCBI): domain Eukaryota; kingdom Metazoa; phylum Arthropoda; class Insecta; order Lepidoptera; family Saturniidae; genus Saturnia; species Saturnia japonica. The sequence goes on along the minus strand of CM065321.1, from coordinate 7,916,835 downwards.
TGGCTAACTTCATCATGCAATGACGTTTTTAAATGGACGTATTATAATCTCAGTAAAAGCAATATGAAAACGGCACAAATATTGTTATCAGCATGTTGCAAGAAAAGGTTATAGGAAATCTCAGCGTAAGGCGGAAACTCTCTTTTCAAAAAAGGATAAAAGTTTCTTCTCGCTCAAGCCGCCGCGCCGGTAACAAGTTGAAAGTGAACTGAGTGCAATTGCCCATCATTCACGATGCCATGTAAAAAAGCGTCAGCGCCGTATCAATCAATACTGTAGTACATATAAAGTCACTTCCTGCCGTCTGTCCTGCTACACGCTTGGATCTTTTAAACTACGCAATGGATTTTAATACGGTTTTTGCTATAATTTAGGAATTTTTTACAGAAGACTTATACATGCTATGCTTTCCAACTAAGTTTTTGTATAGTAGAGAAAATTCATTGATTTGTAACCAAGTCGTTAAAAAATTCTTTTCAGCGCTTATATGGCTTATGCTGGCTAAACCTTATTGGATAGATCAAAATAACGTACTAAAGCATTGTAGTTCTTCAAAAAGCCGACAGAAAAATCTGCGATGGCATATGTCTTTCTTCGTAGGTTAATTCAGAGTAACCATTTTTATCTTCAACATAATAATCAAAAATATTACGTTATTTGCGAGACTGTTTTCTGCAATTCAGTATTAATTTTTATCTACATTATCATTACTTAACTTGGGTATTTAATTTAGTTTAATATTGTATTTTACAGTTTTCTGTTTAAATGAATACCGTAGAAAACATCACGAATTCAAAATTACGCGCAACCGAAGAAATACCTCTCAGCAAAATGGTTGCGGTCGGTTGGTCGGCACTCCGCACCTATGATGAATTGCGCGACGCGAGCTAAGCGCACTTTTCATAATTATGAAGTTACATACCACATCATCAAGCCTGTATCCCCAAAGGGCTAAGCAGAGGTATACTAATGTATACTTACAGTTCGGTGGATATGTTTTAGGTCCCATGTAACAGGAGGCGAGCCTATTGCTATTAATCGAGAAAAAATCCAAACTCCAAGCTGCTACTGAGAATTTCATAGAAAACCCCAATAACACTTTCCTCAACCAGGGAATCGAACCAAAGGACCGCGAGCATAGCAATCGCATTTAGAACCTGTGGGCTAATGAGGCAGCTATGTAGTTATGAACTATCAGTATTAAAGTGATAAACTCTAAATCAAGCTTTTTTTAAACATAAAATACACCACTTTGCAAATTGAACCCGTTCGAAGCTGGGACGGATCCCTAGTCTACATTTAAAATAGCATTGTCATCAGGTCACCTTTTCGTCACATGGTGCGCGAGCAGTTCTCAATAAGCGCGCCAAAAGACGTAAACTTCAAAAGTGAAAGTAATTTTCATTTTTCATTTTCATTTATTTTAGGCTAGCATTTCACTAAAAATAACATCTTATGTAAACTTAAACAGAGGATAGGGTCTATAATGCAGCTAGCGGGGAAAAAGAACAAAAGTAGTCGGCGACGGATTGTTACCTTAATATGTATAATAAAGTGTTCCGGTTTAAAAGTTTACAAATATTATATGTCTTATTGCAAGTATATTTAATGTACAAGGTGTCCAGAAAGGGTATCGGGTATTTGTAAGTTCAATGAAACAAAAATGATTTGTATGCAATAAAAAAGTTTATTGTTTATTATTAGCATATGAATTGGAGAATTATTTGGAAAAGATGATGTTATCCAAATGATGACCGTTACGTTGCTGGCACTCTTCTAAACGGAAACGAAGATTGGCGATAACACGTTGACACATAGCTATCGATATTGCTGCCATTTCTGACCTGATATTTTGCTTTAACTGGGTTAGATTCGTCGGATTGTTTTGATAAACCTTACTTTTAAGGTATCCCCATGCAAAATAGTCAAGCGGGCTAAGGTCGGGGCTTCTGGGAGGCCAGTTGATGTTACCCCTTCTCGAAATGACTTTATTAGGGAATAATTCGTTAACAACTTCTATTGAGTCATTTGAGGTATGGCAAGTGGCCCTATCTTGAGTTGAACCACGTTCTTGAGTTGAAACCTGCAAACTCCTGCAACTCTGGGACCAAAAAATTTCGCAACATATCGCAATAACGGTCACTATTCACATTAATTGCTCGGCCTCGTTGATCTTCATGAAAATAAGGACCAATTATGCCTTTAGCAGACATAGCGGCCCAAACAACGACCTTTGGGCTATGCAGGGGTCGTTCGTGCTTTCGTCTCGGATTCTCCACTGCCCAGTACCGACAATTCTGCTTATTAACATGACCATTCAGGTGAAAATTTGCTTCGTCACTGAACAGTATGTTGTTAAAGTTGTTAAATCGCTGCAGCATTTCGTTCGCAAAATTCAGTCGATTAGCATAATCTGTATCCTTCAATTCTTGAACCAATTGAATTTTATAGGCTTTTAGATGTAAAGTCTTTCTTTAAAATCGAATGTAAAGACGATTTTTTGATGTTCAACGCTTGGCTTCGCTTTCGGATGGATAAAGACGGATTTTGACGAATCGACGCCTCAACTTCTTCAATTGTTTCTTCATCGCGAACTGAACGAGGTCGACCAGAGTTTTGAATTTTAACTGTCGCACCTGTATTCTCGAACATCCTGATCCATTTCCTAATGCTATCGTCACTTGGCGCGCGGCGTGTACGATATTCCGCACGATAGAGACGTTGAGCAGTCACTATTGAATCACCATTACGATAATACGCTCGTACGCAAAATGCGCGATGCGTCCCCGAGTACTGTTCCATCGTGACTAAAACTCCACAAAATGTCGGACGCCACGAACCCCTCCCCGCACCCTTTAGACGCCCCGTTTCGAATATGGCGCGAAAACAAATACCCGATACCCTTTCTGGACACCTTGTACATGAAAATACCTTTATTGAGTATCGCTTGTTATCTCTCTATAAACTGTAACTTCACTGATACAAAATCCTTATATTTATGACGTCGCACAATTTATTTTATTCTCATGTATTTTCCGATATAAGTCTCAACAGAGATCGAAATGTCTACACGGTAGCCTAGTGCAACTTTTAAATCCCCTAGCGTTTGACCAAGATATTCTTTTACATTGTGTACCTGGTAGTTGTTTAACCGTGATTTTTCTATGTGCAATTATTATGAATTTCTGCTTTCAAAATTGATTGTCTGCCTAATTCTTACACGGCACAGTGACGGTACTGTGCCTTATGGTAAGCATAGAATAATTCGACGATTATCACTTTCATGCCGGCTTGCAAGCCTTTCGACCACTGGATATACACCAACTGATTCCAGATCGTGATACGTTTAAGCGTGTCAATGTGGAGAGTATTACACCTGGGGCCCAAGTCCGCTAATAAAATAGTGTTTTAATAGTGTGTCGATAGTATCTCAATAGACATTTGGTCACCATTTGGTATTCTTCTATTTCTTTATCATTCTATTGGAAAATCACTGACACATTTTGGTATTCTGCTCTAGAATCACATCTCAATGATATCTCGATAGCAACTAGATAGTAGTCAAAACGGTATTCTCTTAAACATTTGACAGCTTTATTAATCGTACTTCTGTGGTGTTTTGACTATTGAGTAGCCACTGAACAACAATAGCACGATTGCTTACACGTTTCGTAAAAATAATATCAATATAATATAAAAATAAATCGTCTTTGCTTGAGTACTTTTCCCGCCAAAAGCTTTTTAATAAAATAAAAACAAAAAGATACTTTTTTTTCGTGCCCAAACATTGAAAATATTTTCAAATTATTCGCATCTTTATGACGGCTAACAGATGACAGTGACAGGCATTTACATTTTTTGATGACTTTGCACCAACAATCGGCAACAAGTTTCCAGAATATTTACAAAAAACAGAGACTAGATATTGAGAATATTTGATTTTTAAATTACAAAAAAAAAACAGTGGCAGTCATAAGGACTGCCGACAAAAGTGAAAACTATATTTTGAATTTTTAAATTAATTATAGGTAGGTAGTATGAATTATTGCAGGGAATGTCGGAGACGCGAAATCACAAGATTTTAACCCATCCAAAAAGTCAAACACGCATATGATACAGTCTAGTATATACAATGTATTAGTGTATTTATGCGTATACATATACACAGACCGCTATACTACGCGTCGCTAGTTTGATGCAAGCGCAATACGTCAGGAGCATATCGAGGTCTTCGGTGACGCCAAGGTCACGCGAACCGATAAGTTTTTCCCGTACCAAAAATCGCTCAACACAGCTAAAGAAGTTTTCACTTCAAAAATATAGTTTTTTACGTAATCTTATAGGTTTATTGAAGATTTAACAAATAAAATAGCACTAACAAGTATTGTTAACTAATGGCAGTTTTGATTAGCAACACTGAATCCATGGTTAGGATAGGCAACGCCAACGACGACGTATCTATTACCATCCCTGTGACATACTATCACAACGCTATCTATAGAGATTCTATCGAGACAGAAATAAAATGTTTTGTAATCAAGTCGTCACTAAATCGATTTTCGAGCGCTTACATGAATTATGCTGGCTAAACCTTGAGTGATAAATAAAAATAATGTGCTAAAGAGTTGCAGTTCTATAAAAGGCCTAGAAAAAAGCTTGCGATGGCTTATATTTATCTCCTAAGGTTGACTCACAGTAATCATTTTTATCATCAACATAATAATTAAAAATATTAAGTTATATGCGAAGCTATTTCTCCAATTCAGTATTAATCCTTTTCCAGATAAATATGTTACAAATCTTGGGCATTTAATGTAGATTAAAATTGTCGTGTATATTATATCATCTAAATGGATACCATAGAAGATATCACGGAATAAATATTACGGGCAACCAAAGAAATCTGCTGCTGCCACCTGCGCTACAAATTGCGTGGTGCAAGCTAAGCACACTTTTCGTAACTATGAAGTTATTTATACTAAAGCGATAAACTCTAAATCCATCAAATTTGCTTTTTTAACATAAATTACACCACTTTGCAAATTGTACCCGTACGAGCTGGGGCTGGGGCTAGTATAAAATAAACAATAAATGATATAAATAATAATAGCAAAATCGTGTAGGATTTTTAATTTGTCCCTAAAATAACACACAGAAACAACAGAATTGCCATTGGTTTGGAAAACATACTTGTCGTTCTTCCTGGTTCTTTCTAACTAAAGTAAGGTAAAGTAAAAGATCTGTATCTGTGATTGTTTTTATTTTATATAGCTGTTGTATCTTTAAATTACTAATTTTTTAATTACTAATCTATTATTTATTTATTTAATTAAAATATTGTACTGCATAATTTTTATAAAGATGATGTGTTGATGTTGATTTTTTTGGCGACCAAAGTAAATAAATAAATAGACAATTTAAGTGAATCCATAATAAATATTTTAATTTCATAATTAATTAATCTCAATGACCAGGTCAGCGCATTTAATAAAGGCGGCCTGCGACGGTCTGTGATATTGCAGATTCTCAAGCACGGCCGACAAGCACGGACAGCAACGCACGGAACATTAAGGCTACGAACTTCTCTGCGATTCGACAGACTCTTCCAATGGTGCATCGGTCCAGGCTGGTCTGAGTTTGTCCGCAATATCACGGACCGTAGAAAACCACCTTATAAGACGATGCGCCAGTATGTCTACGTGGATATCTAAAATCACCGAAGCGTCTCTGACGCCAATCACAGACGAAGCGTGGTGTAATAATTGGCTTGGAAGTCAACCTTTACAGTCTATCTAACTGTGAAAACTGAAACAAGATTCCACTGAACTATCAGAGATTGGTAGATACAGAGAGACGCTATGAACATGATCATTATTTTGTTTCTTATTCCAACAATTGTTACTAAGTGAACTTGTAGCAAACTTACCATAATAGGTACGTAAGATTTTATCAGAAAGATTTAATATAACTTTTTTCATACATACTACTATTACAAAATAGATAATATTGTTCCATTCGCTTCTCTTCGTAATAAAAATAAAACGTGCATTGCCCAATATTATTACAAGACCTAAATGCAAATGATAAGGATCGTTCATAGTCAATTTCAACTCAATATTTGCATTCAACTCACCTATTTGTATTCATGGAGAAATTTCTTTGAATAGATAAACAGATGAAAAGGGTTTTTCCGCATTATATTAAGGTCTGAGAAATGAAAGACAGATCTCGCTCGCAATAGTTTACAAAAATTAAGTAGAGAGGCAGGTTACTTTTTTATGTGTGAAAAATTTATCACATTTATAAATCGTTACAAACAAAAACCACGAATATTTTTTTTAATAAATACATTAATATTATGTTTATGTGCGTATTATACTTGCGTTGTTTAGAATATATCGCTTCGTACGATGCCGCGATCGCTGTGATTAGAAATGTATTATATGCGCGGGAGCAATCGTACTGAACAAGCGCTGCGCGCCCCACCCCCAACGCTTCGTCCGACGGCTCTGCTCGTCACGTAGCAGACCGCTTTGTGCTTTGTCCAGTGTCCAAGTCTTTTTTTTTACTGTGTATCGCAGCAATAGTGTTCGAGAGGCATTTATTCGCGATAGATAATTGAATTATGGTCCCAGCACGTATTTCGCGACCCTTCTCACATATGCTTATATTATACATATACATCTCTTATACGTGTATATACAACAATGCAGCATAAGTATGTTTATAAAAGTAAAAAAATATTCCTAGTCTAATAATCCTTTTTTTCAGACAGATTTTTTAAGAAGCTATTTGCAACAAGACAATTTGAAACAAAAAAGAAAACAAATTTCAAAGGTTTTAAGGAGTTTTCTGGTGCATTTTCGAAGTTCAATGTCAATAAATATAAATGGGACTACTCTTAATTTATCCCCCTTTCTAACAAAAAATAATCATCTAAATTGGTTTCATAAATAAAGAAGTTATGGCTGCACATCCATAAAAAAAAATATACATTCCAATTTAAAACCTCTTCCTTTTTTTAAAGTCGGGTAAAGATTATTATTGTAAATACCCACAATATCTAACCTAATACACTTACAAAATATATTTATAAAAACACGCGAAGAATTGAATTTACGGACATGCCAAGAAAGATAAAAGAGATCCAATCAAAGAGTATTTAATAGCTCCAGCACGCAGTCTCATACAACATTGCTGGAGCGTTGTAATGTTCCAAATTCAAAAAACGCTCCAGCAATGGATTCTCTTTGTCCGTAAATTCTATACTTCGTTGTTCTGTTTTTCGAAATAATGACAATATTTCCATGTATGTTTGTGAAAAGCACTATATATGCCTCGACGTAAATGGCAATTGCCTATTTTACGGCCTTTGCAATAATGTACTATTATCTTATTAAAATATGAACCTCAAAATAGAACCAAATAAACATCTTCATTGTTGATTGACGGGTGAATCCAAATTAAATGAAATTTTATTCAACAAGACAAATTAAAAATTAACAAAAAAGAAAACCAACTTTTTGAAGATTTCCCTGCTGTATCTTCGAATGTGAAGGTCCAATGCCAACGAAACTAAAATGAGACCACTCTTGGGTATTCCCTAATCGGTTCATAAAGAAAGAAATTATGGCTGATGATTCGAATTGAATAGCAATAAGTGTAACTTTAATTAATAAGAATAGCAGTAGGTGTTACTTTATTTTGGCCACGTTAAAATAATATTGACACCTACCAATAAACTAATCCTAGATATTTTTTTCTGAAAATATCTGCTTTACTGACTCTGACATAAAATGTTCAAAAATTTTGTATATTACATTTAATTTAGTACTGTTGATTGTTTGTTTGGAAATCTTAGAAGTATAAATATTTATTGAAAAAAAAATCAAAGACCAATGTCAAAAAAGGTTAGCTTCTTGTTTTAACAGACAAAAGCAATCGACATAGGTGCATGGTAGATTTCCGCTAAATCTTATTAAATTTGTAGAACCTCTGGTCTATACAGAGCTTGGTAAATGTAGTATTTTGTAACCAACTAAAATGTAGCGCTAAATACAAAATAAGAATACATAAAAATGATCATTTTGATCAATATCTATGCTAACCAGAAACCAGTACAAAGATTTGAGGGAAATAAAAGTGTTTTTCGTTTAAAAATGTTATGGCAAGCTATAATGACCTATAGATACATTTCATATGATTGAATAAAAGCTAAGTTCATTTATATTGCGAATGAAAATTGTTTACATAATATATATGTTTTCGCAGTAATGCCGTTTAGTGCAAAAATACAGAACTTTGGTTTCTTGACGTTCAAAGCAGTCAATACATGGTGAAATTTCGTAATTAAGCTCACACTTTGCCCAATAGTCTGACATATACAGACAACCTAAAACTAAGGTTATTTTTTATATCACGCACCGTAACAGAAGCGAAACTATGGTATTGTAGGTACTGACATAGTTTATATATATTTCGCGGTAATATTATGGGAGAGCCACGCAAGAATTTATATTCCGCACTGCGACTCATAAATTTGAGTGAACGTCCTCCAACGTTGCCGCTGGTTGTTCCACGTTCGCAACATTGCAATTTATGATTGTAAAGCTTAAGATTTTACAAACAGTAATTTAACTAATACTCTCTATTTCCTTCTTCTACGCTCTTTTCTAGATTTTATAAAATACACTGCAATGGAATGTTTTAATGTATGGAACTAAATAAAAGCAACTTGTTTCGTCGGCTTTACTGGCTTGTAATTACAATAAATACCACACTATATATCAGCTATTTCTGAGAATAATTAAAAAGTAATACACGAAAATAAACTAAATTTAATATTAGTTAGTAGTAGTAGTATACTAAAATAGTTATTGTATAATATTATATTTTTTCATTAGACCTTATAAATAACAAGAGTAGTAATTAGAAGCGGACAGAGCTGCAGGTAAAAACTAGTTATGATAGAAAATACCAAATGTTGTTTGGTCATCCTTCAGATCTACTACTTCCTCGAGGGGTATGTAAGGGACAGTGAATCTTGGAGTTAACATTTTGTCCTCCTCCTCGTTGTCCAGCTCCCCGGGCATAAAAAGACCTTGCGTGATGCATGTATAACACAAAACTGTGATAAAGCACAACGCTGGAGTTTGAAAACGTTGCGTATTGTTTATATGAGTTAGGTACGTGAATACGAAGACAACTGTAGTTCTTTATAACGCTAGCTCGTTATCGCACTAGTTTTTAGACGAGTCAAGAAATTACTCGACAAGAGTGACAGCGATTCTAACATTTCCGCCAAAACAGTAAGTTACCCACCAAGGTGTATAAAACAAATTGAACGATCAGTTACAATGTAAATATATATTTATAAAATTTTCTAGTATACTACACAGGACTCCAGTTGCAATAGGTGCTAGACATCCGGGCGCAAGAGCAACCCTAACGACGAAGTTTTATAAAAAAAAATCTTATTATTGAATACAATAAAGTTAGAAGACCATTTAATAACTTTAATCACAGGCCCTGCCTGCACTGACAGAAACGTCGAAATCTATTATTATTACAAATAATAAAATTGAAGTGTCTGTTTGTAATGTCAAAGTAACAGCTTTTTACTAAAAGCATATGAATGTATACACAACAAGTATAACAAACAACCAATTTATAAAATTGTTGTCTGTCTGTCTGTTTGTTCTGGTTATTGGTTAATGCTTGAACCGATTTTGACAGGGACTATCACTGGCAGATAGCTGATGCTATTAGGATGCTTTAATTTTACAAAGAGAAATAGAAATCCACGCAAATAAAAAAACTGGTCATTCGTACACACAAACAGATAAACAGATAGATAGATACATTAAGACGGAATTCTAGATAGATAGTAGAGATACTATTCAATATAGCTTTTTTTTTTATCAAGCCATAAAACTATTTTATAATACTTAAGGCATTGTTATTGATATTCGTTTGAGCAAATATATAACAATTTATTCACTTCGAAAAACGAAAACCGTGCACACAAATAAAGACGTGAGAGGGTAAGTATTGGAATTCAATTTCCATACGAAGTGAATATTTCCGTATCTGGTGTCGATCTCGGCTGCTTGTCACTCACGTATCGTCAGATAATGTTTGACATAGCTCTCTGCTCCACCGGAGTAACTGAAAAGCCCGCTAAATTATAATCAATATTTTTATTCTAATTGTAACATAGATAACAGAAGATGAAAGAAAATTGGGCACCTGATAAGGCACAACAAATTCTTAAAAAGAATTTTGAAGGAAAGATTGAGGAAAGGGAGGATTGAGGGAGGGAGGGACACCCTTCAGACAACAACAACAACAAATTTTCCGAATCAAAACTGATATTATAATATGGAAACATTTAATGTTACTTACACTAGTAAGTATTACACATTTATACATATTATTATATCCTGAATAACGAATGTAAAGACTATACATTTGATTTTAATTAAACGAAAACAAGAACCCAAATTGAAACACGCTTCCTTTACTCAACGTAATAAACGTTACGAATGATAGAAGCGGAAATAAAAACAATGTAATCGAGTGTATCCAAACGTAACAAAGTATTTAAAAACTAGCTGTGCCCCACAGTTTCAACCGTGTTCATTTTATCCGACAAACACCGCGCCGCGGCACCCATTTAGTCTATCATAATAAATATCTCAAGTACAAATTATTTTAATTTTTCATTATCTCATAAACTATGTTTTCAAATAGTCATACTGTTGTCAGTTTACTTCATAAAATTGTCTTTATGTTGAAGTAACTTTTGTTTGTAAGGATTGATATGCCATGTCTAAAAATAATGCTTAAATCAATTTTTAATTTTCAACAAATCTTTGTCACAACATGTCTTATTGTGGTCTATGTATAAGAGATAGACGTATGATATCGCTGGTTTTTTTAGATATTCTAAGGACCAATATTATTGTATAACATTGTATTTCCGTATCATCAACGATTACGCCAGCGCATGCGGTTAAATCAGTTTAGGAGGGCCTCGACTTCCGACTTACGTAATTAAAATCAATATTTAAGGTTGTAGCCTAATCTTAAATAGCCTATACATTTCCTCGAGAGTCTGGCTATCATATCAAATATCAACTCATATCAAATCTGACTGGTATTTCCAGAGATTAGCGTGTTTAAACAAACAAACAAAACATAAACTTTTTCGCTTAACTATATATTATAATAGATAGATAAATAAATAAAATATCGACACAAATAATCTGTTCATAGAGACCAAGTCCAAAACTCAACTCTAATTTGGTGAGGAGTTGGGTGTCCTACAGATTCCAGATGACGCTGCAGTATCAAGGCCCATGTTCTTGCAATATCATAAAGTAACAAGATACCAAATTTTGAACCGATCAGATCTGTGGAAGTTGATCACATGCCTTCATCAAATAAAAAATAGCGGATGATCTGCAAATGGCTGAATAGGTTTTTTAAATCATTTACCTAAGAACATTCACGATCAAGAAATCTTTTAAACCAAGAAAAAACCTAGATCAAAATTGGTTCATCCGTTTGAGAGCTACGATGACACAGACCGATACACAGATAAACATGTTAATCTTAAAATACCTATCTGTTTGAGTCTGGGATTAAATCCAACAAGTATTGCTAAAAATGTTTGACACTTAAAATAGTTTAATCTGGAAGTCAAACAAATGATGTAGGTGGATTCCACAAAAGTATAGGTAATTCTATGCCAAATTATCAAATAATAAAAACTCGCCTATTTTATATTTTTCTTAAAATATGTGAGAATGGTCTTTAGGGTTCCAAAGACGAAAAATTGACAAAGTTTTTTTCGCACGAGCCTCTTTCAGTTTACACAAAACAAAGCAAATGAAATGTCCTATTTTTTTATATTACATGTTTAACTATAAAAAAATTCTTAGAAATATCTACTCGTACTCGATGGCATTTTAAAGCTGATAGAAATTTCTGAAAAAAAGGAAACGCACGTATTCATATCCTTAAAAAATTATACAGTATTATTTAAATTATATTGAAATACTTGTCTTTTACTGTTATTTTCAATTAACTCCAGTGTTTGCGCTATTTAATGTAAAAGGCAAATATTTCTCAAATATCAAGTAGCATATATCGTAAAGGAAAAAATATTAACTTGTTCAGTCGATTGTCTATTAAAAACATTTTTTCTTGTGTTTGAGAAGAGATAAGAAGTTTACATGATACTTAACTGCAAAGCCTTTATTGCTATTTGCATCTCTTGGTACCTACCTACCAACCTACCTAGGTACAGGCAGTTAAAGGTAAGGTGAATAAAGGCAATATTTTCTTTTAGCATAAATTTTATAAAGTATGTTGAAGATAGAATAATATAATAAATATTATATATAATATTTCTAAGGATCAGAATATACCAGTGGAGGGTGTTTCATTCAAATTACAAGAAAGTTTTCAGCCTATTTCTATTTTGTTGCTATTTTGTAACTTATTACTTAATACTTAGTGAGTATGTAGCGACATCTATCTCACCACATACGAACTATCCTATATCGCGATATTAAAATTAACTCAACAATTGGAATATACACAAACAAGAACCCGACAACAACCGTTGGGCAGCTGTCCGCCAGACATAACACCCGTCTGGTTGGAGTATCCTCCCTTCTGTATGGTTACCCCCATAATGGTGACCCCGGGAATGAACGTCAGCGCAGCCTTCGCAAAAAGTTACGTTATCGTGACGTCATCATCACTTCCTCAAGCTTTCGAGCAACGAGTCATACAGCCAGCCAGCATCCACGGGTACTACAGGTATCCTGACCACCAGCATATGTAGCGGACGCGCATTCCTGGTCATCACCCACAGCCTTCTCAGTGACCTTGGTACAGCACTCTGCACTTCGGACGGTCAACAAGCAGAGACGCACTTCTCTCCTGGTCGACGCAGCAGCCAGCCACTACGTAGCACTGCACTACTCCGACTCACTGGAATATTCTTGCAGCATCACCTCGACTCACTGGGGCACCATCGCAGACAGTTCCGACTCACCGTGAACTATGCGTCATCTGGTTCCGACTCACTGGAACATTCCACTAGCCTGGCAAGCACCACAAGATGTATGGACGACTCAACCTGCTGTCGACCTCCGGTCTCGGAGGGGAGTGATGTAGTAACATCTATCTCACCACATACGAACTATCCTACATCGCGATATTAAAATTAACTAAACAATTGGAATATATACAAGAACCCGACAACAAACGTTGGGCAGCTGCCCGCCAGACATAACATCCGTCTGATCGGAGGATCCTCCCTTTGCAATGGTTACTTACCCCCATAAGTAACTTATTATACTCCTGGAATATGTCTAAACACGTGTTAAAAAACAAAAAAGTTTTCCATCTAATTCTACAGGAGAATTGCTTTCAAATTTCAAGAACGTTTCCATGTAATTCTATTATACAATTAATACTTACTTAAATTACTCAGAAAAATAAGATAGCACACAAATACAGTTTACTTTAATCAAAAAATAGTTGCACCAGAAATAAACCTTTACAGCTAAACCCGCATTTGTAATTCGTATGAATTTTTCAGGAGTTTATTCAGTAAATTTTAATTAATTAATTTAGAAGAGAATTCTCAAAATTATGTGCCAAACGTAAGTTTACGTCTAGTAGTTTTATTTATACATTTTTATTGTAAGAAAATAATTATATTGTTTGCTATCCTTTAAGTTATTATTATACTTGAATTGATTAATAAAACAATATTATTCAAAAAAAATCGTCGCGTCCCTAATTTTTTAAGCAAAAATAAATATACATCTCTGTGTTTTTATCGTGCCATTTTATAAAGAAAGCATTTACAATAAGAATAATAAAGAAAAGCTGAACATACCCGGAAACGGTCACAAAAAGTCACCATGAATAAATTACGCGTAGAAAGAAGGTTGTCTAATTTAAAAGCCACTTTTCCCCTTTCACGCGCTCATCCTCTGTCATGCGGCATCCTAAAAAGGGTAGAGTCTATGTTAAAATACTGCTCGGCTAGTTGAGAAAATGCTTGGTTATGAAATAATATATGTACAGATAAATTAACTAACTAATATTCAATTTAGTTTAGTAATAATATCTTAAAATATATATAAAATATATGTATGGAGCGTGCCTAAATATTGGTGGAAAACGAGGACGATGTTAAAGAAAGATGGGGAAAGAATAGAAGCATTCGAATTGAGGTTGGATAGTATTAGATGGATGGAAAGGAAAACGAATGAAGAGTAATAAACATTGTAAAAAAGAGAAAGACATTATTGAAAATTTGAGAAGAAAATTTTTGAGGCAAATGCCATGCAAATGACTTATTAAAAACTATAACAGAGACAAAAATTTAAGTGAAGAGGACGACCAAGAAGGACATACATTCAGCCAGTGGAAGAAAATATAAGCGTTGTGTCGTATCAAGGTGTCAAGAGGAAGGCAGAATGTAGGGAGACGTGCAGTTTGCTACATCGAAAGGAGCAGCACTGCTCTTAAATTTAATAATAATATTTGGAATACAAGTTCATTAGCCGCGTTGTACGATGCCGCGATGGCCGTGATTGGTGAATCGCCCAGCGGGTGCATTGTTCGGCCGCCCCGCCCTTCGTCCACGGCTCTGCTGGCACGTAAGCTATTCTACTTCGTGCTTTAGCCTTGAAATTGCGTTTGTTTGGTTTGTACGCGCTACGTCATTCCGGACGTTCGGCTAGCGCTGAGATATATGTGATTTAAGGTGGTTGAAGTTTTTGCATTTTTTACCAGGAGATTTTGATGAACTGATTGTTTGAGTGATAGTGTCCTACCGTTTGAGGCTGCCATACAAACATACAGTTCACTCCACAAACATATATACTTCACAATCTGCAGTCCAGATCGACGGGACAAGTTCAAGGTCACCACCCGCTCCTGACGAGGTGAATTTCTTATTTTGTTATTACAATAATTACTGTATATCGCAGCAATAGCTTCGAGAGAGATTGATTGAATTAAGGGCCCAGCACATATTTCGCGAACCTTCTCGAACACAAATAATAATATTTATATGGGTGTTACCTACTGTCCTACCTACCTAACGTACTCGACCGCCCAGAACCAGGTAACGCGGACTCAAATTACAATGCAAGTTCCCGCGTGAATTATCGGAAATCGCTGACCAGGTGAAATGAACACTTCGTGGGACAATGAAAGAAAGACAGAACAACAATTTCGCTCGATCGCTTGAGCTTGGAGGTTCACACCTTAGTTTAAGATATATATATATTGTAATTAAGTAATTTTATTATAAGTTTTGTAAAGGACCAAAAATCGCTTTTCTTTTAAAAACCTCCTACGGACGGTCAACTACGTAATTGGCGCAGTCGGTAGGATAGTCGCGTCGGTTTGCGAGATCTAACTTCGATTCCCGCCCGATAGTCGTTTCGTCGACGCGGTGACTATCTTTAAGAATCTACGAGGAGGCCGTCAAAGGAGTCGACAGAACCTGCTGTTGCTGAGGAGGACATCATCCAATCATCGATGAGACCAGATATGCAGAACCTTCTTTGAGTTTAGATTTAGTTACACATATCCTATTGGTTGCTATTCCCTATCCTGGTAATAGATCATCCTCTATAATTTAACCTAGTAGTATATTTTAATAGCCAAAATTTTCTTCCCAGGGAAAAATACGGTTATAAAACCGGATCAGCGGCACACTATTATAGATAATTTAAGATTTAGTAGTGTATCGGAAATTCCAGAAACTGAAATGGCTCAATCCGATAATAGCGTTGTCATTGACAAAATTTGGAAAGCCCTTAGATTAGTACCGGAGTTTGACGGAAATTCTCATGTCTTAGTTAGATTTTTAAACATATGTGACAACTTAGTTTTAGAGTATGTTCGCCCAAAAAATCAATTAGTTACGGCAGCTTTACTGAACGGAATAATTAATAAAATTACTGGTTCAGCCGCCAGAACTTTAGCTACCAACGGTATCCCGGATAACTGGCAAGGAATTCGAAATACCTTAGTTAATAGTTTCTCGGATCACAGAGACGAATGTTCATTATATACAGATTTATCTCAACTGACCCAAGGTATCGATACGCCCAACGTATTTTATGAACGCGTACAGAACACGCTTAGTACTATTATGACATACATTCAGTTACACGATTCAGTTACAACCACAGTAGAAGCTAAGCGAAACCTTTATAATAAATTAGCGTTACAAACCTTTACGCGAGGTTTGCACTAACCGATTGGATCGCGCGTAAGATGCATGCGTCCGGAGACATTAGAAAAAGCACTTGAATTTGAACAGGAAGAAATAAATGTAGTATACTTACAGAATCAAAACGTTCAATCAGGAAACCCTAGGAGAACTCATTTACCTACTAGTTATCAAAAGCCTTTGAATTTACCGCAACAAAACTTCCTCCAATCGTCAATTAATCAAAATAAGCCTATTTTTAATCCGAACATTTTTAACAGTAATCCTTACGTTAAACAGAGTCCTTATAATGTGAACGCTGCACCACAGCCTATGTTCCGACCTCAATATCAAGGACCTTCGCGAACACAACAGGTAATGAGAGCGTTACCACGTTCTGATATGTCTACCGGTTTCAAAATTCCCCCTCGTGACAATTTTCAGCAAGACCGACCAAACTTACCTGTACCTATGAGTGGCATAAGTCACCCAGTAGCCCGAAATTTACCTTTGACTGGACAAACTGACAAAAGACAGGTTAACTTAAATTAAGCGAATGAGCCTTATAACTGTGATTATTACGACACAGATTACACACAATATTTCCATGAAGACTGTACACCGTATGACGAAACTGAAAACTTTGAACAAGATTACGATCAAAATTTTCAGGGGGATCCGAGTTGAAGCTCCCCAGAATAGAATTACACTTACAGGGTAAAAGACAACTCTCTTATATTCAAATTCAAAATCCACCATTAAAATTACTTATTGACACTGGTGCCAACCAATCATTTATCAGTCCGGAAATTGTAGAAAAATATTATAGTCATTTAGAGTTATATTATGATCCATTCGAGGTCACAAATATTCATGCAACTACCAGAAACGAATTTTCTATAATAGTCCCTTGCCTTTCCGAATTTCAAGGCCATGATCCAATAAAAATTTTCATTTATAAATTTCAGGACTATTTTGATGGTCTAATAGGATGGAATCTTTTAGAACAGTGGCAAGCTAAAATAGACCTTCGGACTCGTATATTACGAACTGAATTCACTTGCAATAAAATTCAGATGTATGATTCTAAAATTGTTAATTTATTTGAGACAATTATTCCTGCACAGTCAACTCAAATAATTAAAGTACCTATAAGTATTCCTCAAGGTGACGTATTAATTAATCAGCAGTCAGTTAATGGATGTAATATGACAGAGTGTCTATCTACCGCCGAAAATAGTAGATGCATGATAGAAATTCACAACGAAGAATCACCATCAATAATTGTAAATGTGTCTGTTTCGGAATCAACCGTACCTGACGATAGACCATTGATTAGTAACTCTTCGACTGACACTGCACCAACCTTAAGAGCATTGAGCAGTCCGATCCCCGACTTAGACATACCTGACAATGAAACGATTCACACATCACATGAAAACTCTATCCTTGAAACACCTACTTCCGAAGAACCATTGAATAAATTTAAGCGACAACTTATTATTAACTGCACTAGTGGGCCTGCAAAAGCTAAACCTAAAATCACTATTCCCTTTGAAACTTTTAGGAGAACAGTCGTTCAAATCTCGGAAAATAATTTAGAAGAAGATATTATATCAATTATACAGAAATTTATCGATCCTAAACTTCGTACCGCTATTCTATTTCAACCAATCGAAAAAATGTACACTATCGTTCCTATTCTTCAACAAAACCTAAAAAGCTCTTCCATTAACATTATCTTTGTTAAACGTGAAATTCAGAACATATCGGAAAAACGAATCATAGAGGAATAAATGAAACCTATTTATCTCTATCACAAAGATATTTTTGGCCGAAACTCAAAGAAAATTAACATATTTTATTAATGAATGTGTTATTTGCAACCGCGCTAAGTACGATCGCGTACCTCTACGTCCTGAATTTCAGATCGTAACACCGCCTTCAAAACTTTTTCAGTGAGCACACGTAGATGTAGTGACAATAGAACAAGAAAAATACTTAACTATTATCGACGCATTCACAAAATATACCCAAGCATATTGCTTACCAGATTGTACAGCTCCTAACATAGTAAAGTCACTTCTGAACTTCTGTACACATCATGGTTTCCCTTTAACTGTAACGACAGACAGAGGAACCGAATTTACGAACCAGCTAGTGGCAGAATTCCTCAAATTACATAAAATTCAGCATCATATTATTGCAGCCGATACCCCTCACGAAAACGGAATGATAGAACGTTTTCACAGTACACTTCTTGAACATCTACGTCTATTGAAATTACAACATAGAAACGAGCCAGCTCAAAACTTAGTTCCTTACGCATTAATTGCATACAACAGTTCTATACATAGTCTTACCAAATGCAGACCGTTTGACCTTATGAATGGACATTTTGACCCCAGAGACCCGACAGACTTGGATTTGTCACAACAATTATACCAGCAGTACCTACAGGACCATCGTGGAAAGATGGATATAATATACAACATCATACATAATTCATCTCTATCCGGACGTGAACAGACAATGACTCGACGTAACCTCAACCGATAACCTCAAACAGACTACAAACAAGGTCAGAATGTATACATTAGAAACCCGATAGCTCAAAGGCAAAAGCTCGCTGCTCGTTATACTCAGGACAAAGTTATGTCAAACTTACCCATACTTATTTACACCACTAAAAAACGCGGGCCAGTCGCTAAGGTTAGGATAAAGAGAGCAAAGGTGACTAAAAAACCAACATTGTTACAGGATAGCGACCTTCATCATGACCCTGGTCCCAGTACAAGAAGACAGTGTTCAGGACCTTGACCTGGAAATTATTAGATTAGAAAACATTTTACTTTTAGTCGCACTAATTCTATGCACCATTCCATTATAACTGTTAAACAATTAGATAACATGCTAAGCAAATTAAAATCTTTATACAATTCGGAACAAATGTTAGAGTTAGATATTAGGTACTATTATAATATAATTAGTTTAGGATCATATTACGCTGACAATAAAATAGTGATTGTCCTTAAGTTTCCAATTTTATCTCCAACATCCTATAACCTATATAGGCTCTGTCCCGTTCCTAACAGAAAATCCGAAGTAATCTTGCCCCCATTCCCGTATATAGCAACCAACTCCAAGGAGTTTGTGTACATGGAGGCAGAATGCCCGAAGATCGACACCTGGTACATTTGCGAATAGGAAATTTCTCATCAAAGGCGTACACACAAAGATTGCATCTATCACCTACTTAATCAAAAAGAAACAGAGAACCTATGTCATTCTACTTCTATTTCATTTCATAAAGAAGCACTTCTGGAATTGGATAGTCAACATTATATAATCACGTTCCCGAAACCCACAAGGATTCAATTAATATGCGGACAAGAAGAACACCGACTAATGAAGGGCAGCTACTTTGCAACGATACCAAGAAATTGCAATATAAAGTCGCCAGAATTTACTATTATTAACTCCAATGACAAAGTACGTGGGAGTACCGTTGAACTAATGTCTATCCCGCAAAAGTTGCCATCAATTTTTGGAAATCGATCGCCGCATTATAATCTTACGACAACTGATTTGGATAAACTGCACAACATTCAGCATCAGGTTCAGATAGAAAATTATTCAAGCCTGAACACCATGGATTTTTCTAGCATACATCATAATATAATACCATTATATGGAATTGTCATTTTGGGTGCAATTGTACTGTTATTCTTGTACATTATGCGTCGCCGCCGATGCCGTTTATTGTTGAAGAACAAATCATCTCTACAAACTGAAATGGAAATACCTACCATAATGCATCCTGAAACTGAAACTTCATCTTCAGGAAATATTCAGGAAATCAACCTGCAGAATCGCCAAGCCGCAATATTTGCATTAAAAATGTGCAAATAATTGCTCATCCAGGAGGGGAGGTGTTACCTACTGTCCTACCTACCTAACGTACTCGACCGCCCAGAACCAGGTAACGCGGACTCAAATTACAATGCAAGTTCCCACGTGAATTATCGGAAATCGCTGACCAGGTGAAATGAACACTTCGTAGGACAATGAAAGAATGACAGAACAACAATCTCGCTCGATCGCCTGAGCTTGGAGGTTCACACCTTAGTTTAAGATATATATATTGTAATTAAGTAATTTTATTATAAGTTTTGTAAAGGACCAAAAATCGCCTTTCTTTTAAAAACCTCCTACGGACGGTCAACTACGTAATTTGGGTAAACTCATTTGATTATGTTACAATAAACATCCGCAAACAAAATCCGCAATAATTAATTAATTTACCATAAGATTAAAGTAAACCAAGAACAAATTTGTATTCATAGATTAATGATTAGTTTCCGCTCCGCTGGCACTTCAACTAGATACCGTCTATATGCTACAAAAAATCGGTAATTAAAACTATGCCAGATCGGCATACTCGAGTCAATGTCATTCCAACAATAATGTTACGTTGACATTCAGGGTATTTTATTAAATAATCCAAAGATAATGCCAGTATGCATAGTTAAAACAATACCACAATAAATAAGAATAAATCCTGGGATCACATACCATTAGTAAGTGTTAAAGTCATAGTTTCAGCTTAAAAAAATACGATCCAAAAAATTGTAAATAGCATTCAGTGTTACTGAGAATATAACAAGCAAAATTATTACAAAGGAAACAAAAAACCAGACTGCAACAAAAAAATATAAATTATATTTTTCTTTTTATTTCTTTTCCAGACATCGTACTTAAATATTATCTAGCCTATGACTCTCCCACAATTAAAACGAATTCAACGACACCTCTTATTCTACATTCCATCTAGCCTTTTAGGCTACAGAGCGTGCTAAATATATACATACAAAACATAACCCCCCTTTTTGTTGTTGTTTGTGGTGAAAATTTTTATTATTGTTATTTATTTTATTATTTATTCATATTTATTTTATTATTGTTCTTATTTTTAATATTATTATACTAAATATATCTTATATGTAAAAATCTCTTGTCACGGTGTTTGTGGTCGAACTGGACCGATTTTTATGAAAACGTATGAGAATAGATCGTAAATTATATTTCATACCGCAAGATGATTAGGGTACCTTCCTATTTTTTAATCGCGATTTTAGTACTTTTGAATCAACAAAAAGATTATTTTTTCTTGGGCGCGATACCGAAGAGCTTAGAGTATTCCCAGAAAAATTGTATTTAAATATCAAGGGGAGTGAAGCCACGGGTAACAGCTAGTATTCTATATATAAATTGACTAATAAATAATACTTTTAATAAATTTCAGCACATATCTAAGAAGGTTCTATATAATTATTCAATGCGTATTTTTATAATATTGATCTCATTAGCTAACATATAAGTGTGGGACAATATATCTCGGGGAATATTACACTTATTTTTATGAAAATGTGTATGTGATATTATTATTATTGTTAGCGTTTCTTTTAAATTAAGAGTTTATTTAAGTTTATTATTTCTCTATACTAGTCAATGCTTACGATTTCGCTTACGTGTTAATTGGATGAGCTTAAAAATATTTTTATTTTATTCATTTTCGGTATGTTAAATAGTTTTCGATGTATATTGTTATTTTTAAATTTTCACTTAACCTTACAAATTTTATAAAATTAAGGTCAGCGGTTTAACCGTGAAAACGTAACAGACAATTAGTAATTATTGCGTTTATACTAATATAAGTTTAAACATTGTAGTGGATTATTACTTTGAACGTTGGATTGCTATATAGTACTAAAGTGCTGCGGAATCATATAGCGGCTTACTGTAGACCAGTTGCGCTATTGATTTTCAAAGAAATTCAAGTTATTTTCGGGATTAATAAGAATATGCTTTAGCTACATATGAAGCACGTCATAAAAAATTATATCGATAATATATACATATAATAAAATATGTAATATAATAAAATAAGATAAATTAAAATAAATAACATAAAAATAAGAGAGTGAAAATAAGAAAAACGAGGCAGTTAAGTAAGTATGCTACGCTACATTGGGTGGTGTGATCAAGGATACCTGAAATACCTTACCTTCAGTTGTGTTACATAGGACGGAGTGACCTAAAGTGGTACCACATGTGGAGGTAGGGGCTAAGGGCACCCTCCACGGATGGTAGATGGTAGGTACCATGTTTCGGGGTCTTCTACGCAGGGTACGCAAAATTACCAACTTTTCAGTGTCGATCAGGGACCATATAGTTTCGTTCACCAACGAGCTAAAAAAACAAAGGTCTCTAAGCGGTGGACGACAGAATAAGGCCTCTGACGTTTGCAAATTTTTTTATCAACAACGAGCTAGACGGTACTAAATTCCTGGTATTTGCTATTTACTTGAGAGTATCAGTTCTTTTTTGAAAAACGTACTTTTACCGACATCTGTACCAGTATTATTTGGCCACTATAGAGCTCATGAAGAGCGTCGCCATATATTTATTATAAATCGTCTTTACAGAGTTCTTCGATTCCCGTCCCCAGGATTACATAGCAGAGGTGTCAATGAACTTGCGTTAAAATGGCAAAAGTGCATCGATGATAATAGCCAGTACTTCTACTAGCTAAAATACATACTTTTCGTAAGTAAGTTTTCTTATGTGCTTTCTTAGGGCCTAAATTGAATAAAGAATTTTCTGATTTTCATTTCACATTTTTTAATTCTTTGACGTTTTCTATACAAAACGATAAATTTCAAAGGTAAGGACCTAATATTCTACTTACTATATATTACAGAACTATAGGGTACAGCCAATTATTAAAAAAAAAACTAATGAGAATGAATAGTATAATTAGCTCCAGACGAATTATTATATGTATAGTACAGTAAGAGCGTGATAAACATTACTAGAACAAAAGAACTCGCAAAACAAATCCTCATCACAGCGACAGTGGCGCAACACTAATTAGGTCAAGCGCGACTCACAAACCGCCCCCGAGGCCGCGCGCACTCATAATGATCTGCTCTAACGAAACAAGTTTTTTCAGCACTATTGTACAGGCACCCATTACCTTCGGTTAAGTGTGAATACGGTTTTATTTTTTTTATACAACTAAGATGGCAAACAAGCGTACGACCCGCCTGATGGACTATGGACGCTTGTAAAACCTTAGGTATCACTTGTGTGCTACCGACCTTGAACCCTCCTTTCCCAAGGAGCTCTGTAAACCCTACTCAGCGTAGGAACATGATACAATGTTATTTAACTGCGATATTCTGTATTCTGTAGGGTGTATTTCATTCGTCAGTCGGACTGTCCCAAGTAGACAGAAATTTCCAATTATCTGCGAAAACCATAATATAAGTACTGATTTAATATACGGTCGCGGCCCCGATTAACTTGAGCTCGAATCCCTACAATGAGTGTGAGATTTTAGTGAAGGAAAACATTCTGATGAAACCATAGCATGGTGATAGACTATTTTCTAATATCGCTTAACTAGCTACCACTATCAAATTAAAAATCTGACGCCAAGCATCTATAGGTGAGTTCCAGCTGCTCTATTTGAAAGCCTGTTTTCCATTAGTCTTAGCGTGTTACCATCTTGGGCAACATCGTCACTTAACATCATTTAAGATTGTTACCAAACGTTATAACCTATAAAAAATGTTATCTAAAAAAGGCTTATTTTCAAACAAATGTAACTAATATTAAAAACAGATTTGAAGTCTCTTAATACATTGTAAATAAATAGTCACTTCGGTTTGGGAGTAAATTATCGTGAGAGATAATAACAGCAAATACCTCAAATCGGCCTATAGCTTCAGATTGTTAGTATTTAATCAGATGTGATTAATAAGGGTTAGTATCTGGTAAATAAGATATTTCAATATTTAGTGTAGAGATACAAATATTAATGAATACTTAATTTTATAAGTAGTATATCGTTGTCAAATATTAACTTATATTGTAATAGTTGTTATAAAAAACGACAGTAAATTGTTTATGACTACTATAAATGTCAGTCTATGATCAAAAAGTCGCTGGTTGAATTTCGACCTTTAGCGCGATTGCTAGTTATAATTATTTTGTATTGAATAATTAAACTTTACAGTAGACTTAAGATTACACACTAATAAATTAAAAGAATTCTATTAGCGTATTTTCGCCTCCTAGCCATTTCACCGTCTGCTTGCAAAAACTTTTCCATTAAGACTTTGGGCACAACTTCACTCTTAAAATTCTACTTAATCTCGAACAAAATATTCCATTTCTGGGACGGCGCAGCGCGAAGCGGCTGTGTGTACTATTTTGCTCAGAATTGTTAACTCGTGTTTCAATCTTTCTTAGTTATTCATCTCGTCAGAGGTAGCAATGAAAAGTAAAAGTTTGACAACTCCGATGAATCAGGAAACTTTCTACAAATTGTTTGTTACACAAATGTTGATTTGTCTTCATAAACATAAATATTCACATTGATAAACTGTTCACGAGAAAAAATGTGACAATAGATTTCAAATTCTTATTTTAGATTGATAAATAATTTAAATTGGATACATAATTTATTTATTATTTTATACATGTATTCATTACATATATTGTAACATACTGAGTACACTTTACTAAGTAAAATGCCGTTTATGGAGAACAAGATTTTTTTATTTCCGCAAAAAAAAAAAACCAGCAGATCACAACTAAGTGATATACGTCACTTACAGCAGTTTCACGTTGATCGAAGTTGTAAAAACTACCCTTTTCAGAATTCTATGTATCTAAAACTAAATGGTTCGTTGTTTACTTGCAACTCCCTTATTATGCATGTAGGATGGAATTTTTCAGAAGCTTTTCTAAACGAGTAAAATACCTTCTTTAACGCACAAGTGTTTAATTCACGGTCACGATGATAAGCAAGTATAGTGTAGCACGGTCGAATTCGTTATCCATTCTTTGATATAGATTGAAATTTCTTTTACGAATCGAAAGTAGACCTAAATTATGACAATTGTCTCCTTACCGGATTTATAGAGCTTTCCTTATACAGGTCGTAATAACATTATTCAGGAAGAGATACTTAATAAGCTCTACTCACCGTTAATAGATTACATTATTATTATTATATTAGACTAGCTGGGCCGGCAGACGTTGTTTAGTCCTTTTAAATTTTCAATAACTCGACCATAGCACCACCTATCCCGTTTTCTTTCTGAAAACTGGTCTATGGCCTTAAAGAAATTTGAAAATAATTACGCGTATCCATTCTTTGAAACGTGACTTTAATGCACGGTCACGATGATAAGCAAGTATAGAGCAGCGCGGTCCTTGAACTTTCTGGAATTCACGTATATATCCATCCTTTGAATCGTAATTTATTCTATAGGTTAGAAGTTCATTAAAAAATGCAATAGAAAAGGCACTATCAGTTTTTCTAGAATTTTCCAACTTTACGGCCAACTTGTCAAATTTGTATTACTATACAAACTTGAAACTACATATTACTAACATTAAACAAAAAATATTGCCAAATCGGTCCAGCCTTTCTCAAATGATGCTCTTACCAACAAACAGAATTTCATTTTTGAAAAGAAATGGAACCCTTAAAGGATCACTTTGTTGTCCGTCTGTCTATCTGTCTGGCTAGCTATCTCTCCTTGTGATATATATATATCTCTCTATCTCTCCTTCACTTTCTCGAAAACAACTTGAGCTATTAAGTTGAAATTAATATCATATACTAATCCTACTGGCAACATACAGCTGTAAAAAAAAATTCATACGGGACTTCAGGAACCAATTATCAAAACCTATAGAGGGTACTTCCTATAGATCTTACAGTCTTGAAATTTGGCACTAATAAAGGTCTTTTTTATAAAAATTTAGGAATAAATCCAAAAATATGGAATTACTAATCCCGTGTGAAATTATAATGTAACAAATTTTTTATTAAGTTATTTTTTCTCAAAATGAACTTAATTTATGTAGTTGAAATTAATACTAAGATCTATGATTTCAAACTGCTGTAAAAAAATCAAGTTTGTAGTCAATAAAAAGATACAGTCCTTCTTAATAAAAGTTTAAAAGTCACACTAAGTGACTGATATTAAAAACCTACAGGATACTTCCAAGGTACACCTACATACAATTTTGAAAGCTCTGCTACAAGAAATGAATATAATTTTATCTATATACCTAATAGTAAACAATCATAAAATTCATTTATTTTTGTTTCACTTAAATTTCTAACATAACAAATACTTTTCATTTCTTCTGTATAATTAAATTGAATTTAGTGGTTTAAATATTAAAGTTAGTTATAGTGGTTTTAGATTTTTCTAATTTACACAGATATCTAGTATATTGTACAAGAAGATTTTTATTGCCTATTTGTTTTGTGTTTCTATTTTCCAATGTTTAACGGTTTGGCAGCGTATTTAAAAAAAAACGTGCTGGTAGTGACTTTTTCCGAGTTTTTTTATATTATTGCCGTTTTGTATGAAAAAATTTAAACGATTTTTTTTCATGTATTCTTTATTTGTATTAATCGAAGGAATCACCCATGCAATCAATGCATCTTTGCCAGCGCAGTGGCAGTTTATTGATGCTCTTCTTAAAGAAATCAGCTGGACGGGAGATAACAAATTCTTCAACGGCATTTTGTACTGCCTCTCGGGTATTGAATTTTTTTCCCGCCAAGGAGTTAACCAAATTCTGGAAAAATTAGTAGTCTGCAAGTGCAAGGTCTGGTGAGTAGGGCGGATGACGGAGAACTTCCAACCCCAGTTCTTGCAACTTGGAGACCGTCTGCTGTGCAGTATGAGGTCGCGCGTTGACGTGCAGGAGCAGCGGAGACGAGCGATTGACCAATGCTGGTTGGAGATGTACCAGCTTCTCCATCATTGTGTTCAGTTCTTCACAGTACACATCTGCAGTAATGCTCACCCCGTTTGGTAAGAAGCTGTGATGAATCACACCGGCGCTAGACCACCAAACAGTGACCATCACTTTTCTAGGGGTAAGTTTTCGTTTAGGGCATTGTTTAGGTGCTGAACCAGGATCCAACCAACTTGCTGAGTGCTTCCTTTTATCAAACAGAATCTATTTTTCATCGCAGGTTACAATGCGGTTCAAAATTCCTTCATTTGTGTGTCTGTTGAGCAGTGCAAGGCACGTCTCGACGCGTACTTCGCGCTGGCGTTCATTGAGTTCGTGGGGCACCCATTTGTCAAGCTTTTTAACCTTGCCAATTTGACGCAAATGGACCAATATTGTTTTGACGCTAACGTCGAAAGCTGCTGCTAATTCAGCCGTATATTGTGTATCATCAGCTTCCACAATCGCCTTTAATTCGTCATTGTCGACCAAAGTGTTCGGACGACCGCGAGTTTCATTTTTCAGGTCGAAATTCCCAGAACGGAAGCGAGCAAACCAATAACAGGTGGTGCGTTGGTTTGTAGTGTTAGCTCCGTAAACGTAGTTGATGTTGCGTCCCGCTTGTGCCTCGTTGCTGCCACGACGGTACTCATATTCCATAATTACTTGAATTTTTAACGTATCCATGATGACAAAAAAGATTGAAATGAGATGAAAATGTAACACTAATCAATAAACAAATGACTATTTTTAGAAAAAGAAATTAATTTGAAATTAGAATTGTTAGCCAAACAAAAATTATTTTGATTTGAAATGGCCAGTACTGCAGAACGGCAATTTTATAGGTAAAGACCTATTATTATCATTAGGTACTTACTTTTCCTTATATTTTGTTACATAATGTTACAAACCATTGTCTAAAATATTTTTAGTAAAAACATCTATAAAATAATAATATATATTCGCCGACCCGCGTTTTCACCCGCATATAATTTAGAAGAAATCACTGATTGATGATTTATAAATACTTCAGTATAGACAATATTTTATCAGGCGGCCAGATGGTCACATCGCGGCAACGCACGGCTTGTTCGCGCCACTACTACTATAAACATAGAGAGTGAAGTGTTGAATTATTTTAATTTTGCATTATCTCTCAAACTATACGTCCAAATAACATTCTGTAAAAGACGAAGTTTATCGTCATTAAATTATCTTTATGATGAAGTACCTTTTATTTGTAAGGAATAATAAGCCATGCTTAAAAATAACGCTCATAAACTAATTTTTAATCTTCAACAAAAAATAAAAATGCATTAATACCTTATTGTGGCTTATGTATAAGATATAGATATATACTATCCCAGACTTTTTTTTTAGGTATACTAAAGGCCAATATTTTTTGCTGAATATTGTATTTAGGTATCAATAATCATTAAGCCAGCGCACGCGGATAAAGCAGTTCGCGAGAGCTTCGACTTCCGACTTACGTAACAAAAATCAATATTTAAGGCTATCTGTGAATTGCAACCTAATGCTATTATAGCCTATACTATTTTTTGTGAGTCTGGCTATCATATAAAAAAATAATTTTTCGAATATAACTGGTATTTTCAGAGAATAGCGTGTTTAAACAATCAAAAAACTTTTCCGCTTTATTATATTATATTTGCTTCGGTTTTGAATTGAGTTCAACCTTTTTTGAATAAAATCGGATTTAGTTTTCAAAATAAAAAGCAATTTTAATACTCCTTGTATTGATATCAACTTCGAAGCAAAGCACCGCCAAAATAACTTTCTAACCGTTTTTAACCCCGTTAGGGGATTAATTTAAAAAAAATACGAAAGACCATTAATTCTGTTAAAAAAGGTGTATGCAAAATTTGAAGTAGATTGGACCAAGGAATCACGTTGTTCCAAACAAACTTTGCTCCCCTTTTTCACACCCTTAGGGGTAGAATTTCGGAAAATCCTTTCTTCTCGGATGCTTACATCATACAAAGAACACACCCTCTAAGTTTCAGGTCTCTACGATCAGCGGTTTAGGCTGTCCGTAGGTGATCCGTCAGTCAGTCATTCAGGACAAAGCATTTTATTTTATATAAGCATTTAATCTATACAGATTAGATGGTAAATTATTAAAATAAAGTAACTCAAAAATGTATGCTTTGGGCATAAATCTACGATTCACGGATGAAATTAAATTGTAATGCCGATGTTAACATTTTCATGGCAATAAGAAAAAAAATCTCATTAATTTTTGTTACTCAAGCTTTTCTTTAACAAACAAAGACACTTTTATTTAATGCTCTCTACTTTTTATTCTCATGTAATTATATCTTAAATAGAATTGAAATGGTTTTTTTAAATGTTATAATTTTATTTTATCTGTTGCGTAGTAGGTAACTCGTGAACCCACCGAGACGCGACGCCCCGCGCCAGCGACACCGTGCCGCGACCGCTCCGTCCATATATCAAGCGGGTCCGCTTTTAATCTCGCAAGCCCTATTTATTCACATTTATTCTAAAGATATTTTCCCACCGGAATTTCCCCCTTGGAATTGGTAACGTTTCCCGCGTTTAGCTGATTTGTACCGCTTCTGTTATGGTGGTTTATTTTACAAGAACAAAAGGAAATGAAATATTACGAATTTGACTAGAAATGTTGATTGTAAATTATACATGATATTCGTAGCTGTGTTAATTCTGAAACGTATGGTCCTTATTTATTTAACTGTAATTATAATCATCAAAAATTAGGGAACGTTTATTGTATTGTGATTATTTAATTAACATTTGAAGTTTATAATTTAAATAATAATATTTCAGAGTTTACGATATTCTAAATTAAATACTGAAATGGTTGGTATATATAAACTCAAACACCGTTTCACTTAACCCTATCAAAGTTAGTAAATCTAAATATTTTTTCATGGACAAGGTTCTTATGGTATGGTATAACTATATATATATATATATATATATTATATAACTAAATGCGATAAGTCGCTGCGGTCGAATTATTGACTATACTAAAAAGGGGCAAAACAACGTCTATGTGAGCAACTAGTATGATATAAATAAGATATTTACAAAAACCAAACTAAACTACTAAAACATTCGTTTAAAATGGCAATATTTAAGCGTTATTTCTTCCAACATTCTTTAATTATTTGTTAGGACCAAATACTTAGAATGAATCTTTTGCAACAGTGAGTCAGTGCAGATTTTCCGTCTTGAACTAGAACAATGTAGGCACGCGCCAAAGCACGAACAAGACATATACATATATAACGACGATCAAAACTTTTACAGATAAAGTGTTCCGCAGACATATTTTGCAAGACACTATAATAAGTTGGTGTCCTTTTTTGCACTCCTAACACCAATAATCATGATTATCATATTGATGGATGTTTCGATGCTTAAAGAACCAACTAGCAGTGCCCGCGGCTCCCCTCGCATGAACAAAAAAACGAGTTTTTAACGGGATAAAAAATTACCTTCTTAATCTTGGTTATAAGCTACCAGTATGCTAAATTTCATCCAAATCCGAAAAAAAAATGTACTACTCCAATAGATAAATAATTTCACCGTTATTTTTACTTTACCTTACAAATCGATTCAATCCATTATAACTTTATATACTTCTTACATTTTTCCCTTTTGTAATCACCGTATTGCGTTTTAACGGAACAGAAGTGAACGATATTTCTTTAGATTACACACGAGAGCTGTATTATGTGTGTGGAGTAAAATGCGTTTGAAGTAAACAGCAGGCATAAGTTGCATTTAGCTCTCAGATATGTGTGTCAAGAGAGCAACTTACTGTCGTAGCTATTCAGGGCTTACGCGCACACTTTTAAAATACATAGAATAAATAATAGGTATACCTGTTTAAGTACCTTATACCTAAAGTAGTACCTTATAATAATGATTAATGACACTGACAACTTCGTCCGTTCGCCCAACATTGACAAAGGCCTCCTCTAATGTTTTCCACTCTATTCTATTGCTTAGTGTTTTTGTCTATGGATTTCATACTGTCTCGTCTCGTCTCGTCCTCCATGTGTAATACAAGTAGCCGAGACGGAAAGAGTCGCGAGACGAAACTCCGGTAACAGTGTTTATTGTAGTCGACTTATTAACTAAGGTCATAAGACCTTAGTGAACTATTGCGTGAGAATGTTACTATTCCACGTCTTATGCGAGAATGTTACGCTTTCATGTCTGAAGCGAGAATGTCCACGAGCTAGTCGTCTCTTCAACAGAGCACATCTCTTGATATTGCCCCCAGCCAATAGGAAGCTGGTCGATAGTACGGATACTAAGTTATTTAGTAATCACATCGACGATTCTTCAACATAATAATATTAAATGGACATACTATGTATGCCGGCTCTTGTAACACTGGCGTCTAAACTGTCTTCCTTTATTCCTCTTTCCATTTCTTGGATAACAGAACACGTTGGTTCAATTCCATTTTTCCATCCCTTTCATTATATGTTCCATCCATTTCCATCTGAGTTTTTTAAGTTCTGTAGTCAGCTATTTTTGTGATCCCCCTAATGGTCTAGTTGCGTATTCTTTAATATAAAGCACTATAGGAGCTGTTGACTTCCAGTGCTAATCGAAATATATACTTCGGTCAGACACTGGAGTTGATAAAGAAATTAGATTCAACTTTAGGGTGGTAGCTAGCCAGGCGGGCATTAGAAAAATCCCTACCACCATGCTAAGGTTTCATCATGATGCTTTTCCCTCGCCGAAAGCTCAGGCTCATTGCAGGGATTCGAACTCACGTCGATCGACGCGGAGTCCGTACACGCTACCAACTGAGGCCACATTGCTTCTATAAGTTGTACCTTTAGGTGTATTCTGGCAGCTGCACTTGGGAGCCAGTCTTCCACTATGCTTAGTGTAATACCATATTGGGCCACATCGTCACTTAAGGTCAAGTGAGATTGTGGCCACAACGCTAAAACTATAACGATTTAAAAAAGTTTAAATACTTCAGTATTATAAAAGTATCCAGTGTGTAGTAGAATTAGGTAGAAAATCTAGTTAAATTATATTGAAAAACTGAGGTTATTTTGGCACACCATTTGTACATAGTTTTGACATACAAGTTAATTGTATATAAAGCATTGTTGATCAACTAAGCCCAGTGAAGCTGTCAAGTCCATTCTTATTAACATCGTAGTTAGTTTGAAATTTTTTTTGTTAAGAATTAAGTGTTGTACAAGACATAGGTATAAAGACGTTACACTGTTTTTTAACCGACTTCCAGAAGAGACAGAGGTTACTGAGTTCGAATGTATTCTTTATGAATATTTAGCCATAACCTCTTTGTTTATGAACCGAATTGGGTGATTCTTATTTCGTTGGAAAGGTAATTATACCTCAAGGGTGGTCTTATTTTAAACTAATTGGCATTGGACCTTTGACTTCGAAGATACAGCAGACAACGCCTCAAAATCATAGAAGTTGGTTTATTTTGGTTAAAAATTGCCTTGTTTTTTACGACTATAATTTACTATTATAAATAAAAACTCTTTGTAAATGCACCATTACTCAGCAAAGTAGTCTTTCCTAGGCATCATACCAACCCACGATGTATTGGCGATTTGTCTAGCCGCGTCATATGTGAGATATTACATCTGAAAATATTACATCACTAGGTGTGCCCCATAGTTTCACCCGTGTTTTTATTTGACCAACTCTACTGCGTCCCAGCCGACCCACGCGTGAAGCCTATCATTGTTCTCATTATACTTGCTTATAGCTTGCCTGGTTGCTTGACGTTTATTGTTACTGCTTCGCTCCTTAAGATTGTAGTGTGAATTTGTATAGCCTATATTTATCTAATAATAAATATTCCCTAATGTTGAAAAAGCGAAAAATGTATACCACGGTCGTAGCAGGTTGAAGGACGTGGTATCTGCCTACCCCGTTGGGAAATAGGAGTGATTGATGCATGTATATTTAAATAACCTTCTTCATTATATAAGCTACAAAACACAAAAGTATTTTTTATGTGACTGATAGTTCCAGAGATTTGCGCGCTCAAACATACAAACCATCCCTTGGCCTTCATAATATAACTAGCGGTATGCCCGCGGCTCCACACGCGTTTGTTACTACGCAATAACTATTTAAATCCCTTTATTTTTACTCATATTGTTGACAATTCATATGACGTATCAATTAAGAAATGGCATGTATTTTTCGTGTACAATTTTCATAAAAATTGTTAAAAAATTATTATTTTAATCTACGATTTCTTATGTATTATTGACTATTCTTATAGATTCTCAATTACGGTTTGATGTATGGCTTCCCGTCTAAAAAATGTTATCAGAATCGGTTGTGAATTAATAAAAAAAAATTTTTTTTTACTTCTTTTTACGATTTTTTGAAGTAATATTGACAATTGTTATAGCCTATCAATTATGTAATTACTTATACTTCCCGTGTACAAAATGAGTTAAGAATTAATGAAATATTAATTTTTTAAAGATTTTTTTTTTACGGGCACTAAAGGTGTTATTGATAATTTTCATAGTCCATCACTCATATAATGACATACTTAACGTGTACACAATTTCATCAAAGTCGGTCAAGAATTAAGGAATATAATTATTTGCCGATTTTTTTTTACGATTTGTATAAGTACCTGATGTGAACTTGAAAGTTAAACTTAAACTTAAACTTTCCTCAGTCACAGGAAAGCCTTGTAATCAAGCTGTAACTCTTGCTTCTCTTAACCATATCTCATATGTTAAATGGACTATGCTATGCCACTATACAAATCAATCATCACGTTTACAAACACCAATCATTGCTTATCGTAGACGATCTCTGCGCAGACATTATTATAGGCACAACCTTCTCAAGAATCATTCGTCTCTTGAACTCCAATTTGGTGGTGACAAAAAACCACTGAAAATCTGCAATGTGCTTGAAGCTTCTGTTCCACCAGCGTCGGTTTTTGCTAATTTATCGCCTAATATCAAACCAATCGCTCTCCGATCTCGACGACCACTCCGAAGAAGATCAGCTTTTCATATCAAATGAAATATCTAACCTTTTAAAAGACAATGTTATTGAGCCCAGTATGTCACCCTGGAGAGCACAAGTTCTGGTTGCTGGAGAGGCAGTCACTGGAAACGCCTTGTAATTTATTATTCACAGACCACAAAATAGATATACGGAGTTAGATGGCTATCCTTTACCCAGCATCGATTCAATTGTCACTCAAGTCGCAAAATATAACTATTTTAGTCAGATAGACCTCAAGTTAAAATCCTTCTCAAAGAAAAAATCTATACAGCATTTGAAGCTTGTGGAAATCTTTATCAATTAACTAGAATACCTTTTGGAATAACAAATGGAGTTGCCGCATTTCAAAGAACTCTTCAATTCATCATAAACGCTGAAAAGTTAAAAGGAACCTATGCTTACATAGATGAGGTAACGATCTGTGGGAAGGACAGACAAGATCACGAAACTAACTTACGCAGATTCATGCCAGCTGCTAAATAATATCAACTCACGTTGAATACGCAAAAATGTGTATTTGGAATGGAATCTATTAATCTTCTGGGCTACACTATTCACAAAAACATAATCAAACTGGATAAATCCAGATTGGATCCACTCATAAATCTACCTGTTCCATCAGATACAACGTCCTTGAAAACAGCGCTAGGTTTGTTTGCTCACTATTCAAAGTGGATCGTCAATTTTTCCGCTAAGATTAGACCGTTAGTGGAAGCATCTTTTCCGCTATCAGAAGACTCAATAAACTGCTTCACTAATCTCAAGTATGACATCGCAGAATCAGCCCTCACAGCTATTGATGATAAACAATTATTCTCTGTTGAAACTGATGCTTCCGAGTATGCTATTGCTGCAACTCTGTCACAAGAGGGTCGTTCTGTCGCATTATTTTCACGTTCACTGAATAATTCCGAAACATCGACAGCCCTCCATTGAAAATGAGGCTAGCGCTATTGTAGAAGCATTGCAAAAATGGCACCACTATTTAATCGGTAGACATTTTTTACTTGATATAGATCAGCAATCGGTCTCATTCATGTTTGATTAGCAACATTTAAGCAAAATTAAAAACGATAAAATAGAAAGATGGCGCTTGGAACTGTCTTTTTATAAATATGACATTATGTATTGCCCAGGAAAACAAAATCAAGCTGCCGATGCACTGTCTAGAATTTGTCTTATAATGGATACTACTTCCAACAAACTCACAGAACTTCATAACTCTTTATGTCATCCAGGCGTCACACGGATGATACACTGGATTCGAGCAAAGAACTTACCTTATTGTGTTGATGAAGTAAAAAGAATGACTGCGGCATGCCCAGTTTACGCCGAAATAAAACCGCGATATGTAAAAAATGAAAGGCAACTCATAAAAACGACAGCACCTTTCGAACGCCTTAACTTGGATTTCAAAGGACCGCTTCCATCCAATACTTCTAACCGATACATTTTGACCATAATCGACGAGTATAGTCGGTTTCCCTTTGCCTTTGCTCGCAAAGATATGACATCAAAAACTGTGGAAAAATGTCTTCGAGAACTTTTCTCCTTATTCGGAACGCCGGCCTACATACACTCCGATAGAGGCTCATCGTTCTTATCAGATGAGTTGAAGAAGTTTTTCACATCGCTAGGCATAGCCTGTAGTCGGACGACTCCTTATATCCCCCGTGGAAATGGCTTAGTAAAACGTCTTAACAGAACATTATGGCGGACTATCCAGCTACATCTCCGCTCTACAAAACGCCGAATGGGAAAAGGCAATACCGATTGCACTTCATTCAATTAGATCACTGTTGTCCACCAGAATGAACGTCACTCCACATGAGAGGATGTTCAAACACCCCCGCCAATCTAGAAACGGTCAATCAATGGGCTACTATTCTCCGGGACCTATATATATGAAGAAAAACGTAAGGAACTCAAAATATGACCCAGCTGTTGAAGAAGTAGAGCTTCTACAAAGCAACTCCTCATTATTCTTACGCCAGATTACCGGAGGGGCGCGAGACGACCGTCTCTAACAGACGTCTGGCACCAATTCCAGTGGCTGAAGAGATTCCATCTGATGATGAGTACTTAACTCCAGACTCTGAGAGAAGTCAGACCACTGACGAAGATCCATCTCCTAATGTGATTGATGAGGATATTCAAGTACGCCGTTCGACTAGAGAACGTAGATCTCCTTCATACTTTCAAGACTACGTTACAACTTAGAAAGGAGAGTGAATGATGTGAACTTCTTAGTTTAACCATAGACTTATTTATATGTAACTGACAAACGTTGTCACTAGATTTTATCTGTCATGTTTAGATGACATGAAGCATTTCGTGTACAAAACTTCTTAAGAATCGGTCAAGCCGTTTTTGAGTTAAATCCGGACATACAGACAAACAGACAGATTGATTAAAAAATTAATGGCATATTCTTAATCAGTGTCGTTAATGTAGTATGCTTATCGTGTAATTTTGGAAAAATATTAAATGTACAGACAGACAGAAGTACAGATTTATTAATATAGATTAAAAAGAAATGTGTATGAAATAAATAAAATATTGTTACAGTTACATTTAAGGATAAATATATAAAAGGAAATAATGAAACGCACGCCTGGGAGCTATTTCCGAATACCGGATAGAGGGAGTCAGCGCGACCGCGTTCACGCTAAAGCGCTTATTCTTGTTGTATATTATATATATCACATTATAATATTATAGCCACGTGTATTTTCCTGTTTTTATTATTACGTAATATCTGGGCGACCGAGTTGTGCTCGGTGTCTTATAAACAATAAAAGAAAAACACCTATCTAGGTAAACTTGGAATGCAAAACAATATCTAAATACAAAGTTTCATCGAAATCGTTGTATAATCGTTATTGAATTGCTCGCTTAATATAATAAGATATATCAATTAGGTATATATAATATATTTTTGCTCGTTAATAATTTCCATTTAAGAAAAACATACCATCACGCCTGTATCCCCGAAGAGTTAGGAAGAGGTGTAGTAATGTACACATACAGTTCGTCAAGTACGTCTCTAGGTCCCATGTAATAGGGGGCGAGCCTATTGCCATTAATCGGGTACAAAGCCAAACTCCGAGCTGTTACTGAGAATTTCATAGAAAAACTCA
Source organism: Saturnia japonica (assembly GCA_033032175.1). Taxonomy (NCBI): domain Eukaryota; kingdom Metazoa; phylum Arthropoda; class Insecta; order Lepidoptera; family Saturniidae; genus Saturnia; species Saturnia japonica. The sequence goes on along the minus strand of CM065321.1, from coordinate 7,879,539 downwards.
ATAACACTTTGCTCAACCGGGAATCAAACCCAGGACCTCGAGCATAGCTGTCGCGCTTACGACCACTAGACTAATGAGGCAGTTACAAATAATAGGTTGCAATAGAAGGCAAAGTAAATAAATATTTGAAGGAAAAATGCTCAGTGATAAGCGTACTCAAACATAGCATCGAACGATATGCATGGATTCGAATTCTATTATTTTTGTGAAGTAAAATATCGTAATGAAATCATGGCAAAATTATATAGCCATCATAAGTACTCGCCTGGCTAACTGTATCCTCAATTCGAAAATCTCTCGGCATTTAGCAAAAATAATCGGTGTGAGTGGCGGCTGCAATTGAAAGCCAGTCGAGTTTTAAACTTAATATACTATGATAGGTACCATCTTTGTTCTTTTCATTGCTTAAAATCAAGCATAATTGTGATCAAATACTAGCCTATAACATATAGTAAAAAGGCGTTGCAATATTACAAGATTGGACATTATAGTAATGGCAATTTTGAATACGATGTAAACTGGCGATAGCATGACATCATAATAATATAATATTGTAACTGAATATGAAATATAAACAAATAACTAATGTTATATTTTATAAAAGTATAATTAAGCCGAGAAACAAATATTCACCAGTTAAATCACCATGAGCAATTGACATGTCATGTCTTATTTTATTACAAAATTTTATTGAACTTGCTATGTTAGTATTTAAGGAACAAATCTTGCAACTAATGTTTTTACTACTTCCATGTAACGTTTGAAATGAAATTTTGGATACTTATGTAACAAGGACAATGGAATAATATGGTATTATTGAGCTTATCTGATGATGGATCAGGATCCAGCAATCCTCAACAAAACAAGATATCCTCGTCGTGTTTAGGTTTCATGCAATCGTATCGTATCGTAGTGGTAATCGGCGTGGCGGTGGTGAATGGCGAATATGTGAAAAATAAAAAGACAAATCACCAATCTACCATATAAACATTCAGTTATATTTACACATTTTCAAACGAAAAGCTCTGTAATACAGGCAATAAAGAAATCGAATGTAATAAAAGCATAGTAAGCAGATTAAACTTGTTTACATCGAATATATAAGAAAAATTATAACGAGAAAAACAAGCCAACGTGACACATCGCTATATGAGAACACAAATACGCAACTCTTCTATAGATGCGATTATCAAATGCTTCGTAAAAATTAATTGCACGGAAAAATTGCGGGCTCCTTGCTCTATTCGGTTATATCCACAGATTTATATTAAACTTGCTGTTTATCCTCGATCTACGCAGAGCTTCCCTGTAATAAAATCTGATCTTATTATCTTCAGAATTAATCAAGTGTTTATTAGTCTTCTATTTCCATAACGTAAAGTATTGAAAAGTGCTTTTGTGTTTTTACTGCATTTCACTACTAGAAATAAGCGCGATCTTGCAAAGAAACTACACATTTTGCATCTCATTTTGTCTTATGGTACTCTGTAGACGGTATGCAATACAAAAATTTGTCAACATTCAGGCAAATTAAAATTCATCTGTTTCAGAATTCAAACCCTACGTTTTCGTAACTATATCATACGCATCTTCGTGTTAAGTTTATGTTGAAAGTTAACAACTCCGTCACTGATCTCATGAAAATAAAGATGCATGGATAAAGTTAAAAAGTTAAACGACAATATAATCAAAAATAACACTACTTGACTAAAATAAAATCACCCTGTGCATACAACGCTTAGCTTAGAAATGAGACTGCTTTTCAAATATAGCTACTGAGTAATTTTTTACCGATGTATAGTTTATCTTTTTACCACAATCTTACCATTCGATAAGTAAAAACGTAGCCCAGGACAAACTAATCCAAGATAATGTGCTAGCTCAAAATCTCTACGATTTGTTTGTGATATTTGCTTCACCAAAAGTTAAGACTAATTATGTAAGTACAATTATCAGACGTGTTCTTCAAGTAAATGTAAAATTGTGTCCCTATATTTATATTTTAAGCACACAATCTTCGCTTTAAACCAAATCCGATAGCTGAATTACAACATTTTTTAATTTTGATGTTGTAACTATAATAGCCACCCGAGCATTAAAAAAATCCCACTGGACACGCGAAGTGCCCTATAATATGCCACAATGGCGCGGGGTTGCGTTGGGAAGGAAAAAGGACGTCGTGCACTGACCTGGTTTCGTTCTGCTGTGTATCGGCAAATCTGCTCCTGGTTGTTTTTTTTTTTTTTTTTTTTTTTGAACTGACTACACTGTTAGCCTTAGGGGCCCTATCGTCAAACAGAGCCGCTGCGGCTTTTACAGCTTCACCGGACTTGGGGGCGAGCGCTTAGGGCAATCAGCCGCGAAAGTTTGTGACGACCCGCACGAGGGTGCCAGAGTGGCCGAACCTCGGCTCGGGCGGTCTTCGCGAATGCGAAAAAGTCGCGATCTAACTAATTCCCTAATCTTATGAGAATTAGAGCTAACTAATATATACTCATATGCACGTTCCCCTCCTCCTGGGAGGAAGGAGTGGACCATGCGTATGTGTATTTAATAATCGGAATGGTTTTTCTACACTAACTAGCGCAATAGTCTAACTAGCGCAAAAAAAGAAAAAAAAAAGGTCCCTTACAGAACCTATGTACCTGTGTGGTGTGCACGTGTGTGTGTTCATACGTGTGTAATGTTGTGTGTGGGTAACTAAGTGTTGCACGTATAGTGTCACTTTGTATCGCGCGGGCGGCTGCCTGACCCAAGGGCTTCGCACCGAGGCTCCTGGTTGTCTTGCAGCCGTCCTTAAATGTATATCGAGAAAGTAGTTCGCGAATTTAGGCGATTCTTAGCGGGAGCGCGGGGTGCGTGAGCAATAAAAAAATCTCGACCGCTGTGCGAGCGCGTGACGAAGACAGAGTGGTGTCGGTAACCAATCGTACACGACGGGGGCGGAGGTGGGAGATGGTAGGTAATATATGAAACGCGAGATGGCATTACCACCCACCTTCTTTAATTACAGGAAGAAAAGTTAAATTAAATTAATTATTAACTGGTAATAACTAGTATTAAGAAAAGTAATCCAAAGAAAAGCAAAGAAAAGAAAATACATCATATTCCAATATTTCTTCATTAACAAACTCGTCTATTGCAAGTCCATAATAATAACATCAAATAATTATTGAAAAACAAACCCGTGACATTTCTAGTATTCAGCTCCAACCCGTTTCGCTGTATCCTCTGGGGAAATATCTAGTAAGTTTTCTCATCTCCTAAAAGGCAGCTAATTTTCCTCCGAGACTACTTTCAGATATAGTGTCACTTAAGTATCGATTTCACCACGTCATTCCCACTAAAATCTTTAGATTTTTCTTTCTTGAAAACGATATTGAAGTTATTATAATAAATTTCTTATAAACAGGTTTTACTCAAATCATACACACTCCTATAATTTTTATACAAAGATTTCACTTTCGTAAATAAATTGTGTAAGTATAATTATATATTTTTATACATACACCTTTTTTAAATCTGTTTTTGTACAAATTATGTATGTAGATGCGATTGTAAAATGTTAATTCCAATTAAGAATAATTAATTAATTGTTATTCTCAAAATAATTATGTTTTGCAATGTTTGGTTTTGTTCGAATATGTTCAACTTGCCCGTAGAAATACATATATATAAATTCGATTGATAGCTAGGGCACGCTTTCTCGTGTAATATATACTATATACTGATGACTAATATACTTTGTGTGCACGGCTCATTCTTTCTAGGATAGTTGACAGATATTCCATACCTGTATTCAGAGTTATATTGCTGAATCTGCTGTTAAACATAGGAAAAGATAGTCGTTTTTATTATATTTACTGTTGGTCATTATCAACACAATCAAACCTCTTTGGAGACTTCTCTCTACTTACATAAATACGACTGTAAAATACCTCTACCCAACAGAAAATCGCAGCAAAATAATCTTGTGATCTGTTCCTACGGTGAGTAAGGTCATCAGAGATCCTTCAAGAAGTGTGGTGTATAGTCGACAACGCGCTAGTGATAGCTATAGTGCATACATCCATAGGCTATGATAATGGCTTACCATCAGATGAGCCGTACGATTGTTTGCCATTTTAGTTGTTTAAAAATAACTGTTCCGGTTAAATTAACCCGATATAGTATTTGAAGTCAAACCTTGATACTCTATTTAATTTAATTAATATAATATGATACATGGACTATAGTTATTTTTATCATGTTACAGGTGAACATTTGATTAGAATCACATGCCTAAATGCGATTTGAAGTAACGATGCATACAAATAAGTATATTAGCTAACATAATAAGCGTACAAATAAAACTGCTGTAAAGTGTCACAGTTGTAACTAGACTATAAATGCCTATGCCTCTATAGCTAACGCAAGTTTGTAATTTTTAATATGTTTGTAACAATGTTTTTTAACAATGAGTTGCCTTATTGAAAGCTCAAGCCTAATGAAGAATTCGAACGACATTGTTCGATTCAGTATCCGATCACATTCTGACTAATACATCATCGCTTCAAAGTATAAATTCAGGTTCGATTATCTAGAGTAGAGCATTATCAATCCGATATCACCTAGTTTGAAACAGACGGCATGATAATATCAATGAATAATTTGGAAGAAGTGCGCATAATAATTAAAAAACGTAGAGAAATACAAGAAATGCTAAAAAAATGTTATTGTTGAAAATCTGGTACAAAATAGTGATACAACGCGTTCAATTCAACTTTTAAAATCGTCTTGTTATTGGTTTTTATACAACAAAGGTGGCAAGCAAGCGTACGGCCCGCCTGTTAGTAAGTGGTTACAGTAACCTATGGACGCTTGTACTATATCTATTACAAATCCGACATATATTCTTGCCAAATTCAAATTTCATGATTCTAGGTCAACGGTAAGTACCCTACAGGCTATCATTCCCTTTGTGAGTTTAAAAAATGCTGCATAAACAGCCGTATCTCTTCATTGCGTTGACCTAGAAGTTTGATTTTTTTCACAGCTCCAAGGAATTGCAGACCGAGTATTTGATATTAATCTCATCTTGATACCTCCTGTACGGGTTACCGCACATTTGTAAAGTAATTTTTAGTATCATAAGCAAAATTTATGTTCATTGTATTTAAATGAAATCGTGTACAATCAGTCGCAATAAAGCACTCATCAGAACGGTTGTTATAATCATAGCAAACTGTACACCTCCCAGACACTCCTTAGAAAAAGGGTCATGACAGACAGACGGATAACGATGTATCCTATAAGGGTCCCTATTTTCCTTCTGAGGTACGGAACCCTAAAAACGATCTATTTTTGCACATCTGTGTTACATATTATTACACTCATCTTCGTTCATTCACGCTGAATGTACGCTTACAACTCAAGATAACAGTAATGCATGTTTAACCATTACAAATAACTTTTTTATGTACTTCATTAATAAAAATTATCATCAATCACCATTTTTTCGCGAACATTCTTACGCACTTAATATAAGGATGCGTGTTATTCACAAGCGAAAAGAGGGTAATGCTAACATAAAATCACATTATCCTACTATAATACATAATATTATAAAATTAAGTTTGGATGTTTGTTAAAAAATAGCTAAACAGGTTAGGATGAAATTTGGCACACCTTGATAACTTGGATTAACCCTTATGATATTTTTTATTCCGGTAAAGCGTAATTTTGAAGTCCACGCAGACTAAGTCACCGGCAGAAGCTAGTAATAAATTTAAATAGTATGGAAAAAACGATATTATTGTAATATTCACAACGGTTGGTTTCTTATATTCATTTTAAATGTTTGCAAAAGACTATTCCTAACGCAATTATCTCTTCATTAAAAACATTAGAAAATATTGATTGCAATGATTTATCAAATATATGATTAAAACGTTGGAATCTTATAATTACATTGTGATATCGCTAACGCTGACAAACAGTGTGAGGCTTGGCAGCGGCAGAGCTTCGCTAGTGAAGTGTGGCGAAAACGGCTCCTTCATCAATCTTGTGTAATTAGCTCGCGACGCTTCTCAGCTAACACTAATGACGGGAAGGGCGCGGGGCGTCGCGTCTGCGCCGCACCTCACTACATAAATTATACTATAAACATCAATAACCATCGAACCATTCAAGTCAATTAGATAATTTGAAATTCATAAACAGAACATCTATATTACAAAACATCAATAGTACATAGTTACGAGTAGGTACTTATATCATTGTGAACTCACATTATATTAATGTGAAGTATATTCCATGTTTTGTCAAAAGCAGAATATCAAGATAAGACAGCCTGCGTTAAATTTAACACGTAAGCTAAACTTCTCCTGGAGTAATAAAACTCATAAACTACATCTTCTATATAAATAATAAAATGAAGTGTCTGTTTGTAATGACAAAACAAAAGCGTTTTATTAATTAAATGAATATGAAAGTAGTTAAGTTTCGGGAGCGCTTCCAACACGCCACCGCGCCACCTACGCAGGGTGTATATCCTATTACAGAACAAAGAGTATAGTAGTTACCTATCGTTGTTCTTACTTACCGTACTTGCCTTGCCTACAGCTTGCCAGATTACTTGACGTTCGTGGTAACTACTCCACTTGTTAGAGTTGTATCGTTAAGTTGTATACCTTATAAACTTCCTCAATAAATGTATACCAATATTATAAAGAGGAAAATTTGATTATTTATTTGTTTTTTTTTTTTTTGTAAAGGATAAACTCAAAAACTACTGGCTCGATTAAAAAAATTATTTAACCAATATAAAAGCTACAGTGACAGCGAGTAACATTGGCTATATTATAATTTGTAAAATTATATAATTCTCATAAAAATGTCGATAGTATAAAAAATTGCCTACACGGCTGCGTTGGCGATGTTTGTTGTATAAAATTAACACGGATGAAACCGTGGGGCACAGCTAGTAGGTTATAAAATGCAAAAAGAAATGTTCAAATAAGACTGGTGGTTGCAGAAATTGTCACGTTCAAACAAATAAAGAATCATTGAGCTTGTTATGATATTTAGTAGGTATATAGGAGATTAATAGAATCAAAAGGGAATATGGAATGAAAGAAAAATAAAATCTAATATAAATATATTTCCAGGACATTAGGAAAAGATTTTAATTTTCCTAAAGTTCTTTCAATAATATTTTAAAACAATAAAAAAAATGTTACCTTAACAGATAATTTTATAAAACCTTACAGTCCTATATTGTATATCTCACATAAAACATTAACACCTCACGAGACAGTGTTTGATTTAAAAGATATAAACCAAGATCCAACGCTTTAGCTGCTACATCAGGTATCAATCAGTACAATCAACGCAATGTAGGTTGAGGTCAGGAACCGCCGCCCTGGCCGCGTCTACCCGGGTCGGTCGGCTTAGTGATGCGTCGGCCTGGATATTCGGCGTTGAGTACGCTCGACGCAGGAAAAATAATTCTCACAATTAAGATTGATTCCATAAAAATAGAATTTAAAATGCAATTAATAAATAGCTCGAACTGAGAATTCCGACTCCTATTTTCGTTTGGTACTTTTAAACTTATTATTGTTGGTAATAACTTTACCAAATAAAATATATAAATATCGATGATTATAATATTTTCCTATCTTTTCAAAATATCACTTTTTACTATTCTAAAAGTGTATCGTATAATGACCATCGTTTTTCTATCATTTTCAAATACCGTTCTCATGGTTCACTTTTTAAAATTATCCAAATATTTTTGAATAGTAGAATCATAGGTTTTATGTAAATAAATAAAACCTATGATTAAGAATACATTTTTACCTAATTGCGCACGTCCTAAAACTATCAGACGTAACAGAAATTGGCATGTTGATAGATCAAAAATAAACAAACAATGTATTATAATTAAATATGATAAAATTATTTGAAACATTCTATATCAAACTAAAGGGATCGTATTATAAATGATATCTGAACGGACGAATATATTAACCTAACCGATGTCCCTGAAAATTTGACAATAAACAATACATAATAATATATACAAAATAATATAGGAAATACAAGGTAAATAAGAGTATTAAGATAAATAGAAGCGGACCACATACACCTAATATAACAAGCTTTATAAATTACTAGCCGACCCGCGCAACTTCGCCTGCGTCATATAAGAAAGAGAGAGAGAGGAAGGGTTATAGTAGGCCTAGTCCGGTGAAGCTGTAAAAGCCACAGCGGCTTTAGGGCCCCTAAGGCTAAGAGTGTAGACAGATCTAAAAAAAAAAGGGTTATAGTGAGTGACTCGTAGGCAACGTATTATAGGTGCCGCCCGCCTCCCACATCATTCTGCATAATATAAATAATAGTTTTTAAAAACTAAAAAACACGCCTTTATAGAAAATCCAACTAAAAAATAGAAAATAAATTTGAATTAAGAATCCCTACCCAGACACAGACAATGGCATTTACTTGGTTTTGCCCTCATTCCATCAGTCCATGTACAGAACTTATCCACTTCATTCAAAAATGTCTGACATTGAAAAATCAATTTGACAATCCAAAAGGATTGCGTGTCATGATTGCAAGGTCTTCTGCAAAGGCGAAGATTGACTAGTAAATATATTACTAATTTTAAACCAATAGCCCCATTTTTTTCATGGCCTATTAACTTATCTATTATAATATTTTTAACCATATTAAATGCTATTAGTGACAAGCGACGGACTTGGAACAGCCCCACATTATATTGTAAGGGTTTTGTGTGCTCCTTGTTTGCTGATATGGTAAATTTTAATTAATATGAAGTTATTATGTCAATAACTACCATAGGAAAGTAATACCACTTTAAGGCGAAGATCAGTTCATGCTGAACTGAACCAGACGCGTTCTCAATGTCTATCCAGCAGACTGTTATTTGCCTCTCATGTGTCCTGGCATCTTTGAGACTTTTCGCTAGTAAAGTGTTATGTTCTAAGCGTCCAGAAATACCGGGCAAAAACCCTTTCTGGTGATTTGGGCTTGAAATACCTGTTGTGGATCATGAAGTGTGTCATTTTTGTTTGTAATATACTGAAAAAAAAATTGGATATTGTATTGGTTAGAGCCATTGGTCTAGTGTCTTTTGGATGAGTTACTTCCTCTGTTTTGGAATGAGGACAAAAATTGCTTCGCCGAACTCTGTTAGTATTTTCTTACTTGACCAGATCTTAAGAAATATATTTAACATGTACATAACAGTTCCTATAGCACGTATTAATTACGGTTCATTGATTATTTTGTAAAACAACTTAAAATCTTAATCTAAAGCTTGAAGTACCAAATCTTGAGAAGTTACAAGACGGTCGAGACGTCGCGTCGCGTCGTCGAAAACTTTTACTTCCGTCGAAAAAGAAATAATCCAAGTAATACCGGCATAATTCTATCTTGCTCTCAACTTTGGAGCTGTGTTCATTATTTGTTTCTTTTCCCAGATATAATAATTATTAATTTCAATAATCAGTACTCACAGTAAGTAACATAACATTATATTATGTAAGTTACTATACCTTTTAGGCTTTTCAAATATAATTAAATACGGTATTGACTCTAAATTGATGTGTAGCCGTAGGCGCTCTATAGGTGGCATTGTAAGGATTAATAATTATGTACGATATCGGTCATCATATAAAAGTAGCAATTTAGTTTCATTTCCTGTACCTACTATAAATATACGAAGCTCTATGTGATGTAGTTAATATGGAATATAAATTTCCAATAGGCATGTTTTTGCATAACGTCGTATCAAAACACAACATTGCAATTTCATAATGAATATTAAATTTAATTTTTCAGTAGTTTGCAAATAAACTGAAATGCACCGTTAACCTAATTGGGAACATTATACAGGATGAGCCAGAAAGATTTGCAAATTTAAAAAAATTCTAAATACAATACACATACACATCTTTATATCAATTAAAATAGACATCTGGGAAATTTATTTCTTAAAAATTACATTATTCAGGTGTGCACCATCCCGCTGGAAACATTCCTCGAAACTGAACCTCAAAATGGTAAAAACTCGCTGACACATTGCGCGAGGAATAGCTGACATTTCTTCTCGGATATTTATCTTCAACTGGTTAATCATGGCTGGGTTATTGGAGTATACTCTACTTTTCAGGTATCCTCACATGAAAAAGTCCGGTGGCGTTAAATCCGGACTTCTAAGCGGCCATGCAATGTCACCTCGGCGCGATAACAGTTTCCCAGCAAACATCTCGTTTACGGCCGCCAACGAAGCATTAGATGTATGGCATGTCGCACCATCTTGTTGAAACCACGTCGCACGATTATAGGCTTCGAATTGTTGCAGTTGCGAAAAAAAAATCCCTTAACATGGCATGTATAGGTCGGAATTTACAGTGACAGATTGCATTTGTTGATTTTCAAAGAAATAGGGTCCGATAATTCCGTGTGATGATATGGTCGCCCAAACGGTTACTTTCGGCGAATGCAGAAGCTTTTGATGTTTTTCACGTGGGTTCTCTGCAGCCCAGTAACGGCAATTCTGTTTATTGACATGCCCATTTAAGTGAAAATGGGCTTCGTCGGAGAACAGAATATTGTTGAAACTCTGAAAGCGTTCCAACATTGTTTCAACAAAAGCTCGTCGTAAAATTCGATCATTTGGCAGTAATTCCTGCACAAGTTGAATTTTATACGGGTGCAAATTCAAATCTTTCAACAAAATGCGACGCAAAGATGTTCTGGACACCACAAGTTTAGCTGATCACTTGCGAGTCGATAGACCAGGATTACGTTGAACTGAAGCTCCAACTTGTTCAATTGTGTCTTCCGTTCTTGTTGACCTTGGGCGTCCCGCAGGCTTCTGTTTGAGAGTTGAACCAGTAGCTTCAAACTTTCTGACCCACGATCGAATCACACTTTCCTTCGGACACTGATTTACGTCATGTAATTCAAACTCACGCCGAAATAAATGTCGAACAATAGCGCACGAATCGCCATTTTTATAATAATGTTTAACGCAGATTGCACGCTGCGCTCCGGTGAAGCGATCCATCGCGACTAAATTTCCGAGAACCGAGCTTCTCATCCCCACCACCCGCGCAGCCTCCCGCTCATAAGATTCAAACGCAAGAGTGTTTTTAAAATCGTATACCTTTCTGACCCACTCTGTATATAAATTCTAAGTCCGCTACTGAACATTGTTAAATAAGTTAAGTTTGAAGCACTGCAAACGTGGCAGTATTACTCTCAAAGCGTCATTCACAATATTTAGAACCTATACCGATATCTCAATGCCTTACCTATAGAAATAGATAAATATATAATACGTATATTTTTATTGGTGATTACACTGTACGTGATGGTGAGTACAGTGCAATCCAATAACATCGGCGACTACTGTCCGAAGTACAATCCATCCTCGGTAGTCGTTCTCATGCCAGATTACTCAAATGTCTCTTCTCAAATGAGAAACATTCACTTAATATAATCTAAAATAGTGCTTGCGTTAAATCGGAGATACTCTTATTCACTTCGAAATGATTTGTATCGCAAAATTCACAGACATTTGACGCTTGAAATATCTAACCGAAACTAGAAGTTTTTCTACGTAAGCTTACAGAATAGATAACTTGGAAAAGTTGTTTTAAACATTTTATATATTGAAAATAAAACCCGTTATTCATTATTACGTATTTATTTCATTATGAAATATCCTACAGCACCTACATAATTTTGAAATCATTATTTGTAGACTTAATAATTTTAGAGTCACTTGTCATGTGATAACTAAGAATAACACTCAACTCTGTATATAAATGTAGTACTATGACGTCACGTTTTCTGATTGAAGTTTCTAATCACGTGACTCTCAGTCAAAGAATCTAAATTTTCCTACAAAAAGGGAATAAATAATTCTTTAATTGTATTTTGCTAGGTTTTATCAATAAACCATTTAACTTTTTATTTTTAAACATTGTAAACTCACTGATTAACTATTTAGTTCATGTGATCATACTTTTAAAGAAAGTGTGTGTTTTAATGGTTTTATATTTCATTGAAAATTCTATAAAATCTTTCTTTAAATAAAATTATAAAAACTTCGCACCTCATGGAATGTAAACTAACAGCTGTAACAAATAGATAGCGCTTCCTAAATTTTACCATTTGTATATATTTACATTAGGAATGCCATCTGTTGACCGTAATGATAACTGTTTTAACCTATTATCAATAAGTGTAAAATAATATATCGTTAATTTTAATGAAGAATTAATTAAGATAATAAATGTTGTTGCTATAAAAAGCACCTTTGAGAAATAATAATATAAGAGATAATAAGCTTGTATGCAATTCAAAACTCATAGCAATAGCTACCTATACTTAGTTACTTTACCTTGAAGAGTAACGTACAAGTTCTGTTTACAAAGGCGTGTATTTAATAGTAGTGAGCAAAGCTTTACAAAATCCAACCGTATGCTTGTGACAGACAGATTCAGTACATGTTGAACCTTTGCTTATAAACTTCACAGGCTCGTAGCTAAGTCGGTGCTTTACTGATCTTACAAAGAAGAGGTGTGTATGTAAGGCAAATGTGTCCAATTTTTGACATTTGAGAGCCAGTTCTCCCACTAGACTTATCATCATGGGTCATATCGTCACTTAACATCAGGTGAGATGTGGCGAAACGCTAAACCTATGAAGAATGAAAAAAAATCCACGTTTATATGTATCAGTTTTTTTGGGGTCACTAAAGCGATACCTATAAAAGCTAATATATAGTTCATTGTTAAATTAATTAGGCTAATTTTTAAAAGTTATTTAATGAAATTATCATCTTCTTCTTCTTATGTATAAAAATCGATGTTTGTATGTAAGCATCATATTATCCCTGCAGGTGTTCCTGTAAAGTTTGGTAGCGATCGGTTCAATGTTCCCTAAGGACTCCAAAACGGCACAGCAACGTATGGCCGGGTATGCTAGTAATTATATAAATGTACATTATTCCCTTAAATAAGTACCTACCTACAAATTTATATACGAAGTGCATAATAACAATGTTTTTATTCCCTGTAACTACATTGCAACAGGTAAGCCGTAAATTTCTAAAGATTTGCTTAGATAAAACTTTAAAATTAAATATTGAAACGCATATTTTCAAATAATATTTTATAGGAGAAAAGTAACTTTTATGTGTTCCATATTTGTATGAATGACACACTTATATACCCAAAATTATTTTGAAAGTTATGAAATATCAATTATTCCGTGATGTGCTTTGAGTGCCAATAAATGTCTGAAATTAAAACAATAAATTTCCCACACACATCAAAACGGCCTACGACTGACCGTACACCGAACAAGCAGTCGCGTGTTTGCTGACAGATAGCAATCAGTACCTCACTGGCCCCTATAGCACGCGTTGTTTCTAATTAATGTGGGCGTATCGCGTGTAAACGACCCATTTGTCTGCCTCACCGTCGGATGTTCACAGAAGAATTGTAAGCGATACAAATACCTTAAATGTCTTCAAACACTTACCTCGCTGTTGCCTTTGAAATTTCCAACATCGCAATTATAATAAACGATAGCTGAATAATGAATATACGGTAGAATACATTTTACATTTATTCCTGTGTTGAATTGCTGCAACACACAAATAAAATCAAAATAGGTTTTAACTGAAAACCTATATCAACATGGAATGAAATGATAAATTATATTTCTATGCAACAAACAAATGATGTATGTACTACTACTGAGTAGTTATTCACTTCTACTGATTTTGATAAAAAGTTACTTACTTTGACATTTTATTGTACAAACGAATTGTACAATTAGTTGCAAGAGAGAAATGGAAAACCGCAACCAATCTATAAGGCTATCATGACCATGACCACTCCGCCAAGAGTGTACGATTAAGAATATTTGCACACAAGTTTCTATCCGACCTCGCATAAGCAAGCTGAAGTGTAACGTGAAGAAATGTTTATATAGGCCGGTATGACACCGCCTACAGGCGATGGCCTTTCAATCTCTCGGCCGATTCGCGGTTGTTTTTGGATTCTACTGTTCTTAACATCAGACCCAGTGCCGTCACGATACCGTGATACTACAAAAAGCCACTTTTTGTATTGAATTTAGAATACAGGTATGGGTATTGGTAAACCAAGCTATTCAAACCTACTTCAAAAAGGACTGCATAGTAAGTGTGAATATGTTTATTTTAATTTAACATTAAAAGCAAGTTTTCAATTATCTATTTAAATCTGATTAAAATATTTATTTCTCATAAGTAATTTATCGAGTTTTTTATAGTTGGTTATACATTTTTCATTTGACGTCAATCTATTTTAACGCGTCGGCAGATAAAAACACGTTAGTCCTAGAGACTGCCTTTAAAGTGCAATATCCGAAAATAAAGTTATGCACAATAAACTTTAGGGTGGTAGCTAGCCAGACAGACATAAAATCCACGATCACCAAGTCATGGATTCATCTTGATATATTCCTTCACCGATAGTTCAGGCTCATTGATCCTCAAATGATACATGATTATAAAAAATCACGTTGATCTACTATGTAGTAGATATCCACTAAAACAATATAATTATTACTTACGCGTAATCGCTGATTATAAAGTTAAATTAGAACGAACTGGGGTGTTTTCCGAACCGGTGGTAGTATTTTAACTTTCATAAATGCCTTGATATGAAATGTCATAATTGAACAAAGTATTTTGATCGCGAACACGCTATCACTGGACCCTCATTGCTTCATAGAGTATAAAACTATTTAATCTGTACTGGATCTTCAACAATTTAGTATACAATAAATTATAACAATAATGGATCTTTCGGTTCAGTTATAGAAATGTTATGAAACTTTAGTTAAATTTATATTCAACAATTTTGCCACCGGTGGGGTTTTGAAGATTATATTATTATCTTATTTTAATGGAATAACAAGTGGAAATACTAAGGGAAAACAAATTGTAATTTAACGAATTCATCTTAATATAAGTTTATAACTATAACTACGTTCGATGTATGTACTTGTCACAAGTGTTGAAAATAGGACATGTAGCTATAGAAAAACGTTGCGTTTAAAATTCGTAACGTAACATACTATCACGCCTTTATCCCCGAAAGTGCTTGGCAGAGGTGTAGTATTAATGTAGACCTACAGTTCGCCAGGTATGTTGTTAGGTCCCATGTAATAGGGGGCGAGTCTATTGCCATGAATCGGGCGCAAAACCCAAACTCCGAGCTGCTACTAGGAATATCATAGAAAACCCCAATAACATTTTGCTTCAACTGGGAATCTAACCCAGGACCTCGTAGCATAGCATAAAAATAACATAGCAGTCACGCTTATGAGTACTAGGCTAATTCGCCTTCATTTAATGAAATACATAGCATACTGCTCAATCTATTAGGACATTTTTTGACGTATGTATGAAACATAAAACCACAGGCAAGTAGCCGATAAATAGCGTAACGTCTTTATAATTTTATTCATTGTCCAATACTCATTTTAACATGACTTCACTAATCCTTTTATAATACAACTTCTTTTTAGCAAAACTATGCACAGATTCAACAACAAACTCCAACAACTCGAAACAACTTCCGCTACAATATAATTCAAACCGTATTCACCGATGGATAACGGTAGTCGTTTTATATTTAATAAGTTTTGTATGAAGCCAACACGTAGGCCGTAAGAGAGATAAAGGTGTAATGGTATACCATAACCAAATAAATGGATTATGATTTTTTATTTCTATACTAAGTAAAAGTACCATAAATTATATATATATACAGTGTGTATTAAAACCCCCGTCGGATCCGTGAAGGTGTTATTAGGTATCGAGATTATATTCTGTTTATGTTATCAATCTCAGATTATAAGTAAAAAAATTACCGCTAATAAAATGTAAAAAAATTAGTTAAATGAGGAATTACGTTAATTTTAAATCGATATATACATATATACACTATGATTACTGACAGACATACAGTGGAAACTTACAAATAAATAAAAGTAAAATCTCATTTTTTTTTTTCTATTACTTAATAACCACGTAAAAAGTCGTAAATTCGACTTAAATATATAACTGCAACAGCTGAAAATTCTCATAGGACTAAGTTATACAATTACAAGTTTTATTATGAAATGCCAATAAATGTACGTAGCTAAACGACAGAACTTATAAAGTTAAGACAAAAAGATTTTTTTTTTATTAATTTTGGTTAGTAATAACATAAGTAATCAGATATCGCAGTGTAGATATATAAAGGTAATAAAAACATGTTACGCATAAATAATTTTTTTTTTTTTTCATATTCGAATAACAATAAATATATCATTTTACGATCCCCAGACTCTGTTTTCCGTCAAAATATAAGATCAAAACGCATAAATCAAATACTCGTAATATTGTATAATTTAGAGATTTATCTTTATTGTCTACTAGCAACCACCCACGAATTCGTTCGCAGTAATTACAATATTAAATTTAATAACAAATAGACTATATCATTTAACTATAATGTAGCTTCCTATACCTATTACAAATATACAAACTTTACCTCTTTACAGCAGTAGTTATATATAAATACATAAGGCTAAAACTATACACGTTGAAACCATATGATACTAAAGTTTTACTATATAAACAACAAAGTTAAAATTTCGTTCTGTTGGTTAACATCGTACTACGGTACTGCTGATATAATCTTAACACATTAGGACATAGGAAAATAGTGGTCAATACTTCAATTAACACATTGTATATACAACAACACGTATACAATTTATATACACTAACTGTTACACGTAACTTAGTTAAAATGAAAATGATTTTGTTGTTCCTCAGGAACCGTGTTTTTGTTTAGCTGGATAAATATTGGATATCTTTTTTTTAATTCTATAAAATACATTTCAGTTATTTTAAGTATTGCTGATATAGGCACCTGATAAAAAATCATTTGAATTAATTATGTTTTTAACTCAATGAAAAGGCTTTAAAATACGTATATCTCTATTTAAAGTTAGAAATAGATGTTTATTTTTTAATAATTATAGTTTTAAAAAGTTAAAGTTTTTGATTTAACTCAATAAATATACAGTATGTATTTGATAAATATAATTGTATTTAATACAGCTGCGCAATGAAAAACATTCATAGCAAAGTTTTAGTGTTGCAATGTTTCAATGAAAAACATTGAACCTTAATTGAGTTCTAGCTGTTTTTCAGTCTGATTTATAATTTATTTTTCTAATAACCGTATATTTATCTATACTAATATTATAAAGCTGAAGAGTTCGTTTGGCTGGATGCACTAATCTCAGGTAGTACTAGTTGGAATGAAAAAAATATTTTAGTGTTGGATAGCCCATTTATCGAGGAAGGCTACATAACATCACGCTACGACCAATAGGAGCAGAGCATCAATGAAAAATGTTGCAAAAACGGGGGAAATTTATTATTTTTGAGCCTTCCATTGCGTGCCCTGCGTAAATGGTTAATGGTATGCAACAATTGTGTGTCACAAAATTGTTTCTTTTGAAAATTCTAAAAAAAAGTTCGCGATAGGTTATGTCTATCTTTTAAAGCTTACTCAATATAACCTCGTTTATGTTCATAAAATTTGTTCTAAACTAATGCATTATATGCGAAGGTGTTTTATAAACATGGTATAAATTCTTGTCGAAATAAATACGTTATTCATCACAAGTATTTAATTTTTGACAAAATTGCACTGTACATTAATTGATTTAAATGAATATCTTAGTAGATATCACAGTTTTAAAATAACTTCGCCGCAAAATAATGATCATTTTTTTTTTAGATCTAACTACACTGTTAGCCTTAGGGGCCCTAAAGCTGCTGCGGCTTTTACAGCTTAACCGGACTTGGTTATAATGATCAAGTACCGCACGCGCATTTATATTATGCGAAATGATGTGGGAGGCTGGCGGCACCTATAATACAGTGCCTACGACCCACTCTCTCTAGCCCATTCTCTCTCTGTTTTGTGACGCAGACGAAGTTGCGCGGGTCAGTTAGTCACCAAATAAAGCGTAATGCTTTATAGTCCAAAATAGCATTTCTATTTGAATATTCTTGAGTGTATGTGTATATTTTTACTATTTAGCTCTTCTAAGTAAATTCCTAATGTTATTTAGCTAACTTTAATATGAAGAACTCACGCTTACTTCTAATAAAAGTTTTGTCTTGATTAGTTTTTTTTAAATTACAATATACTATCTTTAATGCTTATTGTTTATAACCACTGCTTAAACTCTGTATAAAAAATCTTCCCTAGGGTTAAATCTTATATTATTCTGAGAAAAAAGATCATTCCAATTGTTTTATTAATTTTCATGTGGTACGTGTTCTAGACTAAATGACAATTTTTTTTAAAATAATTCTATTGTATTTTGTTACTAATCCCGTAGCTTTTTTCCAATGTATTCATAGTATAGATCCGGAAAATTTACATAAATTTACACTCATAAAATAATTATTGGATATCACGTTGGTTGTAGCGCCAGCTTCAATCGATAATAATAATTAATCTATCTTTACGCTGCACTTATTTTAATTTGATTTTGTATCTATATGAATACGTAGGCAATGAAGATTTACCACTTTTTTTTTCAACATATTATTACTAAGTCATTATTTATTTTGATTTAACTTTCACTCGTAGTAGTGCCTATTATGATTGTTTGCGAAATCACGTATTTTATTTTGCACGCAAACTCTACGAACGATGATTATGCAAATTCGACCTCCCCAGTGTGAATCACATAAATCGTTTCATATTTTATCACTTTTTTGCATAAAAAATTCGTGTAAGCCCAACGATCAGTCAGCGCCCATCAGCTATGAAAGGTGCCTTCTCATTTAAAGGATGATTTATTATTTTTTTCACAAACCCAATTAGATGTAATTCAGTTTTCAAATTTCTTTTGTAACTAATTCTCTTTATCCGTGTATTTTTTAAACCAATTGTACGATTGTCTAATTTTTTTCTAACCACGAACCCGATTACGACCGCCGTTCTACTTAATCGACTCCACAATTCACAGTGCCAATACCATATTAATAATAATTTATTTCTTTGTCATAAATGTAGGTTACATGTAGCTGTTTGCTATATAATTATAGAGTCCGTGTACATTTAGTCAAATAGCGTTATACAAATTTTAGATTACATTTAATTCATTAACAAAAAATATAATATATATTTTACATTCATAACTAAAGTGTAACATATTATTTTTGCCTTATCACTACATAATTAATTCTGATAGAGAATAAAACGATTGTTCCATTTTAATTTTTACACGATTGCACCCAATAAAGTTGTGTAATGTTTTCAGGGTTCATGTATGGGAGATTATTTATCCCACAATAACTTTAAAATGCCTAAACAGAATTGGATGTATCCCTATATATCCCTACCCTACCCTAACCGATACTCTTATCTTTAGAATCCTTACATCATTCCGAGTGACACACTGGCTTTAAATTTTTATTTAAAAAATTCAATATGGTGACTACACATTCCAAAACTATATACCTGCCTAATTTGGTAATTAATTGTTGTTTATCACGATGTGCTAAAAGGTGGCGCTTTGGTAACATATAATTTAATTATAATTTATTTTGTGAGCCGTCACGGCGCTACTAAGCGGGAGCCGTTACGTCATCGTCCTCATCTATCGCATCCACGCCTCGCTCTGCCGTGAGGGTATAAACCACTTCTAGTGCTTATAATCGTTCTGTGGAATACTTTTAGACATCAGAAAATAACAATAAAATGTATGTACTATAATTTTAGAGAGATCCAATAAATTGTGTTGAAGACGAACCAAGAAGTGAATTATTATTTACTACAATCCAGTTATCAAGCAGTGTGGTAGAGATCTGTACGCGACTGGATCACGACATCTATGCGCATGGTGATAAACCCGTCACAGCGACTCTCTTTTGGTTTTTCGCGTTTCGGGATCAGCCAGTGTATATCCCACCTGCCGGGAGGTTTGCAGACCGGCACGACAGCAACGTTCTTTGGGTGGTCGCCGATGTCTTTGGATTGTACTGTGATTAACATCAGGCACAGTGCCTTCACTTTGCCATGTAACTAAAAAGAAGGTGACCAGTATAACTAGCAGAATCATGGTGTTTTCTACTGCAGTATCTATTGATATTGGTTTAAGGTGAAATCTCTAACACACCATGGAAATTTACGAGTTATAATTTATTAAAGAATAGGTACCAATTCCCCTTGTAAAAGTTCCCAATATTAGCTACAGGTGACGTACACACTGCTCGTTTTATGGATACTGTGTTTACTCCCGGGATTAGAGCGGTTGCTTGTTTGTCGCTGTTTTTACCTAGGTAAATTAATATTAAGTTATTGCTATTGCCATTGTGATTCCAATTCATATCATAATTAACTTATTGATACTTATTTCCAATATAAAAAGTTTATGTTGAACAAGCTTAATTGTTGTATATATAGTCCAGATCCCTATTCATTCAATATTTTATGTCCAATAATACTCATATACAATTTTTTATGTTTATTTACATAACTAGAAAAACAAAACTGACTTATTTCCCCGAGGTAATAAAAACTTTGTCCTTCATCATTAATCATATTAATCACTGTAGTGCGAAGTCCCTTGAGCTTATAGCGTAAACAAACTGAAACCTAGCCTATAATGTAATCCAGTAGACATGGTACTAATTACGTAATTAATTGGTCCGCACTAAGCAAGCCCAACAGGCGCATCGAAGATTAATTGAGGCCCATTCTAATGAGAATAATGCCCCGGATAATTAACTGCCGATTGCGTTCATAGATTTATTATAATCCAACGACGTGCATAATCGAAGGCGTGAAGACTATAGAGGACGCCTTTGTTGCTGCTGTTAGTAAGATAATTACGTTTCAATATAATTTATAAGTTGACTGCACCTATAACTTTAATACCTTTTAATTCCTATTCCTTCACTAGAGAAGACCACGAAGCAGTGTTGACTTAGTTGTAGCGTGTACGGACTTCGGTTGATCGATGTGAGTTCGAATCTTGCACTGAGCCTGATCTTTCGGTGAAGGAAAATATCATGATTAAACCATAACATGGTGGTAGAGCATTTTGAAAATATGACGTCAAGCAACTGTCTGGTGTATTCTGGCAGCTGCACTTGAGATTTAGTCATCCCATTAGGCTTGGAGTGCTAACAACTAGGGACACATCGTCACTTAACATCAGGTAAGATTATGGCCAAACGCTAAACACGTGAAGATTAAAAAAAATATTCCGATTTATTTCTTGTCGTTGACAAATGTTTCCACATATACCGGCTCCACAAGTTAGCAGCAACGTATTGAGCCGACCTTAAAGAATTCATGTTGTTGTTAGGACCTAAAAGCCATTTGCCTGGTAGTTTGATATTTTTAGTGTTTGTGTAACTAGCTGTTAAGCATTCAAGTTGAAAATCTGCCAGGTAACACCTCTCGGTAGAATAATTCGGCACACACAAAAAAATTTGTTTTTTAACCGACTTAAAAAAAAGACGGAGCTTATCAATTCGAATGTATTTTTAATGGATATTCAGCCATAACTTCTTTGTTTTTGAACCGATTTGGATGATTCTTTTTTCCATGGAAAGAGGATACCTCAAGGGTGGTCCTATTTCAATTTCATTGGCATTGGACCTTTAACTTCGAAGATACATCAGGGAAATATTAGTGGTAGTAGAAATAGTAGTGGTATGTATGATGTACGAGTACAGTCTTTAATTTTTCAGAAATTGTTAGAACAAGATAGAATAGGTGAATAGTTCAATGGTGAAGATCAGATATTTTGACAAGGAAACTTCACTCAATAATACCTTATGTAAATAGCTTACTGATAACAGAAATTGAAAAATTCAACTTCTATCTCAAACTCTCTAGACTTTAGAGAGAGTGACTAATGAGCTCTTGCCTGTTATTTGTATATACATATAATTTTCATTAATGAACTTGTGATATATTCATATATATTCAATATATTCGTGGTGAATTCTTCTAACTAGGTACATAAAGCCCGTATGCTTAACTGGACTGGACTATAGACCGCCTTTTAATCAGAGTAATGAGACCACAACATAGACATTAGTGAGGTAACTGTGGCATAAATGTGCACTCTGTTTTAGTATATTATTCATATTTACAGCTGGATTTACACCGCGTTTAAAATGGCGACTACAAACAACGGAACTTCTTTGATATGGCAGTAATGTATCGAATTGCATTAATACAACACAAATACTAAGCGAGTAGTATTATTACTTCCTAAAGTATATAAATTCTGTGCGGACTATAAGTGACTAAAACTTTAAGTCTATATATAAACTAGTTGTGCCCCACGGTTTCACCTGTGTTTAATTTGTTCGACCAACTCTCCGCGACGCTGCCAACTGTCATGTGTTGCCTATCGTTGTTCAAACTTCCCGTACTTGCCTACCGTTTGCCAGATTGGTCGACGTTCATGACCACTGCTCCTCTCCTTAGGACTGTAGTGTAAAGTTATATAGCCTATAATCTGTGGTCGTTCTGGTATTCTGTAGTCCACGTGAGCGAAACCGCGAGCACAACTAGTGGACTATAAAATACAAAAAAAAATATATCTGATTGTTAGTGGTTGTTAGTACCAGGGATTAGTGCGGTCAAACAAAACAGTCTCATGAGATTTCACTTGAAGCGGTCGTCGAAAAAAAAAAAAGTTCTGTATTGTCTATACTGTTTTGGTTTTGTCCAAAGTTTCATTTTGCTTTAAAGAAGAACAAGTAATATTCTATATGATTTAGTACTTTTAATATATCAATGTCAGTTTATTCAATTCGAAAAACTACAACCAGAAAATCCGATTTTCAATTTTGACTAATCTTAAGAAGCCCGTAACTGGTATTTCCGCAGTTACCTAATTTGTTTTAATTTGAACTCCTTGTTAATTTATTTTTTAATTTGAATTGAAGAAGAATTTACACAAATTAAAACATCGCTTACAAAAAAGCTCTTACCACATCCATAGTAATTGGTAAAATTTGAAACAGTGACAACTCTGACCCCTAACCCTGAGCAATCAACGTGTGAAATTGGCAAAGTTGAGCTTCGATTCGGCAACAGCAAGCGAGGCTTACTTTCTGTTTGGCAATATCGTATTGTATTCAATACAATATATACCGACTTGGCGACGCCCTACTTCAATAGTTTATTTTCACAACAAAACTTGTCGACGGAGTTTCTAACACAGACCTTGATTTATTTTTAGCTCTCTTACCTATATTTCCGTTTTCATTCCGTAAAGTTTTTTTTTTGTGGTGTAGTTATGTGCAATACCTGAGTTAATTTTTTAATAGCCCTAAGAATTGTCAACGGCTTAAAAAAATTATTTCTTCCTTCCTTCTTTTATAACTGTGATGAGGTTGCTGTTTGCTTAAACACCTTTCTACGAGCCATTAGATAGACTCGATCAAATTTATATATCAACGCCAAATGTACGATAACACAAAGGCAAAAATACTCAGTCTAGAGTATCAGAGTTACTTCAGAAGCTACACTTTAGCTGTAACTATAGACAGATGTTACAAGACCTATTTCCACTCTCCCCATACAGTCACAAGACAACAAGACAACCTAGAATTAGTAGGTACCAACGCAACTCTAAGTAACTTTTTATTTCAATGATATTTAATATGTGTGTATGTAAATAAAAACTACCAAGAATAATACATTAGAGCAAAAAAAAATTAGATAATAAACAGTCCTCCAAAAATCTAGTTGCTTATTAAAATTAAAACAACGCTTTGTTATCTAATTTTATTTTAATAAGTTTTACTGAAACTAATTAGTGTGAGCTCGGCTGAGCATTTGCTACTTTACTTTTACATTGCATAGTTAAAATATAGATATTACTTTGAAATTCGTATATAATATGTTTATTTCTTCATGTTTCTCATTACAGCAAACGCTTTGTACGACCAATTAATGAGCTGAAAAATAATGAACTTTTAATTACTTGTAAATCAGATATTAAATTACAATTAATACACGTCATGCTATGTAAAATAATTTATAGGTAAAAGCCTAAAATGAGTACCTACAACCGCAGAGGGTTATAACGCATTAAAAATAATCAGATAAACTTATACCATTTTTTTAACTTTCTTTTAATTGATAGTTTTATTTTCTATAAATCTTTTTTTACATTTATATTTTTAAGTTTATGTTTTTATTTTTACACTAGGCGATCTTATTTTAAGCGGTCATTGCAAGGAGCAACCCAGATTCATTTAGAACTACTTCTTTAGGACCGCAAACTCATCCGAGATCATTCGCAGATAGGTTGCGACTCCAGAGTACTAAGTTGGAACGTTCCACGTGCCAGTTCATATTGCCAATCATACGCATTATAGAAGAATTCGCTTTTGCGGTAGAAAAAGTTTGACTGTGGTACTTCTGGATTTGAACACTGCATAGGTTTGCCAATTCATTGTCACATGTAATATTTTTCCTAATTTGTCACATTCATACATTTATTTGTTTATATAGAAATGTTATTAATTTTATAGTTTTATATATTTAAATAGTTCTAAAAATATACTTACAACCGTATATGTCTCCAAAGAGAGAGTGAATATCTTGCCCGCTGTAACTTTCATAGGCCGTTTGCATCTTTCCATAAATATTATGATGAATAAACATAATTTTGGATCTAATTTCACCCATGGACTATCAAATGCGGCTTGACGAAGGTTGGTACTCTTGAAGAAAAAGCATCTATGTAGTTAAATAATCCCCTCCGATTTATATGTATTTAAATTACATCATCGTCATAGTAAAGAGCTTATATACTTGTGGTAAACAGAGATTTAATAGTACCCATATAATATAAACATCGAATTTTACATAATGTACCCAGATTACATAAGCTTCGTGTTTTATCTTGATATATAACAGTAACACACCTTTCAGTTGTCGATAGTAATTGATAATATCTCTACTCGATATATTTTTGTTGCAAGTCCAGGGTGGATTTTGGATATGGGGCAATAAAGGTAGATACTTTAATCGTTGTAGCTACAGGAAAATATTTTGAGGAGTCTGTCCTTAACTTTTTTAGATATATTGACCTGTATTAACAGTTTTTTAAAACGTACAGTCAGCAAGAAAATGGGCAATTTACACATAAATTTTTATCATTCCAATCAATCTTGTTTCTTATAAAGATCAATAAACTCTATGGGAACAACTGACGATAAAGTACTAAAAATGTCAGAAATCGCAAAAAAACTTTTCCCTTACATTTCATAGGAAATCATCGTGGCTTCGATAACCTTTTGAGAAACAGGATCGATTGGCATGATAACATAATAAAAGTTTTTTTTTTTTGTAAATTGCTTATTATTTTGCTAACTGTGTATTTTTAAAGAAACTGTAAATGCCTGTTAAAATGATTCTAAAAGTTAAGGACAGTCTCTTAAGAAAGTTTTCGTGTAGCTACAATACCGTTAAGGTATCTATCTACCTACCCTCACTGCTCCATCTCAAAAATAAAGGCCTGTATAATAAGTATGTATTAATAAAATAATAGTATATTACTATTAAAATGTACTTAATTAAATTATTAACGGATTAAGGGCCTAGAAACATAAAATTTTACACAGAAGTTTCTTATAAAGTAAGCGAGCACTAACAAAGGACTTTTGAAAATTCTTTGCCTGAGGTAATTAAAAATACGGTCGTTCCTGAGATGTTGCTAATGGGGAATCCGGGCTAGTTCTGTAACATATATATAATATTTTTAGGATCATGCAAGGTATTCTAAATATCCAAAGTTTTTGTATTATCTTTACCGCCCAAATCAATTCGTTTCCAAACCAGCATAGTATGAATACTTCAATCAGCATACAATTCAAATAAATTACCACCCACAAAATCTGCATGAGATGACTGCTCGGGTTCTCGATCTGTGTGGAAAAAAGCGTTATGATGTCACTCTCTTCATTTGCGGAATCCAGATTAGAGAACATTTATTCTAAAACTACATTGTTATTATACAATTATCTTGTAGATTTTTTAACCGACTTAAAAAAAGGTGGTTCTCAATACGATGTTTTTTATGCATGTTCGGGCATAAATAACTTCTTTCTTATGGACCGATTTAGATGAGTATTTTTTCGTTGTAATGGGGATAGGGTGGTCCCATTTTAATTTCATTGGCATATATAAGTACATGAATATAGTTGTTACAGCTTAAGGCATATGTTCTTCCAGCCACATTTAGTCCATCTCCGTCCACATCTTCACTTAACATCAGTTATGATTCTGGTTAATCGTTATTAAACCACATCTTATCTCTCTCTCTCTCTCTCTCACTCTATTTCTCTTTTCCTGGCTGTGCCCCACATAGTGTTGGGGCTAGCATTGTATTTTCCCTCTTCACTTTGCTCTGTCTTTTGACTTCGTCTTCGGAAACTATGCACTCCCTCGTATAATTTATTACTACACCTTTCCAATTTCTTTTGTTAACCTACATTACATTTTTTTTTTATATTTTGTTATGGTAATGTACGTATAAAGATACAACATACCGATAAAAACTGAATTCCTATCAGACACAAGACCATAACGCTCAACATGAACTGTAGAGCGGACGCGACGCTGAAAGCATTTTCTATCATCGATACATATCTAAAATAAATATGAAAAATAATATGTTAAATAAAGAGCTATTTTTCTTTCTAAAAATTACGCATTCAATGACGAGTTATGATACATTACAACGTTAAAAGCTAGACCTGCATATCTTTATATATTACATTTCAAAGGTGTTTTTTTTTTGCAGCGCTATGTCTTCCTTAATTATTCATGAAAATTAACAATACAAACATCATATTAAAGATTACCTATGTAAAATAGTTTCAGTCACTTTAAATTTGATTGAATTGTTATCCTTGCCTTTTCTCAACAGAACTATCAAAATATAGTCAACTAATATTAAGAGGCGCCGTCTATGAACAATCTGTTTAACTAAATGACAAATGTCAATTAGATTGATTATATTCTATAATGTGCGAAATATTGACATGGGTCAGATAGTTTATTTATAATTGTAGCATAATTTAAATATCAATCGGTAACCAATAAATTATAGTGTGACATAAAATCAGAACAAAAGTACTAATAAATATTTTCACCGCTAACTATAATATTGGGTATATTAAGCAATCTAATTACACCAAAAAGAGTTCAAACAATAATTAACCACCCAAACTCGCCGGATTTTTATGAATTGGTATATAGGAGACTAATTTCCAAAGTCCTGGATTACAAAATCAGCCTACTATAATAACAATAACCCGTGCTTTTTTTACAGTTACAATAATTTTATAAACTATCTTGTTAAGTAATAACATACCGTATGATACAGTTATGATGTTTTATGCAATCTTTAATTACTGATATGATATAGTAGTCTTGGGAATATACTGCAGTGAGCATATTCTTTTCAATAGCTCTTTTGCGTCGCCTTTCAGCGATAACGTCGAAATTACGAAGATTATACGCCAGTATCTCTATTTGGCCGACTGAAATTGGAAATTATATAGGTATATAATTTGTATAACATTTACCTACCTGTTTTTTACTCATAATTCAGAGGTTATTTTTATAATTAAATTAGATCGTTTTTACGACCGATTACTGCTGATTTAAGAACGTCTCCAGAGTTTTTAAATTAAAATTCTTGTATAAGATTTGGATTTTATAATTATTAGTATTTAAATTAAAAAGATTGATGAATTTTGAAAAAGCGAAAGATGTTTGCCTGAATCGTAGCAAGTGGAAGGACGTGGTATCTGCCTTCCCCGTTGGGGAAGAGGCGTAATGATGTACGTATATAAGAATAAGTAAATAAAAAAAATGGGGAAATGGACATTTAATTGTAAATTATATTATTGTAATCTATGTAAAACATATAAAAAATATATTAGAAAGACAACATACGAATATTGAATTGTATAAAAAGTTTTTTCTTCTTTATACCCTACGTATTGATCAGAACTTGTCTTAAAATTGAATAAATCGTACTTACTGGCAGAACAAACAAAGGCAGCTAACATAGTGTCCATAACACCATCGATTATACAAGTAGCTGGCTTGTAATAAATCTGTGAACGATATACTTATGTAACATCGGTACTAATATTTATTTGGTTGCATTCCAAATTCCACACATATCAATTATTTTTACAAGGATATATGTATTTAAACTACAAGTAATCTTTTTCTGCTTGTCCTTATCCCACCTAAGTAGGGTCAGAACATGTTTTCTTCTGCCACTCTCATCTATCAGCAGACATCGCATTATTCACACCTTTTATACACATTTCATTTTTCATACAATCCGTCCATACCTTCTTCAGGCTTCCTATAATCTATAACCGTCCACCTTTATACTTGACATTCTTCTAGTTATATGACTTACATGACATGTGAATTACAATAAACGGTAAATAAAAATAGTACAATAAAATACATAATAATACTAGCGACGTGCCCGCGGCTCCGCACGCGTTTACTATATACACAATAGTTATTTAATTACATCCCGTAATTTATCAATAATTGAGATAATAACTATCTTATATTGTAAGTTGAACCAAATTACAGATAGTTACGAAACTTGATCATAATCAGTTAATTAGTTATTTCAGTGGTTTATATATATAAGATGTATCTACTTACATGATGGATATATAAAAGGGCGTAGAATGGAGATTTATAAACATTAAAGTGCGTATATTCAACGTTTGTTGGTAAAATTTCAAAGTTCTCAGTTAAAGGCATGATGATCCCAACTGAAAATGAAACATCCTATATAATACGCGTCACATGTAGGCATACACACACAAACTTTACACAAATAAATTTTCAATATATTGTTGTGAACAAAAAAGAAAACTTGTTCAAACGCTTAAAGTGTATGTTTATCGTTTAGTCCCAGTCTCACCTGATGTTAAATGAAAATGTGGCCCAAGATAACACTCAAAGCCCATTGGGTAGACTGGCTCTTAAGTACAGCTGCCGGTACACACCTATAAGCGCTTGGCGATAGATTTTCAATTTCAGGGTGGGGTAGCTAACTAGGCATTAGAAAATGCACTTTCAAAATGGTATGTATCGTTTCATTACAATGTTTTCCTTCGACGAAAGCTCAGGCTCATTGCAAGAATTCAGTCTAACGTATAAATGTTCTATAAGATATTTCATAAAATTATGAGTAATTAAAAAAAAACCTTTACCCGAGACAGCTCCGACGCACATCGTAGAATAAAACGTCATTATGAAACGTGCTCGTTTAATACTTTTACGTATAATATCTCTGTGCTCCGTTTCCTTTGGCTGGAATTCTATGCAGTGTAAGTATTCTAATAAATTTATAACTTTTTGCTTATTATACCAAAATACCGCCACTTTAAAATACGTGTACATCTCACTTAGAAATAGGTATAACCTAAAAAATACTTCTTTGTTAGCAAAACTAAACATTTACCATTTCAATGAAATTGTAGTTACATTTTATTTAGTTAAGAATCCAGAAAGTAATGAATGGCCATTAAAATATTTTTTATGCAACGGCTTTAAACGTAATTTAATGGTTTCCATTTCCCATTTACCTACCCTTCTGCGACGTCACCAATATTTTGCCTTCGACTCAATAAATAAACAATTTCACCAATCCCGGGAAAGAAACACACAAGCCATAACACGAGCAGTGTGTAAGTCATCTGGAGCCAAAATTGGATACTTTTACGCGGAAAATTGTTGTACCACATCCCGTAGAACTTGAGCCAGTAAATATGCACGGCGTGATAGAGCCTCGGGTCGAGATTATCCCACGACTCTGTAACACCGTAAGGTACTATTACCGATAGAATAGACAATTTCTTTTTCACATTTTGAGAAAGAACTTTCATTTTTTTCTTGTTTAGAAAATTCGATATATAGACTTCGACGTGTTGTTTAAGAATGCCTCTTACGGCTTACTTATCATATTGTGTTTCTTTGTACATAAACAAAATGGGAGAGAGTGAGGTTAAGTGCTTACTATATACATTATTTCGTAAGAGTCATTGTTAAGGGAAAGATCTTTCATAACGAATATTTTATCAAATGATATTTTTATTACGAACATATTTGTCAAAGTAAGTTGAGATCAATTTATTAAGCACAATCTAAATACGTCCTTGAACATAACAAATATTTACTTAACCAAGAGAAAAATTAAATGAAAATTGCTACGATAAAAATAACACGAATAAGGTAAAAATTTATTTTAAAAATCATGCTATGTATTAAGCGTCTTGTTAAACAAACCGTAAAAAGGTCCCGTGTTTAAATGCTGAAAATATTTTTTGCTCCTTTGTTATCTGACAACGTCGAACGCCGAATATTCATCTTTATACACTATTGTCTTGCTAAAGTGAGCATTTTCTATATTAGATTCAATTTAAGAAAACACTACAAAATACATAATAGAAGAATAACGTTTTTCACCTTTGGAATTGCGCATTTTCTTAATATTTACTGGTAAAAAAAACTTTGTGACAAAATTGTCTGGATCCATCTCCTTAAAAGAATGAATTTAATATGTCAACAAAAGCAATTATGATAATTACAATAGCAACATAATTACTGCTACCGCCGTTCTCTTAACTATAGATAATTGTATTTTCAAAGAGGCTTTCAGGAATCTATTCATAATAATTTCGAGTAAATTACAATGACGACATTCAGCGGATAGACTTTTATGTGGATTGTTTTTTGTTTCATATAAAAAAGCTGGCTATTGGTTACAAAAATATATAGTAAAATAGTAAGGGTGATACGGAACTCCGTATCCAAAACTATCGGATATCCGAGACCGTAACCGTATCCCGTATAAATTTTTCGAATAATTTCGGATAGGGCTACAGTCGAATGATATATGAAATAACTTCATATCTGTATACACAAGTGAAACCGATTATTCCTCTTATCATATTATCCAAATCCAGATTTAAAATCTCGTATCCGTAACTTATTCATCTATCTATACATATAAAATGATTTGTCCTGAATTACTGACGGATTAACGCACAGCCTAAACCGCTGGTCGTAGAGACCTGAAACTTGGAGGCTGTGTTCTTTGTATGACGTAGGCATCCCATCCCATAAGAAAGGAATTTTCGTAATTCTGCCCCTAAGGAGGTGAAAAGGAGGGGCAAAGTTTGTATGGGACAACGTGATTTCTTGGTCCAATCTACTTCAAATTTTGCATAAACCTTTTTTAACAGAATTGATGGAAGACTTGTTTCGTTTTTTTTTTTTAAATTCATCCCCTAACGGGGTTAAAAAGGGTTAGGGAGTTATTTCGGCGGTGATTTGCTTCGAAGTTGATATCAATAATCCTTAGTGCTTTTGATTTAAATTATATTTTATTTTGACAGATGTTTGAAAACTCAATCCGATTTTATTCAAAAAAGGTTGAACTCACTTAAAAACATAAGGAAATACTCTTTAAAATTGGAATATCTCAATAGTCACCGTACTATATTAATACCTCATTTGAAGGTTTCTAAGCTTAAAGGGATTATGCGCTTTTAGGACACGGCCTCATAGGGACGTATAAATCGAAATTTGAAATTGTAAGGACTAGAACATCTATACTAATATTATAAATGCGAAAGTAACTCTGTATGTATGTCTGTCTGTTACGTTTTCACGCCCAAACCGCTGAACTAATTTTAATTAAGTTTGGTATAGAGATAGATTGGACCTTGGGAAAAGGACATAAAGTACTTTTTATAGCGAAAATAAAACTTTAAGAGTAGAAAATAGGAAATGAAAATATGTAACAGGGAAATATGGGAACACCAACACGCATGCGCGTTTATGGTGAAATGACATCAACTTCCACGACAACCGGTTTGTTGATATATTATGCGCATTTGCAGTAATCATGAAATGACAGCGTTGTCAACCGCACCTGGTTTTTTGATTTATTGACATTGCTATACTTAATAAGCAATGTATTGTATTTATAATAGTTACCTATAAATGATAGTCCAGTATTTTTTTTAAGATTAGCTGAAGTATTTTTAAACTCTTTAACTACATAGCACCGCATTATTACTGTTTTATTTTATGATTGAAATGTGACGTGTGCTATCAAACCGCGGCTCGCGGGAGTTTATGTAAGGTCCTTACATATGAAATTAGCGTTTTGGCGTACTGATCACTTTGATCTGAAATATCTCCTCTTTGGTTAAGAATTCCAAATTCAAATTATAAATTCATTTAGCTGGTACATTTGAGTTTGTTTCTTTCTCATTATTTTTTTCTTTGGCGTCGCTTATTAGCGCACAATAGAAAACATGAAATATCGGTATATTTACGAGTACGAGTTCTACCGTGGCATCAGTGCTGCAGAAACAGCTCGAAGGAGTAATGATGTGTACGGCGCTGGTGTCGCAAAAGAAAGGACGGTATGTTTTGGTTTCAACGTTTTCGTTCTGGAAATTTCGACCTTCAGAACCAACCCCGTGGACGACCGGAGACCAAAGTGGAAAATGAAGAATTAAAAGCTATTGTGGAAGCGGATCCATCACAAAGCACTTCATAGATAGCTGCAGGCTTCGGGGTAAGTGATAAAACTATGTTAATCCACTAGAAGCAAATCGAGAAAGTAAAAAAAACATGAACGAAGGGTCCCTCATGAATTGAGTGAATCGAACTTGCAAACACGCGTCGACTGCTGTGCTACTTTGCTCATCCGACACAATAATGAAGGGATTTTAAATCGAATCATTACTTGTGATCAAAAGTGGATACTGTACGATAATCGGAAGCGCTCGTCGCATGGTTGAACCCTGGAAACCCAGCCAAATCCTGCCCTAAACGAAAATTGACTCAGAGAAAGTTACTTGAGAGTGTTTGGTGGACTACCGCAGATGTCGTTCACTACAGATTTCTAAAATCTGGCCAAACGATTACGGCAGGTATCTATTGTCAGCAACTGCAAACCATGAAGGAAGAACTAGCTGCTTAACAACCGAGATTGGTCAATCGCTCTAGGCCATTGCTGCTTCCGCAAGACCACACACTGCACAACAATCAACCACTAAGTTAGATGAGTTACTATTGGAATGTCTGCGACATCCACTGTACTCTCCGGGCCTTGCTCCAACAGATTACCATTTTTTTCCGGAATTTGGACAACTTCTTACAAGGAAAAAATTCAACTCCGATGCGGCAGTCCAAGCCGCTTTCAAAGAGTTTATTGATTCTCGCCTCCGTGGTTTTTTTAGTAAAGGGATCAATAAACTACCTATGAGATGGCAAAAGTGCATTGATAGCAACGGTGCATACTTTGATTAATTAAATAAATTTTAAAAAGAAAGACTTTTTATTCCTCCCGTACAAAACGCCAATTTCATATTTAAGGACCTAATATATTCTAAGCAATATGCCTATTGTAAGTTGTCTGGATTATACAGTTCTAATTATTTCATTGTGTTATTTTCTACGTGTGGTGACCATAAAACTAGGGTAAAAGTTTGTATGAAGAACCCATCATGTCTCAAATTAGGTATATGAAAATTCATATTTATGCTTTTGGTAAGGAAGAAACAAAAGGGGATTTACGTTTTTCAAAAAACCTTCCCGCAAGCAAGTACAATAAGGGTTATTTTAATTATTTTTTAAGTTTTATTGGGACGGTTAATGCGTTTTATTCTTAGTGGCATATAATGATAATACCATACACACAGTATGATCCACCAATCTATGATTTGGTTTTGGTTTGTCGTGTTGCGAAATCAGCCGGTGCATATGCAGTAATATAGCGGGATGAGATTGCGATCACAATACACATAGTGATAAACCCATCTATGGTTTTCTTTTGGTTTGTCGGATTTCGGCAACCGTTATAGGTGTATATGCAGTAACAACTAAATAACTACTCATTAGCAATAGCTAATCTCTCAATCAATCAATAGATTCCATGAAGATAACTGTAGCATAAGCAAAGTTTATTTCATCATGTGTTTCTGAGTACATTTATGACTGTTAGACAGCTATGTATTAAAAAAGTAGTTCAATAAGCAGTCACTAGATGGAAACTTTACGAAACTCATAGTAAATGTCATGAATGTATAAAATATTTTTTATACTATATTCTGTGTTTGTCTGTATAATATATTCTGTGTTTATAAGTCGTACGTAGGTAGTATAAATTTAATTTAATTATTTATTTCTAAAATAATGAATTATTTGCGAAGGTGTTTCTATAATCATGGTATCGAAATAAATATGTTATTCATCACAAGTATTTAATTTTGAACGCAATTGTCCTTTATATCATTTGATTTAAATTAATGTCCTATGAGATATCACAATTTTAAAATAACTCCGCAGCAAAATAATGATCAAGTACCGCACACGCATTTTCATGTGGGGAGGGGGCCAATGATGCTAAAATAGTTTCAGTTTCAGCTCCTTTAGAATTGTATTATAAGTGCCTACGACCTACACTATCTCTTATGTGAGGCAGACGAAGTTGCGCGGGTCTGCTTGTACTACAATAAAGCGGAATTTTTTTTTTGTTTGTTATAACACGCTGATCTCTGGAACTACCAGTCGATATCGAAAAATTCTTTTTGTATATGATAGATAGATTCACGAGTAATAATATAGACAATCTAACATTGGCTTTAACTATCAGCTATCCTTAAATATTTATTTTTATGTAAGTTGAAAGTTGAAGCCTCGCGAACTGCTTTATCCGCGTGCGCTGGCGTAATGGTTAATGATACGTAAATACAATGTTCTACAAAAATATTGGCCCTTAGTATATTTAATAAAAGTCTGCAATAGATGACAATCTCCTCAATATGGTATTATACTTTTTTTTTTTGCGAACAAATGGTATTTCATCATAAGGACAATTATTTTATGAAATTAAACTTTACTCTTTAAAGCATTTTATTTGGACATATGTATGCGATAATGAAAAATTAAAATAATATGTACTTGCGGGAAGTGAGAACAATTTTATGATAGGCTACACGGGTGCGTTAGCGGTGCGGTGTTTTTCGGATAATGTTAACACGAGTGAAACCGTGGGGCACAGCTAGTAAATTTATATTATTTTCTTCCCTACTATCGTTTTACCGAATCTAAACCTAAATATTTTCACACATATTCATAACTAGCTGTGCCCGCGACTTCGTCCAAGTAGCATATTTCGTGAATGAAAAATAGTAACCAAATAAAATAGATTTTTCTATGAAATTCTCAGTAGTAGCTCGGAGTCTGGCTTTGTGCCCGATTAATGGCAATAGGCTCGCTCCCTATTACATGAGACCTACAAACATACCCAGCGAACTGTGGGTGTACATTACTACACCTCTGCCTAACCCTTCAGAGAATACAGATAGTGTGGGAAAAAACGTACAGGACATGGAGGAAAAGTATATTATTAAATATTGAAGATAGCAAATTAGAGTGAAAGGAAATATATTTTTTTTTTTTTAATCACGATAACTTCATTCACAGATTTTCTACAAAAAGCTTGCCTGTGGTGGCAATCGAACTAACTAAAAATGCAAAAAAGAGACATGCACTTTGTTATTGCACCAATCCAGAGAGTCTATGATAAAGATAAAATCTCTCGAATAAACATTGTATCTTACAATTACACCATAGTATTGTAAGCATTCGTAGGCTACGGTAACTACTTACCATCAAGCAGACCGTATGCTTGCCACGTTTGTTGTATAAAAAAGAAAAGGCAGTATTTGTATATCCGGATACCTCTCACTAATAATTTGAGACTTATGATTTTAATAATATAGCCTGTAAATAAATGACTATAAATCTTGTGAAGCTTAACAAATATGGCGGCTTATAATTAGCTATTTTATTATTTATTTCATGTCTTTTTTACTGATATAATAATTAGTCTTTATTATTTGATGCACGAAGGCTTTACTTTGTGGAAATTCATCGTTAATAATTTATCCGAAATTTAACAGATCAACGGCAGTTGTCTTCCTACAACATAAAAACGTATAATTAGTAAGACGACATACGATAGATACGATTATAGGAAGTAATAGTAATCTTACCAATTACCTTATGTAGAAATTATTTACCTACTTGATATCTTTTTACAAATACTTCACATATTATCTTTTCTTTTATTTGGGTACCTACTTTCATCGTGGAGTTCTAAGAAAATTAAAATAATTTATACATTTATAAATTGTTAAATATTCATGATCTCCTTTAATTGTAAGACACAATGATTATTCGAGAGATTTTTCTTTATCAGAAACATTTATTATCATTTCAAAAAATAAAATAATGTTTACTTTGAGTAAAAATTAATGTCTTCGTTATTTAACATAGTTTTCCCTCATGTCTAATGCCAATTCAATTAAATAGAAACCAAATAGGTTAATTAAAAAAAATATGCATTCGAATTGATAACCTTCGTTTTTTTTAAGTCGGTAAAAAGGAAACAGATAAAACTTAGATTCTTAATTTTTTTTTTATTGCTATTCCACAAGATCAACCACACATCCAATAACTGTGAGAAACCGTAAACTTCATAGTTTTGTTTTGTGCCAGAGATCTAAGATTGTTCATATTAAATCAAACGATACACCGTTAAGTATTCACAGGCTGAAATTGAATCTACTCTGTAACATTCTGTAATGAACATGTTAAATATCTACGTATGCTTATTTATGTTTTTTATGCTTTGTAGTTTCAACGTTTGACAAAAATCTCATTTAATTTTAAGTGACGATGTGGCCCTTGATGGTAACACGCTAAGCGTAGTGCTCAAGTGCAGCAGCCAAAGAACACACCTACTTATAGGTGCTTGACTACGGAAGTTTCTTCTTACTTAATAAGAATAGGAATAAAGGTAAGAGAACTGAATGTAGGACTGATGAAAACCTTTATTAATTGTATTTATCTCTTAAAACCATAATTTTTATTTCTATACTATGATACTTTAAAACATAATTTTAATACTTTAGTACTTAGAGTTAATTCATGTACTAAACAATTACAAGTGGGTATCAATATAATTTAATGCAGGAACTTCTAAGTTACCAGACATGCATTAAATATGTCAGTCACGTCACCCGCAATTACCTGTACGTACCACAGTCGCGCTCGCAGTACAATTATCGAAGCTAAATAAATCCATTAGCTTAATAATAAATTCATAATATATACACACTCAATCTGGGATATAGGAGGAGTATGTTAAACAAAGAAGTTTCCTGAAACTCGTCCATATGTATGTGAGCCACGTAGTATTCTTATTATATGTAGTTCATTTTAGACAAAACATTTTATATGACAATTCATAACAAGCTGTTCTCTTTTGTATTCACAAATAAGTAGCTAGGTAGCGTACCAGCCATAAATATATACTTCTTAAGATATTGACTTTACTAAACCAGGTAATAAGGTAGGGTCAATTACTATGATGCTTAGAATACCAAGCTTTGCTACGCACAAATATGAAACTAACGTCTACTTAAAATGTATAATAAACGTTTCAATAAAATATACCTACTTCTAATAAAATTAATTAATGGCTGCCCGCCATAGTTTTATACAATATCAGTTCTAATTTTGCACTAATTGAAAACTAAATAGAATCTAAACAATGCATAGCTCCGGCATCAAACGTATTGAAACTGACAGGCAACAGCCTGAACACCAAACGCTGAATCACTTGGATCGTTTGTTATCCGCCAGAACTTTATGAACGAATACTAACAAATTTTGATTTTAATGTTAACATTAAAATAAAATATATTATTAATTAATCACTTACCTGTAAAGAATATTAAGTTGCAGTGTACCAAAAGCGAGGGTGTTAGCGAACTGAAGATAGTACCTATGCTTGAAAACTTACTATGAAAACATAATACTTCTTAAGTAATATTGGTGGCGGTATATTGAAAATCTATAATCTTTCTGTTAGAAGATAGATCCGTTAGAATTATCTGGTAAAAAACCTTGGTGTTCTGTAATAATAAATTGCATTAAAACCTTAAATATTAAATACTATAGCAAAAATATTAATAAGAATAAAAAAACGTTTCGTATAAATATCCTTCGAGCCGGATTTGAACGAGCGACTAATGAGCAATACGTTTGTTTTTTCTTTCAGACACGATAATATATGTATGATATCCTACTTATTTATTATAAGAAAAGGTTTTACAAATAGTTGAAGTAGTCATTACAGATATTTTATCCCGAGCACTACAACTGTCCACATAGAACTATAGACCCTAATAAATTAATAAAGTTAACGTACCTACTTATTCAAAATTAGGGTATTCCAAAAGCTGTAACTCCGTCGGAGAAAGTTTCATTGGAATTGTATTAAAGTATTCGTCCACAATTCAACTGAAACAAGAAAACGAGGATTCAACCTCAATATGTGCCCAAGGTGTTGGTACTCAGTGAAGCGAAGTTAAAGGAGCAAAGTTTGCGAATTCGCCCCGGGGCCGCGGGGACCGATCCAACTTCGCTGTTGCAATAAATAAGGATTTTAGCGACAAATTACCACACGAAAACGTTTCACCCTTTCGCGAAAAGTTTTGCAACTTCGTGAAAATAGGATACCGCTAAGTTTTGGAACAATGAAAACAATAGCTTCGGCATCTATTTTTGTAAGTGGCGAACAATGTTGTGCAGCTTTACGAGACAATTGAAGATTTGGAGCGTTTAATTTAAATAAAGTCATTAAGTATAAAATTTGTTATAACCTCAAAGTACTTATTATAAATTCATATAATAAATCGGTAATAAATAACTTTTTGACTTTATTTCATTAATATATAGGTCATGTTTGATTATAGCAATATTTAAAGCTACATATTAAAATAATTTAACAACTACCACATATACGACCATAAAGATAATAAAAACATGATTTTTTTTTACGAAATTTGGATTGAAAAGAGACTATTCATTCGGTACTTACTCTCTAAAATAGATCTAGACGCAAACGCTGCCATTCGCAGCTACAGGTTTCTTTTATATTAATTAGTTTTATTACGAAATTCTACAGTGTACATCAATGTATAAATTATTATCAAAAATTATTTAAAATTTAGTCAGGACAAGTGACATAAATTAATATTATCGACAAAATACGTATCTTGTTATTTTAATTTTTTATGCCAAAGGACGCAAACAGGCAGATGGCTCACCTCATGGCAACTGCAATACCAGTGGTATTACAGCCATTATGCCGCCGTGTAGAACCGTATTTCAATCCCTTTTTGAAGAGCCCCATGCCATAGCTCTGGGAGAAAACCGTGATGTGTAAACCATTCCATAACCGTAACGTACGTGACAGGAAGATACTAGAGAACAAAAGTAATGTTGTCGCGTTTCGGCCACTTTTAGAGTGTCAGGATGAACAGCCAGCCTACGGCGGAAGGTGTGAGTTTGGAACGGTGATGAGGACACTATACCGAAAAGTTCCTCAGGACATTCTCCATTGTACATGGGATAGAAGACACAAACAGACCCAAATTGTCTTCGAAGTTGTAAGGTCAAGTTGTAGCATGTCAGCTCGGGATCATCGACAATGCGAATAGAACGCTTTTGCACGGAGTCAAGAGGAGAAAGCTTGTGTAGGCAGGAGCACCGGCCCATATTATGTGTCAGCAGCTGTATTAGCTGTGCGAGGTCGTTTACTTGTTATAACAAAATAGTTAATTGCTACTAAAATCATAATCAAATTTATAATAATACATTAAATATTATGGTTTTAATAGATAAATACAATATATATAATTACTAGCAAACCCGGCCACGCTTTGCTGTGCCGTTTTGGAGTCCACGGGAAACATTAATCCGATCGCTACCAAACTTTACAGAGTGAGCTAGTATAAAGTTTGTCTGAGACTTTCATCAAAATCGCTCTCGCTGTTTTTGAGTCCTTATGGAACATACATACAAGAAGATTCCTGTATATTTAAATTAACTTTTTTACGACTCCCGATTTTTTATCTCACCCTGCTTTCAAACTCTTTTTACACATAAACATCGTATTTTAAAGTTGGCAATACTATTGGTGACGTAGCACGTAGGTACGTCGCGTCGTCCCAGTAACACAATCTAAGCCCATTAACTCTATTTCGCGACGATCCGTTTAAATCGATATTATATGTTTATCGATTTCCCTTATCTGTTGGATTGCTTGATTGCTTCTGTAGTTAAAATAATTAATACGGACGTCCATCTTTATTTACTATAGTGTGTTTTTAATTCCAAGGGAAGAATTGACTATCACTAATGTCAAACTTGAAAATAATGTTGCCTTATTTATTTTTGTAGTGTTGACGTATATTTTACGTTACAAGTATTTGAATCAAAAGATGTTTAATACTCAATTGGCGGTTTTATTTATTAATTGATTTATTTCATTAAAAAATCAGTAAGTCCGGACAAACAACCAGCACGACATAAAAAAATTCGTGATAAGTGTTTTTTAATATATGTTTGTAAGGGAATTTGGAAAAAATGCATAACATACCATCACGCCTGTATCCCCGGAGGGTTAGGCAGAGGTGTACTAATATACACCCATAGTTCGCCGGGTATGTTTTTAGGTCCATGTAATACATAGGAGGCGAGCCTATTGCCATTAGATAATGGCGTACAAAGCCAAACTCTGAGCTGCTACTGAGAATTTAATAGATAAATCTAATAACACTTTAGTACCAAACCCAAGACCTCGAGCATAGCTGTATCGCTTACGGCTACTAGGCTTATGAGGCAGTTTAGTTTTGAGTTGATGTAGTAAAAAATACATGTACAGACAGAATTTTTTTTTTGTTAATATAGGTTTTATTTTTGAAGATAAATCATAGAGACAGAGACCTTGTAAAAACTGCATTCGTTCACATCAGAAACTGTCCATCTGTCCAACTGTATAGTTATGACACAGATTTATATGTCAATCAATATTTTGTTATATCTAATGTTGTGTCCGCGTTTTCGCACGCATTTGTTACGCAGAAATAATTTTCATCCAGTGATTTTTGTGAATTATGAAAAACAAAAACCTATTGAATATAAACTAAAACAAGACAATTTTTATCAAAAAAGAAAGCCAACTTTAATGACTTTTAAGAGTTTCCTTGTGCATCTTCGAAGTTGAAAGTCCAATGCCTATAAAATTAAAATGGGACCACCCTTGAGGGAACCCCTATCCAACAAAAAAAGAATCATCCAAATCGGTTATAGACATCCATAAAAAGAAACATTATTTGTTGAAGTCGGTTCAAAATACAACTGTAAGTATTTGATAACATCCAACTCCGCGCCGCCAGAGGGAAAACTACCAAGAAGGCTAGCCACATTACCTCGTTGTACGGCAATGCTTATTCGTTGATCGAGGTATTAGCTAGCCCTCTGGCCGCGAGATGCGTCGATTAATCGACTTGCAAGTTCTTTAAAGAGGCTGCCGTGTACTTGGATCACACGGACCTAGGGCTTCGATTCCAACCGGCACAAATATGTAGCCCCTTGCGCTGCTTGAGGTCCTCTTTACACGTCCAAAAAATCAAACACGCATATGATACAGTCGAGTATATACAATGTATTAGTGTATATATGCGTATACATGTACACAGGCCGCTATACTACACGTCGCTAGTCTGACACAAATGCAATTCGTTACGAGCATGTCGAGGTCATCGGTGACGCGAAGGTCACGCGAACCCATAAGTTTTTCCTTTACCAAAAATCGCTCAACGCGGCTAAAGAAGTTTTCACTTTAAGAAAACTCGTGGTTGGGTGCACTGTGGTTGAATCATTAAATAAATATTTAAAAACGTGTATTTTGAACATATTAAAAGTGTTTCAAACAACTTTTAAA
The DNA here is from genome assembly GCA_033032175.1 of Saturnia japonica. Lineage (NCBI taxonomy): Eukaryota > Metazoa > Arthropoda > Insecta > Lepidoptera > Saturniidae > Saturnia > Saturnia japonica. The sequence goes on along the minus strand of CM065321.1, from coordinate 7,837,464 downwards.
ATTTGTTTACTCACGGAATAAAATATTACAAAATTGTGTAACTGTATTTATGAATTTTTGCAATCTACTCGAATACTTGATTTGGATCGAAACGGAACATAGGTTTTATAAATGTATTATTAATTTTTATTAATGGGTTAATGTAGGCCAAATTGTTATAATCGAGGGGCGGATCAAAGCAACTTCATACTTATTAATTTACTAGCTGATCCGCGCAATTTCGTCTGCATCATATAAGAAAGAGAGAGAGAGAGAGAAAGGGTTAGAGAGAGAGTGGGTTTTTTTAGAACTGTCTATACTGTTAGCCTTATGGGCCCTGAAGGCGCTGCGGCTTTTACAGCTTCACCGAACTTAGAGAGAGTGGGTCGTAAGCACTGTATTATAGGTACCGCCCACCTCCCACATTATTCTGTATAATAAAAATGCGCTCACGATACTTGATCATTATTTTGCTGCCGAGTTATTTCCGATCGCTTAGTTATGCGGTCGACGACAAGCGCCCAAGAGATTTTTATGTGAAAAAAACATAAAAAGTAAGTAAAAGCTAGTTTTTTATTTGAATACATGTTGATTATAAGTTATGATGTTGACATATTTTATTATTTCATAAAATTTTCACAAAATCTTGCTTGATTTTGTAGTTTAAAAGTAAAGTGATACTTTTTTATTTATTCTAACTTGAAAATTACTAACATTAAATGCAAGTCCCGGACATCAGGAATAGATGAACTTACTTTATCTGGGAGAGATGACCATAAAACTGTAAGTGTTATTTTAAGATATTCTTTAGCTATTAAATATTTTACAGATGTCGTAATGCTGGAATTCGCGAGCAAAAATAGTATTATTTTGATTTTAATACCTAGCCATAGATCACATTATTTACAGCCTGCTAGATGTTGCTGTCTTTAAATCTCTCAAAACTCATTTTTACGAAACATGCAGGCTATGGATGAAAAAACATCCGGGACGCCGTATTTCTAGACTTCAATTTGACTTCTTGTTAAATCAAGGCTGGGGTAAAGCAGCTTCATGTGAAAATGCCATATCTGGCTTTAAAGCCTCATGAGTTTTTCTATTATACCCAAATGCCATACCTGAATATGCCTTTAGTGGTAATACCGGAGTACCTATTGAAAATAAAGAGAATAATGATACAGTAATTATACAATTAACAACACCATTGAAACAGCCTAGTTTATCAATCATTAAAATATCTACACCGACGACAGTACTGAAATAAATATCTCCTCTACCGAAAAAACTTATTGGAGTACGTAAACGTGCTGAACAGGTGAGCATTCTTTTAACATCTGAAGAACATATAGAAAAGTGAAGATTAAAAGAAAAAGAAAAGGCTGAAAGAGATGAGAATTATAAGAAAAAAAAAGATAATAAAGCAAGAAAAAAGTACTGTTCGATTTAAAGAAAATAAGTATATTATGAAACGTAAATCCATTTGTAGAGCCTCAGATAGCAGTTGCGAAGAAATTACCGTGCCTCTCTGTGACACTTCTGGAAGTCATAATGATGATAAAGAGGAAGATAACTGTAGTGGCTGCGGAGATAATTATTATAAAACACAGCTTATAGAAAACTGGCTGCAATGTATAATTTGTCTGCTATGGGTGCATGAAAATTACACAGAGTTTGAAGACATGTGATCCAACTGTGGAAATAAAAAGAAGGAGTTCAAATGTGCAAAGGGTAAAGGAAAAGGGAAGAAAGGCACTGGCCGTCTTACCCCGAATCCTATGGCCATCACTCCCGGACATTCCAGGTGAGATGGCCAAACGTATTTTATTAAATTTCATTGATATGTTAACTACGATAATTAAAGTTTCATTTAATACTTCAATTGTTGTTCTATTCCTAATGGATTCTGTATAATAGGCTTTTAAAGTTAGTAAGGCCATCTCCCCCGGACTTACTATATATAAAAACACCTTCGCAAATAATTCATTATTTTAGAACAAATTTTATTACTATAAGTAAAGTTAAAAAGATAGCAATATACTGGCGCGGATATTTTTTATAACTTTTTAAATGAAACAATTTCGCCAAACATAATTGTTGGTAACTTTAACCATTCATGCAGCGCACGCAGTGGAAGCTCTCAAAAGGAATAAATTTCCCCCATTTTTGCAACATTTTTCATTAATGCTCCGCTCCTATTGATCCTAGCGTGATGTTATATAGCCTCAAGCCTTCCTCGATAAGTGGGCTATCCAATACTAAAATATTTTTTTCCATTCGAACCAGTAGTTCCTGAGATTAGAGTGTTCAACCAAACAAACATACTCTTCAGCTTTATAATTATTACACAATAATAACAATAGTACATAATTAAGTATTTCAATGATAGCTCAGTTTTAGCGTGTACAGACACCTCAGCCATTGACGTATATTCGATTCCCTGCAATGAGCCCTAGCTTTCGGTGAAGAAAAACATCGTGATGAAATCATAGCAGGAAGATAAGTAGTTGGTAGAGCATTTTGTAATGCCCGTCTGCCTATCTACCACCCTCAAGTTGAAAATCTGTCGCCAAGCACCTGTAGACATGTTTCGGCAGCTGCACTTGAAAGCCACTCCTACACTAGGTTTAGCGTAGTTACCAAACGCTAAACCTATAAATATTTAAAAAAAGATTAGAGCTTTCCACGAAGGTGGTAACTTAGGGGTAGTAACTTTGTATTCATAACTTCGTTTCCCTTCACCGAGAGCTTATAAGTTCTTTGTAGAATAATTTGAATCCGCATTGGAATCCTTGAGCCTTAAGTCTTACATCGGTTTAGATCAATAGTTTTATGTTGTGTAACGTATGGATAGGTATCTTCTCTATATTATCTTACTTTCCTGTACCATAAATCCATAAGACAATGATAATAGGTAATTAATATGTCTTATCTATATTATAGAGCGTAAGCTTAGTTTTCATTGAACTATTATAGCTGTTTATTATATAATAGAACAGATATTTGTCAATCTTACTACCTCGGAATAGTTTAACTGGTAAAGTAATAAAAATAAAGGTATCTATTACATAGGTATACGTAGAAATATACGTTTCAAGGGATATAATAATAAAGACATTTTCCAGAGCGTCCGATATCTTATTACAGCGAGCTTGTAAACCGAAGAAACGCTCCTCGAATCACTGCTTTTATGGCCTACGCTGCCAATATTCACCTTCTTGTACTTTTTCAATGAACTACATTTCCATCTATTATGAGTTTTATATCTATCAAAATAAGGCTTAAATTGCCAGGTCGTTCTTGTCAAAGTAGTGTGGGCTGATATAGGCAGATTTTTTGTCGACTGTGATGGATAAAGCGATGGAGTCGACAACGACTTGATTGAAAACGCCGCTAAAGCAAATAAGTACTTTAAAGAGTTTTTTTATTTATTTAGGGTACATTACTGAATTTGGTTAACTCTAGAAGTTTTTGTTTTATTCAGAATTATATTGAACAAGAAATAGTGTCTCAGATATATATAATACAAACTATTGTCTTTACTCGACCTCCATAAGAATTAATGATTATCTAGTGTAGCGACATCTCTCGCCACAACTGACGCATCAACGCATCGACGCAACTACACGTAGCGACACATAGCGACATCTATCGAGCCACATAGGACGCATTCTACTATCCCACATTGCGCTATAGAAATTCACTCTGTCGTTGAGTATATATACAATAACCCGACAACAACAGTCCCCAAGTCCAGTGAAGCTGTAAAAGCCGCAGCGGCTTTAGGGCCCCTAAGGCTAACAGTGTAGTCAGTTCTAAAAAAAAAAAAAAAAAAAACAACAGTCCTTCGCGGCTGAGTGCCCTAAGCGCTCGCCCCCAAGTCCGGTGAAGCTGTAAAAGCCGCAGCGGCTCTGTTTGACGATAGGGCCCCTAAGGCTAACAGTGTAGTCAGTTCAAAAAAAAAAAAAAAAAAAAAAAAAACAAACAACAACAGTCGGGGCAGCTGCCCGCCAGACATAGCATCCGTCTGGCCGGAGGATCCTCCCTTTTCTATGGCGGATGAGGAACTTTACTCTCTGTTCCTCACCTCCGCTAAATCTAGTTATATTGTAAACAGAATAAAACCATCGCGAAGATTTACCCTGGCTCCACACGTTGACCTCAATGTTGGCGCGAACGTGTGGATACCGCTTAAAAATGGACGGAATGGGTGGAGCCGGAACTATTTCTTATATTTAAAACATAAGAGAGAGAGGGAAGGTGAGTCCTTTCTCAGTTTCTTCCTTCTTCTTCCTTCAAACTTTATTTATTTTGCTGCGGAGTTATGCAGTTATGCTCCTAAGATATTCATTGAAATTAATGGATGGACAGGGCAATTTTGTTAAAAAATTAAATACTTGTGATGAATAACATATTTATTTCGGTGAAGATTCATACCATGTTTATAAAAAAAACACCTTCACAAATAATGCATTATTTTAGAACAAATTTTATTACCATAAAAAGGGTTATATTAGGTCCTTACATATGAAATTAGCGTTTCGTCGTACTGGCCAGTTTAATCTGAAATATCTCCTCTTTGGTTAAGAATTCCAAATTCAAATTTATAAATTCATTCAGCTGATACATTTAAGTTTTGAAAACAGTCATTCATTTGTATCGTCGCTTATTACCGCACAATGGAAAACATGAAATATCGGTATATTTATTTATTTATTTACACACTATGCGTTAAATACGGAATGGCGGACTTAATGCCTAAGGCATTCTCTGCCAGTCAACCATTAGGTGATGCAGAGATAAATGTTGGTGGGGTGTAAAAGGTAAGGGGGTTTTTTGAAATTATGTTTAACCAATTTAATATCACAATATATAAATAAAATATCAACACCAAAATATAATATATATAAGACACATATAGAATACATACACATAACAACATCATACATAAATATCAATACAATATATATATATATATATGTATATAGTATATGTATTTACGAGTACGAGTTCTACCGTGGCACTGGTGCTGCAGAAACAACTCGAAGGATTAATAATAGGTACGGCGCTGGTGTCGCAAAAGAAAGCACGATACGTTTTTGGTTTCAACGTTTTCGTTCTGAAAATTTCGACCTTCAGAACCAACCCCGTGGACGGCCGGAGACCAAAGTGGAAAATGAAGAATTAAAGGCTATGGTGGAAGCGGATCCATCACAAAGCACTTCAGAGATATCTGCAGGCTTCGGGGTAAGTGATAAAACTTTATTAATCTACTTGAAGCAAATCGGGAAAGTAAAAAAACTTGAACGATGGGTACCTCATGAATTGAGTGAATCGAACTTGCAAACACGCATCGACTTCTGTGTTACTTTGATCAACCGACACAATAATCAAGAGATTTTAAATCGAATCATTACTTGTGATGAAAAGTGGATACTGTACGATAATCGGAAGCGCTCGTCGCAATGGCTGAAAGACCCAAGACCCTGGAGACCCAGCCAAATCCTGCCCTAAACGAAAATTGACTCAGAAAAAGTTACTTGTGAGTGTTTGGTGGACTAGCGCCGGTGTCGTTCACTACAGTTTTCTAAAATCTGGCCAAACGATTATGGCAGATATCTATCGTCAGCAACTGCAAACCATGTAGGAAGAACTAGCTGCTAAACAACTGAGATTGGTCAATCGCTCTAGGCCACCGCTGCTTCACGACAACGCAAGACACAACTAACAACCACTAAGTTAGATGAGCTACAATTGGAATGTCTGCGACATCCACCGTACTCCCCGGAAGTTTCCTTTCTTCTTTTACAAAATGCTTGCCAGTAGGTTGTTGGCGACAGAACAGTTATTTTCGTGTCTTCTGTTAGGATATTATGTTATATTATTGTGTTATGTATTATGTGTCATGATAAAATAGATTGATATGGATAATATTATAGAGAAATGTTAGCGACTACGCTAAATTATAAGTTGCATGTTATGTATTAAGTTGTATATAAATGCTTATGTATTGTGTGTTACATATATGAAAATAGAACTATTATACAATAGGTAAATGCATAGACTAAGTCAATAGAGTATGAACATCCAATGTTATAGGAACTTTACGAACAGAAAGCGGTGATGCCGCCCGTAAATTGCATTGTTTTTGGCTTATGTACGGAATATATACTTGATGTATATAATATGTGAATGCTTAACTAATGGAATATTTTGACATATAACATGTATACACAAGATATATAATGAAAGAAATATAGAGCGATTAACAGGGCGACCAAAGTGAAAACTAAAATTAAAACACGAATTAAAGCGGGGCTCTCTTTACGGTCACTCACCGAACTATTAACTCGAAGAGGCGCCGTATGGGGCACGGCGCAAATCATCGAGTACAAGTAACTACAAGCAACAGGAAGAAAGTACAAGTCCGGTGAAGCTGTAAAAGCCGCAGCGGCTTTAGGGCCCCTAAGGCTAACAGTGTAGTCAGATCTAAAAAAAAAAAAAAAAGGAAGAAAGCTTTGGTCGTCCTGCAAAACAGCAAACAAGATTTCGACTTTTATTGAAGATCCGGCACCTCAAGCGGTCGTGCATTATTGCACCCCCCGGACCCCCTCCGAAAACATTCATTTCCATTATGCTCTGTCATAAATATTTATTTTATGAATAAAATCCTACACTTTTTAACGACTGTAAGACCCTTGTACATATACGATAAGAAATCGTCTACTAAAGTAACTAATATGAATAAGTATTACGAATATTATATTATGGTTGGTACATTAGAAACTAGTGGACCACTTAAATGATACTAGCACCGTCATTTATTTTCTGCTCTTTTTGATCGTCCAATCTAGTAATAGTTCCCTGGCAACACTAACCTGCTCATTTACTAGGGATGACGATCTATTCCGAAAAAAAATTATTTTTAAATGGATCCGAATCTAACCCTGATAAGTTGATTCCGAAAAAATTGCTACAATTGTACAAATCTATATATTAATACGTGAGAATAAAACTTTATACCCTTTTTTAAGCGAATGGCGTGCACGGAAGACTGAGATTTGGCATGGTTAAAGTTTATATGGAGAAGGAGTGCAGAAAGCTAAAAATTTTCTATAATATCTGTTACAAATATATTTTAAATTAAATAAATTAATACTGCGAATCCTAACCCGACAAGTGCCATTGATCTTAGACCCCCCAAAATATTCACATTGTCACTCAATGAAAAGTGACACCAAGTGAAATAATATTCATTATTTAGGTTCATTTAATCGATCTTCTATCATTTTTAACTTTTAACCTATCAAAGTTGGTGGTTTTACAACTATACTAGAGTATCAGTTCAAGAAAAAGCCAAAAAGGTATAGAAAAATAGTATTTTTAAGGTAAATGTAGAAAAGAGAATTCATTTCACTTTATGATTATAAACTATTGTCGTTATTGTGATGTTGTTACGTATCGTACTATGTAGAAACCACACTTGTAAATTTTTGGTCTTAATGGGATAGTTGCGCCATCATATTGTGTAGACGACTTACACTGCTTATATTTCCAATTTTTAGTTGTTTCATAAGATTCAACGCTGGTCACGAGACATTCCTTTATAAAGGTTGTATGAGTGCTTCAAACACCAACTCGTTCCTTCAAAAAGAACATATGTCTATAACTACTCTTGTTTATAGTATAAAAAGCATCTGTATAAATGTATTACAGATAGTTATTTGAAAATAATATTTGAAACATTTTGCACTTTCTCGTCAAAACTAACCTTTGTCATTGCCTTCTCGGTTCTCTCTCTTGAAAAGTTAGCTATGTTGACAAATATTGTTTTTGAAATAAACCCCTCAATTTGTATTTAATGAAACCATAGAAAATGACGATAATGAAATGAATAATGACAATATAAATATAAAAGTGAACATTGTGCATGGCATTCAAAGATTATAATTATAAATTCGGAACATTCATTATTCGTAATTAATTTGTAATGTGGACAAGATTAAGTTATCTCCCTTACACACCTATTCATGGTTGCAATAACACTGGCCAACAATTATTGTCATTGTCAACAACAATAACGAACAATGGACAATCGATAGCAGAATAATTATGTCTTCAATAATTTGTTATTCGTTGCATAAGAAAAATGTACATTATTCGTTAATGTGATTATAACCGCCTCTAATGGGAAACGTAGCTTTTTCTTATTATTTCTTTAACTATTAAGAAGAGGCAAAGGAAACAGCAAATATACAATTCAGCCATCTCGCTAGTTTTTGAGGTAAGTGAAAAACTGCTTGTACATATATTTGGGTGCATTCAACTAATTGTAAATAATTTTGTGGTATTAATATAAGAGAAAAAATGTTATCTCTATTTTTAGACTGAAATATCAATTCACTAGATCAATTCAGGGCGATGAATCGAATAAAAAATTGGTTCTTAAATTAATCGATCTCAGATCGGCATCCCTAACATTTACCGGTTTTCGCAGCGTTGCCAGAGCGTTATTGTTGTAACATTTTGCGTTACTTTTGACTCTGTCGTTTGCCCTGTCACGTTACCTCTGTGTGACATAACTCAAAATGTTACTTTTCGTGGTAGAATATAATAATTTCCAAAAAGAAATACGAACCAAAAAATTTGTTAAAACGGAACGCAGCTAAGTTAAAAATATTCTGAAAACTTTGATGGGACTTTCCTGATCGTATTCTATATTTCATTTATAGATGAGTAAGTTATAAGAGGAAGTTAGACAACACATGACAGGCCCTTGTAGGATGCTTAAACTATACAATAAATAATCTGTTAAATTAAATAAAGTCTGGATTTTAAGTTTTTAGTTGTATGTCTAAGAAGTTAGGTAACTATACTATTTATAAAATTTGTGTATGCACTACTCTAATATCATATCAAGTATTATTGTTTGTATACATAATTATAATGATTTTTTTTATTACTCAACTTAATACCTGAGGGATTTTTGATATTTTGAGAATTTGCCAAAAATATTAGGCAAATTTTTGTCGCAATATAGTTAGGTACCTATTTAAAGGCGTTTGTATTCGTTTTAATTCCACTTGATGTATCTGTCTAGACATAATATCTAGTTTTCAGCAACGTTACGGTTAAAACCGGAATTTTATTCAGTTTTAAGAAAATCTGTATTTTTATTGGTTTCATTATTGTTCTGTCTATGTCAGTATATTTTAGTATTTTTTCGAGATGCACTCGGTATTCTCGTAAAATTCCAACACTCACGGAAAAAGGAAAAAGCAATATGGGAGGTAATTAAACCAAAACCATACACTGTCAGTTCAATCGGCAAGTTTATTTGTGTGTTTGCTTGTTTTTTGTAAACCTTGTCTACCTTAGTTAATTGTGATCTTGTTTGACTGAGCTGAGTAGTAAATAAAACTAGATGATTAAATAGGTAGGTACCGAGTGTAGACAGATTATGTGACAGTAATAGTTCTGTTAACGTTTTTCAGTAGCAAGCTATGTAAATAAGTGTAGGTAAGTATTCATTTGAAACATAAATAAGGATATAATTGCGTTATTCCGATAATTAAGAAAATACGTTACTTTTGTGGTCATAATGTTACTTTTTGAGCAGTCCTTGGTAACTTTGCGCTATCGACCACTGGCAACACTGAATTGTCAGTTCTTGAAGGCTGCTGGCTGAGTAAGCTAAGCTACCTACCATTGATTTTTAACCCAGTCCTTTCTGTTATTGATTTACAAAGCATACTAAAATTTTTACGACATCATGGGCGACTCCCTAGATGGGAGTGAAAATTCCGGCGAGAATCAAAATGTTGTACTCGTGGAATTCCAAGACTTTGCAAATTACCTTCGCAGAGCCGCAACGGTACTTTTACCCGAAGATGACATCGTACCACCTGCTTTAAATGCCGCTCTCGATGATAAAGTAAACCAGGATTGTATCCGAAAGTTTGTATCTGATCCCCAAGTATCATCGCTGTACATTCAACGTTTCTCCACAAAAGGTATGATATACCCACCCATTTTTTATTAACTGCTTTCTACTACTGCAATGCATAAATTATAATACGTATGATGTCATGCTTTTATTTCTTTATTTGTTCTTATTCTTATTATTATTGTGAGGCCTACTTTTCAAATATGAAAATATTATAATAATTTCATTTCTGATAACTTTTGTCTTCTAATGTACTCATTTTTTGGTGTTTAGAAGATGACAGTGAACAACCTACTGAGGGCGAAGAAGAGAAAGAGGCAGTCACCTATCAGATTAGCAATGAGGTAAATTATATAAAAGTAAATTTTTAATAACCAGTAATTTGCTAAGTATAAAAAAAATATATGAACATGACAGTGATTAAACTAATGTGTAAAAGATTCTTAGACTTCTTTACTTTTTGTGTTTTAATTCTCACCTATATTTTTATAAACAGGTTCACTTCACATCACCCAGAGTGGCTGCCTTTGTTTGTATCAAGCGAGGTGCTGTCATTGAAGCTGATAAATCCATCCATAGCCAGCTGCGTCTTATTAACTTGTCAGATGGCTCTCCATATGAAACTCTTCATGCGTTCATCAGCAAATCAATGGCACCTTTTTTCAAGAGTTATGTCAAAGAAAGTGGTAGAGCTGATAGGTAATATTATAAATTTTCTATTTACATACTTCTTTTCTAGTTGGTACTTACTGGAATCTATCAATAAATTTCTTACATTGTATTTTAATCAGAGAAAATCTGAACAACCGTTCTGTTTTTGTTACTTTTTTAATGATCATTGTTCAGTTTACGACAATATAACCTACTTTAACATATTGTGCTGTTTTGTTGAAATATTTTCATTTTTCCGTTGTGGTCATAAAATTTGTTAGGTAGGGCTTGAACTGTGTATTGAATGAAAATTCATATACAAGTTCTAGATAGCCATAACCTGAAACAATTTAAAAATAAATTTCTAAAATATTAATTATTTCTGCGCTTATTCCTTCACAAAGAGGCTTATTACTTTCACGTTTTAACAAATAGGGATGGCGATAAAATGGCACCATCAGTGGAGAAGAAAATAGCTGAGTTGGAGATGGGTCTTCTTCATTTACAACAAAATATTGACATTCCCGAAATAACTCTTCCTGTCCATCCCCTTGTTGCAGCTGTAATAAAAAGGTATGCCTTACAATTTAATAAAACTATTAGCACGTATAACTGTAATTTTGGCATATCAATGAAATAGAATTAAGCTATTAACTCACAAAATGTATTTTATCTTCATCAGAAAAAAAATCATAAAAGTAAATTATTATAATTTGAATAATAATTTTTTATCTTTATGGCTTTATAATACGGACTGGTTGTTCTTTTTATAGAGCTGCTGATGAAGGACGTAAAGCTAGGGTTGCTGATTTTGGTGAGAAAGTTGAAGATTCAACATTCCTGAACCAGTTGCAATTTGGTGTCAACCGCTGGATTAAAGAAATACAAAAAGTATGTTCAATAAGAAAAGAAATAGATATATTAAAGATGATTAAAAATCATGTAAAATTTCAACATTTTCGTTCAATAGGTAACCAAGTTAGACCGTGACCCATCTAATGGGACAGCCCTGCAAGAAATCTCATTCTGGTTGAACCTTGAAAGAGCTCTCCATCGCATTCAGGAGAAAAGAGAGAGCACAGAGGTGAGTTAGTGCTTTATTTCAAAATTTCCAATTTTTGCTACATGAATTTATATCATGGCACAGTAAAGTTCAGAAAAATATTTTTATTTATTTATATTTTAATTTGTTATGGTTTGACTGGAGACTTGTATCTTTTTTTCAATTTTTACTTTTTTGTAGATATAATTTTTTGGATAATATGGGACTTTACTTACAATAATCTAATAAGATTTTTATTTTTATATCATAAATGTTGGCAATTTTAAAGTCCATGAGAAATCAATAAATTACCTAATATTTATGATTCAGTTCTTTGTGGCAAAGCAAAATAAAACATTTTATTGAAATACTTTCCATATGACTTGACATGAACAAAGTATTACCTACAATAAACATGTTAATTTATTTTGTATAAAAGAAATTAAGCAATTAGCAATCACTCCCATCTATCCAATTTAGATTCCAGAATCATAATTTAATTATTTCTTGAATATCTCCCATATCCATACATTAAAGACAATTCAACTCATTTTTGCCTGCAACCCTTTATGTGCATAAAGCGTGACTATATGTTTGCGTGTCAAGAGGTACAGTCAAGTACACAAGTTAATTTTATTAGCTATTTTACTTATATATGACGAAAATTTATTTGTTCAAATTTAAAATAAATTAACAGCTCAATTAGGTATATTCATGTTTATTGAACATCTCATTCCGTATTATTGTCACTGGGAATTCCAAATAATGAACTTTCTATTAAATTCATTATTTCCGTCTTTTTCTATTTATTTTGCTTAAAATCCCCAAATATTTTTTATAGAGTTTAGGATGATATGGTGGTAGACGAAGAATTTTATACTATATTGCTGAGTATTTTTCTTTTACATATTGCTGAATATCTGTCTTTTAATGTTCTGTATTAGAATTTAGCGTTTTAATGTACTTATAATAAAACATCAATTTTTAAATTTATTTGTCTGTCTGTTTGTTCCGGGTAATCTCGGAAACGTTTGGACCGATTTTGACAGGACTTTCACTGGCAGATAGTTGATGTTATAAGGAGTAAACTTAAGCAACTTTTAATTTTGAAAAAGAAATAGGTTCCGCGCAATTAAAAAAACTAGTTATGGTGAATCAATTCGGGCGCTTAAATGGCTTACGCTGAGTAAACCGTATTAGATATGTAATATACTACGTAATGTACTCCATAACTGTAGATATTAAAAAGTCCTACAAAAAAGTCAGCAAGAACATATATCTATCTTCTAAGGATCACCCACTATATGCATTTATATCTTTAAAATAACCGGTAGCAGAGTTAGTATGATCGACGTTATTTTGTAGCTCCTCGCGAGCACAGCTAGTTTTAAGTAAAACGATTATTAAGTAATCCATGAGTGACTTGTCATACATTTTTTTACGAAAGTATAGGCTCGAATAAAATTGAATTCATTGTGTGAGAATAAGAAAGGAAAAAATTTTTACGTATTTTATGAAATATACACTACTCTAATATTGTGGGTAAGACATTAAGGTGAAACAAACATTCCTATACAAAGTTACTTTTTGTTTTGTTTTAGGTGGCTCTCACACTGGAAATTTTAAAGTATGGCAAACGTTTCCATGCAACTGTATCTTTTGACACTGATACAGGCCTAAAGCAAGCTCTGGCAACAGTTTCTGATTACAACCCTTTGATGAAAGACTTTCCTATTAATGATTTGCTAAGTGCAACTGAGCTTGATAGAATAAGGTTTGTAATATTTTCACATTCATTACTAATATTAGTACTTATATTCAAAATCTATGACCAATTTTAATACTTGAAAGTGTTTTCTCGTGGCCTGCATTATTTATTTTGTAGATATATTAGATCAATAAAATGTTTTCAGTTTTGTTGTTAGTAAGTACATTAAAAATCAATATCAACAGATAAATGTTTGAATATGTTATACAATTCTGAGTAAGATTACATTTTTAAAAAATTGTGCAGGCAGTCCTCCTACTTATGGCATGCTAGGTTCTTGATATATGCGACTAAAATTGAATCAATGAGTCACTTTATTTTTGTACTTATTGTTTACTATTTTTGATTTGATCACAATAAATAAATATGAAAAACGAACTAAATTAAACCTTTGGCTTCAAGAACATATTCAAGTTTGGCTGGTCAGTTGACTGTTAGTTAAGTAAATTCGCCTAAGACGTAAATCGAAAAATGCAACGTTTTGTTGTGGAATCTTATTAAATTAAGTGAGCAATTCTTGTGTATGTATATGTGTAATTGGTTTTTTGAAAAACGATTTTGACGAAACTTTGCATTTAGATAATGTTTTACATTCCAAGTTTACCTAGATAGGTGTTTTTCTTTTTTTTAATATAAGACACCGAGCACTGCTCAGTCGCCTAGATATTGGTATTAAATTGTCCAACTGACGTAACTCGAGGACTGTAAAATGTATGTATTACAGATTGGCAGTACAGCAAATATTTTCTCATCTTCGTAAAATTCGATCTACCAAATACCCCATCCAACGCGGCTTGAGGCTTGTCGAAGCCATTTCGCGCGATCTTGGACAACAGTTACTCAAGGTAAGATTACATAATTCTCTCATTATTTTGTTTAAACACATACCACCTATGGTATGAGTGCTTTCTTTCATAATTAATTTTAATCATAATATGCATTTATAGGTCTTAGGAACTCGTCGCCTAATGCACATACCTTTTGAAGATTTTGAAAAAGTAATGACACAATGCTTTGAAGTATTCTCTTGCTGGGATGATGAGTATGAAAAGCTTCAAGGCCTTTTACGGTGAGTTTTATAAAATAAGACACTCGTCTCCTTTAATATGACGATAATTGGATTTAACTTAATATAAAATCTGCACTTAAATAGATAACAGTAATAATAAAATTAACATAACTTTATACTTGAATAAAAACAAAGTTATTTTATGTGCAATAGAAGTAATAGCAAACGAAAAGTAAGCTTTGTTAACTTTTAGCGATATAGTAAAGAAGAAACGCGATGAACATCTTAAGATGGTTTGGCGAGTTTCTCCATCGCATAAGAGACTCCAAGCTCGTATGGAACATATGCGTCGGTTCCGTAGACATCATGAACAACTGCGCACAGTCATGCTAAGGGTAAGCCATTAGTCTAATAATAATTAGAACATTACAAACTTTAAAACACTTTATTACCCTAGAGATTTACCAAGTGAATCACTAAGTAGATTTTTTAAACCTTGTGCAGCATGCCTGAACAATATGGTGATGGAATGTTCATAATTTTTTTAATAAATAATAAATACATTAGTTTAGGTCATTTTACTACTGAAAATGTATAAATCTCATTTTATTTTTGAATTAAAAGTAGCGGTTTTTAATTAATTTAATATTAATAATAAATACATTTAAAATAATTGAACTCTGAGTTTTTTTAACTTTTCATCATGAACACCTAAGGTATATTATTAATACTTTATGTGTAGGTACTCCGTCCTCGCGCAACTGTAACCACGGAGGCAGGTGCTGGTGGTGAACCGACCCAGCCTCATTCACTTCCCATGGACGCTGCTGATGCCAATGCTATTGCGGAGGTAACTAATAATTAAATAAACTTTTTAACTTAATAATTATATAATCAATATTTCTTTGTTTTACTTAAGGTCAATCTCGCCTACGAAAATGTCAAAGAGGTGGATTGCTTAGATATTTCTCGTGAAGGGTGCGACGCTTGGGAAGCAGCCGTGCGCCGTTATGAAGATAGAATAGGTATGACTATTTGTGCTGGTTTTAATGAGAAACTAGGCTTTTATAATACGTTATTTAAATAAATTACGACATTTTTATAATATTCCTGTTTTTAATTAAGATCGTGTGGAAACTCGTATCACCGCTCACCTACGAGATCAGCTTGGTACGGCTAAGAACGCAAACGAGATGTTTCGCATATTCTCTCGCTTCAATGCGTTATTCGTGCGCCCTCACATCCGCGGCGCTATCCGCGAGTATCAGACGCAGCTCATTCAGCGTGTCAAGGACGATATTGAAACACTGCATGAGAAATTTAAGGTATTCCATTAAATATAAAAATATCTTAATCTATAATGTGTTGCAATTATTCAATTTTAATAATAAAGTGGTGGAGCAAATAAATCTTTATTTAAAAATGTTCTCATTGCAATATTATTCAAAGCAAAATTAAATAGACATAATAATATACTTAACTGAAAATAAATAAAAAAATACATGGATATTTTAAAGGTCCAGTACCCGCAGTCAAAGTGCAGTCGTCTATCTTTAGTTCGCGACTTGCCGCCTGTTGCCGGATCTATCATTTGGGCGAAGCAAATAGATCATCAACTTACAGCATACTTGAAAAGGGTTGAAGATGTCCTGGGTAAACATTCTTTATTTATATACGATAAAAATAAAAACACCATATATGTACATATTTCTACATTTATTTAATTTATCATTGTTTAAAGTTTCATGAAAAAAAAAAGTTTTTGTAAGGGGCCTTTCATAAAATACGTCATGCAAAACTTTAACTTTTTAGATACGAAACCTCCCAATCCTTCTTTGCGCTATGTCACAGTTTCTGCGACCCCCCTTCCCTTCCCTTATAATTTTGTCACGAATGATAAACCCTCCATATAAGATCAATGGCAATTAACAGTACACAAATTTACATATTTTAAATATTTTAATTTTTATTTGCAATAACAAAACTTTAATAAATCAAAAAAGATTGTAATAACGAACAAATAAATATTTCTGACATTTACAAGTCCAAGAATTTTTCAAATGTTCCGAAATATGTATAATCGACATTGCAATATTTTCTTCTTGATCATCGAAACTACAATCCGCTTTACCAGCACTTTCGTCCTCCTAATATGAACAGTTCGACGAGCTGTGATACGACTTGGTTGTATACAAAGAACTACTTCATCTTTCTTGCTCCGTTTTTCATAAGTGCAAACGTATTTTATGAACGACTCTTAATAGAAAATAACTTATAAAAATTTTAATTCCTAGGCAAGGGCTGGGAGAATCATATTGAAGGACAAAAATTAAAGGCAGATGGAGATAGCTTTCGTCTCAAGTTAGACACTCAGGAGGTGTTCGATGATTGGGCACGCAAAGTAAGTTTTATTTAATTGTAATTATAAACTACTTTGGATTTCTTATAACATCTCACTTTCTTAACTTTTGTATTAAATTTTTAGGTGCAACAACGTAACCTCGGCGTATCTGGTCGTATCTTTGCCATAGAATCTGTGCGCGCTCGTTCCAGCAAAACTGGTACTATACTAAAGTTGAAAGTTAACTTTTTACCGGAGATCATTACTTTATACAAAGAAGTGCGCAATTTGAAGAACCTAGGCTTCAGGTATGCCTTATGGATTACTGTCGAGTATATTGTCACTTTCGCACACATTTTCATTACCGTGTTGTACAGTTCCTTTTGTTATTTTGTTTATACATTGAGATTAAGAGAAAATGTTGTATCCCTTTTTAAGCTGTGTGAATAAGAAGTGTGAGATTTGGCTTAGTTTAGGTTTATACTTATATACAAGGAGTGCAGAAATCTAAATTTTATATACTTACAATGAAGTTTAAATAAAATTACATACTGCATATTCAAAACATAATAATCTGTGATCAAACAGTTGAACGGAGTAGAGATTCTCGCCAAAAAAAATTTAAATGTTATCAACAATTAATAGTTATTGACGGATTGACTGTATATAGTACAAAATTTAAAATTATATATGCAATAATTATAGATATCCTCAGTGGCCAATAGTATGCATAATAATAATTTTGAGATTACCAGGTTCATGTCCTCAACTCCTTAATAACTATATAAAATTATAAATAATTACATTCATTCCACAGAGTTCCACTGGCTATAGTGAACAAGGCTCACCAAGCTAATCAACTTTACCCCTTCGCTATATCGCTCATTGAAAGTGTCCGCACTTATGAACGTACTTTAGAAAAGGTATATATTACTTAAATTCGTAACTATAATAATATGATTTGCATTTGCGAGCACTACTAGACATGTTCAAAGTAATAAAATTATTAAGACATAATTTCAAATTATAAATACATACATATAATAGATAAATTTTTGTGTGACTTCACTAACACATGCGTTTTATTTATGCAGCTAAATAATAGGAATCATACTAAGGTAGTTGAAATTTAATAGGCAATATAGAATTATCCATTAAACAATATTATGATATAAATATTGTTATATACATTATATAGACACACGCATGTGGTTTTATGTATTTATTTTGCTAAATTAGATTATTGTAAAAGCTTTAGTTTTAGAATATTATTTTAATTTAGTATAACTATTAATGCTTTGCAAACCTTAAAAATGTTTATTCCAAGTAAATTCATGTGCTTTATTTGTTAGACATTAGCTATTTTAGTGTCGATATATGATGCATGGTTCCTAAGTATTTGTTATAAAAAATATGTTTTATGTCTATATCCAGCCCGGATCTATACCATTTCCATTTCTTTATTTTCTCGATGACAGCTCCTGTGAAAACTTGAACGAGCGTCTTTTTTACATTATGTATGCATTATTTTATAAAAATATGACGTTTACACGCATACAAGGTTATACCAGAGTCGGAGAAACTGATAGGAATGGAGCTATATCGATAAACGTAGCACGATAACAGACCCGATATTTTTTTACAAAATGTAAGAAACTAAACTACTGCCGGATACTTTTGTACAAATTTATTAACTAATATTATATTTCATTACAAGATGTTACACGTATTAATTCTTGATTGATAATGCCTACTTCTTCAAAATTTTCGAAGCTGTTGTAAAATAAGTAGGTATAGGTAAGGTACTCGACAATGAAACGAAATAATAAACGACAGGTAATCTTTATTTATTTATATTTGAATGTTTTTGTTGTATTTGTCTTTGTTCAAAATATAGTAAATATATGCGATCGATATCATTACTTATTTGGTCACAACACTACAACTATCAAATTAGAACTGTCATCGAGAAAATAAAGAAATGGAATTAGTATAAGTGGGCAAACTGGGTTACCTGCCCCGGGTGGTAATTTTAGAGATACCCACATTCATATGTTTAGAGAAAACATTTTAAAAAGGATGGTACTCTGGTACATATTTTATTTTTCTACTAAGCGCGGGACCCGTAACATTTGTTGAGAGAAAAATATCAAATGCTGCAGGGAAGGAGCGCCAATTTCGTGTTTCAACCCCATCTCGAAAAATACTAGATCCGGAGCTGTGTACATTATCATGTAGATATTTATAATAATATACCCTGTCTTACAGATTCGTGATAAAGCATCTATAATCCCTCTGGTGGCTGGTCTCCGTCGTGATGTCCTTAATCAAGTGTCGGAAGGCATGGCTCTCGTTTGGGAGTCTTATAAACTGGATCCATATGTTCAGAAATTGAGTGAAGTTGTTCTTTTGTTCCAAGAAAAGGTGAATCTCTTTCAGTATTACAAAAAAGTAACTTGTTATCGTTAACTTGCAAAATCTAAAATAGAACAATATTTACATAGGTTGAAGATCTGCTGGCTGTGGAAGAACAAATATCTGTGGATGCTCGTTCCTTGGAAACTTGTCCATACTCTGCTCAAAGCCTCGCTGAAATATTGAGCCGTCTGCAACGCGCTATCGATGATCTCTCACTGCGCCAATACAGCAACTTGCATCTGTGGGTTCAGCGTCTTGATGAAGAGGTAAGTTTATTAAATCTTATGATACAGGTTTGTCTAGAAATACAATTTTTTTTTAAATCAAACAACCTTATATTCTTTTGAATGGTTGACGAAAAAGCGACTGGGTTCTTAAGCAGTAATTCTTAACTTAAAACACGATTCAAAGTAGGTTAAGTTGTTTCTTCACTGATTTCTATTCGTTATTTTACGTAGGCTTATTACACACTTGAATTCTGTTTTATTAAACTATCTTTAAAAAAACTACTTTTTTCACATTCCAACCCATTGAGCACATATTTTCACTTCAGAACATAAAAACTAACTCTCTAGATTAGACAATTTTCATACGAAATAACGTAGACCAGAAACTTTGTCACTAATGTGGTTAGACCACCAAACTTTGAAATTTTTGTCAGATTAAAATAATACCTATGTATTGGAAGTACCTGAGATGTTATGAATTCAGACAAAAATTATCCAAATTATATGTATCAGCAGTGCCTTACGGTTTCACTTGTGTTAAAATTACCCTCACTTCACCCCTTTAGGGTTTAAATTTTCAAAAATCTGTTCTTGTCAAAATGTCTATGTCATAAAGTTATTTAATTTCCGTCTATCATTATAAAAATACATATCTATAAAATTGAAGTGTCCGTTTGTAATGTCAAAATAACAGCTATTTACTAAATGCATATGAAAGTATATACAATACCTATAACAAAAAAACGATTTTTAAAAGTTTTGTCCGTCTGTTTGTTCCGGATAATCTCCGAAACGGTTGAACCGATTTTGACGGAACTTTCACCGGTAGACAGCTGATTTTATAGGGAGTAACTTAGGCTACTTTTATTTTAGAAAAAGAATTACCATAAGAAATAAAGCAAATTAATGTACTACATAATTGTAAGCATTAAAAAGACCTACAAAAATGTCACGGAGAGTATACGACTATCTTCTAAGGAACACCCACAGTAAGCATTATTGTTTTTAAAATATCTGGGAGCAGGGAAGCAAGATTCGCGCGGACATTCAGTAGTCGACGTGAGTGAAGCGACGACGGGCACAGTTAGTAATGTAAAATAAACTCACAGTCGACTTTCGTTTTCGTAAACTATAAACATCACCATATATAATATTCCATTAAACAGGTTGAGAAGAGCCTGGCGGCTCGCTTGCAAGCTGGCGTTGAAGCCTGGACTGCCGCTCTACTGGGTAAAAGCAATGAACTTGACCTATCTATGGACACATACTCACCAGCTGAACCTACACACAAGCCTGGCGGTGAACCACAAGTATGCAATATTTTTGTGCCGAGGTTATGTTATAGGAATGATTCTTGGCTCACCTATATGTTTTCTGGTTTCATTAGATTGCACGCGTGGTCCATGAAGTCCGTATAACGAATCAACAGATGTACTTATTCCCTTCTCTAGAAGAGGCCCGATTCCAACTGATGAGGCAGATGTTTGCATGGCAAGCTATTGTTACTAGCCAACATCGTCTTCAAAGCACAAGGTATTATCTACGTATCTCAACTGTTTATCGCAAGCCTTATTAATTGCAAAACTTTGTCTTCATACTGTATCATTACCAGTAAAAAAACGGCCTGTGAATGCAATGGTACAAACTTTGCGATTAATATCCGCAGTCAAATATTTGCCGTGCGTGCTTGACTGCTTTGTAATTTTTATGTATTTTGTTGTACAAGTATATTCTTTTTTTTTTTTCAATTTTTCTGATGTTAACATATAAATACATAAGAACCGTGTACATTCTGTACTAGTTTCTAGCATTTATCTATTATTCCAAATTTCCAATTAACACACTCGTTTACTACTAGTAATTCTATCTACTGGTACCAATGTGCATCATCTTCTAAAGAACAACTAGTGTTGCGGACAGCGAGCGGGGCGAGCGAATAACGATAGTCTAATAGTATAGAATGAACAAATAAATGGAATAATACGTGTTAGGAATAAGGTTTATAAATACGTGTTAGGAATAGATATAATAATATGAACTGAATATGTGTATTTTAAAACGATTAGAATAAGAATATAGCTAGTTGTAAGTTTAAATGTATAAATTTCACTAGTTGTAAGGATGAACCATGCCAGACTCGGAACATCTGGCATGGTGACTCATGGTACTGCCGAGAGCGCGCACACAGGGCGTGCGCGCTCATTGGCTGAACGACGCCCCGCACGGAATCCATCGCACGACCGGTTGCGAGGCAAAGGGCGAGGTTAAATATAGCGGAGAGGGCGGCAGTACTACGATCAGTTCGAGAAACACCACAACACCAGCAATAGCAAGCAGCGAATCTACAAGCAAACTACAGTCAAGAACGTTATTAAGAAACCACATTGTTACTACGAACTACTGTAACTTTGTCAGAAACAAGAATAAAACAAGCGCTATTAATTTAGCACACATTAAAATATTGTGGACGTCTTTTTATTCACAATAACTAGTAATAAGTAATTCATTAGAGCACTTAATTAATGAAGATAATAATAAAAATATGTTATAAGTTATTGGAATAGAAGCAATATATTTCAGATACCAAGTGGGGGTCGCTCGCGCTCAAACAGCAACATACAGAAATCTCCTAACCAAACTGCCTGGAGGATCTGATCCTCTTGAAAACGCGTATGGCGCCATCGAGCATAAGATATCTCAAGTTCGTGAATATGTCGATGAATGGTTGCGGTATGTACAATATTTAACTATTTGTTTACAATGTATAATTAATTCACATATAAGATTATTTTATTAATAGTGGATTTAAAAAAAAATTTTTATAAAATATATTTTTAGCTACCAAGCACTTTGGGATCTCCAACCTGAAAGTTTATATGGACGACTCGGAGAAGACATTACTCTTTGGATTAAATGCCTAAACGACATTAAGTAAGTATATTCTCGTATTATAAAAAGAAATAGTCGCCATTAGGGGTGGCAGTCACCACACCCACTACTTCGAGGACTAAGTGGGCTGTATTTGAAACTGGTTGGAAGTAGATATCACATAAAAATAAATGGCTAAATGCGTAAAATTACAATCGAGATGAAAGCTTACTTACCTTTCGTTCATCCGCTAAAACCCAAAAATAGTAGGCCATTATAATTTATTGCATCGAAGTTCCAAGTAAACTTTTTGCCAACGAGCTAATGTGTACGCGGTTTGCAAAGACAAGTTGTAATGATGCGCCATATCAATTACAGGAAAATAATATGTTTTGATTATAAATCATGTTCTTTCTCTTTACTTTTCAACATGACATACAAGAATACACAAATATAATTGTTCTAATATCTTTTATAGTAAATAGATTATGTATATATTATAGAGTCCAGTTTTTAAACCATCACAGTACTCTAAACATAAGTTCGTCAGTCACACTGTATCGCGGTTACCATAATTGACAAACAAAATACTAATGTTATTTTTCCTTATCAGAAAATCTCGTACTACGTTCGATACTTCCGACACCCGCCGGGAGTACGGGCCTGTTGTAATCGACTTCGCTCGCGTACAGAGCAAAGTAGCATTAAAGTATGACGCGTGGCACAAGGAGGTACTCGGCAAGTTCGGCGCATTGCTTGGCGGTGAAATGGTACAGTTCCACTCACAGCTGGCCAAGTCCCGTAGTCAACTCGAGCAACAGACTATCGGTAGGAGTATTTGCATTATATGAAAAAAAAAAACATTTCTTTTGCTATGATACATGTAATGGTGTGTTTGTTCGGGAGTAAAGTATTTAGTGGGATATAGCGACGTGCCATTCGTCCAGCATCACGTCTTTTCGACTCTTTCCGGCTCAGTGCACCTTTTTGAACATTTATACTGAATGATTCTCTTTCTACCACACACACTCACTACTTTACATGTGTGTGTTAGTGTGGGTCTGGTTGTTTTACACATAAAAAAATAACAGTATTGTATTTTTATCGAAATGAAAAAAAAAAAAAATAGAAAATAATTTACAAGTAAGACTTTATTCACAGAGGCGGCGTCTACTAGCGACGCAGTTTCTCTTATCACGTATGTACAACAATTAAAGAGGGAAGTTCTAGCATGGGAGAAACAAGTTGACGTCTACAGGGAAGCTCAACGCATTCTCGAGAGGCAAAGGTTTATATCCGTATTTTTTCTGTATGCATTTGTTATTTGTAAAGAAATATCTGATTAATTGTATACATAATTATAGATTCCAATTTCCAACACAATGGTTGCACGTCGATAATATCGAAGGCGAATGGAGCGCTTTCAATGAGATCATGCGTAGAAAGGATTCGTCTATTCAAACTCAGGTATGAATATTAAACGTATATTTCAATATTGTTTACTAAACTGTAGTGATGATGGCTAAGTGACTAGTGTGTTCGGACTACTGCACTAATCGACGCGTAGATCGTTCGAAGCATATTCATTGAGCTTGAGCTTTAGTTTATTTATTGAAAGATATTGTGATATAAACATAGTACGGTGGTAGGGCAGCACCCTTAAATTGGAAATCTTTTACCAAGGACCTATGTTTTTTTACGGCAGCTCTACACTTGAAACTAGACTCGGCGTGTTGCCATTTTAAGTCACATCTGTCACTTTAATATCAAGTGAGATTGGTTTATATTACACATGTTGTGACATCCACTCAGCCCAGTGAACACATTACCTATATTTGATATTATCCACATAAGTGTAAAAGTTATGTAAATATGAAACATCTGATGTATATGTGATGTCAAATTAAGGTCGTATATTCACTGGTAATACATGATGTTTCACTTATATAGGTGTTTATGTGTATACATGAATATAAATACATATTGTAAACAGGTGGCTTCACTACAACAAAAGATAGTCGCCGAAGACAAAGCCGTCGAAGCTCGTACTCTCGAATTCCTCACTGAATGGGAGCGTAGCAAGCCTACTGATGGCTCCACAAGACCTGAAGACGCTCTATCTAGACTTCAATCTATGGAGACGAGATACACTCGCCTGAAGGATGAAAGAGACAACGTCGCTAAAGCTAAAGAGGCTTTGGAATTACATGATACAGGCACGTACACACACACAAACATGTTAATATTATTATAACTATTAGTCGTGAGGGGTTTCGATTCTTATTTAGTGATATTCCTCTGATTCCCACAAAGCTATTCACTTCCACGTTTATAATGAAAATAGCTAAGGAGTAGAGTTCACTCCCGATGTTTTTCTTTCTACCCACCTATAAATTGGGTAGCCTACAGGCAAAGAATGACTAGACATCTGATAGGTAAGCGCGTAAGGTGTGAATGGAAGTCAAGCTTGTATCTATAAAACAAAAAAAAACTGGTTATTTAAAATATTTAACTCGAGTGTTAGTTAACTAAGTTGTACATTAATTTGCTTTAAAAAATTGTATTTTTATATGGCACGTAATCTTAATAAATTATTTTTATAAAAATATCGTTGTCTATTACAGGTAGCTCCGTAAATAACGAGCGCATGACGGTTGCTCTAGAAGAGCTACAAGATTTACGAGGCGTCTGGTCCTCCCTCAGCAAGATTTGGACTCAAATTGATGATATCAGAGAGAAACCTTGGCTTTCTGTACAACCAAGAAAACTAAGGTGATTAACAAACATAAAGTGTAAAGTACTTCAAATAAGAATTAATTAAATTATAATTTTAAAAAATTAATCCTTTGTACGAGTACTAGCGTCCCGCCCCAGCTTCGTATGGGTATAATACCATTTACAAAGTGGTGTATTTTATGTTTAAAAAAGCCTGATTTAGAGTTTATCATTCATAACTTCATAACTGCCTCATTAGGTCAGTGGTTCTAAACGCTACTGCTATGCTTGAGGTACTAGGTTCGATTCTCAGGTCGAGCAAAGTGCTATTGGTGTTTTCTATGAAATTCTCAGTAGCAGCTTGGAGTTTGGCTTCGTGCCTGATTAATGGCAATTGGCTCGTTCCATATTACATGGGACTTAAAACATACCGACATGTTCTATCACGATGTTTTCCTTCGCCAGAAGCTTCTGTTCATTGTAGGATTCGAACTCACATCGATCGCCGGGATATTCGAACACTAGCACTGAACTATCATTTCTATAAATAACATTCACAAACATGATACTTACAATGAATATATTTATATCATTATGGTGTAATATGTAGTCTTTACACACAGGCAACAATTGGAAGCGATGTTGAATGAACTGAAAGAATTGCCGGCTCGTCTACGCATGTACGATAGCTACGAATACGTCCGCAAACTACTGCAATCTTATACCAAGGTTTGACTTTTTTTTTTGCAACAATATCCATTTTATATTTCCTAATTTAAACATATAATTTTTAACTATTTCGAATAAAATCTAAAAAGTTTTGAATACTACAAATATTAGAGTGTTTACCCAATAAAATAAATCTATATTGCATTATTATAAAAAACTCAAGGAATTGTTTTTGTTTGTTTGTTTGAACGCACTGATCGCTGGAACTACCATTCAGGTTTTAGCATTAAATAGTTTGTTTATAGAGGAAGGTTATATAACTTCACATTACAATTCTTAAGGAGCGGAACAATAAGCATGAACTTCAAGTAATCTGGCTAGCTGTAGGCAAGTACTGGAACTGAGAACGATAGACTACATGAGTCTCTTGGCGGTTTGGTTAACAGTTTTTCCAATAAATTTTACCCACGGTGAACAGTAGAACAGAGAGCAGTAGTCAATAAATAAATATGTGGACACAATTTCACACACGACCATTTAATTCCAAATTAGGCATAGTTTGTAACTAAACAGTGTATATACCATGCATATATAGATACAGTGTAAACTCTTTATAACGAAACTCAAGGGCTGAGCATTTTTTGTCGTTATAGAGAGTAATCGTTATATGGAGTGAACAAAAAAACAACCAAATTAACAAGAATTTTTAATATGTATGTCTTAGATAATAAATGCTTATAAATTATTGTTTACACATATAGTCATAACTTTGTCTGACGTTTTTTGCTATGCCAGTACTTGTTTTGTATTATTTTATGTATTCTATTCATATCTTCTTCTATCGAACTTTTTCGTCAACACTAATCGCTTTCCGTTTACTGGCCATGTTAACAGTTTCAAAGTAGGTTTACAACTGATATACGATAGGTACCCAGTATGCTTGGTCGAAGACCATCACTTCCGTGAAAACAATGCGTCATACTGCACGTGTTCTAGGCAATTAAGGATAACAAAAGCTAGAACGTCCTCGGATGTTTCGGAGCTTCAGTCTTTTGTTACCTGATAATAAACAATAATACCGATAATAAATATTTACTGTCTAAAAATATGAACACATTTCTTCGTAATAGAGAATGGCGTATCGCTATAAAGAGTGTTTCAATATGTGGGTTTTAACGCAAACCAGCCAAGTTGGGCTCACTTCTACGTTATAGGGAGTTTATCGTTATAAAGGATAACGTTATAAAGAGTTTACACTGTATTACTAGGGTCGTTCGACTAAATAACGTAAGACGTGAAAAAAAGAATGTGCTCATGTTGAATACTCTTACAGTTTGGGTGAACTTTCAAAAAGTTCATAAGTCTAATGAGCATACATTCCATCATACTTCGAATTTGACTTTTTAAACTACTATTTTAAGTGGCAAATAAGAGTTAACTGACTTAAATGTAAAGGAACTACCGTAATCTCACTTAACAACTTGCTATTAATTTATTACATAAGTGACTTTTCGGAATATTTTGTGTAAGTGTAAGTCAATAAGGTTGTGATGTTTTTTAACTAAAGGGTATCACTTGATGAACTAATTTCATTACACTAAAGTTACATTTTGAAGAAAGATTTTTTTTAATGTTTGTTTATCTCAATTTTTAAACACAATCTGCTCAGAAGTAGTTTATTTTCAGTCACATAGTGTGAGCTTAACCGGTTTTTAGAGTAATGTATAGTGTGTTATGTGTTAACATCACAGAACTTTTATTACAAATAGACGTGGTCAATATTGTGAATGATGGCGATCAGCTTGGTGAGTAAAAATTAGTTTTTGTTTAATATTTTACTTTTAAAGAGACTTAATTGTTTACTAGTTCTGCATTTAAATTTCACGATTGCTTTTTTTCGTCGTTTTATGTGATGGTAGTCGAGAGGCTTAGACCGACGGAAGATCAACTTGTTGTTCGCAGGTTCGATCCCTGAAATGTCGGCGATTTTTTTGGATTTCGCGTATATTAATTACTAATCTAAATTGGTAACACTATAGGCTGCCGGTGAAGGAAAACATCGTGAGGAAACCTGAACGCTTGAGAAATATTGTTATAGTACCATTGTATGCCGGTAAGATATAGAATTGTTTATTTCTCGGCTTTTTAAATCGCTGATACATCGTGGGCTGGCGTGGTAATTAAGTCCATGTCTTCCCTTGGAAAGAGGCCTCATTGTCCAGTCGCGTGACACTTGCAGGCTGGTATTATATTACATTTTTTTTTTTTTCAGATAACATTAGTGATCGTCAAATAGAAATTGAATCAGAATCTCTTTCTGCTGGTTTATTTAAGACTACTGGATTAAAAGGTCGGATGTCACCAAATCATGACAGTAATGTTGATTTACTCCATCAGCTTTCGTCATCTAGTGTCGGTATTAACCAATCTATAGAGTTTAAAGTAGAACCAATGACGACAACTCCTTCAGGGACAGTCATTGCGAAACCTTCTTCGTTATTTCTCCCGCAACTTGATTTTAGTAGTGATGATTCTGTTACTGATCTAAATTATCAACAACCAGGAAATGAAGGTAATTTGTCTTCAAGCGCAGATGAATTACAATTCGAATTACCACCTCAAAATGTTGAAGTTTCTGGAAAAAGTCTTCAAACTTTAAAAAAAGAGAACAAAGTTAAACGCAACCGAGGTGAATCATATTTGACGTCAAAAGGGAAACATGTTCCAAAAAGAAACATAAAAGATTTGATGGCATGTAGAATGAAATGCAAAGAACGACTATTGTTATCTGACAGGCAAGCTATATTTAAAGAATATTGGGCTTTAGGCTCATATTCAAAAAGGGCAGCTTATATAGCGTCTTTAATGGAAACTAAGGACAAAGCTAGAATAAGAATAAGGGAAACTGACCCAGAGAAGCAAAGACATAGAACAAAAACTTTCAAATATTATTTAATGATTAATGGCAAACGTGAGCCTGTTTGTCGCGGATGTCTATTAAAAATTTTAGATGAAAGGGACAATTTTATAACAACAGTCGGATTAAAAAAAAAGTCTACTGGTGTTACACAAACTGGTGACATGCCTGGGAATATTATTATACCAAAACACAAGATAACTATTAACTGATATGACCCGAGAATAAATCAAAAAATTTATACTTACTTTGAAAAGACAAAAAGCTGATGATACGTGTTGCACGAAGTTGTTTACGATTTTACAGAAATTTACCCACCCAAAGTAATATTAGAAAAATGGATTTCAAAATTCAGTAAGGTCAAGAAGAAACCGATTTTTAAAAACTATGTTAAACTGTACATTTTTACATAACGCGGCATTGTTCATTGTTTAAGTTAATGAATCGGTGGTTTTCTTCTAAAATCCAAAATTTGTTATGTAACGTGCATATAATAATCATTAGGAATAAATAAAATAATCTTGTTTGTGTATAGATTATTTAAATACAGTTACTTTTTTCTCTTGAAAAATTAATGTTTTTTTTTAACTTATGTCCTTCAATTTTCTGACTCTAGATTTCACACCCAGACACACAACTGACAATTATGCTCGTCACACAAAAGTCAGTCGTTTGCGAGGATCAAAACCTCAACCTCTCGGCTCAATAATAGTAGTGGCTTTTAGTACCACTGCACCGGTCTGTGTTCACTATGAAATAATGTTTTCATACATTGTTTCAGGTCAATATGTTAATCGTGGAATTGAAATCTGACGCTTTGAAAGAACGTCACTGGCGACAACTATGCCGCGCGCTTAAAGTCGATTGGGCATTGTCTGAACTGACTCTCGGGCAAGTATGGGACGCGGATCTTCTCCATAATGAGCACACTGTCAAAGACGTTGTCTCCGTAGCACAAGGAGAAATGGCGCTTGAAGAATTCTTAAAGCAGGTTTGGAAAAAACGACATTTTGTTATTAATTTAGAGGACTATAATTATGATAAATAATATATATAAAGTTACAAGTACAATACGTCAAGACAATGAAATTGTTTTAATTATAAGAAGAAATGTCACTTGAAAAAATATATTATTACTCTTCAATTTTTTTTTTGTGTTTTATAATATAATATCGAGATTTGCTTTGCCCTTTTTCAGGTGCGAGAGTCATGGCAAAGCTATGAATTGGACCTTATTAACTACCAGAACAAGTGCAAAATCATTCGTGGATGGGATGACCTGTTTAATAAAGTAAAGGAACATATTAACAGTGTTGCTGCTATGAAACTGTCGCCATATTATAAGGTAGCAAAGAACTTCCATATTTTGCCTTTTTTTCTTTCATGTCACCGTAGGCTGTCTCTGGTATATCTACTGTGTTAGCTATGAGTGCTAATGCAACTTAGTCAAATCATTGCTGTGCAAAGAGGCCTCTTCCCGAGGGAACACAAGGACTTAATCACCACGCCAGACCTATTGGCGATTTCAAAACGCCGAGAAATTAAACAGTTTTATATTTTACCCACATACAGTGGCATGGCATTCTGGTCTCTTCGCGATGTTTTCTTTCAAAGTTCAGTTCAAATGAGTAAATGTACGCGAAATCCGGAATGCTCCAACCTACGGACATCAAATCGATATTCCAGTGATCTAAACAGAGTGTCCAAGCGACCACAACAGCTTATTAAGATTAGATTAGTAAGTAAAGATCTTATCTATTAGGACTTATTTATTATCTAAAATCTCGCATCTAGAAATACAAACACTGATCAGATAATGCATAGTAACTTCCAAGATCTCTGATCACATACTTCTCAGTCATACATTAAACTGCTGAAATAACATTTATTTAAGTCTTACAGGATCTCTACAAGAATTTTATTTGTATATTTCACAAATCATCATCGTCATACATTGCCAGAATATAGTTATGAAATTCGTTAAATGCATGTTCAGTGATGATATTTTTTCTAAAGGTCTTTGAAGAAGAAGCTCTTACGTGGGAAGAGAAGTTGAACCGTATCAATGCACTGTTCGACGTATGGATCGACGTGCAACGACGTTGGGTATACTTAGAGGGAATATTCAGTGGATCAGCTGATATCAAAACTTTATTACCGGTTGAGACAAGCCGTTTCCAAAGTATTAGGTAAATACGCTAGTTCCCGCTAGTCCCTTAAACCTACACCTGGGTCGCAAGTCCCGGGGGCTGCTCGCGATCGCTCTGTCTGCCACACGATGAACCCGGCACCCGCATGGTGAATCCATGGAATGCTAAGATGTTTGTCTCTTAAATGAAAAAATATTTTTAAATCACTTTTTATGGTGTATTAATTAAAAAAAAATTATTATGTATTATGTATTTTCAACATATACAGTGTTTGAAACAATTTTTCAAAAGTAGCCATATGTCAGATTGAACCCGCATCTTATGTTCACTCTATGTTCTTTCGGCATGCAAGCCTCGAGAGACAACTGGATATTCACAGCTGATCTCGAAATTCCGCAAACTAAAAGAAAGTCACTGAGACGGGTTTATCATCATATGCATTGTGCATGGTGGTCGCGACCCAGTCGGGTACAGGCACTACCTTAACATGGTTACCAACTAATTACGATTTATTAATTACATTATTCGATTGTAGCTCAGAGTTCTTGGGTCTGATGAAGAAAGTAAGCAAATCTCCAATGGTTATGGATGTTCTGAATATCCCAGGAGTACAAAGGTCTTTGGAACGTCTAGCTGATTTACTTGGTAAAATACAGAAAGCTCTTGGAGAATACCTTGAAAGGGAAAGAAGCAGTTTCCCGCGGTAAGTAAACTTGTCTTTAATATTAAGTCCTTACATATGAAATTGGCGTTTTGTACGGGAGGAATATAAAGTCAATTTTTTAATAAAATATATTTCATTAATCAAAGTATGCACCGTTGTTATCTATGCACTTTTGCCATCTCATAGGTAGTTCATTGATCCCTTTACTAAAAAAAAACATGGGGGCGAGAATCAATAAACTCTTTAAAGGCGGTTTGGACTGCCGCATCGGAGTTGATTATTTTTCCTTGTAAGAAGTTGTCCAAATTCCGGAAAAAATGGTAATCTGTTGGAGCAAGGTCCGGAAAGTACGGTGGATGTAGCAGACATTCAAATTGTAGCTCATCTAACTTGTGGTTGTTTGTTGTGCAGTGTCTGGTCTTGCGTTGTCGTGAAACAGCAGTGGCCTAGAGCGATTGACCAATCTCGGTTGTTTAGCAACTAGTTCTTCCTTCATAGTTTGCAGTTGTTGACAATAGATATCTGCCGTAATCGTTTGGCCAGATTTTAGAAAGCTGTAGTGAACGAGACCGGCGCTAGTCCACCAAACACTCACAAGTAACTTTTTCTGAGTCAATTTTCGTTTAAGGCAGGATTTGGCTGGGTCTCCAGGGTTCAGCCATTGCTACGAGCGCTTCCGATTATCGTACAGTATCCACTTTTCATCACAAGTAATGATTCGATTTAATATCCTTTCATTATTGTGTCGTTTGAGCAAAGTAACGCAGCAGTCGACGGGTGTTTGCAAGTTCGTTTCCCTCAATTCATGAGGTACCCATCGTTCAAGTTATTTTACTTTTCCGATTTGCTTCAAGTGGATTAATACAGTTTTATCACTTACCCCGAAGCCTGCAACTATCTTTGAAGTGCTTTGTGATGGATCCGCTTCCACAATAGCCTTTAATTCTTCATTTCCCTTTTTAGTCTCCGGCCGTCCACGGGGTTGGTTCTGAAGGTCGAAATTTCCGGAACGAAAATGTTGAAACCAAAACATACTGTCCTTTTTTTTTCGGCACCAGCGCCGTACACATCATTAATCCTTCGAGCTGTTTCTGCAGCACTGGTGCCACGGTAGAACTCGTACTCGTAAATATACCGATATATTTTCATGTTTTCCATTGTGCGGTTAATAAGCGACGCCAAAGAAAAAAATAATGAGGAAAAAACAAATGAATGACTGTTTTCAAAACTCAAATGTACCAGCTAAATGAATTTATAAATTTGAATTTGGAATTTTTAACCAAAGAGGAGATATTTCAGATCAAAGTGGTCAGTGCGACAAAACGCTAATTTCATATGTAAGGACCTAATACTTATATTAAAATAACTAAAATTGTTTATTTTATACTTCTCAAAATGTATGCTACTTTTGGGACTATTCTGGTTGTTTTTACTGGTATAATTCCTGGAAGATTTGGTCCAGCAGGAAAAGTGGCGCATTTAGTCGTCAGTCTACGGAAACCTAGCCCGTGAAAACCAGTGAAAATTATTATGCCACTCTTACCAATGAACAAACTTTGGTTTTTTTTCATATTTCATTTGATAATCGAATTCTTACCCCTTTAGATTCTACTTTGTGGGTGATGAAGATCTTCTCGAGATTATTGGTAACAGTAAGAACATTGCGCGCCTTCAGAAGCACTTCAAGAAGATGTTCGCCGGTGTCTCGGCCATTATACTAAATGAAGACAACACAATTATTAACGGTATTGCCTCACGTGAAGGAGAAGAGGTCAGTAAATATTGTAATTACAATATTAATTCTATAAATCCATATTGTCGTTAAATGGAAAGTAAAAGAAAACAATGTAGAATGTGTACTTATTTTAATTTTACATACATTGGATAAGTATGTGGTTTTAATTTTGACTAAACTCAAAAGTTCGAGAGCAATTAACAATGTGACAACGTAAAATATAATGCTTAATACACTAAGCAAACATAGTCAAGGTAATTACAACAAACAAATAAAAACCTCTTTTAGAATCACATTTTACGTACAAAATATTTACGACTGTGTATATTATTGTTATTTGAAAATTAGTGAAATCAATTGTCATTGGGCTAAATAATGTTAAGTTGTTTTAGATCAAACAAACCTCAGTATTTCTACGTTTTAAGCAGTTTTTCATAGAATTAATTTATCTGAATTTTCTTTGCTACTTCCGCTTGAAATCAAATTAACGATTGTTTCCGTAAAGTAACGCCTACATAAATCAAATAGTTTTCCATAGAATACTTTTGACAGAATTTACACTACCTCCTTTTCATAAAAAATTCAATAAGTTGATAAATTTTAAAAGCATAATTACGTTATTAAAAGGTTTTAAATATATGTTTATATCTATATTAATAAATCTGTAGTTCTGTATGTAAATGTACTTCTTTTTTTTTCAAATTTCCTGATAGTTTTAGGGCATGAAAATAATGACTGCATAACAAAAGCGTACAGAGTCGCTGGCACACCACTAGCTTTTCTAAATGAACAGTATATGGACTAACTAAATATCGAATTTTTATATTCAATGAAATATGTTTTTCAAAAGGTATATTTCATGTCGCCGGTGTCCACAATAGAAAACCCGAAGATTAACTCTTGGCTGTCGATGGTGGAACGCGAGATGCGAGTAACCTTAGCGTGTAGGCTTAAAGATGCTGTGGGAGATGTCAAACAATTCAAAGATGGAAATGTTGATCCACAGAAATTTATTGAATGGTGTGATAAATATCAGGTAAGTGTATATTATTTTATTATATTACTTGATACTATAATTATTTTAATGTTATTAAATACAGGATATTTGAGTGATTATATGCACATATAGTTAATTGATGGTAATTTATTTATTATATAAGGATCACACAACTTGGTTCGATCATACTTTCTTAGAATATATATATATATATATGTTTAATTTAAAATGTATTGTATAATGATCAAAATCTTCCAATGTGTAGTCACAGCATACACAAATAGTAGAAAGTACTTATATTAAAATAACACTAAAGTTTTCACTAAAATGCAACACTCAGCAAAGAGAAATATATTTAAAAAAAATACAAATTAAATATAAATAGGATTATCTCCTTTATTTATGTACTTTCGAAGGTAACATAATTACTGATTAAAGCGCGCATACTTTCATGAAACAGTAATGGATCTGTCCATATAGTCATCATACTGATTTCCGCGACCAATCTTTCGCCGTAACAGCAGCACGACTGGAATTCGCTTCCTACCAACATCCAACTAGCCATCTTTCGAGATTCCTTTAACTATTCGCTAAGTAAGTTTTACGTGGAGCAGTTTAATATCTGCTATATTTCTTTAAAATAAATATTATGCACATCTTGTAGAATATACCTTTTTCTCTTGCTCTCCTGATAGACTAGTAGAGAATGCTTTTTAGCATTAAGTTCTCCAAATGTACTTTTATGTGCAATAAAGGATATAATGTAAATATTGTATAAAATTATATAAATACTCGACTGACAGACAATAAATGGAACTAATATGATACTCATTATGATTTCATAGGCACAAATCGTCGTACTAGCTGCTCAGATACTCTGGTCTGAAGACGTAGAGGCGGCATTGACAAGTGGTGGTGGTGAAGGGCTAAAGAGAGTATTGGCTCATGTTGAAAACATGCTAAACATCCTCGCTGACTCTGTGCTGCAAGAACAACCAGCACTGAGGAGAAGGAAACTAGAACATCTGGTAAGTTGAATAATATATTTTCGATTATAATGTTGACAGGCTTCTTTTAAATATCAATAATCGACTTTGAAAGGTATACGTAAGTAAATAATTTTATATCCTAAAAAAAATTTAAATGTTATATTTCTTACGCGCTTATGAGGTGCTGTGTATGTATGTGTAAGAGAGAGAAAGAGGGAAAGTGTATGCACGCGCGAGCATGTATATGCACGCGCGAGCATGTGTGTGCTAGTATGTGTATGTATGTATCCATGATTGGATCTTGAGTTTGGCATACCATGTGTTACTTTCCTTAATATTAATTAACAGTATTTCATATTGTAGTAATTTTAGGTATTGAATTTTATTTTCATAGATCAATGAGTTCGTCCATAAACGTACGGTGACACGTCGGTTGATCGCTTCTGACGTAAACAGCCCACGATCGTTTGAATGGCTATGTGAGATGCGTTTCTACTTCGATCCCAGGAACAATGATGTAAGTTAAGCTTTATATTAATGTCGTATAATTTACTTATTTATTCCTGGTGTTTGAATTATAAATGGATACCAATAGAATTGTGACTTTCTGTTTAGATCTCTGATGTATTTAAACTATGTTTTTAAGGTTGATAAACTAGTCTACTTTAACAGATCTCAAAATTTGCATGCGTCTAATTTAATAACTGTATTGTCGAAAGTTTTATTTGCACATATTCAAAGTAGATTTAATAGTTGATTGTGATGGTCTCTTCCTTATTCACGAAATATTAATAATAATAAGTTATTGAAACTTTTGGAATATATTTCTCAGGTGTTGCAACAGCTAACGATTCATATGGCGAACGCTAAATTTCTTTACGGCTTTGAGTACTTAGGTGTCCAAGACCGGCTCGTACAGACGCCGCTCACAGATCGTTGTTATCTTACTATGACACAAGCTTTGGAAGCACGACTTGGAGGATCACCATTCGGTATGCTAATATTTTTTATTAGAACAATCGAGATGTTTGCATATAAATGTTCACTAACACATATTTGATAATTCTTTAAGGTCCTGCTGGTACGGGTAAAACTGAATCGGTGAAAGCTTTGGGTAACCAACTCGGACGTTTCGTGTTGGTATTTAATTGTGACGAAACCTTCGACTTCCAAGCTATGGGGCGAATTTTCGTTGGTCTTTGCCAGGTAATATTATATAATTAAAAAATAAATCTTTAATCTTGTGCGACTTTCACATAAATTATACCATTTCCATTTCTTTATTTTCTCTATGACAGCTGTGAAAACTTGAACGAGCGTGTTTTTTTACATTATTTTATAAAAACATGACGTTTACACACGTACAAGGTTATACCAGAGTCGGAGAAACCGATAGGGATGAAGCTATATCGATAAACGTAACACGATAACAGACCCGATATTTTTATAAAAAATTTAAGAAACAACTACTGCCGGATACTTTTGTACAAATTTATTAACTAATATTATTTTTCATTACAAGATGTTACACGTATTAATTCTTGATTGTTAATGTCAACTTCTTCAAAATGTTCGAAGCTGTTGTAAAACAAGTAGGTATACGTAGGTACTCGACAATGAAACGAAATAATTATAAAGACAGGTAATCTTTACTTATTTATTTTAATCAAAATCTGATGAATCGTCATCGACATTGACATATGCGATCGATATCATTACTTAATTGGTCACAACACTACAACTATCTAATTAGAACTGTCATCGAGAAAATAAAGAAATGGAAATACACTCATCAAAAAAGTCTAAGCAACATGTACTAATTTAAATTTTAAGATGGTTCTTCACATTATAACGTTGTATTTTATTTTTAAAATAATATCTTTAGGGTTCTATGATGTAAAAATAACAGCTGTTGTCTTTATAAGTTCTTTTAATAACAGAAATGAACAATATTAGAATATACTGTAGAAAGTAAGATACATAAGAAACTAAACTTTTTTCTTACAAAATGAAATTTCTAAAGAAAATGTATTTATTGTGAAAGAATAGAACAATTTAATACAAAGTATGGGCTCCTCTGCTATTCAGAACTTGTCGGCAACGATTATTCATTGAATTAATGAGTCTGTTTATGTCATCTTGCGGTATTCGCTTCCAATGGAATTGTAGCAAATCCTTCAGCTGTTGGGTTGTTGTCGCTCCGTCCAAATCCTTCAAAACACGTCTCTGGAGCGTGTCCCATGCGTGCTTGATGGGGTTGAGATCTGGCGATTGTGCAGGCCAGGGCAATACCCGGATGTTCTCCGTTGCAAAGTATTCACTGGTTCCCCGAGCTGTATGTGAACGCGCATTGTCATGCATTAACCTAAAATCGGAGCCAAAGGTTTGTGCAAATTGGTAGACATAAGGTCTGAGAATATCCTCAATGTAATTTTCAGCATTCATGTTTCCATTTACAAAAACGAGCTCAGTTCGCCTGTTCTTCATAATACCCGCCCATAACATAACTGTTGAGCCGCTGTATGGATGAACGTCCTGAACGCACCTGAGCCTTTCAGTATTTCCTGGCCGACGATACACTCGCACCCTTCTTGTATCAGGCTTAAACCCGAATCGCGACTAATCGGAAAACATAATTTTATTCCATTGTTCCTGGGTCCATGTTATGCGTTCTCTACACCATTCATATCGACGAGCGCGATTCCCGTGACGTATCGGTGGGCACCTGATTGGGCATCGAGCTCGTAGGCCGTACTCATGCAGTCGATTTCGCACATTTTGAGGACTTGCATCAACACCACTTGAAATTTGTAGCCTCAAACTTATCTCTCGAGCGGTTAACATCAGCTGGCGTCTTGCAGTCAGTTGTATGTACCGGTCTTGCCGAGTGGTTGTACTCCTTTTACGGCCTGAATGCTGTTCAGCGGGTTCTCCTGTATTATTGTAGCGCTGCCAAAGACGACAAATAACACTTCTATGAATGCCAAAATGTCGAGATACCTGAGATTGATTACTTCCCGCTTGCAACATCCCTACAGCTCTTTGCATTTCATCTGCCATCAAATGACGTCGCTTCATGACGTAAAGAATATCTAACAATTAAATTTTGTCGCTAACTTTATTTAAATGGTTGGTAAAATTATAAAAACAAGACTAAACGTAGCAATTAAAACGCACTTAAATTGAAACAAATTCGCAGTCATTTGAATTTTATGAAAAAACAAAACATAACAAAAATTTTTTTTTACAACCAGCCAGTATGTCATCAATAACAAAAAAGTTTACTTACCTACGCACTTTGTTTGAGTAAATATTTAGAAATTAATTAATATAAATGGAAAAATTTGTAATATCACGCATGTTGCTTAGACTTTTTTGATGTGTGTAGTATAGCCATAAAATAAATAAAATTCAATCAATTACCCACCACGCGGGTTCTTATTTTATCGTGCGTGAGTATATCTTCCGGCTAATAGCATAATTCTCTCTCTCTCTCTCGGGCTAAATACTTATTTCCGTCGTTTTTGCTCAGAAAAATTGCAATAAAATTTTCAACCTTGGAATTTTACTCTCATAATGTCCAAGATTTTTCACTTTAAAAATCTTTTTATATAGTATACATATAAATTTGGATCTTTGAATTTATATAAATATCCAGTGAATTCAATAGGATATTAATATTTTTAAAAAATCAAAAGAAAAATAATATTTTCGTAGGTGGGAGCATGGGGTTGTTTTGATGAATTCAATCGTCTAGAAGAGAGAATGCTGTCAGCCGTGTCTCAACAAGTGCAGACAATTCAAGAAGCTCTCAAGAGTCATCAAGAAGGTGACAATACCGGTTAGTTAACATTTGAACGCTTTGAGAACTGTTCTACTAGTACCACAATGTCATGGGGAAAAATATAGAACTGTGGATTATTGTGGGTTTTGAAATCGCTATAATACGTTGTGGGTTGACGTAGTGGTTCAGCCCGTACCTTACCCAGGGAAGAGGCATTTTCCCAGCAGTGGGAACTTTACAAGTTGCTTGGTATTATACATTGATTTAGTATAGTATATATCAACAATATATTGAATAAGACGAGACCAAAAACGATATACACTAGTGTGCGTATTATTTGTTGATTTTCTTTGTTATACTAGTTACAGTACATGTAACCACAATTAAACACGTCTATTAAATGTTAAATTACACTTTAACACCTTGGACTTTGAAAAAATTAGCGGGAGTTGATTTGGTCACGGTTTACGTAGGTCAATACAGGCCGATAGTACATGCGGAACACATGCATATCGTTATCACGTTCTAACACAGGCGTATACTATGCTCTTTCTCTTTCGAGTTACCGAACTGTATATAATATTAAATCTATGGTATTTCACCACAATACCATATAAATTTAATTTATAACAAAAATAATATTAGTTATAAATAGTATGTTGGACTTTGCGACTATATTGTATCAGCTACATCAGTGTATATAAACAAGCCTATTAAATAGTGGTTCTTGTATGTTACAGCTAAGTCTATCACTGTAGAACTGGTGGGTAAACAAGTACGCGTATCACAGGACATGGCCATCTTTATAACTATGAACCCTGGCTATGCAGGCCGTTCCAACTTGCCTGACAACTTGAAAAAGCTTTTCCGCAGTTTGGCTATGACAACACCAGACAGACAACTCATTGCTGAAGTAATGTTATTCAGCCAAGGCTTCAGAACTGCAGAGAAACTGGCATGCAAGATTGTTCCATTCTTCAAGTGAGTGTGCATAAATAAATAAAGCTTAGTCATACTTGTCAAAATTGTTGTCCCTTTTTTATATGGAAAAAAATAAAATCCATAATCAACCATGAAGGCCTGACGTAAAACTGTAACTAGGCTGTTTTTTTTTTTTTTTTTGTTTGTCTATCAATTTATTACTAGCCCCACCTGCCCAGACCAAATACTAAGTAACTGTATTTGATTGGTTAACTAGTTAAACATGCCGGCCCCATAGTTTTATTCAAATAGAAATAACGAATAATAAAGTGATAGAAATAAATCATAACTATTGAGGCAGTTATTAACTTACGACATGTGATCTTTAATCAAGAATTGTTTTTCTAAAGTCCTACTAATTATCTTTAGATTGTGCGATGAACAACTTTCAAATCAATCGCATTATGATTTTGGACTCCGAGCTCTAAAGTCTGTGCTAGTGTCAGCCGGTAACGTCAAGCGTGATAGAATACAAAAAATCAAGGTATGTATGATATAGCAATATAATTCTAGATCTAGACTGTAAAATTGTGCTTGTTAACGTTTATTTTAAATCATGATGACATTCATTAAACTAAATGAACATTTGAAAATATTTTTTTATATCCTTTTAAAATGCAAAACCCACTGGTTACTCCTAGTATATCTTGACCTCAGCCGAATATCATTCATTCATTCATAATATAAAGAAAATCCACAAAAACTGAGTGAAAAGTCACCAAAGAAATCATATCAAGTTATGTAGTAAAAAGGTTAATTTTGTATTAATATTGTTAAATCAATACATTTTGAGCTTATTAAGTACTAACTGGCTTTGTTGTTATTTTAGTAATAAAAAATTTATTTAATTTTTTAAAATTTTTGTTTATATTTATAGGAAAACCTCATAGAACGTGGCACAGAAGTCCCGGATGAGGCATCCATTGCAGAATCGCTTCCCGAACAAGATATCCTGATCCAATCTGTATGTGAGACAATGGTGCCTAAGCTTGTAGCAGAAGATATACCTTTATTGTTCTCACTGTTGAATGATGTGTTCCCTAATGTTGGATATACCAGAGCGGAAATGACTGGTGAGCAATTATATAATATATACCAGATAATATAAATTAGATGTTTAAGTATACTGACTGTAGTTAACATTACAGTGCATTATGTTAAAAACACAAGTTAGTTGTTATAAAATTAGGTATGAAAATTATAGCTGCTAGAGCTATCATGTCGTGGAGTGTTTTTTTTTTTTGTCACGTTATATCACTGACTAGAGGTGTGCTCCCGGCTCCGCACGAGTTTTTTACTACGCAATAGTTATTTACATCCTGTAATTTTATTTTTACTCGTATTGTTGATAATTTCATATGCCGTATCAATTGAGGAATGGTATATTTTTCCCATGTACAATTTTTATCAAAATTGATTGATAATTTTTTATTCTATTCTACGATTTGTAATGCATTATTAACGATTCTTATAACCTCTCAATTAAGGA
The DNA here is from genome assembly GCA_033032175.1 of Saturnia japonica. Classification (NCBI taxonomy): domain Eukaryota; kingdom Metazoa; phylum Arthropoda; class Insecta; order Lepidoptera; family Saturniidae; genus Saturnia; species Saturnia japonica. The sequence goes on along the minus strand of CM065321.1, from coordinate 7,796,128 downwards.
ATTACATATTATGCTTCCCGTCTACGAAAAGTAATTAGAATCGATTGAGAATTAAAGGAAATTTAATTTTTTTATTGTTATAGCCTATTAATTATTTAATTACTTATATGTACTCCATTTGTACAAAAGTTCATGAAAGTCCGTTAAGAATTGATGTAATTTAATATTACTGGAAAAAATTTTACGACTCGTAAAAGTATTATTGAAAATTGTCATAGCCATCATTCTTGAAATGACTTATGCTTCCCATGTACAAAATTTCATCAAAATCGATCACGAATTAAAGAATTTTTTTTTTACGATTTCTAAAGTAATGTTGAAATTTCTTATCCCTATTAAATTGACCAATGACATAAGCATCCCGTAAACAAAATTTCATAAGAATCGGTCAAGCCGTTTTTGAGTTAAATCCTTACATACAAACAGACAGACAAAAGAAATTTTAATGACATAATCTTGATCAGTATCATATAGTACAGTATGCCTTTTGGGAAAATATTAAATGTACAGACAGAACTACAGATGATATTTCACTACATGATATATTTTATATGTAGTGATTAGCAAAAACACTGAGCCACTATGGGGCTCGGCGATGACAATGAGACTACAAGTATAATATTTTCTCACACTGGCAAAGTTATCTCAGGATTATTCTAAATATAAAAAACTTCAAGGATATCAAAGACTAATATTGTTACGAATTTTATTCTAACAGATTCTCACATCTAGCTAATGGCACATGACACTGCAATATTCTTGTTTACCTCTTTCACACGCGTAGTTAGTTTTACTACTGCTTTTAAACACGCGTGCATATAAACTGCGTGTTGTAATGTAGCTTGACCTACATGAATTTATATCATGCTTTTAACTGGTGATTTCGATCCATGTAACTAATGTAGCAGGTGACATAAATATAAACCTGAAATTAATGTTGAATGCTTGTATGATTAATACCCCACGAGTCGTAATCTCTATCTCAACCTGTGCCGTAATCTGTTAATTTGTCAGTTTAGCGGTATGAGGTACATTTACGTCAAAACTTCACCAACAATCAGTTACTTACTTCTTAATGAAGAATATTCGTGAACTTGCCCGCTTCATTTTCACAACTCATAAATTAATGTATCGAGATATAATTTTTATACAGCATATATTTTAGTGTTTCTTCGTCTCTCCTTAGGATTAAAGAACGAAATACGTGCTGTATGTGCTGAAGAATTCTTGGTATGTGGAGAAGGCGATGAACAAGGATCTACTTGGATGGAAAAGGTATATTTGAATTTAAAACTAGAATTCAATTACAAAGATGATGTTTAGGTACATATATATTTATTTTCAGAAAGGTTTCACTAGTAACTGGTAGTATTTTACAAACATACAGCATTCATTTCATAAGTGTTGTTGTCTTGCACAGTTGTTCTGTGATACATGAATTCTGTATGCACAATAATTATTTTAGATATATGTAACACCCATTTGCATCCTAACCGAAAAGGTGATGGTTTTTGGTATTTTAGATAAAATAAATAAATTTATTAAAATCATGCCATGACGATCATAACAATATTTAACATTTTTTATTTATTTTAACATATACATACTATAACATTATTATGTTGCGAGAATGGCATTTTTACAATATCTCTTTAATAATCAAAACATGCAATAAATAAATATTAACATGTTACTAAAAAAATTGTTTAATAATTTAATACGGTTTTCACACGGACATGAATACAATATATATTATATAATAGATATATGATAATATGTTAGTATGTGAGTGTGAATGCGTATGCGTTTCCATGCTAACCCGTTAACGGCACGTAGAGGCGCAACGCGACAACGCGCGCGCTGCACAGCACGTGGATCGAGAAGGTCAGTGATTGGCCGGTGTGGGTGGTGTGGTTGCTCTCCTTTCTTCCCTCTCTCTATTATTTGTGCAAATTGTATGTCTGTGAGATTATTACAAGCACCGCTCATGTTCTACGTTGTATATGTCACATTCATGTTATTATATTTGTTTTAAGCTTTGTTTTTGCCGACTCTATATGACCAAACGTTCTTAGTGGTGGATAAAGGATTTCTTTCCCAAGAAAAAATATCTTTAACTCAACGATGCATCATTTCAATTATGATAAAAGAGTTTTCTCTTTAAGCTTAGGCAATTATTGAAATATTATTTTAATTGATTTTAAAACAATGTACAGTTAAAATATAATTTTAATTTTATGTCTGAAATCAATTTTTTAATAGTAATGATGAACAGAATACGTTCCTTTACCTGTTCATTTATACTGTCATTAATTATTATATTACTATCAGCTTGAACAACGCTTTACCACTTACCACTTGATGGCGATATGAACTCGGCTTTCATTTTTTTCTTTATAAACACATTTCATCTTTGCTTTCTCCAGCAATAAATTTAAAAATTGTTCATTAACATATTATGTATTAATATACATTTCAGGATTTTTAGCCAAAATCTTTGCTCACTGAATATGTTTAAGAAATCCTATAAATCTAATTTCAATTCATTAAGAAACCTATAATGTATTCGGCTTCTTACAGTATTCTATAGACTGTAATAATAATAGCCTTTAGCGTGTTTATATTTAAACATCCCTTTAGCTGTCTATCTGTGCTAATATTGACACAAATGTATACAGTTCAAGCACCACATAATTATAAGAATTAGTTACAGTAATTAAACTAAATTAATATAAACAGGTACTTCAGCTATACCAGATTTGCAAACTGAACCACGGTCTTATGATGGTCGGACCTTCAGGTAGCGGTAAATCAACAGCTTGGCGGGTTCTGCTCAAAGCTTTAGAGAGGTAATTCTTTAATAACGATCTCATAACATTTTTGTAATGAAACGTGTGTTATATATTATGTAATACAATATACTGTACAGGTATGAAGGCGTTGAAGGTGTCGCTCATGTAATAGACCCAAAAGCGATGTCCAAGGAAACACTGTACGGTGTGCTTGATCCCAACACACGGGAATGGACTGACGGTCTATTTACTCATATACTAAGGTATGAGACACAATAACATTATAACAACTTTTTATATAGTACTTTTTTTTGACAATATTTAAGTGACATATAAATATTACCCTCAGGCTTTTTAAAATGTTTTCATTGAATGGTAAAATCATATTCGTTATCATTTATCTCGACATCAATGAATGTATTTTATAAACCAGGAAAATTATCGACAACGTCCGTGGTGAAATTCACAAGCGTCAATGGATAATATTCGACGGTGACGTCGATCCCGAATGGGTCGAGAACTTGAACTCGGTGCTGGATGACAATAAGTTGCTAACGCTTCCAAACGGTGAACGGCTCTCGCTTCCGCCCAACGTGAGAATTATGTTTGAGGTAAATGAATAAATCTCGATTTTACTAAACTCTCTTTTAATGTATACGTTAAGGATTTATTGTAATATTTAATTCATATATTATTAACTGAACTTTTAAGGTACAAGATCTGAAATACGCAACTCTCGCTACAGTATCGCGATGTGGAATGGTCTGGTTCTCTCAAGATGTACTCACTACAGAAATGATTTTTGAAAACTATCTGTTGAGGTAGGTAACTATTTTTAAAAACTTCCTTCATATATTTTTTAGTAGCAATTGTGCCCGATGGTAAGCGCAGTACAATCCAAAAAACAACGGCGATCACTAAGAGATCGGCTGTCAGGCTGGTTTGCAAGACTCTGCACCTGGATTTACCTATACTGACTGATACCGAAATGCAAAAACCACAAAAGAGAATCACTATGATGAGTTTATCACTATGAGCATGGTGGCCGCGACACAGACGGCCACAGACACCTTAACACCATGTTTGGTTACTGCATATATACTGTCTTATCCCTGAACATGATACGCCTTGTCACGTCACTAAGGAAAGTATAAGGTTGCCTGTCCACTGAAGCGGAGCAGAGCTGTGGAAAGTTAGACCAATAGAAATGCATGAAAATCTAGACATGCAATTCTATTGGGCGACATTTTCACAGCTCCGCTCCACTTCAGTGGACAGGCATCCTTACACCTGGTGTAGGGTAATCGCGATCCAGTCGAAAACAATTGTTAAGTCACCATCCAAAATATTTATAGAGACTTCAACTCATCTTTGCGCGCGACCTTATGTGTGAGTGAGATGGTAAACATGCAGTTTGTGCTTGTATGATAGTGACACGGCAGTCGTCTTCCGATCAACACGTGTTTTTATCGATTAGTTCTACGGGTAAAGTCGGTAATAAAAATGACAGGTTCGTTACAAAGACAATGTTTCACCTAATGCTTCATAATGCTTCGTATCACAATGATGAAAACATTAAAATGCTGAATTCTAATTTGGGTGGGTAACGGAAAAAATAATCAGCAATATGGTATAAAAATTCTTCAACTACCACCACATCATCCTAAACCCTATAGAAAATATTTGGGGAATTTAAAAATATTAAAAAAAAAAATTGAACAGAACATAATGAAATTAATAGAAAGTTAATTATTTGGTATTTCTAGTAGAGTGATACGGAATATATTCCATAAACATGCCTTTACCTAATTGAACTGTAAAATTATTTTAAATTTAGTCAGATAAGATGTAAAAATTTTCGACATAATATAAGTAAAATAGGGAACAGAATTTTCTTGTGTACTTGATTGTACCTCTTGACGCGTGCGTGTTATCACTAATCTATACAGGCTTTACGCACACCTATGTGTGCCATGAGCACAAATGAGTTCAACTGCTGCCTTATACCCAGCTTAATTTTTATGTTTGTCATATTCAAGTTAATTATACTATAAATAATCTTTGTTCAGATTGAGAAATATTCCTTTGGAAGATGGTGAAGAAGATTCGTTCAGCATTGTAATGGCAGCTCCGACACCTGGAAGTGACCAAACCGTTACAGAAAGTATCTTGTCTCCTGCATTGCAAGTAAGTTTTAACACATCATTATTGATCTCTACGGCTATGAAAGACGGTATAAATAGAGATATGAAGACATTTTTTTTCTGACTGTACATGCCAATTTGAGAATGACATCAGATACAGAAATGACATATGAATTCTAAAACTTCGGCTGATAGTTCATGACATTTTTGTAAATTAAATTTAAAAAAAAAAATGTTGTGGGTATTAAAAATCTGTGAAAATGTGAACGCTGATTAAAATGTTTACTTTTTTGTCTAATTCATATTGTTAGAATAAAACGGAGCTAAAAAGAAGCATTACTTATATTTAATCCGGGTTTATAGGTGAGGTTATTTCTGAAATTTTTTGAAAATTTCATTTACAAAATTACTTACATTACGACATCAAGTTAGCTTGTATAAGAACTTTTTTTAATGTATTATTTACAGACACAACGCGACGTAGCTTCTATACTGCAGCCTTTGTTCTTTGGTGATGGTCTTGTAGTGAAATGCTTAGAAAGGGCAGCCACACTCGATCATATCATGGACTTCACACGGCACCGGGCCCTCTCATCATTACATTCTATGTTGAACCGAGGTGTTAGGTAATTAATTAATCCCTTATATTTGTATCAATACTTTTTTAAATTCTTTATAGGTTTTAACGTTTGGCCACAATCTTAGAACCTGATCTTATGTGACGGTGTAGTGTGGTTACAAGCTAAGCCTAGTGGGGCAACTGGACGGTGGTAGCTAGCTAAAAAAAATTAAATGAATTTTTTATATAATACGGTATCGGTTGACCGTGAAAGTAACATCGCTAATAATTTAAACGCTTGAGAAATGTTCTAGTACAGGGGTGCTCAACCCTATAGCGTCAGCATGGCGTGGTAATCTACCACAAAATATTTTATAATGAAAAAAAAAACAGTACAACAATTTTTTGTATACGTTGTGGACGTTTTCACTGTATGTGGAGAAAATAGAACTGTTTCTCGGTGTTTGAAATCGCCAATACGTCCTGAGCTGGCGTGGTGATTAGGCTCATACCTTCCCTTGGGAAGAGGTCTCTTTGCCAAACTGTGAAGCAATAACAGGCTGGTATTATTTCCAAGCCACGGTGAAGCTATATAAGCCATCTGAGGCTCCAGTCCCTTATGGCTAACAGTATAGTCAGTTCCAAAAAAGGCTCGTATTATTATTGTAATATTTGTTATATGTACTTTCAGAAACATTCTAGGCTACAATAGGCAACATCCTGACTTCCCTATAACAAATGAACAGTTGGAGGCGTATGTCCCTAAATGGCTTGTATACTCTTTGTTATGGTCATTCGCCGGTGATGCTAAATTAAAGGTCAGTTCTTTACATTTTATTCGTTATATTTATTTGCTTTATGCACTCCTTTTTTTTAAATTGGGTTTTTATTGTTGGCAGGATCGCAATGAACTCGGCGACTTTATAAGATCAGCGAGTACAATGCAACTGCCTAATTGTGGGCCAAATCAACATATCATTGACTTTGAGGTACGTTTTTCGTCAAGTTCTCTATATTTATTTGAATTCATTTAATATTTTTATATAATGTGTGGTAACGCCATCTCGCGTTTCATATATTTACCTACCATCTCCCACCTCTTTCCCCGTCGTGTACGTTTGGTTACCGACACCATTCTGTCTTCGCCACGCGCTCGCACAGCGGTCGAGATTTTTTATTGTTCACGCACCCAGCGCTCCCGCGAGAATCGCCTAAATTCGCGAACTACTTTCTCGATATATATATATATATATATAAGGACGGCTGCAAGACAACCAGGAGCAGATTTGCCGATACACAGCAGAACGAAACCAGGTCAGTTCACGACGTCCTTTTTCCTTCCCAACGCAACCCCGCGCCATTGTGGCATATTATAGGGCACTTCGCGTGTCAAGCGCTTTTGAATAGTAACTTGGTTGATTTGTGGAGATACACTATTGTACACTGTATAAATTTAATTTTAAAACATTTGTATGTTGATTTTATTACCACTTTTATTAACCTTACCATATGTAAAAAAATGGGATACACTTGTAAATTTGTTTGATATTATTTCGAATAGGTGTGCGTTACTGGAGACTGGGTACCGTGGTCAGCTAAGGTACCTCAAATCGAAGTTGAAACACATAAGGTGGCCGCACCAGACGTTGTTGTGCCGACCCTTGATACAGTACGTCACGAAGCCTTGCTCTATACTTGGCTGGCTGAACAAAACCACTAGGTATGTACTTGTTATTGAATCAGACTAATCAATGTCGATTTCTATATTCGCGTTTGTTAGTTATATGAAAAATCAATCTTCAAACCCTATAACCTCAAAGAAGTAATGATAAATATTATATTTTTCCCAGATATACTATTATGTACCTACTAATATTTATATTTGGTGTATATAAGATTGATTGATTTATTTATTTTACATTAATGTGTTTTGTAATAATATAAACTAAAATATTTACATTACCAATACCTTGAAATATATACTATCAATAATTTATTTTCGAAAAATCGTAACGTTAAAATTATCCAGTTAAATATCCGTTAAAATATTATTCAGTGCTTTGCGGTCCACCGGGTTCTGGCAAGACCATGACGTTATTCTCAGCGCTGCGAGCCTTGCCGGACATGGAAGTGGTGGGACTCAACTTCTCATCAGCCACCACACCCGAACTACTACTCAAAACCTTTGACCACTACTGTGAATATAGGAAAACGCCTAATGGTGTTATCCTTGCACCAGTGCAGGTCTGTGTTGTTTTCCCTTGAAACTATACAAATACGTAATAATTAGATTAATATTATTTGTTAAAATGTACTGTAGGCAAACAAGTTTATTAGTATCCTAATAAATGCTACAGTTGTGTTTTTTATTTTTGTTACTTCTTCATGCTCAAACTGCTGGACCAATTTTGATGAAATTTGGTATGCAGGTAGCTGACACCTTGAATTAACACATAGACCTTATTTTGAAGGTGACTTTTAAATTATACGCTGGTGAAACCGCAGGGCACATCTAGGTATTTACATAAAATCTGCTTATTTAAAAAAAAATATATATATTATGATGGACCGCTGTCAGATTATAAATAATATCTACAGTATCTTCAATCTGTCTTGCGGTTGAATAAATGTTTTTTAGAAGAAACATTCTGCTTATCCTATAAGTATAGGCCTTCATATTATTTTTTCATCAAAAAGTAAAAATTGACTTGTTTGAAAAAACACTCTTGAATAATGTTCACAGGAGCTTGCTACATTTACCAAGCACATATTACCATTTTAGTAGATATGTATATTTTACAATTTACATTTATTTTTATTAGTCAAACTATATGCTCTGCATTTATTAACATATGTAGTTGTTCATAGAAGTTGAATTTTTATTTTATATTTTAGCTGGGTAAATGGTTAGTGTTATTCTGTGACGAAATCAACTTGCCTGATATGGATCAATATGGCACACAACGCGTCATATCATTCTTGCGTCAACTCCTCGAGCACAAAGGCTTTTATCGAGCTAGTGGTACGTATATAATTATAATATCATTACACTATATTTATTTTAGAGTTTATAGAGACAACAAACTATTGTATCGAGCTTACGTCTTACTTTTGTGTCAAACCTGAAAAACGGCGTAGCTCATAGTCGTTCTAGGTACGAAAATTACATATACAAGCAGTATGTTTAGTAAATCGTACACTTGATAGTAGCATTATGCTAATTAGTAAACACATTTTTAAATGCACATCAAAAAATTTATCACTCTTTATTTTATTTACATCAATTAAATATTTTTGCATTAAAATAATTATTGTAATAAAAACAAGACAAATCTAAAAAGACTAGTACGTGTAGCAGATTATGAGCCGGTAGCGCAGTGGAAGTTATTTGTATTAATAAATAAAACCAGCATATAAAAGTAAAGAACAGGAAAAAACATATATATATAGTAGCAAAGATCTTTACACAACAAAAGAGAACTATGTGACACATACCAAATTTAAAATATGGAAGATACAAATTTATTATAAAAGAGTATCTACTCAACACGCTCCCTTAAATTGTACCTTCCAAAACATAGTATAACTATCTACTATATACTTAGAGAAACAAACAAGGTATATAAACATAACAGCACATAAATTTAAGAAACTAAGTAACGCCTAAACCTTCCATACAAAAATAATGTTTCTGCTTAGGCAGTGGTTTCGTTAATATATCACCAAGCATCAGTTCTGTTGGAATATATTTCACCACAATATCTTTGTTAGTTTTTTAACGTATCTCTCAAGAAATGATACTTGATACTAATGTGCTTACTGCGGGAATGGAATACGGGATCTTTCGATAACGCTATTGCTCCCTGATTGTCCGCATGTAATTGTACCCTGCTCACAGTCGCTAACCCGATTTCAGTCAACAAACTATTTAAGTAGATAGCCTCTTTCATAGCTACCGATAAACTTACATATTCTGCCTCACAAGTAGAAGTCGCGACACACCTCTGTTTTTGTGACTTCCAGGATATTGCTGCACCAGCTAAGGTAAAAACATAACCTGAATAACTACGTCTATCTATAATACAATTGCCCCAATCACTATCAGAATATCCCTTAATAGACTTACCAGTTTTCTTATAAACAAGACCATAATCACGCGTCCTTTTTAAGTAACGCAGGATCCTCATTGCCGCTTTCCAACAATTTTTATCTGCTTTATCGACAAACTGACCCATTTTTGCTACTGCATTTGCAATATCTGGCCTGGTACCTACGGATAAATATATCAAACATCCTATTAACTCCCTATACGGAAAAATAGAACCACTATCAGTATAAATATTCTGTAGTTTTAAATTAACCTCCATTGGTGTGGCATTTGTATCCTTACAATCTTGGAGTCCAAAACGTTGTACTATTTTATTTATGTATTGAGATTGTGTCAACTTTATGACGTTGTCACTTCTATCAATATCTATTCCCAATATAAACTTTGCAATTCCATAGTCTTTCAATTCGAACTCTTTTCCTAATTCCTTTTTAAAATCCAGAATACAATCTTTTTTCTGACTTGCAATCAAAATATCGTCCGTATATACACAGACAAAGAGTTTTGATCCGCAGTCGTCAACCTCTTTAAAATACAAACACGGCTCATTTAATGACTGCTTAAAGTTCATATTCTTCAATTTTTCGTCAAGTCTTATGTTCCACTGGCGTCCAGATTGCTTTAAGCTATACAAAGACTTGCGTAAACGGCAAACATTGCCACCCGCTCGTATGTCCGCTAACATTTGCTGCGCCTGTTTCTTGACTAAAAAATCTTCCGTTTGTAACAATTTAACGAGACTTTCTTTTAAAAACTCCGGTATTTTCATGTATACCTCTTCGTCTAGATATCCATTCAGATAGGCTGTGTTGATATCTATCTGATGTATTTCCATATCTAACTCAATAGCTAAAGCGGATAACAATCTGACAGTATCAAGCCTCATCACTGGCGCAAAAGTATCACGATAATCAATACCGTATCGCTGACTGTAACCTTTGGCAACCAATCTGGCTTTTTTCTTTTCAGATTTGTCCACATTTTCTTTGTAGTTAGAACGAATCGACATCCTACTACATCACGATTTGAGGGCTTCTTGACAATTTCCCTCGTCCGGTTTTTAACGAGACTTCTTATCTCTGAAGTAATCGCTTCTTTCCAAAGCTTTTCTTCACTACTCGATAACGCCTCTTTTAACGAAATTTCCATTGCATTGCCCACGAAATCTTCACAATCAGTAAATTCATCTAAACTTACAGCTGTTTCTTCATTGCTGGCATTATTTCCACCTACTTCACTCAACTCATCTTCGTCTTGCTCTCGTTCGCTTCTCGTTGCACTGACAGTTCGGTACACCTTCTTCGGCCTACCTACTTGACCTCTTTCAATTCTAGGTCTGCCTGGGCCTCTTCGAACTTCTTCTAGGACAGTACTATCACTCAAAGTAGGCTCATGTTGAGCTGACTCTTCAATATGAGTCTTTGAAGTCGATGGTTTAATTTCTAAGTCCACATACTTGACTGGCCTCCCTTCTTGTGATTCAGTCACAACCTGTAGTGGGTCTGTTTTGTTCTCGTTTTCAGATGTGTTTACGTCTAAAAACCTTACATCTCTTGCAACAATCAGTTTACGATCATTCGGCAACCATACTCTATATCCTTTTTGGTCTCTAGGATATCCGACAAAAATTCCTTCTACACTACGAGCTGTAAATTTATCCTTATTTATATCCTTATCTAAAATAAAAATTTTATTTCCAAAAGGTCTTAAATAATTTATATTTACACGTCTATCAAAGAATTTCTCATATGGTATTTCGCCATTAATCGCGGTAGATGGGCACCTATTTCTAACATGACATGCCGTCACTACAGCATCCGCCCAAAACCCGCCTGAAAGTTTAGATGATAACAACATGCATCTTGCCATCTCAACCAGTGTTCTATTCATCCTCTCAGCTACACCGTTTTGCTGTGGAGTATGAGGAATCGTTTTTCTTCTAGAAATTCCTTCTTTACTCAAGAAGTCATCAAACTCTTTATTACAATACTCACCGCCATTATCAGTTTGTAAGTATTTTATTTTCTTGCCAGTCATATTTTCTTGCCAGTCATATTTTCTACATAATGCTTGTATATTTTAAACACAGTAAAAACCGAACTCTTCTTACTTAATAAATATACCTCGCACCATCTCGTAGAATCGTCGATAAACGTCACAAAATATTTCGCGCCTCCTAAGGCTGCATTTTTCATAGGACCACATACATCGGAATAAACTATTTTTAGTTTTTCATTACACGGTCCGCTCGAGTAAGAAAAAGGAAGAGAACTCATTTTACCACGTATGCATATTTCGCAATTACGCAACCTATTGACGGTACTCGTATTAGTTCCGACACGTAAATTGCAATGGTCTAAGAGTTTTGTTAGATCGTTTGCATTTAAGTGACCCAAACGCTCATGCCATTTTAAAATATCGCTTTCATTAGAAACCGATGAAGCTTGAGCACACTGTTCCTTTACATAATAAAGATTATCTTTTCGAAATGCGATTAACTTCACATTACCATCAGTATCAGTCACTAGAGCCCTATGATCCCTAAACGTAACATGAAACCCCTTATCGGTAATTTTTGCAACTGAAATCAAGTTAGTTCGCAAATCAGGAACATATAACGTGTTAGGTAGTTCAACTACACTTTTGAAGTTAGTATTATATGCAGACAATCTTACTGTACCTTTACCTTGTACTAGAGCACTCTGATTAGTAGCCAGAGTCACTTTACCGTCAGAAGGCTGTAAAGTTTTTCCAAAATAGGTTTTATCGTTACATAAATGACTCGTACAACCGCTATCGATAATCCAGTTTCCATTCTCGCAGTTTCCAAAGTGACAATCACCTGAAACACAATTAAATGTTACAAAACTAGTATCGACCTTTTCTGTTGTTAATTTATTTTCTGATACATATTTTACCAAATCCTTCTGTTTTAATTTATTACATTCCGAAGCTTTGTGTCCCTTTTTTTTTGACGTTTAAAACATTTGTAAACAAACTTAGACATTTTATCGACAGACTGTACAGAGTTTGATCCAAATTTCTTCTTATTTCTCTTCAAAACATTGAAAGTATTATCGCTACTCGATCTCCTAGCATTGCTTTCTTCAAGAATTTTAATTTTTAATATCTCCGGGTCCGGAAATGTATCTCTAGACTCAATTGCACACCTGAAATTCTCGAAACTTGATGGCAAGCTAAACAATAGCATTATCGATGCTAAATCATTGTGAATTTCTACGTCTATCTCGTGTAACTTGCATTTAGCGTCAAAGAACTTGGCCAAGTGTTCGTGAATATCATCACCTTCGCTCATTTTACATAATATGAGCTGCTTCAGTAAGCTAGCCTTCCTAGCTGGTCCTTTCGAAGCATATACCGACTCAAGTTTCAACCAAACATCGTTTGATGTCTTACACTCTCTTATATGTCGTAACTCGCTCGGGCTCATCGCTAAAAGTAGCTCTGCCTTCGCTTTTGAGTCTTGTGACTCCCATAAAGCCGCCTCTGGTAATTCGACTGGCTTTGGTTTACTACCATCTACGTATTCCCATAAATCGTTCTTTATTAAAATCGCCTGTGCGTGTACCTTCCAGGAATCATAGTCATTCCTACCAAGAACCTCGATCCTCACTGTAGTCATGGTGCCGCCCTTTTCGCTGCTCCACTTACAATTGATCTCTTTGCACTTTTATTCGACGATCACATATGATAACTCTTCTTTCGTTATCCACCGATTTTATTTATATACTATTATCGGCAACTGGGCCCATAACCATTGTAGCAGATTATGAGCCGGTAGCGCAGTGGAAGTTATTTGTATTAATAAATAAAACCAGCATATAAAAGTAAAGAACAGGAAAAAACATATATATATATATAGTAGCAAAGATCTTTACACAACAAAAGAGAACTATGTGACACATACCAAATTTAAAATATGGAAGATAAAAATTTATTATAAAAGAGTATCTACTCAACAGTACGTACTAAAAATAATTCGAAAATATGCATCAATATATAGTATATATTTTTTCTTCTAATGCGCGACAAAAGAATATAGTCCATGTACGAAATTATTATTTTCATATCAAATATACTGATTGCACATCAAATTAACCAGATCGTACAAACGTAATACTCATACATTATAATATTTAATTAAAAAGGGTAAGTACGATAGTTTTATTTAAGGTTTAGCCATTCAAAAATAAATAGGTAGCGAAGAGCGACCGAAGGGAACTTCGAGCGTGTTAGGTTTCTTGCGATGAGGAAAAGGACAAGTCGAGCGATCGTGCCGAGGCAGCGGCCGGCCGGTGAGTTCCATATAAATTGCCGTATGCGTTAAAAAAATAGAAGCTTTATTATAAAAAGAAAACCAACTTTAATAATTTTAAACAGTTCCCCTCGTGTATCTTTGAAGTTGGAAGTCCAATGCCAATGAAATTAAATTGTTGTCCCATTCTGAGGTATCCAACAAAAAAGAATCATCCAAATTGGTTCATAAACAAAATGTTATGGCATAACAACCATAAAGAATAGTAATATTTGAATTGAGTAACGAAGTGAGTATTTTGTTGAAGTCGGTTAACAATAATGAATTACAAAGTTTATTGTGCCCTAGTTATATTAATAGATATTCGTTCATAAAAAAACTAGCGATTCGTTACGAACTCAAATTGTTGCTAAAGTAATAATATTCTGAGGTAACTATTTTGCTGTGCAATCTGTATTTTTGATTAGGATTAGTATTTTTGTAAAATAAAAAAGCAAGATTTTATGAACTGAAAAAAATGTTTGTTCAATAAACTTCGTTTTCAAAGGAAAAATAATTCAGTCTGTACCCGACTGGATCGCGATCACCATGCACATGGTAATTAACCCGTCACACTGGCTCTCTTTTGAATTGTCGTGATTCGGGATCAGCAAGTATTTAACCAGCCGCTGAGAGGCTTATAAGTCGGCATGATAACGACAGCCGGCGATGGATTGTCGCTCTCTCGGTGAATGCGCCGGTGTTCTTGGATTTTACTTTGCTGATCACCAGGCACAATGCCGTCACTAAGTCTTGCTACCATAAAACAAATCGTTAAAAGGGCAATAAATATAACTAAGATTATGAATTACCTACAGATCACTCGTGGGTGCACCTTGAGCGTATTCAGTTTGTTGGCGCTTGTAATCCACCCACTGATCCCGGAAGAAAGCCACTCTCTCATCGGCTTTTACGTCACGTTCCTGTTATTTACGTCGATTATCCTGGCGAAACATCTCTTGAACAGGTTTATTAATTTGCATTGATTTTCGATTTATCAAAATAATATTTTATCTTTTAAAGTTTTTAATCATTGAAGAAAAAAAACATAAGACATCATGGCATGCCTGGTACCTATATGTGATACATCTAAATTCAGTCATATTTTTATATTAATATATAGATAAAGGAAATCGAACAGAAACACGTATTCAAATAGTTTAAATTTAGTTTTACATTATTGATAAATTCACTTAATATCAGTATATTTACTAATAACCTGTAAAAAACCACACAATTAGATAGAGAAGTGTTCAGTATACATTTTGAGATGACAGCGTCGAGTCGTAAAGAGCCGACCAGACGCGAAGGTGCCCGAATGGCACGTCGTGACGTTCCATCAGAGCGCTTTTACTTTAGTACAAACGAGCTATTAGAGATGATTGACATCAAATAAAATATCGAAAAAATGAAGTTATACTTTTTACTTTTGAAAAAGTTTATTGTGACCTAAAATATTTTACAGATCTATGGCACTTTCACACGTGCTATGTTACGTATGCAACCTGCACTACGCGGGTACGCGGAACCGTTAACGCAAGCAATGGTAAAGCTTTACCTCGCGTCACAGGAGCGTTTCACTCAGGATATGCAGCCGCACTACGTATACTCGCCTAGAGAGATGACTCGATGGGTTCGAGGAATATGCGAAGCTATTAGGTAATCTACTGAACGATATAAAGTGTTATTAAACAAACATTTAACAAGAAGATAATATGATTTAGGCCAAATAAAAACCATTTATATAAGTGTCATACATGGTATAAATATAGAAAATATGATTTTGTTTGATTTAACAACATAATGCACAGACAAGTTGATAATTAATCATTTTCTAAATATCATTTGCAGACCTTTAGACAACCTATCCGTAGAAGGACTTGTAAGATTGTGGGCGCATGAGGCTCTCCGCTTGTTCCAAGATAGATTAGTTGAGGACTCTGAGAGACAATGGACCGATGAGAATATCGACACTGTCGCTATGCGATTTTTCCCAGGTAATTATTTAACTGCTATAGAAACGTTTTACTATAATAGATCATACAATATCAGACCATGTAATTTTAACGTGAATATACATTACAGGAATAAACAGGGAACAAGCTCTAGCTCGCCCCATATTGTACAGTAACTGGCTAAGCAAAGATTACGTGCCCGTATTAAGAGATCAACTTCGTGAATACGTCAAAGCTAGACTTAAGGTATCCCGTTTTTTTTATTCTACAATTTGAAGATGTATGATGATAGGTTATTTAGAAAGAATGGAGCCGTGGGATATGCTCGGTGTTATATGTTTATGCCAGTATCGTCAGTGTAAATAGATTTTACCTTTTCACGTGTTAACTTGCCGCATTAACATAACTTCATGCTCATGACTCCATAAGTAAGTTATACCTACAATTAAATTCTATGTAAAAATATATTTACTATTTACCATTTTAGTTTAGAAAATTACAAACACATTTTTATTCGTAGTGAAAATATGGTTTTTTTAATAGGTGTTCTATGAAGAAGAGCTGGATGTACCTCTGGTATTGTTTGACGAAGTGTTGGATCACGTGTTGCGTATCGACCGTATATTCCGTCAACCCCAAGGGCACTTGTTGCTGATCGGTGTGTCGGGCGCGGGCAAGACAACCCTCAGTCGCTTTGTCGCCTGGATGAACGGATTGAGCATCTTCCAAATAAAGGTATGATAAATATTTTAAACATTCGCCCTTTAGCGCCCAGACAGTGAAAAAGAGTTTTTTTAATGCTGTCTGTATAATGCTTTGTATTTGTTTAATATTTTTTTTAATTTACACTTCTTTATACGAGTTATGAAAAAATAAAACAAAGTCTACTACACCATAAAGTTGCTTGCTAAATCTGTTCTTGTTTTATTACAGCGAAGATGAATTATGATGAATGCTCTTTAGTGGAGTATGTAGATAATTATTGTATCGCTAAATGTCTATATAATATTTTTGTGGTGAAGATAGTGCGTCACATAAATTCGAGTGTGACTATTCAAAGAAAAATTACTTCTAATGCTATGCGAATTACATAAGTACACTCAACTACATTTTTAGATAAATTATTGTAACAAAGTCAAAACTAAAAGAGTCTTTATTAATATTTAAATGTTATTGTTACCAGGTCCATAATAAATATACTGGCGCCGATTTTGATGAGGATTTGCGTTCAGTGTTGCGTCGCGCCGGTTGTCGTGATGAGAAGGTCGCCTTTATATTAGACGAATCTAATGTGCTCGACAGCGGCTTCTTGGAGAGAATGAACACGCTCTTGGCTAATGGAGAGGTTTGCTTTTTTTATTTCATGAGATTTATATTAAAATAGTATTTTTTCTTCCAATGTTGTGTAAAATAGCGATGCTTGATGGTGAAACAATAAAGTCGATCGTTCAGACAGTTTAAATGTCATCGTGGCTTTCGACTACAGCTTTGGTACCTTTTGAAAAACCAGCATCAGTAGAAATATTAATGACTATAACTACTCCAAAATCTTGATGGTTCTCAATGGAGGTTTTTAATCGCATGATAATAGTGGTGATTACGATTGTTTCGATTCTACATAATTATAATCATCTCCTAATCTTCGTACCGGGTATAAGATTAGTACATTTAAAGATTTTTTGTTATAAAATAAATGATTTTCTATTGGCCAGGTGCCCGGTCTATTTGAAGGTGATGAGTTTGCGGCTTTAATGACACAATGCAAAGAAGGTGCACAGAGAGAAGGACTGATGCTTGATTCTAATGATGAACTGTATAAATGGTTAGTGTTCATACTCATAACCTAATATTATTGACGATTGTTATAGCGTATGAACTGAAGAATGATATAAGCTTTCCTTGTACAGACAGAACTGCAGATTTGTTAATATAGCTAATTCTATAATTATGGTTAATTAATCGTAATAAATATTGTAGGTTTACGGGTCAAGTGATGCGTAATTTGCATGTAGTGTTCACAATGAACCCCTCGTCTGAAGGGCTGAAGGATCGCGCCGCCACATCACCCGCCTTGTTTAATCGATGTGTCCTCAACTGGTTTGGTGACTGGAGCGACGGTGCTCTGTTCCAAGTGTGTATAAAACCTTTATTTTACTTAATAAATTTAGGACCGTAAAGAAATCGAAAATGTGAGGGTTGTAGCCAGCCCTACGCCAAACTTTGTTTACTAATTTTTTTATTTAATTAAAAAATTATAATGAATAACATGAACACATTAAAATGAATGATTAAATATAGTAATCTGCTCAGTGGTCTTATTTGATTCGTACTATATCAAAAGCTGCAAAGTTACATTTGTTTGAGTTATTACTGTATATAATATTCCAGTGAAAACAAAATACGTTACGAAGAAATGATATAGTTTTCATCACACCTGCACGTAAACAGTTGCTGCGGTGCATAATATGCAGGCTATCTTGGGTGTATGCGTCTTTGCGGCTTTTACGTTTCTGAACGCTACATATTTGTGTTAAGTATCCATGGAACACTGGCCCACCAACCCCAAAAAAAACGCGCTTGGTAAATTTTGTAATTGTTGAGTTGACTAGTATTCTGAACTAATATTCATTAATGCATTTACATTTTGGAATTGAATAGAGTTTTAAGTAATGTCGTCGTCTTCCGAAGAGTGCGATTTTAGTGCAACACTGCCAGATATTGTCCATGCAGCTAAAGTAATAAATAAGTTTATACTAACATTATTTTATTTATTTACTCGCAAATGTGATAAAAAACCCTGTCTTCGACTTTGGGGTTCTAATAGACTCTCGTTAATAATTCCTTATTTACGGCCCCCGCAAGACACAATGTACTATTATGACGTGGACTGTTAATTAGTATTTTGCGTGAATTATGAGGGCTCTGGATACAGATTACATTAAAAACTTGCTGACGACTCCTCAGTGACTTTGACTAGGAATATAATTATATAGATGATGGAAAAGTTAATTGACTTACGAGTTTAAGGCAAACTTTACGTGATAGTTAATTAGACTTCTACCGTCGATATTTATATAAAAAGGTAAAGTAAGGTTATTTTGTATGTATATTTGCAAGAGGTAATCTCTGGAATTCCCGACCGGATTCTGAAAATATCCGTGAATGTCGCCTTAATTTTATATTGTAATGAACTCGAACGAAGTTGCGGATGATAAGGAGTATAAATGTTGTGCTGTTAGGTGGGTAAAGAATTCACGCGACGCATGGACCTGGAGAGCGCTGACTACGTACCGCCCGAGGAGTTCCCGAGAGCGTGCGGAGAGCTGGGCGCGCGGCCCGCACACCGTGAAGCAGTCGTCAACGCGTGCGTCTATGTACACCAGACACTGCACCAAGCCAACGCGAGGCTCGCCAAGCGTGCTAATCGCACTATGGCTATCACGCCCAGGTCACACGCACTACTGTTCTTTTTTGTACCTATTAGCTATTTATCCTAACTTTTATCTGTGTGGCCAATTTTTTTTACTAATAGAAAGTCCAACTGACGATACTGTACCTAATGGTAAGCACAGTACAATCTAAACACAACGGGTTACCACTGAGAGATAGGCCGTCGACGATCGTCACTGTCATGCCAGCCTGCAATCAATCCAAAATATTCAATGTGCCGTTTGGCATCATGGTGGTCGAGATCCAGTCTGCTACAGATACCCACCACTCCGCTTGATTACTGGATATACACCAATAGATCCGGGAAGGCAACACACCCAAACGAGCCGCTATGAAGGGTGTTACGCCTGGTGTATGGTGGTTGCGGTCAAGTCCGACACAATTGTCGTGTTCTAACCCAGCAAATAACAAAAATAGAGTTTACTTGCTGTCACTAGCATATATCGATAGGTGATTTCCATAAAAATAATTGCCATTGACAAAGAGTCTTGGGATCTAGGAAAGTATTTATATTAGAGCTTATACACTTGTTGTTTGGTACTGTTGAAATATTTAGAAAATTACTTATTCCATGTATTATTATAAAATTGTCTTTCAAATCTCAAAACAAGTTACAATTCTAAAGACTTCATTTAAAGTTTGCGTATTTTAAATAACGATACCGAAAATAGGTTAATGAATTAGAATAATCAGTCACTATCAGTAACTTTAACATACATTAAAATTTGAGGGTCCTGTACTGTTATAAACATTTATCTAGTTTATGGTTTAAAAAATGTCTGCGTTATATATCTGCTTTTGAAACTATAATGGTTATCTATTTTCCCGTTGTTGCAACATATTATCATGACTACTGACGATAATAAATTTATTTTTCTCCATCATGCATGGAAATATTGTCATTATTTTCGAAAAAAGAGCACGCGAAGTATTGAATTTAAGGACATGCCAAGAATGATAAAAAAGATCCAATCAAAGAGTATTTAATAACCCCAGCATGCCGTTTCATACGACACTGCTGGAGCGTTGTAATGTTCCAAATTCAAAAAACGCTCCTGCAGTGGATTTGATTTTCTTTGACCGTAAATTCGATGATTCGCGTGTTCGTTTTTCGAAAATAATAACAATTTTTCCATGCATGTTTGAGAAAAGCACTATATATGCCTCGGCGGAAATGGCAACTGGCTGTCTCGTATTAGTGAAGTCCTCGCCTAAGGCTCGGCTTTTAAACTCATATTCGACCAACAATTGCCTATTTCACGACCTTTGCAATAATGTAATGTAATACTATTACAGACATTACTTAGATTTCATTCAGCAAATGGTGAAACTGTATGCGGAGAAACGCGCTGACCTAGAGGAACAACAGCTCCATTTGAATGTTGGTTTGGGCAAGATTGCCGAAACTGTGGAGCAGGTTGAGGAGATGCAAAAGAGTCTCGCCGTCAAATCTCAGGTAAGAATCCCGCCATCAATTAGTAGAATTATATAGTCATTTGTGTTCATTTGTGGTCGCTTTTTATATTAATATACTGGCTGACCCGGCAGACGTTGTTCTGCCCTTTACATGTTACATCGTTTAAGTTACACTATCACAAGATTTATATATAGGTATATATTATGATTATTTTCAAGATACTTTAACCCTTACATGCGTACTGTACTGAAAACAATGTATTGAGTTCAAATCGATTTTTGATGTATTAATGTTATTTTCTGACAGAATGTGTAGACGATTTTATTTATCCTGAAAAAAGTAACATCTCAGGTGAAAATGCTACCATTTTGAATTTATTTCCTTTTAAATGTGTCACAGCAACTAAGCCAAAAAAGCTTTTTTTTATCATAAATCTTAATTATGTATTTATGGTTAATTTATTACACCATTACTTGTACAATGTTAAAGGAATTACAAGCTAAAAATGAGGCAGCTAACGCCAAACTTCGTCAAATGGTCAAAGATCAACAAGAAGCAGAAAAGAAAAAGGTCGAAAGTCAAGAAATTCAGGTAAATTTTTTTTCTATCGACTCTATGATACATTCAACCATGAATCAAGTATTTTTAATACACTTGTAAAAAATACTAGGTGGCGTTAGAAAAACAGACAAAAGAGATCGAAGCTAAACGACGTGATGTGATGGCGGACCTGGCGCAGGTTGAACCGGCTGTAATCGAGGCTCAAAATGGTTTGGTCTTCTACTTCCTTTGCATGCTCTCTAGATTTTGCTGTAGAGTTTTTGCTACTGCTAGTATATTTGAGGTCCCGAGTTTTAAATTGAGAACCTAATTTGTGACTACCGATACCCTAAATAGTACATTATTTTAGTATAACAATAAAATTTGTGTCATATCGTTTAATACAAACTTACAAATCCACTAGAATCAAGTATTAAAATTTTATTTGACAAGTTCGTTATAATTTTATAATACGCTAACTTTCATATATAAGTCGCACGGTAAAACGTCACTTAAATATTATTATTATATTGTTTAAGAATCTACATTTACGTATTTTGTTTTACGAGTGCTCAATGTCCGAACATAGTGTAGTTGAAAAAATATTTTAATGGCATACAATATTATATAGAAATGGATGTATATTCCTCACATTGAGCACTTCACTATAGTTTCTAAATCTTGGTTCGAAATATTATCGAGACAAGTTACCTAAAAATGTTCCATGTACTAATTTGAAGGTGTTCATCATTATTCAGTTTATGTTAAAGCAAACATTGAACTTCTGATTGTAAATATGCAATCAAACTGCCTGTCTCGACTATTTCCAACTATGACAAAGCCTAGTTTTAAACTTCAAGACAATCCTACAATACAGCGGTGCGGTCTATTAAGAAGCAACAGTTAGTGGAAGTACGTTCTATGGCGAATCCTCCTTCTGTGGTGAAGATGGCGCTTGAATCGATATGCACTCTGCTCGGAGAAAAGGGCGACACCTGGAAAGGCATACGTTCGGTTGTCATGAAGGATAACTTCATATCGACAATTGTTAACTTCGAGACTGAAAATATCACGTTAGTTTTGTTTATCTATACAAGTGCGCGTGCAACTCACTACACGCGTAACAGAAGCGAAACTTCAACAATTATTAATTAATCAATAAAACATCTTGTCCTTTTCTAATGCCTTACCCGTCTTTATTGTTTGACTTTGCGTATGTGCACACTTGTCTTACCTCTCACTCTCTCTTCCTCTGACACCCTCTCCCTCCCTCCCTATCTCTTTCTCTGACAAAGTATTTAATTCCATCCTTTTTGCGTCAGAATAGTTACGTTGAAAAGCGTTACTCTAAAATTCGACCTTGGAATTTCATTCTCATCATGTTCAAAGAAGTTTCACTTCAATAAAATAGACACAACATAAATTGAAATAAGTGAGGCTATTGCTTTAAATTAAAATCGGATGATATAATATTTAAAAAATTACACTTTAAATTCGATGAAGTATAAAATGTTATCTAAGTTTTGTTCTGTTCATTTAAAAATAAGAAAAAAGTTGAGTTATATTATTATTCGAAATCATAAATAACATTGTTTTGTTTCTTATTTCACTACATGCTATTCTCAGTTAGTAAAAATGTAATGTATTTAAAATACTTTTAGATAGCGACATTTAGAATGTTAAATCTACAAACTTAGTCATATTTATTGGCAAAAACATTATATATTTTGACTGTTATGTTGTTATGCATTATAATTTTAGTAAACTAATTTAACTGTATTGCATATTTTATTAAACATGTATGGACTGTTCTTGTAAACTATCTACATATAATTTTTCTTTATTGTTACTGAATGAATAAATTTTAGATAATTTTATTGTTGTAAATAAGCTAAGCCCGCTTGCATTATGTGACTGTTGTTATTAATATTATAAAATGTAACGCTCTGATACACTTGTATGTATGTAATTTAAAATGGCATATATGTAAGGCACACTAATTTAACGTGAATATTCGTGACTAACACAGCCTAAGCATTATCGTGTACGATAGATTAACAAACTTTTAACCTTTACCGACCGTGTTGATGTTCCTTTATTACAGGACGCTGGAGTGACTGAGGTCTTTTGAAAAGTGTCTCGATTCTTCAAATTGAAAGAATTAAATTTGCATTACTTTTTCTACATTTTTCTCTGCCTCACCGCTCATAAAAGCGTATATATTAATATCTGTAATGAAGTAATAATGCCAGCCGCATGGTCACATAAAA
Source organism: Saturnia japonica (assembly GCA_033032175.1). Taxonomy (NCBI): domain Eukaryota; kingdom Metazoa; phylum Arthropoda; class Insecta; order Lepidoptera; family Saturniidae; genus Saturnia; species Saturnia japonica. Next base: position 7,772,578 of record CM065321.1, on the reverse strand, counting down.
ATAGCTAAATGCCTTTTTTGTTTCTCTCTTTTTTTGTATTCTCTCGCTCTCGCTTCGTGATGGTGACGGATGCGACGGCTGGCTGATTCGCGTCGACGAACGACCACTTAAACTGTACAGCGGTGAAATCTATAAAGAAACAACATTTGGTGGAAGTGAGATCCATGGGAAACCCGCCGGCCATAGTGAAAGTAGCCCTCGAATCGATCTGCCTACTGCTCGGTGAGAACGCAACAGACTGGAAGGCGATACGTGCGGTCATCATGCGAGAGAACTTCATCAATAGCATCGTGTCTAATTTCTCCACTGAGGACATAACGTGAGCACCGATCGCTTGTTTTCCGTTCCCACCTGTTTGTTTGAATTCCCATATTCTTTGATAATAACAATGCAGGTATTGACCTATCTAAAATTATTGCTGCTTCATCTGACTAAAACAGATTATGAGCTTATTCGTAACAATTTTTGATGAAAATTAACATAAAGTAAAAAATAAAACAAATTTAGTTAAGACTTTGTTAAATGAAATAGCGATAATTTTTAAATCTTATTAAAAATACACGATTTCTCCGCTTGATGCATGCGTCTGAATAGTATAGCGGTGTGTGGTTTCTTGCATTGTGATAAGCTTAAAAATTATTGGTGCATTTAATTGACTGTTGCATTGTGGTGATGGTATTACATTTTTAATCTTCAGTAAGACTGATTTATCATTAAAATCGAGAACAACGTAGAAAATATAACAAAAAAAATACCTTTCGCAACATTTCAAGTAACATTAAATTAATAATTATACATTAATTTTAAACAGAAATAACAAGCAACAGTGAAGATTCATCGATTAATATAAACGCATGTAGTTCTCTTAAACATTCTATACCAATTAAATTGTCTACATAAAGATGATCTTAGAAATTCGTTTTTTATTATTATTATCGTTATTGTAAAGTGTTGGATAGGGCATAAGGATGCATGAATGTATTTGCCAATAAATAAAGTCAATTTGCGATAATGGAGCTCATCGGGTCGCCCCTGACGGTGAAATTAGCTTTTTTTTTTGTTCACTTTATGTTTTATTTGCTGTCTAATGTGTCTTTCCTTGGTATATTATCGTGTTTGTTCATATAATTTTGTTTTGTTATGTCCTGGTAAGTGACGTCCTTGTATTTTTGAAAATAGTATGACATGCATGAAATAATGAAAGAAAGCTCTGGGGATAGGGTCAAATTTCATTCATTCGTATAGTCTGGTTCATTGGAGTTGCACGTGCGCACGTAAAAATCATTCTTCAGTTTCTAGAATTTTCTTAAGTCGTTATTAATTTATTTGTTGTATGTTGTCAGTGATGAAGTTCGTGAAAAGATGAGGACTCGTTACCTTAGCAATCCTGATTATAACTTCGAAAAAGTAAACAGGGCTAGTATGGCATGCGGTCCTATGGTTAAGTGGGCTATCGCACAAGTAAGCAAAATATAATTTCCTAAGTATTTGTTTTTATAAGATATCATAAGTAAGACGCTGCTAGAGGCCCGGTCAAACACAAAGCGTTATTAATCTGGCGATAAGTCGCTATACCGCCAGGTCATACCGCCACATCAGACCGCTGCGCTGAAATTAAATTACTGAATCTACGGATAAATAAGAGTGTGTTAAAAAAGTTCCTGTTTATATTATACAAATCCACAGTTTTCCACTAGGCTTAGCGTGCTACCATCTTGGGCCACATCGTCACTTAAGACCAGGTGAAATTGTGGCCATAACGCTAAACCTATAACGATTTAAAAAAAAATACAAATAACAGCTTTCATATAAGGCAAGGCTATGGCAAGAAATTACAGAAGCAGTTAAATAGTTCTTCCATATCTGAATCAATTGACATCGTGATAAAGACCCCCAAGCCTGGTGAAACCGTCAAACCCTTCGGAGGCTTCAGGGCTCTTACGGCTAACGATCGAAAGGTCGAAAAAATCTTGATAAAAATGCTTGTAGTTGAAGGCGGTGGCGTTCGCTGTAGCGTTTGGTTTAGACATCTGTTTTACCCACTTGTCACTACAGTAATAATGTTTTGTGTTTGACGGGGTCTTAAGTTCTAAATATTATTTCCATAATATAATTTCTTTAATTTTCAACATGTAAACTTCCATGTATCTACTACGATTCAATTCAATAGTATCATCTGTAATTCCAAAAAATATTTAACTTACCCAATTTATTATTACATGCAAATACATATAGTTAATACACAAAAAGGCAATTTGTAGCGTTAATAACTTTTTTTTTTGTTGTATATTTATAGATTGAATACGCTGATATGTTAAAACGTGTTGAGCCTCTCCGTAACGAATTAAAAGCTCTTGAGGATCGAGCTCAGAGTAATGTCCAAGCTGGTGATGAAGTACGAGAGTTGATCGCTCAACTGGAGAAATCTATCGCTTCTTATAAGGAGGAATACGCGCAGCTTATAAGTCAAGCTCAAGCTATTAAGACGGACCTTGAGAATGTACAAGCTAAGGTGAGGTTTTGAAATAGATCCATATAGGTAAACCTAAATAGTCGATAATTTACTAAATAAACGGGACATTCGTGTTAAAATTTTATAAATTCGATTTATAAAAAGCTGCAGTCAAATAATTTTAAACATAATTTCTAACCATACTGCCTAGGTCACATTTATTGAAAGTCTTATTTCTACTTCCTATCTCATAATAATTAAAAAACTTTATTATATTTAAATATTGGTAACAATATGAATGTAATGATAAGGTATATATATATAACTTATTAAATGTAGTATTTACCAATTATTTTTGTATTAATAGGTTGACAGGTCTATAGCATTGTTGAAGAGTTTGGTAATAGAAAGAGAGCGCTGGGAGGCGAGCTCGGAAACTTTCCGCTCGCAAATGAGCACAATAGTTGGAGACGTTCTTCTATCCGCTGCCTTCATCGCTTATGGCGGATATTTTGATCAGCACGTGAGTGTTACACATTATTTCATAGATATAGGTCACGTTTCAGGAAATCCGGCCTTAGATTAACAATAATAATTAGGAGATAAGAGAAAATGTTGACAGAATCTTTTTATATTCCAATTTAAATTATCTTTTAGAAATTTGCCTCATTGAACGTGTTCTACCGTCTGTTTCGTCTATAATTTTTACGGTAATATCGATCGCGACACGAACAGAAAAGTTCGCTCTTTAGTCAGTTTAGCTAGTCATATCATTTGGACTGCGAAGTTCTGAAACTGTTCCACGTTCCTTCCTTCCTACAACATGAAGTCCTTCAAACATAACGTGAAGAGACCTGTAGAGCAGGCCAGTGTGACAGCAACGACTGCCGATAGATGTTGATCCCTCGGTGGTCGCCTATGTTATTTATTGGATTACACTGTACTTACCATCACGTATACAATGTAGTCACTTTACTAGGCTACGATAAAAAAAATGTTTAACCTAAGTTTCGTTCTGCTTTATTATAAATACATAGTAAAACAAGAATTTTTATAATGATAACACTTGATTTCCAGTACCGCCAAAATCTATTTTCAACCTGGACTGCACATTTGGCCGCAGCTAATATCAAATATCGTGCGGACATAGCGAGAACCGAGTATCTCAGTAACCCAGACGAGAGACTACGTTGGCAAGCAAACGCCTTACCCACTGATGAACTATGTGTGGAGAACGCTATCATGCTTAGGGTAAGTTTATTATGCCTAATTCTTCTACATTGATAGCTATGCAATTATCTAAAACCTGATAATCTACTTGTAGCGATTCAACCGCTATCCGCTAATTATCGATCCGTCCGGGCAAGCTACCGAGTTTATAATGCGTGAATTCAAAGAGCGGAAGATAACCAAGACCTCATTCCTCGATGACTCCTTCAGGAAGAACTTGGAATCAGCTCTACGATTTGGAAACCCACTACTTGTTCAGGTCAGTATTGATAAAAAGTAATCTGTACTTAAGCATACTACAGTTGTTTTTTTAACTTTCCAAGTCGACTTGTATTAGTAGAAATAACGAATTTAATTTTTTTTTATCTCCATAATCGCGTGTACTCGGAAACAACATCTTTATGGTCACTTGGCCTTATATGTAACATTGAAATTGTGTCCCACATTCGTATTTTAACAGAAGTACAACTTTCGAGCCTTCAGTATTTCTGCTTAATTCTAAGGTTCATTTTTACTTTATAAAAAAAAATATATTTTAAAACTAATTTAAATCAAATATTAAACTATCCAGGATGTGGAGAACTATGATCCAATTTTGAATCCAGTTCTGAATCGGGAATTACGTCGTACTGGCGGTCGAGTTCTAATAACGCTTGGAGACCAAGACATTGATCTCAGCCCTTCGTTTGTTATCTTCCTCAGTACTAGGTAAGACTCTTATGAAAATATTACACTTATATATATTATATAGTTATGATAATTTTGAACTTTTTAATATAAGGTATATTAATATAATTTTTTACCGATTCTACTTAGGTTATGTAAACTTTACTACGTACAGTGCGGCCGCTGATAGAATGCGTTCCTGACGTCTATCACAACAGCGATTGTTTTAACGACACAAAATGGCGGCCCATCACGCCATTAATTGGGGATGCTTTTTTACTAAAATTTTATTTATTTTATCGCTTGTTGTTATCACTTTATAATTCAAAACTGAACTGCCTAGGCGCCGCGCCTGAGTCGCTTATATAACTACATTAAACGACCGCAGAAACATCGTGAAGCGTTGCGACTTTTCTTGATGTTTACTTTCAATACCTACTTGATGACGAAATCTAGGCGACAAGCCCTATACATGTGTTTTTAATTTGCGATATTTACACAAACATGCGCCGCGGTTGTTTACGACACAAACATTATTTCGATGTCCTGAGAAATTTCTAGTTGTTTGGAGATATTTCGGGAACAGGATTTTCTCTATCTTTTTAATCGGGTTATAACAGGTCGTAACAATACTTTATTTCTTGTAAAAATGTAAGGGCAACCCTAAATATGAGTAGCTACAATACAATTATGTATTTCTAGTATGTTATTACTATAGATAATAGCAATTATTTTGAATGTTACAGGGACCCAACAGTAGAGTTCCCTCCGGATATGTGTTCTCGAGTAACATTCGTCAACTTCACTGTGACTCGCTCCTCACTGCAGTCACAGTGTCTACACAGAGTGCTGAAGGCCGAACGACCGGACATCGACACGAAGCGATCTGATCTACTTAAACTGCAAGGTTTCTTATCCTATTATATTATTATCTATCTTTATAAATATATACTCCATCCTATACATGTAAATTGTTTTTCTGCTAGACAGCTATTATATAGACGACTGATTTCTAAATGGAAATTAAAACTTTTTTTAAGTCTCTGTGTCTGTTGCTATGTGTGGATGTAACTCAAAAATGTTTGGACCGATTTAAATAAGATTTTGTATGCGGGGAGTATAATAATTATGACATTCCGAAAATGATAGCTTATAAGATTATCTATTATAATTTCAAAAATCGTAGAAATTGGTTAAAATATCATTAGAAGACTGCGTAATAAACGCGTTCGGAGCCGCAGACAAAACTAGTTATTTATGTATTTAATATGATTTCATAAAAATATACGAGACGACATACTTATTGAATAATGTATAAGAAACCTGTCAAATTTGAAAAATTATTCCTCAAATAAAGTTACTTGACGATAATAATTTTTTTATTAAATACAGGCGAATTCCATCTGCGATTACGTCAACTGGAGAAATCACTTCTGCAAGCTCTCAATGACGCTAAAGGTAAAATCCTTGACGATGACTCTGTCATTGCAACTCTGGAGACCCTAAAGAAAGAAGCGGATGATATCGGACAAAAGGTGAGTTTATCCTAAATTACAGTGATCTTTTTATAAAACTGTTTTTGTTTAATTGTTCTATTAACTCATGTACATAAGAAGCGTTTATGTAAAATGACTTTATTCTTTTTGTCTTTATGCAGGTGGAAGAAACAGACAAAGTTATTGCTGAAATTGAAACAGTCAGCCAGCAGTACCTACCTTTATCACAAGTGAGTACTTTAATATTTTGAGATATGATAAAAAAGAATTAAATAAGGTAGAACATGTGGCAAGTGGGCGGACGTCCCTTTAACAAATCTTTCGTATCAGAACACAACACGAGCACCGCATATATTGCTACAGAAATATGTGTGGCGCTGGTGTTTCCGAACTAGAACTTTTCTTTATAGTAATACGGCAAAATCATATATAATAGCATATAATCAGTTATGTACACAGTATAATAAAAAAACAATGGTAACCACTCGGATCGAGATTGACAATCCGTCGCTGGGTATATACTGGCTTATCCCGAAACGCTATAAACCACAAGAGAATCACTTTGTGGTTTATCGCCATGTGCATGGTAGACAAAACCCAGTCTGGTACAGATACCTACCACCTTGGGACACGACGCGCCGAGTTGATAAATGTTAATTGTGCTGATTTTGGCATGATGGGTGATGGGTTGATCATGACTAAGCTGAACACTTAAATTCTCTAAACTGCACAGAGCTGGTGCCGGGCTACAATTTTTAATTAATATCGTAAAACTTTGTATAAATTTTTACAATTCACATTCGCTGTTAGTTTTCACAGATAAGATCGACAAACCACAGACTATCGAGAGGACGCGCTCCACCTTCCACATTGAGCCGACTCACGTCACGTAATTCTCTCGCGTTCACATTCTGTGAAGGAATACCACCAATATTACAAGAAAACTTACGAAATAATTAAGCGGATTCATATAAAAATATTTGTTAATGTATTTGATTGCAGGCGTGCAGCAGCATCTACTTCACGATGGATTCACTGAACCAAGTCCACTTCTTGTATCAGTATTCACTGAAAATGTTCCTCGATATATTCAGCTCTGTGCTAGTGTGCTCACTGCTTAGTGGTGTAACAGACTACACTGCAAGACTCAAAATCATCACTGAAGAACTGTTTTCGGTAAGATTTTGAACTTATGTTACCGTTCGTATGACTTCATTAATCCAAACAATTATTATTCCCCTGTAATGCAACGTCATATTACTTACTTACTCAAAATCACTTGTAATAATGTTGATTGTGCCGACAAATCATTTATGTACAGCCAATTAAATGTACGTACTTACGTAAATCTTCTCATACTCCTTTGTTTCTACTAACGACCGGCAAACCTAGTTCCTATGGCGAGCCAGTAATTCCTTCAACGGTATGATGGAGGACAATGATTTTGTCAATGTTACTATAAATAAGCAGAAGAAATCTTTTGTTGTGAAATTCTTTGATATCCTTTTGGCACTATATTTGAAACTCAAAAAATATGATGTAATATATGTTGTATTCTATCAGTGAGGACCAGTAACAGATGTAAGTGTGTAAATATTATTTATCCAAAATATTAAAAAGCTGTTGGCTAGTATTTCAAGATAAAATAGATTACATAAATATTCAAATTATTTTAGATAGTTTTACGCGTGAGTGCATATTTATTTTTGTATTTTAGGTTGTATATGAGCGTGTAGCCCGCGGCATGCTACATACAGACAGGCTTACATTCGCGCTTCTGCTGTGCCGTATTCACCTGAAGGGCATGGGCGCTGAAGACACTCTGGAACGTTCCTTCGGAGTTTTCCTTCGCGGCAAAGAAGGATTCGTATCGCATTCCGAACCTTTGGAACCTCTCACCCATCAACAACATGATGCAGCAGCCAGGCTTAGTTCCAGGTGAAAATATTTACGATTTAACAGAGTTAGGGCACAGAATATATAATTATAAATTAATCAATAACACACCTTATCTTATTCTAATATTTTACTCATCTTTTTTGCTTGATTTCGCGCTTGCATACGCTTGTCTCATTCTATTACTTTCAGATTGTAACTTTGTTATTCTTTTTTTCTCTCTCTGTCACTCTCAGAAACGAGAAAAACATTTAGACCTCGTAATTTTACTCTAATCGCACACAAGTTTCACTTAAAAATTGAATTCAAGTATAAGAATGAATGACAACTATTCAATCTTGCTATGTAGGTACTCGGATGACGACCAGTGCTCGCTACTCTCATTAATGTTTCTTTTGTAATTATTGTAGCATGGCAAAGTGACAGAACTGTGCCTCATATTAAACACAATACAATCTAAAACAATGGCGCTTACCAAGAGTTTCGTCGTTGTTATGTCGACGTATAATCCTCTCGGCTGGTGCTTATACACCGTTTAAGCGTGCCACTATGGCGGGCTTTACACCAGCTCATGTTTGGTGTTCACGATCTAATCGGACACTGTTATTGTCGGGTCCTACCACCCAGCAAGTTGCCGGTCAATATTTAATAGAAAAATGTTTATGTAGATTGGCACCATTCCGTCGTCTGCTGGAGAAGGCAGGCGAGTTGCCGGAGCTATCGGCGTGGCTAGGTCAAGCGGCGCCGGAGCAGTGCGTACCCACGCTGTGGGACAGCGAGCCGGCCAGCCCGCCTGCGCCGCACACGCTTTCCATGTACCGGATGCTGCTCATTCAGGTATGCTACACTCAGTTTCTTATACTAAATAATAGTAAAGGAGTTGTTACTTTAACCACTTTACGTTTTAAAATACTTATTGTTCAATAATACATTACTTCATAAAGAAATCTAATCCAAGTATCGAACTCGACTTACTGATGAAAATTTGGAATACTATGTTCTTTATTTCTCAAGTTGAAGCTTTTTATTAATTTCTTCTGTTTAACAATATTATTCAGATTCACATAACCTTAGTATTACATTTCATGTAAAGGTATAAAATAATTAATCTGATTTTCAATAACAATGTTTACATTTCGAAGTTTGTCCCACAACTTACCAAAGGTGGTAGCGGTAGATACCATACCTTATATTCTATAACTTACTTGAGGTACGGGTAAACAAATATTCCTTGTTTGAACACATAAGGATTCATGTGTTAACAGAGTTGACACATAAAACTTAGATGTACTTAGGAACTTTGAGGTTATTTGAATAAAGATATTTTCTTGTATGAATTATGTGTCGTTTCATATCTGTGCTTGTCGTAAAAATTTTGACATGTCAAAAACCGGTCTTATTTTCGGGGCAGCATTCTTAAGTCACAGTCAAACTTTTTATTTAAAAACCTTTTATATTAAATTTCAAAATTATAAAGTTTCTCTTAAAAGACAAATTTTTCTATTGTCAAATTCTTAGAATAAAAAAGCATTTTATACATCGAAAATCACTTCAAACACGGTAGCACAGGAAAACTCTTCATTTGAAAATTAATTTAGTATGTAATCGTGTTCTGTAGGCATTCAGACCAGATCGCGTGATAGCGGCTGCAACGCAGCTCGTGACAGCAGTGCTTGGCAGCGGGTTCATGGTAAAAGCAGAGACGGAACTCGACCTCGCTTCCATTACAGAGACACAACTGAATGCTACCACCCCGGCTATCCTGTGCTCCGTCCCGGGATACGATGCCAGCGGTATTTATCAATTAAAATACTTGTTCTTAAAGTTATATATTTTTAACTACCGTGTTTCGTACATCTTATATATATAATAAATCTCGTGTCACGATGTTTGTAGTTGCACTCCTCCGAAACGGCTCGACCAATTTTTATGAAAGTTTTCATGTATATTTGTCAGGTCGTAAAGTATATTTCATATCCCTATGTCATTAGGGTGTTCCTATACAGATATTACTAAAATATTAATAACACACATACATACATTTCGTTTAAAGAAGTTCACTGTGTCATTTATATCTGTACCTTAATTTAGATCTGTCTTGCAAGTGTGTTCCCTATTTCCTAGAACATAGAGTTTTTTTATCGACTGGCGATGAGTTGTAGATCCCTCAGTGGCCGCCTATATTATTGGATTGCATTGCGCTTACCATCAGGTGCCGTCACTTCACTATGCAACGATATTTTCTGTTAATTAAATTTTAGATCTGATCCAATGCTTACAATTTTCGCCTGAAATGTTTTCTAGTGCTCGAAAATTGAATCAGTGAGTGCCGTATGTCAAGACATTTCTAGCAATAAAAGCCATAAATGCTTCGTTAAAAAAGTCTCCTCATGATAAAGGCACCTCATCACACCTACTCACAGTCACTTCCTGTAAGTTCTGAAACTGTTACCTTTTTTATTTTCTATATTAATCAAAATATTCAATCATTCCACGGGCCTCAGTCGCAGATGATAATTGTATCAAATCACAAACATCTTCCCGACTGTACCACAACATTTACACAACATGTTGAACAACAAAGAAACGGATGAAATAAAGCGTTAACATTAAAAAAATATATCAATCCACGATTGTACAATATGTATCAATTAACAAGTGTTTTTAAATTATAATATGTTTATTATAACAGGGCGTGTTGACGACATGGCGACAGAGTTGAACAAACCGCTATCAAGCATTGCTATTGGATCGGCTGAAGGTTTCAATCAAGCCGAGCGAGCTATTAACACTGCCTGTAAAACAGGAAGGTAAGTCGATTTAATTAAGTTATTGGTTAAGTCAAGTTTCAATGTTTTAATTCATCTATAAATGTGTAACATTCAGGAATCAAATTGTTTTTAGAAGATGGTTTTGACATTTTTATTAAGAAAATTACAGCATCTCAATCTTAATAAGCAAATTTAACTAGACATCTATTTATATCTATTTATTCCGCATTTCCTTTTTTTCCAATAGTTAATTAAACCCTTGTTAAACAATATTAATATTTAGTAGTCTTTTATTGATCGAACAGAACGAAGAGAAAATGAGAATGATGTTTGAACAATGTGAAATTTTAACTTTTTCCTTTCACACTAGATGGGTGATGCTTAAGAACGTACATCTAGCACCGGTATGGCTGGTCCAGTTGGAGAAGAAACTGCATTCACTGCAGCCACATCCAAACTTCAGACTGTTCCTTACCACTGAGATCAGTCCGAAGTTACCGGTGAACCTGTTGCGTGCTGGCCGCGTGCTCGTCTTCGAGCCACCGCCGGGCATACGAGCTAATCTACTCAGGACTTTTGTTACTGTAAGTTATATATTTATTTTGGATGTAAAACATGCATTGGCGCTTTTGGACGGTAATAAAAGCGTTCTAACGTGACGTAGCTACATGTCATTCGGCCAGTGCCGCGTTTGATCTGATAATTTCGATCTCGGCAGAGCATTACTTTACTGATATAGTCTTGTTTTTAGTGTTTAAAATTGGTAAAGGACACTGACGTTTGTTTGCAGTGGTTTATCGATTATTTAATTTCGTCACAGGTCCATGCAGCTCGTATGATGAAACCGCCGTCGGAACGTGCGAGATTATACTTCCTGCTTGCTTGGTTTCATGGTAAGATATGCAGCCTCATTATTGTACAGTAATTATACAAATCATAACAACCATACACGTTGTAAAAAACACCTAATAATTATCCGTCACGTCCGGTATTTATACCATCATATTTATTATACTGTTATTAAAGGCAATGACTTGTAAGCGCTGGTTCGATTTAGTTCTTAAAAACTAGCCGGATTGTTGATTGGGGGCCACTTTCCTTGATCGATTACACGGATACAATGACACGGAATAATGGAATTCACGGAATGGGGACAAAAGGAACTCACCGAACAACAGCTTTCACGCACTTTGGAGGCCTCCTCTTGTGTTCACTCCTGTCTCAGTACGCAACATGCACAATAATCGAAGATTCTTCAAATAAAGTTTATTATGATATTTAATATATAGCGCAGTCACTGTGTTCGCAGCTGCAATTTCAAGGACTAACTGACGTCGGTGAAAGGTAGGGAGTAGATAGGGATAGATAGATACAATGAAAAAGGATGGATGATGTATCATTGTGCATATGATTATCATAAGCGCCTTTTAGCCTAAACAACTCCGTTTTTCAGTCAGTATGCTAATACTATAACTCAAAAACCAGCGATATGTTTTATTAATATCTTTGATATTGTCCTCTGGTCAGGTTTTAATAATTATATATTTTGTCATATTAGATTACACTAGCTGTGTCTGCGACTTCGTCCACGTGGTATATTTCTTGTATGAAAAACGGCAGTTTAATAAAAACCTCGCCTCACGGTATTTGAGCGGTATAAGCTTTGAGAATGCCCGACTAATATCATTTTAAATGTTAATAGTCCAGTCAAATTAGCGATCGACCTCGGAATTAGTTATAATAAGCTGGAAACTCGCAGACACCTTCATTTTAGCTTTCTAAAAGTTGTCTCAAAAGTCTCATAAAATCTCGTGTCTTTGTCGTAAGGTATTCAGGGTCAAAGGACACAAAAATCAGTTTTTCGTATTTATCTCGGTTTCTATAGCTCCAATCTACTATAAAATTGTAAGGCATACAAATTTTTTTATGCGTTCAACCATTTTTGAGATAGAGGGCGGTGAGCACGCAGCGCTGAAGCATACGTACTGTAATGCAAAGTCAATACTAATAGACTGAACCCCATATATAGGTATTGTACAAGAACGTTTGCGCTACGTACCACTCGGCTGGGCTAAATACTACGAGTTCAACGAATCAGACTTGCGCGTCGCGTGCGATACCCTCGACACTTGGATCGATTCAACAGCTATGGTAAGAACATATTGTATTACCATTTATGAACTAAGGTAGGTACTCTTTAGTATAACGTAAGTAATCTTTCAACGATTATAATCCCTCTACCCCACTGTTTAAGTTAAAATTACAAAATTTTCTTCATCTCCCATTGCTAAAAGATTAGAAGTTTTTATTAAAATCTAAACTATTTCTTGTTTACTGTTCTTCGGTGTTCACATCCGATGTTAATGTCATTAACAATAAGTAAATTGATAATATTATTTTAAAGAGTTTTTGTCTTACGTAAGTTACGATTTCCTCACCACCCCTTTGTCCGGAAAAATTAGAAAGCCTCGTTGAACCCCGGCTACTTACAATATTATTATAATAGTATTTATTTTTTATAATAATAGGCAGTATTTATAATAGTCCTTTTAAATGTACTTTATTTGCAACTAATATTAAATTATAGTTTTAACTCTTATCTTTGTTATACAGGGTCGTACTAATCTACCGCCCGAAAAGGTACCGTGGGAGGCGTTAGTGACTCTCCTGTCGCAGTGTATCTACGGTGGTAAAATCGACAATCTCTTCGATCAACGGCTGTTACATTCCTTCCTTTGCAAACTCTTCACACCAAAGTCTTTCGAAGCCGATTTCGCTCTTGTTGCCAATGTTGATGGGGTAAATATTTTGACATTATTCAATTCCTGTAGATCTCGAATATGTAAGGAAATACTAGTCATTTTCAGTTGCGGTTATTTTAAAATTTTAGATTTTGGCACACCAGAAATTATCGAAAAAGATTTAACATATAAGATATGTAGCAAACGATGTTAAGTGGATGTAGTTTTTTTTACGGTACAAAAAGTAAATAAATTTAGAGAAAACGCTAAAAAATAGGTGGCTTAATTGAAAAAAGACACCACTTATTTTAGGTATTTCGAGGTGTAGTGCCTGCAAATAATTATTAATATTACAATAGAAACGTATGGTATATTATCTTGCATACTTTTCAATATAATTAATTTAGTGCTATGAGTGCCGCTAATTATTCTCCCGCAATTCACTCAACGGTCAAGCCATACGCATTTGAAATTATGACACTTTTTGTTCCAGAATACAAGCCTAGTGAAAATGTAAAAATCATTTATATAAATATTTATGTACCTATTAATATGAAATTATAATACTAAATTTGTCTGACAGGCATCTGGCAACCAACGTCACATAACAATGCCGGACGGTAACCGGCGCGATCACTTCCTCAAGTGGATTGAAGAGTTGTCTGACAGACAAACACCTTCTTGGCTCGGATTGCCCAATAACGCCGAAAAGGTACATTATTTTCCAACTTTATTTCAGATTTGTTTATTGTATATAGAGTAGCAACAATCATAAACCAGTATCTTCTTACACCCAATATCTCACGAAAGACGTGTCTCGAGACAAAAAGTGTTCGAAGTTTGTCAGTTTTGCGAAACAAAATTTATTTTAAAATTTCTTTCAGTGACATCCACAGTTGGATAATATGCTAAAACATTTTCCGTGCAGCCAAAAGGAGTGGTACCAGCATTAACAAGCGTTCAGCTAATCATTTTGTCTAAAATAAATTAAAATGTTTCTGTTTTACCAGAAGAAAGCATGTCTTGGACAATAATTACCTCAAGGCAATAATCCTGAAAACTATTTCACTAGACAGTGACACAAGAAATGATAATAATTAAGTTGATTTTTTTTTACTTTATCTAAAACATTCGACTGGAAATAAGTGTCGGTTTTATAAACAATTAATGCAATGAGACTTCATTTTTGTATAGGTATTACTTACAACTCAAGGTAGTGACCTCGTGACTAAGCTGTTAAAGATGCAACAGCTCGAGGATGAAGAGGAACTTGCTTACAACGCAGCCTCACAAGATCATGACGCTAGTAAGTTATAATCTATTTTTATTGTAATATTATGTCCTTTCATATGAAATTAGCGTGTTATATGGAAAAAGTAAAACGAAAACAATATTATGAAATTACACAGTTAAGCAATCGAAGTATGTACCATTATTATCTATGCACTTTCGCCATTTTATAGGTAGTTCATTGATTCCATTGCAAGAATCAATAAAATCTTTGAAGGCGGTTTGGACAGCCTAGTCGGAGTTGTATTTATTCCATAGCAAGAAATTGTCCAAATTCCGAAAAAAATATAATCTGTTTGAGCAAGGTCCGAGAGTATTGTTGGTGTCGGAAGCATTCCAACCGCAATTCTTCTAATTTAGCGACCGTCTGTCATGCGCCTAAACGTGTATTCGATAATCTCATAATCGAGTACAACTCTCCCGTAAATGACGGTGGCAGAATCTCTTCCGTCCCACTAATACGTCTCACCGTGTGTGTGTCCGCCGCACCGCAACTCTACAATCTACTGTTGAGATGAATAAACTGTAGGTGCCTGCATCCTAATACTCATTAGAACATTTCGTGTGATTGAACCTGTGTAGTAGGTCCTCAATTAATATAAGAAGAACCCGGAGTTTAAAGTGAGTGGATGCTTTAATATGAGAGACATCGAAATGCACGAAGGATTTCGTCATATTTTATCTCAAAACCTTGAATAACGTCATTCATAAGAATACAGTTCACTAGCTATACACATAATAAAACTTAGTCATAAATAATCCAGAACTTGTTTGAGTCTATATATTTAGTAGTTAATATACGTGACTGTTGTTAACATTTTTTGTATACCATAGATTCCGTGGTCCTCGGCGACGGTAGACCAGCGTGGATGAAAACACTGCACCAAACTGCGACTAACTGGTTGCAACTACTACCACAACAATTGCCGGTAACTTTCATAATACAAAGAAATAATCACTTGTCATTTGGCTTTATTAACATAGAACTTTATTTGCACGTGATGAACGTTTGTATAATACGATCATCTGTATATGAAGAATGAGAATAAATGTTTGTTTTGCAGACGTTACGGCGTACAGTGGAGAACATAAAGGACCCGCTGTACCGTTTCTTCGAGCGTGAAGTGGCCGCGGGCGCTTCCCTCCTGCAACAAGTTCCTACATGATTTACGCAACGTCATCTCAATTTGTCAGGTAATTGTCAATAGTACCAATGTAGTAAGTATTAATGTACACCACAGTTCGCCGGATATGTTTTTAAGTCCAAGGTAGTAGAGGGCGATGAGCCTATTACCGTTAATCGGGCGCAAATCCTAGTGACAGTTGCTAATGAGAATTTCAAAAACACCCAATAACGCGCCAAATCTTATGGCCGATCTGAATACATCAATGAGGCCGAAATCGCGCAATACTTAAAATTCCATAGTAATAATATGTTACCTTGCTTGTAGATAAATCCTTAACTTATATAATTGTTATTATTAAATATAATTTATCAAAATACCTGTAAGTATATTTGTACCTAAATTTTTGTTTGCGCAAACTAACGCGCTTATGTTTTCAGCGCTCATAAAATTTGACGCGAGTTGTAGTGTAAATGTTCTTAAATATATCATAGGCGTTGTTTCAACACTAAGCAAGTTATAAGCTAGACGGTACTTTAAACATAAAATAAGAACGCCGAGCTTCAAGCGACGGTAAGTAAGTCTACGTAAAAGTTATGAAGTTTTTTTTTTCGTCAACAGCCGGGTCGGGTGTATAAGCTTTAAAAATGATTTTTGAATTATTAATTTTTATGATGAATTACGAGAGATATGGCGTTGCCACATAAAACTCCTTTTGGTAATAATATATAGATTTATAGCTAGCCTAGGTATTGATAAAATGGTCGTTGTGTATCAGAGCGAGATGAAGCAGACGAACGAGACGCGCGCGATGGTGGGCTCGCTGGTGCGCGGCATGTTGCCGAGCTCGTGGCGGCGGTACGCGGTCGCGCGCGGCTGCACCGTACAGCAGTGGGTCGGAGACTTCGCTCACCGCGTTGCGCAGCTGGCAGCCGTCTCCGACACCGTCGCCGCCTCCGGAGCGAAGCGTCTGCAGGTTATTACACGCTCATACATGTCGCCTCAGTGCTTATTTCTTCAATCCACCATTGGTCACATTTTATAGTAGAAGATTTTTGTTCTTGTATACATACTACGACACGTTAAAAAATCTTTAAAATAAAATTTCGTTCCCAAAATAGAGCAAAAAAGCTATCTACTTTATGATTTAACCAATGGTGGATCGAACAATAAAAAACACCGAGGGTTGAAGTACTGATATGATTGTCTCGATTACCGACCAAATCCCAACCTACAAAATTTAAAATAAAAACAAAAACGGTAAGTAAGAGCGACCTTCTTTTTGGTGCTACCTCCTTGGGGTTGACAATAGAAGAAAAGTTAACTTAACTGTGGAACTCTTAGGCGAACAAAAAAATTTTTTTTAAAAGCTTGTTTTCTTTATAATTTGCTTTTAAACGTTGAAGTTAATTCTGCCTCTTTTTGGGATTTGAATATAAAAATGCCCAACTTGAGATTTTACTGTTTTCTAAGCTCGCAGGATCAGGTATCATATAAATACGTCACATTTATATTATTCGAAGTAATAATAATGTCGCTAATTTAATTGAAAGTCAGTACCAGGTTCAACAGATTACACGATATTAATCGATTATCCTGTATAAATAAAATAATTTTAAAAACTAGGAACTACATTTTGATCAATTTTTTTTGTTATACTTCTTAGATACTTACTTGGTCCTTGTTTAAAACAAAAATTATCACAATATCTTCATAAACAATAATGCCAGTCTTAGTCGCATCTCTTTATGTACACTTGGTAGTGACTTTCAACATAGACTATTATAGTCTATAGTGTATAGATGTTAGATCATCTTTCGACAGTTATGTTCATCACTTAAAATTACAGTCATTTTATCTAATGAGAAATCTATTGTATTTACTTAGTGTAATATTTTTGAAATGGTTTTAATTAATATTTTTACAGAGCATGCCAGTTTGGCTCGGAGGATTACTTAACCCTGAGGCGTACATCACGGCGACTCGCCAGTGTGTCGCTCAGGCCAATTCGTGGTCCCTTGAAGAACTACACTTACAGGTATAAATTCATTAACAAATAAAGTTATTATCTCAATTAACAGTTGCCAAAAATTATACGAAAAAATAAACTTTATATAGAACAGGCACACTTTGGACACACATTTTTACAGTCAAGTCAAATAAAAACAAATATTTCAGGGTTATCACAACTCTCTAAATAGAACTGTTGTACTATTGTTTTGATTATTGCACATTACCTAAATATAATTTGATATCGATTATTATTACAGCACATTTTACTCGAATCAGTTGCACAAGTTGAATTCTAGTGTTTATACCAAAAATTCGAAATAAATGTTCATGAATTTTACTCGGTAACACTACAAAATAAATAAACATCAGTAATATTCAGATGTTTCTAAACATTTCATTATAACTTTACAAGACTCGTTATCTATAATATTTTAACAATGATTATTTAAGAATAATAAGCCTTATTGTAACATTGAGCTATTGATATAGTAAAAAAATACACAAAAAAAACTAAATAAAAATATCTGCAATTCTGACAGACAGAAAAAAGTTGTTGGATATCCTGTGATTGGTTGCGGCAACACCTTAATACTTTAAGTATATTGGTATAGACAGTTTAACTCATTTGTGCGCGAGGCCCTATGTGTGCGTAAAGCATGTATAGATACAGTAACTACATGTGCGTATCAAGAGGTACAGTCAAGTACACAAGAAAATTATATTAGCTATTTTACTTAAATTATGTCGAAATTTTTTACATCTTATTAAACTCAAATCAAATTTAACATGAATCATCAGCTCAATTAGGTAAATGCATGATTATTGAACATATTATTCCATATCACTACCACTAGAAATACCAAATAATGAACTTTCTATTGATTTCATTATTTCTGTCATGTTTAAATTCACAAAAATTCAATTCAATTTTTAAATTCCCCAATGATTTTCTATAGGGTTTAGGATGATATGGTGGTGGACAAAGAATTTTTATACGATGTTGCTGAGTATTTTTTCTGTTATCCATTGCTGAGTATCTAAATAATAATATGTAATATTTATCTTTTTTTTAAATTATAATTTAACAATTTCATATTTTCATTATAGTGGTTAGGTGAAACATTTTCTCTGTGACGAACTTGACATTTTTATTACCAACTGTACCCGTAGAGCAAAGCGATAAAAATACGTATTAATCGGAAGACGATTGCCGCGTCACTGTGATACAAATAAAAACTGCATGGTTTAGTAGCTCACGCACTTTAGGGCCTGGTGTAAAGATGAGTTTAAGGTCTATAGTTAAAAACGTCTTGATATATTAATTTATATTTGCCGTATTACTACCGTAGGTTACAATCCCCGACCCGGGTACACCGACCGAGAACGCGCAAACCGAATGGTCCTTCTCGGTGACTGGTTTGAAGCTGCAAGGTGCAACCGTTAAGGGCAACATGCTGCTCTTGACCAACACTATCATGGTCGACCTGCCTCTCACTGTCCTCACTTGGATACGGTAAATATAAACTATTTTGTTACTGTTTTAATACTGATTTTTTTATTTAAATCGTTTGATGTGAGCAAATAATAGGTGGTGGTGGTAGGGATATGTCACTGGCTCACCACCGCCATGCACTAAAAGATTAAAACGCATCAAAATCACTTTCTTTTAGTTTGACGCGTTTCGGTATCATTCAGTTCATATCCAGCTGCCGAGAGGCTTGCAAGCCGGTATGACACCACAGACCAGCGATTGTAGATCTCTCGGTGGTCATAGTTGTTTTTAGTTTGTACTGTGCTTATACCAAGTACGGTGCTATCATATTGCAGTGGGATTTTTGTGTTGTATCAAAATACTTGGCACGTGGCCCACAGAAACGCAAGGCACGTAACATTAGTTTGCTGCTTTTGCTAATATAAAAAACAAAGAACTTTTTAACAATTCTGGGTCTCACCCTGGTAACAGCTAGCATTGAGTAGTATTTATAAGTGTAATCAACCGAAATCCAAGATAAGTTATTTGGAAACAAGCTAAATTATTTAAAAGGAAACAAAAACCGCGATTGCAATAAAAACACTTGTCTAAAATTTTTTTTTATATTTTTGCTTTTTATTTGATTCCCAGAAATCGTACATAAATATAAAATAGCAATTAAGACCAATCTAACGACACCTCATCTGCTTAAAGTCCATCAAGCCGTTAAGGCTAGAGCGTGCCAAAGAAATAGACTTACTACATACGCTCGTATAACGTAATTCTCCTTTTCGCAGTCGGATAATAAACATTTATTATTTCAGTGGTCCGGAGCCACCGTCCGCTGCACACACCCTCACTCTGCCGGTTTATCTGAACAGTGCTCGTTCTGAACTGTTGTTCACGGTGCGGCTGCCGATCGCACCGGGTCAGGAGCCGCACGCTTTCTACGAACGAGGCGTGGCTTTACTCACATCTACTGCACTCAATTAAATACACCATTAATTACGCTCATATATTATTATTTCAAATAACATTTTTTAGGTGTTAGAAGAGTGGTTTATTCTCTATCAAAATATACTAATTATTTAAATTTCGCTTTTTTATTTATATAGCTGCGTCACACTGTAAGCCGTATTTTTTGAAAATAAAACAATAATAATGTTATTTTGCATTTTAATTAAAATCTTTGGTATTCTACAACAAGAAAAAAGTATTATTATACTTAAAGTTGACTACTCCCTTGTATGGTAGTTTTGATGCCTGGAGGTTTTTGTTTCGGCAACCTGTAAAAAAGTCAAACACCGTGTACTTTATGTGTAAACAATTGTCATATGAAATAAAATCAAAAATACTTAAAAGAAAATTCTTATGAATTTCAACAAACTACTACCGTTTCGCAAAATATGTCAGTCATCGGAGAAGAACCGGCAAGAGAAACTCGATCAGATTTATCAACAGTTTTATAATAGTTGTTTTTGTTCTTGCGGTAGCGCCGCACACTTTTCAGGACTTGGAAAAGTACAGACAGCAATCGAAAATTGGAATTTCGATCTAATTTTTGTTTTATAGGGTAAAAAGATTAAGTACATCCAGTAATCAAGCGGAGTAGTAGGAGTCGCAACCACCATACACATGTAATTTTTTTTAATAACCCATTCCGTCAAGCAAATTTTCTATATAAAATTGTTTCGATGCTTCACATCGCCAGGTCCCCGCGACAGCTCATTTTTTTTCACACTATTGATATTGTTTATATTTATTATCATTATTAGTATAACTTCCGGACATGACTATTATTTTATAATTATTTCTACAAACTTTTAAAAAGATTGCTATACTTATAAATGATAGGAACTCTCACCTTGTGTGTATGATTTTGCGTGGCGACGAAGGATGAATAAGATCGTGCTGTCTCTCCCACTCCAAATACTTCTGATATTGCCGTTGACGACGTCGATCCACATAACTTATCTATAAAGTATACAATTTCCATCAGCAAGCATTACAATCTAGCTAGATAACATCAAAATTTAACACATTAACAGCTTTAAATACTTGGGTAGACAGATAACGTATGACCTAGATGTTCACCTGACATAATAGGAAGAACCGTAATGGCTAAACAAGCGTTTAACAGAAAGAAACACGTATTCAAATCGAACATTAAAACCAAGTTTAGAAAACGGCTCATTAAGACCTACATGTGGAGCATAGCAGAAAGGGGAAACAGAATCCCCCTGTGAATCAGAGGGACAGAAAATGGTTGACGAGGTAAGATAGTTGTTGAGAACCATAGATAACGGAAGAGAAACGGTGATTGGATACTTGATACAGCACGAAAAGTTCTATAAAACAATTTTGGAAGGAAAAATTTAAGGAAAGCGAGGAAGAGGAAGACCTAGAAGAAGCTTTTTCCAACAAGTGAAGAATAAAGTGGGAGTCGTGTCATATCAAGAGGTAAAGAGGAAGGAAGAGAATAGGGATCAATGGTAACAGCTCCACCGAGAAGAGCTGAGCTTTTAAATTAAAGAATAAGAAGATACAAATTATAAATATTGTAATATAAATAACTTCATAATATTGTAAAAACAAAGAACATCTGACATAAAATATCCTTTAAACATATAAATTAGTTTATATGTTTATATGTCAGCACACTTTATTCACAACACTGTAATGAATTAGGCGCACGGCTGATGCGTTTTCCTTCTCTTCTTTCTCGTCACACACGTACGGAAAATGAAAATGGGTTGGTACCATCTGGCGGACATCTCTAGAGCCGCGCGGGCTCATTGGTCAAATCAAAAAAATCGCGCGCGCCTACCGGACTTCCTGTTACACACTTCCGTCCCTTTTGACAAAATCGCTCTCACAGATTGCAGGAACAGCGAGAGGAAAGATGTTACACATCAATAACTTTCATTTGTAGCATACTGTATACTTACGACACAACTGGCCGGGATCCATATGAAAGCGGTAACCAAAACCACAACTCCGACGATGTTATCGCGAAGGAAACCAAGGACGTTGTTAATGTTTATATCTTCTATGATATCCCAGAATCTCTCAACCACGTCTTGTATCGTCTTTTCACACACACCCTGCGCCAAACGTGATGATTATTACAACGTAAAACTTATAATACTAAACATTAAAAGGTTATTGAAATCTTTTTTACCTTATTACAAAATCCTTGAATGCACGGTGTTCCGTCTGGTAGAATGTCATTATGTGCTACGGGAAAGCAGGTTTTATTCAAACTTTTACGACAGCAACGCTTACACGCATCAGCAACTGTTTTTAAAAGAAATTATAGTATTAACATAATATAGGAATTTGTTCATGTATATCTTACTTACATAACTTATAGAGTCTTATTTATAAATCAACAATGGATATCTCAAACTGGCTCAGCATTAGAATCGCTACCGTCGAGTACAGATTCCAAATTTTTTTACAGTTAGATCACTATAATAGGGCTAAATAAAAACTTCACACTGCGGAAATAAAAAGTTTTTGAATAATTATTTATTTTAAATCGCTTTTATTATTAATGCCTATAGACAAATGACAATTCTAAGTAGTTGTCATAAAGTTCACTTTTGAAATATGGGATTTTCTTTTTTCAAAGATCGTAATTTTTTTTCTATACATTATTTTGTTAGCTTTTTAATGATCATTGTGTTGTTTACCTCAAATACGACCTACTTTAACATTTTGTGCTATTTTTTGTTTTGAGTGAGATATTTTCATTTTTCCGTTGTGGTGATAAAATTTGTTCGGTTACGTTTGAACTGCCAGAAACAAATAATTATTCGTTGAAAATTCATATACAATTCCTAGATAGACATAACCTAAAAATGAAAAAAAAATCTCAAACTTGGTTTCGCACTTTTTCTTTCACAGGGCGATTACCTCTAACCCTCCCCTCGCTCCCCCATCCCTTAACAAAATCTAATTCAGCGGTAGCGATTGTAAAGTCCAACCCTCAAATATAAATAGTGTTTGTTGTCAGTGTAATTAAGATTAATTTAATAAACAAAATAATAGATAGTTAAAATGATGTAATTTGGAAAAATTATAATCATCGTATTATTTGAAAGATAGTGATGTCTGGAAGTGACTCCTTCTTTGTGCATCTATGTGTTTTGACGTTCATAAGTGCCTTCATGGGGCCTTAATTGAATAAAGTATTTATTGATTTGATTTGAATTATAAATTATGAAGATCTATATACTAGAGAAAAGTGATGTACACTTTGATGATGATGATTTTTTGTATGATGTGATGTGATGTGTGATGTGAAAACTGACCTATATCACACATACAACTATGCATCCCTTGTGTTTCGCAGTAAGGCACGCAAGTACCGTTACGACAACGTCCCCGCTCCGCGCACTCGTGCTCGTCCGCTATCGCTGGCGCCTGTATGCAAAATAATGAAATATTGTTTTACCTACCAGAGCAGTTCTGTGAATCTCTCACGGATACGCACTATAGACAGCTAAGATCTTCTGATTTTTAATTCTCAAATTACCAAGTCATCATACTAATTTACGCGACCGATCTTTCGCCGTAACAGTAGCACGAGTGTGAAATTTGCTTCCTATGAACACATCCAACTAGCCAACTCTCGGGATTCCTTCAAGTATTTGCTACGTAGGTTTTAAGTGGAGCAGTTGAATCTCGGCTAGATTTTTTTTACTAAATTTTATGCACACTTTGCATATACCTTTCTCTTGCTCCCCTGGAGAACTAGTATAGAATAGTTTTTAACATTAAATCCTCCAATTGTACTTTTTGAATGTGTAATAAAGAATATAATATTGTCGTCTGCGTGAGGTCTACCAAGACGTTTGAATGAAAATGAACTGAAATTACCTAATTTTCCGTAGTTCATCGAATCTGTTTATAGTCTACTTAGTCTCATCTGAATGCGACAAAAAATATCAAATATTCTGACAGGGAAGTAAACTGTGTGCTTACATTTCTACATGAAAAAAAAAATTACATCGAGGATACAAAAACAAGGTTTAAATGACGAAATAATCACCTTAGGACAATCGGCAGATGCTCCATTACAAGTAGCCTCACCCTCGCAAGCCGAGTGTGCTGCTTCACGACAAACCACGCCTGGTGGCGCAAACACGCAGCCCGCACAGCACGGCGAGTTCTTGTCGCTATCAACCAACCAATCAAATTATACATTCTAATCTCAAAACACACTATCCTACAAGAAAGTTACATTAAGAGTTTTTGGCGGGATCTTGAAGTGACATGTTGAGGTTTTTATTTTTATTTCATTTACTTAGGTTTTTGACCCTATATTATGTAATATTGGTGGCATTTTGCGTGCTATAGATTGGTTTTTGTGCATAAGTGAAATGGATTATAAATATAAACTGAAAGCATGCATTCTGGGATCCCACAAAAACTCCCTAGAAAGTTCTAACAAGTGAGCCGATGGTGGCTGAAACTGAAATTGTCATAAGACAGGACACTATATTTACTTGATAATGGCAGTAATGGTCTTCATTGGACTAGTTGTCAAGTTAGGAAGAAGAAGCTACATTACGAATTGAAAACCGAAAGTGATATGCTTTGTATTTCAACATATCTAATTATGTTGAAGCAATGATGGCTTATTAGTGCCGTGTACGGACAACGGGTCCATCGACTTGAGTTCGAATCCCTGCAATGAGCTTGAGTTTTCAATGAAGGAAAACATCGTGACTAAACCATTTCCTAGTACCCGCCGAGGTAGCTACCATCCTCAAGTTGAAAATCTGTCGCCAAGCATCTAAAAGTATGTTCTCTGGCAGCTACACCTAAAACCAGCACCCACTAGGCTTAACGTATGTCACATCTTGGGCTATATCGTCACTTAACATCAGGTGAGATTGTGATAAAACGCTAAACCTATAAAGAATATATATAAAAAATTATCGACTAAAAAACAAATACACATTATTGGATAAATATTTTTTTACCATTGCTTTCATAAAAATATCTTATATACCTGCAAACGGCACCTTGATTTTTCCTCAGTTTACAATTTTTATCACAACACATGTCGTTATCTTCGGTACCTGATTAATAAAAAATAGATGTATACATATTTATAATACCATATACAATAACATAGTAATATCTCTTAAAGGTATGAGGTGGTGGTGGTGGTGGTAGATATGAATTGTATACAAATAAGTTTTTACATGCACTGTTTATCTAGAATATAGAAGGACCGATAGTACCTACTAAAAAGATTGTCAAGTGAGAGTCGGACTCGAGCATTGAGGATTCCGTACATAGGCCAATTGCAAGTAATATTCACGGATCGACAGTTCCGTCTCACCACATAATTTTCCTATGCCATATAATATAGTCGCAAACTCACAAAATTAAAATATAGTTTCTATATCAATAGCATTATCCTATGGTAGAAATACACATTAAATTACAACTTGGTAATACATTCAGATGGCATTGATGATAATACACCTTTGAATTTCTTCATCAGCACTGCCCCAGATTTGATTCGAAATGGTTGAGAGCACATTATGATTTGCGAAAACCTTCGGGATTCTCCCATCGATCTTTTGGAATTACTAAACAAGGAGTTAATCATAAAATCTTTTGATAATTTTTCAAGGCATACTGTTGTAAATCCCAAGGAAGACTTTGAAATTACTGTGACTGTTAAAATATATTATATTCATTTTTATGTCTATTTACAAATTTGCGTTTTACATCATTATGCGACATTATTATAACATCATGCAACGCGTAATCGGGAAGAGATGTGGCTCGTACAAATGGCTCTTCCAATATCTTGTGTTGGGTTTTTATTGGCAACACGGGCTCACCCAGGTTTGCAACGCGCCAAGCGCCATTATGAGAGTTTCAGAGAAGACATTTAGCCATTACAACTATGGGATTGATCGCGCACGCAAAATATTTTAAAAAGCAAACAAGTGACTTTAAACTGTTCTGTTTGTTCATCTAAAACCACCCCTCGAGCGAAGCCACGTGCCCCGGGACATGTGTCCCAACACAAGGTCCGACTTGCAACGGCCCAGTGTGAGTGATACTGTGCACAAGCCATTATATTTTTTAATTTTAACTGAGCTATCGAACCTAATATCTTGTTTATTGAAAATTTATTCAGTGTGAGAAAACAAGTTAAACCATATTAAGATTACTAACCAAGTAACCCTGCGTCGCATTCCTCGCCGCCCTCCACTCGGAGGTTACCACAGAAACTCTCCTCGGGTTCTGAGAAGCATCGGCCTGATTTCGCTTGCAAAACTTTTCTTATAGATCGTAAGCTACACGGAGAAAATCTCTAAACAAATTAAATATTTAATTAACTCTTTGGCTCCAGACGTCAGAAAAATGTACGTAAAATTGGCAGAGTTATTAATACGCTTCCTTTACTATATTACACATACTTTATTTTTCAATGCAAAATCAATATTTTTTTAATGCAATAAAATTGATTTTTATATGTAAACATTTTCTAATTATTATCTTAATAGTTTTCAAATTGAGAAAAATCCGCCATTTCCCCCCTCTCCTGCGGCAACTCAAGCCTAGGTCCGTTCTTCCGGCATGGAGCCAGCAGCTGCTCGCGCGATATGATGCTACTGCATTCACTAGCTATCTACATACAAACATAACACTGCACCCTTCATACGTGCACGCCACTCAGGTACATAGGTTCTATAAGGGACCTTATTTTGCCTAGTTAGTTTTAGACCAAATTGCCAGATTACTAAATACATATACGCAAGTTCCTTCTTTCATCCCAGAAAGCAGAAAAATGTATATATGTATAGTTACTTAGATCGAATTTTTTACAGATAGGAAATTAGCCAGATCGCAACGTAATTGCATCTAAGACAGCAGCTCAAGTCGAGGTTCGTCCACTTTAGCACCCTTCAGCGTCCGGTAAAACTGTCAAAGCTTTTTTGAAAAGGACACCTTGTTATTAGACTATCAGTGGAATATCTTACCTTGTTGTTAAGGTCGTACCCGCTGACGCTGTACGTGTACATGAGGTAGGAGCCACCCTGACTGGCTGCGGGGGAACACTCCGCGACGTCGGGGTCGTGCTCGGAGCCCCAGTTGTGTCCGAACTCGTGCGCGGTGACCAAGTCTGCCTCGCGAGTTATAACCCGCTGCCCGTAATGATTACGAGACGAACTCAACCCAGAGTTCAAATATAACGTATACCCGTTTTTGAAGTATTCTGTTAACACAACCACTATATCATTGTTTATTACATTTTAAAACGAAAATTTATTTGTAAATTTAAAATGTACTTACAAAGAAATGTTAATTTATTGTTAGTAAATATAATTTTTAAAATAAGGTTCGTTACAAAAAAAATCCTCAAGATCTATGATTTAAAATAGTAATAGAGAAACCCATCACCAATGTTATAATATTCAGCCAACAAATTATTATTTTTAACCATTTTGGTTATTATTGAACACAAAAACTTTGGCTACGTTTTCCTACGCTTTTGGGTTACGTCTACATAGACACGTCGAAACATATAAAGGCGCTACTTCACTCGTCTTAGCGAATTCGTATTAATATTAAGTAGTCATTCGTTAGGTTTAGCAATTTATTAGAAGTTTTGCGATAGCAACTGCAACACAACTGACTATACTGTTAGCCATAAGGGCCCTAGAGCCACAGACGGCTTTTACAGCTTCACTGTGGCTTTGGGGCGAGCGCTTAAGGCTGGCTAATTCACTATTTCCCTAATTCCCTATCCGTAGAAACTCTATCTAAACTAAAATATACATACGCGAGGTGTGTCACAAAAGTATCCAACCTGTACCCATAGTTTCACGCCAAAATATACAAATGACCTTTATGAAGTACGAGTGTAACGATTTAGATAGATTTAGAGCGTAACGTAAAGATTTGTTATTTCGAGCGCTGCGTGTCTTTACGTACACTGCCGATTTCGCGTTCGTCGGATTTTGTTATCGTTGAAAATGACGGAGATTGGAACAACGACTTTGTATAAAGTTTTGCTTTGAAGATGCTTGTATGGGCAAAACTCAAATAAAAAAGTTGTACAAGCGATTCAAAAACTGTCGCACGAATGTTTGGTCGAGCGGCGACTAGCTTCTGTACCGTGATAACGCGCCAGCGCATTCACCGAACCTCGTGCAACAGTTTTTAGCGAAACACAATATTAAACAACTCCGTCAAACTCCGTACAGTCCCGACATAGCCACTGCGACGTTTGGCTGTTCTCAAAATTAAAAATGCCACTCAAAGGACACCGGTTTGATGACAGAGAGACGGGTTGAAACGAATGCGACGCGAGCACCGATGGCCATTCCGAAAATCGATTACCAGAACTGCATCAAGGTGTAGAAGCAGCTAGTGAATGCAAGTGCAGTGACGCTTGTATCGCGCGAGCGGCTGCTGGAGTCAAGGGCTCAACACCGAGGAAACGGACCAAGGCTTGTTGCCGTAGGAGAGGGTGGACGTGGCAGGTGTGCGAGAGCGACGTTAATCGCCCGTCCCCTGCGCAGGGAACAGTGGTTTCACGGGCGTGGACGCAAGCACGCTTGGTTTTTAGGAACGGTCGTGTAGTACGCGTTCGATGCCTCGATAAAGTTGCAGAGTGTCAGGTGTACGGGTGTAACTAATTAGCACACTACATCGTCATCGGGATCGGTAAAAATGTTCCGCGGGCGGCGTTTTAACCGCAGGGCGTCGAGGACTGGAGTGTAAGTCGCAGCGGCTCTCACCAACCGTGAGTCCCCACTCACCCGTGATTCGACGCGGTGTCAAAATATGATCTCGCAAGGGACTTAACGTACAAGTCGATTGAAGGAAGTTCCATATCTCTATGAATGTCTACGTTCCGAACGAATCATGGGGCATCGACTAAATGACGTAATAAATTATTTTGAACTCTTTGCAATAGGGTAAAATTGTATTTGAAAAAATGTGGTAATTCGGCGCAGCTATATGTTAGGATTGGGCGTAGACATGTTGTATAAAGTAAAGGCTTATGTCTCAGCGACATTTTGCCTGCCGAGCATAACAAGGGATGCAATCGGCCCAGGACCATGGTGGTCCTGTTCCGGACTATACGGACATTGCATTGAAGTTAAGTCTATTGTCGATCGTGACACCCAGATATTTAGTCTGGGTGGCCGCGGGGAATTGGGATACCGAAAAGAAGGAGTGGTTCAAGTGTCTTTCGTAGTTGTTCGGAATTAAAGAGAATCGTGGCACTCTTTTATTGGTTGATGGCCATTCGCAATTTACGAAACCATTTTCCGAGAATGGTTATGGTGCGTTGGATACGGGCTCCAAGTTGACGTCTGTTCCTGTGTGGCGTAGATGACTGCGTCGGCAGCGTATAAAAATATCTGGACGCTGGAGGAACGCGGGATGTCGCTGACAGTCAGATTTAACAGTCAAGACGCCAAAATGGAGCCTTGCTGAACAGCTGAGCGTATGGGTATGATATGGTATGGCGTATGGGCATCCGGTAGCGGAAGGTGCGGTCAGCGAGATAGTCGCGGATAATGTAAACTAATCTATCTGGGACTTCTAGTTTGTGTAACATGTGTACTAGTACGGCGTGCCATACCTTATCAAAGATCTTGGCAACGTCGAAAAAGACCACAAGTGTACGACGCGGTTTTCATAATTCACTAAAATTAAACGTTATGTACTCCGTGAGGCGGTGTAATTGATGTGTGCAAATGTATTTGACGCGAAAACCGAACTCCTCAGGTGGATTTAAATCTTTATCGTTAATAACGGTCTTGAGACGGTTCAGAAGAAACAGCTCGTAGAGTTTCCCTAGGGTGTAAGGAGATTAATCGGAAGATAACTACCGAGAAGCGAAGCTGTCTTGCCGTGTTCGTAGAATTAAATCAAACATAACGAAAGTTTATTTAATTACAAACCAATTAACGTAATATCGTCATTTACTTCCTAAACCCTGTGAAAGTGTCAAAGCCTTAAAGGCTAACAATATAGTAAGTATTGCGATGCGGACGTGACATTCAACACAAACATTTGGCATATTTGAGTTTTTCATGTAAAACTTGTAAAATTATAATTCATTGGTAATGATGATAAGAGTTGATGGCTCAGTGGTTGCGTGTACGTGAATTGACACCGCATCGAAGGACGTGAGTT
This sequence comes from Saturnia japonica, assembly GCA_033032175.1. NCBI lineage: Eukaryota > Metazoa > Arthropoda > Insecta > Lepidoptera > Saturniidae > Saturnia > Saturnia japonica. Next base: position 7,742,235 of record CM065321.1, on the reverse strand, counting down.
CGAATCCCTGCAATGAGCCTGAGCTTTCGATAAAGGAAAACGTCGTTATGAAATCATAGCATGGTGGTAGGGCTTTTTTATTGCCCACCTGGCTATTTACCACCCTGTAGTTGATAATCTGTCACCAAACACTAATAGGTGTGTTCCGACAGCTGCACTTGATAGCCAGTCTTACCCTTAGGCTTAGCGTCACTTAAAATCAAATGAGATTGTGACCATAATGCTAAAATTAAAACGATAAAAGAACTGAGTTGATAATTATGTCTGAAAAGTGAACGTATTACCAGCGAATAATACAGTAATACACGAATACGCTAAACTAAGTGATGTGGTGGCATTATACCACAATAGTTACAATTGATATTCTAACATAGCTCAAGAGATAAAAAGAAACACAATAAATAATAATTAAAATTGTGAAATATAAAGCATACTGTTACAGAAAAATAATTTTAAAAAATACATACAGATAATAACGTAACAAACAAAAAGAACACTCACACTAGACACCGTAATAGCTGAAAACAAAACAAACGCAAACTGTAATCACTAAAATAACAAAACAAAAAGCTTAATTGACTAGTACAGTCATGTAACAGTTTTGCAAATACAATTTTTTTGCAAATCATTGTATAAAAAATATCATTCCATTGGATATGTTTCCAGTTTTATTATTAAATGGAATTATGACAATTTTCACTTTTTGACAACTCAGACGACGACAGTTTTATTATCATTCTTAAATAACTCCACCACAAATTTGGAGTATTAAGTATATGACATCACGGTTTATATTACTTAGAATTTACCCTTACGAGACTAGAATCTAAATATATTAAAAACACTCAATATTTCAGGAAAGTTATGTCAAAAAGACCAGACAGAGTACAAAATTGTTCTAAGAGTTTAAATAAAATGTAGAATTTTGAAAGTTTACATATATCTTTATCAACAACAATATCATGCAGAGAAAAATAGTCACATATGGTCTCATACAATTGACTAATATGTTCAATTTTTTTCTTCTACTTACATATAATATTCACTTTGTTTCATACACATTATTGACAGCAAATTATAAAGAAGGATATGAACCCTATGGCAAAGTTGCTATTCCAATTAATTAAAAAAAGACACAAATAACGTGGGTTGCAAGATTTAAATAATTTAGCGACTCAATCAAATATACTTTGAAACCTGATAAGAAATGGACGTCACAAGTCATATTGTACTGTCATACAATTATGGATAATAAGGTTGACTTACCAGGAGTACATATTCCGCCAACAGAATTTCGACGTGGCGATCCAACGTACGCCAATCCCAATATACCACCTTCAAATTTAAGATCCGTGAATAGATGAGCAAGACAGAAATCCTTGTGAGAGTACTCGCGGCTAAAAACCTGTTTTAAATTGCACCTATTAATACTGTTAGCGACGCGTAGGGCTAAGCGTGATGATAGAAATCATAATTGTAGATATAAGTTGTAGGGATTAAAAATTTGTATACACGATCGGAGATTTAATGTTTTAAATAGAATGTTGTAACCTGTAGGTATATAAGAATAGTAATTAACTTGTAAAAATGCTTATAATATCGTAGAAATAGTCTCTTAAAGTATTGAACTTATATCTCATCAATAATCTGTGTTTTATAACAGCTATATGTAATGTTTAATGTCGTATATGATAGTTAGCCTACTATATGTATTTTATAATGTTTGTAACGTTTTATAGTGCGTACATAACGTGTTTTAGACCGTTTAAGGTTGTAATGTTTATTGCTTGATATTTACGGAGTTTATTAACCCTTAATGTTGTATTTAGTGTTTTATGTAGGTATTTATGTCCGTAATAACATAAGACAGATTTCGTAGTGATTTGAAATACTTATCAAAAGAGAGAGAAAAGAGAGAGAGAGTAGAGATATTAACGATTTATTAAACATTGTATAGAATAATAATAATAACGTAGATAGGGACAGCAATAGTGCAACCGCGACGCGTCACCGCGGGTAGCGCGCCATGACCATATTTGGTAATGCTAGAGTAGTAGAGAGATAGACGCTATCGCTCCGTCCCGTTCCAACGGTGAGATAAAAGTCTAGCCGTCGGGGCCTACCGGCACACACAGGTGCCACAAACTGAAGACTCAAGACTCAAGAATCAAGACTGGAAGAAACAGTACTAAGAAGATAGTACTAAGAAAATAGTATTAAGAAGAGTAATTGTATCTTGAGAAGAATACAGCGAAATTTTATTGTGATATCTGTGTGTCATTGTGTCTTCAAGTGTTCAACCCGCCAGCGACCCAGTCCTCTCCGCTCCCGTGCTACGTCAGCGCCACGCCTACAAGAAGGCACCTCACTGCGTGTTACCTTGATGTTTCGCCCTCTTCACACCTAGTAGTTTCGGGTGTGAGCAGGGTCGGTCACACGTAGCGAGAGGGGCTCGCACGCACTGGTTTCCAGACAGCTGGTTACCGTAGCGTGTATTCCGCCGTCGGTTATACAGAGTTCGAGGGAATCGTTTCCGACGCGTTCGTCGCCCTCGGTGCGCGATCCCGCTCTGTATTGTTGACGTGGCACATTTTGTAAAGGGCAGACGCACAGCCCATTTTAAATACCAATGCTTAACTATTTTCATTTCTTAACATTATTTTAAGTAGTTTGATAAAAACCTCAAGTAAATTCCGAACGTCCCATTTTTCGCGCACCATATTATAATGCGCTTCGCCACCTCGAACACGCGTTGGTTCCGAGTGTACCAGGATCTTCTTTATCACAAATCCCATGCCTTTGAATCCGTCCATGTCCTAAAAATACTAATTTGTTTTACTTTTATGAATAACAGACACGTTTTAATAAACTTTTGCAGTATTTCTTAAAAGTAAAATAGGATCAAAAATTAAAAAAAAACAATTGGATGAATTGAAAACCCCATATCCAATACGTCTGTGACTTATGGAATAGTTTGCATTATTTTTAACTACGTGGAGTCTACCCTCTTCGCAGGGTCTAATTATTATTATTTTTAATAATAATTATAAAAAGTACCCTATTTCCTATTCCACTACATAATAGACTACTATGCAAAATTTCATTACAATACGTCCAGGCGTTTGAGCGCGATTGATGAAGAAACATTGAAACAAACGTACTTTTATACTTTTTTTATATACATTCGATTCGATGTATCGTTGCACCCCTTCACGTAATAAACGCTTTTTATTCAATAACCTATCAATGGATAGTTTTTCGTATCTACATAATACATTATATATCCTATAGCTTAAAGAGATAAGTGGGAAGCTAATATCTGTCCTAAGTTGAAGATAGTACTTATTACAAAATATAATATGTACTAATCGGGGACAGTATGTTATTGAAAACGGCCGCTAGACAGCACCTATACAGATAGATGTCGACGCCTCCAGCAGCACCTTGTCATCTTAATATTGTGACGACCGTGATGAATCTATCAAAGATTTTAACACTATGAGAAACTTTTTGAATCCTGACAACTATTTGTGTAAGAAATAAAAGGGAGGTTCGTGGACATCTGTTGATCACATACCGCATACGTTACATCTTATCTATGGTTAAAAGATGACTTCTTAATTCGGTAAAAGTAATCATGACAAATACATACAAAGAAAATAAATTTACCAGTACAGAATGGTTGCTGGGCATAGAAATATTATCTGTGCGTTTAATAAAGTCGTAAATTCGTGTCGTTCGTTTGAACGAGCGTCACTTGACTACTGGACCAATGTTGTTTTAATTTGTAAATTAATATAGGGCTACACTCAAGGGAGGATCTAAGCTATATATCATTACTATTTTCCATAGAGACTATATGTAAGTAGTAATGATTGAATTAAAATTACATAAAAGCCCACTTTCAATCCTGATAAGAAACATAAATCCAGATGACCATCAAAAGTACATTTACATGAATTTTGTTGCGGGCTAGGTAGCCATAAAATAATATATCACATAAATACCTGTCTGTCTTGCCATAGTGTATCATTATAAATCTTATGAACACGATCTATAAGACTTATCTGAAAACAAAAATATTGGGTTTTTTTTTATTTTGAAAGGTTAAATTTATAAGCTTTGATGGTTGAATGGTTTAGACTTTAGATCGGTGAAACATCGATTTGGTGTTTCCAAGTCTGAGCCTCAACAAATACTAACAATTTCTTACCCTTTTCTTGTACGTTTACAAGTATAAAATAGTAACCACTCACGGTGAGTTGTGAGGAAACTTGAATGCTTGAGAAATATGCTTGTAGTAACAGAAAATACAGAACTGTAGATTCGCCCAGCAATGGGACACTTGCAATACGGTATTACTATAAATTGCACATATCTCAAGGTAGTTGCCGGTATAATTGGATTGCTCTGTGCTCACCATCAGATACAGTGTCGTCACATTGCAGTGCCATGATAAAAAAATATCATAAGGAATCCTTACCAAATAATTAATAGTCGTTTTTGTATTACTTGCTCCCATTTCTTGGAAAAACCTGTAATCTGCTACTAACAGCAAAGGGCATCTCGTCTTAGTAGGAGTATACTCATAATCACTCTGTCTTTTCACCCTTTTAGACCTTTTTGTCTTATTGCTTGAGTTTACTGCTTGTTTATCAGACTGATCAATGTCTGTATGCTGCAAATACTTTTCTTTTTCTGAATGTTCGTGATTCAATTCTATATCATCTGAATTCTCCTCTTCATCATCCCCTTCTTCTAATTCTGCAATTTAAAAAAAATGTAGTGGAGTTATAGTTTGTTGCTTTTACACAAGTTGCACAAAAGACATTTTATTCATCGATAACAGTAGATAAAACACTCTTTTACTCACCAGAGAATAAAAACGTTTTAAATTTAGAACAAGCACGAATTGTATAAATTATGTACAAAAAAATTGCACGTATACGTGATAGAAGTGAAACTTATTCAAATAAAAATCATTGATGAATATAAACCCTATGTAATAATACTATGTGTATGGTGGTCGCCATTTTTATCATATTGTTACGACATGTTACAACCCGATTAAAAAGATAGAGAAAATCCTGTTCCCGAAATATCTCGAAGAAACTACAAATTTCTCAGGACATCTAAATAATGTTCGCGTCGTAAACAACCGCGGCGCATGTTTGTGTAAACATCGGAGTTTACACACGCATGTATAGAGCTTATCCCCTCGATTACGTCATCGAGTAGGCATTGAAAGTAAACATCAAGAAAAGTCGCGACGCTTCACAGTGTTTCTGCAGTCGTTTAGTGTAGGTATATAAGCGACCTAGGCGCGGCGCCGAGGCAGTTCAGTTTTGAATTATAAAGCGATAACAACGAGCGATAAAAGGAAGCGAAACCACAGTGTAATAAATAACAGTGTTGTGAGTTCGTGTAATTTGTAACTGTGTGGAATTCAAATGTCTTCTTCGCGTCAATCAACTGCATTTTCAATACCCACGGTGTAACAATATTTATCTTAAATTTTATTTTCTTTAATTCTTAGTGTTCAATGGAATGTTAATTTTCTTTGTAAAAATTATGTTACCCGTGTTTTCAAGGCAATAAATGTATTTTCTTTCTTACCTTCTTCTCTCTTTCTTTCTTTCATTTCTTCTTTCTTTCTTTATAACCCGTTTCATTACCGCATTTACACTAACTGATCTCTAAGCACGACAAACTAGAAGTATCACCGCCTAAGAAGTTTTTCGCAGTCAATGGTAAAAATTATAGTACTTATGTACAAATAAAATAAATAATCTCGGTCCTTCTATCCGTCGTTCCGCTCAGGATTCTACTTCAGAATCTTTGGATCCAACTCAGTCCCTCGAATTAAAATCCCTCTTTTTTCACTTGTTGTGTAATCTACTATTTAATAGTTTTACAACAGGTAAGATTTCATCTATAGGTTTTATTAAAACAAGATAGGTACATTGTGAAAGAGAAAGATAACAAGAAAAAGAAGTACCTAGCAAGGAAGGCTGAAGATAAATAGTGTCAAACATATTATTTTCAACGGAATAGTTGTCAGTTGTTTAAAATAAAGAATCTTGTTTATAATGAACATCTTCTTTTCTATACTTAGAAATCCAGCAATAACATATAAAACCATAAAAAACCATATTGATTTTAATGAAATCGCAGCATTTCAATAAAATGTTATTCACATACATATTTATACATTACAAACTACATTATTTACCTTTTCCTTCCTTGATGTAGCCACAAGTTCGAGGTTTACCATTCGCAGAACCCTCTGGACCAGTCCAACTAAAACGTATATCAGAAGAGCGGTATGTGATCATAGTCTTATCATCATGTGATAGATGACGCCAAGCTGGCTGCAAATGTCAATGTTATTGTTATCTCATGCATTTAATTTTTTTACTCGGATAATGTGTTATAAGATCATTCAAAGTTCAAAGTTGAAAAAAATTCAAAGTTTTGTTTTTGTGTTGTACAAATTAAGAAAAACTTGTTCTCAAAAACCCGTATTGGCAGCGTACCACACGGATACGTTGCCTCCGTATTATGCTATGGCCTAATACTATGGGGAAACTCTGCTGATGTTCAGAGAGCCTTCATAGCACAGAAAAAATGTGTTAAGGTTATTGGTGGTATACCTCCATGGGAGTCATGCAGGCCCTTGTTTCAAAAACCTACGATAACTGACTTTGCCCTGCATGTATATACTAGATAACATCCAAACAACTAGACAAACATCCAAAACTCTTCAAAACAGTTAAGGACATATTTCCCAAAAATACAAGGAATACCGGTAGAATTGTTTTGCCTAGAGCACCAAAAACAGCACTATACTACAAGAACTGTTACGCTATGTGTGGACGGATATATAATGCCGTCCCTTAAAATATTAGGGAACCCCCAAGTTCGGTGAAGCTGTAAAAGCCGCAGCGGCTTCAGGGCCCCTAAGGCTAACAGTGTAGTCAGTTAACTATGTAAATACTTAAACTTCCTGTGAACAAAATTGGTTTAAGAATTAATGCAATTTCAAATATTTGAAAAAAAATTATAATTCCTAATAAAAGTTTTATTGAAAAATCTCATAACTTATCATTCAAGGAATGAGTTATGCTTCCCGTGTACAAAATTTCATGAAAATCGGCCAAGAATTAACGAAAATAGATTTCTAAAAGTAATATTGAAATTTCTTAAACCCTTTCAATTAACCGATGGCATAAGCATCCCATGTATAGATTTTCATAAGAATTGGTCAAGCTATTTTTGAGTTAAATCCAGATATACAATATGTATTAAAAACCCCGTCGGATCCGTGAAGGTGACATTAGGTATCGAGATTATATTATGTTTATGTTATCTAGCAATACAATAACTAGCTACGCGGCCATGTAACCGAATCAGTAGTTTCGAGTCAAATTACAAATAGTGATTTTAGTAAATGCGTTACTGTTGGGTGCGACTACTTTATGAGCATTATTTTTAAGCATGACATTTAATCATTAAACACAAAAGTTATTATACTTCATCATAAAGAAAATTTATAATGAAGATAAATTTCGTCCTTTAGAGCATGTTATTTGGACGCATAGTTTGATAATACAAAATTAAAATAATTCAACACTCGGGTCGAGCGAGCGAGGGCAGAGTCGACTGTCGGTCCTCGGTCGGTCAAGCGCACAGCGTTACATTTCTTACGCTTCGCGCCTACCGGCAGGCCGATGGCAGATCGAAAAATACCGAGCAAGCGAGAAAGGGTGACACGAATAAACTCGAATCAATCCTAACCGCACGAACCGTGGTATTCTACGTTTGTAATTATTAAGTATAGATAAAAGTGCAAAAACAAATGAGTGGGAACGTTGAAAAAGTGCGAATAAACTGTTAATATATCAAACGTGTAAATAAACTGTAAATATCAATCATCATTGTATATACAATCAAATTAACTTTTAAATACGCCTGCATTCATAATTTTATTAAAATCATAGTTTCATAATATATACACCAATCAATCATAAATACCCACCTATAATTAATGCAGTCCGTACTAAGCCTGCATAAAGTATGAACGGAAGTTATTTTATTAATCCAAGTTCGCTGAAGCTGTAAAAGCCATCAGCGGCTCTGTTTTTGGATAGGGTCGCTAAAGCTAACAGTATAGTCAGTTAAAAAAAAAAATGATTCAACTGAATAGCTACAAACACTTGGATAGGTACCTAGTGATTTCATTTTATTTTCGTTTCGTGCGTAACTGTATAGCTGGTGGAGATATTTATGCAAACAACCACAGTAGTTGAATAAAAATAGCTAGTTACAAAAATCACTAGTTTTAAAACTGATGACGCCGACCAAGTCACTGGTTTCATTACCTAGTGATTAAATTTCTTTTTCTGCAGCTTTGAAAAGAGCGCTTTATTTGTAGTCCAAGTTTGAATATTGTTGACGATCATTCCATGAGGACTGTAAGGCGATGGCTTTGAGCAATATGCTGTTCCTTGTTCCTACCACCAACAGTAACACATGTCTGACACCGTCTCACTAGGTAGGCATGGATGCTTTGTAAGACATTTATGTGGCATTTAATTTTGTCAAAACCTGCCACAATACGCAAACGCATTTCGACTTCGGTATTACAGATTTGCGTAAAAAACTGATTGTTTTAGTACAACTGTATTAGGATGTTTCTTTGCCGTGAACACTGCCCGTATCACGGTTGTGCAGTCTACCAAAACAAGTTAACTTATTAAAATACCTATTCTTGCTTAGAATACTACATTTCACAGAAAACAATGCAACGGAACACAACTACTCGGAAGCAATTTTTTCATGAAACTGACCTATTGTTAAAATTAAATTAAAGCTATGCAAAGGTCGGGACAGTTCGCTACACGTACCTAGGGATAGTAGACGATATCACAATAATCTCGGTACAAATGTAGCTAAAAGTAAACCATTTGAAATAATTGTTGGTACAACTCATTGGGGTCACCCCAAACAACCTTTTTTTAGTGGTTGGCGACCATCATTCAAGTAACCGAAAATAAGAGGAATTTAGTTACTACTAATATTGATAATCTATTATGAAATTAGTAACCAACTAATTTTCATAATCAAATAATGTTACTAATTAGTACAACTAATTCTTGTTCAGTAGTAAATCATAATCCCATCAAAAGAATTTCTATCTATTATAACTTTTATCTGGTACTTGGTACAAATAACTGAAACCTGGTATGTGTACCAGGAAACTCGTACATCTACCATCCCTGTAGAGTGCCAGGGGTTGCAGCACGGTGCGGTGCAGTGGTGCTTCTGTACTGACACTGCCCATGGTAAATTTTAATGGCATTTTTGTGATCAGCATCCTTCATATACTGTAGCTATCAGGAAATTGTGTAAAAATATTAAAAATACATACAGAACTACAGATTTATTAAGATAGATAGATATAATACCTCAATATGGTATGTCTCATCAGGTGTATGAATGATTCCTGTTATCATACCATCTTCCATATGCAATTTAACATCTGACAATTTCTCTCCAAATACTCTACCAGTGTAAAATTTTTCTTGATCTGTAATTTTTTTTTTTTTGTTACTTTCTGGTTATGACAATTTTATTTTAAGTATGCTGATGGTAATTTACAATAATGAGAATAAGCAACTATATACTAAACTTAGTAGTAAGTGGATGCAGTATTGTATAATCTTTCAGAAGGAGTGAAATTATGCTCCTTTTGAAGTTTTTTACAATCATATTTACAATTCCTTAACACTTGTTACATATTTTTGAACATTGAGCAGACTAATCTGATCCCTTGGTTTGTTATTAAAATTTTATGTACACTAATTTTTTGATGAGTATTTACATCTTAAACTCACTCGATTTCTTGCCTAATAGAAAAGTATTTAAGTTTTTATTGGCTAAAATAATTTATATACTATATAAACCATTTAATAAAGTTAAATACTGACCAACATGAACTGTTGTTTCTTTACCATTAGCATCAACAGAGTATGCTTTAAAATTTGAATGCAGCACAGAGCTGTGGGGATGCAGTATAAGCCTGAAGTCTTTACCCAGCGTTTTGAATTGAACCTCCTTAATTGTGTTAAATGGGTGGTTTGACAGCTTAGTTCCACGCTTTACAAGATGATGTGTGAGGCTTGAGGAGTGTATAGTTTCAAAGTATTTCAAGTTGTGATGTATTGTACCTTGTAGTAAAAATTTTATTAAAACCATGTATAATCGCAATAAATTAATAAAGTTCAAAATACTCACAATTTGTTGTAACAAAAAAGGTAACAATTAAGAATATTACAAAGACAGCTAGGTGCTCCATAGCTTCATTAATAATAATAACTACTTTTTTCAGCGTTATTCACATGACTTTTTTTTAGAATATAGGTTATGATTTATCTCTTTAGTGACCCAATCAAAAGAAATTAATAATAATTACAGGGGTAATAATTATAATTATATTATTACATGAAAGTCTAGGTAAAATTTTTGTTTATAGAATGTATGTAATAGTCGCTCTCTGTACAGAATACTAAGGTTTTTGTTATCACTCAGTCAAACTCCTACTATAAGCCTGATACTATAAACCTAGTTTCCTTGTCTGGTAAACGACTTGGTAATATACTGACTGTTGACACAGTACACTAATATTTCCAGCTAGTTTACAGCCACAACATTTTTTATTTTACAATCATCATTTTAAAATTCCTATAGCTTTTCTAGGTAAGAAAATAGAAATACCAATGTAACATCTACGATTTGTACGATTTACAAAAATAAACAAAATAAAATAATACTTTTTTATAGGGATGAAACGATACGAGTACAAAATCAATACTCTTCTTTAATAGCATGTTCGATACCAAGTACTTTTGACATTGAAACTTTAGAACCGAGTACCAAGTACTTATCGGTGAAAAGTACTCGTATCGGTACTGTACTTAGTCGTACCACATTACAACTTCTCAAAATTTCTTTATAATTTTCTATTAAGCATTGTGGCATCTTTGTACTCGTTATGCGTGTAATATACAGTAATACCCCGCTTTACGCGAGGGATACGTTCCGAAAAAAATCGCGTTGACTGAAATTCGCGTATATCAAGGTTTATGCTTAAAACATAGTCAAAATTTAATACAAAAAAATACAAATCACTTTAATTCTAAGAACACTTTATGCAATACATACTCTAATTTTTTACGGAAAAATACACCTATTGTCTTTTGGGTAGCGTTTTTTTTACGTTCTTGTAAAATACGTAACATAACACCCAACACTGTTTTTAATTGTTTGATACACGGTCATCATTATTGTCTATACTCTGCAATATGTCCAAACCTGAATAAATTTTTGAAAGTGCATTTTGTATTTCCCCTGTAGATAAAACTTTCTCTTCTACTTGTTCTTTCTCATCGTAGATAGGATTATTCTGTAACTCGATCAGATCTTCATTGCTGATAGGATCGTCGTGCGTTGCTACAAATTCTACGAGATCTTCTACCGTGGCATCTTCAAGTTCAGACCCCTCAATCATTGCAGCAATGTCTTCAAACACTTGTCTCTGCATCTGGACAATTCTTCTAGGTGCTTCCACTACATCTGATCAAAGATTACGCCACACCCCATTCATACAACTCATTTTAACTTCCTTCCAAGCCTCTTCTATTTTTGTGAATAGACTTCATAGTGGTGTATGACTTCAACCACTCTCGCATAGACTGTCTTCCTTCCCCGTCAGTTTCATGAATTAGTTGGCTAAAAGTGCGGCGATGGTAATAAGTTTTGAAGTTTGCTATTGCTCCCTGGTCCATAGGTTGTAATATTGACGTAGTGTTTGGTGGAAGGAACTTTACGTACACTTTTAAGTCTCTGGGTGTATCAAGTGAGGTTGGATGTCCTGGGGCATTGTCTAAGAATAATATAACTTTAGGTTCAAGCCCATTTCTGTCACAGTATGATTTGACTGATGGGCAAAAACTATTAGAATACCATTCTTGAAAAATTTCCGTGTAACCCACGCTTTTTTGTTTGATCGCCACACCACTGGTAGACTTGTCTTGTCTGTGCCTCGCATTGCACGGGGTGTTTCTGAATGGTACTCTAGTAAAGGTTTCAGTTTGAAATCACCAGTGGCATTACCACCCAGCAAAAGTGTTAGTCGATCTTTCGCAGCTTTGAAACCACTGGTTTGACGTTCTTCCTTAGAAATGAATGTTCGAGATGGCATTTTTTTCCAGTAAAGTGCGGTCTCATCAACATTGAAGATGAGATAAGCAGGAATTTTCTCTCGTCTAACGAACTCTTGAAACTTGTCTGGAAACTCAGCTGCAGCTTGAATGTCCGCGCTGGCCGCCTCGCCTGTTATGGGGATATTGTGAAGATTAGATCGCTGCTTGAACCGATGGAACCAGCCTCTGCTGGCAGCAAAATTCGGAGTAGCACTCCCTTCTACTTCTTTTATTTTCAGCATCTCATACAAAGATTTTGCTTTTGTGCATATGAGATCTTGACTTAGTGGTGTGTTTTTCTTATTCAAATCTTCGATACAGACAGACAGTAATTTCTCCATTCTTTCTAAGATAGATGATCTCGAACGAGAAAGTTTTGTTGCACTTATAGGTGTTGAAATTTCGCTGGAGATTTTAATTTTTTCCCGATTTTTATAAATCGTTCTCACAGTCGATTCTGAGAGTCCAAAATCTCTCCCAACAATTGTTGTTTTGCCTCCATTTTGCATTCTTCTTAACACTTTCATCTTCAATTCCAAAGTGACGCTTTTACGCTCTTTTTTCTTTACAGGCGGCATTTTTAACGTAGGGTTAAATTATGTATGTATCTCAAATTGGTTGCGCCGAGTATACACACCATTATATATTCTAACCTTCTCTTTTATCTATCATAATTATATTTATTCGATTCCTTTTAAATATACCCTACATTCCTTCACATTTCCCCCCGCTCTCGTCCTTACATCAGAAAGTCAGTGTGTGTCTGCCGCTGTGCTCTGAAGCACCACGCGCGCGTGCCATTAAAACGTGCATATATACAAGTTACCTCAACCGCTATCATCAAAACCAGCGCCGAAGAAAACGAGGTACCTCCTTATGTTCCTATCTTTATCCGCCGCTACACAAATAAATGTTAAAACAAAACTGCCAGCCGACCGAACTAACATTACGGAACAAATGAACACACGAAACGAACGAGGAAATCCCCATAGAACAAAGTCGAAGGACAGGGAATTCCCAATTCTTCAAAGAGAATATTCAGAGAAAGCGGGGATCCCGCGACCATAGAGAAGTTAATGACTACATTGTGTTTATACGCACTCTTTCGCATAATACGGGGCATTTGAGCGCGAAATTTGAAATTCGCTTTATAGTGAAACCGCGCGTAACGGGGTCGCGCTAAGCGGGGTATTACTGTACACAAATGATTTAACGTTTGAACAAGCTATGGTTGATGGAAGAAATTTACATATAATATTTGTATTATAGATTTATAGACTATAGTTTAAGACGTCATGATGTCATGTCACGCTTGTAGATTATAATAATTGAACCTATTGGAAGAATGGTAAGATATCAAAGCTGTAGAAACTGGAGTAAAAGTTTTTTAAATTGTTTGCACTTGTTTTTTTTATTTTTTTATATAAGGTTGTTTTCAAATACTTGGGTAACGATCACTGCTTCAGGAAACTATTTATTGGAAAATAATTGTTTTTGAAGAGCACTTCGAAATTAGATTTTCTAATAAATTAAATTATGTTTGTATTGTTGTTTTTACTTGTCTTTAGTCCATAAAAAAAGAACAATATAAGTACGTACCGTGCTTATAATTGATTCTGGGAACTGAGAAGGTACCGAACATCCGCAACATCAAGTAGAAAAGTGGAATCTTTCCTAAGATTAAAGTCACCCGATTAAGGGGTCGATTTTAAAAGCTCCGAAAGAAATTTAGGATGAATATATATATAGGAGCCCCTATTTACCGGTTAAAAAAGAAGCAGAGGGAATTAGGAATTTTTTGTATAATAAAGTATGTAGTTATAGTGAATATTTTAAACGAGCAGGCTATGTAGTATCAAACCATGACGTTATCATCGTGGGTGTGGCTTGAGTTGTTGTGATCTTACTATTTCTAATGACAATAATATAATAAATACTAAATACAGGTTGTCCCAATAAGTAGTAGTAAGCGAAAGTCCAGAAGTAGAGCACCCATAGGGCTACCCAAATCACCCCATATAATATGTTCTGCAATTTGTCATACTTCCCCATTTATTAACTTTTTTCGTATTTTTATGTTGATCTTTCATTTACAAGACGTATTTGGGTATAGAGATAAGAATTATTTATGTATATGCTTGATTTCTTTAATAAGGTGAATAGTATGCCTCAGAGACCCAAAATCAATTGTGATCCGATCTGAAACCACTGAGCCATAAAAAAATGTTCAAATCGTCAATAGTTGGTCAAATATTTCAATGGTTCAAATTTTTGAAAGTGGTTTAAAAAAAGCCTATCTTCCAAAAATTGCTTTTTTTAAAAGTCGTTTTGTATACTTTTTGTTCTGTGGTGGTGATCTTAGCTAAATCAAAATATTATGCTGCATATATAAGTACAACATACAGTTATCCTCTTTAAATTTACCTGTCTATCTGTCAGTTATCGTGCTTACACTCGAAAACTAGTTAACCGATTAATCTGATTGATTTTTGAAATTGATGACACTGTCTCTGATGTTACGAACAGTACAATAAAAAAAACGATGGATCGGCAATCCATCGGTGGTTGAAGCCAAATAGTCTTTCTTTTAAAATCATACCCCATAAATAATCTTCCCTAATCGAATATGTTATATTATTTCAGCTAACCACACTGTTTACAGAATGTAAAAATAATAATTTGGGGTCCTCGTAGAGCTCATTTATATATACAAAGCTCTGAAAATTACTAGATCTACGTTTTAAAATGTATGTGGACATGTCCACAGAAATTAAAAGCAAAAACTAAAAAAGCTTCTGAATGAAGTTTTCTCTACATCTTTAACCAATGGATCCAAAAAAGCTTGTTCGACAATATCGGCTTCTAGAAACCGTTAAATGGGAAAGGTAAAATTATTGTTTTTGGGAAAAGCAGACTTTGCACTAATAAGTCAGACTGTTCTCATTAAATTGTGAATTAGAAACACAAAACTAATGAAAGTATTGTTGTTTTACTGGTCTTTAAATCATAGAAAAAAGAACTATATAAGTAACAATCGATACGAATAAGTGTCGATACTTTTTTTTTACCATGTAAGCATTGATTCTTTTCGTCTAATACTGTATAGAGTAAAATTATCGATAACTGACTGGTATCGTTTCATCCCTATTAACCTAGTACAGAGGTTATTTATCTCTGGTACAGAGTAGGTATCGCTGGAAAGTACTTGTATCGATATTTGTCTATGCTCGTATCGAATCGGTACTCGCTCTACGGTACACTTAATGCATAGTTACCAGGTTGTATTTTAAAATTTACAATGTTTTAGGATAAAATTACAGTATTTAAATACAGTAAATCATAAACATGTTGGCGACAGAACAGTTGTCTTTCGTGTCTTAGGTTAGGGTATTATGTGATATTACTGTGTTTACATGTTATATACTATATGTTACGATAAAATAGATTAATACAGACAATATTATAGAGAAATATAAGCGAATACACTACATTATAAGTTGCACGTTATATATTAGGATGTATATAAACCATTATGTATTGTGTGTCACATGTGTGAAAATATAACTAATATAGAATAGATTAACGCATAGAGTAAGCCAATAGAGTAAGTATATCGAATATTATAAAGATTTTACGAACCGAAAATAGTGATGCCACCCGTAAATTACATTGTTTTTGGCTTATATATTGAATGTATACGCAATGTATATTATAATTGAATATGTAATGGATAGGTAATCCAAAGAGGAACATTTTGATATATGACATGTGTACATAAGATATATAATGAGACAAATATAAAGAGTTTAACAGGGCAACCAAAGCGAAAACTGAAATTAAAACAAAATTAAAACACGAAATAAAACGGGGCTCTCTTTACGGTCATTCCTCGAACTACTTAAGCTCGAAGAAGGGCCGTATTGGGCACGGTGCAATTCAACGAGTCTACAAGTACAAGCAACAAGTAACAACGAGAAGAAAAGCTTTGGTCGTCCTGCGAACAATCAACAACAAGATATCGACTTTCATTGAAGACCCGGCACCTCAAGCGGTCGTGCATTATTGCACCCCCCGGACCCCCTCACTACTAACGTCACGCCGCCCACTGGCATCCGTACTGGTGTCTACGAGACGGGCATCCGGCGCAACAAAACGCCCGTCCAAACCGGGGAAACGTCACCCCCCCCCCCCCTCACGCAGAGGGGAAGTGACGCGTACCCAACAATAAACATGAATACAAAATTTCACAATAAATAAAAAAATAAATAAAAAAACAGTTTGGGTGCGATTCACACACGATAGAAGTGAAACTTCAGTAAATCGACAAAAACTTCACCCAGTTCCAAACGGTCGTAAGCGCCAGTAAAAAATGTATGGGAATGTAGCCCTTACTATATACAGAATATCATTCATATTAGCTTTTGTGTCTCTTACCTGTCGTTTTTTCCGTTACATCCGGTTTGTAATCACAACGATTCTAAAGAAGTTTCACTTCAAAAATTACGTATATTTTTATGTAAAAATTACAAGGTTCATTTTTAGAAATTTTATCTTTGTCAGCTTTAATGATTATTTCATTAGATTGGTAATTGAGTAACTAGTAGAATTACATAAAGTAGACTGACGAGCTAAAATATTGCTTTTAATTGTATATTTTAATCAACCAATTATTTTTGTTGGTTTTAATATCATTTATTTCGCTAAAGTTCTTTTTGTGCTCTGTGTTACAAAATCAGAATATATTTTATTCATTTTAGGCCCTATGTCGGTACATATAAGTGTCAAAACACTACTACTAGTACGGAAATCATTCCAGTCATTGGGATGAGCCTAACCAGAAAGAAATTCTTATTTTTTAGGAATGTAGGTATAAATTATATTGTGGTAAAATGTCTAACATGAAGTTAACCACGTTCGAGAAATCTATTCTTTATCGCCTGAAAAAGAGTCGGTTTTAATGAGATAAGCGTACATAAAATTTTATAAAGCTTTGCCTGAATACTATAAATGTTAATTTAAGCATGTAAAATTTTGTTTGTTGATGATCCATTGACTGCAGTCAGATTCAGTGCCAATCGGTCGAGCCTTACATAGTCGTTGAAGAGATTTACTGTGTTCTGTACTTTTGTGGTAAACTGATAACACTAGACATTTCTGACTAGACTTTTAACTAGTCTGTGCTTATAACCAGACACAACTTGTAGGTGGGCAGAGGCAAATAAAAGTAGGTTTATAATTTTATTTGTCTCTGAGCTGTAGCGATTGGTCTATGGTCTGTACCATATGCAATGTTGCCAAGTGCTCCGTACTTACAGTAGTATCGCTGTAATTTTAAAATATTCACTTTATATTTTACCACAAAAATATAGTGTATAGAACCACTGTAATTTATTTAGTGTCCGTAATCTCTTGAACGACTATTTGATTTATTGCCATGACAGTGCCGAATCTTTATCAGAGCAACAGCAAATGGAGAAGATTACCTCACTTAATATATTGCGCATTCTACAGATGACAGGAAATAATTCTTAATGTTTCTGATTTTAGTTAAATATTTGACTATATTATACTTACATATTGTCCCTGATCCCTGACCCTGATATAAGTTATTCTTACGTAAGTTTCAGTCAAGGGACTTTGAAGTTTGGACTAAACGGCAAGTATGCGCTACTTTTAATAGTTCTAATTCCATTACCCAGTTTTAAAAAGTTGCCGCAAAATATATAATGCAGTGGAACTTATACTTCATTTAATCAACCTTTTAATTAGGTACATTGTTGGATATTTTTTTTTTTAAGAAAAATGAATTTTAGTTCTTTAAACTTGAGTTTTTCAAACTGAAACCATCTTAATTTTCTCTTTTTATATCTAAAAATGGATAATAATCTAAAAATAATCCTTGCCATGTTTCGTAAAGGGCGTGAAGGTCGTTTAAGAGCTAGACCAGTTGTAGATTATTCTGCGAGCTACGGTACCTACAGCTACTTGTAACAAATCATTTGTATTGCTGGCAATAATATTCGTTGTTCTGTGATCTAGTTACTGTCAGAATTATCAGAAGAAAAAAAACTAACAAATGAAATGAATAAAATGGCGGACTCTTGAGTGAAGTGACGTATGTGTTGTGTGTTTATTTTAAAGTGATTTTTCGGAGTACAGTGATTAGTGTTATGAAGTGAGGTTTTTTTAATCGTTTAATCATCTTATCTATTATTAGTCGTCATTTTGGTAAGTCGTTTATCGCTATACTTTTAATTTCTTGTGTTTTCCAATCAACTATCAGTTTAACTTGGAATCGGTGGTTGGATAGGTACAAATCGTAGGCGGGTTTATAATCAACTTCTGCATTCGATGAATTTATTAAAGACTACAAATATATATTGTAAATTTGTTCATTTTCAAATGAAAGTTTTCTATTTTTATGAATTAATATTGAATCTTCAAATAATTATTATTAGGAACACGATTAATACGTAGACCCGAGACCATATTGTGGCCTACTGTAGCGTTTATATAATGCTTATATGAAATAATATGATTTATTCTGTACATATATCATTACATTTATATTACTTTTGAGGATACTTTCCATAATTTCATTATTAAAAATTTGTTTACAGTGACATCCTATGACTGTAAGACAAAATATTTTTCTTTGTAGATTGCTATGCAAATAAAAAACAATGAGAAAATTCAAAGTATCCTCTGAATTTTTAGATATACATAACATGTGTAATGTATTTAATGCTTAATATTTGTGGAACAAAATAGTAAAGTTTGTTTTGTTCATTTCAATGTCTACTGCTAATAAGTAAATTAATAAGATATTCTTATGTGAATGTAAGAGTTCATTTATCTTTTTTACTTATTTTTTACACAAAGTCAAGTGCCCAGAGGTTAGTAATTACATTTTATTGGGGTCTGGATAATTTGAAATATTTTATTAAGATCCAAAAATGAAAAGAAAAATTTTAGGTACTTGCACCTATGGATTTCGCGTACCCGACTTTTTAATACCCAGGTATCGGTTATTATTTTTTCATATACCCGATTTTACAGTTGCAAATTTGTTTAATTTTACTGAAAAGGTGTGTAAAATACCAATAGTTTATGGTCATATATATAAATGACGGTAAAATTACCGGCAACCTTGGGCGGATGAACTTTACTTAAGTCATTCCGTTTGCTCGTTGCCACTTTGTGCATAGATTGATCTTAGGGATGTTCGATATTCATTGATGTAAAGATTAAAAACCGCAATGCATCAATGTTAGGAAAAAGCCTCGGACATTGATGTTTGAAAAGTTATGTGCTGTAAAATAGAGTTTGAGGTTCATGTGTGGCATGCACCCCAAGAAAGATCACCTACTTGGGAGCACCAAAACCTCCAAGTTTTTTTTTTTTTCGATATCTATGGACATCATGTCATCCCTATTGAATCGTTGTGCATTGGCACTGCATCATTTTCAGCAGCTTAACAATTATTTGAATGTAATTTACCGAAAATTAGGTAAAATACGGTATGTATTTAAGAAGGTAATTTTACCAGTTTACATCCTTACCCGGGTATTTGCAATTTTTGCTGAAAAAGAGAATTTTCTTAATATCATGTTTTTATTTTAATATGAAAGAGTGTAAGTATGTCAATAAGTCCATAACTTATAGCACAATCAGTCACACAGTTAAACAGTCTCCTTTTCATAAACTGATTAAGAACTAAAACACTTTTTATTACAAAAGATTTTTGTTAGTTATAAAATAAAAAAATGTAACTTAATAATCTTTCTTTTAGGTCTATAATTTTCAAATAAATTAACTTAACAAACCAAATAGTTCAAATTAAATTTATTATAGATTTGAAGTAAGGGGCTCTTTGCCTGCAATGAGTGTTTTAAATTTATAAAGCAATAAAAAAATAAAGCAGCTCTAAATTTGGAGTCCTTTTCTTTGTAACCTCAAATAACTGGAACAAAATTTAAAAAATGAATTATGAATATTAAAAACAGGTAAATAAAAGACATAAAATGACTACTTTTGTACCTGAAATTCTCTCCTAAACTTTGTGTCTGCAAGCATGGGTGCTGAGATAGAAGCACTGGCAGTATTTATAGCTTTCTTTAACTTTTCTTGAAATGCTGTAGTCAATTCATTGTTGGAAACCACATCACTGAGTGAAAAAACGACATCGGATTCATCATTTTGCTAAACTAAATTTTCAAAAACAAAAAAGACTGTCAAACATTCAGTCAGCATATCTTATAATTGCAGTTTTGGAAGCAGTTTCCAAGATACATGAGGAAAGACTTTCCGGATTATGTAAATATTTGACAAGAGAAAATAAACTCACATCTCTTCTATTTTTGACTCTTTGATCGAGGGCTGCCTAAAGTTCTTTAGATAAAGGAGTAGGTAACGATTTTTTGGATAGTAATGATAGTATCCAGAAGAACTGACAAAATGACATCACAGATAATAGTGGTAGCACTTTCTGACTCGGTGTTTCGATTGCTAATTTAAGAGAGTTTAATGTTTGCACTGAATTTTCTAAAACTTGTTCATTTTCCTATTTACTTCGAAGTAACAATTATCTATTAAGTAGTAATAATTTTCCTAGAATTTTAATGAATTCTTTGATAAAAGTGGGTACCCGTGTATCGGGGTCTAACAATTAAATAGTACCCGGGTAGAAAAAATTTCATATACCCGGATCCGGAAAACCCTACTTGCACCTTTATACATATAGTTTTCAATTGATTATTATATGGTAGATTAAATTCAATTTTTTTTTTAAATAGAATCACAACCAAGTAAATTCACCATGTCTGATGGTTACCACAGTACAATCCAATAACAATAGCAACCACTGTGAGATCAATCTATCGCCGATCACTGTCGTCATGCTGGTTTGCAAGCTTCTCAGCAACTGCATATACACTCACTGGTGACAAAGCAAATGAGACACTTTATCACCATGCACATGGTGGTGCCACCCTGTTGGCTACAGATTCCTACCACCTATTATTTGATTACTGAGTTCACACTGGCTGGATGATCCTGGAATGTGACATGTCACTATTGTTTGTGTTACACTTGGGTATAGTTGTTGTGATCAAGTTGGACAAAATTATCATGTCCTACCAGCTAGCAAAGCATATGAGAGAAGTTATAACTTACTGACATTTAATCTCAAGAGGTCACTATTTATTAGTGTGATTCAAAAAATTTAGTGTTTTTTAATGTCTCTGGACTAAGCTGAAACATTTCATTTAGTCATGATATAATTAGGTTTTCTAGAATATTAGTGTTAACATGGAGCACATTTCACTTTTCTAGTTCTCATAGGAAATAACAAAGGAAAAATATTTTTTTCTCCTTCTAATTTCTGTAACTACATAACAACATGTCTGTCATACAGGGAAGTTCTATACATATTTTTGTAGAAAATTGAATGCTCTACAAAAAAATCGTCTGAATTAATTTTTTTTAAACATCCACTACATTAAGGGATTTTCAAGGTCTATGACCCCAGTTATAAAGATAATAAAAAAAGTTAATTTTATTTTTTGTGTTATTGCAACAAAACTATTGGTTAACAAGTGTTAAAAGTACAATTAATGGTAATAAAAGCTTGGTTCTGAGACAATAAAAATTATTTTATATTTTTGAAACACCCTAGTGATTATTTATAAAACATATGAGCTATTATATAGTAATAGCATAATCTTACAAACTTTAGATCACATTGATACAATTACTACATAGAAATCATTGTGTTTATCTTACAATTAATGGACAATTATGTGGGAATATTGTGAAATGTTGTAGGTTGTTGTCTAATAAACAAAACACTTGAAAACTTTGTTAATCATGTTGATCTCTTTGTTTTTACACACCTATTTAGCAAGAGCTTGTTTTATTTCAAACTAACATCTGCCAATGATCATTTTGAAATTACTGTGAACAGAACTTGAAATTATAACTTTTTTACATTCATTATTTTTTATTAGATAATTCTGTTTAGAGAAACCTCAATGTATTGTATAGTAGAAATTCAAGGTATTGTCTTCCTAAAACTCAATAAAAATCCTTCGTTTTGAGTTGAAATGGAATTTGAGATCAAAAATGTAAATAAATGTGTTGCCAAATGAAATAATAACCTCATTTGTGTAAAATATGATCCAATATAAATAAAATATATGTTTGAAATAAAAACATGCAGTTTTTTTTATGTTACTGGTAATAACACTGAAGCTCTAAACATTTGGCTCTTCTTAACCAGAGAATCTATAACATAAAATTGTTCATCAAAAAACCTCATATGTGTGATGATTCCAAATGTACTAAAATATCTCTTAAATTTATAGGCATAATTTAAACACATAAAAAATATTGCAGTTTTAAAGTGGCATAAAATATGATTCATAAGTAAAATAATAAAAGTTTGAAATAAAATTATGCATTTTTTTTATGATACTGGTAATAAGGCTGAAGCTCTAAACATTTGGCATTCATAATTTGTTCATGAACAAAAACTTTACTATTTTTTTTAATATTGTGATATTAAACTTATTTTACATAAATAATAATAAATTTAAATATGTTAAGAGAATCAATTAAAAAAACCTAAAAATGATTCAGGGTGAGTAAAAATTTGTAATTGTACCCATATTTTATGTTTGATAACAATGGAAATTTATAAGATTATCAAATAATGAAACATGAACAATTTATGTGTAAAAATATTTTACGTTTATTAAGAATTGGAATTAAGGGCCGTTGATACCTCAGCTCACTCACTTCCCCATGCTAACTTGCCGAGTCTGTGAGGTAGCAGAAATGGTAAAACTAAAATAAATAGTACTACATCTCATGAAAACTTTTTGAAGTTATACTTCTTTCAAGCTTTTAGTTGAGGGTAAAATTAACAGCTGCGTTCGCTTCTTGTCACGGAAGTGCGACATGATGAAGTTCGCGATCAATGATAATAATGTGCATTAATTATAATAAACCTTAATTATTTTAATTTTTTGAGTTATTTTTGTTTGCTATGCCAAAAGAGTGTAGCTTCTTACGTGCGTACATAAGTAGACACCATTTTTAAAATAAATTAATAGTTGACATTACCGTCACTTCAAGATAATAGTTTCCTGCACCAATGACCTTAGGCGTCAGTTGCTCGCATGACCTTTAAAAAAACACGTAAAATAGTGCAATAGTATACCATATGTAAAACTAGGTGATTATTTACTTATGCACAAAATTACGGATAGTTACAGTTTTTAAGTCTCCTTGTTCTATACAACGAGTTTCAGTTATACTCTTCCAACGAATGGATACAGATCTAAATAAGTCTACTCAATTATTGCGAAAACCACGTGAGACCAAACAGTAATAATATTACAAATATTCGTTATTGTACCTGCTTACTTGTTTTTTTCTTAACGATTGTATTGTCTGTAAAGATTCAAAACGATAATAACAAAAACAATATTATTTGTACAGATAACTCTGATCAGCTAGATATAAAATTATGACGTAATTAAATGTAACACTAACACCAGGACAATTGGTGCTTGGTTTTACTCAGGTCAAAGCGATTTTATCTTAGAATATAATTAAATATTATCGAAATTTAAAAGTATATTTTTTTCTCGCGTGTATAATTGGAGTTATCCATGTTTTTTGCATGAATAATTT
Organism: Saturnia japonica; assembly: GCA_033032175.1. Classification (NCBI taxonomy): domain Eukaryota; kingdom Metazoa; phylum Arthropoda; class Insecta; order Lepidoptera; family Saturniidae; genus Saturnia; species Saturnia japonica. The sequence continues at coordinate 7,718,275 of CM065321.1, read as the reverse complement.
TATTTACATTGTTTCGCCGCATTATGTTGCGTAATTGTGTGTTAAGCGCAAGCGATACATGTTCCCTACACGGAAGCCGAAGCGAGAATGAGCGCGCCGGGGGTTAGGGGCAGGGTGGGATGGGATGGCTTTAAAGCACAATAATTTAGCTAATTTCTTTTTATAAAGAAAATAATACCTATTTTCAAAATTTAAAAAACAGTCTCTCTCTCTCTCTCTCTCTGCTTTATATTTCTTTCAGTAAGTATACAAAGTTTCATGATCTATTAAGTAGTATATTTTGAGTACTAGCGGCTTTTTTCGGTTTGGCGGAAACTGCAGATTTTTTCTATCGAGAAAATTTTATGCAATCATGTTTAAGCCAAACAGTACTTAGCGTCAATCCTCAACTTTAACATAATTATATTTATTACAAAATGTAAGCTGTGGTATTATTGATGTAACAGAGAATCAAGTTATATACTATCGCGGACTTTTTTTAGATATGCTAAGGACCAATATTTTTGTAGATCATTATACCTATTTAAGTATCATTAACAATTACGTGAGCGCACGCGGATAAAGCAGTTCTGGAGGTTTTCCACTTCCGACTTACTTAACAAAAATCAATATTTAAGGCTACTGTGAGTTGTAGCTTAATTTCAGATATAGATAACTGTTACGAAAATATGTAATGTAACACTAAGAAGGACGCTCTCGATGTCATCCTCAGAGAGTGAACCACAGACAATACTTTGACAACTAACGAGAGGCTGTTGTTTTTCTTCTATGAAAAAGTAGTAATGTATTTCTTGAATACTCTTGGATTCTTATCAGTTTGTATAAATATAATTGTTAAAAATACTAATACATAATATCTACTATTCATTCTTGTTATCAGTTTTATTTAACACCAACATAACACTATAACCTCGTGAATCTGGCTATAATATAAAAAAAGAGTTTTTCGAATCTGACTGGTAGTTCCAGCGATTAAGCATGTTTAAACAAATAAACTTTTCCGCTTCATAAGCATAGATTATAAGTATAGATTTTAATATTATAATAATATATTATAATAATAATAAACCTTTATTTCAGACAATTTTACATTACACTATTATTATTATTTTTTTCATTATTTCATTTATAAACACATGAAAATTGTGTTATTCATAAAACAAAATTTAAATATAGACAGACAAAGTATGATTTTATTAATAAGCATTCTCATCTTTATCTTCTTCTTCTTCATTCATACCGTTTAATTATAGTCCCCCGAGGTACTTGTTGCTACTTTAATAACTTTTAGCTAGATCTAGCAGAATTTAATATATCAAGTAATTCAAAGTTATATAAATTGTTAATATTTACCTGTTCTTTCTATAATTATTGTAACTATTAACTATCAAAGTTAATGATAAAAATAAAATCAGTAAGAACAAGAATGAGTATGATTATCTAAAAAAAATCTTACTCGACATTACCATCCTTGAAAGGAAATACCAAGTTCAATCTATTACCAAGTTAATTCAAGTGTTACTAACTATATTAGTGTTATTTCTGATATTTCAATAGAATTAAAGTATTTACATTTTCAAGCAATTTGTTACTTAACATCAAATCCAGCTTATTAAAACAATGAAAAAGAGAACTAGACCATGAAGAATTTATAGGTATCCAATTACAAAAAAACTCTCAGTAATGTTAAAAAGGAGGTGCTTATAATTCTACTAATATTATATTTTTACAGTTAACTTAAAACATAATAAGTTTATTTCTAATGAGCGAAGGAAATATAGGTAATACTATTAATTAAAGGCGACCTCTGTCTGGCTAAATTTAGATTAGACTCAGTGTGCAGATGTCGATCCTAATTCTGACTCATCCCAACTGTCATTGATCAAAGTTGGACACACAATGACAATTCCTTTGATGTTCGTAAACATACTGCCTCATTTGGTAATGTTGGTGAAAAATAGCCTTATGATATCAATAAGGAAGGAGGAATTATATAAGCTTTCATTGGCTTTTAGTTAAGTATTGCCGTGTTTATTCATGCACATCGTGACAAGATGCAGGAATCATTGCCTCTACTTAAAAACAGGAAATAATTTTATTTGTAAATATATGGAAATAAATAAACGGTCTATTTCGTGTAGGAGTTACAATAAAAAAATCTGCATAAATATCACAGCGCGGCCAAAAAAGTTCGCGATGTATTTATTACCTATCCCGCATTGTGAAAATGTAGATGTGTTATGGCCAGTATTTACAACACTTTTTCTTACAACTTCAGATTCTTCAAACATAACGAGAGGAGACATTTGAGTAGGAATTCCACGACTGGTGATGGATTGTAAATCACTCAAATCACCCAAGTACCATGTTAAGGCATTGGAGGCAATCGAGAGGCGTGCCTAAACACTCATTGGCAATGATTCGCTAGTTGAGGCAAGGCTGCAGAGTCTTGAACATCGGCGGAAAGTTCCAAGTTTATCGGTTTTTTACCGGATACATCTCAACGAGTGTGCGTTGGAATTGCATAACTTAATTCTCCCATCCCCTTTCCACCATCGGACGACAAGAGACATGGCGAAGCGTCATCAATTTTTGGTAGATATTCCACCAGTGCGAACAAAGCGTTTTGCTAGAACATTTATAATGCGCACCGCTAAAGAGTGGAACACTTTGCTGGATTTCGTATTTCCCGATAAATATAACCTGGGTATCTTCAAGTCTCGAGTGAATAGGTACCTTCTAGGCAAGCGTGCTCCACGTAGACCACTTCACCACTTACGATCAGGCGTCAAAATCGATCAGTGCGATCAGTGGTCAAAAGCAAGCTTATCCATAGTAAAAAAATAAAACTCGGTTGTCGCACTTGTCACGTTGTTTTTGGATTGCACTGTGTTACTTATCAGAAACGGTGACCTCTTCACTTTGTCGAGCTACAATAAAAAAAATCGTTTGTTTAGGATAGCACTATAATAGTGAAATTAGGATTAGTGGGTCAAATTTTACAGGCACGTTCGTTATGAGGCCAAGTTCACCTCAAAAAACAGTTACACGTGTGTCACGCGTCGGATGTCCTTATCCTTGTATTGTTAAAATCTTATTAAAATTCTATTCTAATCTATACTAATATTATAAAGCTGAAGAGTTTGTTTATTTGGTTGAACGCGCTAATCTCAGGAACTATTGGTTCGAATAGAAAAAAAATATTTTAGTGTTGGATAGTTCATTTATCGAGGAAAGCTATATAGGCTAATAATATCACGCTACGACCAATAGCAGCGGAGCATCAATGAAAAATGTTGCAAAACGGGGGAAAATTTTACCTTTTAAGAGCTTCCAATGCGTGCGCTGCGTAAATGGTTAAAGTTACGCAACAATCGTGTGTGATGAAATGGTTTCTCTTAAAAAGTTCTAAAAAAATGTCCGCGAGAACATATGGCTATCTATTAAGGTTCACTCAATATAACCTTTTTAGGATAATAAAATTTGTTCTTAAATAATTAATTATTTGCGAAGATGTTTTTCTATACATGCTATTAATCCTTATCGAAATAAATACGTTATTCATCACAAGTATTTAATTATCAACAAAATTGCCTTTTACAGTAAGTAATTGATTTAAATGAATATCTTAGGAGATATCACAGTTTTAAAATAACTCGGCAGCAAAAGAAAGAACTAATGTTTTAAAAGTCAATAGCAGTTTAGAAGATAACTCTCCAAACACGACGCTGTTATAGGATGTTCTGCTGTATTATGTCAAAGATTATCTACGGACGTCGGATCTCGGGTCTTGTGTGCCAATTAACGTCTCAAGTTGATGTGAGTCAGTCACCGGTCACAGTTCACTCGACCTTTATGTAACTCATGGAGGATTCTTCGAGTTTTAAATAAAACGAGTGTGCATACAAAAATTCTAAATTCTAAAGTTCAGAAGTCAAATGGACGATATTACCTATATAAACAAAATTTGATCGGACATGTCATGTGTTGACTGACTAACGTTGATGGATGACATCATCCTAACGTAAGCACCTCGCTTAGCAATGTGTTATATTATTTATCTGGAAGATAATCTTATTTAATATCTACTTTATATTATTCATCATAAGTTCATTTGATTTACCTTATTATTGTTTTGGTGTACCTATTCTTTTATTTCCAGGATACCAATTAATTATAGGTTTATGTATTGATGCGTTTAGATAATTTATAACTTGATAATTTTGGTTTAATAACAGCTTTGTTAATATTTTAGGTTCGTATTGTTTACATTGCAATATAATGACAATCTCTGTCATTGATAATTCTTTGATAGTAATAGAACATGCGCAGTTAGGAGTTTCTCAGGTATAGACAAATATTCTATCCAGGTTCTAGTTTAGCAAAATAAATCTATGATTAGATTTATTTTGAATTTTTAAAATAAGAAAAGTCTAGTAAGATGAAATTTTGAATTCAAACGAAAACAAAAGAGAAAATTAGAACAGAGAGTATGACAGATTCTTCAGGATGGATGTGATGATGTTTTTTCATTGTACGGCAGACCTTTGAATAGTAGTAACGTTTATATCATAATTATCCTGTGTTTTGATAAAAACCAAATTATTGTACAACAGACCTGGGAGTCGAAAAGATAGTTTATTTTATAACATATTTATAATTTTAATATTAATATGGGTGAAATACCCTTTGTCAAAACGACAAATACCTACTGAACATTGAAAGAACACTACCGGGAAAGTATCACCTGGATTTTGTATTTATAATACAAATAATAACTTTTCCTTTTACATATGAGGAAATCTCAATAGATAAGATATTTGGTGCTGCGTCGTCTGCGTGAGCAGTGTATCCTGATACGGCCTACACCGTGCTGACTTCTATTCTAGATCCTAGGCAAGGATCTCTACGCTGAGCTGTCGGAACAAGAAGAACGTCTCGGTTATGGACTTTTAAATTGTGTAATAATAATTTGTAAAACATATATTAACTGAAAATTGTAAGGTATGCTGGAAATTTATACATAACTATCCTAAAGTAAATTATAATCATAACAAATGTTTGTTGAGTTAATTTGTAACTTTTTAGTCTTACATCTGACATCAGTTTTTATTAATTATTATAACACCACAATAAATTATTAGAAATGACTATTTATAAAAGTCCTTCTTTGATGGAAGTTATATAATTATAATGTCAACTCAGTACATCAGTATCTAATACATAAAGTTATCCACAAATATTAGAAAAAAATATTTATACTGCGACTCCCACACAATATCTTGTGTATTTGTGTCTGTTGGTGATCATGTAACTTCTGAAAGACTTGACTAATTACGCTCATATTCTGATCATTTATTGTATGATATACGACATGTATATTATATAATCAAAGATTAACATAACACATTTGTTTTATCGAAACGATGGTTCATAGATGGAAAATACTGAAAAGATTACTTAATTTATTGTTATATATTTAATTCAGAAGATATATATCAATACAACAGTCATGCTTCTTTAATGCATGAAACTTATTTATTTTGATTGCTCGAAACTGTTGACTTAATGCTCTGGGATCACGAATAACCCAGTCTTCGTAGCTGAATTGAGGGCATTTTCGATGACAACGCCCGGTACTCGGTTACGGGGCAATGCGCCACTAACAACACTACTGTGTACTGTACGCGCCGGATTCCTCTCACGCTCTAGTTGTTACAAATATCACTAATTGTGTTGCATTTTGCCATTGCACTGATTTATTTTTGCTGCTTTAACACGGTACGCTTCTCAACAGCATTTTACTCATGTTAGTAGAAGGTTTGATGAACGAAGATTTTTATCTAGACTGCGCCGTAATATTGTTCAATTTCACATTAATAAACTGCAGCTACTTTTAAAAATAGTCCTAATATAATTAGTATATTTTTATATTCTGTTAATACAACAATTTTGTAATGCACAAATAGATAGACTTACATATTACAGAATATTAGTTTATGTTAAAAATATGCTGCTTAGCTTTAGGCAAAATTTTCAAATGATTCTTAACGAAACTTTTGATAAGTTAATTTAAATACTTTATACATTGAAAGTAATACCCGAAATAATATTAATATTTATTCACTATTACACCTTTATTACACATTTTAGAATAAATATAATATGTATGCTACGAAAACGCGGCACTATGTTCATGTGACTATGCATGGCGTCATCATTAAATAAATCAAACTAACGTTAAAACGTGCAAAGTTGAGTTTACTAGAACTTCAGTTGAAACTTATGAAATTTTTTCACCACCTATATTATAAACAGTCACTATTTGTAAACTAAACGTACTCAAATAATTTAATAAGTCAATGATATTTTATACGTAGACTAGCTGACCCGCGCAACTTCGTTTGCGTCATATAAGAGATAGACAGAAAGGGTTAGAGAGATTGAGTCGTAGGTCGTAGGCACTGTATTAAAGGTACCGCCCGCCTCCCACATTATCCTGCATAATAATAATCGCTTTATTTTGCTACTGAGTTATTTTAAAAGTGTGATATCTCCTAAGATATTCATTTAAATCAATTACTTACTGTTAAGTGCAGCTTTGTTGATAATTAAATACTTGTGATGAATAACGTATTTATTTCGATAAGGATTAATACCATATATATAAAAACACTTTCGTAAATAATTCATTATTTTAGAACAAATTTTATTACCATAAAAAGGGTTATATTGAGTAAACCCTAAAAGCCATATGCTCTCGCGGACTTTTTTTTAGAATTTTTTAAGAGAAACCATTTCATCACACACGATTGTTGCGTAACTTTAACCATTTACGCAGCGCACGCATTGGAAGCTCCTAAAAGGAAAATTTTTCCCCCGTTTTGCAATATTTTTCATTGATGCTCCGCTCCTATTAGTCGTAGCGTGATATTCCTATACCCTTCCTCGATAAATGGGCTATCCAACACGATTTTTTTTCATTCGAACCAATAGCTCCTGAGATTCGCGCGTTCAACCAAACAAACAAACTCTTCAGCTTTATAATATTAGTAGAGAAGTACGACATTGACGCTCTTTACATCGGCATCGTGAATGAGGGGCAATTGCTCTAAGTTCACTTTCATTTTTCCTTTTTTGACAACAGAGTTTGCGCCTTATGCTGTGGTTTCCTACCCCTTTTATTATAACATGTTGATAATACCATTTGTGCGGTTTTCAAATTGCTTTTAGTAAGAGTTTAACGCGTCTATTTATATACCTTGTCTGGCCATAAGTTCTGTTACAAATGAAAATGCATTTTTTTTAAATGAAGTAATGTAATATTATTAAAATGTATACCTACATATTTATTACTCTCAACAAAAAAAAAAAAAAAACATAGTATTCGAAATGGCCACCTTTGGTTTTTATACAGGCCTTTAATCTGTTTGGCAACGAATGTATGGATTTACGCACTGTTTCCAAGGAAAATTTCGCCACTGCTTGCTCCAAAGATTTTTTAAGAGACTCAATGTCGCCGTGTCGTTTAGAGCAGGCCATGTCCTCTAAAACTGACCATAATTTGAAGTGTAAAGGGTTGAGGTCTGGGCTAGATGAGGGCCAGTCTTTAGCTCTTATAAAGTCCGGAACCTTGTGACCAGGTGCAGAGTCCTGCTGGAAAGTCCACGGTATATTTTTAAAAAGTGTATTGCTGAGAGGTTTCACAACATGATCCAAGACTGTATCTTAATACACTTTGGCTGAAGTTTTCACTCCTTTTTCATAAAAAAGGTAGTTTTGTGACTGCTTGTTAAGACACGCCCCACCAAACCATCATTGACGCAGGATGATGACCACCTTGCACCTTTCTGCCCACTTGAGCAGCTTCTTTAGAACTGTGAGCGTACAGTTTATCGTTTTGCTTATTGTAGTGTTCTTCAATCGTAAAAAATTTTTTCATCGGTAAAGAGGATATTTCTGTACCTTTCACCTGCGTATCGCGGCAGAAGGCGTTTTGATCGATCCACTCTCTTTAATTGTAAAGATTGATTTGGGGCATGTCCTGTATATCGACGATAAACACCGAGCTTCAGGTATTGTTCTATAATACGCGGCAGTCCTAGCGGGAATCTTCCATTTCTCGCGATAACATTTTTTACTTCCTAATGGCGTTCGACGAATTCTGGCTTTAACAGCCTTTGAAGTTCTAACAGCACGACAAGTTTTTAACAATTTGTTAAATAATAATAATATAATCATATTAACCTCAACTAAACTGAATTAATATGAAAATCCATCGATGTATACAATAATGTTGTAATGCTCATTTTGAAAAAGTTTTCCTCATATTGTTTAAAAGGTGACTTGCATATTAATTTTCTCAGTAATATAACATAATTACACTTTGTATAGTTAATTTGTTATTTTGTTCTCAGTCGATTTAATATTAATTGCAATTTGATGCACGCGACCTTTTACTATTGTTTCTTATTTCAATCTACAATGGTGTAATTTTACATGCAAATAAGGTGTGTAATTTTGTAATATTCTTTAGACCTTGTGTGTTCATGATGCAAACACTCGTTTGCATAGTTTCAATCGCATCAGTGTCAATAGCTAGATTTCTCGAGTGTGGAAGTCGTGTCCTGTACGCAGTCCGACTCTGTTGATTTCAACTTGCTGTAATTCGAGAAGTGACATCGAAACGCCTACATACCTATGCCTATCTATCTATATAAGTAATAAAATTGAAGTGTCTGTTTGTGATGTCAAAATAAGTTTTTTACTAAATGTTTATTTATACGGTCCATATAACAAAAAAAAAAAACAATTTTTAAATTCTTTCTCTGTCTACCTATTTGTTCCGGGGAGTCTTCGAAACGGTTGGACCGATTATGACGGGACTTTCACTGGCAAGTAGCTGATGTTATTAGGAGTAACTTAGGCTACTTTCATTTTAGAAAAATAATTAGAGTTTCACGCAAATAAAAAAAACTGGTCATGGTGCATCAATTCGGGCGCTTAAATAGCTTACGCTGAGTAAACCATGAGAGATATATATATACCAAACGGAATTCTGTAGTCCACGTGAGCGCAGCTGCGGGCACATCTAGTATTAACTATAATATAACCATGAACCTTCCAGTACTAGTTATTCTATCTGGTATAAGGAAAATTATTTCATAATTAAACCTTACAAAAGTATAACCTTTTTTTATTTTCAATGCAGATTGCGTTTATTTTATTCCTTAATTAATTGATTACAAAATCTAACACTATGAGCAAATCTCGTAGTAGTGCTTGGCCTCCAGTTGCGATTACGCAGTTAGATGAATAGCGTAGATGTTGATGATGGTTTGTTTATTACTTCTTACTACTAATAGGGAAATTCATTCGTCTGTGGGTTGAATACGACGCAGGCAGCAGGCCCCTTGTTGACGACAGTTTACGATACGCCATCGCGACATTTGCACGTATGTCTTTTGTCAAGTATCGCTGCAAGTATTTACGTTTTTTTTTAATAATTTAAGCTTGGCCGACGCTATCAAAATAAATAAAGAGGGATCACTTTTGAAATTGTTTCATTAATTTAGGACTTAGTAGTGTAAATAGGGTAGTGCTGTGTAGTAATGAAATCTATTTATGAGATGTGATTCTTGTTTTTTGTGCTACCACAGTGAGTATTTCATGAAGTGTTGTATATTATGCACGTTTTACAAGGTCAGTACACTTCTTCACCTTTTCTTCGTGTCGGCACAAATCGTATTTTAAACAACAATAAACCTTGCCGTGGTGAAAAGATTGGTCAGAAGTTGGAATCTGGGTGCCTGTCCAGGGTCAGGTTGCGCCGGACGTACCTACTTGTGTATCATCACTGACGGCGACTCTTCATGCACCCCACTTCTTCACTCACAGGTTTCCCGGTAGGAAACCAAGGATCTATTTCCTGTTTATAGTTTTGCAACGAACTTGATTTCTGAAGAAAATACAATGGATGTTATAATAAAATAATTAATAAATCTTGGTATATATAATTCCATTTTGGCTGACAGTCTTCGTCTTCTTTTGCAAGGGAGCTATTTAAAATTAAGTTAAATAATTGTTAATAGTAGTTTTTATGTGGTTTGGAAATTTTCTTGTGAAGTTTAAATTACACAGGCAACATAGTCGCTCAAGCGACTAAGCCTAAAATAAAGACAAAAAAATGTTTAAGAGATATTATATTTACTTAGGACCTTGTTTTCATTAGGCCCGCGATTTTATTTAAGTGTTTCTTAATATTTTGCGTAAAATTGCGAAGTAAATGAGAAGCGAATATGTTAATTTACTTGGTTTTTTAAATTACTGTTTGCTACATTGCGTAATTTATGTAAATGATAAAATATTTCCTTTTATGTAGTATATTCAAATTTATATAAAAAAGGTAAAAAATTAAGCGCAAATATCTTGAATATTCGCTATTGTTCTTTAATAACTAATCATTGCTTCATTGATATTAATGCCGCAGTATTATTTGGGTTTAAATCTGTTGTTTCAAGTTTTTGAGTCATACTGCTATAAAAGTGAGGAGTGGTCGTGACTCGTATGAATTATGAAAAGATTGGACGTTTCTGGCCAAAATGGGATTAATGGTCTCCAAACATGGAAACACCCTCCGGAAATAAATACATAGTATATTAACGACTGTCGTGTCCAAATGCAAGGGTGTTGTGAACCTTACTTCCGGAACATTTTTACTACTGAGCTTTAGAATTATTATAACTGCAGTGAAAACGGGTGTTAATTTAACCTTTCAAGTTAACTGTGAAATATTTTTAAATATAATTTCTTCTACTGTTTTCTACCAATTCTACCGTCTCATCTATATTTATAATAATACTAGCTATGCCTTACGGTTACACCCATGTTATTTTATCCTAAAAACGCTGCGCCCGCGTCGCCAACTCACCCGTGTTGCCTTTTCTATCATAAGTTATTGTTCTACACTTCACGCAAGTACAAATTATTTTAATTATTCTTTATCTCCTAAACTATGTGTCCAAATAACATACTATAAAGGGTAAATCTTAACTTCAAAAAAATTGTCTTTATGATGAAATTACTTTTGTCCGCCGACACTTTATTTTTCGTCAAAAAGCATTGAATCACAAGTATATGTTCTTAAAAAAAAACTGTTTTCATTTTTGTTGCAGAATGATTTGTATCATTATACGAATCATGATAAACGTTGAAAGTTAAAGTGCAAATACGGATTTCTTTTTGCAAAAGGCCTTGTCCAAGGGAAGGAAACAATTACAATTATGAACTTAAAAGGCCACAGTAATTCAAGTTCCGGTAAATGAAAAAAAAACTATTCATAATATAAAATAAGGCTATTAAACCTGAAATTTTAACTTTCTATCTTAAAAAAAGCAATGTAATAAAGAGCGTTACTAGTTTAGAGAAGCGAACTTTATGCAAACTAACATAAAAACGCATCTGCGAAGCTGACTCTTTGCCGGGAAAACGAAGTTTAGAAGGAGAACACCCTGGAATATATCTAATATATTTTTGCTAAGAATATTTACAGCCACGACAAATTTACAAGTCATTGACTTGTTTTTTCTCTGTTTTTGCCTTTTATTTTAACTACTGAAATTAAACAGAATGTTATTGCAGATTAATTATCACTGTTTATTATTTTTGCTCCTTCAAATGTAAACACCGACTAATGTAAAATACGGAAGTTGCATGTAATTTTGTATACGAGTATGTATATCCAAAAGTAAATAACCAGGTTTGTTTTTTATACACTGCATCCGATTCTGGCGTTTTCATTGATAATAATTACTAATTATAGAAAACAAACAAATGAGAACTTTTAAACTTGATTATTGTGTCACTCGATCAGTTCTCGGACTGAAAACCGGTTTTGTAAAGTATTCACTATGCTCAACTCGTGCGGTCAAAGTTACGGAGCGATGTTATGATAGTATAATGTTCAATCAATGAATTCTATGTTTGCGAAAGTCGTCTTTCAATACAGTTTTCAGAAAATTTAAAACCTCTATTAGTATTGTTAGCGATTATTGGCCTTTAATTTTCAGTCGCAGTTACTACAATAAAAAATTAAAGTGCTTTAGTTAAGATTTCTCATTAGATAATATTAAAATTGTATAGCCGGAAGTAATAACTTGTCAAAATATGTAATTATAAAACTGAGGTGATTGACCCGTAAAGATGAGCACGAGCTAATGAAGCTAGTTTCCGTAACCAAAAAAAAACCTCTTCCTTTTCATAATAAGAACGCTTAGTCTCTACGGGATGCGTTGAAAGTGAAAAGCGCATGATCCTGGTCATTCAACCCGGCACGCACCACCATTCCGTCTTTAATTGCTTGCTTTGTATTATAGTCAAGGTTTCTCATGCAGCAAGGATTACCGTGCTTTACATTGAAATGTCCCTACACAAAAGTCGGGAAACAAGTGTTTCCTCTTACTTCATGAATTGTTATAAACCAGCAGTCGAGATGTAACCTGAGTCGTACGTCGTTCTTTTAAAATTACTGCTATTAATTGGATAAACTTCTAAACAAGCTTTAAATCGAGCTTCTAAACCCTCTTTCTGTGATTTTTTTTTTTTTTTTTATAAATGTAGTATACTTTATAAGTCTAATTATTCTCTAATAAATAATTACCATCATCGTTGTAACAAATCCGAAGTTAAAACCAGATTAATCCAATGTATCTTTCACTTATTTATACTACGTAATTTTACTGATAATTGACTTTAGCGCAGATTTAGCAATAATTTTGTAGTAATGCTCAGTGAAAGTTAGTTACAAACTAATTTTCATTTTGTTACAACCGTTGTGATTTTGTCAATATCTTGCTAGACCTAGTTAAAATACTTTAGCTCTATGAATAAAAATACTTGTTAACATTTTACACTATCAGTCGTAAATTCCTAATTGAAATGCTTTTACTATTTTTAATGTCCTTATAAGTTTCACATCTCACTTTAAAATACATGGCTACCAGTAACGGTCTCCAATACGTTTATTAAATTAATATGGAAGTTTTTGGCGGGATCTTAAAGTGTGACATATTGTGGTTATTATTTTTAATTCATTAACTTAGGTTTGTTGACCCTATATTAAGTAATATTGGTGGCATTTTGCGTGATGTAGTTTGGTTGTTGTTTGCATAAGTGAAATGGATTATGTACATAAAGCGGAAAACACGCATTTTGAGGTCAGATGGCACTAACAAGAGAGCCCCCATCTTGTTAAACGCCAGTTTGAATAAAATACCTACTACTAGGAAGGCTTGTAAACATTGACGCTGGCAAGTGCATTTTGCGATGCCAAAACAAAAAGAAGAAGTAAATAATATGGACTCCGTTCATCTGTTGTCATTTTGTTCTGCACGTCACCATAATAAACAAATCATCCATTCTCGATACTTTTTAAACTGAATGTATATACATTTTAGGTATGAAAATGTTATTTATGTAGTAAGTTTTCCACGTGGTACAAATACATTTGCAGTCAATCAGTTCGCTTGCATCATGAGAATAATTTAAAACTTTCGTATTTTTACGTTGAAAGTTTCATTTAGTTACAATTACAGTTTTTATCTATAGTATTAATTTTTTTTTCTAAATTACCACTGATCAGAATTATGACATTAAAAAAGATTGTCGATCCCTCTGTATCTGGCCCCCATAATATGTATTTCGCAATAGTACAGCGTTAATAGTTTCTTCAGAAGGGCAAAATGAGATTATGTTTGGTACATTATAGGTGTTACATAATACCGATTTGCGATTTCGAAGCAAATATTTAGCGATTGTTACTATCACTTTTTCCTTGCGAAATACGTACCTAATCAGGGGATGGATTTGAACGATTTGTATGAAATTTTGCACTCGGGTAGCTTCTTAGGTCACCCCTCAAATGACGGGCTATAAGAATTGCCATTACTACGAGTACAAATAAAATTATGAACCGAAAATGATTACTGCGTGAAAAACGCCTGCGGACCCTCGGGTCAACGCCAGTCATTAATATATTTATTATTCCTTTTCTAATAATGTTTAGTTTCGCTTTAGTAGTAATAATGTCAGAAGAGAACATTTTTAAATTAAATTACTATTATTATATAAAAAAACTTCAAATAATCACAAGGTTTATGAGCCGTGATGACATGAAACACGACATAAAATTAATGATCATTCAATACTTTACTTAATATCATTTTAGTTGTTTGTATTTAGTTGAAACAGGCCACGAAAACACTTGTTTACCTCGGATGTGTCATCATCTATTCCGTCTGTAGTAAGTTTAGTTAATAGTTTACTCACTGTATTAAATACTTACGTGTATAATTGTGTTGCCTTGAGAATTGTGTTCACATATGTTTGAACGTATCTCACCATAGTTATTAATATACTAGCAGTGTGCCCGTGGCTCCGCACGCGTTTGTTACTACGCATTAGTTATTTACATCCCGTAATTTTATTTTTACTCATATTGTTGACAATTTATACGCCGTATCAATTGAGGAGTGGTATGCATTCCTCGTGTACGATTGCCATCAAAATCGGTTGAAAATTATTATTCTATTCTACAATCTCTCAAGCATTAGCTTCTCAATTGTTGTATTATGTATGCTTCCCGACTACTTACAGAATTGATAAAAATTGAATTTTTGGAATTTTTTTTTTTTTTTTTTTCTGATTTATCCCATGGCGTTTTGTGTAGATCGTACAAAATATTGCGGGTGTGTGAAAACCATTTCTCGATTCAGGGGTCCGTTTGCGAAATATGAATCTTTAAAGTGCTAATTTTTGTTAGGGCTAAGGTGTCGTCGTCGTATATTGCGTACAAATAGTTTAATGCGCCGCTGGTATCTTTTATATGTTTTGAATATCATTTAAAAAAATCTATCATTTCATTTCAAACTAAGCAAAGCTTGTATTATGGTCACCAAACTCCATACATTTAACACCCAAACACAACTGACAATTATGCTCATCACACAAAATTATGCGAGGATAGAACCTGCTCAATTATACCAGGTCTGTTAACTGTTAACTAATAATAATGGATATTTTAAAAATATGAATATTCCAAAATGCAGCTGACAGTTTCTTGATGAGTACGGCTTACTATACTAAAAAGCCATTGGAAAAAGAAGAAATTTTAGTTATAATTTACGTTAACAACGAATCTATAAAACACAATAAACATTGTTTTATACTATTTATATCTAACGGACAATAATTATTGTGGTCAGTTGACGCCGTGATCTTTCATTCGCATGATGCAATGAAATCGCATTTTATATTAAAAACAACACGCGAACATATCAAACCGTTGAGCGTGTGTACGATTTGGTCAGTCACGCGTGCTACAAAAAACTACCACTAATCAGAGTGGCACTCAATGTTATGCAACACGTTGCTTATGCGGCGGACTCACATTCGAGCTAGGTCAAGTGAAAAAAACAATAAACTGTACTATTGCTATATCCGCTCGGTTATTACAATGATTATATGCCGACTTGATCTGTTAATAGTCTTTGTATACAACTGCATTGTTAAACAGGAAATCATTTTAATAACAATTTGCAGAACAGCTTCAGGAAGGAAAGAGGATACTTGACAGATTAATTACCTACATAAAGCTTTGCCAATTATGAGACCAATTTGAAAGGCCTATGCCAACGTTTTTTTTATAATTTCTGGGTTGAAGGTGAATAACTCGGGGATATTTAAAGCATACATACTTTTACTCTGACCCGTCCCCTAATTACGTATTTTGCTAAAGCAAAGTTTAAGCAGAAATGGCTCACTATCGGCTTCGAAATTGCAAATAGATTGTGTTTGGTACACTACGACTGATAAGAATTTGTTTATTTAAAGAATTTTTACTATCGCTTAATACGGAGCTAATACTATTTAAAATATTAAATAATTAATTTCAAAATTAGTATCAACTCAGGGCTCAAAGAAGGATAAAGTCGATTATTGGGAAATTATAACAAAATTAAAGGAAAGTAATAAAAAAAATGCAAAAATTGGAATGAATATTTTGATGAAAGAAGTAAAGAAAAAGGTATTAGGTATAAGGTATTACAGTGTCAGCCTCTTTATAAACCTTGGTTTAGTGAATATCATTTAAATCGACAATATATTAAAATATCATTAAGACTTCGTTCAGGGCACTATCAATCGGGAAGATTTGCATATCTCATGCGGAAAACAGAGTCACCCAACTGTAGTTAGTTTATGTGGAAAGATCGATGACGTGCATCATTTACTGATGGAGTGTGACTAAAATAGGATTGAAAGTCGCTGATGAAATAGTATGAATGTAAACTGTCAAAATATAGGTATTATTCACAGCATTTTGGCAGAACCTTGTTCGGATGAAGCCAAGATGTTGTATGACTTGGTAGTGCTGTCTCATCAGCGAGTCTCTTGATTTGATGTTAGTAAGGATTGGGTACAATGGTACTGATATATTCAGTAGAAGTCCCTTAAAAAAATAAAAAACTACTTCACAACAAATACCCGTGTTAAGTACTCGAGACTCGAGAATGAATAAATCTTTTAAGCGAATTTCATAAGACCGGTGAGCCATAGTTTGTAGATGTGCGTATCAGAGTACGGTCACGCACGTGCAAATTACACGAGTTACCTCATACAGTAGTTGCAAGCAATAGTCACGAGTGTCACGACAGTGGTCACGCATCGCCGCCCCCTCGGCAATGCTCGTTAGTTCCACATCATCACGGAGCGGCAGTAGGACAAGAGTGAATCACATTCTCCAGTTCAACCACATCTATAAAATGTTAAATACCGAATATTTTTTATTCGTACTTGAACTGTTTGTGTCGGTATAATATTTTTATTTTATTCATTGTATTATGAATTTATTTAATAATAATTAAATACTTCTTAAATTTATATCCATTTGGAGTGACTACTACATTCATAGTATGTCTGTGTATACTCTTCGAAAATATTGCACAGGTACAAAATGTAAGTTTATATGTTTATTTTTGGGCTACATTTACAACCCATATTAATATTATTCATGATTACTCCTGCTTTAGCATTTTCATTTCAGCAGACCGAATAGCAAAGCAATATTTAATAATAAACTTCCATTTGTTAGAGTACTCTTGATAAAATAAGCACTTCTGATGGAAAATTAAGTTGTGTCCGTAGATGGAACGCGTTTGTACATTAATTAATTATTTATATTACAAGTTAACACTTGCCAATAATATAAACTAACGAACATATGCTGTAATAGTGTGAGTTGTATTGACAAAGGTTTTCTTTAATAAAGTTAGTAATATTTCCATGAGAAACGGAACGTCTCGTTTCTTGGTTCCTAAAAAAGTCTCAATTGTTTCATTAAATTCATAATTCACTTAAAGGCGCGTTTCCAATACATTATGAAGTTTTTATGTAGTTTCTTCATCTAGCACAAGTGTGATTTATCAATATAATCTGTACTAACTTTTAATAAACTTTCCATTGTCTTTGCCACGCTTTCCTATTTTTACCCGACAGCGAAAAAGGAGGGCTATGTTTTTCATGCCATGTATGTGTCTTTTTCTTCGGCATGCTCTGGAGCCGTAACGGCTTGATGGATTTTTTCATACGAGGTGTCGTTAGATTCGTCTTAATTGTGGGAGTGAAATAGGCTGTATAATATTTAAATATGTACTTAAATAATGTACTTAAGTACAACGCCTGGAAATAGAATAAAAAGAAAAAATAGAAAAATACATTTTTCTAGTCAACTGTTTTTGTTGCAGTCGGGTCTTTCGTTTCCATTTTATTAAACTAGCTGTACTCCACGGTTTCACCCGTGTTAATTTTATCAGACAAAGACCGCGCCGCCAAAGCATCTGTGTATACCACTTTCATAATTGTTCTACCCGCAAGAAAAATTATTTAAATTGTTCATTTTCTCCTTAAAACTGTTTCTAAATAACATGCTTTAAAGGGCAAACTTTAAATAAAACTGTCTTTATGATAAAATAACTTTTGTTCATAAGAATTAATATGCGATGCCTAAAAATAATGCTCATAAATAACTTTTTAATTTTCAACAACGACTTCTTAACAAAAATCAGTATTTAAGGCTAGCTGAGAGTTATAGCCTATACCATTCCTCGATGTCTGGCTATTATTCACAAAAAGATTTCGCTAGTCCGACTGGTAGTACCAGAGATTAGCGTGTTTAAATAAACAAAAAAAAACTAAATGAAACAGTGACTGGTAAGTATAGGTTATTGTAAATTTGTTGCATGACCTCACTTTTACTAAATCTCTTTTAACTCTGCTCTCAGATTGCCAAAATCCGCAGAATTTTTAGAGATGGTTTGATAATATATAAGCTCTTAATTGACACCACTCTCATCTTGTTACATCTAGGCCCAAGAATGTATAAAAGCGTATCCGTCTCTTTAGCTTGTTGATGATGGGTTCCGGCAAGAGGGATCTAACTAGTGGAGTATGTGCAAAGAGTTACAAATTAACCTTTAAAAAGCTTTCTCGTGTATTTACGGGTCTTATATTTGACTTTCACTTCTTTTTGTAGTTTATTATGAAGTTTCTGAATCAAATACTGGAATTTAATAATATCGCTAAGCAGAAAAGGCTTATTATGTTGATTGAGCTTATTGCTCTTAATTTTTGCCCCTAGGCGCCCTGTTCATATGAACGGGCGTCAGCGCGCATTAACGCTGGGCTTAGAAAACAATATATCTGAATTAGGGTTTCGTATTCCACAGAGCTCATTTTCAATAAAGTGGCATTTTCACATCAGTTAATCTAGATCTTAGTTTTTTGTGGACCATGACAAAAAGCTCATCAGATTGAGAATAACTTTTACTAAGGTGGCACTTCGATACTTTTTGTAATATTTGGCGGGGCTCTTAGTATTATTCCACATCAGGTACACCAGACCTTCGATTTATATGTGTTATTAGGAAACGCTCATCAGATTATGAAATAATTTTTACCATGGCGGCATATCGATAGTTCTTATAGTTTGACGGGGCTCTTAATGTTCAACATCAGGTACTCCAGACCTTCTATTTTTATATATCATCAGAAAACTGTCAACATTTTAATAAATATTTTTAATAAGGTAGCATTTCGATAGCTTTTATAGATCAGAGAGCTCTTAAGGTTTCACGTCAGTTACTCCAGACCTTCGATTTTTTTACGCCATCAGAAAACGCATATCAGATTATTAAATAATTTTACTAAGGCGGTATTTCGAAATCTTTAATAGTTTGCCTGGGCACTTGGGATTCATGTCAGGGTCAGATCACCGAAAATCGGGATTATTATTTTTTTCCTTCCTTTATACGCTAAACCCTAACTAAAATACAAAATTTGAAGTTTGTGAAACTACTAAGAAGTACCTTAGAGTTTTGATGATCGATTAGTGTCTCAGTGACAACATTAAAGAACTAGCGATAATTCGTAACTTATAAGGTATAATTATTAGGTATATTGGTAATATAGCCAGTTATAAAATGTTCTCTTGATATCTGAAAATTCAAACTTTACACAACGAAGTTACGGGGGTCAAAAGTGCCGTGAGTCGCTTCGAGAAAAGGGATGGAACGGCCGTGCTCGACTTGTTGGGCGTACTACCGTGCCCCCTAATAACGTGTGTCATCTGGTGTGTTCAAGTTATATGTTTATTTGTTCTTTGTCCTCAGATGATGAGGGGTGAGCAGACGTGGTAGGAAGTCCCGACATGAATTCTGGTATACATCGTCATCAGGCGCATCCGCCATTGGTACAGGTATTGTATAATAAAACTAGCAATCTTTTAGATTTTAGCCAATAAGACAAATTTATAGTAAAAAAATTGTAAACATTAGCTCGGCACATTGGCAGTACTGTCACTGATAGTAAGCATAGTACAATCCAAACACAACGGACTACGGAGACCGCCGAGAGATCTACATCGGCGTTCGCCGCCGTCAAGTCAGCTTGCTTATATAACTCTTCACGTTACGATTTAATCAAATCAAAATATCTTTTATTCACGTAATCAGCCACCCTATAATACCCCTTTGACAATAAAACCTGCTTAACATGATTCTTGAACTTATTATCCAACAAATTGCTAATGTGCTTAGGAAGTTTATTATAAAACTTAACACAATTACCTAAAAAACTTTTATTTGTTTTACAAGTCTAAAAGACGGAATGACTATTTTATATTTATTTCTAGTATTGAAATTGTGTGTGTTAGTAACAAGTTCAAAATTACCTTCATTTTTCCGAACATTATATTTTCCAAGATGTATTGGGAAGGCATAATTAAGATACCAAATTCTTGAAATTTATTCCTTAATGATTCGCGTGGTCCCATATCATAAATTGCCCGAACTGCCCGTTTTTGTAATACAAATATGGTTTCTACCTCAGCTGCTGAACCCCACAGTAAAATACCATAGGACATTAAACTGTGGAAGTAAGCGAAGTAGACCAGCCTAGCAGTAGCAATATCAGTTAGCTGGCGAATCTTACGTACTGCGTATGCAGCGGAGCTTAATTTCCCTGCCAAGGTTTTAATGTGAGAACCCCATTGTAATTTTGCATCTAGTGTGATGCCTAAGAAATCAGTATTATCAACCATGCCTACTATGTTCTCTTCTATCTTAATATTACTTTCAACACGTTGTACATTGGGTAAGGCAAATCTGATACATTTTGTTTTGTTTGCATTTAACAATAGATTATTTAAAGCAAACTGATATTTTAAACAAAGTATTATTTACATCAGGGCTTCTTAAACTATGGGTCGCGACCCCAAATGGGATGAGGCTGATGGTAAACAATTTGAACATTTATTGTAATAAGAAATGTTATTTCCCTATCTGACTTTTATTCCAATAAGCCTAAACTAAACTAGGTCAAGATTTTTAATTATTTTATTAATTTTACTTACTTTTGCTGACTTTGGTAAAAGTGGCGTCACTATCTGTCTCGGTCGCTCATGGCAAGCATTTCTACTATTCATGTCTCACATCAATAAAAAACATTTGAACTGAGTGAAATGGGTTAGCAAAAATCAGATTACTCGAGGTTATTTTACTAGTTTTTTTTGTATGAATCTGACAAGTATTGTACCATTTTACAATCCTGATTAAATGCGCGAACTTTTAATGGCACTTGCCAAGGCACTTTAGTACATTTTTTTTTACCATTTTACAATCCTGATTAAATGCGCGAACTTTTAATGGCACTTGCCAAGGCACTTTAGTACATTTTTTTTTACCATTTTACAATCCTGATTAAATGCGCGAACTTTTAATGGCACTTGCCAAGGCACTTTAGTACATTTTTTTAAAGGATGGCCTTTCAAAGTCGACTAATTTTTAAAATTTTAGATTTATAGTTTAACAAATAGTCTTAGTTCTAGAAAACTTGGGACAGTTGTGTCATTATTTTTGACTGTGGTTCTAGAAATATTATTTATGGTTACGGTTCCAAAGTTTAAATGAACAAAAATAATAAAAATTAACCACAATAACCGAAAAATCGTTACAGTTTGAACAAATTTGTAGGTTTTTCTTAAATGCCCATAATTTCCAAACTGCATGGGATATATTTTTTTTCTGATTTTTCTCATGATGGTTACAATCAATCCTGTCACCCCGTTTCGGCTTGACGTTGAGTTCTGGGACATCCCTGTATATATATATATATAGTATATTAATTATAAACTTCTTTAGAAGTAACCTGTTACATGGCCAGTTACGATTATTTACAACAGAACTATGATTATACACATGGTAACTACCTATAGCTACTCTGTGGTAGTGGTACTCTGTGTATACTACGGTGGTATGGCACACCCGTCGCGTTGCTAACTACTGCTTTCAATAAAAAAAAAATCTCACGAACCTACCGATGCTTTCTGTTGCACTTTAAATCATTGAAGTTCAGGTAATATTTTAGCCAAAGGCTGCAATACGACACCAACAAAAACTATTAATTAAGTAATCAATTTTGAAATATTAAAAGACAGAAATTACAGCATTCAAGTATGCGTCCAATCTTTGATAAATCGCGTTTATAGGTTATTTATAGTTAAATATTATTATTGAAAATAGTCACGGTTATGTTGCAATTTTTACTTATATGGCATAGCTTATTTATTCCGTATACAAATATGGTTTAGGAAACAGTAGCACGTTTATTACGCATTCCTTGTCGATGTATCAGTGTTCACTGCTCAGTACTGCGGCATGGCACCATTCTGGGTGGTATGTAGGTGCGCCTACTCCAAGAACCACTTATTACAAATCTAAGTAATTAGATGATTAGATTAGTATGCCAACAAATCGACTACCACCAGTCCTAAAACTAGTAATTTAGCTACTATCAGGAGAATATTTACAAATTACGATAATGCAATTTCGACAACTTTTTTATTATTTGAACGCACAGTTGATACTTGTGAAATCGATCATTGCCATTCTAACTAATCTCAATATAATCCTGTTATAATTCATCTATTTGTTACTCATTTTCATTTACCTCGTTTATTTAGAAGAAATAAGTCAGGATTCCAGTTATAAAATTGTTATTGTAGAAACTAAATAAATATAAGACACGATTTCCACAGTACACTTATTGTATTTCACTAGAATCATAGCTTCATAAAAAAATAAAACACAAATATCCCTCACATGAATGCCACTCAATTGAATCCGTTGATATGGGTCCAAATATTGGCTGAAGTTGCTAAGTTCCGGTACTGAAGCGATGGTATAGTCTGATAAGGTCTAACAGTGTAGCCTCTTTGGATGGATTCTCTCGACTGGAAATTATATTAATTTTTGAATTTAATGAAGCAAGGTTGAATAAAGATCGCTTGGTTTAGCTGTTCTGGAAGTTAATGAAGGCTACGTGGTATATTTCAATAAATATTAATTGCTCTTAGGGATAATCCATTGTAATTGTATATATTTTTTAAATGACTATCGCTGTTGACCTGAAAGGTTTTCACAGCTTCACCGAACTTTGTGATGAACGCAGAAAGCACTCAACCGAAATGGCAACAAACATACAAGGGTTCTAAAGTGGCCAATTCTCGGTTTGTGCTTTTATCATGTATGCATTCGATCAAACTATACATATTTAATTATATGCGTATGCGTATATGTATTTTGTTTATCTGGCAATTGTGTAAGTGTACTGTAACCGTGTAAGTTAATAATGCCATGTGTCGTTTACGCTACTACTTTAAATTTCCCTGTTCCGGTCTGTTGTTGGCTGTATGAAAAATATTAAATTTCATACAAATACCGCTGTTATTTATTTCTTATTACATATTAAGATTATTTCTTATTGTATTAAGAGTAAGACTTGAATGATGGAGCCTTAGAGGCAGTATGCTCGCTCGATCCTGCATCCCACTGATTTTGGCGTGAAGCCAAGGTTATTTTGTACATATGAATGGGTCGTTAACTACGGTGTTATTGTGTCTATTTGTACATTTTTTTTTCGTTGTTTGTTAATATAATTTAGTTTACCGATATGATTCGAGTACCTTTATCTAAATCCTTGTCCCCGATTATATGGAACTTGTACAGTAGTTGTTGCGGTTTACTTAGTCGTTGTTTTCATTACTGTATGAGCATATTCATTATTTACTAATCCGTACTAATAATATAATATATAAAAATATAAATGTCTGTCTGTCTGTATGTGTGTTAAGTTTTCACGGCTAAACCGCTGAACCAATTTTGATGAATATTTGTATAGAAATAAATTGGACCTTGGGAGAGAACATAGGTTACTTTTTGCAGCGAAAAAAAAACATTAAGTGATGAAAGTTTGTAAGAAGAAAATATGGGAATATGTGTGGTAATGATGAAATGACATCGGTTTCCACGCTAACTGATTTGTTGATTTATTGGCATTGATATGCCTTAGATTAAAATAATATAGATACCGCGCATACTAAAATTTTTTATAAAGTTTTTAAATTCTTTAAGTGCAGTGTGGCGTAATTACTGTTTTATTTTATGATTAAAACGTGACGTGCGTTGTCGACCGCGGCTCATGAATACTGCGGGTGAAATGGAATACCATAAATCATTGCTATTTGGTATTAATTTTAGGTGGCTTCACTCGCGCGTTGTAAACGTGGAGTCTATAATAGTCTAAGCAATATACCTATTGTAAATAAATTGGATTATACAGTTTTGCTACAAGCGAATTATTTCCAATACAGCGGGGTTGTAGGGATCGCGACCACCATACACATAGTTATAAACCCATCTGTTTTTTTTTTGTTTGTCGTGTTCCGAGATCGGTGTGTATATCCAATAATACGCAGACGAAGTCGCGGGTCCCAGCTAGTGACAAATAAATAGTTAATATGGAATTTACGTACTTTACCAAAAATGTATTTATAACGTATTCTTAATTGATGAACTCTTAAAATATCTCTCATGCTCTATTAACAACACGTAGAGACGATTTTATAATTTGATCATGTTACATGGATTTTGTAAAAAAAAAAAAAAACTGAGATATTACATATCTATGGATATCATCACTCTTGAAATAAGACTACTGTTTCTTTAATTATTTAATAGAAATTGTAAAAAAATAATAAATATATTAATAGCAAGCTACCAAGTTATACTTATTAAGTAGAATAAGTATGTACCTCCTACTCAGAATACTCAACACTTTCTAAGCATATTGCTTGCTTCAAGAAATTGCCGCAGAGCTTATAGCTTGTGTACGTATTGATAAATTCAACGAAAAACTTAAGCTCCCCTTGATGAGATGTTAACTATAGAGAGTTGTTACAATGTATGCACCTACCTAAAATTCCATAAGGCTAATAAAAAAGCGAAATGCGAAGTTTTGAATTTGATCTAAGAAATGTAATTTTCATTTAAGTCACCTTTTTTTTATTTATGCAAGGTACATTTGTACTTTTGTAATAAAATGTATAAGCGATTAAGATATTTCAAAAAAGTACCTAACAACTGCAACCGTTCAATATGTTGTACCTACCTGTCTATTACCGAAAATCAAGAACTATAATAGAAGAGAATTAGCATAATTCTTATTAGAATTTTTTGTAGCCGTTTTTGGTTAATTATTTTTTTACATATTTTAAAAATAATTTGAGATGTTATAATACCACAGAATTTTGTAATATCGCGCCGTTTTAATAAATAATCTGTTTCTTTTAGCAAATTTGACCCTTCATAATATAATACTGTTAGGTATTTTAGGTATTCCTGGCTTCCCTAATCGGGAAGTTGGGGTATATTCATAATTGGATATGCACAACTACCCTAATTTTTACTCTACTGCTCGGACCGAGTGAAAGGGTATATATTGGCTCGAATTTGTAGGAGTAGGGAATTAGCCAGATCGCGACCTATTCGCATGCGTGACGACCGCTCGAGCCGAGATTCGGCCACTCTGGCACCCTCGTGCGAGTCGTCCAAAACTTTAGCGGCTGAGTGCCCTCTGCGCTCGCCCCCAAGTTCGGTGAATCTGTAAAAGCCTCAGCGGCTTCAAGGCCACTAAGGATAACAATATAATCAGTTCTAAAAAAAAAGCACGCGAAAATAGTGTTGCTTGGACCGCCGTAACGTCAAAACCTCTTGTGCCCTGGTGTTTGCTTGGTGCAATCTACTACGTCCGAATCCGAAGACGAAGACAGTCTCGATGGAAGCTGCCTACTGTCTCGGGAGTCAGGACCCTGAGAGGGTCTATTCTCTCTATCTCGTGTCGCTGCTTATCCGGGGTGGACGTCCAGATCAGTTCCAGTTCGGTCAGAAAGGCCAGGTTCCCGAACCCCGCCATTGGAGAGGTGACGCCCATGAGACCGGTGACCTGTGATCATCAATGAACATGGCGAGGATAATGATGACGAACCGTTCATCTTGTTTACTCGCTCCCTGAAGATTATATCCGTTTCGCCGTACTTTAGGACACTTCCAAAAATACCGTAATTTGCAGTAAACTTGCCAGGCAAGATACTTCATTACTTTAAATTCAACAAGATTTTATATTTATTAATCCTATCGATACATAGTATAAAAGAAAGTCACTATTCGCGTCTTTCTGTATGTCCGCTTCTAAACCAGTCATATTTTGTAATCAAGTTTTCAATAAAATCGATTTACTGGCGTTTAAATGACAAGTTGGCTGTACCTTAGATTGACTAAACCTTAGGAGATGCATCCAAATAATTTATTCAAAAAGCCTAGAGAAAAGTCAGTGATGGTATATTTCTATCTCCGAAACTTGAGCATTTGACAATGTATATTAAAATTGTCCTTTACGTTATATCATTTAAATAATTACCGTAGAAAATATCACGGATTTAAAATTACGCGCAACAAAAGAAATCACTTGCAGCGAAACGGTAAGCCGGCACTACTCGTGTATGATGAATTGAGGGTCGCGAGCTAAGCGCAAGTTTCGTTATTATAAAGTTGTGAATTAAGCGCCCGAATTGAATCACCATGACCAGTTTTTTTTATCTGTGCGGAACCCTACTTCTTTTGTAAAATAAAAGTAGCCTAAGTTACTCCCTATATCATCAGCTATCTATCAGTGAAAGTCCCGTCTAAATCGGTCCAACCGTTTCGGATATTACCCGGAACAAACAGACAGACAGACAGATAAAAAAAAATTTAATGGGCTTTTTGTTATAGATATCGTATATACTTTCATATGCATTTAATAATATATAATTTTTCAGTATTATGACTTTGCAGCACGGAGTCCACGCGGGTGCACAGGGTGTTGTCCCTTGTGGCTGGTATTCGGCATCGGCTGCACCAGCGCCCACTGCGCCCGCTCGGCTTAAGCGTGCGCAGCCGCCTCAACAGTTGCCGGTAAGATTTTTAAACTTTGTTAGAAATTGAATTAAATTAAATTAAGAAATTAAAATGAGACCACTCTTGAGGTATCCTCTTTGCAACGAAACGATAATTTTCTAAATCGGTTCATAAACAAAGAAATAATGCCGGAACAATAAAAAAATTACGGTCGAATTGAAAACTTCTCCTTTTTTGTAGTCGGTTAAAAAGAAGGAGTGATGGCTAGTAGCACGGTCATAGCGTCGATCGACATGATTTCGAATCACTGCAATGAGCCTGAGCTTTCGATGAAGGAAAACATCGTAATGTAATACATGGTAGTAGGACACTTTCTATTGCCCGCTTCGCTAGCTAATCACCTTCGAGTTGAAAACTATCGCCTACCACCTGTGGGGGGTTTGTTCCGATAGCTGTATTCGAGAACCAGTCCTCCCACTAGGTTTACCGTGTTATTTTGGGCCATCACTTAACATCTGATGAGATTGTGGCCCAAGGCTAAACCTATAAAGAAAAAAATAATAATTGGAGAAATAATTATTTCATAAAATGTTATACATTCAGTCAAAAAGGTATCGGGAATGGATGATTTGATTATGGTTTCAAATTCAATTTTATTTTTTGTTAGATTGCCACAACTGTGTTTCATTTTGGCGCGGAGTTTGAGTTGCATCTGTAATTTAGATTAAATACAGTGCTGTTTTTAGTTAGATTATATTATCTAGTGTGTATTGAGAATTTCATAATGGACAAAAACATCGAACAAAGAGTTTGTCTTAAATTTTGCATCCCCATTGGACTTTCGTGTTCGAAGACACTGAAAATGTTACAGAATCGACTTTATCAAAAACATGTGTTTATGAGTTGGTGCAAAGCGTTCAAAAGCGGTTGAGATATGTTGTAACATTTGCCTCGCCCTAGTAGGCCATCAACGTCTTCAACTGAAGTTAAAATCGCAAAAGTGAAGGAAATAGTGCCTGAAAATCCTCATTCAAGTTTGAGAGAGAGCCGCTGAACTTTCTGTGTCTCACGAGTAGATCCGTATCATTTTAAATAATCATTTGTGTATGAAACACGTTGCCGCTCGGCTAGTCCCATAAGACCTGAATTTTCTCCAAAAACTCAATCGCATAAGAGTCGCTGAGGACATGCTAGAACTAGTCAATTCCGACCCAACATTCCTGAAACGCATTGTTACTGGTGACAAGACGTGGGTTTATTAGTTTGACATGCAAACTAGTCAACAAGCTTCGGAGTGGCGCATTCCAACTGAACCGAAACCGAAAAAACCAAGCCAAACTGACAAAAGTCAAAAGTCATGTTGACTGTTTTTTTAACAATCGCGGTGTTGTGCACTCGGAATTCTTACCGGAAGGTCAAACGGTAAATAAAGTGTATTATTTGAGTATTATTCAGCGTTTAAAAGTGCAAATTCGAGAAAAAGACCAGATTTATGGAAATAAAATTTTTGGATTTTGCACCACGATAATGCACTTTCGCACAAGGCCATCATTGTAAACGAATTTTGGCCAAAAACTCAACAAATACCAGCCAGCAACTACCTTATTCACCAGATATGGCTTCAGTCGACTTCTTTCTTTTTCCTAAACTCAAATTACCACTTCATGAATTTCATTCGGTAGAGGACAAAGGAGAATTCGCGACAAGAACTAAACTCAATTTCGGAAAAAGCGTTTATGAAAAAATGTTTTGATGATTGAATTATTCGTTGGCGTAAGTGTATAATCCTTTCTGAAGGAGCATACTTGCAATAAATTAAATTTGGATAAATAACTAACATTTTATTTATTATTGATTCTTTCCCGGTCCTTTTTTGACACAGAGTAGTATACTTACTTAAATATTTCTCATGATGACTTGTTTTTGTGATATGAATATTACTCGTGAACTAAAAGACATTCCTTATGCGCGGTAGGAAAGTCATAAATATAACTAGAAGAATGTTAAGTATGAAGGTTGACAGGATTAAAGGAAGAACAAAGAATGACTGATATGTATATAAATAGTGGGAATACTGAGATGAGAGGAAATAATGTTGTGCCGACCATACTTAGATGGAATAAGTAAGAGTAACAAGAACTAGAAAACTTTACGACCTTTACGTAGACACTGTATGTGAAAAATAACACCTTTTTTAATAGTGCTAGGAACGTTTAATCTGTCGAATCTATTGTTATAATTTTCACAATAAACGCTGCATGTTATTTTTATCGTAATTTTAAACGTTGTTCCAGTGCGGCGGCAACGTAATCGTCAGTAATGGGCCACACGCACCTCTCTCGCCGACAGCACTGCAAAATTCGATTCCACCAAACGTAAGCCCTTTTTAGTATAATAATTTCATGAAAAAATAATTAAACCCCAGAATTACTAAAAGACTTTTATGTTTTGTCTTTGATCATTATTTACCTAAGGGACTTCAACTGAAAAGAAGAATATTTTTAGTATCACAACTAAAGCGTTTAAAATCCGAACAGAAATGAAACCACATACTTGTTGTTCATATGGTTTTTCCTTATTTAATGTGTTTGTTTACCTTCCTCCATGACAAATGGTTTGTATGGTGAAGCCATTGACTGTATTGTTTGAGTGAATATTGTTATCAACTTATCATGCGGTGTTTCAAAATTTGGAAATAATACAGTCTATGTATATAATATACTAGCTGTGCCCCACGGTTTCATCCGTGTTTTTATTCGACCAACTCTGCACTGCGCCGCCGTCGCACCCGTGTAGCCCAAGATTTTTCTCACTTCCCGTACTTGCCCTAAAGCTTGCTAGATTACAAGACGTTTATGGTAACTGCACCTTAGAGTGATAGCTTGAAGTTATATAACCTAGACATAACTTCCTTGATCAATAGGCCATAAAATACAAAAATATTTGTGTAACTCATAATATGTATTCTCGAATAGGTTATAATGTCATCATCGGTGCGAGCAGCTGCGCCCACGGGTCCCGCACCCAATACGATGCACACCTCTCAAACCACGCCTGGTATGTATTCACTGTTTTAATGTTCAACTTATATATAGTAAGCACGTTTCATTCACGATCGGTCTAATCACCGATCCGCTAATTAAGTATTTCACAAAAGAAAAAAGATTGTACAAATCGCTAACTAGGCATGTACCTCAATATGACAAATTCGAATTGTTTGGTACTTTATAGGATTTTTGTTGTTGCTTTGCCCTTGTGACATACGTAATTAGGTTCCGGTCAGTTCCTCCCTCATAGTCACGGAACTAACTGCTAGAAAATAGCGAATATATTTCTAAATCATATTAAATATTTTAAATTAGGTATATTAAACACTTATATGTAATACGTAATATTCCTTACCAGGGAACGTTGCCCACAGGTAGACTGGTTTTTTTGGAGATTCCAAAAAGAGCATTGGTGCTTATGTCAGTGTCTTTCCTAAATGCAAAAAAGATGGTCATCATAAACAAGAAAAATATAACAAAAACCGCACTGTGGAGAATTACGATTATTGGAAATAATAAACCTAATTGAATTTTAACATTGGAATTCTGAGTAAAATGTTTATAATATGTGATGCATTGAAGTAGAGCTTGAACATCTATCCTTGATAGGTATGTGGTTTTACATGACACGTAAGAATAATTTACCGCAAACCATCGGCCACATACGAGCATACCCAAAATTACATCTTCGTACATAAATAATCATTCTAGGCTTATTTTAAAATGGTATTAAAAGAGTTGATTTTGTATTTAGATAATGTTTCACTGTACAAGTTTACTTCGGCGTATTTTCTTTTAAGTGAAAACTAAAGCACCTTTGTGATTTGAAACTCGATGAAACGAAAATGCGACACTAAAATGGGGCAAAACACATACCTCTATAGGATTTAGCCTACGAGGGAATGAGTCAGAATACAACATTCTACACGGTTAATGAAAATCCTGATATTCACGACTGTGATCGTCGTCGAATTGGCCTAGCAGTGCGACGACCAGACTTTACGCACTGTTGTATGTACAGTACGAGTGTCGGATAGTTCGAGTCTCGCTGATTTAGGATTATAAAAAAGAAGATATTTGTATGTTTTCTGAATGAAGATTTAACAAAACACCGAGTAAAGAGCGATCGGCCAGATATTACTTGAGAATGAAATTACTTATGATATTAAAAATATATATTTACTAGCTGTACCCGCGGCTTCGCTTACGTGGACTACAGAAAGCCATCGATCGGGCACACGCGTGAATCTTGCTCCCCGGTCCCGGTTATTTTAAAGACAAAAATATGTACTTATTGTGAGCATTACTTAGAAGATAGACATATGTCTATCTTAAGCTCTTACAAGCTCTACTCTTGCTGACTTTTTTGTAGGTCTTTTTAATGTCTACAATTATGTAGTAGATTAGATTGATATATCTCTTATGGTTACTCAGGGTAAGCCATCTACCTAAGCGCCCGAATTGATTCAACATGACCAGTTTTTTTAAATTTGCGCGGTTTCCTATTTTTTTTACATGGAGACTTGTGGAGAATTATATTCAGCTGTGGCATTAGCAATTTGCCTCTTAAAAATAAGACTTCGTTCCATAGACGGATCACTTTTTATAAAGAAACCACAAGGCTCATTTGCCATTGTTAAACCTTCACTAAGATTTTTCAAATTAAATATAACGATTCCCCTGCTTGTTGAAGCCTCTTCTTCAATGGGCTGTGAATTTAACTTTTCCTCCAAATCGGTTTCAGTCAAATCTTCATCTTGCGATTCAAGTAACATCTGAATGACACTTGATTATATTTGTTTGAACCCATCTCGTCCTATTCCATTCGCAATTTCGGCTATGTTTGCACTCAATGTACCGATTAGACCCGCGAACAAAGAAATCTTTAGCCGCGAATATAGGCATTGGGTCGCATTTTTTTAATCCGCGAATAGTGAAAACGCGAATGAAGGAAGCGCGAATAAGGAGCTTTTACTGTACTTCAAATATTTGCATCGTTTATCCCTCTAGAGATAATTGCCATATTCAAATAAAAAACTACACAAGTGTTTCGATATTATTAGCTGGCTAAGAAACTGACGAGCTCGAAAATGTTGTGTTTAACTAAATTGTTTTCAGGATTGAAAAGAGATGAGTCCGTGAGTTAAGACTATGAATGTATGCTAACTACAGATTTTGTTATTTGCCAGCTGTTTCCAAAGGACCCAGCGACGTGTTGGTAAACTCTTCGACAGTTCAGAACCCACCTCCAGCCAGCAATAGACAGATCAACATGACTATTGGGCCGTATGTATTCTGATTTGTATTGTATTATTAGAGTTTGTATTGTTATTCAACTCAAATGAACAATATTACGGTATGATTTTTTGTATCTGCGTTTGTATTGTTTCATAATATTATTACCTATTGCCTCTTTTTTTTAATTGTAGCATGGCAATAGGACGGCACTGTAACTGATGGTAAGCAGAGTGTAACCTAACTACAGTCGTCACTGTCATGCCGGTCTGCTCAAATGTCTCTTACGTTATGTTTGAATGCCATCATAATTTGTAGGAAGGTGGGAACACACTGGCTTGGAGACAATTGCACAGCTTCACTCTACGGCAAAAATCTGACTTAGCGAACTAAGTCGTAAATGTATAATTCTGCCATTTCCGGAATAAATGATTGTAACAAACTCGAAACGATAATGCATGATTCGAATAAGGTAAACAATAACATAGCATGAACGTGCTTTCTACCTCAGCTAATGACTTTTTAAATTTACTATTGTGTTAAATCACTATAAGTCCATGCTATAGATAAGGCTAGATCGAAATGTGAACTACAAAAATTCTACAACTACATGTAATTCTATTCCTTATGCTAAAGAGAATAGTTAACAGAATACTTTATTTACGTGTGATATAAACAAAAAATGGTTTAACATTTTGATAAGATCAATAAAGATAATATGTGTTATTTCGTAGATAATGCTAGTATACTTAATTTAGTCTACAGTGTTGGAGCTATGGAGTGTGATATTACAGAGTGTTTTAAAAAACCTCACAAAGTTAAATTGTTTATACCTCCGATCACATACGACGGTACCGACAGGGAGTAAATATCACTTTTTATACACTTTAAACCTTAATAAATCTATAGATCGCATAAATTATCTATTATTTGCTTATGTATGAAATGGGTTCAAGCCTTTAACAACAATAATAATAATTTAAAATAAATTAATGTACAATTACGCAAAAACTATGTGACGATTGCCGACTGTTTTGATTATACTCGACATTCTAGAAGTGATACAACTTGTATGTTATAAATATAAATACGTACTTGAGTACTTCCATAGATGGGACAAATGGAAGCATACGTATTACGCACTCGTAACTTTTGTAAATTCATTACAATATACAGCAACAATATAACGTACAATTAATGTGTAGGCAAACAATCGTAATTAAAGTTAATGCGTCATAATTATATGATATCTAATTTCAACATAGTATGTAATGTAATATGTATTCTTAACTAACCATTTTAATATACTTATCATTGTGTACTTTTCTTTATTCACATTACTTGATCTTCGAACAATCACTTGAGTATAGTGTGTATCATTTTAAAGGATTTTCTTTGTGTGCCTTTGTGTTATGTAACCTTAGAACCATCTACGTAATATAATTTTAATATAAATCGTTTGACCAATAGTACCTAATCAATCAACTTTATTCAATTTGGGCACTAAGATGCGGATATGAACATTAATACACTACTACTGGTTTAGGAGTTGTTAGAATATCTCAGTTTTTGAGAAATGCCAGCAAGAAACTCGACTCGACTCGGATTTACCTTTTTTTACAGTTAAAAATTATAATACTTCCGTGGATATACAAAGAGGGAGTATTTTCAGACATCACTATCATTCACGTAATTATCTAATATTAAATAATAATATTATTATGTACGACAGGTGGCTTCATGGGGCAATAACACGAGAACGCGCCGAAGCATTGCTCTCGGCTTCTTCCGATGGAGTATTTTTAGTACGAGAGAGTACTAACTTCCCGGGAGACTACACCCTCTGCGTAAGGTTCCGTGGACGAGTCGAACATTATAGGTTTGTCGTTTAATACATAAACTACTTACCATGTACTATAAAACTTTTCGATTTTAATACTAGAACTAGCCTTAGAAACGGACGATGTGTATCCATTTTGGGGGGAGTACTATCGCTATCCATTTCATAAACCGGTAAATACTCATCTCACAGAATATTTGTAGAAATCATACCAATATGTGAAAGTTTTTAGGAGACTAAACATTTTTTTTTTTTAATAATTTGTACTGTAATCGTTTTGTTAAGCGTTGTTGTTCATTCATTTCGTTTTTACTTATGCCATGGACGTTGCGGGTGTGATTCCATTTGCGCCTTGAAATGCGTAGTTACTTCTGTTAGGGCTTCGTAAATTAGACTGCTTCAAGCCCTAAATTAAGAAGAAGCATCCTAGACGCGTTGAAGGAAAATTTCCCACACGTATTATTTATTTTATTTTTATTCTTTTTTAGAGTTAAATGTGCGAAGGCACCGGACAACCAAAAACAACGTCTCACCATAGACGATGAGGAGTTCTTCGATAACATTTCCGACTTAATAGACGTAAGTGTCGCTACATGCCATACCTTTTAAGAGTAAATAATCTTCCAGAAATAATGAATTTAAAGAAACGCAAACGCCGTTAATAAATGAGTATTAATTTCGTTTAAAATTGTACATATATTGAGGATTTTTGATTTTTAATTTTGTATCCTTTGTATATGTTTAATGATTTACTTTGAAGCCAATTTTAAGTTTCTGAGTTAACTAGAAGTGGTCTAGGTTTTTGATGAGGGAGCCAGTCAGTGTTGTTGGGATATCATTAATTATTAAAAAACTGCACAACGCCATCTATTGGAAAAACTTCAAATATGTATAAATATAAATTGATTTTAAACGAAATAGTAATCATATAACTTAAAAGCTATAAATAGGTTTATTTCTACAAGGGAAGTTTAAAAACGTAGAAAATGTCAAGTGTGTAAGTCGAATAGATTTTAACTTATGGAGGGGCTTAAAGTAGTTCGAAATGGTTCATGTAAATATACACACTTGCCGGTTTCTCCCGTTCCGAACTTGGCTGTCACACTGCCGTGTATTTAGATGTAAGATCTGTAATGACTAATATGTTTTCCGTTGACAGCATTACCTTGAGGACGCCGACGGGCTGTGCACGAAGCTAGTGAGGTGTTTGCCTAAAACGACGTCGAATGGCGCTAACAACAACAATAACAATGGCTTGCTTCAGCCTGCGTATCCAACACATCCGCAAGTAAAAATACTTTCATTACTATTTATTTAAAAACTTGCACTGTCAAAGCATTTAGTCGAGTAGTCATAGGTCATTTGTGTGATAAACAAAATCATTAGATCTACAAGCTATATTTTGTGTAAGAGGTAAGCCTTCATGACAGCGACGACCGGCAATAGATTACCGATCTCTAGGTGGGGTCACCACTTTTTTTTGATTGTACTGTGCACAAAGACATCACTTTGTCGTGCTACTATGAAAAAATCTCCAAAATTGTTATACTTATGGATATGATAATTTGCTTGCAGCCTCCACCGTACCCACCGACGCCGAGCGTCACGACGACGGCTAACGCGGGCCACTTCCAACACACCTACTCGTCGCAGCCGCCATCCACGGACCAGCCGGACGGCGCCATGCAGCCGCAGAATTTCGTTGATGCTCGTAAATTACTGCCAATACCTAAATCGATATCTATTATTTAATTTATACATGGTTAATATTATATTATTTAATTTAAAAAACAGTGTATAAAAGAGAAACCTTCAGAAAACAAATATCTCCTTTAAAATCTCTTTTTAATTTAAATATCTTAAATCAGTGGGACTCAAACTATCGACCACTCATACTGTACATAGAATAGAGCATTCAACATTGATCATCACACCGGTAGGCCAATTCGACGGTGATCATAATCGTGATAATCAAAGACTTTTTTACCTGGAGAATTCCATCATGTGTAACACACTCGCTTGGGGTAACTGGCACATAACGAGTGGTTATGTGAGACTCCTTCTCACTAAAACTCCACGGTGCAACGTCCACCGCCGTAATGTGGCGACACGGGTCCGCTTGTAGTAGCATTCTACCGCGTCGCCCCGGCGGCTAGGTCCAAAGGGGCCGCCCTGTCCCGTCCGCCGAACCAGTGCAATGGTAAGACGGGACCCGACCTAACTCCCCTTGGTTCAACCTGGAAGGGAAGGCGACGAATGAACGCACCCCCGCCCGGTCCGGCGTTGGGTTTTTAATAGAAGTTATCTCCTCTGCCTCTGCCATCGGTGATTGACATATGGCGGGGAGAGGAGGCGAATAATCGCGCCCCTTCCCCCACTATTCCGGCCATGATTATTTATAGAGATTTTCTTCTCTGCCATAGGTGAAACGGCAGGGGAAGGATGCGAATGAACGCACCCTCTCCCCTACCAATCCGTCTTTTGTTTTTTATAGAGGTTTTCTCCTCTGCCGACGTTGGTATCCCCTCCGTAAATTGCGGCGTGATTTATTAACGGGGTGCTCATCCTCGAACCTCTAGTAATTTTTAACGAGGTTTTCTTCCTCAGTAATTTTTAAAGGTGATGTCATTCAGCATCCGCCTGTGATTTTTGTGATTTTTAAAACGTGGTTTTCTTTACCGCCGTCAGCGATTTGTTATGGAGGTTACATCCTCTATTTTTTTTAAGGAGATTTTCTTCCTCCGCCGTCACTGACGAGTCCGTCCATAGTGGACGAGTCGAAGCAGGTGCACTCTTGCCCCGTCCCGTTTCTTTTGATAAGCAGAGGGGTACAGGGGATGTACACCTTCGGTTTGGTATTATCATACACTTGTTATAAGAACTGACGTTGCCCGGGGCACACCACGAGGAGGTCCCTGATATAGTGCCCCATGAAAATCAAAGATATGCATTATCCATATTTAACGTATTCTATCTCATTCTCTCACAGGCTAAAATCTATAGGTGTACGCTTTTTTGTTTCATAGAGTTTCAAATCACCACGGTACTAAAGAAGTTTTCACTTCTGACCCAACCTCGTGATGGTTTTGGGAACCGAACCTGCCAGATCCGAGAAGTCAGTACACCTCTTTCGGCTGAAATGGATGATGAATACAAAAAAACTCGCAAACCTATTGCTATTGTAATCGAATAAAAATACAAATATTAAAATCAAATTGTATATTTTTTTTAGGTTGGAAGATAGATGAACGCGATCTAGAAATAAGAGAGAACATAGGGAAAAGGCGAGTTTGGCGATGTTAGGTTGGGTATATTAAACGGCACACAGAAAGTTGCCGTGAAGATATTGAAAGATCGAGAAGCTGCAAGCAAATTTCGTGCCGAAGCCAGCGTTATGGCGTAAGTTATTGTGTTGTTTATTAAATATAGAGTATCTAATAAAATAAAGTTTAATGACGTAGTTGAGACGACAAGGGCTAACAATAATTCTGTCGAGTGATTGTGTAATTTCTGAACAACAGATTAAGGTCATATTAACATAATATAAAATATGTGTTTTATCTCGATGATGATTCATAACCATGTGTGGAGTCGATAGGTGGAGCTGTAGATGTTATTAAGTTACTCATATTTGCATATCAATTGATTTTAATATCAAAAACTGAACCCAATAAGTGAGTTTGTTTTTTTTTAATAGGTTTAGGGTTATGGCCACAATCTCACCTGACGTTAAGTGGCGATGTGGCCCAAGGTGGTGACACGCTAAGCCTATTTGGGAAACTGGCTCTCAAGTGCAGCTACTGAAATACACTTAGAGGTGCTTGAATCAGATTTTCAACTTGAGGGTTAGAG
This sequence comes from Saturnia japonica, assembly GCA_033032175.1. NCBI lineage: Eukaryota > Metazoa > Arthropoda > Insecta > Lepidoptera > Saturniidae > Saturnia > Saturnia japonica. The sequence goes on along the minus strand of CM065321.1, from coordinate 7,680,458 downwards.
TTGAGGGGGAGCTAGCTAGGCATGCATTAAAAAATACCCTAGCACCAGGCAAAGTGGAGTTATTAACTACCGGAAAAGTGAGGCCGACGTTTGCCGGACCTAGCTGGTAACCTATTTTATAAAATAAGACATTTGATTGAAGAGTTCCCAGTGTATCTTCAAAGTCGAAGGTCCAATGCCAATGAAATTAAAATGGACCACCTTTGAGGTATCCCGTTTCCAACGAAAAAAGAATCATCTAAATCAGTTGATAAACAAAGATGTTATCGCTGAACATCAAAAAAAAAAAGATATACATTCGAATTGAGTCCTCTTTTTTTTGAAGTCGCTTAAAAATGATATTGTTCATGATATACAGATCGTTGAAGCACGACAACTTGGTGCGGTTGCTGGGGCTCGTGTTCACGTCGAGCGGCAGCACTTGCATAGTGACGGAGCACTGCGCACAGGGCTCGCTGCTAGACTACCTGCGCAGTCGCGGCCGGCATTACGTCACGCAACTCAACCAGATCAATTTTGCATAGTAAGACATATTATCATTTTACGTTATTGAATGCATATTGTCTCCCGGCAAGTGTGTCTCTTCTGCCCTTCTCTGTCCAGTCTATGATATGCCCCTGCGTTCATACAATATGATGTACATTATCACTACTGTCTAGAGTAAAACAACCGATATTGAATATTTTTAAGTATGCTTGGATTTGTAACACTGCTCCACAGGCATCTTTGTTAAAATACTTACAAGCCATATCAAAACATTACTCTCGTAACAAATGTGTCGAATTATAACATATGGTTTTATACTCTTTTTAACTTAAATAGGGTTCAATATCCGTAAGCACTCACAAGCTGTTTACACGTTTTAACCTTATTCAAGTACACTGTAGATTATATTATTTTGGTAATGATGAATCATCCGAAATGAAGGTGAACACGAACTAATTAATCTGTATAAATATTTTATAGAAGTTACAATATAACAGACAGCCTTTTTGTATTGAAATATCACATAAAGTTTACTGTTACATTATTTCAATGTTAAAATATGTGCACAGAATTAAGGGAAAGTCATCCTAGTACACCATAAATATAATATGATATCGGCGCCCTGATAAATTGCTGCCTTATTAGATACGGGGCTGGCTTAGATAAATACGACCAATGATGGTTTTCCTTTTTGCAGCGATACGTCCTGCGGCATGGAGTACTTGGAGCGGCAACGCGTGGTGCACCGAGACCTGGCCGCGAGGAACGTGCTCATCTCGCAGGAGTGCACCGCCAAGGTGGCCGACTTCGGACTAGCGCGTGCTGACTACGCGCTCGACGACCCGGCCGACGCAGCCCGGTTGCAGGCCAAACTGCCCATTAAATGGACAGCACCAGAGGCACTCAAATACAATGTAAACTACAACTCACATACCACTTCTACCTAGATTTTAGATTTAAATTTTCAACTGGTGCTAGCCAAACGAGTATGAGGAAATGCCCTTATATTTTATCCTTTGGTTTCCTTCGCCGAAAGCTCAGCCACAATGCGTGATTATATAGTCTGAAACCCCCACCACTTGTCATCGTTTTGCTTTATAATTATTATTAAGGCCATTGAGTATGCGACCTTTAAGCCTTACTTCGTACATTATTTCTATTCTCCAAACATCGCTCTTACAAGATAGTGAATCCTTTTTTAAAACTGTCTAGGGAATTTTTATGGAAACTCAAAATGCATGTTCCTAGATATTATTTATAACCCACTTGTGCACTATAACCAAACCATATAATAAAAAAAACTGACCAAATGCGAGTCGGACTCGCTCACCGAAGTTTCCATAATTGTACAGCTACATTCACAAAAATAATTAGGTAACATTGGCGTGCACAGAGTTTTTACACAGGGTAGGCAGAAAATTTTAAAAGCTACTAATTGACCAGAAATACTACATTTTGGTTTTGGTTTGTAGTCTTGTCAATTAAATAATGATGTAGGTAATTCAATTACCGTAATTCCCACCTCAAATATCCATAGGTCATACATTGACTTATTTTATAAACATACCAATTTACAGATATTCGAAATGGCCTTTCGGCATTGATTTAAAAAGTTATAATTCAGGTAAGGTTGCGCTTGTTTGATGTTCTGTATTTGAATTTCTGTATTTTCTGTAATAGCATTGAAAAAAGGTTGTTTAAGTATACAGACAGATCTACATATTGACATTTTAGAAAAAAAAAATCTATATTAAATCTACACGTCTATCTTTGTCTTTATCTTTAGATTGTATTAATTGCAAATCCGATGTAAAACGGCCTTTCACGATCATTGTTTTGTTTTACACCAAAAGATAATTTTGAAAACGCATCATTTTTTAATTTTCCTTATCTAAACAACATGGTAGTGTGTCAGCCATGTTCGAAAAGGGCGACACCGGCCAGTGTTGTATGTTTACATGAACCATTTTAAAATGGGCGCGCGAGCCTCCTTTATAAAATGTGCTACGTCAACAATACAGAGCGGGACCGCGCACCGAGAGCGCGAACGCGTCGGAAACAATTCCCTCGAACTCTGTATAACCGACGGCGGAATACACACTACGGTAACCAGCTGTCTGGAAACCAGTGCGTGCAAGCCCCTCTCGCTACGTGTGACCGACCCTGCTCACACCCGAACCTACCAGGCGTGAAGAGGGCGAAACATTAAGGTACACACGCAGTGAGGTGCCTTCTTGTAGGGTGGCGCTGATGTAGCACGGGAGCGGAGAGGACTGGGTCGCTGGCGGATTGAACACATGAAGACAATGACACACAGATACCACAATAAAATTTCGCTGTATTCTTCTCAAGATACAATTATTCTTCTTAATACTATTTTCTTAGTATTATCTTCTTAGTACTGTTTCTTCCAGTCTTGATTCTTGAGTCTTGAGTCTTCAGTTTGTGGCACCTGTGTGTGCCGATAGGCCGCGACGGCTAGACTTTTATTTCACCGTTGGAGCGGGACGGAGCGATAGCGTCTATCTCTCTACTACTCTAGCATTACCAAATATGTCATGGCGCGCTACCGCGGTGGCGCGTCGCGGCTGCACTATTGCTGTCCCTATCTACGTTATTATTATTATTCTATACAATGTTTAACAAATTGTTAACATCTCTAAATATACTTATTAAATCACTATGAAATCTGTCTTATGTTATTACGGACATAAATACCTACATAAAAACACTAAATACAACATTAAGGGGTTAATAAACATCGTAAATATCAAACAATAAACTTTACAACCTTAAACGGCCTAAAAACACGTTATGTACGCACTATTAAACGTTACAAACATTATACAACACACATAGTAGGCTAACTATTCTATACGACCTTAAATATTACATATAACTGTTATAAAACACAGATTATTGATGAGATATAAGTTCAATACTTTAAGAGACTATTTCTACGATATTATAAGCATTTTTACAAGTTATTTACTATTCTTATATACCTACAGGTTACAACATTCTATTTAAAACATTAAATCGCCGATCGTGTATTTATATTCTTAATCCCTACAACTTATATCTACAATTATGATTTCTATCATCACGCTTAGGCCTACAAATTTTGAATATTTAATAATAGTTTATTATTTATTGAAAACCTAGAATCCCAAACTTTACGAATAACCCTATTATAATTAGTATCATTTTTATCATTTACTGACTCACTCATCAAAAACCTAGCACCACTTCTAGGTGACTCGGAAACTTGAAATATGGCATCAAAATAGATCATCAACCATATTACCAAGCATCCAAAGGAAAAAATAAAAAAGACTTAAAAAATACATTTTTATCAAATAAACATCTTATTATAAATTCAACTCACTAAATTATTAATCAATTGTATTAAATTGAAAGCTTTCCAGTTTTTTTTAGTGAGAATGATTTTTTTATTTGATATATATAATAAATATTTAAAAAATGGTTTTAATGATAACAATTTGAATCTATGCTCGTAGTTAAGTAAGAAATTATGCAGCATAACCAAATAAACTAAATAATCTAAATACTTCACTGTAACGAAACAATATGAATTTATCTTTCGATGAATTTTGGGATTTTTAAATAACATTACGTGCCGGTATAAAAGATTAAGAATTGTTTACTAAAACCCACATTAAACTGTATTCAACCAATATTAAATTGTTTGTTAAATATTAGGGTCACTAATAAATTATTATTATATTAATACTTATTTATTAAAGGCGTTTTCACCCTCTCACCAATTGATGGCGTTGTGCCAAAAAATGAAGATCAAGTACAGATATGTTTTTAACTACTCGCCAAAATAATGCCGTTGTTTAGTTTTTCAAAATAATGAAATCCCAACAAAAAAAAAATGTAAAAAAGGGGGCCAAGTTCGGGAGACTCGACTCACGCTCAGGGTAGTCTTTTTCACGTTAAATGTGCGTTCTTTAATTTATTCACAAAACAATTTGTTACTTTTTCCATACTGTATCGATGATACTTATAAAGAATACATTCGACAGGTGGAGCTGATTTATAATTTAAGATTTTTTACGAAAAGATGAACTGGAGCAACTTAACTTTGCCGTTAAAAACTGTTGTCCCCATACATTGATATATGACGCAGTCAATTAACTTCTATGATTCTAGGTCAACAGGAAGTTACTCTATAGGTTTTGATTTCCTTTGCAAGTATTAAAATATATGGCATAAACGGCCGTATCTTTTGATTGAGTTGACTTAGAAGTTTGATATTTTCACAGCTCTAAAGGATTGTAGACCTGAGTTTTTGATATTAATTTCAACTTGATACCTCCATGCACTCCTGAGAAAAAGGGTCTCGACAGACAGACTGACTACAAATTGAGGCTATAAGGGTTCTTTTTTCTGTTTGAGGTACGGAACCTTAAAACAGCTTAATTTCATCTTGATACTTCCACGCGATTCTGAGAAAAAGGGTGTTGACAGACAGACAACGAAATGATCCTATAAAGGTTCCTTTTTTCCTTTTGAGGTACGGAACCCTTAAAATGCCATCAATATTACATAATATAGGTTGTTGCCACTTGTGAAATAATTATTTACTTATGTGTATGTGTGTGTTTGAAACCGAAAAAAGCTTTGAGATTTAATGCTATGAATGTTATAATTATATAAAATCGTAAGATATAATGTTTTTTTTCAGAAATTTTCCAACAAGTCTGACATGTGGAGCTTTGGCATACTTCTTTGGGAAATTTACTCATTTGGAAGAGTACCGTATCCTAGAATTGTAAGTATCAATATATTTCATGTTATAAAATTTCTACAAGTCAATATATTTGGTATTGAAACTGAAATGTTTAAGTGTTAATATAACAATAACAGACAAACTTCTTACAAAGATTGTCTGTAAGTACATAATCAATTTCATTATGATAACAAAGTCGCATAACTTATTTTACTTCAACTCAATAAAAAGCTTATCAAACATAACCCAACATTTAAAAAAAATTATGGGTATTTCTAAATTTATTCTTGTCTGGGTTACCTAAATATAGATTTTGGATTTATAGACCATCAAGGTCATAGAACAGTTAATTTATGTAAATAGTTTTGATTGCATTATAAAATGTACGTTTTAAAAATGACTAAAGCAGAACTCATTGGGGAAGGTGGTTCTAGGTCGGCAACGTGCGAGTATTATTATGGTATTACAAGCGTCCGTAGGCTAAGATAGCCGCATACCATCAGGCGAGCCGTATGCTTATAGGCTTACATCCTTGTAACCAAAACCATAGTTGTAATAACATTTGACCTAGGTTTTTAAATGGGAAAAATAGTGCATTAGACCTTGGCCGTCATCAAAGAGAAGATTGGCAAGAATTAATAAGAAGAGATGGCATATGGTATTTAGATCGACAACTCGAATGAGAGAGAGCATACTATAACACTTGTGTTCCAAACTGATAAGCATACGAGACCTTTTCCGTATGTATTATCGGCCACTAGGCTAAGTACTAGGTATATAGTAAAAGCCGTAGCATTTTTGTTAAAAACAAATTTCGCTTATTTTAGCAAAATGTAAGGTTTTAAGGTGAATTTAATGTTCAGTAGACACATTTTGTGGTTATAGGAACTGTAACTAGATGCAAGTCGATTAGCAAAGAAAAAACGCACACTTGTGTATTCCATTTTAGATCTTGTGTTATTTAACCTATTGCTGGATCTAAACCACAGTAAATATATGGTGATTACGATAACAGTAGGTATATGTTTGTAGCCGCTAGCAGAGGTGGTGCGGCACGTGGAGCGAGGATATCGCATGGAGGCGCCCGACGGATGTCCGTCGGGGCCGTACGAGGTGATGCGCGCCGCCTGGCACGCAGACCCCACGCAGCGCCCCACCTTCGCACAGACGCGCGTCCGGCTCGCCGCCATGCGCGAGGCAGTGCATCACGCGCACCCAAATCCACCCGCGCCCCAACACCCTCAACCCACACACCAGGTAACATACTATCAGTATATTGTAACAACTTACTTAAACCGTAAGGCTGCTTGCCGTAAATTTGTGCACCCCGTTTCAGTAGACAAGCAATCTTACGGCGCATTTATTTGACAGGAATTTGTTAGAGCAGTCGCTATGCGGACACCGTGGGGCAACCGTGTGTACGTGGCTAGGGATCGCGTTGTTATAGCTTAATAGGCTCTATGTATTTAGTAACTACGTTTTAATGAGTAAAAAGACAATTTCGGATTGGCTGGAGCGCGGCGGCAGCGGAACGAAATGCGCGGCCACGCAATTAGCTTATTACTAGGAATTTAAAAATTGTTCCCTGGTAAATAGAGTTCACATTGGCCATTAATGAGTAAGTTCATCATAAGAAAAGTTGCATGACGTATCCATAAAACGTAAATTGTTAATCTCGACTTAACCTAAAAAATGCATTTCAACTATCAATTTAAGATATTAAAAAATTACAACATTATAAAAACATTTTGCACTATAAAGTCTTCAATCCATCATTTTTTTCTTTTTACGTACAGCGTCACGTTCTTTGGTCCATAAAACTACAATAGACCGAAATACAATAAATCGAAGGTCGCTGTACACTTAATTTAATAGTAGTTTTTTTAATTTCGAATAATCTATTTTTTTCGTGAATGAAAATCCCTATATCTTGTTGTCTTAATACTTGTGTACTAGCCGTGTATATAAAGTGTTTCTGTAGGGACACACACGTGCTCATCTATAAAGTGCACGTTTTGATGGGTAGATGTCAAGTGTCAATCATCGTTTTCCCATCCCACAATAAAGTAAGACAGTCCGGTTATAGACGTCTAGGTAGACGCATGTAACAATGTTTGACATTTAATATCCTGTGTAACTTGTAATTATGTGGAATATAATGATGACTTTATCTGAACAAGAACATTTATATAAATAACCAACCGGGCTCAACATAAAGTTTCGAATTGCAATCTCAATTATTGTTATAGTTTATTTTTGGTGTTTTATTATTGGTGTTTATTTATTCTAATAAAACTATAATCGTAAAACCAACTTCCGATTTAAGATCTCAAAATAGAAATTAGATATCTGTCATGCTAGATTTCTTATGATTAACATAGTATTTTATTGTTTTTTGGCAGCCTTTAGTTGGGGGGCGTTCAAGTATTACGTAACGCAATTTCGGGGGAGGGGTCTTGTAATACGTTACGATGCGTTACAAGGGCGGAAGGGGGGTACGAACAAGGCGTTACGTAACATTGTTTTTGAAGTGAAAACTTCTTCAACATCGTTGTGATTTGAAAGTCGATAAAACGAAAAAGCGACAGTATCAAGTGTTAGGTTATCATGGATATTTCAAATTGAATTTTATTACCTCACCAAAAACCACCAAACGAAAACTTTTTAGACAACACTTATGACATTCTGTTATTGATTGATAATGTGTTAGGTTACCATGGATATTTCAAATGTGCATTAATTGAAAATGATTTTCACACATAATATTTTTTTTTAGTTTAAATAAAAACTAGGCAATTAATATTTCTCTAGTTCGCGACCCTTTTCGTTTATGTTTTACGGGGAATCTCTCGATTGTATTGTGTCATTTTTTTATTCAGTTCTCCCAAGTTGGCAACCCTTTTCATTTATGTTTTACAGGGAATCCCTCGACTGTATTATACATCGTTTTTATTTTGTTTTCGTTGTCAGTATTCGTTAATGTGTACGCAGAAGCACATTCTGTAGTCAGTGTTGTTAAAGTGAGTTCATACTGAAATGTCCTCAAAACAGAGAGATTTGCATCAGCAGCTGTTCTTCGCCTATAAAAGATCTCATGCTGACTTGAGTGTTTAAGGAGGGGGAGGGGTTACGGCGCGTTACATAGGGGGAGGGAAGGTCCAAAGCCTTCAAAAATTGCGTTACGTAATACTTAAACGCCCTCTTGGATACTAAAGGTGCTTTCTGCAACAGAAGTTCAACCTCAGATAGTTAAGGAATAATGAAAACCTTTACAACTATTTTTTTAATTTTTCATTAGAAAAATAATCATGCATTTGAAGGTAAAGTTTTCAATGGATACTCCCCTTTATGTGCGTTGAAAGCAGAATTTACAAAGTTCAGTGTTTCATATGCAATGTTATTTTGAACGAAACTGCGAGAGATAGTTGAGCGCGATGGAATTACATAAGATAATATTCTGGATATCAATGACCTTAAATTAAATACATATCCAATTACTATTTACCATTGTTAGGGAAAAATACCTTTAAAAGCAATTTTTTCTTGTTTCAGTGAACGATGCAGATGGTAAGAAAAGACTTGGTTTCCATGTATGTACATTATTAATTGTTACAAGATAAGAAGTGCTAATGAGGAAACAATTCTTCAAGCAGTAGCCGTAAAATGTGTTGTATACATATTTACAATATAAGTACTAAATTATTTTAGTATATATGAAGACGCTCGTTTAAGAAATAAATCTAATTAACAAAACGTAATGTATAGAATTGGGTGTGTTATTAGTTTTAAGAAATGTATCGGATATTAGTCCCACAGATATCGGCAGAGCTTTTAGTGCTACTTCTCATAGTCATTCATCTATACTTATACTTAATAATATAAAAAAGCGGAAAAGTATTTTTGATTGTTTGTTTAAAAAAGCTAATCTCTGGAACTACCAGTTGGATACGAAAAGTTATTTTTGTAATGATAGCGAGACTCATGAGGAAAATAGTATAGGCTATCTAACATTAGGCTACAACTCTCAGCTAGCCTTCAATATTGATTTTTGTTAAGTAGCAGCCCTACCGAACTGCTATACCCGCGTGCGCTGGCGTAATGGTCATTGATACGTAAATACAATGTTCTACAAAAATATTGGTCTTTGGTATAATTAAAAAAAGTCCACGATAGCATAATATGCCTATCTCTTATACATAAGCCACATCAGGTATTTTGCAAATTAAAAATTGATTTATGAGCATTATTTTTAGGCATAGTATATTAAACCTTAGGAACAAAAATTATTTCATCATAAAGACAATTTTGCCCTTTAAAGCATGTTCTTTGGCCACATAGTTTAAGAGATAATGGAAATTAAAATAATTTGTACTTGCAGGAAGTGATAACAGTTATGATAGGCAACACCGGATGCGTTGGCGGCGCGGAGCGGTATTTGTGGAATATAATTAACACGGGCGAAACCGTGGGGCACAGATAGTTATGTTATATAACAGATACATTTATATAATAAAAACCTCTATGGAAATGTGTTGCCGTTCAATTTATGAGTCAATCAACTATCTTACTCACACTTTGCTGTCTTAAGAGACAGCAAATAATAATAATAATAATGTAAGCATTATTATTATAAATATCTACTATTTGATAATAGTAATACATAAAAGTAATATCACAATTGTATCTAAGATTATTAGGCACAATGGGAAACTTGATTACATTCTCAATTTGTTTTGTTTCTATGTATTTCCCCTTATAATTGTGTCAGACAATAAGGGTACCTGTCCACTGAAGTGAAGCTCTGCAAATTTTGATCAATAGAATTTTATCTCTAGATTTGTATGCAATTCTATTGGATGAAATTTGCACAGCTGCGCTCCGCACCACTTCAGTCGACAGGCAGCCTAAGCGTTTCCAAATAAATAGGTATGATACAAATGTACAAACATAGAAAAATCAATATAAACTTTATTGATGAAGTATTAGTTATTGAAATTAATTTCTTTTTATTTAAATATCCCTACAGAGAGCTTATTTATTTATCACAAGAATGTGCTACAATTTATAAACTAAATACTACTAGTACACTAATACACTACACTACACACACACACACACACACGCACACAAACACACACAGGCATACACGAGTAGTAACAGTACTGTCCGTCTTTTAATATAGAATGAAAATTTCCAGTAAAAACTTGATATGAAATATATTCTTATGTCGTGAAAATTGTCCGTCCAACATTCATTTCATTTCCGGTCGCGTCATTTGAATAGTATAGAATAATTAACCAATCAGTCGTGGCTATTTTATTGTGTTTTATTTTTAAAAAAATTATTCATTATGCACTAAAAGCTCTGTTTTTAAAATCCACTAGAAAATAAAGGCCTAATTTAATAATTGCTCTCGCATGTTATCGAATGGCCACAGGGCAGGGGTCGTATCCGCGTGTCGGTACTATAGTACTGTCTAGTCAAAATATTAATTGTAATAATTCTTTTTGTATCATATATTTGTATTTGATTTGCGCTTTGTTAAGCATAAGGTGAAATAGACTACTTGCAAATATGGGAAACAATGCATACACATTTTATGTAGAATTATTGAATATACAGGTATAAATTAATATAGTTTTTGTGTCATTTGTTGTTATAATATTCCATTCGTATGTTGTGCAAAAAAATCGGAATGCTATTAATTTCATGGCACTTGTCAAAAGCAAATTATTAAAAGTTAATTGCAACAAATCGAACACCTCATTTTATGATAAAAATAATGTTTATGAGATCATTACTTAAAAAGAAACAAATTTTCTGATTTTATTACAATTAAATATGTAAAATTTTAACTCTGATCGTAGTTAGGGTCTTCCTTTAAGAGAGGCAAAAAAAATTAATTACAATTTAAACGAAATGAATTACAAACAACAAAACTTTTATGCAGATTGTGGAAAACCTTAGAAATACCCATGACATCTTCATTCTTCATCAACTAAGAAAGTTGAAATAAAAAAAAGGAAAAATTTGTTTCTAAACATTTGTAATAGTTTTCTATGACTACAATTTTATATTATAATGTTTTCCTTTATATTATAATAAATTAAAATTTACAAATTGTTCGGTACTGTAGAATAAGTTGCAATAACACTGAGAAAATAATAAGTCATGGTTGTGTACTATTATAAATGTAGATGTTACAGATTACACATTATATATATAAGTAATTTACTATTATAATAAACGGGACATGGACTACGATAATTAAGGTAATTCATAACAAATAAAAATTGCGGTTTTTTTTTTTCAAATAAAAATATTATGGCGATTTTGTGACGCACACTAGCGCTACTTTTTATTTTTAATAAATGGCACTAATTGTACAAACATTCTCAATCTTATATGAAGACGGTGCAATATACGCTGTTATACGGTTTGGTTAGGTTAGTTGGTCTATTTTCGTGGTTTAACACATTAAGGGCCGATTTTTCAATCAACAAATAAATTTATAAGAAGAATAATGTTTAAATGTTGACACGTTTTTCATACATTCTGTCTAAACATCAAAATTATCTGACGATTGAAAAAACGGCCGCAATCAAATAAGTGGTCATATTAAATAAATGTAAAAAATTAAGAAAACAATATTGTTGAACTGTCCTATAAGTTTATAATATTTTTCTTTAATTACAAGTGTCTAACTCTCGTATCAGAAAATGTTAGATGGATTTTATAATCTGTTTTGCTATGTTTATTTTAAATAGTACTGGGTTGACTTTTAAGAATCAGTTTTTCTATGAAAAACGAACGGTTTCTCTATTTAACAATAATATATTTTTTAAACTGACGAGACGCGCGTCAATCTTGTTGGTAGTCCGAGTGGAACGTTTTTGATAGAACAGATCTGTAGTCATTGTTATAAGGACTAATATTATAAGAAAAGTAAACCGTTACAAGAAACTACATACTTTAAATTTGAAGTATGAATCTTATTACTAAAGCTATACAATACAAATTTGGTAGTAAAAGGAAAAACGGAAATGAAGGAGCGAAAAAAAAATGATTAAACTGGTTGAATGACAGATGTTCGTTTCTTGGGTGAGAAAAAGCGTTTCGTTTCGTTTTATGAAAAATCAAGAACAACCCAGCACTATTTTAAACCCTTTTATAAGTTGTAATTAATACATTGTCCAACATGACAAAGTAGTCTGTACAGAATGAATCTCACATATAGATAGTGTGCAATTTTTATAATTTGTATTCGTTTTTATTACATGATTTTAACACGTAAAGAATTTCTATTACATCGTAAATATTGTGTATATTATTTATCTGTATATATACCTAAATAAAATAATTTAATGTGTACATTATAACTTTGGTTTCATTATGAATTTTTATGAAGGTTTGTTTCTAACGGTCAATTCACATTGAGGAGGGGCGGGGCATTGACGAACAAGTGCTGCTTGCAGTTGCGTATAAAAAATGAGATTCAAAATATCTGTAAAGGCAACGAATTGTAAGCATTTCCTGTCGCAACTAATACTAATCAAAAGTAAACATTCAGTTTAGGCGTTGACAAATCAAACGTCAAAGCTCTCATCTCTAATGAATACAAATAAGTATTTTTATAATTTTGATCCCTACTAGATTGTTACCAGCGTCTGTTGGTAATAATACTTATATACTTAGCTTATTTTTCAATAACTTTACGATTCGTCCTGGTTATAGAGGCCACGGTCATAAGCTGACTAAAGTGTTGAAGTATTTTCGTTTGCTATGGCATTTTGTAGTGATTACCCTCATCTGGTCATTGTCACTAGGGATATTCCGGCATACTACAACTAACTGCTAACGAAGACACCGCAACATGTTGGTTGACTCTCGAGTGCGGCTTGTGTAGCGAACAGGACGTAACGTCCAATGATTAAATAAATATGCTTGGTAGAAGTGAAACCTTCAGAAAACATGAAACACTGTATAATGTACTCTGTCTCATTCTCTCGCAGGCTAAATCCTAGCCTCTTCTTAATGTCGCTTTTTCGTTTCATCGCGTTTCAAATCATAACGGTACTAAAGAAGTTTTCACATCAAAAATAAGACACGCGCTTAATATATTATAAATGTGTATAAAACGCGATAGATAAATAAAGTTACTTGGAGTGTCGGTTTACTTCGCGAGTCTCCTGTGTGAATCGATCCTAAGCAGTTTCACAAGTCTTAGCTATAAAAGTATATGAAGGGAAATTCCGTTTATATATAAGCTCTTATTATGCAATACTAGCTTTAAGTGTTAAGTTGTTATTATGACTAACTTATTTATAATTACATTGGCGAATTATATAACATTCTACATACAATGAAATCAAGGGAAATTTGCAAAAACTAGGTTTACGGTAATTTTGCACGTCTTCCTTATTTATATTATGTTTTTATTCCAATACTTTTTATAATAAAATTTCCAAGGGAATATAGGTTACTTGTATTCAAATGTTATATTTATCGACAGCACTGAACTGAATTATGTCTAATTAAATAGCATCTTGTAATTTAGATGATTAAGATGGAACCTCACATTTCTTTTAAAACAATTGTACCGTTATTTTTAAATTTGTAAATATCTAAGTAAGTACTTTTAATATTAAAGAATAAACTGTACAATAAATAATATAAACACATTGATATTTATTTTTCTATTTTATTCTGTTTCACTAATACAGTCACAAGTTTCGGAAGTCGTTGCAGACCAACAGTCACTTTTACATAGTTTTGTTTTTGATGACTCTAAGTTTATAGTCTTCTTCGCGTATGATGTTTTAGGACACCACGTCTCTGGTTGAATATTTTTCCTTTTCGAATCTTTGCGTTTTTTGGACGCAGTTGTATTGGTAAACGAGTTATTTTTAAAAATTGTTTGTGTTTCGCGCCCAGCTTCTGGTGTACATCCGGTTTTTTGGTCAGCAAAAGTAGCTACTAATTTATCAGAAGTGCCTGGACATTCCGGTGTTTTTTCACACTTACAAATTATTTGAGTTTTAGTTGATTTGCTACACTTTTTATTCGATCTCTTATGTTTCACGTCCTGTTTAGATTGTATATCTTCCACGGACATACAACTTTCATCTTTGTGCACGTCATTATCAGATCTATTCTTTAAAGGATTTTTTGTACAATGACAATGTTTTTTTCGAACAACTTCGCAATGACAGATAGTATTGTATGAAACTGGCATCTCAACTTGAACGGCTGCACTGCCTTTGTATTTCCTAGGAATCCAATCACAGGGACGTGAACCGGGGCAAAAATAATACAAGTCTGTTGTAGAAGTCCAGATATCGTTATGAAACTGAAAATAGATTTACAAAAAGCTCTAATTATTATAAAAACCAATTATTATAAGCAAAGTTCCATAATGTTTTACAAAGCGGCAAATCTATTTCTCAAAGTATATATACCTACAAATAATAAAGCTCAAAAGATTGTTTATTTTGTTTGTCTGTTTCAACATGGTAATCTGTAAAACTACCAATCTGATTTAGAATATTATTTTTGTGATTTGGATACAGTCTATTTATCAAACATCACGCTACGATCTTAAGGAGCCAATCTTTAGTTATCATATTTATGTAACAGGCATGTACAATCCCAATTTAATGGAGGTGAATCTGCGGAACAGCTGGTATAATATATAGCATATAGCCTTTTATGAACAATAGGTACCTTATAAAATATTTTTCAATAATTAAAATAATGCTTTACTTATCATTCGCCAAATTTGTGGAAGTGTCTTATTATATAATGGAAAATTAAAGGAATGCATGTTTGCAATTAATGTAAACAAAATTCTATCATTAAAAAACGTCGACTCTGGCTCGTGTGATAGGGTCATGTTTGGCGATATATTACTTATGAAAGTACTTTAAAATAATTTTACCTTAAGCTGGAATCCAGGATTAGTTATATTAAAATTACAATCTGAGTTGAAACACGCCGTTACAGCTGTTGGATATGGGGCTGCCGACGATCGTTGATGCGGACAATTGAATACCGCAGGTGGTAAACTGAATAATATATTCTATTATTATTAAAAATAATAATTGATAGGTGACTAAATACCTAAATAAAATAATTGAGTTATTTACTAAAAGAAATCTAATATTTCAGCACAAAAAAACTTACGGGTTAGAAATATTCCGGACAAACCATGAAGTTATATTTGGATTAAAATTGTTGTAATTCGATTTAATGGTAAAGTTAGGAACATATGGTAGCCATTGAGATATCGGCATGAAAAAATACTGTATGATCCCGTCAGGCGATACATTTGAGATGACATCCCCTTCACCTATGACTTCTGGAAAAAATATACAAGCTAATGAAAAGAAAAACATGTTTGAAGTTCAATAATTGCGTGACGGTTTGGAAACATCTTCACAGTCGCCTCGTTTAAATCCTTTATTAATGTTATTTAAATCAGGAGTCTTAAACTATTTTAGGCATGATTGTGACGACCGTCAATGTAACCTTATCTCTCTATGATAAAGTTAAGTTTTTTAACATGTTCGTTGCTTTACGTGATCTATCAGATCTCTTGCAGGACTTTTGTATTGTGCGTTGAATATAATCGTGTTGTTTCACTCCTTGCGGGAGGATCTAACGTGTAAAGTTCTTTAAGTATGAGTAGGACAAATATACATACATATTTGCTTCTTACTTAAAGCTGAATTCAAGGACATTAAAAAATAAATTAGAGATGGATTAGATCCCTAATGCCATTACTGTAGTTATTTTCATTCCTTGCGTTGGGAGATATTATGTCGGTACTCGTGATATCGTACGTCTCGTTGGCGCAAGAGGAGGGTGGGCGGCGCGGGCGCTGCGGACTCGTTTTAGTGTTGTCCTAGCATCGACGCAGGAGGTCGCGCGCACGTTTTGGAAATAGCACTCGCGTTTATACCTACGTGTTGATTATTTTTTATAAGCAAAGATTGCTTTTAAAAGAAAAAATTGTAAAAAGTCTATTTATGGTGAGATTTCTAACAAAACATCAACGCCGAATTATACTGCTGCATCGTTCAGTAAAATAAAAATTTTGGAAAATGTTCAATTTTGCCCCCCATTGGCTAATAATGACAGTGATTCTGATTATGAAATATTTGACTTACTTAAAAAGAAAACGATGAACCTTTCTACGTTGGAGCACGCGCAGCTAAGTAATAAAAATATATATATCAGCCCATGTACTGGAAAACGATTTAGTGTGCTTCAGAATACGATGTCCAGTCCAAAAAATAGTAACAATAATACCACATTATTAATGACAAATACTACACCGACTATACCTAATGATCCTATGACACCTACTCGTAGATTTTGTGGTACTGTTTCTCGTAACCATAGTGGTATATCTACTCCTAACTCGTGCATTCAAATGCTAACAGAATCATCCAACACAAATGCTAAAGTTTCTCCTGCCTCATTGAACGCAAGTCTAGAAATACAGAATGAAAAAGAGGAAGAACTAGAACAGGACGTAGAAAACGAAGAAATACAAGAAGACTATCCGGAGACGCAGACTGATGAAGCACCCAATACTGAAATAGAAGAAACCGTTTCAAATGGAAGTGATGATGATACAGGTGAAAATTTCTCATCCGATATAATATCTGAAGATGAAGATAATATATCTGAAAATATATCAGAAAGTGAGGGTGGAGAGCTTGAGGGTGATAAAGATTGGATTGATATTCCCGACAGGTTTAGGTTCAAGGGTGTATGGATAAATCCGATGGCGAGCGTGGTGGTGTCAGAAGATTGCCGTGGTCAACCTACCAAACAGTTCTTTGAAAACAAACTATTCTTACTCATAAAGGTAGCTAAAATCTCTCCAGAAACCTAGGTAATGGTCCCAAACAACGCGTAAGCTTTTAGTATCGTCAACTAACTGCAGCACGCTTTGCATGAAACTGAGCATATTATGCACTTTAATCATTCGAGTTTACAGTACAAAAATCTTTTTGGATACAGTTCAAATAACATAAATTAAAGACGCTAACATCTGCCTGCCTCTTTTTGGACTTTACGTGGTTTTATTTTTTGTTTGAAAGCGTTAATGTACTTCTTCTGTTGATTGCCTGAAATTTTTTTGTTGCTTTTGAGATTGTCTTAGCTTAGTAGCATTTCTGGTGGGCTTTGCTACTATCTCTAATACTAGAGTGTTATAATTATGTCAGCATTATACTATACATTGATGGGGCGGGGAGTTCCACATCTCTCTGGTAAGTTTCTGGTAGCTTACATTTCGGTTTTACAAGAGACCTGTGAAATCCAGCTTTAATTTAATACCACCATATTTTTTAAAGCAACGACCGCCTAAGAACAAAAATATACATAAGACACTCGAATAACTTTTTACTATCAGAAAAACTAATAAAATTAGATTCCATCGCATTTATTTCACTGACATAGTTGCATGTTGTTTATTTATATAATGCATTTTATTACAGAATTCCCCGAAGACACAGATCATACAGATCATATTTTCCGACATGGCGACAAAAAAAGACGTTGTGTGGGTTGTTACGGAAAATTACGACGCATACTAAACAGCACTGACGCTTCTAAAAAAAACTAAACGAATTGTTACCATTTGCGCGCAGTGCAAGCAATCAATGTGATTACCATGTTTTAATGAAAAACACTTTGCATAATTAATAAAACTTTTTCAATCGACAACTGATGAGATATTATTTTACCCTACTTACTACATACACATATTGAACTATCTTCGGTTGCGGTACGAGATACAATCGATACCAATTTTATTTTGGTAGTTGTAGTTTATTCAAATGTCATAACTGCGTGAGAACCTAGCAAAATATAAAGCAATGGGCTATCTTTCACCCACAAAAACTTCAAAATATATGTCATTGTTTTTTTGGAAGATATAAATTATTTTCAAAACTGTATTTTTAGGAGACTGATTAGGTCTCAAACGCACCAAAGGGTAAGTTAGTTTCGTGATCTTTTAGGTCTACAAAGCACCAGCTACAAGTTCTTTGAAAATTATGACTCAGGGAACGTGTTAACCACCATATTTACAATAACTTACACGAGCTGATAAGGATGTGCGATGCGCTGAAATGAGTCAGTATGTCATGTCAACTGTCATCGCGTGTTCACAATATTTTTGGTGTTTTTTATATACAACTAAGGTAGCGAATAAGTGTACGGTCCGCCTGATGGTAAGCGTTTACTGTAGCTTGTTGAGGCTTGTAATACCATAGGTATCAATCACTAGCGTATTTGCCGACCTTGACCACCCTTTGCCAAGGAGCTCTAGAAACCCTACTCACCGCAAGAACGCAACACAAGGTTACTTAGCTGCGATATTCTGTAGGGCGGTTGGACTGCCACAAGTAGAGTGAAATCTCCAATGAAATTTATTTGCCCTACGTTTCTTGATGGGTAATTCTCATGTTTCGTGCAAATCATATGTCCATCAAAAAATATACAAAACTACGTAATCAAATAATAGCAAATATTTTTTATCTATTAGGTATGTTGCGTAGGTATATTTAGCATGTAAAACAAATTAAGTGATTAGCTAATAAGTACGTAAAAAAAAAAGAAAATATGCCAAAAAATCATTACCAGCACAGGTCGAAACACGAATTTTGGGATTTTAATATTAATAACAAAATACGTTGATGTTTTTCTGTGCACTGTTGTTTTTATATGTATAAAGTATGAATTAAGGAATAAGATTATGAACTTAATAATCACCTCACGATTGTTATTTAAGTTCATATTATTAAAATTATTTTGTTGGCAAAAATAATCTCACTAACTCATTCTACTTGAAATATAAAAATTAGCCTGTAGAAACACTTATTGAAGTCCTCCTGTCCCTTTCTATGCGCGTACGATCCTGCCTTACTCGGCCAGTAAACAGAGAACGGAGCAGACACTTGCAGATTTTTGCAATAGAACTACAAAGACGAGATTTTACACTTGTATATAAATTTTGGTATATAAATTTTTCTTTACCATTCTTATGATTTTAATGTAACAGCTAATCGTTTATTGTATTGTGGATACTAAGATATTCAAATCATTATCGAGTTCAAATACTTTCTGAATGTTTATACTTTAGCGGAGGTGAGGAACAGAGAGTAAAGTTCCTCATCCGCCATAGAAAAGGGAGGATCCTCCGGCCAGACGGGTGCAATGTCTGGCGGGCAGCTGCTCCGACTGTTGTAGTCGGGTTCTTGTATATATACTCAACGATAGAGTTAATTTCTATAGCGCAATGTAGGATAGTAGGATGCGTCCTATGTGGCTCGATAGATGTCGCTACGTAGTTGTGTCGATGCGTTGATGCGTCAGTTGTGGCGAGAGATGTCGCTACAATACCTATGTATTTGCTATTATTTAGGAGTGAATCTATAATATGTACAAAAATATCATTACCATTCCTCTCATTACCATAATTTACCAGCAAGTATTATAAAAATGCTAATGATTATAGAATTATGGTAATGATTATATCATTATGGTAATGATCATAGAATGATGGTAATGACTTAAGATTTTGCTATTGTGTTGAAGTAAAAGAAATTATAAAAATTCAAAATGAAAAAAAAAAATCGTTCGTATTTCGTGATCACTCTGTGTGTATAACCAGCAATCACATAGAATGGTAGATGTCACGACCACCATACACATAGTAATATAATAAACATTTTCACAGTCACTTTCTTTTGGTCTATCATGTTTTGGGATCACACTGTATTTTTGAGGTTTGCTGCTTCAGAATCGATTTACATTTAAGAATTCCGGTATGGAAATTTTATGAGGAGTGAAATTTATAAAAGCATTAACAAAAGCGTTACGATTTTACGATGTGTATACACATACAGCACCTTGCTTTTAGATAAATCATTAACCACTCAATCA
This sequence comes from Saturnia japonica, assembly GCA_033032175.1. Taxonomy (NCBI): domain Eukaryota; kingdom Metazoa; phylum Arthropoda; class Insecta; order Lepidoptera; family Saturniidae; genus Saturnia; species Saturnia japonica. Next base: position 7,660,252 of record CM065321.1, on the reverse strand, counting down.
TTCAGTCAGTCAGTCCGTCAGTACGTAGGTCCGTAACTCCGTCAATCCATCAGTTAGTCAGTCAGTCAATTAACAACTCAATCAATGACTTCTTTGCCTATTTCATATTCAAGAACAGTCGTACCTAAAGAGTAAACTCCAGTCTTGTGTCCGAGCTGACACATTTACATTCTTTTTGTCTTTAATTTTTTAATATTCCTCATTCTTTCATCTGCTGGGCGCCCCGTGGGGCTGCCATCTTTTAAATAAAAAGCTCATTTATTTATGCATCTAATGCTATCTATGTTTAACATTAACTGTTTGTGAACTTAAGTGTTATTAACAGGTACGAATATGGCTAAAGTTAAAAATAAAAAAACCCGTGAAGATAAGCTGTTCGAAGCAAAATTGCGAACAAAGAAATACAAAGAAATTAAAAATGATCCAGATACGATACATTTCATATTCGTTAGCACATTCAGTCAGTCTAAAAACCGATATATGTTTTATATTATTGGTCAACTACAACATAACTTTCCGGAGTTAAAATCCATAACCTGGAATTATTTAGAAGCAGGCCATGGAAAGGGAGCACCCGGTGGTGTTGGTGCAGTTTTGAAGAGAACTACAGATCAAGTTGTACCTACGTCTGGGCAGAGATATTGGCACAATCAAAGAATTTCGGGAGCAAATTAGAGTAAAAAGCTAAAAATATCAAGCTGCTTTCTGTATCTGAGAAAGATGTGAAAGAGAGAAACTTTTTTCCAATAGTTCTACCATTTCGTGGAACAATGTCAGTGCATCAAGTTCTCTGGTCATCTAACAACTCTCGAATGTCTTTCAGAAAGCCGAGTTGTTTCTTTTGTGAAAATGGTATTATATGTTCCCACGGATACCTTCTTGGGTATATTGACTTACCGCTAGCTTCTGAGAATGATTCTATGCAATTAGAACACTTTCTGGAAAAAAACACTACGAGCTTTTTCAGAGAAATGGCCAACTCTTTGTCTACGGATCACTATACTACACCAGATCTAACCCAACAGTCACGACCTAACATACAGGATTCAGCAAGTGGACTTACTCCAAACAAAGCCATTACAGTGCTGTCAGATATGAAATGTCATTGGTCTAATAAACCCTTTATTTAAAAAAAAGTCAAAAGAAGTAGCCTAGAATTTCAAAATGATTTCAATTTTTTTGCTACAACTAGGCAAGAAGAAAAAAGGCAGTATGATAAACTAAAGAAAAGAAGTAAAATAAATGATGACATCCCAAATAAGGGAAGAAGCAACAACATGAAAACAGTGACGTCAATAACTCTTGACTTTTCAGATGAAGATCTAAGACATGGTAAAGTAGAAACAAGGAATATACAGGAAAAGGATGAGTATAAAAATAAACGTGATTACACGAGTCTAATGAAAGAAAATGTAAGATATATTTTTTTTGATGATTCAGACGATGACGTACCTATATGATTAATATACTATGTATGTTTCATGCTTGGATTTCAATGGCGATTTTCTCAAAATAACTGAGACTGAATTACAATATTATAGTTCCTATTACATTTTTGGACATTAAGTTTTCTAAGACTATTCATTTGAACTTTAAAAATAATGTTGATTATTAATAATATAAATAGGATGTACCTACTTAGTTGCACAGTGTTTAATTTTGTTTAAAAAAATTCATACAATTTTATTAAAATGTTATTTAGTTTTACACAATAATTATGACACTTTATTAAGAAATTAATAATAAATACCTAAAGCTTATTACTTAATTTATTATCTATATAATTAAAAAGCTTATTTGATACAGATTTTTTATTTCGTTGTTCATTACCAACGTCATTTTGTCATTACCATAGTAGCTCTAGGATTATAATTTCCATTCCTCATTACCATGCGTTGAAAATTTTGTATATCCATATCTTTGCTAATTATGCGTATAATTTTAATTACTATGTCAGTTTTTATTTAGTTTTCCATAAGTAAAAAATAAAAAGAAAAAAACTGGCAAATTTGTTAAATTTGCACGAAACGAGAGAATCGCCCTGATACACAATACATAACGGGATTGAATTTATTATAATTTTATTTTGTATTCATATCAATTCCCCTGTGATTGTAGTTCCATCTCATGTTAAATGGTCAGTGCAACCAATGGCCATTTATAATCAATCCACAGTCAGACAGTAAAAGGCAATATTTTATGCGCAGTCCTCTTAATTATAGATAAGGATCCCTAATCAATGCAGAAAATGGTACAATTTTTTAGCAGACGGAAAAATTAGTATTTGAAGGATGAAAGTTTTAATTACATTATAGGTAATAATACATATTATGTTCTGAAATATCTTATAAAGTATGGCTGTTAATTGGAAATTTAAACATGAAAATCGAAAAAAAATACACTAACGTGGGGTATTCATGATGCCCGTTTCAAATCTATTGGACCCGGGTGAGCAGAATGCCTGGTTATACTGCATATTTGATATTTGCATGTTGTTTTTATGTTATTTAACCGGATGTTACATTATGAATATTTTTCGTTTTCAAGTTCTGTCCATATTTTTTGTTTTGAAAGATTTTGTCAGAATGTGACACCAAGCATCATTGATCAACATAATAATAGATATTCTGGTATTAGTTATTATCTATGATAGATATTAGAGAGGATTTAAAAAATATATAAAACCACAGACACGTGTATTGCACCTTGTCTAGTAAAAAATTGAGTGTCACCTACGTAAAAGGACCTTTTATAATGGATTTTAACAGCACAACTTTTATACATTGTGAATAATTTTACCTATAATTAAAAACAAGATACGCATGAAATATAACAAACAGAAAAACTTGTCATGCATGATTATCACATTATTAGTACCTAAGTTACCTAAGGTAACTAACCTAAGTTATTAATTACACTCTCAACTTATAATTTGGAGGATTTAAAAAAAACCAAACCTCTTTTTGATCCACTACCGTAGGACTTAGGAGGTTAAAGAAATGGTATTTCTGGAACATAGTTTTATAATTATTACGATCATACTTTATCATTTAGGTGCTACCTCCACGAGAGTTTATCGCGGCAATATTATCTTCCTGCCACTTCATTCTATAACATTGAGCTTTTTTCAACAAAACTTGTGGACACGCGGCAACTATCGAGACTCGCGACGAAACATTGTGGTTACGCGGCGATACGCAAGCGGAAGAATCTCATGGGGATCACCCTAATATAGCAGGACGGACTCGTGGTGATACACTGGCTCGGGGAGGTGGCGCCTTAGTTCAAGCTTACAAAAACAAATAGGTATGTATGACTATAATTATAATATTATAAGCAACATGATCTTGCAGGCATATGTAGTTCCCAATATTCTGATAATACTATAGGTAAAGTAACGTGTTAAATTTTAATTCAAAATCATTCACATGGTTTGGTGAGATACAAAAAAACTGCATACGATTATACAACTACATACTCTGTAGTATTATTTATTTTAAGTAAATTACATAAAATTCATTAAATAATTAATTCATTAAATACATTACATTTTTAATTAAATTATCTTATACACTAAAATATTTACATTATGAAATGTATACACCAATAATTTTCTGGCTTTTGTAAAATTAACTTAGTACCGCGTTTCTAATGTGAAAATTGACGATATATTCAGAGTTCGTTCTCTGGACACTAATAGCAAAAGGATCCGTCGGATGAAACGTGAACGCGACCAATCTTCTAGCACTTGCAGGCACTGACTGCCCCAGTACTCCGGCGTAAATTTTAAACTTCAGTAATCCAGAATCACGTGCGTAAAATCTAAAACAAAATAAATGACCTCACTTACGGAGTATAAAGCAAAAATGGCACTATCTGTAATATTATGCAGGAAGGCGAAACAAGAAATATTTATGTGAGTGACATTTTTCTATACCATCTATACCAATATTATAAAGAGGAAAGATTTCATTTTTTGTTTGTAATTAATAAACTCAAAAACTACTACACCGATTTTAAAGCCACTGTTGAGTAAAATCAGTTGATACATAGAATTTATATCTATTAGTATAAAATCAAAAGTGAGTTAGTTTGTTACTCAATTACGCAAAAACGGCTAAACGGATATGTTTCAAATATGGCACACAGATAGCTTATAACCCGGATTAAGACATAAGATTTTTTTTTGCTATTCAGGCTAGCGGAGCTGCGGGCACAGGTAGTTGATATATAATAATAATAAATCGTCAATATTTAATTTTAAGATTGCTTTTAAGTGATTTATAGTATCAATGGTATTTTTTTACAAAAGTAGGCAGTGGTATTTTTGTGTTTAAACACCTCAATTAATATGTTATTAATGAGATATTGTATTAATTATATATTTTTATTACCGTATAGGATATTCTCCATACGCTTTAGGTCTCTCCATAACAGAAACCCACTTATCGTCATAGCTGAACAGTCCTAAGTCTAAGTAAGGCGAGCCGCTGTATGACTGTGCGCTTATTGGTAATTGTGCCAAAATTCTTTTTGTTGCTTCCGTTCGTCCGCCGTATATGGCTCTCACTATAGTCTGCTTAAACCTCTGTTGAGTCAGCCTTGCGTATAAATTATTAGACGGCGAACAAGTGAACTGTGTATCGGCGCACAATCGAGCGTTTCGAAAACAATCACAGTAGTTTTCAAACAGCTGGAGAAGTGATTCTGATGTATTTTCGTATACTTCCAATATTTTACTTTCAGTTATGTTGTATATAACAAAGAACGAAGACTGGCTATTCGGTTCCGCCGCTCTCAGTGTGACGACGTCCTCACTTGCATACTTTATGAGGAGATGGTCCTCATCCAATAACTGCATTTTCCACATCCTTAAACTCCTGAACATTTCGAAATATTTATAAAATTTCCTCAATTCTAATGGATCAGCAGTATTATCACTGATATTTTTGGCCCTTTTAAAAAGGAACACAAGAAGTCTATGTTTTAAACTGTTAATTGTCTCTTCATGAAATGGTCTTTCATTCAAAGATGCTGCATACACCGAACTGACGATATAAGGATCATCATCAAAACAGTATCTCCCGATTTTTTTAATTTCAATTAACATTCCTCCCACAATTTGGAATAAATGTATGGTTTGGTGTTGAACTGATAGAACTGCGAGTACTTCTTTATACAGGTAAATACCTTGATTGTGCGAAAGGTAAATCTTGTCCACACTGAAATGTTTCGTGTCACAAAGCTTGCCTTTATGTAAATCCACCAAGTGAAGCGAATAGTCTTCTAAAGGTGATCTGCAACACAATAAATAATGGCATGTTAATATGGAACTCTAATATTAGTTCCATGATTATAATAGTGAAATTTCGGTAACAGGGTTGCCAACCATATTTTTTACCAAAAAACTGGAAAATTTCGGCACTTTACAATTGCTAAATTAAATTTATCAATTGGCTAAACATGAACAAACATTGTAATATATAGTTTAATAAAATAAACTTACCTAACAGTCGGAGTAATAGCTTCATTGTTGCTATGTATGTGATAGAAATGTGGACGTAAATCATCAGGTATGTGAGCAGCTGAGCCGACAACCACATATCTGCCATCTTCTGTGAAGAGGCTACACTCCCTGTTCAACTGTTGCTCCATAAATGGATGTTGTCCTGCATTATTACGTTCCGCACGTGGAACCTCTCTTTGTTGACATACATTCACAATGAATTTAGGCTATGGATTCAAAATACAATATTATTTAAATTATATTATCAAACACCTAATATCTTTTATACACAACACAAATTAGTTAAATGAATGTTAATTTAACTAATAAACTATTAAATTAATCAGTACTGGCTCTACGTTAGGGTGTAATGTGAGCGATGTATCTGGGATAGCGCTTGTGAGGCGCGGTAAGGCCCACAAGATGATAGGCATTCGGCACTTCCAATGAGGATAAAGGGCACCAGGGTAGTGCTTGCTATATACAGCCCTGATAGTCAGTTTATGTCAGACTGGAATACGACCCCCGTAAACATAGTGAAACCCATGATAGCAAAAAGCACCATGGCGCGACGTCGTGTTTCGCGCTTTGCAGTGGTTTCCGTGGTGGTGTATACAAGGCTACCAATCCACTGTTGCGGAGCGAGGCTGCGGAGCTGTGTTGACTAATAGTATTGCGCAAAAATCTCAGCTACGTATCGGAGCGCAGAAACGAAGTGGGCAAGCGGAGTGGAGAAATGGAGTCCGTACTACAATAGTCGGACCGCTGTAAACGCAATCCTCCCTAATGATTGCGAGTTGCGGGAGAAGAACAAAACCGACCAATCAGTTACTTTTGACGTTAGGGCTTGCGCGCTTTTGTCTTTGTGACTGAGATAATTTTACCAAGATGGCATTACCAACGCTACATTTAAAAAAAGTTAAATAATCAATCAAAAGTAATGCTTCTTAATGTAGCGAAATATTTAAAAAAAAGAAAGATTAAGATTTTAATGTAAATAAAGTTATTGCAGAGGCTACTAGCGTGTCGTTAAGTAGGTACTGTCAAAAATTTGTTGTCTCAAAGTCGTTCGGATCATATAACAGATGTCATAAAATTGCCATTGAAAAGAGAAAACGCAATACCAAGATTGATTTTGACTATTTTACAGAAAGCGAGTTGATAAATTATAGGTATATTAGCAATTAATATTAAACACTAAGGGTTAAAATGCTCCTTTGTAATAATCGGTTGTAAAAAAACAAAGTACAATAAAGAGATACGGCCTTCCATAAAAAGTAAAAAAAAAAATATATTAAGGATAATATACAAAGTATATTTATGAAACAGACTGTATGTAATGTACACAGTTCGGAACCCTCAGAGCGCGCGTTATACTCGCTATTTGTCCGATTTTTTTTTTCCAAATAGTATTATTTTGCTTACCATTCAAAAAAGACAATAATATAATTTATATTAAAGTATTTTATTTATCACTAGATATCCATCACACTTGCGATAACTTACGTAAATTGATCTGAAGATATAGGGCTTAATCTAAGACCGTGTATATCCATGCACACCCGCTGCCCCGCGTCATGCAAACGTTACGGAAGGTCGCGCTTATAGCGGTCCAGTTTTAGTCCGCCGCCGCGCCTCCGCTAAATGGTTCGAGATTTAAAAAATAGGGAGGGACATAGGAATTTCTATCTGATTTTTATTAATTGGATTACTGATCTTGAACAAGACAACTTTCATTAAAATATAAATTCCTAATTAAAATATTGAAGAAAAAAATTTATTTCTGTAAAATGAAATCAAATTTTTTACTTCGATTTTATTATACTTTAGGAACTTTTAGTTGATTTACGAGTACTTGCTGTTGCAGATTAGGCTACATCGAATCCCAAATAAAAATTAATAAGTGCGCTAGGTTGCGGCGGCTAATGATTGAACATGTGTATTTGTATTTACGAAATCAGAATTTCTTCTTTTATGCTAATATAATACATTAATATCTGGGCGACCGAGCTGTGCTCGGGTCTCTTAAAAAACCAATCTAAGTATAATTGGAATATAAAACATTATCTAAATACAAAGTTTCATCCAAATCGTTGTAGCCGTTTCCGAGAAAACAATTGCTCTCTTGATATAATAAGATACGTCTTAGACTTCTCAAATGAAACCGTTTCGAGAAGAGAAAAAAAAGTGCACTTTACCCAACTGGTAAAAAAGGAAAAATTTTTTTTTCGCTCAAATATATTGACTTTTTCGAAATTTACATAAGATCTAAAGTTATTAAGTTATTTTAAATACACTTCAGAAATATTAGTCACTTTGCACCTAAAAAACTCGAAAGGCTGCGGACATGTTTGTTAATATTTGCTATTCAGAACACCGTAATCTACAACAAAATATACACTAGATCACTATAAGCTGCTCAACTGATAAGTTTTCGAGTAATATTATTAACACTTGAATTTTTCCATAGAAGAATAAATGTAATTATTTTTTCTCCAATACTATTTTGACTTTATATGGAAATTTATCTAATCGGTAAACAAAAATTAGATTGAAATTTATACTTTCGATGCCTATGTTCCTATTTTGCAAATCCTTGACCTCTGTGCCCCACTCTCTTTGAATGACTCGCAATACATCTCCGCAGCCTCGCTCCGTTACTTCTACCTCGCTCTGCATCAGCGGACAGGCAACCTTAGTCGGCGAGACAATTATTGTCAGAAATTCATCATGTTTCAGCCGTCGCGTTGAAGTTCTTCCTGGATTGTACTTTATTATTATATGATTTGCAAATTAAAACATCCAACACTTTTTATTCCAGAAATCAAAACATTATTTACAAGTTAAATTTTTCTTTTGCAATTGGTAGCATTGAACAACAATAATACAAGAATCAAGAAAGGAGAATCCAGCAGGTAGAAATAAATAAGAATATACATTTAGGCTCAATACGTTTTCAGTGTTCGATAGTGTAGTTTTTATAAACCTTTCATCATTTACTTCAAGAGAAATATAAATATTTTAAAGAGTATTATTTGAAAAAAGTTTATTTTTGCTTTACTTAATAAGGATTTATTATAATTTTTTCAGGTTTAGTGTTATGGCCACAATTTCCCCTAAGGGTAAGTGATGGTGTGGCCCAAGATGGTGACATGCTAAGCCTTGTGGAGAAACTGACTCTCAAGTGCAGCTGCTGGAACACTAGGTGCTTGGCGACAGACTTTCAACTTGAGGGTTCTACCCCCATCTACGGTTTTATCAAAATATTTTCTCCGAGAGCTCAGGCTCAGTGCAGGGATTCAAACTCATGTCGATCCAAGCGATGTCTGTACACACAGCACTGAGCCGTCATTACTTCTATTAATGACAAAACCCATATTTACATTTAGTATACTTCACCTTAAAAAACCTGTAGAAAATATGTGTCCTAATCCTGTGATGGGCATCAGCATCTGCATTTAATAAGTCTGACGGATAGCCCGCCACTAAGTCTCCGGCAGCAGCTGCACCTCTGTACTCATAAACCTACAAATCAAATTATTTATACAATCAGGATGGAAATTGAGTTTATTTTATGTGTTAGCATAACGGAAATAGATGAATAACCTGAATATGAGATTAATATTATATCTCAGAAAACCTCCTGCAAAAGTAAAGAAAATATATATTTTTAATGTCTCAGTAATATGATGGCAGTTCCCCTGTTGATAACATTGCACTTAAGCAAGTTACTGTGATAATATTAATGATTAATTGATTGATGTAATTGCTTTTCCGCTGCTCTTTTGTTGAACTTATTTAAGTAATGGCACTGGGACAGATAATGAAGTAAGTTGTTTGAGGAAAATTGAAACAGTTGAAAATTATTCTTATACTACTATTTCCTAGTGAGGAAACAGAACTATCAATATTTGAAAATGAAAATAAGTGGCTGAGTGTGAGCTCATATTAGGTCTTTACCTATGAAATTGCCATTTTGTATGAAAAAATTTAAACGAATTTTTTTCATGTATTTTTTATTTGTATTAATCGAAGTAATCACCCATGCAATCAATGCATCTTTGCCAGCGCAGTGGCAGTTTATTGATGCCCTTCTTAAAGAAATCAGCTGGACGGGAGGCAACAAATTCTTCAAAGGCATTTTGTACTGCCTCTCGGGTATTGAATTTTTTTCCCGCCAAGGAGTTATCCAAATTCTGGAAAAAGTAGTAGTCTGTAGGCGCAAGGTCTGGTGAGTAGGGCGGATGACGGAGAACTTCCAACCCCAGTTCTTGCAAATTGGAGACCGTCTGCTGTGCAGTATGAGGTCGCGCATTGTCGTGCAGGAGCAGCGGAGACGAGCGATTGACCAATGCTGGTTGGAAATGTGCCAGCTTCTCCATCATTGTGTTCAGTTCTTCACAGTACACATCTGCAGTAATGCTCACCCCGTTTGGTAAGAAGCTGTGATGAATCATACCGGCGCTAGACCACCAAACAGTGACCATCACTTTTCTAGGGGTAAGTTTTCGTTTAGGGCATTGTTTAGGTGCAGAACCAGGATCCAACCAACTTGCTGAGCGCTTGCGGTTATCAAACAGAATCCATTTTTGATAGCAGGTAACAATGCGGTTCAAAATTCCTTCATTTGTGTGTCTGTTGAGCAGTGCAAGGCACGTCTCGACGCGTAGTTCGCGCTGGCGATCATTGAGTTCGTGGGGCACCCATTTGTCAAGCTTTTTTACCTTGCCAATTTGAAGCAAATGGACCAATATTGTTTTGACGCTAACGTCGAAAGCTGCTGCTAATTCAGCCGTAGATTGTGTATCACCAGCTTCCACAATCGCCTTTAATTCGTCATTGTCGACCAAAGTCTTCGGACGACCGTGAGGTTAATTTTTCAGGTCGAAATTCCCAGAACGGAAGCGAGCAAACCAATAACAGGTGGTGCGTTGGTTTGTAGTGTTAGCTCCGTAAACATCGTTGATGTTGCGTGCCGCTTGTGCCGCGTTGCTGCCACGACGGTACTCATATTCCATAATTACTCGAATTTTTAACGTATCCATGATGACAAAAAAAGATTGAAATGCGATGAAAATGTAACACTAATCAATAAACAAATGACTACTTTTGGAAAAAGAATTCTATGTTTTTAAAATAAAATTAATTTCAAATTAGAATTCTTAGCCAAACAAAAATTATTTTGATTTGAAATGGCCAGTACTGTAGAACGGCACATATTATTATTATATTCCCTTGAGAGGCTCTCTTTGCCTAGTTACACAGCAGAAACAGGACATTATTATCATTATTATACAACTACCATGGACCTCAACTATATTAAATACTGTTTTGTAGATAATTTGTACTTTACGTTGTAACAGAGACTGGTTTAGACTTAATGAACATTATAAAACATCTACTTAATGACACTATGTTTTATAAAATAATTATGTATGCTGTTTTCTAAAGAATTACATCTATACTTATTAAAATAATAAAGTGGCAAGTTTTTTTTTTTGTTTGTTTAAACATGCTAATCTCTGGAACTACCAGTTAGATTCGAATAATTCAATTTTCCACCTAGCCTTAAAAACTCATTTTTGTTAGGTAAGTCGGAAGTCGAAGCCCTCGCGAATTACCTTATTCGCGTGCGCTGGCTTAATGGTTAATGATAGGTAAATACAATGTTCTACGAAAATATTGATCATTAGTATTTCTAAAAAATAATCTGTGATAGCATATCTATCTCTTATACATAAGTCACAATAAGGTAATTTCCTTTTTTTGTTGAAAATTAAAAATTAATTTGTAGCGACATCTCTCGCCACAACTAACGCATCAACGCATCGACGCAACTACGTAGCGACACATAGCGACATCTATCAAGCCGCATCCTACTATCCTACATTGCGCTATAGAAATTAACTCAATCGTTTAGTATATATACAAGAACCCGACTACAACCGTCGGGGCAGCTGCCCGCCAGACATAGCACCCGTCTGGCAGGAGGATCCTCCCTTTTCTATGGCGAATGATGAACTTTACTCTCTGTTCCTCACCTCCGCTAAAAATTTAGACATAGCACCCGTCTGGCAGGAGGATCCTCCCTTTTCTATGGCGAATGAGGAACTTTACTCTCTGTTCCTCACCTCCGCTAAAAATTTATGAGCATTATTTTTAAGCATGGCATATTAATCCTTATGAACAAAGACAATTTAATCAAGATAAATTTGATCTTTTACAGCATGTTATATTTGGACGCATAGTTTGAGAGATAATGCAAAATTAAAATAATTCGACACTCGCTCCCGTCTATATCTATAGTAGTAGTGGCGTGAACGTTTCGTGCGATGCCGCGATGTGACCATCTGGCCGCCCGATATAAATATTGTCTATACTGAAGTATTATAAGTCGTCAATCAGTGATTTCTTCTACATTATATGGGTGAAATCACGGGCACGTCATGTTTATCCTATAAATGACTAACTATACCATTTCCATTTCTTTATTTCCTCGATGACAGCTCCTGTGAAAACTTGAATGGGCGTCTTTTTTACATTATGTATGAATTATTTTATAAAAATATGACGTTTACACACGTACAAGGTTATACCAGAGTCGGAGAAACTGATAGGGATGGAGCTATATCGATAAACTTAACACGATAACAGACCCGATATTTTTTTACAAAATGTAAGAATCCAAACTACTGCCGGATACTTTTGTACAAATGTAATAACTATTATTATATTTCATTACAAGATGTTACACGTATTAATTCTTGATTGATAATGCCAACTTCTTCAAAATTTTCGAAGCTGTTGTAAAATAAGTAGGTATAGGTAGGTACTCAACAATGCAAGTAAATATGTAATTTTAAGGACAGGTAATCTTCATTTATTTATTTTAATCAAAATCTGATGAATCGTCATCGTCATCGTCATGAGATATGCGATCGATATCATTACTTATTTGATCACAACACTACAACTATCAAATTAGAATTGTCATCAAGAAAATAAGGAAATATTTAATATAATTTTTTCGAAATTTTATTGTGTTATCTGATTGGGAAAAACTCCTTAAAGACCTACATATTTACATTACCACAACTTAATCAATTAAACCAATCCTGGGTTAAAATTTAGAATCGTTTGGCATGCGAAGGGATACGGGAGCGAGGGGGTTGGGAGGGGGGTGCCCCTAAACCCTATGACACTACTCCCGTTACAAGGTAACTCACCAGAGCTAAGTTATAGGGATTCAAAGTTTCAAGGGCAAATCTGAAATTTCCACATTTTGTAATCTCTTGTAATATTAGAGGCAAGAAATGGATCAGGGAGGTTGACGGGGGCAGCCACCCACCCTCTGACACTATTCCCATGAAGAAATAACCTTCCTGGACAGAGGTATACGGGTTTTATGTTTTATAGTTAAATTCAAGATTTTGATGGGATTTTACTCAGAATAAACATGATACCTAACACGATCGTCGCTCCCTTCGGACGCTACTCGCTACCTATTTGTCAACAAATTACTAAAATTTACATAAAACTTTAGTATCCTTAACATAACATACTTTCACGCCTGTATCCCCGAAGGGTTAGGCAGGAGTGTACTACTGTGGTTTTAGTAAATTTAATTTTTCAATAAAACAACACATTTTCTATGTTTTCATTTATTATAAATGTAATTAATTGCCCTAATTAATTCCTCAAAGGAATCTTTCTTTTGTTTCATCACATTGCATATCACATGATATTTAGTAAATCAGTAAAATTTTCTCTATTATTAAAATTATCTTTTTGGAAATATTGTTTGATGACACACCACTGTGATTCAATGCGTTGTGTGCGTGCCGTCCCCAGCCACAAAGGGATTTTCTGGGTCAATGTGGTTGACTTTGCAATGGATGAAACCATGATCCCCCTAAACAATCATATGCCCGCCAGTAATCCGTATGTATGGTGGTAAACTGACGATATGATACGTCAAAAAAATATTCAGGCTGCCGATTCCCATACATTTGTCGCGTTTACTTATACGCTAACTACACGAAAGGTGATGCAAGATGTTGCGGCTGCTGAATTAGTATACAATAATGGAAGTCCAAAGTACGTAAATCAGTTGTGAAAGAAAATCGGTGCAAACAAAACAAACTTTGTTTATCAAAGTCAAGTGGCCTTAAATTGAGTTGCCAACTCATGAAATTTAAGAAAATGTAGTAACAATTTCTAAAAATTACCGAAATAACAAAATGACATTATACTAGTAAATTGCTTAATTATGAATTTTATTTTATGTATTTATAAACATTTATTACTATCAAAATATTATGAACCTCTTTAATATGTGCTATTGGTAATTTATTAAACTAAAAAAGGTACAACTTCGTCACAATTTTCGAACTATTTTAGTATTTGTTCATCTGGCATCTCTAAATAAACGTCATTTTCATGTTTTGTTAGGTTTGAGGTTAAGATAGTTTTTATTAATTTTCTCGAAAACGGCTAATTACCTTGTAATGGGAATAGTTACGTTATAATCGGGGAATAATTCTCTATCTACTTCAACCACTAGTAAATTAAGAGGAAAAACATCAGTACATATTCTTAGAATACATTTAATTAGATATTGCACCTAAAGTAATGCAGTTGATTAACATATGGTTTAGAATAGAAATATGTAATTTTCAAAAAACAGCAGTACCATAAATCTCACTTTAACATTAACATTGCAATGATTGACATTTATACTATACAACTTTTAACTTAACTCTCTTTACTTACTTTCTCAACTTTACTTTATTCAACTTTTTATATGAAAAGCAAATGAAAAATATTTAACAGGATATATAAAAATAATAATAACATTGTCATTGCAATCTACATATTATAAAAGGCTCATCATCACCCAGCCCAAACTATTATACAAGCAATACCACAGAGCGGGAAGTTAGCTTTATATACAACTAGTGACCCGCCCCAGCTTTGGATGGATACAATTTACAAACTGGTGTATTTTATGTTTTTAAAAATCCTGATTTAGAGTTCATAGCTTAATTATTGATAGTTCATAACTGCCTCATTAGCCTAGTGGTCCTAAACATGACTGCTATGTTCTTATTGTTATGTTATGATTCTTAGGTTGAGTAAAGTGCTCTTGGGTTTTTCTATGAAATTCTCAGTAATAGCTTGGAATTTGGCTTTGCGCCTGTTTAATGACAATAGGCTCTCTCCCTATTACATGGGACCTAAAACGTGCCCGGTGAACTGTGGTGTACACCTCTGCCTAACACTTTGGGGATACAGGCATGACGGTATGTTACATAACTTCTTAGTTATGAATAGTACATTTAGCTTGCATCTCACAATATATCATAGTTTTTTTAGACAGGATTTCTTTGGTCCTGGATAATTTTGGATTCGCGATATCTTCTAAGATTTTCATTTAAATGGAAAACTGTAAAGAACAATCTTAATCTACATTAAATTCCCAAGTTAACTCACAAACTTTTCTGGATAAAGATTAATACTGAATTCGTGAAAATAGCTTATTAAATAGAAAATAGAAGATAAAAATGGTTACTTTGAGTCAACCTTAGGATAGAAACATATGCCATCGCTGACTCTTCTCTAGGCTTTTTGAAGAACTACAATTCTTTAGAATATTATTTTGATGTATTTCATAATGTTTAGCCAGTGTCAGCT
This sequence comes from Saturnia japonica, assembly GCA_033032175.1. Classification (NCBI taxonomy): domain Eukaryota; kingdom Metazoa; phylum Arthropoda; class Insecta; order Lepidoptera; family Saturniidae; genus Saturnia; species Saturnia japonica. Next base: position 7,645,053 of record CM065321.1, on the reverse strand, counting down.
ATGTGAGCACCCGAAAATCATTTTTTTACAAATTAATTACAAATAATTGAATTTTCTCTACTATACAAAAACTTCATTGAAATGTATTATATATATAAACCTTCCATAAAACATTTTTTAAATGATAATAATTATCAAAATACACAATCAATCTAAATCTAATCTAATCTAAAAAATCAAAAACAAATCTTATGCATACCTCAAGTGAAGTTTGGTCAGCAGAAAAGGCAATAAAATGTTTCCCATCCGTGCTGAACTTCCTCAGAAAACAAGGTGGCTTTTCAACATTAACTATAGTTAGATTTGGAAACACATTCTGGTAAAACTCCCGCACAACATGAAAATGAGTTCCAGGGTTACGAGACCCATGAATTTCCCTTTCCATAAGCCTTATAACTATATTTTGAGGCTTAATTTTCCTTGGCACTATTGGCTGTGTACAAAAGAACTCTTCATTTTGAGCCCCTGGTGGAGGGTCTTCATAGTATACGTTGGTTGGATTACTGGTAGATGACATTTTTCTTTTCATTTTAACAAACCCATCAGTATCAAAAAAAAATTTAAGGAAAGCAAAACAAAATAGTGGCTTTAAAAATGTCTTTTCTAAAATCGCGATATCCCTAATCTATGTTTCTTAATTTCTTTCAATTAAAAGTTTTACAGATTTAAACATTTTTGATCCTATCATACACATTTTCTGATGAAACTAGCTAGCCCGCCTAGACCCGATAGTAAATGTTTTGAGCTGGTTAGCTCACAGTTAGCTAGCTAGCTAGCTACCAAAGAATATACTTTCCGTATATTCATATTAATCTATGGAATATACTATTTACCGAGAGCTAGCTACAATTGTTATAAATCTCTGCTAGCTACTAATAACCAATCTGTGCCATTTCTCTGCCATAGAATAATACAAAACTAACAAAACGTGCCAATTTAAACAAAATACAAAATATCGTCCAATAGTGATGCGACTCGAGCCGTTTTTTACTCGAGTGACTCAAGTGAATTAATAAAAATCTTATTAGAGTGAAAATAAATTTAAATAAAGTTTGTTTTCATTCGAGTAGATTCGGTAACCGCTACGGTAGATGTCACTCGTCACTAGTTTAAGTCGGAACTTTACAAGATCAAATTTGCATTTTGAATGTAAACAAACATTCGATGAATTCACGTGCCTAGTTTTATAGTTTTGTTATTGTTATACGAAAGTGTGATTGGAGTTTTTGGCGGGATCTTGAAGTGACATGTTGTGGTTTCTATTTTTAATTCATTTACTTAGGTTTTTGACCCTTTATTATGTAATATTGTTGGCGTTTTGCGTGATATAGTTTGGTTTTGTGCATAAGTGAGGTGGATTATAAATATAAGCAGAAAGCATTCATTCCGAGATCCCACAAAAACTTCCTAGAATGTTCTAACAAGGGAGCCACCATCTTGTTAGAATACTGAATCGTCATACCACATGATAATATCATTCACTCGATAATGGCAGTAATGGTCTTCATTAAATAGGGCCGGTTGCCAAGTTAGGAAGAAGTAGAAAGTGTGATTAAAATTTTAAATTTTGTTATTATAGTACCTAGTGAATATAGCATCTACAGTATAATCCAAAAACAACTATGAATCGCTAATCTATTGGTAGATATAGCAAATAGTGTTTATTTTAAAATTATTCACATTCGTTACTATAGAATATTGCAGCGAAAATTATGTCAATTTATATTAAACCATATTCATGATAAAATGACTCATAACAAAGTAAATAAATTTTCTTCTACAATTGAATGTGTTAAATTTCAGAAAAGCACACTGTTGGGAAGCGTAAAAAAATTTTTGGTGTCTTCATAACTTATATGAAGATCTGGGAACCTTAATAGATACACATTTAAAAAGGAAAATGGGCGGATCATACAAAAATGTAAAAGCTTGTAAATGAAAATGTCTCTACCTGTAGCACCAGTGGATCCGGCAAAGCCGGTTCGACATTCACGGCATCGAAAAAAACGTTTAACGGGAAATTTAAAGTTGTTGCTTTTGACTATTTCTCGTAAACTGTGAATTGAAACACCAAATGGTTATAACTAGTTTTAAAATATTAGAAAAAAATTTGAGATTGGGTTCATACGCAGTAGAAGTCAAACTTCTCTTTATCTCTCTCTCTCTATCTCTCCATCTCTTTATGTATATTTCGAGTGCATCAAGAATAGACGAAGAATTGGGAAGCTATATAGGATCGCATTGTATCTCATTCTCTCACAGCCTAATACGTTTATATACATTTATAGCTATCTCTTTTTCGTTACACATTTTCGTGTACTAAAATCTAATTCAAACCGTCCCAAAAAAAGTTTCACTTCAAAAAACTATACGAGTAACTATCAATACAAGTATCGATAGTTTTTCATTAGTACCAAGAAGGAATTGATACTTTCCTTCTAAAACGGTATCAGGTAAAAGTATATGTATAATTCTGACTGGTATCGTTCATCCCCATCTATGCTGCTATCACAAAAATTCACAAATGTCAGTGCTGCCAACTGGTCTACGCAAACGAGCCAAATGTTTCTTTTCCTGCTTCGAACACTAGGTACTTCATTTTTCATTACAAGTACAGGTCATAATGTGGTTGACTGCTAAAAATGCGTTCTAATAGCGTCTAATTCAAACATACAATCAGACAAGGCACTTTTGGCGCGAGGTGAAAATGGGAACAAACGTTGTCAAAGTGCTGAATTGACTTTAATAACAGTATGCTGATATTGCTGACCAACATGTGTCCACATTGTCCACACAATGAGCGCCCTTTTGTTAATGTTAAATGTGTGCCGAATATATTCCTAATAAGTACAGGTATTATAAAGAGAGCCGCGAAATAATATAATATTATAATACGAATAGAGAATAATAGGGTACCAGATATAAGTCAAATAATAGGCAAGTTATTCAGGATCCGCGCGGCGAATCACCGCGGAGTACCTCTCTGTCCGCTATAGTGGTGCAAGTCTTATGAGTAAGCAATATGACTACATGATTTGAAACTTCGAATAGAAACGAGCGCTGGAAGCTTGCTTATCCTATACGTAGCTTTAAATGAATTGTAAAGACATAATTATACAAGTCGGGCTTCGAATGAAAACTTCATGGGTTGGTAACACAGTGAGCAAGCAATAATAAACGAATCAGTATATTAGGCACCGGTTTTACGAATAAAAGTGTATTAGCTAATACGTATATTAATCATATTCATAGATTAGTTTGTAATTTTTGTGTGTATTAGGTATCTATTCATATTTCGTAATATACTAGTGGTTCCTTTAGTTCCTTGTAACTCACAGCGAATGCATGCATGTTATCTCATTTATAAATTTTTGAGAATTTCAAATACTTTTAATGCTTTAATCCTTTAAAAAAGTGTGGTCAACCGTCGCTACCTCACATGGAGATGGCTTCAGCCTAGTTTCTTTGGTAACCGTACAGTATTGACTAAGTAAAAATATTTCATGGTGTTATAACTTTCAATTACGGAGTAAACTGAATCCACCTCCATTTGAGTATGACCTTTTTCTAATATTTTTTTGTGTAATAACATCGTTTTTTTTCCATCGCCAAATCCAGAAGAGCGTTCGAAATTATAACATTTCTGTTTTGTGATGTACATCCATCAGTGAAAATAACAACGTGGTTATGACTTTCTTCAATGATTTTCTGTAAATAATCGAAAAAAAATTAAGTGTATGTTGATGTCTCATCAAATCAATAGCACTTTACATTATAAGTAGCCAGATAGTATATCGTATAATTATGAACTGTCAGCTTGGTTTTAAAATATAATGCACTGGCTGTCAAAACTGGACATAATTACACAGCTTGTAAATCGGCTGTCATTACGCGAAGAGCTCCTTTTCTCGCGGCTTCTTTGTCTAAAGCCTTTCCCTGTTTAGCTAAATATTTTCGTGGTACATGTTGTTTATATAATATTTCCTCTGTAACATTGCCTTTTATGTATGAACAACATAAATCACATGCATCTTTTTTTGTTTAAAACAAGGCTATGTTTTCATCTTTCAAAATATCGTAGAAAAGTTTTCTGGAAGCCGATTTTTGTCCATTTTTTGTTGCCTCTTCAACATAGATACGATAGAGTTCACGCTTAGATTGTATAATCGGTTCTAAATATAATTTTGTACTTTCTTTTTTACAATAATGAGAAGGTATTTTGGATAGGGATCTTAAAAATATTTGAACTAACTCTTTCAACTTAGGCACTGCAACATCACTCTGGTTTCTATTATTCGTTTCATTATTTGGTTTCTCTCCAAGCCAGTACCTTACAGTCCACTCCTTAATTCCCAATAGTCATAAGAATGTCTTTAAGCATACTCTCACTTTTTGATAATTTAATTTGAAATAGTAAACTTTTGTACTACTTCGTCTTGTATCAGCCCTTTCAGTGGTTTTCCTTTTAGTTGGTTTTCTATCTATTAGAGATGAAACAAAAAATTTCTTTTCTATACAGGTCATCTTCCAAAATTCGCTAAAAATATTTAATCAATTCGTTTCTGTAAACTTATCATAGTTAATTAATAAATTTGGTTTAGGTTGAGAAAAAACAGTTGAAATTAACTTAAAGCATACTTAATATTGATATTTAACAGAGAAAATACTTAGTTAACCTGCTGTTGTAATTATAATTTTCAACATAAATACTGAGTTAAAAAGAAAAGCAATGAATACGCTCCCTGATGACATACGCGGTATCGACAGTGTAGATACGTAGTATTGTTTTTAGGCAATTTCTTGCTAACTATTGGTCGAATAAAAGCCATGTCAATGAGGAGGCTGCCAATCAGGATCTTACGTGAATTGGCCGCAAAATTCAAAATTGCCTACATGTGTCAGATACGCGGAATTATCCAATGCTAGTTTAGCGGATTTGCACTATCCCCGACGATATGTAAACGCATAAGATAACATGGGCCTATTAAACCCACACTGTACAGTACCGACCTGTACCGATTTGTCTGTACCGAGCTACCGAGTACTAGAGGTGTAACGAACATATTCGTAATAGGTACAGGGATTATATACGCGCCACGAACTAATATATTATGACAAACGAATACAGAATAATAGATTAACAAACATTAGTCAAATAATAGGCACCCGATTCACGATCCGCACGGCCAGTCACCGCAAATTACCACTCTCTTTGTCCGTTATAGGGGGGAGGGGGGGGCGCATCTTGCGAGTAAGCAAGATAACTACATGATTTGAAACTTCGCATAGAAACGACCGCTGGCTGCTGGCTTATCGTATGCGCAGCTAGGTATGTATAGTAAATACATCATTATACACGTCGGGCGTCATATGAAAACTGCATGGGTTAGTATAACAGTAAGCAAGCAATAAGAACAGAATCACTATATTAGGCACCGTTTTTAACGAATATCAGTGTATTAGCTAATACGGATATTAGTTAGATTCATAGATTTGTTTGTAATATTTGTATTACATATGTATTTGTATTTCGTATTATAGAATAACTTTAATAGACACCGTTTTTAACTAATATCAGTGTTTTAGCTAATACGGATATTAGTTTTATTCATAGATTAGTTTGTAATTTTTGTATTAGGTATCTATTGGTATTTCGTATTACATTAGCGGTTCCTTGTAACTAGCTGCGATTGCATACATGTTATCGTATATATAAATTTTAGAGAATTTCAAATGTAAATATTTATTATTTTGTGTTTAGAATAAACTTAAAATCAACCTATTGACGTTTTTAATGGACATATATAAAATCAATAATTGTAGTACATGACGTAGTGATATTTTTGAAGTGAAACTTCTTTATCGACGTATGGGAGAAATTTTTGTAGCAATCGTAACGTTTTTCGGTTACGCGCCATGTTGCTTTTTTATCAAAGTTTAGTAAAGTGACGTAAAGAATATAATGTTATATATTATAATAATAACAACAATATATTAGTTTTGAAGTTTGGTTTGAAATAAGAATAACAATATATTAATTTGAAAGTGATAAAATACAAAAGACTTATTCAAATTTAAGTGAATTTACAAGAAAAGTGAGAGTGATTATATATTTCGTTTTATAAATTCAACACGTATGAGCATGATTTTAATATTTATTTGAAGTTAACCTCACTTTTTGATTGTAAGTATCAGTTAATGTATATAAATCTGTTAAAATTAGCAAGTATTAATAAATATGACAGTAAATCTAGTGAACATTATTAATTCTAAAAACAATAAAAAATATAAATTAAATAATAATTTAAAAATAAAACAAAACACGATTAGAAAATAAAAATATGTATACGTACATATTTTTTAATTATTCGTTTTTAATATTTTATTTATTCATTTTTAATTTTATAAAATCGTTGCATTTCTACAAGATTAACTGTCATCATATAATTGTATTACTTTGAAAAGATAATTCCAATTATTTATTCATAACTTGTAAATATAATACAATAAATAAATAGCAATGATATTATAATAAGAACAATGATAAAATAAATTACTCATTAATTGTATGCATGTCTATAATAGTAAAATAGCTTTAATTTAATACGGAAAAAATTGTTTTTCTTAAGGCTTAAGTCTTATCTACCCCATTTTCGTGAAGTTGCAAATAGTAGAAAAATAATATCTCGTAAAGAAGTTTCACTTCTTACCTGTGTACTCTGGTACACACAAACATTTTTTTAACATAATATATTTTGATATACCAAAGATTTTTACGTTAACGGCAGCCCGCAATTTATACAATTAATAAAATTGAAATGTCTGTTTGTAATGACAAATTAACAGTTTTTTACTAAATGCATAGGAAAGTATATACGATACCTATAATAAAAAACCATTTTTTTTTAATCTTGTCTGTTTGTTCCGGGTAATCTCCGAAACGGTTGGATCGATTTCGACAGGACTTTCACTGGTAGATAGCTGCCTTTATAGGAAGTAAATTAGGTTACTTTTATTTTAGAAAAATAATTAGGGTTCTGCAAATATATAAAAAAACTGGTCATGGTGAATCAATAAAACTTTTTTTATAGGAAGGAGTAATTTCCAGACCTATTGATTCGATTCTAAGAATGTTTATAACTAATATAAAGCTATATTATACTTAAATTCTATAAGCTACTTTAATTCTTATTAAGTTTTATATTATAATTAATACGGACGAAGTCGCAAGTGGTTACTAGTGTATTAACATTTTCGTCTGTCTGTCGGTCTGTTTGTTTCGAGTAATCTCCGTTTAAAAAACGGTAATAAACGGTTGGATAAATTTTGATAGGAATTTCACCGGCATATAGCTGATATTATTAAAAGTATCTTAGGCTACTTTTATTTTAGAAAATGAATTAGGGTTCCGCATAAATAAAAAAAACAACTGGTCATGGTGAATCAATTCGGGCGCTTAAAATGACTTACGCTGAGTTAACTATAAGAGATACAACAAATTAAAGTACCCAAATAATTGTAGACATTAAAAATACCTACAAAAAAGTCAGGGAGAGTATACGTCTATCTTCTAAGGAACACCCCCAATAAGCATTATTATCCTTAAAATAGCCGGGAGCGGGTGAACAAGATTCGCGCAGGCATTCTGTAGTCCACGTGAGTGAAACCGCGGGCACAGCTAGTTTATTAATACGAAAGAAAATGTAATCACTTTTTCATTTACGTTATATAATAAGCATACGGATAATAATTATAAATACTCACAACAATCTTTTATTTCATACTCACATTCTATAAGTATAGAGAATACTGAGAATAGATACGCTTAATATAAGTATTAGATTCAAGTACTTATGTAGCGAATAGCGAATATTGAATCGTTGTCTATTATTTGACTAATACCAAATAATAGACACGGGAACCTAATATGAGTTATCTAATATATTCGATATTATAAATATCAAAATAACAGCCTAATATAACACCTCTACCGAGTACCCGCTTCTTTACGCAAGCACCCTAAGACAAGATACTCAATATTCACTTGATAATTGTAGTTTTGTTTTGCAATAAAGAGAAATATTTGCCAATTTAGGAAGAAGAAAAAGAGTGATTGAATAAGCTTGTTGAAAAAGTATGGATATATCGATATTTTAAGCAGATAAATTTTGTATCTATATATTGATAGTTCGATACGAAATATCCAATATCGCAAATTGTAAGTATCAAAAACGATATTTTTATTTATTAAGTAACTTTAGTCGCTAGAATCCAAAGCCGTAACAAATAGAACTATCAAAAAAACATTTTTTTATGTTTACTTTGTTTGTTGTGTGCGGCATTCGTCCGTCTCTTTCATTGAAGGGTTTTTTTTACAATTTATAAGCTTGCGATTGCCCTCTATCTCACCTGATGGCAAGTGATGATGTGGTCTACGATGAAGCACGCATGCCTAGAAGATTAACTGCCTTATAATTATCGAGATATACGAAATCTGGCAAAGCGTTCCACTCTTTAGCGGTGCGCATTATAAGTATGCTAGCAAAACGCACTGGTAGAATATCTACCATAAATCGATGACGCTTCGCCGTGTCTCTTGTCGTCCGATGGTGGAAAGGGGATGGGGGAATTAAGTTGTGCAATATCAATGCACACTCGCCGAAATATATCAGGTAAACAATCCCTTTTAATATTGTATTGTCTATGTGTACGTTTATTTTTGGTACAGGTGGTAATAACAAATAAAAAAAAATCAATTAAAGAGTTCCTACTCAAATCACCAGCCAAATTTACCACAGAACGTGTTTCTATAATCACTTCACAGTGGCAGAATCAATCGTGTTCCCATAACGACATGAAAGGAGACATTTAAAAAATTAATTTGTTTATGTTATGCATTGTGTTTGCGATCGCGAGTGATCACGGTACCTAAATAACCTCAATCTCAATCTTTTGGATATACGAGAAATTTTACCCCAGTTTTTTCGATTCTGGTACTTAAATACTTGACACCTACGGCTTCCTCTGTATCTTCAGAGAGAGAGAGTGGCTTCTGCCGTTAATCTGACTGTTCCTAACAATAGGAGCCAGCTGACTGCGGACCATGTAGAAAGCAGAGTTTTTCTACTTGCACTACCGAACAAATACTAGTGTAGCTGCTACCAACCTAAATATTATCAATTACAAATACGATCTCATCCTTGCGTTAAGCACATGCGAACCTACCGCATTGAGGAAGCACTCCACAGGATGCCACCCGGAAGATTAGCGCCGATACTTCGTCTTCACAATAGCGCAACATTAATAACGCAATAAATAACTAAAGGGATCCGTCGAGAACAATACCCCAAGTGGATGCTCCTCGGCACCATGGCGCTCGACCCGCTACCGCATATGTTGGGCTACGACATCTGTTGTCCACACTGCATTGACCAAACGCAAGCAAGGAACAAGGAACCGGATTCTCCCACTCTGATAGACACATATGTTCGGTTATAAAGACCCGAACATTTTAGTAACAAATAACAAGTCCGGTGAAGCTGTAAAAGCCGCAGCGGCTCTGTTTTAGGAGTTATACAAACTACCTAATCTTAGAGTGGCACAGTAGACCCTAAACTAGTTTGCCTGATATTATAAATAAGTCTTTAAAACATTAGTTATATATCGCTTTTTACTCTTTGAATTTTTTTAATCTTTCCTAATAAAAAGGAATACTGATAAAAATACCTCCGTTTTTACTGTTTTTCCGTTTTATTGAAATTACTGAACTATGCCAAACTAAATATACGTTATTATTTTAATACATACTCCTTTTTTAAATATAACCGATAAATCGACATAACGACACTTTTTCCATTATATGTCAACCTCGATATTCATTTTAATTAATATTGATACATCGATATATCGATATATTTTTTCACTTACGACGTCCCTATGATTGAGTACCTAATGTTACAATAAAATGACGTTAGAGCTTATCTCCGTTTAGAGCCATTAAACCATTTCTATTTCTTTATTTTCTCGATGACAGCTCCTGTGAAAACTTGAACGAGCTTCTTTTTTAGATTATGTATGCATCATTTTATAAAAATATGACGTTTACACACGTACAAGGTTATACCAGAGTCGGAGAAACTGATAGGGATGGAGCTATATCGATAAACGTAACACAATAACAGACCCGATATTTTTTTACAAAATGTAAGAAACTAAACTACCGCCGGATACTTTTGTTTAAATTTATTAACTAATGTTATATTTCATTACAAGATGTTACACGTATTAATTCTTGATTTATAATGCTAACTTCTTCAAAACTTTCGAAGCTGTTGTAAAATAAGTTGTATAGGTAGGTACTCGACAATGAAACGAAATAAATTATAACCACAGGTAATCTTCATTTATTTATTTTAATCAAAATCTGATGAAATGTCATCGACATGGATATGCGATTGATATCATTACTTATTTGGTCACAACACTATTACTATCAAATTAGAACTGTCATCGAGAAAATAAAGAAAAGGAAATAGTATATCAAAAAATTGACAGTGGAAAAAAATGATTAAAAAAAGTTATTTATAAATTGATTTAAAAAATCAATTTTTATTGAATTATAATTAATTTACAAAAAAATATTATATTCACTTCCCTATAACGAATTAATTGTAGCATCCCTAAATGCAATGTCAAATATGGATGGTCCTCTGGTTATTGGTCTATGATGGATGGTCATGGTGCAATCATAGAATAGAGTAATACGCATAGATTTTAATATGAATATACGGAAAGTAATACGTAGGGTGCAACCGTGCAATCAGTAATGTCTAATGTGATATGAAAAGTTTGATTGTATCACCTAGGAAAGTACGAACCTAAAGTTTAAGTGAGAAGTTAATTTTGTGGATATAAATCACATTTACATGTATTATAATTAAAGTAAAAATGACAGAGAGGTTCACATCCCGCTTAGAGACTGTACGAAATGCATTTATTCTAATAAGTAAACGCAAATCATTTAAATATGGTTTGCCTTTTGTATTATTTGTTGTCGGAGGTTCATTCGGACTTAGAGAGTGGACACAAATTCGGTTAGTGCGTTTTTCATAAAGTAAACGTACATTATAATTTATAATGTTAAAAAGTACATAACCAATTATTTGTCGATATAAATAAATGAACCATCTATTACCAACACTGCACTTTATCTCAGTATTAAATAATTAGGTACAGATTCCAAATCCACGCTTAATGACATTGCTTTTATATATCAGAACTTTAAAGATAAAGCTTATTCTCAAGATAATTAATTTTAAAGGAAGATAAAATCGCGAATTGTTTAATCACATTAAAAATAGCAATCATTAAAAAGAAAGGATTTGAGTCATTTAAACCCTCTGATGTGACAACCCACATTTTCTCCCTGACCAATCAAGATTTTTGATGAAATTAATGTTAATTTCATTGTTATAATGACAAAACATCGACGGGTTGTAATTTAACATTAAGTAAAACATTTTGACACTTTTTATTCTTATTTTGACATAACTTAGAATCTGTATGATTTAACAAAATAATGTTGTATTTCAATAGATATCAGTTTTCAAAAGTAAAAGGAGTAAGCAAGGAAGAAGCAGAGAAAATGGGCCTGCACCGTGAGAAGACAGTGAGTTTAGAAAGTACATATGAAGAAATACAGAAAATTGATACAGACAATTGGGAAAATAAAAGAGGCCCACGACCATGGGAAGAAAATATAGAACAGAAAAGCAAACATTGATTGTTATTAATATACAAGTTAAATTATTATAGAACTAGTTTAATAAAGAATTATAGTCTTTTTAAGTGTTTTTAATAATATTAATAACTTGGGTTACAAAAGTAGATATACCCCACTTAAAATGATGTAAATTACAAATACATTTTTTTATAGTGATACATCTTAAGAGGTAAATTGATTATTGGATGAGAATATAAAGTGAAATTTCAAGGACACATCACATTTAGGCACATTTTGTTACATAAGAGAGAAGAAAAATAAAACAAATTTAATATGCTAAACAACTAACACCATATTATAATAATTCTATTAAATGTTTAAATTATTTTACATTTATGATTAACTTGTTCAGTTGCGAAGTATAGGAGTGTTTATTGATTAACTCACTCTTAATACTGAAAAAAGCAAATACATAGCATTTTACTTAGGGTTACATTCCCGTCCAGCTGATGACACAATCTCAATTAGTATCAGAGGACATAATTGTACACTGAACTTGATATGTAATTGTATATCACTCACCAGAACAAATCAAATGAAATATTTAGGGATGCATTTGAATGAACATTTAAACTGTTACTCTCATAAAGACAAACTAAACACCAGACTTCGGAAGGTGATATATCTTTTAAAAAAACTAAGAGACTGCAAATATTTGCACACTTAAAACTGTCTATTTTTCTTTATGCGAGTCTTTTGACATATTGCGTACCGGCTTGGGGTGGTGCATCTAAGACTGCCATTCTAAAATTAGAGAGAGCTCAAAGGGCTGTCTTGAAGGTAATCCTGTCAAAACCTAGACGATATTCTACTGCACAGCTTTACTCTGATTGTGAGGTGTTATCTCTGAGACAGTTGTTTGTGCTAAGGCTTACGTTACGAAAGCATTCCGAATGTATTTTTGATAATGATAATTTTAACAGCCGTAGATATAAGTTCGTTTTTTCTCTGCCAAAACATAGGACAAAATATGCAGAAAAACAATACTGATTCCTAAGTTCTAGAATTTATAACAAAATCAATAAAAAATAAAATATTATTCATCTAAATAAACACAAATGTAAAATGAAATTAAAAGAATGGATTCTTACACTAAACTATAATGACCCTGAACAGCTTTAGTTAGCTAATTAATATGCATATCATTCAACCTCTCATTTCTTGCAATTAGAATCTTTCTAACTTTTATTAAATAGTCAAATAGTATAGAAATCAGTAGAATAATAGAGAATATTTTTTTGCTGTAATTTTTTACGCCATACGATGACTTTCGTTTTTGTTATATTTTTTATTTCTCTTGTTTTGTATTCTAGTGGATTGTAAAAAACTTGATATCCAAGTTACAGCCTCTCCTAGTTTGGGTATCAGGGCATGCTTCATTTGTATTTTCGTTCTTTCATAACAAATAAAAAATTATTTATTTATTTTATTTTACTTATTTATAGGTACTCGTTATCCACCATCTGCTTTTTCTGTCTTTCATTGTTTGTTTTTTTTTTATCTTTATTAAACAGATGATTATAAAATATCAGTGCACATGGATAGATTCAAACATGCAGCAGCTGAAGTTACATCCATTTACTACCACTGAGTGAACCTATGTACAAATGTACTCTGTGGAATGAACCCTACTGTGAATATTGTGAGTGTGGACTGTGTGGAGAGAAGTTCGAGCCGCGCGCAGTTCATGGCGGCGTGAATTCTCGCCGTGACTTCAGGGCGCGAGTCTGGAACTCTGGAGCGGCTATTAGACTTTGGTCTGCGTGTTATCATCTTCGGCTGCTCTCCGAAGAGGACGGGCGATCAACTTCGCTCTCGCACACCCGACACGTCCTCCCTCTCTAGCGGCAACCCAAGTCTAGGTCCGTTCCTAGGTGTGAAGCCCTTGCTTGGGTCAGGCAGCCGCCCGCGCGATAAAAGTGACCCACATACAACATTACACACGTATGAACATACACACGTGCACACCACACAGGTACATGGGTTCTGTAAGGGACCTTTTTTTTTCTTTTTTTTTGCGCTAGTAAGTCTCATGCGCTAGTTAGTATAGATAAACCATTCTGATCACTAAATACACATACGTATGTATATGCATGTATAAGCATATGTATGTACGTATGTCTATTTCTTTGACACACACGAGGTGTCGTTTGATTCGTCTTTATTATGGGAATGACATAGGTAGAGATTGTTATCGTAAATTAAGAAAAATCGTAATGTTGAGTTGAGAAACGTGAAAAACTCCCTCTTCCAGACCTATTGATGTTTATCTACATAATTCTTGTTTATTCGCAAGTTGCAGTAACGGCGGTCGATTATTGCCATTGTTATCAATAATAAAGGATAACCGACAGTAAAATAATAATGTCTTCAATCATTTCTTATACATTACGTAGGAATAATGCATTACATTATTCGTTGTTATAAATATCTATAATCTGTGAACCAGGGATACTAAAAGAAAGGGGGTTTGAAAATAAAGAAAGAGAGAGAGTAAGTCAACCATCAGGGGCAGTGTAGTCAATTTGTCGAGCTACTATAAACAAAAAAAAACATTGAATATTTTCAAAAACAAGTATCTGTTGTTTGAATTGCACTAGTAGAAGTAGTAGTTAGTAGTAGTAGTAGTAGTTATCGTTCTTCCCCAAATTTCCCCGGTGCCAAAATTTCCTTCCTCAAAAATTTTCCCATTGTTTTATTAATTAATAAAATCGTTCAAATTGCACAAATAAAAGACATTAAGCATTTAAGCATCTATCAAAATTTATATTATTTATATGTATAATGTACAACATCTGGCAACCGAGCTATGCTCGGTGTCTTATATGCAAAAAAAGAATAACACCTATCTAGGTATACTTGGAATATGAAACATTATCTAAATGCAAAGTTTCATCGAAATCGTTGGAGCCGTTATTCCATATTATGTTGATGTTAATGTAAATATATTCAAGGCGCCACCTATTAAACATCTTTATAAGTAACTAGCTGACCCGCGCAACTTCGGCTGCGTCATATAACAGAGAGAGAGAGAAAAGTTTAGAGCGAGTGGATCTTAAGCACTGTATTATAGATGCCGCCCGCCTCTCATATCATTCCGCATAATAAAAATTCGCGCGCGGTACTTGATCATTATTTTGCTGCGGAGTTATTTTAAAACTGTGATATCTCGTAAGATATTCATTTAAATCAATTAATGTAAAGGGCAATTTTGTCCAAAATTAAATACTTATGATGATTAACGTATTTATTTTGATAAGGATTAATACCATGTTTATAAAGCATTATTTTAGAACAAATTTTACATATAAAAGGTTATATTGAGTAAACCTTACGAGATAGACATATGCTATCGCGACCATTTTTTTTAAAACTTTTTAAGAGAAACATTTCCGTCACACACGACTGTTGCATAACTTTAACCAATTACGCAGCGCACGCAATGTAAGCTCTCAAAAGGAATAAATTTTCCCCGTTTTTGCAACATTTTTCATCGATGCTCCGCTCCTATTGGTCTTAGCGTGATGTTATATAGCCTATGTAGTCTTTTTCGATACATTTATCGAACACTAACCAACATTAAAATATTTTTTCCATTCGAATTAGTAGTTCCTGAGATTAGCTCGTTCAACCAAATAAACAAACAAACAAACTTTTAATATTAGTATTGATCTATTTATATATATAAACTGTTTGTTAGATTGTGTACATTGTAAATGGTGCGTAATATTAGCACGGGTCGCCTAGTTGTTATCAGAGACAATTTTTTTTTTGTTATTTTGTTTTGCATTTTTTATTCAACTCAGGTGATAAACAAATGTATGACCTGTCTAATGGAAAGCGGTTACCGATATGGACTCCAGTGGTATTACTAGCTCAGTTTTGTATGTATTAATTCATGCTCCTGACATGAATCATCCATAAAGATACATCTCTTGTATTCGTGCCACAACGTTAAAAACTAGTTTACCTTTGTGCATTTTACCCACACATGGGCGTAACCAATATTTTAGCCAGGGGGAGGCACGCAAAGATAAAGTAACGTTAAGACTTTTTTTACTACTAAACTTGGAAATATGACTATAGCACCTGACGGTATGTACGATATCTATACCTAGTCTAAAACAACAGGGACGGTCAGAGTCAGATTCCTAGCATAGGCAACAGCGAAAACGTCGAATGGAAGTCCGTTCCACATCCACATGGTGACCACTTGTCGTCTTAAACATCAATTTTATTTTCAATCTTTAACGTACCTATAGTAAGAAGAAACACATGATTCTAAAAATACTGTAGTTTCATTTGTAAATATTTATTATATCTTCAAGGAATTTTCTAACTACGCAGTAATCCCGTTAAACATACGTAGGTACTAAAAATAAATTTCATAGTGCATATTGTTTCCAACCAATCTAACTATATAATATTATAATAATGTATTTACGTATTTAGCGTTTTATAATTCCTAGAAAACAGATGAATGCCACTTGCTAACAATATACGCACGTCAATCTCCGCATTCTCCCCCTAAAATGTTCAGACCAGGTAGAACGCATATGGGTACAAACCATAGGTATATTTTTTATTAAAACATAATAAAACTAAACATGTATTACTTACATTGGATAAAACAAAGAAACCAAGTACCAACAACGATATACAAACTTATATGTCGCACGTTTATTTACTAATCTTTTGAGAAGAATTTCGTACAAACAGATCAGCTGTTTATATAGGTATACCATAAACTATATAATACATGACAATTTTTTTAATTTTATTCATACATAACTACGCAGTTATGCTCAATGCACATAAAACGATCATTCTATACAATATACCTACCACTTGATAAAAATAAGAGGCCGTCACCAGGCTTTCGATAAATGTATAAATATTCACGATTTATTCTAATCCTGAGATTTAAGAATCGAAGCATGACTATGTAATCTAAACCCATAATGGAGTTCATTTTTCATTAGACATAGGTACGTCTGTGCTAGGCAGTCCGGAGTGATGATGAAAGTATGTACTTAGGAGTCAAAATCTAATGACTCCAATTTCTTTCAAATTCAAATGAATCTTGTTTTTCTTTTTTCGATCAATATGACTTTGCCTTTGCAAAATTAGGTAGGTCGTTGTATCTGTTAATATACGTCACAAAGAAAACACGCAAATGTTCTAGAATCGTTATAGTGTACACTGTACAGTGACTCTTTCTTTGTTCATACACTAGAGTGAAACGAATAATTTGTTCGGGTATGTTCGTTTTACCTCGGCGCTATTTCACAATATTGATTCGCCACGAAACAAGTGAAACAACTACGTGTATAAAAAGGTTCGCCCCTCCCGTGGCTGACACATTCAAGACAGAAAAGCGACGAGTTGGATTAGGAACTGCAAATCGAGTGACGTTAATAGAAATTAGTGCAATAATAATATTAGTGATTGATTCAAAATTCTAGTTAAATAATATAATTGGTAAGTGTTTATTTTCCATCTAAAATATATAATAATGCTTTTATAGGTTTGTATGAAAAAGAATGTGCATACTACTAATTTTATGAGGACGCCATTTTTAATCTAATATTTCCAGAATTTTTTAACCGTTGTCCTAAAGCAAAAGGTTAACTTTGTCCTGAGCGTACGTACACCTAAGTAATTTAGATTATACTGAAAACTAAGAATATTGATTTTATTTGAGTAAAAAAGTCGTACCTATTTTTATCAAAGAAAGAATTAGGTAGTTATGTACATAATTTTGTTTGACGTGGTATTAAAATATATGTTCGTTTTCATAACAATATGTGTGTTATAATATAATATATAAATCACAATATCTGGGCGATCGAGCTTGACTCGGTGTCATATAAACGAAAAAGAAAAACGCCTATCTAGGTAAACTTGGAATGTAAAACATTATTTAAATGCAAAGTTTCATCGAAATTGTTGAGGCCGTTTCCGAGAAACCAATTACATATATATATATATATATATATAGATAGGTTTAAATAACTTGATTTATTCAATGCAACAACAAAAATATTTGCATCATGTTTTTATGATGCATGACGAATATGACGATGAGTCATTAACGTCGGGCTAGCTGATTTGTTTTTGTTGTAACTGCGTAATAATTCTTTCTAATTTTTTTTTGTATATACTATTTTTTTATTTCATGCCAACGACATATGTATTTGTTTTTATATTTTAATCTTGTTGAAGTATGTATGTATTATTAATTTATTTTGTTAGTTACGAATCTTTTATGAGCAGGTACTTGCTATATTTATATTGTACGAGTCACAGTAGGTATCCTGCTTATAGGGTTGCCACTCATTCTATATTATATAGTATCTTACTATATTTTAGTCAATTGTACTATATATTATGGAAAAATAATATTGTACGAAAAATACTATATTTTCACTGCTAATTAAACTATCGCGCTTTTTTAAATTCTTTTGTTAAAAAATAAAAGATATTTTGCAATGTCTACAATATTATAAAAAAAATAAAGGACGGATTAGAAAAGTGAAAAACAGACACTTCTTTGGAAATAATACAAACAGAAAAATTAATAAAATAAAGAAAAGTCGCCTGAACTTTCATGTTAATAATAATAAGAACAAGATATTAGGTATTTATTGAGAAAAGTTTATTAAATTGTCTATTGTTTTAAATAAATGGTTTTATTTGAAACCAACTAATTGGCATAAGCCAATTTCTGAATTTAAATATGAAAATTAATTTAAACAAATTGAGAGCATATTGTATTCTTTAAATTTAGTTAATTAATTATACATGAATGTCAACCATTTTTATTCGAAAATAATTATGGTGAATGAAATTGTTTCAAAAATAAGCAAAGAAAAGTGTTTAAATCCAAAAAATACTGCTGAAAAAAGGCAATGGCAAAATCACAGATACAAATTTAACAAATGTTTTGGGTGGTATGGAACAGAGTAATTTTATTGGAGATTTCTGTCTACTTGGAGCAGTCTAACTGGTGGAATACCTCAATCCTACTGAAGATCGCAGCCAAATAACCTTTTGTTGTGTTCCTATGGTGAGTAGGGTTTCCAGAGCTCCTTGGGGAAGGGGGGTTCAAGGTCGGCAACATGCTAGTGATACCTATGGATATTTGAATTTGCTCAACAAGACCATAAATTTGATACCCATATTCTAATAATAATAAAAAAACATTTAAAAATGAAGTCATACTGATGTTATAATTAATTTAAAAACAATATAGCTAGTGTCACTCATGATGATGTAAGGATTCTAATGATACCACATACATGTAAACTCAAACATGAGTGTAAACTCTTTATAACGAAACTCAAGGGACTGAGCATTTTTTGTTGTTATAGAGAGTTATCCTTATATGGAGTGAACAAAAAAACAACCAAATTAACAAGAATTTTTAATATGTATGTCTTAGATAATAAATACTTATAAATTATTGTTTACACATATAGTCTGATAACTTTGTCTGACGTTTTTTGCTATGCCAGTACTTGTTTTGTATTATTTTATGTATTCTATTCATATCTTCTTCTATCAAACTTTTTCGTCAACACTAATCGCTTTCCGTTTACTGGCCATGTTAACAGTTTCAAAGTAGGTTTACGACTGATAATACGATAGGTACCCAGTATGCTTGGTCAAAGACTATCACTTCCGAGAAAACAATGCATCATACTGCACATGTTCAAGGCAATTAAGGATAACAAAACCTAGACCGACCTCCGATGTTTCAGAGCTTCAAAGTCTTTTGTTACCTGATAACATAACATAAATAATACTGATAATTAAATATTTACTGTCTAAAGATATGATCATATTTCTTCATAATAGAGAATGGCGTATCACTATAAAGAGTGTTTCAATATGTGGGTTTTAACGCAAACCAACCAAGTTGGGCTCACTTCAACGTTATAGGGAGTTTATCGTTATAAAGAGTTTACACTGTATTTCATTTATGGCGGAATAAAGAAACTCATTTTTATACATGAACCCTGAAAATATTGCACTACTTTTTTGAACAAGTAATTATAAAAATAAATATGTACATTATTTTTCCAAAATTTCCTAAAAGTACTATATTTTTAGTAGTTTTTTAGAAATATACTATTTTTCTTCCAAAAAAAGATGGCACATCTACCTGCTTAGTACCTACAGTGGTCATATATAGTTGATACATTGGTTAAGTAGTAGTTAAGGTACTAAGGTGTATAAAGGTGAGCCTTGCTACCAATAACAGAAGCCTTAATAACTCTGTTCCTGTGGATGCCCTATATGTAAATTGTTACGTACTATGTAAATTGTTACGTACATTTGTGTGAGAGCAAAAGCAGAAGGTTTAAATTACCTACCACTTAGCAGTTTTGTTGCCATTATTTTTAAATTAATGATTAAACATTGTACTACTTCCAATGGAATTGTTTCATAGAAACCAATAATATATATACTTACATATATACAAGAATTGCTCACTTAATAGTATTAGATTAGATAAGCACACAAAAGTTTCATTACCTGTAACATCTAGAACTATCAGGCGTCAAAGGTTCTTTGACAATTTCGGAAACTTGGCAGATGGTTCCGTAAATGTCGCATAGCTCTCAACCCTGATAATAGCATCACGATTCTCGCGTCCTGGTTTATTTTTCAAATAATTTTCACATGGAACATTCCTCTTTTTTTTACATAAACTTTTCTCCAACTAAAATAATCTTAACTTTTTTGCAAGTTAATAATTAAAGAATATCTTTTCTGGTTTTACAGGACAAAATGCAAATTTTTGTGAAAACTTTGACCGGCAAAACTATTACACTGGAAGTTGAGCCATCCGACACAATTGAAAATGTAAAAGCCAAAATTCAAGACAAGGAGGGTATCCCGCCAGATCAGCAGCGTCTTATCTTCGCCGGCAAGCAGCTGGAAGATGGCCGTACTCTTTCAGACTACAACATTCAAAAGGAGTCCACACTACATTTAGTTTTACGTCTGCGAGGTGGTATGCAAATCTTCGTGAAAACTTTAACGGGTAAAACTATTACACTGGAAGTGGAGCCGTCGGACACAATTGAAAATGTCAAAGCCAAAATTCAAGACAAGGAAGGTATCCCACCAGATCAGCAGCGTCTTATCTTCGCCGGAAAGCAGCTGGAAGACGGCCGTACTCTTTCTGACTATAACATTCAAAAGGAGTCCACACTACATTTAGTTTTACGTCTGCGAGGTGGTATGCAAATCTTCGTGAAAACATTAACCGGTAAAACTATTACACTAGAAGTCGAACCGTCCGACACAATTGAAAATGTCAAAGCTAAAATTCAAGATAAGGAGGGTATCCCGCCAGATCAGCAGCGTCTTATCTTCGCCGGCAAGCAGCTGGAAGACGGCCGTACTCTTTCCGACTACAACATTCAAAAGGAGTCCACACTACATTTAGTTTTACGTCTGCGAGGTGGTATGCAAATCTTCGTGAAAACTTTAACCGGTAAAACTATTACACTAGAAGTCGAGCCGTCTGACACAATTGAAAATGTCAAAGCTAAAATTCAAGACAAGGAAGGTATCCCGCCAGATCAGCAGCGTCTTATCTTCGCCGGCAAGCAGCTGGAAGATGGCCGTACTCTTTCAGACTACAACATTCAAAAGGAGTCCACACTACATTTAGTTTTACGTCTGCGAGGTGGTATGCAAATCTTCGTGAAAACTTTAACGGGTAAAACTATTACACTGGAAGTGGAGCCGTCGGACACAATTGAAAATGTCAAAGCCAAAATTCAAGACAAGGAAGGTATCCCACCAGATCAGCAGCGTCTTATCTTCGCCGGAAAGCAGCTGGAAGACGGCCGTACTCTTTCTGACTATAACATTCAAAAGGAGTCCACACTACATTTAGTTTTACGTCTGCGAGGTGGTATGCAAATCTTCGTGAAAACATTAACCGGTAAAACTATTACACTAGAAGTCGAACCGTCCGACACAATTGAAAATGTCAAAGCTAAAATTCAAGATAAGGAGGGTATCCCGCCAGATCAGCAGCGTCTTATCTTCGCCGGCAAGCAGCTGGAAGACGGCCGTACTCTTTCCGACTACAACATTCAAAAGGAGTCCACACTACATTTAGTTTTACGTCTGCGAGGTGGTATGCAAATCTTCGTGAAAACTTTAACCGGTAAAACTATTACACTAGAAGTCGAGCCGTCTGACACAATTGAAAATGTCAAAGCTAAAATTCAAGACAAGGAAGGTATCCCGCCAGATCAGCAGCGTCTTATCTTCGCCGGCAAGCAGCTGGAAGATGGCCGTACTCTTTCAGACTACAACATTCAAAAGGAGTCCACACTACATTTAGTTTTACGTCTGCGAGGTGGTATGCAAATCTTCGTGAAAACTTTAACGGTAAAACTATTACACTGGAAGTGGAGCCGTCGGACACAATTGAAAATGTCAAAGCCAAAATTCAAGACAAGGAAGGTATCCCACCAGATCAGCAGCGTCTTATCTTCGCCGGAAAGCAGCTGGAAGACGGCCGTACTCTTTCTGACTATAACATTCAAAAGGAGTCCACACTACATTTAGTTTTACGTCTGCGAGGTGGTATGCAAATCTTCGTGAAAACATTAACCGGTAAAACTATTACACTAGAAGTCGAACCGTCCGACACAATTGAAAATGTCAAAGCTAAAATTCAAGATAAGGAGGGTATCCCGCCAGATCAGCAGCGTCTTATCTTCGCCGGCAAGCAGCTGGAAGACGGCCGTACTCTTTCCGACTACAACATTCAAAAGGAGTCCACACTACATTTAGTTTTACGTCTGCGAGGTGGTATGCAAATCTTCGTGAAAACTTTAACCGGTAAAACTATTACACTAGAAGTCGAGCCGTCTGACACAATTGAAAATGTCAAAGCTAAAATTCAAGACAAGGAAGGTATCCCGCCAGATCAGCAGCGTCTTATCTTCGCCGGCAAGCAGCTGGAAGATGGCCGTACTCTTTCAGACTACAACATTCAAAAGGAGTCCACACTACATTTAGTTTTACGTCTGCGAGGTGGTATGCAAATCTTCGTGAAAACTTTAACGGTAAAACTATTACACTGGAAGTGGAGCCGTCGGACACAATTGAAAATGTCAAAGCCAAAATTCAAGACAAGGAAGGTATCCCACCAGATCAGCAGCGTCTTATCTTCGCCGGAAAGCAGCTGGAAGACGGCCGTACTCTTTCTGACTATAACATTCAAAAGGAGTCCACACTACATTTAGTTTTACGTCTGCGAGGTGGTATGCAAATCTTCGTGAAAACTTTAACCGGTAAAACTATTACACTGGAAGTTGAGCCCTCTGACACAATTGAAAATGTCAAAGCCAAAATTCAAGACAAGGAGGGTATCCCGCCGGATCAGCAGCGTCTTATCTTCGCCGGCAAGCAGCTGGAAGACGGCCGTACTCTTTCCGACTACAACATTCAAAAGGAGTCCACACTACATTTAGTTTTACGTCTGCGAGGTGGTATGCAAATCTTCGTGAAAACTTTAACCGGTAAAACTATTACACTAGAAGTCGAGCCGTCTGACACAATTGAAAATGTCAAAGCTAAAATTCAAGACAAGGAAGGTATCCCGCCAGATCAGCAGCGTCTTATCTTCGCCGGCAAGCAGCTGGAAGACGGCCGTACTCTTTCCGACTACAACATTCAAAAGGAGTCCACACTACATTTAGTTTTACGTCTGCGAGGTGGTATGCAAATCTTCGTGAAAACTTTAACCGGTAAAACTATTACACTAGAAGTCGAGCCGTCGGACACAATTGAAAATGTCAAAGCTAAAATTCAAGACAAGGAGGGTATCCCGCCAGATCAGCAGCGTCTTATCTTCGCCGGCAAGCAGCTGGAAGACGGCCGTACTCTTTCCGACTACAACATTCAAAAGGAGTCCACACTACATTTAGTTTTACGTCTGCGAGGTGGTATGCAAATCTTCGTGAAAACATTAACCGGTAAAACTATTACACTAGAAGTCGAACCGTCCGACACAATTGAAAATGTCAAAGCTAAAATTAAAGATAAGGAGGGTATCCCGCCAGATCAGCAGCGTCTTATCTTCGCCGGCAAGCAGCTGGAAGACGGCCGTACTCTTTCCGACTACAACATTCAAAAGGAGTCCACACTACATTTAGTTTTACGTCTGCGAGGTGGTATGCAAATCTTCGTGAAAACATTAACCGGTAAAACTATTACACTAGAAGTCGAACCGTCCGACACAATTGAAAATGTCAAAGCTAAAATTCAAGACAAGGAGGGTATCCCGCCAGATCAGCAGCGTCTTATCTTCGCCGGCAAGCAGCTGGAAGACGGCCGTACTCTTTCCGACTACAACATTCAAAAGGAGTCCACACTACATTTAGTTTTACGTCTCCGAGGTGGTATGCAAGACTTTTAGGGAGTATATATGTAATAAAAAACATTGTTAAATATAAATAAATGATCAGGAATAAATAAGTAGTATGTTACTGCCTTTCTTCTATACAATTAATAAATTGAAGTGTCTGTTCGTAATGTCAAAGTAACAGTTTTTTACTAAATGCATATGAAAGTATATATGGTACCTTTAACAAAAAGCCCATTTTTACAATTTTTATCTGTCTGTTTGTTTCGGGTAATCTCCGAAACGGTCGGACCTTTTTTGATGGGACTCTGATAGATAGCTAATGTTACAGGAAGTAACTTGGGCTACTTTTATATTTTACAAAAAGAATTAGGGTTCCGCACAAATAAAAAAAGTGGTCATGGTGAATCAATACAGGCGGTTAAACGGCTTGCGCCGCGCTGAGTAAACTATAAAGAGATTTAGCAAATTAATGTACTACATAATTGTAATCATTAAAAAAAGTCCCACAATTAGCATTTTTGTCTTTAAAATAGCCGGGAGCAAGTTTCGCGGGGCCTTCTTTATTCCACGTGAGCAAAGCCACGAACACAACTAATTTTAGATAAATGCTAAAGGAAGGTTGTTTCAAATATGTGACTGATATTTCGATTATAAATTGAGACCAAGAGTGGTCTATCTGCTTTTTCGATAAATTCACGTATTAAAATATTAACCTGAATGTAGTATAGTATAGATCGGCAAAATAGATTTGGGCGAGCCAATTAGCAAAGCATTGGTGTCATAGTATGCATGTAATAGTGCTGCACCATGTACTGATACTGACTCCGCCTTAATGTCGATATCGATACACATATCGTTGTATTCATGTCGCCTAGTTCAACAAAGACGCAATTTTTATACTACTAATTTACATATAATACTAGCGGTTCCCCGCGACTCCGCACGCGTTTATTAAGCAATAAATATTTTCATCTCATAATTGTATTTTACTCTTGTTATTTACGATTTATAAGCTTTACATAAGTGGAATGACTTAAACTTCCTGTGTACAAAATTTCATGAATATCAGTTTTGAATGAATACAAATATATTTTTTTACGATTTCTAGACGTGTCATCAACTATTCTTATATAGCCTGTCAAATTTAGCATGACTTATACTTCCTATGTACATAATTTTATCAGAAACGGTTACGAATTAATTCGATATATTACTCTGTCAAAAACTACCGGGAAAAGATCAATAATACACAAATTGTTAGTGTTTCATCCAAATTTATTTTATCGCCTTCAAATTATGCTCCTTCAGAAACAATACCCTTACGTCAACGAATAATCTGATCATCAAAATATTTTTTAACGCTTTTTCCGGTATTGAGTTTAGTTCTCGTCGCGAATTCTCCTTTATGTCTTCTAGTGAATGAAAACAGGCGCCACGAAGCGATCATTTGAGTTTAGAAAAAAGAAAGAAGTCGGTTGGAGCCTTATCTGGTAACTAAGGTCAAAAATTCGTTCACAATGATGGCCTTGTGCGAAAACGCATTATCGTGGTGCAAAATCCAAGTAATTTCTTTCCACAAATCTATCCTTTTTCATCGAATTTGCTCCGTTAAACGCCGCATAACACTTTTTTTTTTTTTTTTAGAACTGACTACACTGTTAGCAGAGCCGCTGCGGCTTTTACAGCTTCACCGGACTTGGGGGCGAGCGCTTAGGGCACTCAGCCGCGAAAGTTTGTGACGACCCGCACGAAGGTGCCACAGTGGCCGAACCTCGGCTCGGGCGGTCGTCGCGAATGCACAAAGGTCGCGATCTAACTAATTCCCTAATCCTACGAGAATTCGAACTAACTAACATATACTCATATGCACGTTCCCCTCCTGTGAGGAAGGAGTGGACCATGCGTATGTGTATTTAATAATCGGAATGGTTTTTCTACACTAACTAGCGCAAAAAAAGAAAAAAAAGGTCCCTTACAGAACCTATGTACCTGTGTGGTGTGCACGTGTGTGTGTTCATACGTGTGTAATGTTGTATGTGGGTAGCTAAGTGTTGCACGTATAGTGTCACTTTGTATAGCGCGGGCGGCTGCCTGACTCAAGGGCTTCACACCGAGGAACGGACCTAGGCTTGGGTTGCCGCTAGAGAGGGTGGACGTGACGGGTGTGCGGGAGTGAAGTTAACCGCCTGTCCTCTGCGGAGAGAACGGTGGTTACGCGGGCGTGGGCGGTGGCATGCTCTGTTTGGAGAGACGGTGGCGTAGAACGCGTTAGCTGTTTCGGTTTGGTCGAGCGGGTCAGTGAATATATTACGCGGCCGGCGTTTTCTCCGGCAGGCGTTGGGGTCGGCCACATACGAAGCTGCCGCTTTTATTAAGGGATTCGCGTGGTTCGACGCGGTGTCGAAATAAGAGCGAGAAAGGTGTTTGGCATAGGCATGTATCGAAGGAAGGTTCATATCTCTATGGAGATCCTCCATACGAACATACCAAGGGGCGCCGGTAAGGCGGTGAAGAAACTTATTCTGGATGGCTTGTAAGCGTTCCCAATTATATCTTGACATATGTGCGAACACAACGCAGCTATATGTCATAATTGGTCGGATACACATCTTGTAGAGCGTAAGCTTGTGTCTCGTGGACATTTTGCTTGCAGCACATAACAGAGGATGCAATCGGGTGAGGGTCCAGGCGGCCCTTTTCCTAACCAGAGTGATGTGGCGTCTAAAGGAGAGTCTACTATCTAGGGTTACACCTAGATATTTGGTCTCCTTTACCCAGGGGATCGGATTACCGAAGAGTTCAAGGGGATGATCCTTGAGTTTTTTCAGTATCTGTGAGGCGGTTTGGTCGAAGAGCACCGCTGCGCTCTTCGTGGGGTTTATAGCTATTCGCCAGTCGTTAAACCACTTCCCGAGAGTGGTCACGGCTCTTTGGATTCTACATTTGAGGTTTCTCGTTTGCCTTTGAGAGGAGTATATGACTGTATCGTCAGCGTATAAGCCTACCTCAACTTTCGCTTGAAGTTTTGGTAGGTCAATGACGTACAGATTGAAAAGGCTAGGAGCCAGGATGGAACCTTGGGGGACGCCTGAGCGTATGGGATGGGGTGTGGATAGTTCACCTTCCACTCTGTAGCGAAAGGTGCGGTCTTTGACGTAATCGCTGATGATTTTAACTAATCTATCGGGGACTTCGCGGGAGCTTATAGACTAATCCTTCGTGCCAGACCTTATCAAAGGTCTTGGCTACGTCGAAAAAGACTGCCAGTGTACGACGTGGTTTATATAACTCGGAAAAGTTAAACAAAATGTGCTCCGTGAGGCGGGGCACTTGATGAGTGCAAGAATGTCTATCACGAAAACCGAATTGCTCAGGCGGATAGAGGTTTTTCTCCTCTATTACAGATTTGAGACGGTTCAGAAGGATCCGCTCATAGATTTTACGTAGGGTATTAAGAAGACTGATAGGGCGGTAGCTGTCGGGAAGCGACGTGCTCTTGCCTGACTTGTGAATACCTATGACAATGGCCGTTTTCCAGACGGCTGGAAAATGGCAGTTGGCTATGGCTACATTGAAGATGCAGACCAATAGAGCTATGAGGTGATCAGGAAGAAGTTTGAGTACTTCGTTCCTGATTCCGTCGGGACCTGGTGACTTTTTAAGCTTAAGGCTTTTGAGTATGGCAAAGATCTCCTCAGAAGTGACTGGGGACAGGGACCGCATAACGCTCAAATAATATACCTTATATACTGTTTGATAATTCTGTTCCGTTCTGTAACATTTCAGTGTCTCCGAACACGAAATTCAATTGGCGATACAAAATTTAAGACAAACTCTTTGTTCGATGTCTTTGTCCATTGTGAAACTTAGTCTGTGATTATGAAATTCGCAAGTAAATCTAGACTAGTTATTTGTCTATGAACTAGACTTAAAACAACAATGTATTTAATACCACTTGAAAATTTAAACTAAATGACAAAAGCAACTCAAACTATAAAAAAAAATTTGGAACCATAAACAAATCATCTATTCTCGATAATTTTTTGACCGAATGTATATTTTTAAGATCAATAAAAGTAATAATAACAATTCTTATTGCCCGTCATATCGAGTTTCTTACCGGTTCTTCCCGATGTCTGGGATCTATTCCGAACCAGCATGATCAGCAGTAGTGTTTTGACGTTCATAAGTACCTTAGGGCCTAAATTGAATAAAAAAAATTTTTTTTTCAGGATCTTTATGAAGTCTGGCAAATGAAAGTAGAGACTGAAAAAGCGCGGCAAATTAAAAAAATATGAGTATAGCAACCCTAAAATTTGTATGACATACCTGGACCTGGTTCCTAATTTGATACTTTATAATATAAAATAATTTCTTTTTTGCTGAAAAACAGTATTGTTTATACACTATTGCTTGACTGCATGTGGACCGGTCCAAAAATGGGAATAAGTCTACGAAATAAATCAATACTGCGGTAGTAGCAGCTATAACTTACCACTAAGTTTTAGATAATTACGATTGTTATAAATTGAAGTTCCCAGAAGGATTTGAGGGAGCCCTTTGCCCAGCAGTGGTTTACGTAAGGCTAAGTTAAAAATAATAATATTGAAATGGCTAGCGCTAATCGCGTAAAATCGAATTTCTATTCAGACAAAGTAAACTGAAGTTTCGAGATGTAAAGTCACTACCTATATTGATCCAAATCAAAGAAACACGTGACATTTCGAAAAATCAGTTTACTACATCTGAATCAAAAATAAGACTAGGTATTATGTAACAATCTGATTAAAAAAAAAACAACAATATTCTATAATAATTTTGGTTTATTCACTTTCATGATCAAAATCTGAATCTAAAACTTCTATGTGAAAAGATTCATTAGAGTCACTGGAATCATTGTTTCCTACATTAATAATAAAACTTTCTAAATTATTTTCTGTAATTCTGTCCCTTTCTTTATATTTATTTTCAACATGTATGACATGAACAGTCATTTTCTTCCACTCCTCTGGAGTTATGGTTTCAAACGATTCTTTTATAACCCCCTCTAACTCCACTGCGGCCAGGGCAATATTTTTAGTTACCACTTTACGTTTAGCTAAACTCCATACCAACTCAATGTCGTTGGTTCTGGTGTGTTTCGTTTTACAAAACATAGGAGCTCTGCTTTTGTGTGATATTCTTTAAACGGAATATCATTCAAAGTAAGCCATTCTCTTATGTCATTTTTGCGATTTTGTGATGTAAGAGCTTTATTTACAATGATTGAACGGTAACTGGCGTTATCCATAACTATTACACTCGGGTCATTTAAATTAGGTATAAGCTTTTCTCTTATCCATTTATTAAAGTTTACAGCATTCACGTCGTGGTGGTAGTCCACCATTTTGGATTTAGTGCTAAAGACTAACAATGAGTGAGTAACGTGAGCATGTACAATTATGTACCTTTTCCCTGTCGAAACATTTTCAATTGCACCACTTGTAGAGGGTTCTTGCCAAGACTGCTTGGGCTTGTAGTTTTTATGAACATAGGTGTAGTCTAAATAAATTATTGACTTTCCTTCTCTATGTTTCAAAGCCATGGTTCTTAAAAATTGATGTCTCCAGGCAGATATGTTATAACGTTCAATTAACAATGAACGCTCATTCTTATTTTTCTTAAATTAATAGCCATTGGACAATATTTAAGGCATCCATTAAATCCGATACTTTCTCCTAATTCCACTAACAGAGTTCTCAACGTAGGAACTTGTTTTCTAACGATGTAAAATTCGTTAATTTTGTTACGAATTGTATCTATGTCGAAACTATCTAGGTCGGACACTGTGGGCTTATGTGGCCGTTTTCCCCTGGGGTATTCCAGACACCTTCATTTACTGTACCTTCTTTTTTTATTCTTTTTAACGTTGTAACACTCACTTCTGTAAAGAATGATGAAACCGAAGTATTAGGTGCTTCATTTAAAATAGCAAATCATTTATTAGATTATATCTTTATTAATCTTATGTACTTAGGAAAATCTTACCAGTGATTGATGCTTTTTTTATCTAAGTATTGGTTCTGGATTCTTATCATGTCTTTTTGCTCCAAATCAGTCAGTTTTAGAATAGTTTTCACTATCTCATCAACCCCTGCTACAACCACCAGATTTTCTGTAAAGAAAAACAAGTTGTGTTAAAATTACAATGTAACATTTATTAAGGTATGTTAGCTAGATAACCATAATGCATTATTATGAAGCTATTTAATGTAATATAAACTGAATGTGGATCAAAATAGAGAAATAGTTTTGTAAAAATATAAATAATAATTACTATTTCAAACAAAGTATCAACTTCTAAGCGTCATACTAACCTAAGAAATTCAATACCACAGGTTAACAATCTTGTTTCAGTTTGAATTCAGCGTCTTTCTCCTGTTGTATTTCTTTAAATTTAGAAATCATGCGAAACATCTCCCTTACTCCACTTTGAATAGTTTTATTTTTCCGTATATTCATATTAATCTATGGTTTTATTAATTTTTGAGTTAGAAAAATGCTCAACAAGGTCCACAACAAATCACCAACGATCTATCTTGTTTTGACAAATTGAATTTGACATTTTGTCTAACATTATAGCACGAGCTCAAGATAGCGGTAATACACCCTCCCTCGCCCCGTACACGCAGCGCAATGCGCGAGAGCGTCGACCGCCAGCACCACGTTATAGGCAAGAGTTTCACTGGCAAGTCCTTTACGTATGCGCGCATGTTTTATATAATCGAGGGCTGCGATGGCGTTACTTAAATATATCGCGTATAACACTTTTATAAGTTTTGTTTGTTATATTATGGGTCATGTCTTTCATAATAACATTAAATTAGTATATTCCTAAAATTATAGTTTCATTTCTATGCGATAATATTGCTATTAGAAAGTCTGCAAATAATTCGAGCATCTACTTTCGTTTGCCAGACTCTAGTGAGTTTGTTTGATTTTTTTTACACTGATTATGAATCTAGACACGCGGCAGCGTGTCAAGCCAAGTTCAAGCTAACAGAATGGCGAGCGGTACCATGTGTAATATTACAAGAACCATATGGAGCCACTTTTGATCCCTTCATAACTTAAAAACTATTTTACGTAAACATGACACTTGTCCCATGTAACTTGCCATTCTGTACCCAGCCTGCACTTGTAGACATAAATTTTTGAAACCAACATAGGGCAGTTTTTGCGGGATCTTCAAATGACATGTTGTGGTTTTTTTTTTAATTTATTTACTTAGGTTTTGACCCTATATTATGTAATATTGGTGGCGTGTTACGTGATATAGTTTGGTTTTTTTGCATAAGTGAAGTGGATTATAAATATTAACCAAGAGCGTGCATTCTGGGATCCAACAAAAAATTCCCCAGATTGTTCTAACAAGGCGACCCCCATCTTATTGAACGCCACTTTGTATATAATGTATATATGGATATATATAATAATATATATATATATATATATAATGTATATATATATATATATATATATATGGACCCAAGCATCCTTACCCATCCGTTATGGTGGTTTAGGGATTCGCAAAATTTCCAGTGTCGCTTTACCAGCCTTCCTATCTTCTGTCCATAGTTCAGCAAATCTCATAAGTAAAATTTTAAGGGTATCCCCTTCATACTTTGAGATTGCTGGCTTGGAAGAAGCTAGAAACGCTTTCTTAATTGCATGCCCAGGTCAAAATTTTCCAGTTTCTCCAAATTCACAGAGGAGCTGGGACGACATAAACTGCAAATTGATTTATGATAATATTTTGAGCTGTAGTACGGGTTCGGCGCGTGCTAGGCTTTTAGCCGTGGGTGCGCATGAGGCCGGCTACTGGCTTCAAGCGTATCCTTCGTCAAATACAGGAACTTTTCTTGAACCTGACACGCTCCGAATCGCAACCTGTCTACGGCTTGGGGTTCCGGTCTGCGTTCCTCATAAATGTCCCTCTGGCAGTGATGTCGACAAGCTAGGACATCACGGACTGTCATGTCAAAAAAGTGCAGGCCGCTTCTCGAGACATGCCGCACTTAACGATATCATACGCCGGTTACTTGCCACCGTCAACGTTCCAAGTTTACTTGAGCCGACTGGTATTGCAAGAGACGATGGCAAGAGACCGGACGGTATGAGTTTGGTTCCATGGAAGATGGGCCGGGTGCTAGTATGGGATGCAACCTGTTCAGACACGCTGGCCCCTTCCCATCTACTTGGAACCAGCAACAGAGCTGGTGTGGCTTGTGAGGCGGCTGAAAAAGCTAAGGCATGCAAATATAGGGGTCTGGGCTCTGAATATGATTTTGTCCCATTCGGCGTCGAGACCCTTGGCCCGTGGGGTCCTAGCGCTACAAGGCTTTTTAAGGAAATAGTAAAAAGGTTAGTCGACATCACAGGAGACCGAAGAGCTGGCAGCTACCTCGGACAAAGAATTAGTCTAGCTATTCAAAGGGGGAACGCTGCCAGTATCTTCGGAACCTTGCCTAAAGGGACTCCTTTTCATAATATATTTTAATCTGTAGTTATGTATGTACATGTAATAATTATATTTTGCAATATATGTATATACTACGAAAGCTTGAGAACATTGACGCTGGAAAATTTTACTAAGGCTTTAAAACATTGACACTGAAGACCTCACTTTGTATATTGGAAAATGTTATGAAGGCTTAAGAACATTGAAACTGGCAAGTGCTTTTGCGGCGCCAAAACAAGAAGAAGAAGAACCAACATAAAAAGGTCTACGGTCTATGTGAGTTCCAGAGGTGAGTTTGGCAAAGCTTCTTCTTCTTCCTAACTTGGCAACCGGTCTTCTTTAATGAAGACCATTACTGCCATTATCGAGTGAATTATATTGTCATATGTTATGATTATGATGATTCAGTATCCTAACAAGATGGTGGTTCCCTTGTTAGAAGTTTCAGCTTATATTTATAATCCACCTCACTTAAGCACAAAAACCAAACTATATCACGCAAAACTCCACCAATATTACATAACATAGGGTCAAAAACCTAAGTAAATGAATTAAAAATAACAAACACAACATGTCACTTCAAGATCCCACCAAAAACTCCTTGGTAAAGCTGTAAAAGCCGCAGCGGTTTCAGGGCCTCTAAGTTTAACAGTATAGTCAGTACTAAAAAAAAAGGGGCAACTTGTTATTTATCTCTGGTGGCAACATAAAAGAGATAAAATTAGGAACGTTGTTGGAAACACTGATGGATTGGACTGTCAAATTTAAAATTATTTCAAATTTCAATCTGTTTTGTGTACCTATTGACTATGCTATTGACTTTGTAGAATTTGTGTGTAATTTTAATGCAAAATATAAAAAATATATATTTGTTTATATATGGTTCTGACATTTTTTTGGTCATGATGTTGTTTGTTTGATATAAAAGAGCCTTCTAATTAGAGAGAACCACAAGGATCGTACGTGTATAATGGATGAACGGACGTTACGATATGAAAAAATAGACTTTCTTGGAGAAGGACAGGTAAACAACTTTTTAAGCTTAGTCACGTCTGCAGATGTTTGTTTTAATAAAATAAAATAAAAATTAACATTTATATATTTCATAACCTAAAAAAATAAAATAATGATTTTTAGTTCGCAACAGTGTACAAAGCGAAGGATGTTAAAACAGAAAAGATAGTGGCTGTTAAAAAAATTAAAATAGGCTCCCGATTAGAGGCACAAGACGGTATCAATAGAACAGCCTTAAGAGAGATAAAATTGCTGCAGGAGTTGCAGCATATTAACTTAATAGGATTGTTGGGTAATTTTTAAATAACAAACAATTATATTTATAAAATAAAGTATATTTATGTATATACATAAGAAGTTATGCTTCTTATGGCATAATAATACAAAAATAACTTAAAAATTATGACCCTCTTGTCAACAACATGATGAAGTTAGCCATCATTGATAATAATATAAATTTCTGTGACTTTAATTTTTTATATTTTGTAAATTAATTGTATGTTGTTAGGATCAGTAAAATAAATTCACGTTATTATCAATGATTGCTAACTTCATCATATTGTTTTCCTATATAAAATTAAATATTGCTGATCTGATTCAGATATGAGTAACAACATGAATATAGTGCTTAACTTCAGAAGTATTAATTTGCCTTCATTTCATTCTATAAGGATATTTAAATCACCAGCTTTAATAAGAACATTGCTGAAAATAGTAGAATTAAATTTCATTGCAATCAGCATACATAGGCAGAAAAGACTTCATTAGGTTTTTGTATTAAATCAAGGTAAAACATGATAAATAATTAGCAGATTTCCATTTTTTTTTGTGGGGTAAAAATTGTCTTTATTCAATTTGAATAGCAATGATTGCATGTTACAAAATAGCTTATAATTTGAGCAACAGCACAGACAAAGTTATTAACAGAAGATTACAGTAGTATATCCAACAATTTTACACATAGCTCATTTGGCATGTAAGCATAATTACACTATATTTTAACATTTTCAGATGTTTTTGGACAAAAATCAAATGTATCATTAGTATTTGACTTCATGGATACTGACTTAGAAATAGTAATTAAGGACAATACAATTGTACTTACTCCTGCAAATGTTAAAGCTTACATGATTATGACTTTGGAAGGTAAGGCAGGCTGCTTAAGATAAGTTTGTGTTGAGAGTAAAACAAAAGTAAATTTATTTCTCATGTAGAACAAAATTCACAAAAAATGTGTTTCTAAACTATATTATTGATGGGTCCTATGTATAAGGGCAATAGCACAAAATCATAATTTTACAGGAAAGGCTTACAAAGTTAAAATTTGGTATATCTTGTCATGTGAGAATTATAAAATGCGACATCAAAGATAAAAGACACATTTTTTCAATGAAAAAAGCCCATTCATTGGCATTACTAAATTTATTTAAAAAAAAAATAGATCTATCAATATATTGTGATAACTATTCTCACTTTTCGCATTCCTAGTTACATATTTGAAAAAAGATTCAAGCTGTCATTTTGAAAATTGTGCGGATAATGATAACACTCTTTGATTGGGCGCATTACCTTGCAAAAGTTATTATCGCATTCGGATATCAGACCATTTTCTTGCCCTCCGACTGGTCGGACCACAGTGTCACCTTAATTAATCAAAACTGTGAAGGTGATAAGAGTCAAACTTATCTTTTGACATAGGGAGTAATTGTGAGAAAAGATCAATTTGCATATTGGTTTACGTGACTCAAGTCATGTAGTATGCCTGACGAGAAATCACATGAGGGCTTCTTCTAGGAACTCGATCTGAGGGAGTGGCTGTGGTAATTCGTACCATGTCGCCACAAAGCCCAGGACCGAGATGGAGACCCCAGTTCTCCTACATCTCATTAGATTCTTAATTTTTTATAGGGTTTTTTTATAAATGAATGTTAGAAGATGTGATTTTGTTGTTTCTATTATCGAGAGAGTGTGGTATAAATGGTGGAACCAAAAGTGTTACAGTGATGAAGTATTTAAACTTCAACATTAATCCAAGTTTCTTATCTTTGAAAAAAACTAGGAGGCAATATGTTAAAAAAAATCCTATGAAAAGATAAGATAAGAAAAGATATAGCAATAGGCATTATTAATACCTACTGTGAATCATACCAAGGTCCCTACATTGTCCATGTCTCTTGCTCTGAAGCTGACCCTTCTGCTGGACTCTCCATCCAATCAATTAAATTTGGACAATTACTTTTTAAAAATAATATTAAAAACATCTGTGGATATGGTGTAAAGCAAATTGGTAGAAACAAAATTTCTGTTGAGTTTTTTTCAGCAGAGGATAAATAATTTTATCCTTGCTCAGAATAAATATGTTGATACTATCCCATCCTTCAATGTTTCAAGAATAAGTATGGTTCAAAATGTGTCGGAAACCTTGTTTTGCCCAGTCATTGTGGTATTGTGCTTAAGGCTCGGAGATTAAGTAGAAAGACAATCACTGATAGTAAGGTTGACTGGGTTCCGACCCAGACGGTTGTCCTTACTTTTAGAGGTCAAACACTTCTAGAGAGAATTTTCTCTTTCCATACTTCCCTTCCGGTTGATATAAGTATATCAATTTTCTACTATATGGCCGATATGGTCATATAAAAGTCCAATGTTGTTCAAAGCCCTGATTAAGTGCTCTCAACCCCATGAGGATAATTCCTGTGAGGTCACTACAGATAAAGCTACCTGCCTGTACTGTTCTGGGCTTCATTATGCTATTAGTGATCGGTGCCCGGAGCATGACAGGCAAATTAACATCAAAAGCCATGTCACTGAATGGAATTTCTTATGAAGAAGCAGCTCAGCAGTTTCCTACAGTTTCTAGATCATTCATTGATGTCATCCAATCTTCTCATGCCCTAGCTCCCCAATCACATTCTGCTCCCTTGAATAAAAACAATCCCAACCCAAACCCTACTTCCCATTCTTACGTTAAAACTTCATACTCTATTCCTCCTCCCATTCTTTTAATGGGTGATTTTAATGCTCACCATACCTCTTGGGGTGGCAGTTACAATGACACTTTCGCATGGTCTCTTTTAGATATTTTTGATGAGGCTAACCTTTGTGTAATAAACAATGGCTTTTCCACTTGCAGTGTGTTACCTAATCAGAACCGAAATAGTGCTTTAGATCTCACAATCTGTTCTTCATCCATCTCATCCCTAATATCTTAGTCTATCCTGAGCTCCTCTCATGGGAGCAATCACTTGCCTGTAATCCTATCTGTTCCTAATAGATCTACCCCCTCTTTTAACTACTCTTCACTTCTGAAACATGTTCTATCTCGAGCTGACTGGACCTCATACTCTCTCCTCTTGGACAATATAATAGATTCTCTTCACAATCCAGATTGCGACAATGTCTCTGTAATATATTCAAAATACGTAGATTCTGTAATTAGTAACTATGTATTTTCTTTTCTTATTTATTCTGACAAAACGGTTAACAATAAAGACATAGTGCTTAAAGTGATCACCAATAGCCAAGGCATTTGTTGAATATATCACTTTTTGCATCTAAGTAATTTTTTTAAACACTTTAACTTACATGAGATCTGACAAGGTTCACTTAACCATTTTCCGTTTTTATCTAACCATTTCTAGTGCTTAAGATTTTCCAGCATTTTCTATTTAAGTCTATTCATTATTGGTAAACATTTCTCGGAATCTAATGCCGTTTTATTTTTAATAAAAAAATTTTTTTCGTCCTCAGTGGAGTAAAAACTTCACCTGATGAGTACCTACAACTGTAAAATTAGAAACGAAACCATTTGCATTTTTAATCAATGATACCAAGATATTTATAAAAGTGTAGATGCGTTAGCCGTGCTCTATTTTGGAAATATTAAAGGCAGGTAATTGCCTGACATTCTCCTTAGTCACGTATTTATCCAGTGTCACGGTTGCACATCATTACCTACACATAAAAATATATGTTCATTTCGTTCTAACAACAAAAGTAACATATATAATGTCTTTCATATTCTTTCCCTTTTTTTTCGTATTATACAATATGTATTAAAAACCCCGTCGGATCCGTGATAATGTTATTAGGTATCGAGATTATATTGTTCTTTTTATCTATCTCAGATTATAAGTAAACAAATTACCCCTAATAAAATGTAAAAAAAATTAGTTAAATGAGGAAACTTACATAGCAATACAGGCGGCGCGGCGCTGGGTACCGCCATACGATCAAACGTACCGCTGAACCGCGCCGGGGCTGGCGATAGTGTTATCACGTTTTAAAAATTTGCTAAATTTTAGGGAAATTATAACTATATATGTTAATTTTAAATCGAAATAACATTTTTATTTTCATAATAAATACAATTTTGATATTTTTTTTGGTAATGTCATGGGGGTACCTCTATACCCTTTTCGGAATCGATGGGGTTTTTTATACATATTGTATAACTGGAAGCATTATTTATAGTTTGTATGTAATAGATAGTCATTGCAATGATGATATTGATGGAATGGATTCTTTATCTCCCAAATAGGAAACACTTTCGTTACGTGACGTCAAAGTAGTATATTCGTTGTTGAAATCGTTACCATTACTATTACATATTTAACTATTTCGAATTAACTCTTCGCCGATATTTCAAATTGAGGATACCTATCATTAATATTTAACTGACTAGTTATTGTGATCTTTTCTAATGTAGGGTTATTTAAATGCACGTGTCTGTGTTAGTATTATTTGAGGAGGTACTATTTAAGTGTAAATCAGAGAAATTTTGTTTTTCGTGCAATTCAATTGATTAAAGTTGAGTTACAGATGGAAAATTTACGGTAAAAAACGTGATATTTACAATATACAACAAGGTCAACAAGAATAAATTATATAACTGTAAAGATATATAAATTTATCCTTAAAACAATGAGTTGTTATATTTTCATTGTTTTCGTAAACTAATCGCCACTCTCGATACTTAAATTCACATTTCCTATAACCTAAATTTACTAATTTTGGACTTCTATGAAATTTGTCATGATAATTAGACATAATTTTTCACTAAATTATACCAATTCTATTTAAAATAAAAAATTTAAGCTATCGTTCGCTTCCAGACTATTTCTCATTTAAATGTAAAAGTATCTAACTGGCAGATTGGCCGACCAACTGAGCAGAAAACACGGAATTCATCCGTGTATAATAATTCTCAATCAATTGTTTGGCCCTTGTATATTTAAATATGTAGTACTAGCTGTGCCCCACAGTTTCACCCGCGTAAGTATAGTTTAAAAGGACACCTTCAAAAAAACCTTTAAAAAAGTATATGTTTTAATTAATCCAGGGTTGTCAGCTACCTCCGTACTAAATTGCATCAAAAGTGGTCCAGCCATTTGATCGTGAATAAGTAACAAACATACAAACAAACAAACTTTCGCTTAATAATATATACTTGTCAAGTAGAATAGAAGCCGTTCTACTCCATCGAAAAATAGAATAAACATTTTTATGATTCACTTAATTAATTATATTGTAAGATTGCATTTGACATAAGAAAGTCAAAATCACGGAATTTGTTAGTTTGGCCTATATACATAGGAGCCGTCGACATAGTGGACTTTCAGGAAAAATTATAATGAATAATCTTTAATCTATTTGTGTTACAAGAAATATTATTTCAATGATATTATTGTGTTCCAAATGATTTTAAAACCAAATTTGGGTAATCATTTATTTTTTAGGACTGGAATATTTGCATCAAAATTGGATATTACACAGAGATTTGAAACCTAATAATTTGCTCATAAACAGAGAAGGTATATTAAAAATTGGTGATTTTGGTCTTGCCAAAGCTTTTGGATCTCCAACGAGGATAAACACACATCAAGTTGTTACAAGGTGGTATAGGTGAGTTCTCTATAAATGTTTTTCTGTTTCTGATGACGATTTGGTTTATTAACTGTCAGTTTTTGACACACAATTACAAAAGTTTCTCTGCAGATAAATAACTTGTTTTGTTCATTTAACTTTGTAATTATGAATCTTCTTTTTTATTATGAAATAGTTGTTATGTGGTTAGTCAAAAATCTAGCTTTTTGGATTTAATAAAAAAAGATTGCTATCCTGAAGCTGGTTAATAATAGGTTGCTTCTTCCGAATGTCTCATTATATGCCAACCACTAATTGGACCAAGACATAGCATTGTTAACAATGTTACTTTGCAGTAGAATTAGATGATATGGTTGTGCTTCAAAAGGTTGACAGGCTCTGTCACTCTTGCTTATGCATGCACAATGTTAAAATTAGTGATCTGGTCAGGATAAAGTATAAATAGATCTAGAGTCTAACATACTTTTACATTTAATAAAAAATGTAGTTTACAAGTTGTTTCCTATATGTTTGGTTTCTGAGATTTTTGCAAGACTGGCAAAACCGCTAATAAGTGTCTTGTCTTCTATACAATTAATAAAATTGAAGTGTCTGTTTGTAGTAATGTCAAAACGACAGCTTTTTACTAAATGCAATATGAACCTATAACAAAAAAAGAACAATTTTTAACATTTTCGTCTGTCTGTCCGTCTGTTTGTTTCGAGTAATCTCCGTTTAAAAAACGGTAATAAACGGTTGGATCGATTTTGATGGGAATTTCGCTGGCATATAGCTGATATTATTAGGAGTATCTTAGGCTACTTTTATTTTAGAAAACGAATTATGGTTCCGAGCTTATAAAAAAACTGGTC
Source organism: Saturnia japonica (assembly GCA_033032175.1). NCBI lineage: Eukaryota > Metazoa > Arthropoda > Insecta > Lepidoptera > Saturniidae > Saturnia > Saturnia japonica. Next base: position 7,604,614 of record CM065321.1, on the reverse strand, counting down.
ACGGTGAATCAATTTGGGCGCATAAATGGCTTACGCTGAGTAATAAGAGACATTGAAAGACTGTCATAACCCTCAAAATAATCCCATTCAGTCTTCAGTGTAAAAATGCCATTAAATTTGCTACCGTAGTGCCATATTGGGAACTAAATTTGAGGCACAGTAGGATTTAGGATAAATCAACTAAAATTACGTTTATTAATGATGAATGATGTATTAGAAGATTTTGAGGGTTATGACAGTTTTTTAGTGGAAGTGCGATATGTCTTATCTTCTAAGGATCACCCACAATAATCATTTTTGTCTTTAATTATAACCGGGAGCAGGGGTAGCACAATTCGCGCGTGTGCCTGATCGAAAGCATTCTGTAGTCCATGCGAGCGCAACCGGGGGCACAGCTAGTTATAAATAAAGTTAACATTTAAATATGTTTCATAGAGCACCAGAACTCTTGTTTGGAGCACGTCAGTATGGTACAGGTATTGACATGTGGGCAATTGGGTGTATATTAGCTGAGCTGCTTTTAAGGGTACCATTTTTACCTGGGGAATCTGATTTAGATCAACTTTCCCGTATTTTTCAAGTTTTTGGTACCCCATCAGAAGAGACTTGGCCAGTGAGTAAAATAATTATATTTTTTATATTGTTGCTGTGTTTGCAAAATCATCTATGTAAAAAATTGATTTAGGAAAAATCAAAACTTTTTGTTTGTACATTAAGCAATGATTCACCGCGTTGATCGACGTGAGTTCAAATCCCTGCAATTAATCTGAGCTTTCGGTGAAGGAAAGCATCGAGGTGAAACCATAGGATGATTGTATTTCTAATGTTCGCCTGCATAGCTACCACCCTCAAGTTGAATATCTGCTGCCAAGCACCTGTAGGTGTTTTCCAGCAGCTGCACTTGAGAGCCAATTCGCCCACTAGGTTTAGTGTGTCACCATTTTGGGGCAATTATCAAGAATTAAAAAAAAATGTACTATGATAATTGCAGTTGGTATGAACGATAAAAACAAAAATGTTAACAATTTTGCAATAGATAATTTCTATACTTTCTTTTGAGTAATGACAAAGGCATGTATAATGAAGTACATAAAATTATAATCTATAATATCAATATGTATACCACAGTTTTAACATATAACAGTTATAATCCATATCATAACTTATTTGTAAATGGCGACGATGTTACAATGTACGTTCAAACAATTCTTGTAGTTTAAGGAAATTTGAATAACCATGTGAATATTCAAATTTCCATACACCACAAGTGACTAATATAATGCAATTGAAATTGGTCGCGAGCAGCACAGAATTGGTCATTATAGCGATTTATAGGAGAAGCTTATGTTAAGTACTGTACGGCTTACGGCTGAAGATTCAAATTACATAGTACCTAATTGTAGGTGATGTAATGAGAAATTCGTTTGCTTGCTTGCAAAATTCGAACCAAAAAACATTGGTTCTATTAGTGGTCTTTATCATTTGATCATTAAGACTTAAAATTATTAAAATAATTGTAATAAAATTTGATACAGGGAATGAAGAATCTATCAGATTACGTGCAGTTCAAGCAATTCCCCGCACAACAACTTCGACATATTTTTAGCGCTGCATCTGATGATCTTATCCAACTGTTAGAAAGCCTTTTGTCTCTTTATCCGCCTAAACGGTGCGATTGTACGCAGGCACTGCAGATGACGTACTTCAGGTTAGTTTTTACTTTTTCAATAGTAATATTATATTAATTATTGTATTGGAAAATTGAGAAAAAAAAAATATTATTAATAGTTATTTATGTTAACTCAAATGAGAGAAATTGTTTTCTAATTAAACACTTTTGTCATATTTAAATATCTTAGTTTGATCTTATCTTCTTTATTAAACGTCATAAATTTTTTAATTTTTTTTTGTCTATTACCTTCCAATCCTGAATTACACTTAGTTTTTTCTTTGTATGTTTGAATGTTTATTACTCAATCACGCAAAAACAGCTGAACGGATTTGGATGAAATTTGGCACAAATTGTAGTCTATGACCTGGATTACCACATAGGTTACTTTCTATCCTGGTGGAGGTCATAGCTCAACTAATGTTATAATAATATATTTGTGGTCAGCAGTTGCGGCGCTAGACCAAATGTAGACGTCGGCGACATCCGCATTGCGAGGCCTCTTTCATTTCTCAGTTAGAAAGAAAACGAAAAATAGAATGAGACTGGTGCTAATTGCTAATGCCTATTGCTAATCAAAGGTTGTTTATCCTCCTCTTTAGCTCGATGTGCATTATTTACAGCAATTGCATACAGCAGCAATTGTACATTGCATTACAGCCAGCTGGCTACTGTACTACTCATGCGTATGAAAATATATACGAACTAGCGGTGTGCCAGTGGCTAATTATAGTAATTATTTACATTCATTGACAGTTCATACATCCTATTAATTTAGGAATGACATGAACTTCCCTTATATAATTTACATCAAAATTGAAGAAAGAGGATTTATCAAAAATGTTTTTTTTACATAATTCTGTTGATGTAAATTATTTTCTTTACCATTTCAAAAACTATTACTGATGATGTTTATAGCCTATAAATTTTAAAACGGCTTCCCTTGCACAGAATTTCATCAAAATCGGTTCAAAATCTATTATTTGTAAATCTTTGTTTTACAAAAATTTTATAAAAATCAGTTAAGAATTAATGTACTTTTTTTACTTCTTGCAATAATATGCTTCCCATGTACAAAATTTCATGAGAATCGGCCAAATCGTTTTTGAGTTATATCTGAACATGCAAACAGACAGATATAATTTTTTTTATGCCATATTCGTGATCAGTTTCCTTCATAATATAGTATGTTTGCCTGGAAATTTGGAAAAAATATTACATGTAATTAATATAGAGTATAATACTTTTAATAACACTGTTATGACTGTTATGTTTAGTTAAGGTTTTTTGCGAGGCCCTCTCAAGTGCGAGACCGTCGGCGAACGCCGTCACTGGTGGTCAGTTTATGTCTGAGTTGTGATCTTAATGCACGAGCCGTGCGAGCGAAGCGGGCAGGCCGTGGCAGCAGCCGAAAATTATTCGTTGAAATTTTATATACAAGACCTAAAAAAACAAGAACTCTAAATTGAAAAAAAAATCTGAAAAATTGTTAGTTTCCGCACTTTGTTTTTACATGGGGATTACCTCTCACACTCTTCTACCTTCCTCATCCATTCACATCAGCAAATTCAGCGTTATTTATATAAACTAAAGTCTAACCGTACCTACTTTTTATTCCGGTAAAAGTCATAGCTTAACTACTGCTATTAATTTATGATTATAGATAGTTCATGTTCGATTGTGAACTCTATGTATTAATTTTTATTAATGTTTTCATTTTAATACCTATATTCTATGTTAGAGACATATTAAGGTTTATTTTATGGATTAAATTACACTATATAGTTCGACAACCAATAAGGATAACACCGTAACTTTAAATAAAATAAAATAAAATACAGTGTAACATAGTGATAAACCCATCTATGATTTTCTTTTGGTTTATCGTGTTCTGAGATCAGTCTGTGTATATTCAATAATACACAGACGAAGTCGCGGGCGTGTACTAGCTATTTAATAATATTTGTAATAAAAATACAGTCAATCAAGTCCTACGTTTAACAAATTTTTAAACGGGCCCAAGTGCCTATGCCTATGTATTCTTTTTACATAAACTGAGATAATGTATACTATTTCCATTTCTTTATTTTCTCGATGATCATTCTAATTAGATAGTTGTAGTGTTGTGACCAAATAAGTAATGATATCGATCTGAATGAATATCGATATGAAGTGAGTAGTGACGATTCATCAGAGTTTGATTAAAATAAATAAAAAAATATTACCAGTCGTTATAATTTCATTTCATTGTCGAGTACCTACCTATACCTACTTATTTTACAACAGCTTCGAAAATTTTGGAGAAGTTGGCATTATCAATCAAGAATTAATACGTGTAACATCTTGTAATGAAATATAACATTAGTTAATAAATTTAAACAAAAGTATCCGGCGGTAGTTTAGTTTCTTACATTTTGTAAAAAAATATCGGGTCTGTTATTGTGTTACGTTTATCGATATAGCTCCATCCCTATCAGTTTCTCCGACTCTGGTATAACCTTGTACGTGTGTAAAAGTCATGTTTTTATAAAATAATGCATACATAATGTAAAAATAACGTTCGTTCAAGTTTTCACAGGAGCTGTCATCGAGAAAATAAAGAAATGGAAATGGTATAGACATACAGTTCTAAGTGCCAGTGTACTTGCACTCAGAACGGCCAACTTGTGTGTGCATTTGGATAATTGCAACTTAAATCTTTTAAATGTTGTTTTGGTCTGTGTTTCAGTAATAAACCTGCTCCTTCAATTGGATCAAAATTGCCGATGCCTTCAAATATAACAAAAAATGAAGTCGAAAAACCTTCGCTCAAGCGGAAACTTGTAGATAATATCGACGGAGTGTCGTTACCTAAAAGACTACAGTTTTGATTTCAAATACTGTCATAATTTAGTAGAATGATGACTGAAGTGCAATTTAGTTAAACCATAGGAGATATGTAATTTTGTAAGACAGTTGAATGAAACATGAGTTGCGGGAAATTCTTATAGCAGTAGTGATCATTGCTGATGAATTGAAATAACAAAACAACTGTTTTACGGACTCAATGAGAATTAATAATATAAAATTTTACTGAACTGCAAGAATGGGATGTTACTATGAAGCAGGACTTTATTTTTAGTTGGCAATTAAAACTGGTGTTTCAAAATTTATAATTATAGGATGTTTATATATAAGAGAAATATATAGATTTTATATAATCATTATTTTTATTATAATAATCACTTTCAGTCCGTAAGCCGATTATACTCCTATACCTCACTTTTACGGCGCTCTTCCTGCTCCTGAGCAAATTTTATCAAGTCTGGTACTTGGTTCACAATATACTCAACCAAAACAAGCTGGTGGATGATTAACGCCTCGTTTACCTGTAGATGGACATCCGTCCGTCAATGCATACCATCACGCTCAACCTTTTTTTTAATAGCTCGGCAATTTGACGGTACTGGCATACCTGATGGTAAGCACAGTACATTCTAAACACAAAGATGACTTAAAGAGCTTAAATCATCGGCGGTCGCCGCTGTCATGCCGGTCTGCATAAATATCTGTTCATGATACGCTCGAAGGACCCGATGTCATAAGGAGGAAACATTAGCCGGGAGATGGTTACACAGTATGAGAATTATAATACATAGAGAACTTTTTACCCGGCTCAATTCTCTGGTGGTTTCGTGATTATCTTTCGAATATCAATTTATAATAAAAAGAGTTTTTGCCGGGATCGGACATGTTTGGTTTTTGTTTTAATTCTTTTACTTGGATTCTTTGACTCTATATTATGTAATATTGGTGGCATTTTGTGTGATATAGTTTGGATATTGTACACAATTGAAGTGGATAATAAACATAAAATGAAAACATGCATTTTGAGATGGCACAAAAACTCCCTAGATAGTTCATCAAGGGACATAGAAGGGAGAGGGGGAATTGAAGTGTCTGTTTGTAATGTAAAAATAACAGCTTTTTACTAAATGCGTATGAAAGTATACACGATACCTATAACAAAATTTTTTTTTGTCTGTTTGTATGTTCCGGGTAATCTCCAAAACGGTTGGACCGATAGACTGATGCACTGATAGTTAGCTGATGTTATAGGGTAACTTAGGTTACTTTTATTTTAGAAAAAGGATTAGGGTTCCGCACAAATAAAAAATACTAGTCATGGTGCATCGATTCAGGCGCTTAAATGGCTTCGCTGAGCAAACCATAAGAGATATAGCAAATTAATGTACTACATAATTGTAAGCATTAAAAAGACCTACAAAAAAGTCCGGGAGAGTATACGTCTATTCTAAGGAACATCCACTATAAGCATTTTTGTTTTTAAAATAGCCGGGAGCGGTGGAGCAAGATTTGCGCGGGCATTCTGTAATCTACGTGAGCGAAGCCGCGGGCACAGCTAGTTGGAAAATATTACGAATACTTAAACACATCACTGGCAAGTGCTTTTTGTGGCGCCAAATCAAGAAGAAAAATATTAAAAAGCAAATTTTTATTATTCTTTTTTACAATCCAGAAACCAGCGACTACTGAGAGATCAATAATCCAGCGATGGTCACTGCTTTCATGTCGACTTTCGTAAATAGAAACTGGATATGTACAAACTGATCCCAAAACTCGATTCGTATAAGCAAATCACTATAAAGTGCTTTTCACCATATGCATGATGGTCACGCCCAATCGGGATGTTCAGCCCTACCCCGCTATCGCCATTTCCTCGTTTGTTACTCAGCACGTGATGTTCGCCTGGATGTCTCAAACTTTAGTCGTAAGATGCTATTTGACTCCCCTTACACCCCAATATTCACTTGAAAATAATATTGTAGACAACAAAGTAACTTTATATACCTACATAGTTTTAATAATGGGCTTTCTATTGCATTTATGTTAATATGAAAAATTAATGGTTGAAAACTATGTACTTGTACTGAGCAATAGTACTAAAACTAGTATGTACAAAGTACATACTATTCTCCATATTGTTACGATCCGACTAGAATAGAAAAAAAAAAATCCTCGAAATCTCTGGAATCGTGTAGAATTTACTCGAAACATAGTTTGTTTTCATAGGTTCCAGGAAGCATTATTTTTATTCACAATGACCTCGTAACTCGGATTGCCTCAACAAAAAATGATCTAAAAATAGATTGTTCCTCTTTAAAAAAAAGATGACTCATGTTGTTCGAGAATATTCGCGACGTTCTAGTCGCGTGAAGTCGTGCTGTGTCCGGATAAACGAATCTTCGTGCGTCGCAACTATTCTCGAAGCTAGAGCTACGATACGCAGTTGTATAATTAAAAGAAAAATATATATTCCAAGCAAAAACTTACCTTCCCTCGGCACGGGCGGTATTCCTGACCGCAACCCCGTCGACCTGGACTGTGTAATGTGAAGTATGTGGGTGGAGTGAACTGTATGTAAGTGTGTGTGTTACGGCATCAAATCGTACAGGATAGCAAAACAGTTTAGCAAAAACTCCTGAGACACAACTCAAAGTTATACAATACAAAGAAAAACACACACTGAATAACACCAACAATTTCCAATGACGCAATTGCGTGGCGCTCAAAACAAACAAACGTGGGGTGCTCGATAGCAGCGTACAGCTGGATTGACGCGTGCCCGCGTCGCGTCGTCGTGTGGAGGTAACGTCTGCGCATGCACAGAAAGCGCAGCGGCGCAAGCCACACCCCATCAGCACTCGCCACCGTGCCGAATTCAATTTCCAACACATGTTGTTTACAATGTTTACAACTAGCAACCTGTTTACGAGTTCAAGTAGATTCTAGAGGTTTCGTGATCGTCTCGACTATACAGGGTTATTGGTAATGCGACGTATCCCCGTTAGGAGGTAATAGGAGTTCAATTTCAATTTTCATTTGTGACAGTTTTAACTCCCATATGCATTATGCTACAGTGAACCATTTTTGAGTTAACATGTTTTTAGCTTTTTTTCAAAATAAGTCAAAAATGCAACATCAAAAAAGAATCTATTTTATTTTAATCTATCTATTTTAACATTTTTTTTTCACTAAAATGCCTTAAAAACAAACAAAAAAAACCTTATGAAACTTGGCTCGCAGATAATTTTAAAAACATAACCGTTTTCTTAGCTCTTCAACAATTCATAATAACTATGAATTTGTTTCAAAGAAACTGAAAAAAAATATCACAAAGGAAGCAGACGAAAATTCGTATTTGAATTAGACTTAAAACAGCTGTTTGAATAACTTGCGAATATGTTTAATGCCTACCTAAGCTAATACAGGAAGCAAACCGGCAGGTTAGGAAAAAGCAGTTTTCAAAGAGTTCTTTTTTCAAAAACTGCAACGCGTGCATTGGTTTTCTTTTACCAATTGGCGCAGTGTTTTTTGAAATAAATACACCCACGATTGTAGTTTAATTTTTAATTTGTAGTTCATTGAGAGTTATTTTTAGTTTGAGACACTTCTCATGACTCCTATAATAACCGCACATGCGAGACACAGCGAGATAAAGCTTATAATTGTTGGTTCTTCTTTTAAGCAGCAAAAGGACTCCACAGGATATATATGTAATTAAATCACATTTAAAATTAATAATGTCAATGTATTAACTCTGTATTTGTATTTTTTTACAAATACTGTAATTTATAGAAGAATAAGTAACAATATGACATTAAATTATTTTTGTAAATAGAGTAAATAATAACAATAGAAACATATAATAAATCTTATAGTAGGTGTCTATTAGCAGGCACATTACATTTTGTAATATCTAATAATTAGTTAATTTCTTATGAATTGAACTGCACGAAGATGTCCTTGATTTACATAGTAACATCACTTGGGCAGAGAAATAGGCGAAGGTATTCTGGAAAAGAAAATATTAGTATTATAATATAAAAAAGAATAAACAGGTTTATATTTTATATTCTTACTAGCGACCCGCCCCAGCTTCGCACGAGTACAATTTATGGATAGTTCATATCTGCCTCATTAGCCTGTGGTCCTAAACGCGACTGCTATGCTTGAAGTTCTAGGTTCGATTTCCAGGTCGAGCAAAGTGTTATTAGATTTTTCCATGCAATTCTCAGTATGATCTCGGATTTTGTCTTTGCGCCTGATTAATGGCAATAAGCTCGCCGCCCCCTATTACATGATACCTAAAACATACCCGGCGAACTATGGGTGTACACCTCTGCCTAACACTTCGGAGATACAGGCGTGATGGTATGTTATGTAACTTCATAGTTACGAATAGTGCGCTTAGATCGAGACGCGTAATTCATCACAGGTGCGGAGTGCCGGCCAACCGACCGCGACCGTTTTACTGAGAGGGATTTCTTTAGTTGCGCGTTATTTTATATTCGTGATATATTCTACGGTATTTATTTAAATTGAATGCCCTAATTATTTAATTAATTACCTAGAGAACGCGTCCCTAGGTGGTGGCGAATAGGGGAAACCCCGGCGGTTTGGCAAACTCTTGGAGTTCAGCAAACCAATGGGTAGGAGAAAATAAAATATCTCCCGCGGACCACAAGGCAGAAGAAAAGGACACTTCGTAAAAAACCTCGCCAGTGAGCTGCTTCGACATATTTGGAGTCAAGACCTCTGGTGTACTGAGCTCTTAGGCTGGAGAACTACGTAGGGGAGGAACCAATGGGTAACGACGGCACCCAAGCCCTCCAGGAAGGTTACAATCCTGGCGTCAGGCGGCAGCCTCCGTAAAACTAGATAGCCAAAGAATATCTTCTAATTATGAATAAAAGCAGAAAGATTAAGGGTCACACAGCTAGGGCGTTCCCCGGAAGCAATGTGAATACTACTAGGGCGTTCGAAATTCAATTACATGATCAGAATGGCGACGTGGAACCTAGGCTACCTCACCGGACGCAGCCAAGAACTAACAGAGAACCTGAAAAGGAGAAACATAAATATATGCTGTATATAAGAAACACGTTGGAAGGGATCAAAATTGAGGGACCTAGGATTAGGATATCAGCTGGTTTACCATGAGACGAATGATAAATAAAACGGAGTAGGCGTCGTACTTTATAACCAGCTTAAGGATATAATAGTGAACATTGAAACGAAACCAGACCGTCTTATAGTAGTAAAGTTGCCAATGGATAGTCAAAGCATAAAAATGGACATGTAGGTGAATTCAACAACACATATGAACACATCCATGGGGGTTTGAATATGGTGATCTCAACATGGAGAATACCTATGACAGCTCTGAAAGAATGTGGTCTTACTTTGAGAAAAAATGCAAGAGCGCTGCCGCTACCATCTTAGGTATCTCGAAGGGAGGACTGAGAAATGGAAAAGACCATTCCTGGTGGGACGAAGAAGTTAAAGCTAAAGTACAGTACAAAAAGAACCTATTTAAAAATTGGCAAGCTTCAGGATTCGAAGTTGATCACAGCAAATAAAAGGAGGCGAAGTCTATCGCAAAGAAATGCGTTGCACAGACTAGGGCCAGAGCAAGAGAGAAGTTTTACAATAGAATGGAAAATGCTGGTATCAAGTTAACATCACATACATAAAAAATCTGGGAAAAAGTAATGAATAACCGAATATCCCATCTTACTCGCACGAGCCCAAATCAATTCGGTTGTACCCCCTGAAAATCTACAACAGATGCTATACAGGCTGTTAAGAGTTGTGACAGTGAAGCATCGGCTCAATAAAGAAGATCTGCACTTCATCTTCATCGACTTAGAAACGGCGTTTGATAGGGTACCACGCAGACTAGTTTGGCAAGCTTTGAGGGCCCAACATCTGCCAGATTCTGCCCTTAGTCCGTTGCTTTTCAACCTAGTAATGGATTTCGATACAAAACATATCCAAGCGCCACTGCCCTGGAATCTCCTGTACGCAGACGGTATTGTTCTATTGCCAAATTAACAACCGAGATGCAAACCACCTTGGCCACATGGATTACAACACTGGAGTCCGTATGTCTAAGAGTAAGTAGAACAAAGACTGAACATTTACAATGGCAATTTAATGACAACTGTAACCCAGCCACAATCTACTACTCTGATCGTACGCCTGTGCCCAAAATAAATAAATTCAAGTACTTAGGCTCGGTCATCATAGACCACGGAGACTTCGATGCTGACGTGCACACAGGGTGAACGTGGCGATCACTAACTGGAGTCTTATGCTATGCTCGTATGCCAATAAGATCTAAAGGCAAGATCTACAGAACGGTAGTGAGACCAGCCTTGATGGACGGAGCGGAAAGATGGCCAGTAATAAAGACGCATGTACAAAAGCTTCACACTGCCGAGATGAAGATGGTGAGGTGGTCTGGAGGTGTAACGAGACAAGACAAAGTACGAAACAAGCATATCCGTGGTAGTTTCAAAGTCGCCCCTATATCAGAGAAACTAACCGAGAGCCGTCTTAGATGGTATGGTCACGTGTTGCGAAATGACGAGGAACATGAAGTGTAGAAAGCGTTGCAACTACCTGAATATAGGAGAGGTAGAGGACGATCTCCGGCTACGTGATGGACTAGCATGACGAAACTCCTATTGGAGGAAGAACGGCTCAACCCGACAACTCAGGACAGATTGACCTGGCGCCAAAAAATTAGGAGAGCCGACCCCATCTAAATTTGGATGGAGGTAGGATGAAGAGAAAACTGTAAATGACAATTTTAATCTACATTAAATGCCCAACTTAAATAACAAACATCTGGATAAAGATTAATACTGAATTGGTACATAATATTTATAATTATTATGTTGAAGATAAAAATCGTTACTGTGAGTCAACCTTAGAAGATAGACATATGCCATCGCGGACTTTTCCTCACTGCTTTTTGAAGAACTACAATTCTTTAGAACATTATTCTGATGTATCTCATAAAGATTTAGTCCGCGTAAGCCATATAAGTGCCCGAAAAGACTTAATTACAAATCATTGAATTTTCTCTACTATACAAAAACTTAATTGGAATGTATTGTATATTATATAAACGTTCTGTAAAAAAATTCTTTAAATTATAATGAAAACTGCATTAAAATCCGTCGCGTAGTTTACAAGATCTAAGCGTACAGAGGGACAGACGACGGGAAGTGACTTTCCTTTATACTATGTATTGACAACTAAAACATTTCTTGTCTTAAGCACTACCTACTAGTGGAAAATAAGATGCGGACGCGGCTTTGAATTTTACTCTCTATTAAACGCGCCAAAATAAGTATAACTTCAAAAAGAACAAGATTATACATACGTGTTCATTTTGAATATGGTGTAAGACTTGCGTACGAGATGCGTCCTTGTAGTACGATCGGCGACCACTTTTACTACAGACGGTCGCTCGCAGATAACAACGTCCTTGCATTCTACGCATAAGTCTATGCAAAATAAATAAATATAATAACTGTTAGTTTCTTGTCGTGCTGATATTAACGACAATATAAATATTATTTTGAACTTAGTTTCGAGGTAAAATTATAATGGTCAACTTCAATAAAACAGAACAGAGCTTCCTACCGGTAAAAATCTTTCGTTTCAATTGTATAAACTACATGACACTGGCAGAACTCTAACGCAGGTCGCCATTTTTATAAGAAGTGAATATTATTTTAAATATCGACTAACATGAATGAATCATCATTTAAGTAATGCAGCGGCGACTATGCGAAAAGGACAGTGAAAGGATGCTACGCTAAGTTCCACATCTTTTACATTTGTTATTTGTTTTAAACAAAATTCAATGATGGTCTTGCATACATATTTAAATAGCGCTTTTGAAAATATTTACTTTTTGTAACTGCATTAGCTAAGCTTACTGTGATACTACTAGTAACTTAACAGTTAATTATAACTTTCCATAATCTTGACCAGTGCCTAGTTACTTACTGTAAAGGGCATTTTTGTTCAAAATTAAATACTTGTGATAAATAACGTATTTATTTCGATAAGGATTTTAATACCATGTATATAAAAACACCTTCGCAAATAATTCATTATTTTAAAACAAATTTTATTACCATAAAAAAGGTTATATTGAGTAAACCTTAAAAGATAGCTGTCGCGAACTTTGTTTTTGAAATATTTAAGAGAAATAATTTCGTCACACATGGTTGTTGCGTAGCTTTAACCATTCACGCAGCGCACACAGAGGAAGCTCTCAAAAGGAATAAATTCCCCCGTTTCTACAACATTTTTCATTGATGCTCCGCTCCTATTGATCCTAGCGTGATGTTATATAGCCTATAGCCTTCCTCGATAAATGGGCTATCCAATACTGAAATATATTTTCCATTCGAACCAGTAGTTACTGAGATTAGCGTGTTCAACCAAACAAACAGACTCTTCAGCTTTATAATATTAGTATAGATATTTACACAGTTTGTATACTTGGGATCGATGTTTATCAGGGATGGAAAGTATGAGAGAGATATAGGAAGGAGAGTAAATGCCGGTAATATGATGAATGGGGCGTTACACTCCTTTATGACCAGCCAGACTATTTCTATAAAAGCTCGTTTGGCTGTGCGTAGAGGAGTGTTGGTTCCAACACTCATGTACGGAAGTGAAAGCTGGGTGTGGCAGAAAAATCATGAAAGTAAAATAAATGCAGTAGAAATGAGAGCGCTAAGAGGTATGTTAGGAGTGAAATTGAGTGACAGGATAAGAAATAGTGTGATAAGAGAGCTTTGTGGTGTGAAAGAAGATATAGTCACACGAATTGAGAAAGGGATGCTTAGATGGTTTGGGCATGTTGAGAGGATGAATGAAAGAAGAACGACTAAACAAATTTATGATGCGAGTATGAAAGGAATCGTTGGAAGAGGAAGGCTTAGACGAACATTTATCGATCAAATCGGAGACGTTCTGAAGAAAGGTAAGGTCAAGAGTACTTTAAACCGACGAGCAGGCATGAACAGATTAATGAATGTCGAAGAAGCGAAAGAGGTATGCCAGGATCGTAGCAGGTGGAAGGACGTGGTCTCTGCCAACCCCGTTGGGATATAGGCGTGATTTATGTATGTATGTATTTACATGGAAGCGAACTCACCATATCCCTCTGCATCTCCACGGTTTTTTGGTTTAAAGTTAATAGAAACTTTACTCTTCTTGATGCCAGTCTGTACACAAAATTTTAACTGTCCTTTTCTTTAATTTCTTACACCTAATTTTTTTCTATTTTTCGATGCTCATACATTCACACTTTCTGTAGGCAAACACAACATTTTGTTAAATTAGTGAGTGATGAGTTTGTGATATAGTGTAGTTTTCGTATTCCAAGTTCCAATCAAATTAATTATAAAACATTGTGTTAGCCGAAGAAAGATGAATAAAGAATAATATGGTGTGAAATGGCCAGATAAAGTTATGATTAGTAGTAATATGATAATATTATTATTTACCTTGGGCGAATTAGATATAACGGAAAGACGTCCATAGATACCATATTTGCGCTCGTCTTCGGGCCTTAGTGTCCCCATTTTTTTCATGACTAGATATATCTGCGTAAATAAAGTATAATTATAATAATAAAAAAGTGAGTGTGCATACGAACACATGTTGATAGGAAAACGATTGGTGCGTCACTGTCATATAAATAAAAACTACGTTTATTAGCTCACGCGCATATATAGCCGCGCAACGATGAGTTCAAGTCTATAGAGACTTCATGTATAGACGTGCATTTGAAATTTGTTGAGAACAAAATTAATTAATTGAAATAAAAACGATAATATCTAAAAATCTAAATTAATTACAAAATAACCAGATGACATTGTTACACCATTTAAAAAAATATTTTTTAGTCTTTACCACAATAATATAAGCAACTTCATGGTGTTGACATTTTGTTACAATGAGAAAAAATTAACTCGTTCATTTTTTCTTAATGCAACTAAACATTATTGTGCACAAGTGAAGTGCATTGGAAATAATAACATGGACCACGAGTTCTGAGATGCCACAAAAATTCTCTAGAAAATTAAAAATGGCAGTATGTATGGTCTTCAATAAAAAGGACTATATGTCGAGTTAGGAAGAAGAAGAACACGCCTAAAGAAGTATAACTTTATAACATGTTAAATTCTTTATCAAAAAGAGATATAAATAATAACCTGTTCCAACATTCCATAGCTTCTAATAAGAAAGTCGCGTTGTGCTAACAAATTAACTCGCTCACGCTCTTCTTTTTCCACTATTGGATCCGGTTCAAAGGAGCATAAAACATAGGACGGCTTAATTTCCTTCTCCTGCACCTGAAAATAATAGATATACCCAGGTAACATATGATTTTTTTAAATATTTTTTTTAAACTTGTTTTACATTCTTGTACATTGCGACCACAAATGACTGAATTCTATCGGTTTTTGTTGATCTATTATTATACGCTAACTATGCCAATCGATAAGCAATAAATAGTTTGACTAGCTATGGTACTTTAAAAAAAAAACTTGAATTAATTTTCCTGTGAGAAATTTGCTAAAATATTTTTTTTACAAAGTGTAAGCTTCTTGGGTATTAAAAAAATGTATGAAAACATGAGTGACCAATAATTTTAAAATAATGTCGGTTTTGAGTAGATTTCATAATGGTATAATTCATTACTGTATCTTATGTAAATACTGAATTATTGCTATTAAAGTAGAAAAGGAGCAAATTTGATCAAATTTGATTAAGTGCTATTGCAAAGGGAGGATCCTCTGACCAGACGGGTGTTATGTCTGGCGGGCAGCTGCCCAACGGTTGTAGTCGGGTTCTTGTATATATACTCAATGATTGAGTTAATTTCTATAGCGCAATGTAGGATAGTAGGATGCGTCTTATGTGGCTCGATAGATGTCGCTATGTGGATGTCGCCACATACATAAGTAGACAAAAGAAAAACATGTAATCTTTACTGGCGTTTAGTATTGTGTGCGTGTGTGTGTGGGCGCGTGTCGGGATGTGTGTGTGTGAGCGTGTGTCTGTATTTCTGACTTGTGTGCTTTATCTTTTTTATATTATAATTGTATAATTCCGCGTTGTAACTTTATTATTTCACTCTTAAATATATTCCGTGAATATCGAAATATGTCTACCGTATCGTATACTTCATTATAGGATCGGGCAATGCGACACAGTATTGAATTTTGAGCATAGTTAGATTTAGCATATATTTAAATAACCGGCTATATAGTAGGATTCGCGCGTATGCCTGATCGACGGCATTCTGTCAACTAGTATCGTAATAAAATCCAGTATAACGTACAGTTTGTAGTGCAAGCGAAGGTTTTGCAGTAAGTTTATTCTTGTCCTTATCATCCTTCTCTTTCTCCTTCCGTTTCTCCTTCTCTTTCGGCTTGGCTTTCAATTTATCCGTTACAGTTTCAGTGGTAACGCTGCTCGTTGTATCCACGGTATTCGTGTCTTCAACACTTTTCTTTTCATTATCTTTGATGGTTTTTGGTTGAGATGGCTTTTTCAATGCTTCAGCTTTAGCTTTCGTAAGCTTAATTCAATCAGGATAAAAAAAATTTCTAATTAATACTAAAGTAACCAATATTTGGAGGACCAAGTTGCAGAAGTTCCTAAGTCCAAACGATGAAGAATCTTATATGAAAAAAAATTTGGTGACATAAATTTGATTTAAAATATTCCTATCAGGCTTACAGAACAAAATTAAACTCTGGTGTATAGAAAAACTACACGCTTCGAGATCAAAAAGTCTCTAAGTGGATTTAGGGATAGCATATAATTATTATGAAGAACAAATTATAACATTACTTAATTTTAAAAGAGATCAGGTACATTTACATAAATTTTAAATCACAGTACTCGTGCACTAGCATACATACATACATAACATCACGTCTGTATCCCCGAAGGGTTATGCAGAGGTGTAATAATTGTACATCCACAATTCACCGTGTATGTTTTTAGTCCCATGTAATAGGGGGCGAGCCTAATGCCATTAATCGGCCACGAAGCCAAATTCCGAGCTACTACTGAGAATTTTATAGAAAAACCTAATAACATATTGCTCGACCTGAGAATCGTACCCAGGACCTCCAACATAGCAGTCGCGCTTACGACCACCAGGCTAATGAGGCAATTAGCTACTGTTTATTATATATAGATTGTTTATTGATTAATTGTTAGTCAGAAGTAAAGTATCGATAATATATTTTTTCAAAAGTTACATACATAATTTGTCTCACTACAACAAATCACAAGAAATCACGCGGATGAGTTTTTTGGGTCTAGGTAACTCGCTCGCCTACTTGTTCAAAGATACAACCGATAGTTTTTAAAAAAAATGCAAAACAATCGATACTGTCGAATTTTGATACAGTCGACGTTTAATGACTAACACATATCTAATATATTTCTACACATACAGCACACGCACCAGAAATTCTTCTCTCTGTAGACGAGTACAGTCACCGCGGGCTCTTGAAGATGCGGTGCCAGTGTATAGTGATCCTGAAGGCTGCTGGAAAAACGACGCGTACTGTTCTCCGACTGGATACACACGCCTGAATGCATAATATTATTAATATTTTTTTTAGTGAATATCTCCATTTTCAGGTACATTTTAACCTACTTCAACAAAAGAGGAATGTTAATTTGAAAGTATATATATTTGTTTATGGATGTTCAGCCATAACTTCTTTGTTTATGAACCCATTTCGATGATTCCTTTTTTGTTGGATAGGGGATACTACAAGGGTGGTCCCATTTTAATTTCATTGGCATTGGGCCATCAACTTCGAAGTTACACATAGTAACTCTTCAAAATTACTGAAGTTGTTTTTTTTTTGTTAAAAAATATCTTGTAGTATATTATGTTTACTCCTAATTCATACTAGAGAAATTTGTATCGTTTTTTAAACGAAATTAAGCTCATGCTCAAGCAAACCTTCTTATAAATGTTGATTAAATATAAAAAGTGCTTATCTTTTGCTCTATTTTCTACTAACAATATGGATTAGACGAAGAGGAAAAGATTTTAATCAGTATTTAAATTTTAATAGATTCTTATAAGGCCGTAATATATACTAATATTATAAAGCTGAAGAGTTTGTTTGTTTGGTTGAACACGCTAATCTCAGGAACTACTGGTTCGAATGGAAAAATGTTTTAGTGTTGGATAGCATATTTATTGAGGAGGGCATTAGGCTATATAACATCACGCTATGACCAATAGGAGCGGAGCATCAATGAAAAATGTTGTAGAAACGGGGGAATTTATTCCTTTTGAGAGCTTCCACTACGTGCGCTGCGTGAATGGTTAAAATTACTCAACAATAGTGTGTGACGGGATTGCTTATCTTAAAAAGTTCTTAATTACCATGCAAGCCCGCGGCATATTAGCGATTGCAAACGCCCAGAAATCAACAGTGCTATATTTTTTCCGCATACAGTGGTAGGTACTCCAAGAACATTTTTCAGTCGTTCATGTTTCCTCACGATGATTTCTTTCAACGTCAGCCGATAGTGTTACCAATTTGAATAAGGAAATATATACGAATTTCAAAAATTCTTTGGTACATGCCGAACTTGATGACATCGAATTTATATTCGGCATATCCAAGTCATTCGATCACCGCGACCGTAAGACCTATGTATTTTTAGAATTAGTTTCCACATTTTGGTACCACGTACCTAATATGACTAATGAAAATAACCATTGTTAATTACTGAATTGTTGAATTAATGTAATGAAATATTCTTACCTAAAATTACCGAGATGAGTTTCTTCCCACTGTATTTGTGTTTGCCACGGACTTTTCTCTGGTTCTTTGTCATCAGTCGTCGTGAAGTCAGCAAATCTGAAAACAAAAGGTACTGTGTGGAATAAAAGAATTGTAACAAATACAGCGGCGGCAGCGGGTTCCTTGTTTATCTACTGAACTCGTTACAGGAATTGAAATGGCAACAACAAAAATTAAATATATTTTTATTTTCACCACAAGTAATCTCAAAATACTTTATTTAATTTCAGCCCAAAGAAGGCCTCCTGAACATCAAAACACTACTACCATCGGTTCGGAAAACATCCCAGTCATTAAGAAGAGCCGATAAGATACTCGATCGGTTCTTTTTTCATTTTTTCAACTGTACAAATAATATTTACAGTATTAACTATTAGATATTAGATCATACTAATAACTTAGTTAATGTACAGAAGGGCAGTCACTTCCAGGCATCACTATTATTCACATAAGGATCCACCCTATAAACTTTTGACAGTAAAATCTGCTTGAACACACATAAAAAAATACATTCGAATTGAGAACCTCCTCCTTTTTTAACCAACTTCAAAAAAGGAGGAGGTTCTCAATTAGATTTTTTTTTTTTTTTGTTTATAATCCACAACTTTTTTGTTTATGAACTGATTTAGATGATTCTTTTTTATTAGAAAGGGGATAGATACCTCATGTGTGGTCCCATTTTAATTTCATCGGTATTGGATCTACGACTTGGAAGATATCCCAGGGAACTCTTCAAAATCATAGAAGTTGGATTTCTTTTTTGTTAAAAATTGTTTTGTTGAAGTCTATTAAAAATGCCTCACTTGTTAGTTTGTAACAATCTATCTCGTATTCTTTTGCGATCTTCCTCCAACACTCTCTTCTTGTCGCACTGCCAGATATTAAGCATCGTGAACGTGTCGGTGAGGAGGCTCTCCTTGACTTCGCGGTCGAGTTGCGTGTCCGTGTGGAAGCTCGGGGAATGATTCACCTAACAACATTTTCAGATCACTTTACTCCTACTAAGAAGTTTATTGATATAAGAATTCGATAAAAGAATAATCGAATGATGTATTTAAAAAAAAGATTCATATATTATCAATGAAGTCATATGATTCTCTTTATATAGCTGGTCCTTTGCTTTTTTTAAACAACCCCATAAACCTCTTCTTTGAATAAACTTCGTACTTAAATGATTTTAATACCATCTGTCATGTGGTGGTTTTTATTTTCATTCATAAACTTATGTTATTGGTCACCTATACTGTGATTTTTGGCGGCATTTTACGTTATGTAGTTTGGTTATTGTGCATAATTGATGTGGATTATGCCAGAACTCTTTGTGGTAGGGGGATTCAAGGTGTGATAGTGATACCTATGGTATTACCATCAGACGGGCCGTATGCTTGTTTGCTACCTTTGTTTTCAATAAAATTAATGAATACAAAATTTTTATGAAGCGATAAAATCCAGTTTAACTTTATTAACTAGTAAAAATTCACCTCTAAGATATATGGATGTAGTTTGTGATCCAAAAGTATATCAAATCCAAGAATTTCGAAGCAGGCGTGTACCTGAAAATAACAACATATTATTATCATTTCACTAAATTAATGGAGTTTTATTTTATACAAGAAAATATCTACATAATATGTATATATTATTTGATAATTAGCAAATTATTCTACATTTTTTTGTTCACCAAATTATACGTAAAGGTTACCAAAATCATTTAGTACGCCGAACGTAAAGCTATAATTTTTTTTTTGTGTAGTACGCACGTAAGAAGTTAGTTATATTTCTTTGACGTAAGAAAACAAAAACAACTGCAAATATTTTATCCCGCATACCAACAACATAATGAAGTTAGCCATTAATAGTAATCATGTAAATTCGTTTTACTGACTTTTTTTATTGTGTAAGAATAATTATAATTTTTATCAGGTTAAAATAATAATTATTTACCATACACAATAAAAAAAGGTAAATGAATTCACAATATTACCATTCATGGCTAACTTCATCATGTCGTACTTCCGTGACATGATGCGCGGACAGCTCTCATTTTACCCTCTATTAAACGCGTCAAAAGTAAGTAGTAAGGTGGTTATACTTAAAATGTTTGTTTATTATATGTTGTGATATACCAATAAAGCATGAAATTTAATTATCGTATTAAGTTTTTAAGGTACACTACATACATT
This sequence comes from Saturnia japonica, assembly GCA_033032175.1. Classification (NCBI taxonomy): domain Eukaryota; kingdom Metazoa; phylum Arthropoda; class Insecta; order Lepidoptera; family Saturniidae; genus Saturnia; species Saturnia japonica. The sequence continues at coordinate 7,584,029 of CM065321.1, read as the reverse complement.
ACATGATTAAATTATAATATATTGTACAGGTTAGTGGGATAAAATTATTCAACATAATATTATACAAGATTACAATTAAAGAAAATTAAATAATTAGTAACTTTCTAAAATAAAATGAAATAAACAACTCATATAGATAGATACTGCTCATATTAATGATTAAAGTACAAATAATGTTGTTTGATAAACCATATCGTGTGATGGGAAACAAGCGTGGTAGCTGTGCTTCAGAATAGGCCACGCGGATATAATAGTCTTCACGATGACCTGGTCTATCGAGTGCCACAGCCTATCGAGATCGATGCCTTGTGATAACAGGATCTTGTTCAGAGTCGATATCTTGCTGACCAATCAAAATGTTTCTATTTTGAATTATGTTTATCTATACATACTTAATATTATAATGCTCAAGAGTTTTTTATGTTTGTCTGAACGCGCTAACCTCTAGAACTATCAGTCAGGTTTGAAAAATTCTTATGCATTCTATAGCATATTTATTAAGGAAAGTCACTATCATTACACTATGGCCTTTAGGAGCGATGCAATTACCATACACAGTGTAGGGTAGGAGTAAGCTCAGCGAGAACGAAAGATTATAGCGGGCGGACGAGAATTGTGCATTAGCGAGAAGGGCTGAATTGCGAATGCCTAAACTAAAAATATGGTTTACGCCTGAGGTACTGTAAGTTTTCTATGAAAAGATCAAAATATGTATAAAAAATTAAACGCGAGTGTAACCTTGAGGTTAGCTATTTATATTTTAAAATCTAAAAGAAGAAACAGTTCCCTTTTGCAAGCCCTATCAACCTTATTTGGGACTTCAGCATTATACCATTGTCATAATAATAATTTAAATTAAATTAGAACTTCATATTAACTGGCCTTCTAAAAAATTAAGGTCTATAATAGATTTTTAAATCTATACTTAATCCTACGTAACACGTATTCCTACGTATCCTACGTAATTCCTAATTATTATGCTCCGATATTAATAGCGGACATTGCGTGAAAAATTATTACAGTAGAAAGTACTTTTAAAATCAACTCTAAGCACATATAATCATTTTCGAGTATAATCAATGACGTGAAACTTTGTGATTGAGAGACGTGATTTAATAAAATAAATAATCACGGTTTACTTCCTGTTTCCGTATCATAAACATATATACTAGAGCATCTAGTAACTTATGGAATTACGTTAAATAAATAATCACCGTTTACTTCCTGCTTCAGAATCGTAAACATAGGTTCGGCTGTGCTTATTCAAAGCATAATTTGTCAAGTGCATAAACACATTTGTCGTATTGTTCACATTTGGATCAGCATATCTACTTGTCGCAAATCTGTAGACAAAATTATACATTCTAAGATCAATATTTTACTCGTTACCCATACATTGTACCCAAATTAGTGTTGGGTATTTAATCAGATCTGCTGTCTCACTGTCATTACGTATTCTGTCGCCAACTTCTATACAATGTGTTGATTGAACTACGTTAACAAGGTTAAAATAATTTCTGGCCAAATAATGTGTTGTTTTTAAATATAATCCCACAAGTTTCTTTTTAAACAAAATAATGTAATCTATACTAATAAAGAAGCTTAAAATATTGTTTTTTTTTTTGTTTTTACGTTTGATCGCGCTAATATTTAGAACTAGCATTCAGATTTCATAAATTATTTTTGTATTTTATAGCCTAATTATCGAGGAAGGTTATATATAATAGGTCGGGGAAAAAGTTTCTTCGCATTTTTATATGAAAACTCAAGACATTTCTTTCAAAGTTTATTTACATTAAAGTATATATGTGCCGTTTTGTTTGATGACTTTCTGCCATTTTGTAGGTAGAAACATGATCCCGTTGCTGTAGAAACTTTGGGACTTCTGATAAAAAGAACACGACAAATAGTTTTGGCAGTCATCTCTTGTCGTCAAGAATTCTGAAGAGATCGAAACAGGTGAAATTCTGAAGGTGCAAGGTTATGGCTATATGGTGGATGCACTACAACCTCCCAGCCAAACTCTCTTAATTTTTGCTGAGTGGCTAAATATCTGTGTCGTCTAGCGTTATCGTAATGAAAGACCACACCCTTCCTTTTGATCGATTCCGGCCGCTTTCTCTCAACTACTTCCTTTAATCTCATCAGTTGTTGGCAATAGAGATCCGAATCGATGGTTTTGCCGGGCGGTAAAAGCTCATAATGAACAATGGCCTTCCAGTCCCACCATACACATAGCATCACCTTATTTCGAGTTAGCCCAGGTTTAGCCACAGTCTGTGAAGCCTGGCTGACCTAAGACTACGACCTTTTTCGCACGTTCTTGTCGTATGTGAATCACTTTTCATCGCCAGTTATCAATCTCTTCAAAAACGGCTCGGTTTTATTACGTCTCAATAATTAATCGCAAATAAGTACACGGTTCTTTGGTTTCTTTGAGTGAGCTCGTGTGGCATCCAAATATCGAGCTTTTTGGTATAGCCAGCTTTCTTCAAATGGATTAAAACAGTTTTGTGGTCAATTTCCAGTTCTTCAGCTACATCGTAACAACTGATATGCCGACCTTGCTCCACTTTTTCAAAAATGGCGTCCATTCTATATGTAACAGGGCGACCAGAGCATCTTTAACACCAAATTTCCGGATTGAAAACGTTTGAACCATCTTTATGCTACTCTTACTGACACTGCATTAGATCCATAAAAGTCGTTGCTTGAGTTGCATTTTTGACTTTTTTGTAATCATATTTGAACAAACAAATGAAACATAGCGAGAAACAACTTTTTTTTTACTTTTTTATTTTTAATGTAACCTTTTTAATGTTACCAAAACCAGCCAGATACAAATAGTACAGCCAAATAAATTTTATAACAAGTTTATACCTAGCTACGTTATGCGAAAACACTTTTTCCCCGACCTAATATATTAACTAACATCACGTTAACGACGTTATTGACGTTTATGTTCACTGATCCGCTCCTAAGGGTCTGTGGCGCGCAGCGTCGTACGCTGCGTGCGCGCGCCTTCCACCGCATCTGAGACTGGGGGACGAGGTGCGACGCGCGGGACGCAGCAACGGCAGTCGGGGCGCGGTCGCACCAGTGCCTCAGTCTCAGATGCGGTGGAAGGCGCGCACGCAGCGTACAAAGCTGCGCACCACAGACCCTTAGGAGCGGATCAGTGAACATAAACGTCAACCAATGTCGCAATCTGTAAGCAAGTAGTTATAAAACAGGCATGTAACGCGAGTAGGAATCTGCGAGGCACAGCTAACAAAAATTCAAAAAGTTAATTTTAGTATGAAAATCTGTTTTCTAACTACATAAATTTCTACAATAATTACAGATCAAATGACAGTATTATCCTTATTTAAGGCCAGTAAATTATCACGTGGGCCTACAGCATGTAGGAAAGAAACTAATTAATTAAAAATAATTAATTAACCGTACCTTACAAGTCCTTCATTGTAAACAAATATTCTAAGTGGGTCGCAGGATGTTATTAGAGTGTACACTCTTATATCGAATTTATATCCGTCAACCAAATATGGTTTAGAAAGATATACCTATTACCAAAGAAAGTTAAATATTAATTATTCATATCCAAAGTAAACATAGAAAAATACTATATAAATAAATAATTATGAAACTGCCAGAATGTACATAAACAACAAAAATACGAATTATCGCACGAATCTATTTGCAGAATTTAAGTTTCACAACCAATGCAAGACATTTAAATAATATCAACATATTACGAGGCAAAGGTTTGCTTTCCCTCGGAAAGGAACTGAACGTGCAGCCTTCGCCTTTACCGTATAGGCAAGCGAAAAGTTAGCCATAAACATATTGGCAGATTTCAATCACAGAAAAGTCTATAGTTTATAATTCAGCAGAAGACTATTTCTTTCAGGTTTTCCTTCATATTTAAATTATCATAATAATTTTCTGCACATTATTTAGTTTAATAGCTATTTAAACTATGTTTCTACTTATTTTATACATCTTACATCTATATTAATAAATCTGTAGGTGGAATTCACTCCCGTCGTCTGTTTTCCCATCCACATATAACTTGGGAGTCTTCAAGCGAAGAGTGAATAGGCATTTAATAGGTAAGCGCGATACATCGTCGGCCTCACCTTTACTTTCCATCAAGGTAAGATCGAGGCCAAGCAAATAGCGCAAAAAAATAATCCCGATAGACATACTATATGAAGGAGACTAATTACAAATATGCCATTAAAAAATGTTGTCAGTATGTCTGTCTGTTTGTATGTCCAGATTTAAACTGGAAAACGGCTTGAGCGATTCTTTTTGAATTTTGTAGACGAGAAGCTTGTCATTAGTCAATTGATTGACTATAAGAATTTTCGATGATACTTTTAGAAATGGTAATTTTTTTAATTAAAAACTTAGTTAACCGATTTTGATGCAATGTACACGGGAAGTATAAATTATCCCATAATTGATAGACTACAACGATTTTCAATATTACTTTTAGAAATCGCAAAAAATATAATTTAAATTTAAATTACATTTTCAACACTTCTCAACCAATTTTAATCTAATTTCGTAGACGGGTAGCATACGTCACTCCATAATTGATAGGTTATAAGAATCGTCAACAAATAAATAGCAAATAGTAAAAAAATAGCAGTAAATTTTTTTGATGAACACGGAAGTACTACTACTACATGGGAAGTATAATATATCATTTCTCAATTGATTGACTATGAGAATTGTCAATAATATGAGTAAAAATAAAATTACAGGATGAAAATAATTACCGCATAACAAACACGTGTGAAGCCGCGGGCACACTACTAGTCCTATTATAAATGTGAAAGCTAGCTAAGTACGAAGTAGTTACCTGACATATAAGTTTATCTGTAGGCTTAATATCTTTGAGTGATTTAGTTAAGTAGATCCCGCGACCTTGACTTCCACATTCGGGCTTAATTATAAATGTTTTGTTCTTACGTGATTTACTATAAAGTAGTACCTCACCAAAACTACAAAAATTAATAATTCAATTAAATAAGTATTCAATTTGAAGTACATAGTGAGTATTATGTTTATTAAATATTTCATTGTTTATGGGGTGTAAAAATAAGAATACACTCACTCAGCTGGTAGACACCATGTTTTTGGGAAGAAACTATATTCCTTTGGATAAATTTTTTGCATTCTATTTAAGTTACGTGCAAGTAAATCTTTCCTGTAATAAATAAAAGCGAACATTAAAATTCCTCAGAATGCATTTATTTTGAAAGTGAAATATTTTTGTCATAGTATTTTATACAACATTTTTCATATCAGTGCCATTGTACTTATTGGCTGAGAGCCTTCCAGTCCAGCTGATACGTCCAGTGACAAGATAGATAAAACAAGATGGTTGATGTATTAGTAATATCACGTCTTTTTATTGTCCATGTGCCTGAGTTGGCACAATTGAAGCCACCACCACACAAGTGTATATAGACGTCAAGGTGCGTAAACTAAGCCTATGTAAATCTAGTCATCCATATGCTTGTCATATATGGACAGTCTCTTCAGAACTATTTCTACTACAAAGAAGCAGAACTTACAAAGAAGAACTCACACTGGTTTGATCCGATCTGAAGTATGTGGTTGGCAACACCTACTGACACAAGATGTATCAACTTCGTAGTGGCAAAATGTAACTAACAAATTGATTGACTTAATTTAGGTAATACTGTAAATCGTCTTGCGGGTAGTTTTGGTTGCATGGTATAGGTTGCAGTATGCAGTAGTGGCAAAACCTCTGGTGGATTGCGTGCTTGTATGCTACCTTTTTAGCCTAATATATCACTATATTTATATACTACTTACTGTGTTGCAAAAGTATCCGACTTGTACCTGTAACTTCGTACTGGCATTATCTTTCATCATCCGGCTCATGGCATTCTTCGAAGTAGTCCCCCTTCGACTAAACAAGACACTCACATCGGTGCTTCCACATCCTGATGCAGTTCTGCTAATCGGTTTTCGGAATAGTGCACGCATCGCATTCGTTTTAACCGTCTCTGTCATCAAACCGGTGTCCTTAGAGCGGTATTTTTAATTTTGGGAACAGCCAAAAGTCGCAGGGGCTTATGTCGGGACTGTACGGAGGCTGACGGAGTTGTTTAATATTGTGTTTCGCTAAAAACTGATGCACGAGGTTTGATAAATGCGCTGGCGCGTTATTTTGGTGAAAAAACCAGTCGTTGCACGCACAATACCGCGGCTATTTCCTCCTCACCGCGTCATGCAATCTTTTCAGAATTTCTCGGTAAAATTCTTTGTTGATTGTGTGACCTTTCGGTGCATATTCGGGATGCACGACACCTTCGAAATCGAAGAAAACAATTAACATGGACTTGACGTTGCTCCGACTCTGACATGCTTTTTTCGATCGTAGCTCAGATGGAAGCTTCCATTGTGAGGATTGTTATTTCGTTTCGGGGTCATAACCGTAAACCCAGGATTCGTCACCAGTAATAATCTTCCGGAGAACATTTTCATCATCAATAACCAATTCCCATTTGTCCTGAGCGATTTCGGAGCGAAGGCTTTTCTGCTCTACTGTGAGGAATTTTAGAATTCATTTCGCAGACACGCGAGTCATTCCCAAATTCTCGGTCAGGATTCTTGAAACACATGTTTTCGGAATCCCGAGATCATCTTCTATCTCGTGCATAGTCAAACGACGATTTTGCGCAGTCGCGAGTTCTACAAACTCTATGTTATCGCACTCGAAGGACAACCAAAACGCGGATCGCTGTTAACACTCCTGAATTGCTTGTACCTCCTCCTGCATCATTTCAATGGACTCTACACAACGTTTTCCGAGTTTGGAGCATAACTTTATGCAAATTCGTTGTTCCGATCTTCCGATGTTCCGATTCGTTGTCGGATATTCAACAATAGCAATATCCGAAGAACACGAAATCGACACCGCACGTTAAAGCGTTAAAGACGCTGCGTTCGAAATAAAAAATATCGTCGGTTGCCATGGTAGCCGATGACTTCGTGAAGAGTCACTTGTCACGCACCTACTTCATAAAGGTCATTCGGCCGTTTTAGCACGAAGTTATGGGCACAGGTCTTATACTTTTGGGACACACTTCGTATACTACTTGGCCAGGTACTTATCGGACCTTGACATAGCTACGAATTGTCATCTTGATATAATAAAAGAAATATATTATGTCAATATAAATCTCATTTGATAAGTTGTTCAGACTACACAACACAATCACTAACAGACACACACAGAATTTTTATATACATTCTAGCTGTGCCCGCGGCTGAACTCACGTGGACTACAGAATGCCATTGATCGGACACGCGCGGATCTTGCTCCCCCGCTCCCAATTATTTTAAGGACAAAAATGCTTATTGTGGGTGTGCTTTAGAAGATAGACATATTTCTACGTATAGATACGAGGTACGAGATGTCTATGTATAGATACTATATACTCTCGCTTACTTTTTTGTAGGTCGTTTTAATATCTACAACTATGTAGTACGTTAATTTGATATATCTCTTATGGTTTACTCAGTGCAAGTCATTTATGCACTCGAATTGGTTCGCCATGACCAGTTTTTTTTATTTGCACGGAACCTTAATTATTTTTTTAAATAAAATTAGTCTAAGTTACTACTTATAACATCAGCTATCTACCAGTGAAAGTCCCGTCAAAATCAGTCCTACAGTTTCGGAGATTACCGGTATAAGTAGGTAGGTATCGTATATACTTTCATATGCATTTAATAAAAAGTTGTTATTTTGACATTACAAACAGACATTTCAATTTTATAGTTTATAGGTTTATACGGTACTTATAATAAAAAAAAAACCCAACTTTGACGGGACTTTCACTGGTAGATAGTTGATATTATAAGAAGTAACTTTGTTGAGTAAGGTTGTAAAACATTTTTGTCATTAAAATTGCCGGGAGCGCATGTACCCGACCGATTACATTCTGTAGTCCACGTGAGCGAAGCCGCTGGCACAGCTGGTAAGTTCATGTTCGCGGTATTAAAGAGGGTAAAGTTAAGTTAATAATAATCAATAATAGTAACCTATCATTTGTTTAGTTCTGTTTAATAAATACCTGCAGATTTCTAACATTCCAGGAAAATGATTTATGCGTTGAAACCTTTTCATTTCTTTTGCTCTCTCCACAGACACACTCATATCAGTCCAGTAGAAATTCCAAGCTTCTTCTTCTGAGACTTCCCTCATCCCAAACGCGCTGGCAACTTTCCTTATTGATTCATAGCGACAGTTTATCAGGCATATACTTATTTGGGATCTATTTCATCAGAAAAATAGAACTTTTAACAGTTTTTAGTGAATGCTTAACTAAAAATAATTAAAAGTATATTTTATAGTAATAGTGATTAAGTAGTTGCTTGCAATATAGACTGGACAATGGACATCTATTCCAATCTTTTTCTATGAGAAACTCTTGATTGATATACGCTAATAACAGTGAAATTAAAATAGTTTTAGTATTATATCTACACTAACATTATAAAGCTGAAGAGTTTGTTTGGTTGAACACGCTAATCTCAGGAAGTACAGGTTGGAATGGAAAAATTATTTAAGTGTAAGCCTATTTATCGAGGAAGGTTATATAAGAGGAAGGCTATATAACATCACGCCACGACCAATAGGAGCGGAGCATCAATGAAAAATGTTGCAAAAACGGGGAAAATTTATTCCTTTTGAAAGTTTCCATTGCGTGCGCTGCCTAAATGGTTAAAGTTACGCAACAATGATGTGTGATAGAATTGTGTCTCTTAAAAAGGCACACTTTGAAGGTAGGATTGAGTAATATCGCTTTTACAGCATATCAAATCGAATTCACATATGTACTGATTTTTTAAATCGGATTTTTTTTTTAAATCTGAATCTACGCATCCGACGCATTTGACGGATGCGTATAGATTTTTTCGAATCTCGTTCTTCGATACTAAATTATTAATATAGTAAATACGAATACATTTCGTGTTTCTGATATTATATCATAATACGATCTATAACATTAAAACTTGAATAAAATGTCGACATCAAAGAACTTTCCTTCATTCAAACTTTTACAAGTTTACATTATTTTTGTTTTGTGAGTTTTAAGAATTTCTTTTGAAATTCACATTAATTGAGATGATTAATATAGATAATAAATAGGAAATTTTCAAATAAATATTTCTCAAAATTATGAAGTCGGGGTGTATTTATTTTATTTTAATTTTATAGCCTGCTATCTAAAGTTGTATAGACTGTCCAGAAAATATTGTATATTGTAGGCACAGATTTGAGAAAAAGGCAGATGGAGCCGGTCAAAACAGGAAAATGTCCCTTAATAGTATTCAAAACTGTAAATTTTGAAAGGATATTGTTAGCGACGCATAGGCCTAAGCGTAATGATACGAGAATAACAATTGTAAATATAAGTTGTAGGGATGAATCATTTGTACGAACAATCAATAATTTAATGTTTCTAATGCTTTGAATATGTTACTATAGCGTGTAGGTATATAAGAATAGTATATAAGTTATGAAAATGTTTGTAATTCAATAAAAATAATCACTTACAAGTACTAAAATCATATATCGTCGATAATTCATATTATATAGAAGTTGTATGTAATGTTTTGTGTTTTATAGGTAAATTGGCCTTCTCTATATGTTTTATAATGTCTGTAACATCGAATAGTGTATATATAACAAGTTTCAAGCTGTTTAAAGTTGCAATGTTTAACGCTTTGTATCTACCATGTTTATTAACCTATAATGTTAAATTTAGTGTTTTTGGATAGGTATTTGTGTCTACATTTATGTGAAATAGTTTTTATAGTAATTGAATAATTGTAATTAGAGATATTAACGATTTATTGTATTCTGCATACAAGTAATAATAATAATAGACAGAGACAGCGATAGTGCAACCACGACGCATTACCGCGGCTACCGGACCACACCCAAGTTTGGTAATGAGCAGTACAGATAGAGACGCTATCGTCCGTCTCGCTCTCCGGCAAACAATATAAAAGGCGCACTACTGGGGCCAACGAGCATACACGGGTGCCACAAGCTGAAGAATCAAGACTCAAGACTCAAGAAACTGGAAGAAACAGTACCCAGAAGATAGTACCTACAAATTGTATTGTGTCTTGAAGAATACAGCAAATTTTATTGTGGTGCCTGTGTGTCATTTTGCATCTTCACTAAGTGTTCAACCCGCCAGCGACCCAGTCCATTCCGCTCCGTGCTACGTCATCGCCGCGCCTACCAGCAGGCACCTCACTGCGTGTGTGTACCTTGATGTTTCGCCCTCTTCACGCCTAGTAGTTTCGGGTGTGAGCAGGGTTGGTCGCACGTAGTGAGAGGGGCTCGCACGCACTGGTTTCCAGACAGCTGGTTACCGTAGCGTGTTATCCGCCGTCGGTTATACAGAATTCGAGGGAATCGTTTCCGTCGCGTTCGCGCCCTCGGTGCGCGGTCCCGCTCTGTATTTTGTTGACGTAGCACATTTGTATAAGGGCACACGCACGCGCCCCTTTTTAGATATGTCATGCAATTGCAGTACACCATGTGCTTTAGTATTAGTTTGGAAATATACCATCTTGTGTACAATTACATTGTAAAAATTCTTTGCAAAAACAAAAAAAAGACGGAGTATCGTTTCATAGGTAACAAAACACATTTTGATAGTATTTTCCGTGTTATTTTGCTAATAATCATAAAATCACAAAAATGTTGCTAGGTTACAATGAAATGTGTTCCTGGTAGTTATAGTAAAACATATGTATGTAGTGTTGAAATATTATTTTGATTACAACACGACTACCACGGAACCAAAAGAAGGGCAACATTTGTAAAGTAATAGTTTGTTTGTTTCACAACGAGTTACAAACATCATGGTTCTAAAGTAAATAATATAGAGAACCCTGGAAAATTTAGTGTCTCAGGCAAAAATCTAAAAATCAAGATAGTCGCCAAAAATTTTAAATGCTTACGAAATCGGAACCATTAGGTATAGGTATGGTAAGTTAAGACAAAAGACATAAAGGGAACCAAGAAATATTAATTGGTAATATAAAAATCAAGGTGGCAGATAAACGTTTAGTTGAAAATTGGCATGTATAGGTCCATTTCAAGTACAAAAGCAGTTTTTGACGACGGATAATGGATTAACATCTACACTGTTGGAGTGATAAAAAACCCAGTATAACTTATATTAACTGTCCTGGCAACATTGTTTACAAAATCTCAAATATTCATAAATAATAATTTGTCGTCAAGGATACAGAGCTAAATGCACGTCCCACATTTGTTGTTCTGAAGGCTCCATTAGCCATTTTTTTTTTAAATATGTGATTGTAGCTATTTGGAAACTATCAAACCGCATGCACCAAATGTTCCATAAACACTTGGTCAAAATTCGAACTTCGAGACCAAAGGTCAACCTGCGCTTAATCAAATGAAAGGGACATAAAAATTAAGTTCCTATTAATCTAAAATTAAGATTGAATTTTGAAAATTTGTTGTTATTCATACTATACATAATATTATTAAATTCCTACCAAGTTGTTAAGAAAAATTTTCAGACTTATAACTTAGACTACAAGGTTTACAATTGTATGGCTTATGCCTGATTCTGTTTCATACATCACGCGTCCTGCTAATCGTGCGTTTCACTTACTCTCCGTGATTAGATATAAAAAAGGTAAAACTCTTTTTTTGAACAATGAAATACTGATTTTATCTCGTCCACTTTCTATACGACATATTAATTTAATGTTAATCCAAAACACAAATCAATGAATGAAAAGCCCATTAATGAATATCCAAGTATATTCATTTAAAATATTATCCGATATTATTCAGAAGACATATGGGTAGAGTAGTTCAATAGAAAAATTATAGGTTTTGCTATCTTTAAAAGCGGAGTTTATTTAATATTTTTTATTAACCATTAATATCCAGTGAATAATGAAGCATTATAGTATGTCTGTTCAGTACAATTTAATAAAATCTCAATAAAACAAAAAAGCATAAAACAATGACATCCATCATCGAATGTAGGACGAAATAGCTTATTATTTTGAAAAATTTGAAAACAATATTTTTATCTATAAAATGGATAACCCGCCTAAATTTGTTAATAAAGAGCCCTTGCAGAAAATATACCTAAGTGTAACAATTAAAATCAAATCAAATTCGTGATAGTTTGAATGCATGATAAACGCAAAATATAGCGTGTAGCCATCTATGAATACCTAATGAAAAATACATTTGTATTTGTTTATTATTTCTAAGATAAAAAAAACTATAATTTCAGTATATATTTAAAATATATTACAGTATACATATATATTACAGTAAATTACTTTTTTATATGTACATAAACGCAATTTATAGACCATAGAAATGTTCATACGTCTAAAAATGCATCCTAAATGTACCTTCAGACTATAAACTAAAACCATATCAAATTTCATTAAATATTGACCCATTAGTTTTTGCGTGATTGGCGTTCAAACATACCGACAGACAAAAATTTCAAAAACTATCAAAATGGGTGCTATCCATGATTCTAAGCCCCCCCCATATATTTTTTTTTCAAATATCTTCAATGTACATATTTGACTCTTTACTCTTCTACACAATTAATAAAATTTAATTTTCTGTTTGTAATGTCAAAATAACAGCTTTTTACTGAATGCATATTAAAGTATATACGTTACCTATAATAAAAAAACAATTTTTAAATTTTTTGTCTGTTTGTTCCAGGTAATCTCCGAAACGGTTGGACCGATTTTGACGGGACTTTCACTGATAGATAGCTGATGTTATAAGGAGTAATCTAGGATACTTTTATTTTAGAAAAAGAATTAGGGTTCCCATGAATAAAAAAACTGTTCATGGTGAATCAATTTGGCCGCTTAAATGGCTTATGCTGAGTAAACCATAAGAGATATAGCAAATTAATGTACTATATAATTGTAGGCGTTAAAAAGACCTACAAAAAAGTTAAGGAGAGTCTATCTATCTAAAGAACACCCACAATAAGCATTTTTGTCTTTAAAATAGCCAGGAGTGGGGGAGCAAGATTCGCAAGGGCTTTCCGTAGTCTACAAGTGAGCGAAGCCACAGGCACAGCTAGTTTATTATAAGTAGAGATAGATATATTATATGCATAATGAACTTTATTTATAAACAAAATTGAGAGAATATTGCATAAACAAGAAAAACTTGAAGAGCAGAACCAAGACTATGCTCAGATGTTTATAATTTTGGGGCTAACTCTATGAATAAAATTGCTAACCAACACCTACATTGGTGAACTAATAATAACAGTGATAAGATTTTTTCCTTACTGAAAAATTTCATGTACATGTATATCACAGCTTGACATATTTTATTAGGTAAAAGTAACTTTATATGTTGAAGAAAAATGTTTTATTTATATGACCAGTAAACTATAATAGTAGAATTAAATTTTTAAGTCACATAAAGTAGTAACCTCTTCCTTTTTTTCTTCTTGCGTGTAGCCTCAATGGGTATGATAGGAGCTGCACGAGATGTTGGTTGAGATGTGTCATCTTCTCCATAAAATTTATTATCATAATTGTGAATCAACATTGAAGCTATATTTTCTGACTGTTCTTTCTCTTCTTTCGCCTGCTTCTCTGCTATTATTTTATCATCTGTAAATTTAAAACTAATCTGTTTTAATATCAATTTCAGTCGCTCATATTATAAAGTACCAATGAAATTATGGCAAACTATGTTTTGTACTTTAAAAAAAAATTGAATGCAAATAAATGCATATTATTTAAATATTTACATTTGATGATAGTAGGCAGTAATATGAGAAAAGGGCACCCTAAAATGACTGTGATGTATTATGTGACGAGGATATGCATGTAAGGGGAGTAACTGTAGAGATTGTGAGTAATTAAGCTAGAATGGAAGAAGACATGGTTGACCAACATCACCTAGTGTGGGATAAGGGCGGGAACAAGAAGATTTAAGTATTTACAACTAAGTTTCCTACAAAAGACAACACTTTTACCTTTTGTTCTGATGCTTGCATTTACTAATTAACATAACATACCATCACACCTGTATTCCCCGAAGGATTAGGCAGAGGTATACATTAGTACACCCACATTTCGCCGAGTATGTGTTTAGGTTCCATGTAATAGGGGGCGAGTCGAACAATTTGCTAAACCTGAGATTCAAACACAGGATCTCGATCATAGCAGTCGCGCTTACGACTACTAGGCTAACGAGGCAGTTTACTAATTAAATAATTTACTAATTGTTAATTAAAATTAGAATTACCCTGAAATTTGTAATTTTTCCTTTTATTTTGGATTGAAGATGTTTGTTTTGGACTACGAAGGGAATGTTGATCCTCCTCACGCAATAAAGCGTTTTGCAATTCCACCTGAAAAGTTTTCCGAACGTTGCATTAAAAGTATCTGTTGTAAAGAAAAGCTGGTAAAACTTACCTCCATATTATTAATTTTAAAAGGGTGACTAATATCTAGGTGCTTGTGTGCATCCTATTGGCTATTTGTAGCGACAATAATACAATATTGCTCTCTATAAATCAAAACTGCGCTGAAAAAAGGAAATGTAACGGGTTATGTAATTTGCCATATGATCTTTCATTTGATACAAAATACTCGCTTACCAAACCTAAAAAGGAAGAAATTTCATTGAAATTTTGTGTAAGACATCATATTGAAAACCAGGCTCTGTCAACTCGCCTATATATTTTAACACGAAAAGCTCGCGCATCTATTTCACTCAACATGGGAAAAATCCATAAGCGTACCCGCTACGTTTCTCTTTCACACAAAGAAATACTCACACAAAGGCATATTCATTGATATTCTTCCGCCATATTGGTCTGTGGCCGCCATTTTCATTGGAATTGTCAAAATTGACAAAACAAATTGAACCGCCATTGTTCGTTGTTCATAATTAACATTATTAAACATTTTATATTTGTTAATTTGTGGAATTGTTAATTTGCTCGAGATGGAGTAAAAACATTTGTTTTAAAGAATATTATCAAGGAGGTAGTATTTGCAATTTTTAAAGCTGGATTCATAGTTAGAGCCACAGTTAGTGATCCAAGCTCTGCCAATGTTGCAGCTAATAATATCGGACTCAAATAGAGAACTTGTACGCAGTGAAGGCTACAATGATAATAATGTTTCCTATAACATTAATAGTAACCGGCTATATCACATCTATGATGTACCTCATTTACTAAAATGTTTTCGCAATAATTTTTAGAAGAAAGATCTTCTCATCGGTAATCGGCGTGCTAAGTGGGAGTACATTGAAATTCTTTATAAAGTAGATGGAAATGGTGGACGAGCAAGAAGCACTAAACTCACCGACAAACATGTTAAACCTACATCATATGATAAAATGAAGGTAAGTAAAATTCTCACTGACCCATCTCAAAAATCAACCTGTATAGGCGTGAAATCATTTATATACACTATGTACCTATGTAAGTAAAATTATTAAAATCCCAGTCGCATGTGAAGTTTATAAAATGACCACTTTGCTTGACAAAAGTGATGTATGATTGCCCATACTAAAGAGATAACATATTTTAGTCATTTTCATCTCCAATACTACTGAATATATATTTACTAGCTGGTACCCGCGACTTCGTCTGTATATTATGGATACTAGCTTTGCCCCGCATTATTTTTTTATTTTATAAATAAAATTACTTTATTGTATATTTCCAGGTCAAACTAGCTGCTCAAGTATTCAGCAGACAAGTGGCTACATTGCTTGAAGTTTATATGAAGTCCCCGCTTTTTCTACAGGAGCATGAATATTCTATTCCGAATGTGGATATTGATAATGATCTTTTCACAGTAGAAATACTTTTATTTATAAATGATTTGTTTGATAGTTTAAATCGTTTTGGTCACTCTGGTTATAAATTGCAACATGCTCTATCTTTAAATTCTGAACACATAGATTTCTGGAATAATGCTGTGAAGAAACTAAATTCAATGCGGTTTGATTCTTCCGTTGAAAGGGAAAGCAAGCCTTTGTCACTGAAGCATTTTATGCATAATATTAAAACTATGAAACATCTGTGGTCTGATTTACGCTCTATTGAGGGTGTAAAATTTTGAAGTCTCAGACAACTAAACCAATATCCATTAGAAAAATTTTTTGGTCTAATAAGAGCACATGGTAATTTCAATACCAACCCAGATTGTACTCACTTTGTCTCGGCTTATAAAACTTTATTAATTAATAACATCACTACTGGTAAGTCATTATTTACAAATTGTGCTAATGATGATGACAAAATGTTAGGTACCCTTCAAAATTTAGTAAACCAATAAAAATATGGATCATACATTGATAATTTTCAAACTGAGGACACTGAATTCATAGAGAATTTTATTCCCCCTGAGAATGTTCATTGGAACAAAAAATTGATACTACATTGTACAATTGTGAGATGCACAAAGAAACTTTTCTCAAAGCTTTTTGGTTATTTGTTATTTATTAGAATGCAAGTAAAACAATGGTGGCATTAATTTTAACAGACGAATGCATAATATTGATTCCAGATCTAAAGATGTAGAAATGGAAAGTTTAATCCATACTAAAGCTACAAAAGTATTTAGTTACAGATCAGTTAGAAGGCGTAGTACTACATAATCATATTTAACTGTATAGGTACTACTTATTATTATCATAGTTTCTGCAACTAAAATTGTCTTTATTTTAATTCCTCTATTAACTATTATTATGTATAGATATATTATTACTGGATCTAGATACCTATATCTACTATGCCTTTGCAAAATATATCACTATGCAATTACTAACAGAATTCCTACAGTATGCCTCATAGTTAATTCTAACGAGTATGCAAATTTTGTTTACATTGTTTTTAAAATATAGTACTACTACTAGTTGTAATATATTATTAATAATTCATTGTTATTATTAGGTAATGTTCTTAGTTATCTAATGTACATAATATAACATTGATTGATTAAATCAGAATCAATTATAAAATAAAATTTAAAAGATGCATGAATATACTCACATGTATTTTTATGATTTTTAAGGTAAATAATAATTATGTAATTCTAATATGTAATCATGTCATAATCTAGCATATTTTCTTTGTTTCTAATTACTTAATTAGGCATTATGTGTAATATTTACTAATTATTCATACAAATATTTTATGAAGCATGCAAATTTGTCTGGTGTTTTTTTAACAACATTCATGATTCATATTAAGAAAATTATTTTATAAGTATACTTTTAATAACTTTTGTTTTATGTTAATATTTTGTAATGTTTTTATTCTTATGATCTTAATTAATTAATTGTAATATAAATTTGTTTTCCCTGTCTGTAATAATATTGAGAAATACGTTGTGAGCGATTGATTTTTATATTGATGATTAATTCTGTTATTTCTGTAGTTTTTGTCTACATTCATGAGTCATATTAAGAAATTATTTTATATACTTTTAATAACTATTGTTTTATGGTAATATTTTAATTCTTATGATCATTTAATTGTAATAATGTTCCATTTTGTATTTTTTTTTCTGGTTTCACTTTTAGTTCCATGCGCTCCGTCTTTCTTTTATTGAATGGCAACTGTTCGTACTGTTATTACACATTTCAGCCAAAGTCAATGTTAAACAATAAGTATTTACCCAAATGTAATTATCTATCTTGCAATATTCAAACATAGCTTCAACAAGATCGAGGCTCCATTTTTAAAATTTTACAGGGAGTTTTATGTGAACTTAAAATGCATGTTCCCAGTTAGGTATTTATAATCCACTTGTGCAAAATAACCAAACTACATCACGTAAAATGTCGCCAAAATTACACAATATAGAGCCAACATAAGGTATGAATTAAAATAAAAACCACCACAACACTTCAAGATCCTGCCGAAATTCCTAGGTCTGAGGTTTTAAAACAATGCATAAAGCCGGTCCTAAGCCCGTGAAGTATGAAGGGAAAGTTTTATGGCATGTTAATATTTGTAAATCCCAATAAGAATAAATATTATGTAATCCTTACGTTTCTTTTATTTTAAGATTCAGTTTGATAAATCTGGTAAAATGGTTGCCGTCGCAAAAATATCGATAAAAACCGATAATTTGTTTAGTAAAATACCGATTGACACGAAAGTACATCACTAGTTTACTTATTTACCGTAAAGTACCGATTTAAATGTATGATTCCATCACTAACGTAATTTGACAAGTACCATATATACAAATATAATGAGGGAAAGAGAGAGGTAGCGGACGGCTCATTAGGCCACTTCAAGAGTAAATGCGATGGAGATATCAATCATGAATGAAATGTATAAATTGGTATCTATAGAAAGTTGTGTATGTGTATCGTCTGTGAATATGTGTAAATCACCTCGCTAACGAAACAAAACGATTGTTCTAAGATGGTCGTCTATCCTCTGGTTATTGGTCCTCTGGTTATTGGTCTATGTTGAAAACTGTTTTTGTTTTTGTTTTGTCACAGTCAGTGCTGCCAACTTAAATTTTAGAAAATAGTTAGAAGTGGCAAAAATTGGTAGAAATTGATAGACAGTAGAATGAAAATTCGGTAGTTCTATCTACTCACCCTAGCACCCTAGTTGAATAGATTTCAAAGATTAAATATTTAAATTAAGAACTGCTACAAAAGTAATTTATTTAAAAAAGTCTTAAATGTTCTGAACTAGGATGCTCGTTTTTAGTTTTTTTTTTATACTTCATGCAGCCTTCCCTTAGTGTCTGTGCAAAATCTATTTCTCTGACAGGTTTATATATTTTTGATAGAAGAAAACAGTCTCATAAGGCTCAACGTTAGCACTGCTATGATGGAAAGCGCATCATTTTCTCATACATTTGTATAGCAAGGGAAAATTGGGTACTGGTCAGATGAAACAGGCTTTCAAAACTCTTCAGGTGTAGAATCCACATTGCTTTCTGTGAGAGGGAACCTCATGGTTCTTCACTTTTTTCCAATTTGGCAATGTTTTCTATGCATAGTCCAAAAAAGTATTAGTTAAATCATACTGTAAAGTAAAAAAGATACAATTAATGTTTAAAAACTAGCCTCGAAGTAGAATTCCGGTTCTGTTACACCGTACACGTGGGGTTCAATTCAAACGTTATTAAAAATAACTTTAAATATTGATTCTCAGTACATATTTTGAAAATAGATAGATTTAAGATAGAAAATAGATTTAAGGTTCGTACTGGTAGATAGATAGGTTGGAGGCAAAATAGGTAGATTTACCAAAAAGTTGGTAGATTTAAAGATAACGTACCACAATTTAAAACAATATTACCAGGGGTCCTCGCACTAGGCTTCGCCTGTATCGCGAGAAACCAGTTAACAATTACATAAAATAATTAAAAAGTTACGTAGGCTAAACTAAAGAGAGTTATTATAAACTTAACAAAACACAAAAAAGTACTAATTAAAATCAAACAAAACGCTATACAATGAAATTTAAAAACTTTAAAATTAGGGTACTTTAACCTTTTGAAACCTTTAACAATCTTTAAGAGTAGGTACTGCAGTGTTTAATGATGGCGTTATATGTTGAAGCCCTTATGTAATCCCCAAAACGCTTAAAAAACTGTAAAGTGTTCTTTTTACTAGTAAATTAAAAATGCGTTTATTACTTAAAGAGTTGGAAAGAAAGAGTTACTATTGGAAATCGAAAGGGTTTTTTTAACATCCCTTTCAACACAGACCTTTGCGCTTTTTCGATTACCAACATAGTGGTCTTCGCCGTGCTGCCTCACACTGTGGTGCAATAGCTGATCACTGACCGGCATAACGCTAAGTAAATCATTGTTAACAGTGGGCTATCAGCACAGTTGCGGAGTTAAAAAAAAAATATAAATAGATATTTAACTCTAGTAGAGAGCTTGTGAATGTGATGATTATACGCAATTTATTGACTACCAACAAACCTAGGTACCTGATTACGTAAGAGTGCGCTGAGTGGTGTCACAGTTACAGGAATTGGTAGGGTAGTTTTTACAAGAATAAATTCTTATAACGGGATTAAAAGATGTTTTCGATAAGGCGGTTTTATGGTAACAGAGTAATTGCGTTCTTTTACTGTTGAGGGTCAATAGATTAGCACGAAATCAGTCTGAAGCCATTTTCATGTCTTTTTCTCTTATGTCAACTGTACTTTCTCAGTTCTTCCTATTAAAAAGGATCACTGCGTCATCAGCATAACAAATAATTTCGGCGTTCTGAATTTGGAGGTTGATTATGTCATTCATATAGATTATGAAAAGGGTGGGCCCAAGAATACTACCCTGTGGCACTCCAAATTTTATTAGTTCTATGGCACTTTTGTATGAACCATTTTTTTTTTACGTGGAGGAACCCGTCATGGGTACACACCCGCTTGGAGGGACGGGTGGTTATGTGAGACTCCTACTCACTAAAACTCCACGGTGTACCATCCGGCGCAACTTAGTACACCCTAGTTGTCTCCTCCGTCCACCGAACCTGTGCAATGGGAAGCTGGGCCCCCCGACCCGTCTCCCCATATTCGGTTAGGGTGGCGGGAGTTGGCGTATGAAACGCCTCCTCCAGCCACCCGTTCGTCTTTGACGGAGAGGGCCGCTTAGAGGATCAGCGCACTTAGAAAGAGAGTGCTGCGCCGAGTCTTCGACAGCATCGCATTCATGGCATGTGGCGGTTCGGGGTGAATGGGTGAATTCACCGACCGAGCCGACCAAGTGCCACCGCTGCCCCGGCTACCTGCGGTCCGAGCCCACGAAAGCCCGCACCGTGGCCCATGAAAAAATAGGGCCGCAGTATCTCTAGGGCCACCCTGAGGCTTAACATCCCCAATTCACAGAATAATAATACTAGATCGCCGAATAATTGTTATTTATCTCTGGTGTCGAAAGTTGATTGATTTTACAAATATACCTACATGATGTCTATTAAATACCTACCCTAGATAGCCAGAGAATGATGGTATTTTTCATTTAATTTTAAACTTTTATACTTACTAATTACTATACTTATTAAACTTCACTGATTATATTTATATTTTCAAATCTTTCAGTTGACACTGAGGTTGAAATCTGTAGAGCGTACCCAGTCTTAGCTCAGCCTTAAGTTCCGAAATTGAAATTTATAGTCGCAATCTTAGCATTAGGATTAGCTCAGCTCATCTATGCCTGAGTAAAGTTCAAGTCATCGAATTCGACGACTTACGGAAAACTTGGGTAATATATGACTTAAAAAAAAATTGTATAGCCTACTAGTGACCTAACAGTGTCACTTTTATACACTTTTAAATTATCTGTATTGCTAGATTCTTACTGGATACCAGAGATAAATAACAATTATACTACTCAGAAATGACTGTTCTTATTACGTACACGTTTTGTTATTCCTGTTGTTTGCGGTTGTTTCTCGTTAGTGGTTTGAAATTTCAATCTTTTTATTTTATGTACGAATAATCTCTCATTTTTACTTTAAAGCAAGTTGAATTTTGTACAATTACATAATTTAAATTCTATTTTAAATAGCTTTTTCATTTTCTATACATAATTCGTGATTAATAATTTATTTGTTTGACTTGAAGAAATTTAACAGTCCAGATGAGGTATCGAAACGTTAATTGACAGTTACCTTCCAGATTCTTCCAAAACGACTATAAATTCAAATGCTAAGATTGCGCTGAGTAAATTCTTAGCAAAGTTTGAGCTAAGCTAAGGCTGATCTAAGACTAAGTACGCTCTATAGATTTTAACCTAAACAGTAAGCAATGGATTTTCAAGCGTAATTTTTGGTGTTATTAATAATACTAGGCAATACTTTGATTTATCTTTGGGCAATACTATCATACCATAGACATGTTAGAGGAATGTATGCGTGTGTATAGACAGCAAGAAAATATCTAACCTATTGCAATAAAGCTAAATTGCTAAAATGAACTAAAAGTCACCTGTATAAAACATAGAATTGCACTGTCATTTATAAGGTTAAAGTTTACATACCGAAAGATTTCTCTATTGTACCAGAACTTCAGCCGTCAACCCAGCGCAAATCGTCAAATTCTATATTTCTAGTACATATTTCTACTTTTCCGCCAAAGTACAGAGTCACTCTAGATTTGCCAAAATGGCAGAGGGACAAGACCCTAAAAAAATTACCATTACAGTAAAAACGCCAAAAGAAAAACAACAAGTGGAAATCGAAGAAGATGCTGACATAAAAAAAGTGAGTAAGACGCCGCAAGAAACATCGTTCATGGCGTAATAACACTGATATTGGACACGCAATCAATTACGACATTTAGTTAGCAATACCGCTGTCTAAACGTTGATAATGTGGTTTACTTTTAGCTTAAGGAAGTGTTATCCCCAAAATTCAATGCTGAGGTTGAACAGTTGTGTCTTATCTTCGCCGGAAAAATTATGAATGATATGGACACATTGAAGCAGCATAATATCAAGGATGGATTGACTGTGCACCTTGTGATTAAAACTCCTCCACGACCGGAGCCAGAGGGTGCGGCTCGGAGACCTCCAGGTACCAGATTCAGTGTTGCAAATTCTCATCAGTTCACCATTTCTTAGTGATATATATTTCATTATCATATTGATGTTATTGCTTTAAATGATGCCAAAGAATAACAGTTTAAAAAATAAGATATAGTTTTCCGCTTTCATCTTTAAATGCATTTAATTAGGTACTATGAAGTGTAATACTTTGGTATATGGTAAACTGTTAATGTGTGAAAAAAATCGTTTTATGATTTAAATCTATTTATCGGATGGAAACTATCATTAGTCATATTTTCATAATTATTCAGTATACATGAAAAAGTTAAATAGGTAGTTTTTGTCATTAAAAATATGTTAAAATTAATACCTTACACTATCTTTAAATTTAAACTAACTTCTATATTGTTATTGCTAAGCATAAAATAAAAGGAATAAAACTACAGGAGAGTAGAAAATAGTTTTAAACAAAATTAAAGGAGTGACTAATGCTTAAGAGTTTTAAAAATTTTAAGAAACTTTCAGTACATGTCTGCAAATTCTCACCTTGGAGGCACACTCCCAGGGAGGTATCAACTATCGACAGAAGAGGGGACACCAAAACCTTAAAAATAAATTTTCATACTCTAATATAGATTAATACATGCAAATACAGTACAATTTCAGTTTTCAGTATGTTTTTATAAAAAAGTTATTATTATTTGAAAAGCATCTATATTATTAATAACATATTTATCAAAAGATATGAAGGTCACATTTTATTTTTGAAAGCCTTTTATCACAAGGTTTGGAAACCACTGGTATTTGTACATATTAGACTTTAAATACTAAGTTATTTGCAATTGTACATGTTAGTTCTACCTTGACTGGTAAATTATTTATTAGCTTTAATATTTCATTGATTATATTTATTGGTTGATTAATTGTTGTTTACATTGTTTGGTTGGCAAGGTGACTTAGTTTGAGAAGGGGTATTCTCTATTAATGATACACCACACAGTTAATTTATTGTTATTTTTATTACATTTACAAGATTGCCAGCAAGACATACTTTTTAAAAAAAAGGGTTGTTATAAAAATTCCTATAAATTGAAATTTTAAACTTCACAATTATAATTAGCCTGTAAATATATGATTACTTCATAAATGTATATTTCCAATCTTCATCATCATGCCAGAACACAGTGTATTGTATGCATAAAGTACATAATTCTGGCAATGTCAAAAGATTAAAATTGAATCAAAGAATATTGGCCAGTAAAAAGCTCTCATCAGTTCTATAGAAGTTGACCAGTTAATATCAGTTGATATAACTTTGCTTATACTATCTATGTAGAGTTAACTAACATAAAAGAGTCGACACAGTATTTAAAATAATATAACCTCCATTATTTAACAATAATAATGACAAACACTACATCAGTACAAGGCTAAAGTTTTATTTTATTAATTTTAAATACCAAGAAATCAATAGTTCTGTATTTTCCTATGATGCTATGAGAACATTTGTTTCATTTCCATGAAAGGTATGCAAGAATTTGTTATTAATTTAATTAAAATTCATCTAAATGCAAATTCTTAAATGTTTATTGGCACATGCTGAGATATGCACCAGTAACAGATCAATATTAAGTTAATAAATAAAATATCAAATCAATATTAATATTTCAAACACAATCATCTATAAATGATTATGAACAATTAATTTCTTTTAGTTAACAATCTTCCTGCCATAATATTATTACAGTCAAAATCTGTTATAACGACATCGAAGGGACTGCTCATATTCAGTCCTAACAACTGGTGATGTTTAATGTGTATCAAGTACAAACAAATTGTTAGGGAATTATTGGAAAAATATATTTATTCAACTATGTACATTTTGTTTATTACACATAAGTACAATGCATATTATTTTCTGTGAGCATAAAATCTGTAATTTTGGTTTGTTTGGAACACTTCTGTTGTGCATATATATTTTGTAATTCACGTTGGATTTTAATTAACGTATCGTCATAATTGCTGTGGATATGGAACTGTTCATTAAAAAGAACAATCTTTCTTAATACACTAACAGCATTGATACCATCATTCAAAGTTGGTACAGTAAATTGTTCTTCAGAGTCTTTCTGTTCATCATCTTCCTCTTGAACATCTCGTACAATATCATCTTCCGTAGCTCGTGCGCAAATTACAATAGAGTTATCTATATCAATGAACTCTGCTGCTTCAGTAGTAGATAAAGCAGGTCGTAAATTTTGGGCTAATTGAGCAAGAGAAATATTGTCCTCTCCATCATTATCAGTCACATCATCTGAGGTTATTGTTAAGAGGTCTTTAAAACCAGCATGCTTAAAGCAGTTAGCTATAGTGTTTTGTGAAACGTTTTTCCATGCTTCTGATATCATCAAGAACCGTAAAGCTTTTTTGGTTGCTACTGTCAAGGTTTTGTATTAACTTAAACACTTGCAGTCTTCTATAGTGAGATTTTAAACACCTTATTACAACCTTGGTCCATTGGTTGCAATACAGATGTAACATTTGGTGGTAAGAACACAAGTATAATGCATTTTAGATTAGGAACAGCCGGATGAGCAGAACAGTTATCAACCAAAAGTAGAACTTTCTGTTTGTTTCCTTTCAATTCAGCGTCCCAGTTTCTTAACCATCTCTCAAAAATGTCCGATGTCATCCATGACTTCACATTGTTTTCATATGTTACCGGCAGTGAGTGTATGTTTTTAAAGCATCTTGGTTTCTTAGATCTGCCAATAACTAAAAGCTTTCTTTTACAGGATCCTGTCATATTTGCTGCAACCATGATCGTTAATCTTGTCTTAGACATTTTTCCTCCCGAACAATTCTCTCCTTTGAACTTTAAAGTCATGTCTGGTTTCATATTGTAAAAAAGTCCACTTTCGTCTGCGTTAAAAATTTCATCTGGTCCGTAGCCTTCGAATAATGTAGGCCACTTTTGCGTTATACATTCTTCTACAGTATCCTTATCAACATTAGCAGCTTCACCACTCATAATCCCGCCGACAATACCGTGCCGAGCCCGGAAACGTCGAGCAAAATCGTTAGCTTTTTGTTGAAGAATCAGTCTGTTTATTGGCACATTATTAGCCCTTTGATATTTACACCACTTTAACAAAGCTAACTCAATATTCGTATGTTTCGTTGTTCTGGC
Organism: Saturnia japonica; assembly: GCA_033032175.1. NCBI lineage: Eukaryota > Metazoa > Arthropoda > Insecta > Lepidoptera > Saturniidae > Saturnia > Saturnia japonica. The sequence continues at coordinate 7,558,222 of CM065321.1, read as the reverse complement.
TCGTTTCATGTTCAAAAAATTATTGTCATAAAGCGTTTGAATTTTTTCTCGCTCTTTCCAAATGGTTGAAATTGTCGAGTGTGATACACCATATTCCTTTGCTAAGTCTTTGTTTGAAATTCCGCTCTCTAGCTTGGATATAATACGCGATTTTTCTTCAATATTAATTTGTTTTCTTTTTCTTTGCGACATTTTGAAAGTTTCACGAATAACTCCACAAAGTTTTGGTGCGTCTTTAATAAGTAACAAACTAACTGAAGAGATATGAAGAAGCGGGCTTTGACTCTACTGCATGCACGTGTTTTGTTTCTAAGAATTAGAAAAGACCCTACACTAAACTAAATCCTATTGTTTTTTTTCCTGAACACAAATGTGGATACCTATTCAAATTGTTTACAATACAGCTTAGTCGGTCGTTCTAACAGATCTAATTCTCCGAAATATTAGTTAAATGTGGTCGTTTTATGAGGTATGTCATTATTAGCAATGTCATATAAAGCAATGTTTTTAATAAGGCGGTCATATAGCATTCAGCCGTTTCCTTTGTTAAAGGTTATTATAACCAGTATGTTGTTCTAAACGATGTCGCAGTAAACGGTTTTGACTGTATTAATAATTATATTTATTAGATCCATGCATTTGTCTAATGTTTATTTATACAAGGAACTTATGTTAGATGGTTTGGAGAAAAAAAAAGACCAAACTTTTGTCATTATGAAAATTGTATGATGTATAGGTTCATAAACAATACTTTAAATTGAAAAACTCTTTGTATTCAGGTAATTATAAAATAAAATGTGAACACCCGTTTAGGATATTACGTAACTAATAAGAACCGCTGAGGCAGAGTTGGTAAACATGATTTTGAACCCTTGGAAGAAAATTGGTTTAACATTGGTTTATATTTATGAAAGTCAAACAATCTATATGAATTCCAGCTGATATTGGCGCAACACCATTTGGTTTGAATTCACTGGGTGGCCTAGCTGGTCTTGAAAGTTTGGGGCTTGGACAAAGTACATTTATGGATTTGCAGGTAATCTTTAATTTGGCACTTGTATATTCTCAGGAGTAAAGTTCTTTGAGATTTTCAACCTACTATTTTAGTATTTAAACTGGAATTGTTAAATGGAATACTGTGAAAGTAATATTGTTAGGGAATAAATATGTTTTTTGTTATCAAGTATTATATTAGTCATAATATCATAAGCTCTCAATCATGTATTTAAAATAGTAGTCATCTCCTGATAGCAATGAATTCTATTCAAATTGAAAACATTTTGTATACAAAACTAAACCTTGATTGTTAATTATTTTCCCCTTGACCTTTGATTTCTATACAATGTCTTTATTCTAAGAATAGTAGAACTATCAGTAAATACATTGAAACAAGAATACACTAGATATGTGAACAACCAAATCCATGTTAATTTTATATGTCCATTTTCATAGTTTTAATTCACTAATGCATTTTCCGCGGTTTCCCTCACGTCATTGTAGAGTTATGTTCCATCTTTTTACTTACTAACTTAATAGCTAAATACTAATTTTCATCATCATCATCTTTAAAAATGACAGATTTTCATATAAACTGACATCCCTTGTTTTACCACCTAGGAGGTTGAATTTCCAAAAATCCTTTCTTATTGCTCACCTACAGTGTAAATGGAACCTGTAAGCAAATTTTCATGGTCCTAGCCCTCAATAGTTTGGACTGTGCGTTGATATGTGATATAACTGACTGTCAGTTAGTTATCCTTCTATCTATACAATTAATACATTTAAAGTGTCTGTCTGTAGTGTCAAAATAACAGCTTTTTACTAAATACATATTATGAAAGTACATATAACAAAAACCCATTTTTAAAGTTTTTGTCTGTCTGTCTGTTTGTTTGTTCCGGTAATCTCCGAAACGGTTGGACCAATTTTAACGAGACTTTCACCGGTAGATAACTGATGTTACAAGGAGTAACTTAGGCTACTTTTATTTTAGAAAAAGAATTAGGGTTTCAAAAAACTGGTCATGGTGAATCAATTCGAACGCTTAAATGGCTTACGCTGAGTAAACCATAAGAGATTATCAAATTAATGTACATCATAATTGTAGACATTAAAAATACCTACAAAAAAGTCAGTGAGAATATAAGTCTATCTTCTAAGGACCACCCACAATAAGAATCTTTGTCTTTAAAATAACCGGGAACGCAGGAGCAAGAATCGCGCGTGTGCCCGATCGTTGGCTTTCTGTATTTACTTACAATTGTAGGATAAAAAGAAACAAAAATACTTTAAGTACAAATAAAGTCATCCTTTGTCTGCTTTTCTCTACAATTAGAGAATTCGATTTCGGCCTTTTTTTGTGTTCCTGGGATATCGGGATTGTAGACAGTTAATGAAAAGTCAAAGTACTATAAAAAAACTGCTTTTTAATGATTTTTTTATTCCCAAAATAATTAAATGTTCATAAAATAATCAGTTAAATAAGTATGTAGTTAAAATTCAGCTTAAATCTCATAAAATAAACAAAAAACTTCTGTCTAGAACCCTTTAAACTCTTAAAACAAATATCAATTTAATTAGACTTCAAATTCCGTAATAACATACGTATTTTCTTTACACAGATCAATATCGATCATTAAAATAAAATAACCAGATATGGTTACATTTAAGTCTTGTCAGACAAAGTAAGTTAAACAAAATCAAACCATTTCATACTTAACCTTAAAATAAACCAAGTACTTCTGCCTATTATAACATTTAAAATTAACACATTAAACTTAAAAAAAAAACTTAATCAGACTTAAGTTCCCGTAAAATGCTTGTTTCTCTACAGAGATCAGTATTTACTTTAATAAATTAAATGGACCAGATATGGTTTAAAATACAGTATAAACTCTTTATAACGTTAGCCTTTATAACGATAAACTCCCTATAACGTTGAAATGAGCCCAACTTGGTTGGTTTGCGTTAAAACCCACATATTGAAACACTCTTTATAGCGATACGCCATTCTCTATTACGAAGAAATGTGTAGGAAGACGATTCCACCACATATGTAGATATGAATAGAATACATAAAATAATACAAAACAAGTACTGGCATAGCAAAAAATGTCAGACAAAGTTATCAGACTATATGTGTAAACAATAATTTATAAGCATTTATTATCTATGACATGCATATTAAAAATTGTTGTTAATTTGGTTGTTTTTTTGTTCACTCCATATAACGACAAAAAATGCTCAGTCCCTTGAGTTTCGTTATAAAGAGTTTACACTGTAGTTAGATACTTTACCTACGTCTTATTTGTATTGCAAAAATAAAATCTATGAAAATTCCAATAATAATGTTTCCCATATTTCAACTCCCGAGTCCAGTCCGCTCAAACGCAAACTAATGAAATCATCTGGATGATTGACAAAATGTCAAGTAGTATGCAATAATTTAATATCAATTTTTAATTTTTTTGTTAATCCCGTAAATCCCAGGATTTGTCAAATGCAATCCCGAAATTTTCGGGACCGGAATACGACCGAGATCCTCTATGTTCTTATATTGATATTTGAAAATATGTTTAATTTATGACTTAATACAATATTTACAGGCAAGGATGCAGCAGGAACTCCTCTCCAATCCCGACATGTTGAGACAAGTACTTGATAATCCACTAGTCCAGCAAATGATGAATGACCCAGATAACATGCGTACACTTATAACATCAAACCCCCAAATGCAAGACTTGATGTCGGTAAGTTGATAATTAATATATTTGGATACATTTTCATAGCAATGTCATAATAATATTAGGTCCCTTACATATGAAATTAGTGTTTTAATATGATAAAAGTAAAACGTAAAAAATATTATAAAATTATACATTTAATGTATCGAAGTATGTACCATTATAATCTATGCACTTTCGCCATTTTATAGATAGTTCATTGATTCCATTGCTGAAAAAATTGTGGGACTCTTTGCAGGCTGTTTGGACAACCTCATCGGAATTGAATTTTATTCCTTGCAAGATATTGTCCAAATTCCGATAAAAGTGGTAATCTGTTGGAGAAAGGTCCGAGGAGTATGGTGGGTGTCGGAGACATTCCATCCACAGTATGACGTCTAGCGTTGTTCTGAAGCAGCAGTGAGCTAGAGAGATTGACCAGTCACGGTTGTTTAATGGTTAGAGTTTCCATCATGGTTTGCAATTGTTGACAATACAGATCTGCCGTTATCGTCTTGCCAGATCTTAGGAAGCTGTAGTGTATGATACCAGCACTGGTCCACCAATACCTTTTTCTGAGTCAACTTTCGGTTGGGACAGGATTTGGCCGGTTCTCCTGAGTTCAAACACTGTGATGAGTGTTTCCGATTGTCGTAAAGGATCCATTTTTCGTCACAAGTAACAATACGATTCAAAATTCCCTCGTTATTGTGACGGTTGAGTAATGTAATGCAGAACTCAATAGATGTTTGTTGGCGTGCTTCAGTCCATTTATGCGGTACCCATTTCTCGAGCTTTTTCACTTTTCCTGTTTGTTTCAAGTGAATTTTTTTTTATCACTCACGCCGAAGCCTGCCGCTAACTCTGACGTGCTTTGCGATGAATCCGCTTCCACAATCACCTTTAATTCTTCATTACCAACTAGGGTCTCCGGCCGTCCACGAGGTTTGTTTCGTAGGTCAAAATTTCCAGAACGAAAACGTTGGAACTAAAAACGTACCGTGTTTTCTTTTACATTAGCTTCACATACACATCATTAATCCTTCGAGCTGTGTCTACAGCTTTGATGCCACGATGGAACTCATATTCGTTTATAACGCGATATTTTAAGTTTTTCATTTTGTGAAAAAAATGATGTCAAAGAAAAATCAAATACAGAAGCCTAAATTTGAATTTAGAATTCTTAACCATACGCGAGATATTTGAGATCAAAGTGGCCAGTTCAACAAAACGCCAATTTCATATGTAAGAACCTAATATGTTTTCTCTACCGATTTAATTGTGCGATATTTATAAACACAATATCAAAGTTTTATTATTATTTAGGATATTAAGTCCAATAATGGTCATTTCGACACGCATTTACAGTTTTTTAAATGTACAGTCAGCAAGAAAATGGTGATTTACACAAAAACTTTTTCATGCCAATGCAAGCTGTTTTGTATAAGGATCAATAAACTGTATGGGACCAACTGCGGTTAGAGTACTACTAAATATGTCAGAAATCTCAAAAAAACTTTTCTCATACACTTCATAGGAAATCATAATAACTTCGATAAACTTTTGAAACGTAAATAATAAAATTAACTAAACTGAAAAACTACTATTACTACTACTCATCAGATTCAACAATAGTGAGCTTTAAGGCTGGCATGACAGCAACTACTGGAGACGGATTGTTAATCTCTCAGTGGTCACCATTATACTTATCATAAGGCATGGTGCTGTCACTCTGTCATGCTAATATATAAAAAAACATTGACTACATTACATTTAATATTGTAATTATCGCATACAAGGTCATGGGTGTTTGCTAGTTTCTCATAATTGTTGCAGAGAAACCCTGAAATCAGTCATATGCTGAATAATCCGGAGCTGTTGCGCCAAACCATGGAGTTAGCGCGAAATCCTGCTATGCTGCAGGAACTTATGCGCTCCCATGACCGAGCTCTGTCCAACCTTGAGAGCATACCTGGTATGTTTAACTTTTATCTTAAAGTATATGAGATAAATATAGGCACTATGCTAAATAGGTTTATTCAATATCATATTGCGGAAATCAAGACCATATAGAAATAATAAGTCATGGATTTGTATGGAAGGTAATGGAGTAAAGTTTGATAAGCTTCTAAGACTTTAAGAGTTTCAAATAACTATAATATTTCTTGCAGGTGGATATAACGCTTTGCAGCGTATGTACAGAGACATCCAAGAACCGATGCTGAATGTTGCTAGTAGTATGGCAGGCAATCCATTCTCAGGATTAGTGGATAATTCTGGTAAATTAAGTTTCTTTTTTTATATAGATATCTTAGGAAAATGACTGTTCCAAATTTCATGATAGACGTCTACTATAAAGGACACTGCTCATGAATATGGCATAAAAAAATCTGTCTTGTTTATATGTCCGGATATAATTTATAAACATATTTATCGATTTTTATGAAATTTTGTACATCGGAAGTATACGTCATTTCTTCATTTAAATAGGCTATAAGAATTGTCATTAATGAGTACAAATAAAATTACAAGACGAAAATAATTTATGTATATTTATATAAATATGTGGGATGTGTGTTGGTGTGTTCAGAATAAAGAAAGCTTCATATTCACTTTTTTTAATCTTTTATAAATCTTTACAATTAATCTTCATAGAAAATTTATTGACATCCTTCACCCATTACAGTTCTGCTGTCTTGCCAGACTATTATTAACTTAAACCTTACTTCTAAAATGTTGCCGCGCTATGACGCCCTATTATCCCACATATATATTATTTAAATATATGTATAATATATTTTATTCATTAGAGCCTTAGAATTTTATATTTATCATGGCAGACGTTATTACTGAGTACACACATCAGCAGACAACAAAATCTAAACTACTGTCTGAGCAGATGTATGTACTTAACGCATTCTGTTTTACATTTATTTAATCTGCGTGTAATTTAATTTATTGTTTATGTAATAAAAAAATGATATTTGTATAGAAATTAACTTAATTATTTACTCCTGTGAGTGAATTGCTGTACACAAGGTGGATTTTTGTGATGGGGCAGTAAGGGTATGTGTAACTTAACCGTAGTAGCTACACAAAAACATACTGAGAAGGCTGTTCTCAACTGTTTAAGACATTTTGACTGGCATTTACAGCTTTTTTTTAAGTGTATACTCTGCAAGAAAATGGGCAATTTACACAAAAACTTATTTCATACCAATTGATCCTGTTAATTATAAACATAAATCGACTCTATGGGACCGACTGAGGTTAGAGTACTAAAAATGTCAAAAATGAAAAAAAAAACGTTTTTCCCATACATTTTGCAGGAAATCATATTGGCTTCAATATTTATAACCTTTTGCGAGAAAAGAGACTTCAACTTATTTTTATCTTTAATTAAACTTTAATATGGATAGTCTGAGCACTCATTTATGCTCACTGTACAATAACATATAGGTAGCCGGCCACTGTCTCTTGTACCATAATATGGTGATGTTGATAAAAAAAGTATTTTTTTTAGACGGCACCAACCCTCAACAAGGTGCGGAAAATAGACAACCGCTACCAAACCCTTGGCAGCGTGGTGGTGGGGGCGGTGGTAACACTACAGGCACTAGTGCTGGTTCAGGACCAGGGTTGATCAACACACCCGGCATGCAGTCTTTACTCCAACAAATGTCAGAGAACCCGCGTCTCGTCCAGTCCATGCTATCCGCACCGTACACAAACAATATGCTACAAGCCCTCAGTGCAGATCCAGATATGGCAGCTCAGCTAATTAATCAAGTATGTTTACATGTATTCCCATATCAACAAGGTAAATTGAAAGAAAATTCTACCACTGACTAAAAATGGAACAGGACATAGTGATAATCTATATATCTGTATACCGGAGATATACTACTAATTACTAAGATAATTGGCTGAGAATTTCATAAAAAATTTGTTGATCACACATACTTGAATAATGTTCAAATGAGATTTTAAACATGTATATTGAATAATTAGCTAAAGTGACTTATGATAGTTTGCCTCCGATATACAGATATAAATAAGGATAGCTGTGGCTTAGTCAGCTCAGTGTAATAATTGCTAAATACTAATTTTCATAAATACATCTTCAAAAATGATGGATTTTCATACAAACTTTCATTACCCTTTTCTCCTCTTTAGGGGTTAAATTTCCAAAAATACTTTGTTTTATTTTATTCTTTTACACTTTAGTAATAGGAACCCACATGCAAATTTTCACGCTCCTAGCCCCAGTGGTTTGGGCTGTGCATTCATAGTCTGTTATTCTTTTATATATAAGGAATATACTTTTTTAAGTTTCTGTGTCAGTCTTTCACTGATAGAGAGCTAACTGCTCCCTGAGTTACAATAGAGGCTATATTTTATCCTTATTACATTTTATATTGTAACTAGCTTTGTGGCTTATTTGTGGCTATATTGTGGCTTAGCCCACGCGAATCTTGTTCCCCCGCTCTCAGCTATTATAAAGACAAAAATACTTATTGTGGGTGTTCCTTAGGAGATAGATGTATACTCTCCCGGACTTTTTTGTAGGTCTTTTTAATGCCTATGATTATGTAGTACATTAATTTGCTATATCTCTTATGGATTACTCAGCATAAGCCATTTACGCGCCCGAATTGATTCACCACGACCAGCTTTTTTTAATTGTGCGGAACCCTAATTCTATTTCTAAAATAAAAGTAGCCTAAGTTACTCCCTATATTATTAGCTATCTATTAGTGAAAGTCCTGTCAAAATCGGTCGAACCGTTTCGGAGATTACCCGGACATAAAACAGAGAGACAGGCAAAAAAAAAAATGGGCTTTTTGTTACACCGTGGTGGTCGTATAATTAGAAACACTACCAATGGTCCTTGACATTATGTAAGATACTTCACCGCAATCATATATATTTTGAAATTAAACAATTAATAGGACAACAATATGTTCAAGGATTTATCATTTATTAGAAAAGCAATATAAATCCCATTACACAAGTGCAGTTTCAATATTACATTGCGGACAAACATTTAAATCAGTGTTAAGGTATCAACAATAATGGTTAGTTAACTAATTAGAAACAACAACAACAAAAAAGTATAAAAAACAATATTTTTTAAGTATTAGTAATTAGTATTGTTATTTACGAAATAGCTACCCACATCCACAGCCAACCAATAGTTATAATTAATATTTAGTGGCGTATCCCTTATTTTCAATAACAGCACTGCAAGGACGTGGCATTGATTCAATGAATTTCATACATTATTCTAGGGGGATTGAATTCCATGCTTCAACAAATACTTCATATAGTTCGTTTTGACTGGTGTTACGTTTGTTTGAGACTTTCTTTTTAACAATATACCAGAGATTTTCTGTCGGGTTTCAATCCGGACTATTTGCTGGCCAGTCTAAAACGGATATACGCTGTTCGCTAAAGAAACATTTGGCAGTATTGGCCGTGTGTTTAGGGTCATTGTCATACTGAAAGATCCAGGTTACAAGCAAATGATCGTCCGAGTAGGGGATCATTGTGTGCTCTAAGATATATTTGTATTGCCATTGATACATTGTACCTTCAATCTTCCGAACGAGTCCAACTCCACATCCAGAAAAACACCCCCAAACTTTAATGTTACCATCACCGTGCTTGACTTTACGACGACGTAAACAAACGTTTTTGACGTGTATTTATTTATAATTAAAAGCATTGTTTACAGGACGTCTAACATAGCGCTTTCCATCGGAATTTACCATATTTATTTTTGTTTCATCTGAACATAATACTTTTTTCCATTCTCGTACCGTCCAATTAACATATTTTTTAGCGAATAATAATCGCTTCTCTCGGTGTTGCTTGGTAAGAAGCGGTACCTTTCGAGAGATTCTTCCAAACAATTTAGCTTGCACTAATCTTCGGCGTATCAGTCTTGACGAGATGTTTCTCGGGTCATCAGGCGAAAAAACTTCATTTTTAATCTGGCTGGAGCCTTTTATTTGGGTCTTTTTTAGCAACACGAACGATTAGCGTATCTTCTCTCTGGGAGAGGTTTTTCTTGCCCAAGCCTTTCTAAGAAAATTTTCAACATTTCCATGTGTTTTATAATGATCAATTGCATTAAAAACTTTCTTAACAGAACAATTTAAATGCTCAGCTATTCTTCTTTACGCCCACTTATGATTTATATGTAAATTAACAATTATTTGCCTAGTTGATGCGTCACAACTTTTATTTTTGCCCATTTTGAACAAAATGAAATTCAGCTTATATTTTGAATTGCTACCAAAATAATAGAAAAAGCCAATATAGAAATGTTATTATCCAATTTAAAAAAAAACGAGCTATGGATGCTTTTTTAAATGTTTCTAATTAGGTGTCCAAGCGGCCAGTAACAGAAAATAAACTCATACATGTGTAAGACTCATTTTGTAATTAAAAGTAAGATATGTTTTATATTTCATGCATTTAATGAGTTTTTTATTTGAGTGGCTATATTATTGCATGATTATTAATTATTGAATGTGTATATTTTGTACGAACATTTGTACATTGAAGTTATACTTTCCTTATTCATAAGAAGGGTTTCTAATTATATGACCACCACTGTAGGTGTCGTGTATACTTTCATATGCATTTAGTAAAAAACTGTTATTTTGGCATTACAAACAGGCACTTTAATTTTATTTATTTTATAGATTAAAGCAAATAAAGTAGCGGCCAGTTGCTATAGATGATAGTATATTTAAAAAACCATCAAGTTGTATGTAAATATAAATGTTCTTCTTTCAGAATCCTATGTTCGCCAATAATCCTCAATTACAAGATCAGATTCGTACAATGATGCCCCAACTACTAGCCCAACTACAAAATCCTGAAATGCAACAAATGATGTCTAATCCTCAGGTAGGTACATAAGAACAATACTGATATTTTTAGATCAAATACACAGGTGATTTATGATATCTATCATAATAAGTACCAGCATAAGCACTAGAATACACCAGACTAAGCAGAATGATTGAAGCACAATTTTTATGTAATAAAAATATAAATATATTGCTGCAAATATATTAGGTCGGGGAAAAAGTGTTTTCGCATAACGTAGGTATAAACTTGTTATAAAATTTCTTTAGCTGTACTATTTGTATCTGGCTGGTTTTGGTCACAATAAAATTATATAAAAAAAGTTGTTTCCCGGTAATGATTGAATCTAATGAAGAAATTCGATACATTTTAAAATATGATTACAAAAAAGGCAACTTAAGCAGCGAAAAAAATTTGTGATGTTATGGACCTAATGCAGTGTCAGTAAGAGTAGCACAAAGTTGGTTCAAAAGTTTTCAGTCCAGAAATTTTGATGTTAAAGATGCACCTTGCTCTGGTCGTCCTGTTACGAATAAAATGAACGCCATTTTTGAAAAAGTGGAGCAAGATCGGCATATCAGTAGTTACGATGTAGCTGAAGAACTTTACCAAAAAGCTCGATATTTGGGTGCCACACGAGCTCACTGAAAGAAACCTAATGAACCGTGTACTCATTTGAGATTCATTATTGAGACGTAATGAAACCAAGCCGTTTTTGAAGAGATTGATAACTGGCGATGAAAAGTGGATCATGTACTATAAGAACGTGCGAAAAACGTCGTGGTCTAAGGTCGGCCAGGCTCCACAGACTGTGGTTAAACCTGGGCTAACTCGAAATAAGGTGATGCTGTGTGTATGGTGGGACTGGAAGGGTATTGTTCATTATGAGCTTTCGAAAACCATCGATTCGGATCTACTGCCCACAACTGATGAGATTAAAGGAAGCAGTTGAGAGAAAGCGGCCGGAATTGATCAACAGGAAAGGTGTGGTCTTTTACCACGATAACGCTAGACTACACACATCTTTAGCCACTCTGCAAAACTAAGAGAGTTTGGCTGGGAGGTGTTAGTGCATCCACCATATAGCCCCGACCATGCACCTTCAGATTTTCGCCTGTTTCGGTCTCTTCAGAATTCTTTAGGTTCTGTAAGGTTAACATCAAGAGAGAACTGCCAAAACTATTTGTCGCGTTTTTTGATCAGAAGTACCAAAGTTTCTACAGCAACGTGATCATGTCTCTACCTACAAAAAGACAGAAAGTCATCGAACAAAACAGCCTATATACACTGTAAATAAACTTTTATAAAAATTGCGAAGAAAGTTTTTCCCCAACATATTATTTCAAATTGTTTTTATTAGTACATATATGCAACTATGCATCTACGCTAGCTTTAAATAAATTTTTTTATTCACATGCATCTTGCACATGCACTTGTCTTAATCGGCTCCAGGTTCTATCTCAGTACCTCCTCAAATATTCAATTATACTCCATTTTTTAATTCCGTGGAGTAAATTGCCTATTACTAATGACAAACTTGAAAATATTGTTGCCACATTAATTTAAGATTGTAACTACTGAATTGATGATTTTTATTAATTAATTCAAATGTTTTGTATTTTATTTGTAATTTTTTGTAATTTATTATTATCATTTCACAATTTAGAAGACTATAAAATATACATAATTATGGCAAATTAATCACAAAAACCAAAAAAAATTAAGAATGTTTTTCTGTCTACTTTATTTGGCCTACTTCTTTGGCGGGTTCAATGTTTTTTCAATTTCAGAAAAACTTTACAATAGGCATAATAAATAATTCTCGTACACTTTTAGATTACCTTAATTTGTTGGACATAACTTTTTTTATATCCGCTTAAATAGCAACAGGTGAAATGCCATTTTATTTCACGACTAAAAAAACGGACTTTATTGTGTTTACCTTACTACATTTCTGTATCCTATATATTGACAATGAAATTAATATCCAACTTTCATACTGATAGAAATCTGGTAACGTAATGATTGGGTAGTAATAGTTAATAACTCGACCATTGCTTCAATGAAATAAATAAAGGTATATTATGTTAATAGGTCCTTACATATGAAATTGGCGTTTTGTACGGGAGGAATATAAAGTCAATCTTTTTTTTGTAAAATATATTTAATTAACCAAATAATGCACCGTTGTTATCTATGCACTTTTGCCACCTCATAGGTAGTTAATTGATCCCTTTACTAAAAAAACCATGGGGGCGAGAATCAATAAACTCTTTGAAGGCGGGTTGGACTGCCGCATCGGAGTTGAATTTTTTTCCTTCTAAGAAGTTGTCCAAATTCCGGAAAAAATGGTAATCTGTTGAAGCAAGGTCTGGGGAGTACGGTGGATGTCGCAGACATTCCAATTGTAGCTCATCTAACTTAGTGGTTGTTAGTTGTGCAGTGTCTGGTCTTGCGTTGTCGTGAAGCAGCAGTGGCCTAGAGCGATTGACCAATCCCGGTTGTTTAGCAGCTAGTTCTTCCTTCTTGGTTTGCAGTTGCTGACAATAGATATCTGCCGTAATCGATTGGCCAGATTTTAGAAAGCTGTAGTGAACGACACTGGTGCTAGTCCACCAAATACTCACAAATAACTTTTTCTGAGTCAATTTTCGTTTAGTGCAGGATTTGGCTGGGTCTCCAGGGTTCAGCCATTGCGACGAGCGCTTCCGATTATCGTACAGTATCCACTTTTCATCACAAGTAATGACTCGATTTAAAATCCCTTCATTATTGTGTCGGTTGAGCAAAGTAACACAGCAGTCGACGCCTGTTTGCAAGTTCGTTTCACTCAATTCATGAGGTACCCATCGTTCAAGTTTTTTTACTTTCCCGATTTGCTTCAAGTGGATTAACATAGTTTTATCACTTACCCCGAAGCCTGCAGCTATCTATGAAGTGCTTCGTGATGGATCCTCTTCCAAAATAGCCTTTGATTCTTCATTTTCTACTTTGGGTTCCGGCCGTCCACGGGGGGGTTGGTTCTGAAGGTCGAAACTTCCAGAACGAAAACGTTGAAACCAAAAATGTACCGTGCTTTCTTTTGCGACACCAGCGCCGTACACATCATTAATCCTTCGAGCTGTTTCTGCAGCACTGGTGCCACGGTAGAACTCGTACTCGTAAATATAGCGATATTTAATGTTTTTCATTGTGCGGTAATAAGCGACGCCAAAGAAAAAAATAATGAGGAAAAAATAAATGAATGACTGTTTTCAAAACTCAAATGTACCAGCTAAATGAATTTATAAATTTGAATTTGGAATTCTTAACCAAAGAGGAGATATTTCAGATCAAAGTGGTCAGTACGACAAAACGCTAATTTCATATGTAAGGACCTAATATAAGCTGGAATCAGTCAAGTTGTTTAGAAATTATAGAATGACTAATAGATTCACACAAGGTTTTATATATAAGAATTTCTGTCTATAAATCATTCAATTTGTTTTCAGGCCCTCAATGCACTCCTTCAAATTCAGCAAGGCATGGAGCAACTGCGTGCTGCAGCTCCGAGCCTCGTTAATACATTAGGTATGGGCGTGGCCGGTGCTACAGCTGCTCCGGATACCGCTCCGCCTGCCCCTGCTGCAACGTCCACCCCCGCTACTGCTGCTGCTGCTGCTGATGGTGCCAATCCCGCTCAACCCAGGCAACAACAGAACTCTGAGATCTTCTCACAGGTACTTGAGTCTTTTACGAATATTAATGACCGACCGGAGATGCAGTTTCGGTTTCGGCCACGACGAAACTTAGTGTTCGTGAATTATCGCGCGTCATTAATTTGTATTAGTTAGTGACTAGTGTCAAAAAATTAGAAAATTAATTGAACGCTGTTTTAAATGCCGTTGTACAATAAATTTATTAGTTTATATTTTATTTCGAAACAATATACTATTTACGTAATTCCTTTTTTTTTAAATCGTTATAGGTTTAGCGTTGTGCATCTGCCGGAATACACCTATTGGTACTTGGCGACAGATTTTCAACTTGAGGGTGGTAGCTAGCCAGGAGGTTATTAGAAAAAACTCTTCCACCATGCTATGGTTCAATCACGATATTTTCCTTCACCGAAAGCTCAGGCTCATTGCAGGGATTCGAACTCACGTTGATTGGTGTGAGTCCGTACACACTACCAACTGAACTATCATTGCTTTACTGCCACAACACGCAACAAAGAATATTAACTGGAAGGATTAATCTTGTTGTTTGGCTTAAGGTATTGTATAATTCAATCTGGAACAGATTGTGATCGCAATTGTTTTTATAGTTTTTTTTTTAACCAACTGCGAAAAAAGAGGTTAATTTTTTGAGCGTATGTATGTATATATGTGTGTATGTATGTCTATTTCTATGGCAGGCTCTGTGCCTAAATGGCTTGATGGATTTCTGCATACGAGTTGTCGTTAGATTCGTCTTAATTGTGGGACTAACATTGGCTGTATATTAAGTATGAGTCAAATAAACAGATGAAATAGAAAAATATACTTTTTTGTTGCAATAAGGATTTTTGTTTCCCTTTTAATATGTTAGCCTGTTGTTATAAAGTTTACTTCAATAGGCTATTTCACTTCTTTTAAAGTAGTTCTTAAATGATTAATTATTGTCCGATTAGTGAAAAAAATATTACCATATTTTTTAGGACTATTAAAACTGCAAAATTTGGTTTTAAAAGCTTACTTTTCGTAAGTAGGCTAAAATGCTGTCAGCCATATTAGTCTATATATTTTGTCTGCTGTGACGTCATAAGGGTCGAAAACAAACATTAGATATTTAGCAAAGGATCATCATTGTAAAAATCTCGATACTTTTTATATCAATGTCACAGCACAGACTACATAGCGGAGTTCTTGGCGGAATCTTGAAATGACAAGTTGTGGTTTTTATTTCTAATTCATTAACTTCGGTTTTTGACTATATTATGTAAAATTAGTTGTGTTTTGCGTGATATACTTTAGTTAGTGTTTTTAAGTGGATTGTAAATATAAACTGAAAGCAATTATTATGAAATGTCACAAAAACTCCCTAGATCATTCTAATAAGGGAGCCACCATCTTGTCAGATGCCACTTTAAATACAAAATACCTACTACTACGAAGGCCTAAAAACATTGACACTGGCACGTACTTATTGCGGCGCCAAAACAAGAAGAAGAAGACTACATGGCGAATTTTACTCGATAAGATCTGACATGAAATTTGCTTAATCCTATGACGTCAAATGACCAACAGCTTTTTCAGAGTACAATTTTTTAATTTTTTTTATTGATAACTTGTAGCCATCTTACACTTTTAATAAATGAAATCGAAAAATATTGGTTGCTTAAGTCAAATACTGCAGAAAATATTTATTTATTGCTCCAAACTACAGAAAATATTGCGCCAAATTTGATATGGTTCTTGTAACAAATTGATTTAAATCATTATCATGTTATTAATTATATTTATTTAGCTCTAAAAAAGTATTGTTAAATGTGTAATCAATTTCCAATTTTTGTTATGCTGCATCTCTAAAATAAACATTTGACATGTGTCATTCAAGCCTTCTTATGAGGAACGAAGTATATTTACACTATTTGTACAACTAATTAATTATATCAGGAAAACGTGGAAAATTTCGTGTATTCTAATTGTAAACCGATTACCTTATATTAAAACAAAATATAATAATAATAGATGAAAATCATTTAATGCAGACAATAATTTTATATCGATGTTATTGTTTTTTCTTTTTTAATTCAGTTTATGCAACGAATGATGTCCGCAATGTCAAATAACCAAGCAAACGCCCAACAGCCGCCAGAGCAACGCTACTCGCAACAGTTAGAACAACTTGCTGCTATGGGATTCCTTAACAGGGATGCTAATCTGCAAGGTGATCTACTTTATTATACACTTGAAACTTCAAGGTATTTGTAGAAAAGTACTAGGAGTGATATGGAACTCCATAATCATGACGATATCCCATATATAAATAAATGTTTCGAATAATTTCCAACAGAGAGTCAAATTTAGATTTAGTTACTCATATTAAATCTAAGGAATCAAATAAGACAATGTAGGGATACCATAAATTACTTAAAATTTAACTAAGATTTATCCATACTATAATATTTTAAATGGGGTACACGGACAGGTAAAAAAGGTTGCTGTTTCAGATTTTAGTAATTTTTGTTTATATTACACCTAGATGTGTCCTCGATCCAGATATAATATACTTTTACAATATAAGGTCCGGTTCAGAAGTTAAATAAAACGCTCAATAGATGAAGTATACATTACACAGCATAATTAATTTTATTCTATGTTTTTAAAACTGAATAATGCCATTAGAAGTAGCATATACCTGCCGGTTACTCAAAACTTCATAGTCCTGTAACTCGTAAACCAGACATTATACTGTAAAACATTTTGTATCTGCATCGAGGACATATCTAGGTATAATATAATCAAAAATTACTAAAATCTGAAACAGCAACATTTTTTACCTGTTTGCTTCGCGTGGAATACCCCAAATGTGAAAGTAACTCTGTACGTTTTCATGCCTAAACCGCTGAACTAATTTCGATGAATTTTGGTATAGAGATAAATTGTACCTTGAAGAAGGTCATGGGATAGTTGACCCGCGGGCACAGTTTGTCTTAAATAGTTTACCTACAATTGTTCAAATACGTCTTACTTTCCTTGTAAATACAATCTTTTGAAAAATGTTAATTATCTGAAATAATTTCATATCCTTATCTAACCCAAAACCGATTAAATATTCTTGAATGTCGATTTTCAATTCCGAAATCTCGTAACAGTAACATCCCTGAAATGAAAAAATATCACAAACTCGCCTATTTTGTACAATATAAAATTTATTTCTTCAAAAATCAATTAGTAATTTACAATTGTACTAATTTATTGTATGTGATTCTTGTGATCGACTACTTATTAAGTGTCTGGTGATGATGGTATGATTGTTTACAGCTCTAATCGCAACTTTCGGCGACGTGAACGCAGCAGTGGAGAGGCTATTGGCCCTCGGGCAACTCTCTATGAGCTAACACTGACGCGCCCACCACACGTCATCCGTTGCGGCTACCGCATGCTTACACCAACTACATTGCTTTTACTGTCTTACATTGTATTACTTTTGCCTAAACTACATGTTTACGTTGTATTAATAGACAAATTATCTATATTTAAAAAAATGTATCTATTGTCAAAAGACATACGTTTTATTATTGAATATAGCATTTCTGTAATTATTATTTTGGTATGTAATTAATTTTAAACAATTTATTTGACTGTCATTAAAACTAAAAAAAAGTCTGTCAATGCTACTTTGTAATATTGTGCAGTGTGTAGAAATATAGCACGTCTAAAGGTATTGACTATATATTATATCTACTCGAAATTTACGTAATGCAAGATATATATTATAATATGTACCTAAATGGCTAACAGATAAGTTTAAAAAAATTATTAAATGCCCTACTGTGAACTTCAGTTCAGTCTACACTATTGGAATTAACCCTGAAAATAAGTACATTGTGATTGTGTTAATTTCATATTTTTTCCTTTAAAAAAGTTATTTATGAACATACTGCAAATACCTTAAACGAATATGGTAACGTGTATTGAGGGTCATTCAGTACATTTTTTTGTTTTCCTTCGAGTGGTGTAAGTAATTAAAATGTTTATGTTAATTAGTAAAAGTATCTTCAATGACCGTGATGTGGGTCAAGGTTTCTACGTTGAACTATATATATTAAACTCATTCCTTCTCTTTTTTAGGTATTAAAAAAATGTTGTTTCTATGTAATAAATAAACAGGCATTTTTCTTGCAAAAATGAAAAACAAATCTTTGCTTATAACTATTCTTGTATAGAAATATCGTTTTTCTTTTACAATTTAATATAATAATGTTTTCTTGTTATTATTTTTAACGTTTAGATTCACGTGCTTGCGTATATACTACGTACAATTTAATATTTATGTAAATAGTTTTGCTTAGCCACGAAATTAATGATAACTTCAAACTTCACCCAATACAATCTTATCTGTGTCTTGTTTGTTTGGATTATAATTAATCATTTTACACTTTAGAAGTTCGTGATATCTATTTTATTGCTAAAACAATTATTTTTAAATTGCAATTACAAATGAAGTAGTAGGTACACATGAAGTGTTATTATGTTTAAAGCAGTAAAGACTCAATTAGATGAAAACAGTTGAGGTAAAGTAATATTAAAGGGATATACATAATATGTATTTGGAGTTTGGGCTTTAAGGCACTCGTCTGTCGTCTTTGAACTTTCAGGTGTTTTATAATATTAGTATTTAATATTATTGTGGTGGTAAAACTATTTCAAAGTTTTGTTTTGTAGTGACTTATAGTAGATCCAGTTGTAAAAAGTATGAAAGAGTGTAATTGCTCAGGTTTGTTATAAGGGTGTTTAAAAATGCTGGTAACAAATTCATGGTACTTGATAAAGTCGAATGATCACAGATGCACGTTCATTTTCGTCAATACAATTTTGATTGAACTGCCTATTAGAATTTGAAATTATTCTGAATACCTACTGGTTTTGATTAGAATTAATTTTTACTTTTTTTAATAATTAAGAACCATTAAAATACACGTAATAATAATAACTTTTAATACTTTTGTCTTCATATTTTCAACAAACATGTATTCTGTGATTTATTTAGACTACTAGAATTGTCAGAATTCATATGAATCTGGGTGTTACAATATTATTATGTGACAGATTGCAATTATTATAAATAAATATTAAATAAAAGTAGTTTTATTTCATCTCCCCCCACCTTAAAAAAAACTATAAATAGTAACTATAAATTCGTATAATAAATAGGTTAGTGATACTGGATTACACTAAACGTCTTTTATCATTTATTTTTTTGTTCGCTTTGTATACGGAATACCGTCGGTATTGTGGTGACCCTGCGGTTGCCCGTCGCTAATTAATTAAAGATAAAAATGCTTATTATTTTATTCGTGCGGAACAACGATATTATAAAAGGCATACTTATAATAGCAAAGAGCAAAGAAAGAATAGGATTTCCAATTTGAAATTCCGTGAGCTTTGCGCAGATATTCGTTTATCATCTATAGTACTACTAGACTAGTATAATAAAGTGGAAAAGCTTGTTTGCTTGTTTGTTTAAACACTCTAATCTCTGGAACTACGGGTCGGATTTGAAAAATTATTTTTGTATATGATAACCAGACTCGCGAAGAACAATATAGGCTATATAAGATTAGGCTACAA
Source organism: Saturnia japonica (assembly GCA_033032175.1). NCBI lineage: Eukaryota > Metazoa > Arthropoda > Insecta > Lepidoptera > Saturniidae > Saturnia > Saturnia japonica. The sequence goes on along the minus strand of CM065321.1, from coordinate 7,538,301 downwards.
CTCAGATAGCCTTATTATTGGTTATTATTACGTTAGTCAGAAGTCTAGGCTCTCCCGAACTGCTTTAACCGCGTGCGCTGGCGTAATCGTTAATTATACGGAAATACAGTGTTTTACAACAATATTGATCCTTAGTATATCTAAAAAAGGTCAACGATAGCATATGCCTATCTCTTATACATGAGCCACATTAAGGTACTCTGTGACAAAGATTTGTTGAAAATTAAAAAGCATTAAAAAAAATTGTGTGCAATTCACACGCGGTAGAAGTGAAACCTTCACATGTATTTTTTTTTGTAATTCAGAAAATGATGAAATGCACACTAATTTCAAGTTTATGAAAATGTACATAAGTACTCACAATCATTATTCACAATATCATTTTCAATGAATGCACATTTTTTTTCTTTTTCTTTCTGACTATACTGTTAGCCTTAGGGGCCCTATTCAAATAGAGCCGCTGGTGGCTTTTACGGCTTCACCGAACTTGAGGGCGAGCGCTTAGGTCACTCAGCCGCGAAAGTTTTGGACAACTCGCGCACAAGGGTGCCAAAGTGGCCGGACCTCGGTTTGGGCGGTTGTCGCGATTACAATGAAATCGCGATCTGACTAATTCCCTATCCGTAAATTCGAGCTAAACTAACTTATACAAATATATATGTTCCTTCCTCCTGGGAGGAAGGAAGGAACATGTGTATATGTATTTAGTAGTCTGAAATATGATCTACACTGACTACCGTAAAAAAAAAGGTCCTTACAGAACCTATGTGCCTGTTGTACATATGTGTTTAATGTTTGTTTGTGAGTAGCTAAGTGTTGCACGTATAGTGTCAGTTCTATCACGCGGGCGGCTGCCTGACTCAAGGGTTTCACACCGAGGAACAAAATCATAATCAAAATAATCTTTATTCAATTTAGGCCCTAAGAAGGCACTTGCTTGAGGTGCCGCTAGAGAGGGTGGGTGGAAGACTTCGAGAGATTCGAGTTTCTTCGGTATCCCCTCTATCTTGAAGGGCATCGCGGCGCTTTAAGAGGGATTTATGGCTATTCGCCAGTCGTTAAACCACTCCCCGAGAGTGGTCACGGTGCGTTGGACCTGGACTCTACGTTTGAGGTAGAATCTGTTCCTTTTAGATGCGTATATGACTATGGTCAACGTATATAGACCTACCTTGACCTCGGGGAGACTAAGTAGGTCACTGACGTACAGATAAAAGAGGCTAGTAGCCATGATAGAACCTTGGGGAACGCCTGAGCGTATGGGGCGGGGTGTTGATAGCTCACCTTCCACTCTGTAGCGAAAGGTGCGATCTGTGAGGTATTCACGGATTATTTTAACTAATCTATCGGGGATTTCATGACAGTACAAAATGTAAACTAATCCTTCGTGCCAGACCTTATCAAAGGCCTTGGCAATGTCAAAAAAGACTGCAAGTGTACGGCGAGCTTTACGTAACTTAGAGAAGTTCAACGTGATGTGCTCCGTGAGGCGGTGTACTTGATGAGTGTGTAGCTGCTACCAAGCTAAATATTATCAATCACAAATACGATCTCATCCTTGCGTTAAGCACATGCGAACCACCGCATTGAGGAAGCGCTCCACAGGATGCCACCCGGAAGACTAGCGCCGATACTTCGTCTTCACAATAGCGCAACATTAATAACGTAATAAATAACGAAAGGGATCGGCCGAGAACAATACCCCAAGCGGACGCTCCTCGGCACCATGGCGCTCGACCCGCTACCGCATCTGTTGGGCTACGACATCTATTGTCCACACTGCATTGACCACACGCAAGCAAGGAACAAGGGACCGGATTCTCCCACTCTGACAGACACATATGTTCGGTTATAAAGACCCGAACATTTTAGTAACAAATACAGGGGGTTCCGATTTGGTCTTGGTTGCGAACGGACGTGTCTCCGTTTGTGCTCTCGATCATCACGTGACCATACTATTGCGATCGTATCTTTGAAATTTTATTTCAAATATATTCTCGCAATATTCATCGTACATCAACAAGTGTCGAACGCTCGCGGTAAACCGCACTTTTCGGTGCGACTTGCTGTTTTTTTTTTTTCGAAAATCCACTGTTTTGTGGTCACTCACTGGATACCTGACGGTGCTAACTAAAGTGAGTGGGGCGTGACCCGAGCAGCCCGCTGGTTGTCTCCTTCAGAGGCAAACAGCCAGACTCGGACGGGCCTGGGAATCTAGGCCTTTGCGGTTATCGCATAGTCTTGCCCCAGGTGTCTCCTGCCAGACCCTCCGATCCTGCACACTCCATCCCCGGGAACCTGTTTGGGCCCAGCCCGGTTTAATTACCGGTCTGCGTCCTCAGTCCCGGGCTTGCTAGGGTTCCTCAGGGCCGATAGGTTCTTCCTGTGTGTCATTGCACCTTGACCACAGGACTCTTGCCCGACTCGGATAGTCGTATTTAATTTTTGGCGCACCCCCCTGCCCCTAAGGCAGGGAGGCCTCAATTAAAAACATGTCCCAAACCCCACCCAATGCCGCCGAGATGGCAAAAAATATGCAAGACCTGGTTGCTTGCATTCGCGATCAACAGGACAGAATACAAGCGATGGAACTCGCACACCAAAAATATCGGAACTTTATGTTCGTGCGATACCCTACGGCCGAAGACGAGTTTTTCGACTCGTTGACGAAAACTCCGAGTGTGCGTCGCACCGCTGCGACCACAGCCACGTCGCACCGCTGCGACCACAGCCAATAAGGGGGCCGCTTATGCGAGCGGTGCGCCCTCTGCCGGGACAGCCGGGCCGACTGGCGCCGCGCCAGTATCCGCCGCGCCTCCACGTGTCGCGTCGTGGAGAGACGCAGGCAGCGTCGCGCGTCCGTCCGCCGGGACCAATCAGGGGGCCGCTTCTACGAGCGATGCGCCCTCTGTCGTAAATGTCGCAACCGTCAAGCCGACTGACGCGGCACCCGTCGGCGCCGCGCCGGTAGGCGCCGCGCCTCCACGCGTTTCGTCGTGGAGAGACGTAGGTAGCGTCGCGCGTCCACCCGTTGCGTCATCCGGGGCCGTGGCCACGCCCCCAGTCCCGATTAGCCATTCGCGCGGGTCAAGCCCCGCCTCCGTTAGGCGAGGGCCGCGTAATTCGCGGTCCCAATCTAGGTCGGCTAAAAATAGCCCGTACGTCCGTCCCGCGTGATCCACAGAAACCGCGGTCAAAACCACCAATTCCTTTTCGGCCCTTCCGGTCGAATTAGACTCGCCCGCGAGCCCGGATCCGTCTCCGGAGATGTTAGAATTAGTCCATCTGCGCAACCGTCTCGCGCAACAAAAACCGTGAAAACGGTCAGTGGCGCCGTCGCCTCCGCGACCTCCGCGCTCCCCGCACCCTCTGTCGGGAAAAAAGAGCGCCCCCCACCTCCTATTATCGTCCGGGACAAAGCGGCCTGGACGAGTCTCGTAAATGAGTTGCGCAGGCTTAACCTGCCATACCACAAAGCCCGAAATACCCTTAATGGTATTTCCGTTACGGTGAGTTCGTCGGATACTCACCGTAAATTCACTGCCCTCCTCCGGGAGAGAGGGCTTCAATTTTTCACTTACTCCCTTGCGGAGGAGCGCTTCCTCCGCGTGGTGATCCGCCGTATTCCGGTGGAAGTCAGCCCCGCGGAGGTGTGCTCCTCGCTCGCGGAGCAAGATTATCCTATCAGAGAGGTACATAGAATGTACAACAAGGAGAAGCGGCCTCTACAAATGGTAGTGGCCATTCTAGACCTTTCCCCCGAGGGAAAGGCAATCTTTCAATTGGAAAATGTATGCGGGCTCTCCGGCGTCACCATCGAGCCCCCATACAAAACCCACATGCCTTCGCAGTGTCACAACTGCCAGCTCTACGGGCACGCCGCCCGTAACTGCCATCTTCGTCCGCGGTGCGTCAAGTGCCGAGAGGACCACCCGAATAGGGAGTGCACGCGCGAGCGTGACTCCACCACCCCCCCGAGCTGCGTACTGTACGAAGGGGAGGGGCACCCTGCGAACTATCGCGGTTGCCCCAAAGCTCCGCGCACTACGCGGCCTCGGCACCAGAGGCAGGCGGCCCCCCGGGCGGCGCCTCCCACCTCAGCCCCCCGAGCGCAACCCTGCTGGCGCCAGGGGAATTTCCTGCGCTTCCAGTCCCTCGCCAGATCCCGGCCGCCGCCGGCCCTCCCGCGCCTCGCGGTCAATCACAACCCGTGCGTTCGGCTCCGAACGCATGGGGGCCCCGTCGCCCTAATCCACAGCCTCGTATGGCGATGGATAATTCCGCGCCCCGCGCTCCCTCCAACGTTGCGAGCAACGATATCATGATCTTGCTCCTTCGTGAACACGGCATTCAGGAGGTCATTGACTACAATGACCACCTAGAGCATTACGGTCTCGTCAAGACCATATGCGCTTTCCCCCGCCTCGTTGAGACGTTACACCGTCTCGACTCCGAAACACGCGACCACCCGGCATAAACACCGGCCGCGCAAAAAGTTTTATTCTCGTATGTACAATAAAATATATCGATTCGTCTCTCCAAATAGAGCGTGACAGCGCCCACGCCCGCGTAACCACCGTTCTCTCCGCAGAGGACGGGCGGTCAAATTCGCTCCCGCACACACTCCATACGTTCACCCTCTTTAGCGGGTGATCCAAGCCTAGGTCCGTTCTTCGGTATGAAACCCTTGGGTCAGGCATCCGCCCGCGCGATACAAGTGACACTATACGTGCAGCACTTAGTTACCCACATACAACATTACACACGTATGAACAAACACACGTGCACACCACACAGGGACACAGGTTCTGTGAGGGACCTTTTTTTTCTTTTTTTACGCTAGTTAGCGCTAGTTAGTGTAGAAAACATTTCTGATTACTGAATACACATACGCATGGTTCCTTCCTTCCTCCCAGGAGGAAGGGAACGTGCCTATGGGTATAACTTAGTTAGCTCGAATCGTAGGTGTAGGGATTCAGTTAGTTCGCGACTTATTTGCGTACGCGACGACCGCCCGAGCCGAGGTCCGGCCACTCTGGCGCCCTCGTGCGAGTCGTCCACAAAACTTTCGCGGCTGAGTGCCCTCTGCGCTCGCCCCCAAGTCCGGTGAAGCTGTAAAAGCCGCAGCGGCTTTAGGGCCCATAAGGCTAACAGTGTAGTCAGTTCTAAAAAAAAAGTAACAAATACACTTTATATTCAACCTTCTGATTGTATGTTTCATTTATACAAACTACCTAATCTTAGAGTGGCACAGTAGACCCTAAAAGTGCAAGAATGTCTAGCACGAAAACCGAACTGCTCAGGCGGATAGAGGTTTTTCTCCTCTATTACGGACTTGAGACCGTTCAGAAGGAGCCGCTCATAAATTTTATATAACGTATTAAGAAGACAGATAGGGCGGTAGCTGTCGGGAAGGGAAGCGAAGCGGGAAGCGGGAAGATAAGGAAGAAGTTACCGGGTTTCAAAGATCAAACAAATATTAAAGTAAAAGAAAAAATAGAATACTGACGTTCTACAAGGAAGTTAGCTACTAGATCGCGCTAAGGAGCTAGATTCCTAGTATTGAAAAATGAAACGTTTAGTCCTTTTAGTTTTAGCTTATCCATTGAGAGATCATAGGTTAGCGGCTTCTTGGTCTAGACGTTGAATCGTCTCTGATAGCCGGGGAAATCTCCATATGGCCTGTACGTGACCATGTACGACGACCTCTTTTTTTTTACCTACTTTGATGCATTTTGCACCTGTTTATTTGCTGTTCACGATATTTTATTTAAAATAATACGGAACAATGACAAGTAGTAAATGGTGTGGCACAGTCAGGAAGATGTTTGCGATTTGATACAATTATCATCTGCGACTGTGGCCCGTGGAATAATTGATAATGTTGATGAATGATAATGAATAGGTACCTAGCTGTTAATTGGTTGATGATGTCACCGAACTGACCGAACCGGACATAAATTCTTACATTAAAATATAATAATAAATTTAAAACTAGGGTAAATATATTAACATGGTAGAAAAATATCCTCAATTAGAAATAGATTAATACTAAGGGTAACTTAACGGCTTAAATTCTATTTAAGATTTTTAAGTTGTTCATGATTGCGTTTGTCAGTTTTAAATACGGATTTAAAGTAGTTGCTTTACTCATAAGGCTCTTTAGGTTGTAGGGCGATACCCTCAGGTTTTCACAAATGATCTCATGATCAAATCGAATTCTATCAAAACGTGGGCAATCCTCAAAAAGATGTTTAAGGGATTGTATAGTAGCATTATCACAGGGGCATGTGCCGTTATCGATTGTTTTGGACTTATGCAAGTATTGTTTGGTGTTGCGTGTCCTGTGAGTGCCTGTGTGAGTGTGAAAGTTATTGGTGTATGTTTGAATATTGTGTGCTGCTCTTGTGGCTCGCTTTGGTATCTGAATTGCCAAATGTTGTAGTTCTCTTCTCTTATGGTGTGCTTTATATAAGTAAAGTTCTGTGCAATTTCGTAGCTCTTTTTGCTGCAACATCTGCAGCTTCGTTGCCAATGATTCCTACATGGCTCCTGACCCAAACGATCTGGACACGGCCGGGATGCGAATAAATGATGTGATGTATTTGTGCAACCAAAGGGTATGTGTTACTGCGGTTCCAAATAGCTTGGATGGAAGACATGGAATCAGTGTAAATGATGGTGTGTACTATATGTTTCATATATGCTCACTTGCAGTCTTGGAGGATAGCGTAAAGTTCCGCTTGAAATACAATGCAGCTGGTATCGAAATAAAAGTATCTAGTATGTATGTGTATTTACACGATCCATCCATACTCAATGTCAGTTGCCATTGTCAATGAAAAATTTTGTGAGTGTTATCGAAACATTTGTTACTTTTAATTGTGATAAACATACAAATGCTTTAATAAGACTGTTTCAAGATATATCATTTAATGTTATTATTTATAGTTGGTGCATTATATTTGAATCAATCGTATTTTATGTGAAACTTAATTATGATGCGGATGTTGAAGTGAAAAAATATGTTAAGCTATTATATGATATTAAACATAAACATAATAAAAACAATAAATAATTCTGTGCGTTTCAGTATATTCTTTAGATTTATTTTTCTTATTCATTTTCCCAAATACTAGCTATCTAGCTATGCGTACGTATTTATAAGTAGATTCGGAACAAGATTAACAGATTGAGCTACGTTTAACATGTTGGCATTACAAACGCAAGAGTTGGTTCTCTGTTCCCTTTGTATTATACCAGAGATAAAGGTATTATACTATTTCCACTTTCTTTTTCTCGATGACAGTTCTAATTTGATAGTTGTAGTGTTGTGACCAAAGAAGTAATGATATCGGTCGCATATATTTCATCGAGTCGAGTGACAGTGACAATTTATCAGATTTTGATTAAAATAAATAAAGATTACCTTTCATTATAATTATTTCGTTTCATTGTCGAATACCTACCTATACCTACTTATTTCACAACAGCTTCGAAAATTTTGAAGAAGTTGGCATTATCAATCATGAATTAATACGTGTAACATCTTGTAATTAAATATAATATTAGTTAATAAAAAAATATCGGGTCTGTTATCGTGTTACGTTTATCGATATATCTCCATCCCTATCAGTTTCTTCGACTGGTATAACCTTGTACGTGGAATTTTTGGCGGGATCTTGAAGTGACATGTTGTGGTTGTTATTTTTAATTCATTTACTTAGGTTTTTGACCCTATATTATGTAATATTGGTGGCGTTTTGCGTGATATAGTTTGGTTTTGTGCATAAGTGAGGTGGATTATAAATATAAGCTGAAAGCATTCATTTCGAGATCCCACAAAAAAGATAGTTCTAACAAGGGAGCCACCATCTTGTTAGGCTACTGAGTCGTCATAACACTTGACAATATAATTCACTCGACAATGGCAGTAATGGTCTTCATTAAAGAGGACCGGTTCAACGGACGTTATTTCTGCAGAACGTTTTTGAACTTCTGAATAAGTTTCAAAGTTAAGTCAGTTCCACACTCTAATGGAGATATTGAAAGAATATTTAGGACAATGAATATAGTGCAAAATAAATTACGTAATTCTCTCAACATAGTCACGATTAATATGATTTTATTTATTTATTTCAGGAAATCTACAGCTCTTAAATTCTAAATTACATACATAATTAAGTTGACACATTGGCTTAGCCAAAATGATTTCAATCTTATTTCAATAAAGATATATCAATTCTATACCTCAACGAAATTATTAATTAAATATTATTTACATCAAATTGATTGTACAGGTAAGAATAGGAAGACGTCTAAACAATTCACATGTTTCAAATTATGATCTTCCTGATAACGTATTGAGGCATATTGGAAGTAACGAAAAATATAAATTAAGTATACTCCAACGATATGTGGATATCACAGAGCCACGGTCGCGGGCCGGGTCCAACTGGTTCTGGGACTCTATAAACATTTCCAATGACGACGCAGAGGGTGACGATTCGTTTGATGACTTTTAAATAATTTCTTGTCTCCATTTTTAGATGATTTTATAAATTAAATATTATTAAAATAACTACTTGATATGTTTATTTATTTTTAAATTTTTAAATTTAAATTAAATAATAATAATAAAATAAAATAAAAAATAAAAAATAAAAAAATAAAATAATAAATTTAAATTTATTTTTGTCTGGAACGAAAACGACAGGTACTTGAAATTACGGATATGTGTTTGTTAGGGTGTTAATTATTATTTGTAACGTATCTATTTAAATCCTAATTTAAAAATAGCATTTTAATCTAGCGCTTTTTTTAATCACACTTGTTTATCAAAATCTAGCGCTATTTTTGAACTGATCTGGCGCCCAACACTCAAACACTGTGCTCAAAGCTCAACATATAATAGTCTGTGAAACAGACCTAGCACTTTGCAGCAGTGTAGTCTATGCCCTCTGGTTATTAGCCATGGGTAATAACGCTTTTAGCTCATACCGTACCGTATCTATATACTGATTTTGAAAATCGATTATCGTAACTATGTTTTTTTATACCATAGATATTGCTTGATTAGACACAATTCGACTTATCTATGTACATATTTTGAAACGATGTACTGTACGCGTACGGCGTACGGTGCACACAATACAAATATGATTTTTTAACGTATTAGTTTTTACAGTACTAATATTTATGTTTTGTTGATCCATTACGTATATTACTTTAAGATAAACGAATTCATTGAATGTGCTAGAGCGGTTACTTTTAATGTTAGTGACTTTGGCAAAGGTATCTTTTTGAAATCACTACCTGTGCCCGCGTCTGCGCTTGCATACACTACAAAATTATTGTTTAGTTTTTATTTATAAATAAAGTGTAATTTTACATAAATTAAGAGAATATATAATTAACATTTTTTTTCAATTTAGACATACATATATTTCAAATTTACATAAATTTTATTTATATCAATGTCTCTTTGTGTATGCCATTAGCCTAGTGGTCCTAAGCGCGACTGCTATGCTCGAGTTCCTGGGTTCAATTCCCAGGTCAAGCAAAATGTTATTGAGTTTTTCTATAAAATTCTCAGCTGCAGCTCGGAGTTTGGCTTTGTGCCGATTAATGGCAATAGGCTCGCCCTATTACATGGGCAAAAAAACGTACTTGGCAAACTGTGGGTGTACATTAGGATACCTCTGACTAACCGTTTATGAAATACACGCGTGATGGTATTTTATGTTATGTTATGTTGTGTACGAAGTTCCTTGATTTTCTATTGAGCGCAAATATGTATAAGTATACAAATTGCTACTGCAATTGAGACGCTAACATGCAACATATAATTGTCCATGTAAAAAGCATGGTGGCCGGAGGTCAACTGTGACTTATCCAAATTTTTACGAAAATATTATTTTACAAACCATCAAAACGACAAACCCAGGCACTTAAATAACATGTCAATACTTATTCAAATATAACAGGACACTTCAAAATAAAACAAATGACATTCCTATCAACCGAGAGCCGGTTATTATAAAGACAAATATGCTTATTATGTGTGGCTTTCTAGTAGGTATTTTCCATTACGTGGTACATTAATATGATATATCACTTATGGTTTCTCAGTGTTAGTCATTTAAACACCCGAAAATAATATTTTTTCTGAATTGATTCACCATTATCATTACTACTTATTTCTTACGTTACTTTATGTAAAAAAATATATCCTACTAGCTGTACCATGTGGTTTTACCCGTGTAGGCAATTTTTTCAAATTATAATATATCTTATGTTACTGGCTGATAATGTAGCTTTATATTGGTGAAAGATTTTTTTTAAATAGTCCAGTACTTTTTCAGTTTATCCATTACAAACAAGAAATCAAATCTTTCGTCTTAGATTGGTATGGAGAACCTGGCCAGAAAACATAACTATGAATTTTAAAAAAGCATGTAAATTAGTTATGTGGTTCTCTCGTGCGAAAAGACCATAAACGGACAGATAGACAGAGACGTTGAGTTTCGTAATATGTATAGACGATGGTAGCAAACAAGCATGTGATCCGCTTGATGGTAAGCGATTACTGCAGCCTATGTAGTATGGATCCTGGTATTGATAATTTAGGTTTGGTTATGAGGCACGTCATGATATATATACAGTTTAAACACTATTATTAACACAACGCAAATTACACCTTTAAATTATTTTAACTAAACTTCAAACAAACAAAAAAAAATCTATAAAATATGAATTTCAATTTCTATGATAAAAAAACTACTTTACAAAATTATCTTTTAACTTGAAACAGATATTAAAAAGCAAAATTTAAAAAGATTGGGTGAGGTCAGGATTCGAACCTAGGACTTCGACCACAGCAGTACGTTAACGACCGCAGGGCTACGAATACGTCTGTGAAGATTATTGAAATTATGCTACTTGTAAATAATCTTACGCTTTTTTTTAATATTACGAAGGTTTTTTCAGGCTAGGGTGCTCCTCCGCAACGCCCCGGAACCTAGTCCCAAAAACAAAAGTACCTAATAATCCGAAGCCAATAATAAACAATTTCGAAACCGAAGAAATCTACTAATTAAGTTTTGTCACTTTCAGTTAATGCGGAATTCAAATATAAAAATAGAACACAAATTAGGACAACATAATATTTATGAAAAAAAAGCCGAGGGCAAAGACCAAAGGTTATAAAAAAAAACAATAAACAGCATGTTATTTATTACCTAATATGGTTTATATTGATGGTGATAATTTATTCGAACTTAAGCTTTAAAGTACTAGGCATAAGGTTAAATTTAGTAATATTAGTGTGTAATCTATAGCTATTACTCACAAATAAAACTCTCGCTCTTTTTTTTTTTTTTTTTTTTTTTTTTTTTTTTTTTTTTTTTTTTTTTTTTTTTTTTTTAGAACTGACTACACCGTTAGCTTTAGGGGCCCTAAAGCCGCTGCGGCTTTTACAGCTTCACCGGACTTGAGGGCGATCACAGAGGGCACTCAGCCGCGAAAGTTTTGTGGACGACCCGCACGAGGATGCCAAAGTGGCCGGACCTCGGCTCGGGCGGTCGCCGCGTTCGCAAATAAGTCGCGATGTAATCGAATCCCTACACCTACGATTCGAGCTAACTAATTTATACACATAGGCACGTTCCCTTCCTCCTGGGAGGAAGGAAGGAACCGTGCGTATGTGTATTCAGTAATCGGAATGTTTCTACACTAACTAGCGCTAACTCACTAGCGTAAAAAAAGAAAAAAAAAAGGTCCCTCACAGAACCTATGTACCTGTGTGGTGTGCACGTGTGTATGTTCATACGTGTGTAGTGTTGTATGTAGGTAGCTAAGTGATGCACGTACAGTGTCACTTGTATCGCGCGGGCGGTTGCCTGACCCAAGGGTTTCACTCCGAGGAACGGACCTAGGCTTGGGTTACCGCTAGAGAGGGTGGACGTGACGGGTGTGCGGGAGCGAAGTTGACCGCCCGCCCTCTGCGGAGAGAGCGGTGGTTACGCGGGCGTGGGCGCTGGCACGCTCTGTTTGGAGAGACGGATGTGTAATATTTATTCGCATTTTCGATGTGATCGTCGGGATCAATAAAAATATTGCGCGGCCGGCGTTTGCACCGGATGTCCGTGGGTACCGGAACATAAGTGGCGGCTGTTTTTTTCAACGGATTCGCGTGGTTCGACGCGGTGTCGAAATACGAACGGGAGAGCTGTTTAACGTAGGCATGTATCGAAGGAAGCTCCATATCTCTATGGAGATCTACGCTTCGAACATACCACGGGGCCCCGGTGAGACGATAGAGAAACCTATTCTGTATCGATTGTAACCGTTTGAAACTCGACTCGGACATATGTGCGAACACAGCGCAACTGTATGTCAAAATTGGTCGAATACACGTCTTGTAGAGCGTGAGCTTATGTCGCGTGGACATTTTGCTCACCGAACACAACAGAGGATGCAACCGGCCCAGGACCCACGCGGCCCTGTTCCTAACCTTACGGATGTGGGGTCTAAAAGAGAGCCTACTATCTAGGGTTACCCCTAGATATTTGGCCTCTCTTACATACGGAATCGGATTATCGTAGAGCTTAACAGGTTTAAGCTTCCACGGTATCTGTGACGAATCCGCATCGAAGAGCATCGCGGCGCTCTTCGAGGGATTGACGGCTATTCGCCACTCGTTAAACCACTTCCCGAGAGTGGTCACGGCGCGTTGGACTTTGTGTCTGAGGTCGGATCTATTCCTATCTGAGGCATATAAGACTGTATCGTCAGCGTATAGCCCTACCTCGACCTCCGGGAGTCGAGGTAGGTCACTGACGTACAGGTTAAATAGGCTAGGAGCCAGGATCGAACCTTGGGGAACGCCTGAGCGTATTGGACGGGGCGTGGACAATTCACCTTCCACTCTATAGCGGAAGGTGCGATCTGTTAGATAATCGCGAATTATTTTGATTAACCTATCGGGGACTTCAAAGCGGTACAACTTGTAAATCAATCCCTCGTGCCAGACCTTATCAAAGGCCTTGGCCACGTCGAAAAAGACCGCAAGTGTACGGCGGGGTTTATAAAGTTCAGCAAAATTAAATGCAACGTGCTCCGTGAGGCGGTGCACTTGATGAGTGCAAAAATATCTAGCACGGAAACCGAATTGCTCAGGCGGATAGAGGTCTTTCTCCTCTATTACTGGCTTGAGACGGTTCAGAAGGATCCGCTCGTAAATTTTCTCTAACGTATTTAGGAGACTGATCGGGCGATAGCTGTCGGGAAGCGACGCGCTCTTGCCGGGCTTACGGATACCTATGACTATTGCCTTTTTCCAGGCGGCTGGAAAATGGCAGTGGACTATGGCTAAATTGAAGATGCAGACCAAAAGAGCTATGAGGCGATCGGGAAGAAGTCTAAGTACTTCATTCCTGATCCCGTCAGGACCTGGTGCTTTTCTAAGCTTAAGGCTTTTTATAATGGAAAGAACCTCCTCAGACGTGACTGGGGACAGGGAGTCTGTCGCGGGGAGCTTATCCAGCTCCCGCACGCATCCATCGATACCCTCGACCCGGTCGGTGTTTGCATCGACACTGTTCGGAGAGCACTGGCTCTCCAAACAAGTGGCGAGGCACTCCGCCTTGTCGCTGCTATCGAAGGCGAGCGGTATACCGGGACCCCTCTCGAGGGGGGGCATAAGATAAGAAGCCTCTATTTTGAGGCTGTGAGCTAATTTCCAGTAAGCCAGATGCGACGGCCTTAGCCCTTCGACGAGGGCGTCCCATCTGTGACTTCTGAGTTCTAATATACGGGCTCTAACCGATCTTTGAAGTGCGCGTAAACGTGCGCGGTTTTCCTCGGTCGGATAGTGGTCGTGCGCACGAGTCGCCGCGTTCTTTTCCGTCAACAACGCCCGCACGTCGGCAGGGAGTACGAAGCGGCGATCGCTCGCCTCTTCGACCTCCCTCGAGGCCTCTCCGATGCCGGCCTGCAGGTGGTCGACCAGGGAATCGATCGCGAGATCTACATCCGCAACGGACCCCAATACGTCCGGGATCCTATCTAAGCTGGACGAGGACGGCCTGTCCGCAAGATAATGTTTTAGCTTGGCATAGTCAACCACTTGGACCGAAGGAGGGCTAGAGTCGTCTGGTTGACCTAGCTGCATGATGACCGGACGGTGGTCGGAGTCGAGCTCGTGTACGACCCGAATGAGTCGTAACCGAAGCGCGATACCTTTAATGAGGGCTACATCAAGCACTGTCGGCAAACAGTTGTCTTGAAAGTGGGTGGGAGTGGGAGGCGCTATGACATCAAAGTTTAGCACGTTCGTCAACTCTTCGAGTTTAACCCCATTTCTGGAGTCTCTCCAATTGTTAAACGAAGTGTGTCCACAATTGAGGTCACCCGCTATAATGACCGATTCACCGAGCGAAAGTAACTTTTCTAGGTCAGACCTGAGAGGCTCTTTCCTCGGCGAGAGATAAACTGAAACTAACGTTATGGACGGGTGGTCGGTCATTCCTAGTCTACACACGGATACTTCCATATTGGTAAGTATCGGAGGATCTACCGGCGTACAATATAACGATCGTTTGTAATAAATGAGAGTGCCGCCCCCGCGGCCGGCCCGGTCATTTCTTACAATATTGTAGTTCGCGATTTTTGGATCACGTTTAGCACGCTTTAAGAGCGTCTCCTGCACTAAAAGAACATCTACTTGGTGATCTTTAAGAAAGGTCGCGACGAGATCACGCTGCGGATATAAGTTCCGTGCGTTAAAAAACGAAAGATTTAACGCTTTCGGTTTAAACTTAGCCATTGAAAGGCCCTTATTTATTGTTACTCGCCTCACGGTCGAGACGTTGTAGCGTCTCTACGAGGCGGGGGAACGCGCAAGCGGTCTTGATGAGACCGAAGCGCTCCAAATGATCATTGTACTCAATGAGCTCGCGGATATCGTGCTCGCGAGTGAGCAGTATCATTAAGTCGTTACTATTAACGACAGCGTTGGCGGGCGCGCGGGACGCAGGAGCGCGGGTCGCGGGAATATCCATAGCCATAAGGGGCTGTGGATTGGGGCGACGGGAGCCCCATGCGTTCTGCGATGAACGCACGGGTTGCGGTTGCACCGCGCGGGGTTCGGAGGGGCCGGCGGCGGCCGGGAGCTGGCGCGGGACTGGCAGCGCGGGAAATTCCCCTGACGCCAGCAGGGGTTGCGCTTTAATGGCTGAGGCGGGAGGCGCCGCCCGGGGGGCCGCCTGCCTCTGTGTACGTGGCCGCGTGGTACGCGGGGCCTTGGGGCAACCACGATAATTCGCGGGATGCCCCTCCTCCCCGCATAACACGCAGCTCGGGGGGACGACGGAGTCACGCTCGCGCGTGCACTCCCGGGTGGGGTGGTCCTCTCGGCACTTTACGCACCGCGGACGAGAGTGACAGTTACGGGCAGCGTGCCCGTACAGCTGGCAGTTGTGGCACTGCGCAGGCTGGTGGTTTTTGTATGGGGGCTCCACGTTAATCCCGGAGAGCCCGCACACCGTCTCTAGCTGAAAAATGGCCTTTCCCTCGGGGGAAAGGTCCAATATGGCCACTACCATTTGTAGTGGCCGCTTATTCTTACTGTACATCCGGTGTACTTCCCGGATGGGATAACTTTGCTCCTTGAGCGAGGAGCACACCTCTGACGGGTCGAGCTCCACCGGAATGCGGCGGATGACCACTCGGAGGACGCGCTCCTCCGCGAGAGAATAGGTGTAGAATTGCAGACCTTTCTGCCGGAGGAGGGTGGTGAGTTTACGGTGAGTTTCCGAAGAACTCACCGAAATGGAAATCCCGTTGACTATGTTTCTAGCCTTGTAATACTCGAGTTTGAGTCTGCGCATCTCATTGCAGACTCCCATCCAGGCCGCCTTGTCCCGGATTATAATTGGAGGTGGGGCACGCTCTTTTTTCCCGCCGCCGGGCGCGGGGAGCTGGGAGGACGCGGGGGCGGCGGCGCCCCTGACTACTGCCTTAGCTATTACCTTAGGCGCTGGTTGAGCAGTCGGACTGCTACGCGCCGTTCGCTTACGCGACGCCACGACGGTGAAGCCGTCGTTCTCGGTATCCATCTCCGGAGATGGATCCGGACTCACGGGCGAGTCTTGTTCGACCGGAAGGGCCGAAAACGAATTTTTCGTCTTTAACGCGGTTTCCGTGGATCGCGCGGGACGGACGTACGGGCTATTTTTGGCAACCCTAGATTGTGATCGCGAATTACGCGGCCCTCGCCTAACGGAGACGGGGCTTGACCCACGCGATTGGCTATTCGGGACAGGGGGCGTGGCCGTAGGCGTGGCCACGGCCCCGGATGACGCGGCGGACGGGCGCGCAACGCTGCGCGCGGGACGTTTGGGCGCGACGCCGACTGGCGCGGCGCCAGTCGGTATAACGGTCGGAATAACGGTCGCGGCCGTGACGTCATCGGCCGCTTTGCTACCTGAAGCGGCCGCCTCGCTACCTGTAGGGGCCTGACGGGTCGCTGTCGCAGCGGTGCGACGCGCGGCGGGAGCGTTATTACTATTTTTGAATTCCTCCATGACGGAGGGACAACGTACAAGGACGAAGTTTTGAAATTGGAGTTGCGCGAACTCCATAGACTTGATTTTGGCCTGTAACTTGCCTATGCAAGCGGCCAGATCGGTGACGTTTGCCATGGCGGCAGAAGGGGGAGGACACTGGGACATTTTATTTATTATTTTTAATTCAAAGGCCTCCCTGCCCTAGGGGCAGGGGGTGCGCCAAAAATCTCGCTCTTTCGCGCGTACTCGGTTTATATCGTCTTTTTTGCGAGAATCGTCATATCTCCGATTTGGATATACCATGTTTGTATCGTAGTACAGCGATACGAGCAGATACGAATAACTATGTGTATACGTTATGGCTCGCGGTATTTGGAAATTCATTAAACTATATATATATAGTTGGCGCTGTACTCGATAAATAGTTATTCGGTTTTGTAAAGATATCAGATTCTGTATCTATGTACGATTTAAATCGCCCAAGCCTACTGGTTATTGGTCTATGGTCTATGCTGTTGAGTATTGACGTAAGTTCTATGTTATTGACTGTTGTTTTGTTTTGATATTTTTTAATCATTGTTATTCGAGAAAATGATTTCGTTCCTGTTAGTAAAAAATGCAAATGATTTTTGTTGGAAATAAACAAAATTTACACAATTACTACTTTCGAGAAAGTGCATTTTACAGGTATTATTTTTTTGTAAATGCTAAAATAACGTTTGTGTTACCTTTAAGTTATTGATACAATTCTCTTGTATTTTAGATGAAAAAATGTATTCTCCACGGCAGAAAATACTATTCTTCGCATTTAGTACTAGGACTTTTGTGATAATATTACAAGCAATTTCAAATCTTATCATACCAGATCACAATGCGAATGTTTTCATAAGTCCAGATGATCCTGCGTTACGTAAAAATTACGGGGACATAGTCGTGGACAGAGTGATTGGAGGATTGAAGAGATGGGACGCACAATATTTCTTACATATTGCTCAGTATGGTTACACTTATGAAAATTGTTTAGCATTCTTCCCTTTATATCCACTAGTCGTTAGATATGTTGCATATGGAATGAGCGGTTTATTTGGATCTCTTCTAAATTTTCACAGTTATCTTTTAATATCTGCAGTCTTTGTTAATATAGTAGTTTTTATAAAATCTGCTGATATACTGCATAAGTTAAGTTTAAGAGTGTTGAAAAGTGAAAGCAGAGCCTATAAGTCAGCTATTTTATATTGTATTAACCCAGCAAGTATTTTTTTCTCAGCTCCATATTCGGAAGCATTCTTTGCTTGGATGTCATTCTATACTATGTTAAAGTGTACAGACAATGAAACATTAAGATTTGCTAATATTGATATATTAAGCGGTTTGCCAGCTGGTTTCTCAATGATAACCAGGTCAAATGGCTCAGTTAACTTAGGCTTCATATTTTATACAAGTTTCAAAAATGTTGTTGAGAAAACTTTACCTGAGATAGTGTACAAATATAGAACATTAAAACGAAGGATAATTCTTCCATTGCTGTTATTGCCTCTGTTTACATCTTGTGTGACTCTATTTTTGACTGTGATAATAGCTTTTCTACCATTTCTTTTAGTACAAACTTATAATTATATTAAATATTGCACACTTAGTAATCATAATTTACCTGAGTTTTTAGCAAATGCAGATTATGTTTTGCCTGGTAGTGCAGATAGTCCATGGTGTAATAATACAGTACCTCTCTCATATGCTTACATACAGAATTATTACTGGGACGTAGGCTTTCTAAAATACTATCAGTTAAAGCAAATTCCAAACTTTATTCTTGCTTCACCAACATTATTTATAATAGTGTATCACTGTATGTCTTATATTACCAATAACATAAGTGTTTGTTGTAGACTTGGATTAAAGTTTAATATATTTGAATATTCTAACAAAATAACTTATAAGCAAAAGCAATATTCCAAGGGATTTGGGGCCAATGATCCAGCTTTGTTTGTGTATGTTATACATGTAATGTTCTTGTCTATTTTTTGTATATTATTTGTACATATTCAAGTGTCTACTAGAATTTTGGCATCTGCTAGTCCTGTTTTATTTTGGATTTGCTCTAGTCAAATAACTGTAGGGCCTACCCCAACCTCAGATCAGAACACAATAAATGAACATTTTCGTCGCATTGGAACTGGAAAAAGAATTCCAGCTCACCATTTGTCAATAGCAAATCTAGAAGGTATTGACAATATGTACAGTAAATGGAAAACATTTATATTAACAAGGCGAATGCCAGACTTTCAGTCTAAGATGATACAGTATTATTTTATAGGCTACTTCTTAATAGGTACAGTTTTGTTTTCAAACTTTTACCCTTGGACTTAATTAAAATTCTCAAATTAACTACATATCATCTTTGCATATCATATTTATTTGGGATTACTTATATATTCCACATATCAGTCAAAATATTCTTGAAAAAGTTGTGTAACTATTTTAAACTATAAATGCCTTTTTATAAATATTATATTGAAGAAGCCTTGCTAAATATGCCTTTATTTTTTGGTTGTTGAAGATTGTAGAAATTGATAGTATAATGAATTTGATATTTAACTTTCAATTAATATCAATTTTAAAATTAATGTCTAAGGATTTCGTTCTGTACAATTTTTTTATTTGCATGTCATTAAAACATTTGAATATTAAATTCTAGTTAAATGTGTGTGTAGAAAATGCTTAATATATAAATTCACATTATGTGAAGTTTACTTGAAAAGAGGTCTTTCTTATACTTATCGCAAAACCATTATTATGGTAACAGTGAAAAACCTAACTGACCATTATTGTCATGTGACCAACATTACTCATTGTCATTAGTCAATTAGCCTTTCCACTATCAATATAATTTTAAAATTCCTTTGCCTCTATCAAACAAGAATTTAACACAAATAGTTCAATGCTGTACTTTGTCAAGTATCCACTATAATCTATATACATTTAAAAAAATTGAAGTGTCTGTTTGTAATATCAAAATAACAGCTTTTTACTAAATGCATATGAAATTACATATATACACGACCTAAAACAAAAAACCAATTTTTTAAATTTTTGTCTGTTTTGACGGGACTTCACTAGTGCATAGGTGATGTTACAAGGACTAACTCATGCGCTACTTTTATTTTAGAAAATGAATTAGGGCTCCGCACAAAAAAAATGGTGGTCATGTTGAATCAATTCGGATGCTTAAATGGCTTACGCTGAGTAAACTATAAGAGATATATCAAATTAATATACTACATAATTGTAGACATTAAAAAGACCTACAAAATAGTTAGAGAGAGTATACGTCTATCTTCTAAGGAAAACCCACATTAAGCATTTTTATCTTTAAAATAGCCAGGAGCAGGGGAGCAATTCGCGCGGGCAATCTGTAGACCACGTGAGCGAAGCCATGAGCGCAACTAATATAATCAAACCTATAATCAAAGTCATATTACACATATTATAATTTATAATATAAAATACACCTGTATACCAAAAGCGTCCGACCTGTACCTGTAACTTCGCACTGGCATTATTTTTCGTCATCCGGCTCATGACATCCTTCGAATGAACAAGAAGCTCCCAATCCATGCTTCCACATCCTGATGCAGTTCTGGTAATCGGTTTCCAGAGTGGCCATTAGTGCACGAGTCGTATTCGTTTCAACCGTTTTTCTGTCGTCAAATCGGTGTCCTTTGAGCGGCATTTTTAATTTTGGGAAGAGCGAAAAGTCGCAGATGCTATGTCGGGACTGTACGGAGGCTAACGGAGTTGTTTAATAGTGTTTCGCTAAAAATTGCTGCACGAGGTTCAATGAATGCACATGAAAGCTCGCCCAAACTCTCGTGTGACCTTTTTTTGAATCGCTTACGATAATACGTGCATCTTCAAAGACATCCTGCATCATTTCTATGGTCTCTCCACAACTTTTTCTCGATCTCTGTCATTGTGAACGATAGCAAAATCCGGTACGAACGCGAAATCGACAATGTATTTTTTTCGAAATGACTACACTGTTAGCCTTAGGGGCTCTATCCAAAAACAGCCGCTGCGGCTTTTACAGCTTCACCGAACTTGGGGGCGAGCGCTTAGGGCACTCAGCCGCGAAAGTTTTTGTCGACTCGCACGAGGGTGCCAGAGTGGCCGAACCTGGGGTCGGGCGGTCGTCGCGCATGCGAATAGGTCGCGATCTGGCTAATTCCCTACTTCTACGAATTCGAGCTACATAACATATACTCATATGCACGTTCCCCTCCTCCTGGGAGGAAGGAGGGGAAACATGCGTATGTGTATTTAGTGATCGGAATGGGTAAAGACACACTGTGCTCGAAATAATAAATATCGTCAGTGCCATGGTAGCCGATGACTTCGTGAAGAGTCATTTGTTACGCTCGTACTTCATAAAAGTCATTCGGACGTTTTGGCGCGAAGTTTTGGGTACGGGTCGTATACTTTTGGGACACACCTCGTATATATGTAATGAATATGATATATCTAAAACAGGCTGGCAAAAATAACGGAAGGTCTGATTTCTTTATCTTTGTTGTTATCATTTTGCTTCCTTTACTTCTGCTAATTTCTCAAATAGATTCACACATAGAATTATTTTAATGCATTTTTGCCAATACCTTTATCATGGCATAATTCACATTATTTAGTAGACACTCGCTTTGTTTAGCTTCATATCATGGATGCCATTAAAATTAAAACAATGTCATGCTGGATTTTGATTATAATTCAACTTCTGTCTTAGATTTCATCAGGTAACCCGGTTTGATGTCATCTTTGCCTTGTTTATACCTGTTCTCTCAAGCGTGGTAGATGAAATCCTTCAGACTCGGTTCATCGTCCCTGAATTAGATAACTCCAGAGCCATATTGTTGTATTAGATATTTTTTGTAGAAGTGTTTAATAGTTATTTTTTATAACTTAAATGGAAAAGAATATGCTGTTGTTGCCGTATGACCGTTAACACTTTAATATGTATCAAATAGTGTATTATTATTATGAGTGGTATTAGTTTTAATCTAGTCAGGATTTCTTGTATCTTTTTTCCTAAATCTGTACTTGTTTATTTTAAATATTCTATTGATTTGTAGGCTAGATAGCATATACCTATAATTTTACCTGACTTTTAAGCTCAGAAAGTGAGTCTGCAGGTACACAGTGAATAGGTGTTTAGCAATGGATATTCAAATGAGTAGTAACTAGCTAAGAGAGCATTAGAAAATGCCTTACCACCATATAATTAAGTATCACAATTAAATATTCTATTGAATATTCAGTTAAAGAGTCTAGTCAATATTAAGGCCATTGTCCACGCTACGCTATTTCGACCAATTAATATAATGTCTCGACATTAATAATACAGTATTACTACCAAGTAATGTGTAGATCAGAGTAATGATGCAGACCAGACGTTTATGTATGTTAATTGTCTATTAATAGGTAAATTTTATTGTATTTCGATATTTTTATCTAAGATAAAAAAATGTATTCCTTACTTAAATCAATATAATTTAATTACATTAATATTTTTGTCTGCTGCAAATTAGTATGTAAAGTTTTAGAATATTACACACAATAATTTCTTAAGTGAATGAAACAAACGTTATCATTAATAATTTATATATGAGAACAAAGCACAATTTTTCAAATATTTAGCAGCAGCCGACATTGTACATAATAGAGCAATTAAAAACAATATTGCCAAAACTACTACCGGATTTTATTGACATTGCTGCAGATTACTACAATATTTGCTCCATACGTGTTGTACAGCAATAATTGCTCAGAAACTGCTCTTGTAAGAGCACCTTTAAGATGTATTTTTATGGTTGTGACAAGTAATTTTAAGCAATTCTACCATGATTAGACTGCACAACTGCATTTTTTTCTTTAAAATTAATCGCTTTTACTAAATAAAAATACTAAATTATTTATACAATGTTTTATTTTTTAATATTCTATACATTCTTACAAGTAAAAGAAAAACATTAAAGCAAAACTTATTTTTCCCTTATTCCCTAAACTTATTTAACCCACAAGTTTGGCGGCAGATTTTCATACAAAAAAAAAGTGTGTGTGTACCAGAGTACACAGGTAAGAAGTGAAACTTCTTTACGATATATCATTTTTCTACTATTTGCAACTTCACGAAAATGGGGTAGATAAGGCTTAAGCCTTAAGAAAAACAATTTTTTCCATATTAAATTAAAGCTATTTTATTATTATAGACATGCATACAATTAATGAGTAATTTATTTTATCATTGTTCTTATTATAATATCATTGCTATTTATTTATTGTATTATATTTACAAGTTATGAATAAATAATTGGAATTATCTTTTCAAAGTAATACAATTATATGATGACAGTTAATCTTGTAGAAATGCAACGATTTTATAAAATTAAAAATGAATAAATAAATCATTAAAAACGAATAATTAAAAAAGATGTACGTATACATATTTTTATTTTCTAATCGTGTTTTGTTTTATTTTTAAATTATTATTTAATTTATATTTTTTATTGTTTTTAGAATTAATAATGTTCACTAGATTTACAGTCATATTTATTAATACTTGCTAATTTTAACAGATTTATATACATTCACTGATACTTACAATCAAAAAGTGAGGTTAACCTCAAATAAATATTAAAATCATGCTCATACGTGTTGAATTTATAAAACGAAATATATAATCACTCCCACTTTTCTTGTAAATTCACTTAAAACTTTGATAAAAAAAAGCAACATGGCGCGTAACCGAAAAACGTGACGATTTGCTACAAAATTTCTCCCATACGTCGATAAAGAAGTTTCACTTCAATAATAAATAGAATCTAATAGGCATTAGATGTTTTCTTTCACCGAAAGCTCAGGCTCATTGCAGGGATTCGAACTCACGTCGATGGACGCAGAGTCCGTACATGCTACCATCTGAGCCATCATTGCAACAACAACCCACACTTTGCTGTACCTGACATTAGAAATATGTACTGATTGATTAGTCATATTATACAAAGGTAACATTATAATTGTATCTAAAATTATTAGGCTTAACAGGAAACTGGATTACGTTCTCAAAAATCTGTTGTTTCTATGAAATTTCATAGTAACTTAGGGTACGAAATATCCTTACCATACTAAATATTCTTGTCTGAAGACCACATTAACTTGTGAACTTTCATTATATTATTATTATTTAATACAATAGCAGTTCTTCGAGCTAATGCGTGTATATCACTACACTAATATTTCTAATGTTTGTCCAGTCTGTTTTAAAAACAGTTCACTGTTGGTGCACTAATGACAGATAAATGAACTTTTACTTGTCAGGTGCGGTACATTTTTATTATAAAACAAAGCAGCACGATATGGTTTATCGTGTGTAACGCAAAATAGCAATAAGACAAACACTTTTACAAAATAAATCTTTTCTTCGTGTCTCTTACAAACTATGTATACTGAGTTACCTTCAGAAATGTTTTTTCGTCGTAAGGACTTTACATTCCGTTTGCCTTCACTCGCACGGGCGTGACGGTGCCGTAGATATGCCTATTATGATCAGTTTAAAGGAAAAGTGATATTTAAAAAAAAAAAAACTAATCTCGTTTTAAGTCAGAGAGTTGACAAATTAATGTGGACACAGATAAAAATCAAGTTATCATGTTTTATTTTCTAAACATAAATTACTTTATAATATTTTACAATTGGTATGTATCTATTATTTTATTTAATGTTAAAATACACATTTAATACCTTTACACTTATAAAATGTTACTTGCTCTACCCATATAAAAATATTACAAAAATGTTGTTAGTTATAAAAATGTACTCGACATTAAATTATTTGTAAACCAATAATTAAATGTTACGTTATTAAAGATACGTCTAATTACACACTAAAACTCAGTTATGAGGATCCAACATATACTTTCAATATTACACGTCGAGAGCAACTCCACTACATAAAATTGACTGTCTTAAAAATTTCATTAAACGAATTATTATTTGTATAAATCACATAAAACGTACTAAAATTTGATAAAAATGCATTCCAGTGGCATATGAATCACTTCTAAAAATTATAAGTGGCTTCGACATGCAAAAATGTCAAGTATCTACCTACATTAATAGGTAACCCACTGTAATTGATTGATCCATAAATAAATGTAGAAGGATGAAACAGATTGCCTTTTTATAATTTACATTGATTTTGTAGTAAATTGCCTGGAACTGCCTCATTAGCCTAGTGGTCGTAAGCGCGACTGCTATGCTCGAGGTCCAGGGTTCCATTCCCAGGTCGAGCAAAGTGATATTATGTTTTTCTATGAAATTCTCAGTAACAGGTCTGAGTTTGGCTTTGTGCCTAATTAATGACAATAGGCTCGCCCCCTATTACATGGCGAACTGTCGGTGTATATTAGTACACCTCTGCTTAACCCTTTGGATATACAGGCGTGATGGTATGTTATATTAAATTTATACTTCTAACGGAATATCAGTTGACACGCTTAACTAGGAATCTGAATGGTCTGAACCACAGAACATAATATAGTAGAACAAATTGAAACTAAATGAAATTTTCTGTTATATTTTCATACATTCAGAGTTTGTGTACACGGCGCCGAGGGCGCACGGTGGTTCGTTCCCATACAAGCGGTTTGACATAGACAACCTAAAAATACATAGTCGTGTCATTTCACAAAACTTAATGCACCATTCGATTGCTATATTACAATCACTATATACAGTGATATAGCAATCACGCGGCGACAGCGCGACGTTGGCGCGTGTACACAGCATAGCGCGGCAGCTGCGCGGTTGCGGCACGTCCGCGGTGCCGTCTACACAAGCCCTTATACTTTTCCAACCAGAATGTTACATATAATTGCGAGTCAAGTCGACTATCACTCGGCTTACACACACCTTATAGCTCGAAAACAAAATTATTTTTGCAGATACTATAAGCTTATAAGCCAACAGTTCATACAATTATCCATTGACATAATTATATCAATGCATAAACATAGTTAAGTGGCCTTTGGATAACTACAGGCACAAAAGTTATAATTAATTTATGTAAATTATTTTTATAATACACTAAACTAAACTATGAAAACCTTCCAACTTGATCAACATTCTCCATATTAGTTTCTGAGGGTGCTGGTTTTGGGGATGGCTCAGTCGACTCGGAGCGCGCGGCGTGCATGGATAGATCGGCGACGAGGTCGGTGTTGGCCTCCCCGTCGCCAGCGTAGCCCTAGGCGACGGCCAGTGCTTCGTGTAACCGCTGCCGTGCGCGCATTACTCGTTCTTCCTGCCGTCGTACATCATCTTTGGTAATAGTTACAGCCGCAATCAGCGGCTGTTCAGGGTTTAAAAAAACACCAGGATTCTCTAGTATTGCTTGTTTTGAACCCGTTTGCCCTAAAAAGAAAGGAACTTTTCTATTAAATTATTGTGGTAACAATTTAATAAATATTATTTATATTTAACACAAGCGTGTGCCCGCGGCTCTTTACGCGTTTAAAATTACGCTGTAGTTATTTACACACCGTATTTTTATTTTAATGCATATTATTGACAATTCACATAGCCTATCAAGCACTTCACTTATAACTTGCCTCTGATATATCAACTGATGCCTTTCTGGCCGCTATGCGTAGGTTTTTGCACGTCGTGGTAGGTGTAACACAACCCATTCAGACTGTGGTACTAATTTCAAGGGTGTACAAACACAATTAGCAGACATTAGGGGAATGATAATGTATGCCCGTGTATAATTTTCATCATAGTTAGTTACGACTTATCAATACTGTTTTTTTACATATATCTAAAATGATAGTTGACGATTCTTCTAAACCTATCAATTTTATTATGACATGTCGTATGTAACCCGTCTATGAAATTTTGTCAATGCGGTTGAGAATGAATACACATTATTATTCATTTTTAAAACCTTATTAAAGCTTAACAATTATTTATGGAATCACTTATACTTTCCGTATACAAAATGTCATCAAAATGCGTTAAGAATTAAAGACATTTAAATTTTAGGAAACTTTTTTTTACGATTCCTAATAATTTTATTGGAAATTCTCATAGCCTACAAATAATGGCATGCATTATACTTCTCGTGTACAAATTTCATTAAAATCGTTTAAGAATAAACAAAAAAAAAAATTATAATATTATTACTATAATTTAATAAAATTAATTTTGAAAATTCTTATACCCTATCAATTGACCAATGACATAAACATCCCCTGTACAAAATTTCATAAGAATTGGTCAAGCCCTTTTAGTTAAATCCGGATATACAAACAAACTGTCAAAAAAAAAAATTAATGTCATATTCGTCATCAGTATTTTTGATATAGTATGCTTATCGGGAAATTGGGGAAAAAATTAATTGTATTGTATTAAATAGATAAATGTGAAAGTACGTTGATTTGAATGTTTGGCCATAGATCATCTAATTTTGTAATGAACGTATGTAGTAAATGATAATTACTATTTACTAAGTGTGCCACACGGTTTCACCCGTGTTAAAATTTTGCGTAAAATCCGTTCTTAGTGAGCGTCTACATCGCGAAAGGAGTAACAGTATGCTAAATTTCAAGTCGATCGGATCTATATAGACCGAAAAGTTCGTGCGCGACCGTCCCATGTGACGGCAGATGTTACCGGGTTGGCGGGGGTGAGGTATTACAGACGATAACGGGGCGGGTTGTGTTTAGTGGTGAAGGGACGTAGGCGCGAAGACACAGTACACTAAAATAAACAGTATCACGTCATACAGACGTCCGAAATGATGTTACGCAGTGCGCCGCAGTTACGCAATTTATAACTAATGACGAAATATTTTTTATCTACTGCCTAGAATTTAATAAAGTAAGAAAAGAAATATTTAAATTTGTACATTCCCTTCTTACTAACTCACAATCACTTTTGAAACTAAAAATAAAACCCAAGTAGAAATAATTTAAATTTTATTTAAAAAAAAATTGTATATTATGGTGTAAAGATAATTATGATAATTTATTATTGCATTATCAAATATGTAAGTAGGTAACTCAAGAAACAGTCAGAGGGTGGCCTCTATTGCGTGTTTATTTACCGAGCGGCTGTAGGTAATTATTTCAACTTTCCAAGATCACTGCCTAAACAAAATACTGTTTGCTTTGCTACTGTTTGGTGTAAGGAAGTGCTACCTCGTTGAAATGTATTTCGATGGTGCTAGTGAATTCTGTTATGATACTTTTGTATAGAAATGTTATTGACCTCTCATTTTTTTACAACATTCAAACAACAGTTTAAATTAATTTACTTTACACATTTTACAAAATTGGCTTAGGGGACGTTCAAGTATTATGTAACGCGATTTGGGGAAAGGGTTCTTGTAAAACCTTACGATGCGTTACAAGGGTGGGAGGGGGTTTCGAACAACGAGTTACATAACATTGTTTATTTTTATTTAAATAAAAAATTAGGCAATTAAAATTTACTAAATTCGCAACCATTTTCGTTTATGTTTTACGAGACATCCCTCGACTGTATTGTACGTCATTTTTATTTTGTTTTCGTTGTCAGTATTCGTTAGTGTGTACGGAGGTAGATTTCCATTACCAGCTGTACTTGGCCTATAAAAGCTCTCATGCTGACATGCTGACTTGGTTGTTACGTAACATTTATGGAGGGATAGGGGGTACCATACCCCCCGGGTGCAGAAAAATGTTAATAGTGTCCCTTAGGGAGAATTGTTACCACCATTTGTATTTGGTTTGTTTCACATTGATCACACACACACACAACAATGTTTTTATAGCAATAGCATATAATTTTGTAAAATATTATTATTATAAAATAGCATGTTATTTTAACAGATAATTTGAGATGTTTGCCATTATGTATCTTAGTTTGCATACAACAAATATAAATTTAATTAAAATAGATACTCTAAACTCCTGAAGAAAAATTAATTATAGTTATATTATTAGAGAAATATACCGGTAATGGGCTGTGACGACACATGAAGAGCAGTCGCCAATGACTGGATGGTAGTAGCGTCAGATGTGAATGGACCCAAAGACTTAATATATTTAGGCAAAGTAGTTGTCCCTATTACACCATTTGCGTCGCATGCTGTTAAACCCTGTAAAGAAAAAATATTAGATTATTTGCAAAAAGTAAACAACCCCACAATTTATAAATTTCTCTGTTTTCTAAATTGATTGACTTTGAAATACTAATTTGAAAAACTTATTCAAGAGATTTACAACACAAATATATTTTCTATAGGAGAGATTAAAAAAAAAATCATCACACATGTTTGTTTAATTTTTTATTAAGTTCAATATTGACACTTCATTTACAGTACATTTTAAATCGTTGTCAATTATTTATAGGTCAATTTTTGAGTAACATCTAAGTAATCTTTCAAATGTAGATGGTGGAACACGCCAAAAGATGCAAATAGATTTTCAAGCTTAGAATGTTAGTTAGTCAAGTCCAAGTACTTAAGTTATTTTTGCTTCAAAGTTTCAAATTAAAGAGATACATACTTCCAGTCTTTTCTCCCAGAACAATTGTTTCGGTTTTTCTTGGATCCCCTGTTTGAGATCAGTTTTTACCTTGCTTTCTTGTGTTTTGTATACAGTCACAGGTTGTTTAAAAATTGATGCCGTCTGACGAATAGGTGGCACTAATGACACATCTGAACGTACACCCCTGAATGAAATTATTAAAAATATTAAAATGAAACTTTAATAAAGATTATAATTATAAACACTTCCACTCATCTTTGCGCGCGGCCCTATGCGTGCGTGAGCTACTAAACATGCAGTTTGCATTTATATAACAGTGACGCGGCAGGTGTTCTGTGCGCGTCAGTCGTCTTCCGATTAACACGTGTTTTTATTACTTTGTTCTAAGGGTACAGTCGATAATAAAAATGTCTGGTTCGTCACGGAGAAAATGTTTCACACAACAAGTAGTTGTGCTTTATAATGCGTCGTACCACTATTATCAAAATATTAAAACGCTAAATACTAATTTTAAAAAGATAGATATTCAGCAATGTGTAACAGAAAAATATACTCAGCAATATGGTATAAAAATTTTCGTCTACCACTATATCATCCTAAACCCAATATAAAATATTTAGGGAATTTAAAAATATATATTGCTTTACATAACATTGAACAGAACGTGACGAAAATAATAAAATTAATAGAAAGTTCATTTTTTGGTATTTCTAGTTGTAGTGATACTGAATAATATGTTCAATAAACATGCATTTACCTTAAATTGAGCTGTTGATTTATTTTAAATTTGAACAAATAAGATGTAAAAAATTACGACGTAATATTAGGTCCTTACATATGAAATTAGCGCATTGATGTGGTTTGCGAATGATCCGCTTCGACGATCACCTTTGATTCTTCATTTTCTACTAGGATCTCCGGCCGTCCACGGGGTTTGTTTTGTAGGTCAATATTTCCAGAATGAAAACGTTGGAACCAAAAACGTACCGTGTTTTCTTTTACAGTAGCTTTCCCATACACATCATTAATCCTTCGAGCTAATTCAGCAGCGCTGATGCCCGAATGGAACTTATATTCGTAAATAAGGCGATATATTAGATTTTCTATTTTGTGAAAAGAACGATGTCAAAGAATAATAAAATAGTGCGAAAACAAATCAATCACTAAATTTGAAACAACTACACAAGCCTAAATTTGGAATAAATTTGAATTTGGAATTTCTAACCAGACACCAGTTCAACAAAACGCCAATTTCATATGTATGGACATAATATAAGTAAAATGACTAATAGAATTCAATTGTGTACTTGACAGTACCTCTTGACACGCATCCATAGTCACTGTATCTATACACACATGCCCTTTGTGTGTGTTTGTGCACACGCGTAAAAATGAGTTGAACTATACTTACTATGAAATAGTATAGAATTTTTAAATTCAGGATATTTTCAATTATTCCTTTTATAGTAACAAAAAATAATGAGATAAACATCATCCTTAGATAATCAGCTAAAAAAAAAATGTGTGTGTGTACCAGAGTATACAGGCAAGAAGTGAAACTTCTTTACGACATATCATTTTTCTATTATTTGCAACTTCACGAAAATGGGGTAGATAAGGCTTAAGCGTTAAGAGAAACAATTTTTTCCGTATTAAATTAAAGCTATTTTATTATTATAGACATGCATACAATTAATGAGTAATTTATTTTATCATTGTTCTTATTATAATATCATTGCTATTTATTTATTGTATTATATTTACAAGTTATGAATAAATAATTGGAATTATCTTTTCAAAGTAATACAATTATATGATGACAGTTAATCTTGTAGAAATGCAACGATTTTATAAAATTAAAAATGAATAAATAAATCATTAAAAACGAATAATGAAAAAAGATGTACGTATACATATTTTTATTTTCTAATCGTGTTTTGTTTTATTTTTAAATTATTATTTAATTTATATTTTTTATTGTTTTTAGAATTAATAATGTTCACTAGATTTACAGTAATTTTTATTAATACTTGCTAATTTTAACAGATTTATATACATTCACTGATACTTACAATCAAAAAGTGAGGTTAACCTCAAATAAATATTAAAATCATGCTCATACGTGTTGAATTTATAAAACGAAATATATAATCACTCTCACTTTTCTTGTAAATTCACTTAAATTTGAATGTCTTTTTATTTTATCACTTTCAAATTAATATATTGTTATTCTTATTTCAAACCAAACTTCAAAACTAATATAATGTTGTTATTATTATAATATATTGAATTATATTCTTTACGTGACTATACTAAACTTTGATAAAAAATCAACACATGGCGCGTAACCGAAAAACGTGACGATTTTTTTTTTACACTGCTACAAAATTTCTCCCATACGTCGATAAAGAAGTTTCACTTCAAAAACTTGAACAAGTGCTGAGGTTATCCGTCTATAATAAACAAAAACGAGCGAGCCTTACAGTAGCCGCATATTATGATGTGTAACATCTGACTTAATATAGTTTACAAAATATATAAATTACTTTATATAACAGAACACTTTTACATAATACTGCCTCGCCGGTTAATCGCACAGCTGATGCGCTCTCCTTCTCTATTTCCCTTTCTCTTTCTCATAACAAACACACTGTAGGCTGACAGTACTAACCTCTCGGAAAATGGGTTGATACCATCTGACAGCCAACACAACCACCGGGCGTGCGTATTGGTCAAATAAAATAGCGCGCGCTCATTGGTCAAATAAAACAATTGGGTGCACTTTCCCAGCTTCCTGTTACACACTTCTGACCCTTTTCACGAAATCACTCCTACAGATTGCAAGAAAGCGAGAGGAAAGATGGTACACATCAAAAACTATCTATTATAAATCCCGCCATTATTGCTGATTATATTTAAATACTCATGCTAATACAAATACAAATCCATGCTTAATGACAAATAGGCACACAAAAATTCATCTTATAATTAGAAATTAATCATGTGACCTTTGTATTATTTTGTGATAGTAATATACAATGATAACTAATTAAAGAGTCTACTAAATATAACTGCAAATGACAATGAGTGAAATTAATATGATATTAAATTCATGAACAAAAAAGCAAAGCCTTCCATCTACTACAACACAATAATTAGAAATTGATGATTTTATTGGGATGGTGTTTGGGGCATTATTATGCAAACAGGTGCAGATCTAGGCAGTAAACATGGGAATCTGGATATTATGTGATGGTGATATTTGAGATAAAATATTTGCTTTGTACAAAAACCTTATCTTGGATCCACACCTATTTTATCATTAATATTATTATGAAAGCGCTATGATGCCTAAAGCTTGTTAAACATGGTGTTAAAGTACATTTACTAAATATTGGTTTGTACTTAAAGCTGTGCATCATTGGCCAAACTACTACTATCAACCATTGATTTTATTTACATTATAAGGTGAAGAAAAATGGTTTAAACAAAACTAGGAGTGATAAAACGAAGACATACTGACAAGCGTCTGTTCAGTAAATAGCATTACAAATACAGATGGAACACAAAAGCACAGCTTGGCACTAAAACAACACAAGTGGAAGACTATGACACTAATGTGGGAACCTGTAGTCAAACTGCGCTCGTGCTTTCTTGGCCTTGCACAGCAGCATTGTGTTTATATGACCTTGCTGAAAGTCGAAACACGACAGGTCCATACTATCACCGAGATACCGAACTAGCTCAGGTTTACTCCGAAACTTTTTACCTGTTGGGCTACAGAAAATTTATTGTCATACAGATAGAAACAAATGCTCAATGATACATTTAGCATATTTTAAATCATTATTTAGTGATGATGGTGACATTCTGTTATGAAGTAATATTAGTCTTGTTATTTAATAGACTTATAGTTTATATATCAGTAGGAACTATAAAACTTCATTAAAAATATGTTATAAATTTAAAAATACCACTTTGTATTCACATATTCAGAAATGTGGTTTCTAAAATCATTGGAAACAAAGTTTGTGGCATTAACCATATATTACAATAAATAATTTAAAAAAGTCTACAGTAATATTGAGGATTTTTTTGTAGTAGTTCTTTGTGAGAAAGATTTTAGTATTCTTTTACACAGTTTCAATAACTGACTTTTGTTAGTGATTTTTACTATATGTTACTAGCTTTTTTTAAGTTAAAATTTAGAATCGTTTGGCACCCAGAGGGGTCAGGAAGGGTGTAAGGTACTACCCCTAACTTTCTGATACTACTCTCATTACAAGACAATTCACCTGGCCTGAGTTTCAAGTTTCAAGGTTAAACTTGGTCTATATTTTGAAATTTACTATCATTTGCGCATGCTGAGCTGCACAAAAAGACACAGGGAAGGTGAAGAAAGCAGTTCCCTATCCTGCAGTACCATTCTCATAGAAAAGTAACGCCTCTAGACAGAGTTATAGGAGGTTCAATGTTGGAAAGTCAAATTTGAAATTTTGAAAAATAAACTTAGAACAACAATAGTAAGTGATAAAATTTGGTGCTGGCTTTTACTTATTGCCAAAAAGCTAACATGTACATCACTCCCTTTCGTCGCTGCTCACTATCTATTTTCTTTTGAACAGTTAAACTTTTGGTAAAATGTAAAGTATCCCTTTTATTTAAATAATATAACTTATAATATGTTATTTATATAATGTGTCCCAAAATTCAATGATAAACTGGCACCGGGGATTGGGCAAATTGATGACTACCCAGGGAAAAATAAATAAAAAAATGTAACTTAATTTTTTTAAAACTTATATTAACTTTTTTTAAATACTATAAAATTAGACATGCTATACAATACTTTTAGGTACTATGATTACAGATTTGGTAATATCATTGTTATTTAAATTGTATTAGGAACCTAAGTAGCATAGCTATTCATCACAGTTGCAAATAAAACGAGAATGTTTAAACTTTTAGGAAAAAAAATAAAATTAAGAAATTATTTGTTGCAATTTTAGAAAACTTTAACTTTAATCAATTTACACTCAACACTGTATAAAAAAAAATGTATGAACACTACTTTGGCAAGTTATTATAAAAGTTTGCAAAATTAATCAAGATTCTAAAATGGTATAATACATTAGTGACATTAAGCACAAAAAAATTAAAGACATATTTTTTCTGAACAAGAACCAAACAGAATTATTAATTATTTGGAACATAGTAATTGAGAAATGGGTAGTTTATTTAAGTTTTTATTAGCTTGAAAGAGTAAAGGAATAATGAGAATGACAGGAGTGTAAGCAATATAGGTTAATTAAGTTGTATTAGTGTAAGAGAGAGGGAAATAAAAGTAAAAACGTTATTGTGTGCCCCAAAAACAGGTTTTGGGTTATCCTTTGGTTTGAGAGGGAAGCCATTTTTGTCATTTTTGATCGATTTATTCGGTAAAATCAGAGGCGCGTAACTAAATTCATTGTGATTTTATGTCAGTTAGTACGCTTCACTCCTTTACTGCGCATCCTATCGTATTCAATTGACGTAGCTCTTGTACTAACAATTTTGGCTTTCCTGTGGACTCAATTATCAAGTGAAACAAGTTATTAAAAAAAATGAACTGACCTGGTATTATTTTGGATTGTAATTTTGTGAGGCTGTGAGCTAGATTGTTTCACTTTTTTTACCATGCCACTCCCATACACAGCGTTAGTATATGCTAATGTGCACTTCATTTATGGAGAGTGCAGATGCAACGAAAACACTGCAAGCAGGTTTTATCGTGAGAAATATCTGAATATTCAACGATATCCAGATTATCGAGTATACATCATAGTGCATCAAGGGTTTTTGGATGGTTGTGTTTCAAGTGACTGGAGGAATACAGGAAGAGCTATATTCAAAACCAATAGCAACAATAGGCGAACTTTGACAAAAAAATCTTGGAGGCTGCAGAAAAAGTAAATACACGAGGATATGCACCGATTAATTAAAGGATCATTTTTAAGGCATTGTCGCGCATGTTTTAATTCTGATGGTAAACAATTTAAACATTTCATTTGATGTACTTGTAATAATGTATTATACCATTTTAGAATCTTGATTAGTTGTGCAAGCTTTTATAATAACTTGCCATAGTAGTGTTGATACCTTTTTTTTATACCGTGTGAGTGAAAGTTGATTAAACATTACAATTTTCTAAAATTGCAACAAAAACTTTACTTCTTTTTAATTTTTTACCTAAAAGCTTAAACATTCTCCTTTTATTTGGAACTGTGATGAATAGCTATGCTACTTAGGTTCCTAATACTATTAAAATAACAATGATATTTGCAAATCTGTAATCATAGTACCTAAAAGTATTATATAGCATGTCAAATTTTAAAGTATTTAAAAAAAGTTATTATAAGTTAGAAAAAAATTAAGTTAGAATTTTTTTATTTATTTATCCCTGGGTAGTGATCAATTTGCCCAATCCCTGGTGCCAGCTTATCGTTGAATTTTGGGACACAATGTATATAAGAAATTTTGTCTAAGATTATTTTTCACTATTTTATATTTATTGAACCATCAACATAATTAAAAAATACGTGCATATATTCAAGGAATTAATATAGAACATAATAAAACAAAAAAATCTTAAAAACTGCTTAAATATATAATTGTTTACTATTATGTTACGCTTCGCTGAGATACTCTACAAATGCAATTAAGGTCTAAGTAGGTATTTGTGTTTTGTTTTACAGGTTTTTGTTTTTTACATCGTAGACATGAATGTTAGTATGATGTTAGAATAAGAAGATGTTTCATTTCACAGTTTTTATTTTGACAATAAATATTTTTTATATTACTTTTTTCAAAGATGGTGAATTACTTACCTTGTAATGAAAGTGGTACCATTATAATCGGCGATCTAATATCTATCGATTTCAAACCCTAACTCTTGCCAAAAGATTCTAAAACCAACCCTTTTTAATAAATCAAAGTCATTAATAACTATGTAATAAATCACTTCAGTCTCACTGTAATGAAATCTTTATAATATGTATAGTTATAGATAAATTTTATGTGACTTAATTAATTTTTGATACTTTTATATCGTGTAGTAGTTTATGTAAAAAATTTATTCAAGTTATTTACCTATAATAGTAAACATCAACCTTCCCTGCAGATAAACCTGTTTTTCTTATTACTTCCTCTCTTTGCCATCCCTTTGGAAGAGCTGGACAGTCAGACCTTTTTTTTTCTATGGAGATATTCATAATTTGTAAAATGATTTTTAACCTAAATGAATTCTGGCCTTTCTCGTGATAATATTTCCGAATATTATGTAAAAGAAATTATATTAAATTATAAAAAATTAACAAACGTCAAACTCAACACTAACAGTCACTCAAACACTCAAACTCTCCGCTAGGAGTAGAGATGTGAAATAAAATCGATAATTTAATTAAATTAGAAATTTTCAATTTAATTAAAGTCTAAAATTAAAAAAATAATTTTTTTTCAAAGTCCTTTTTTCTTGATAGGCCTTTTTTTGTGACAGTAGATATTCAATCACCCTTCTTCTTATTAATTTGCCAACTAGTCCTCTTTATTGAAAACCATTACTGCCATTATCAAGTGAATATAGTGTCCTGTCTTAGAACGACTTCAGTATCATAATAAGATGGTGGCTCCCTTAATAAAATTATCTAGGTAGTTTTTGAGGCTCATCAAAATGTAAGTTTCCAGTTTATATTTATAATCCACTTCACTTATGCACAATAACCAAGCTATATCACACAAAACGCTATCAGTATTACATAATATAGGGTCTAAAGCCTAAGTTAATGAATCTATTATAATATTATAAAGCTGAAGAGTTTCTTTGTCTGTTTGTTTGGTTGAATGCGCTAATCTTAGGAACTACTTGTTCGAATGAAAAAAAATTTTTTTGTAGGTTATCCCATTGCTCGAAGAAGGCGAATAGTCTATAAAACATCACACTACGACCAATAAGAGCCGAGCATCAGTGAACAATGTTGCAATAACGGGTAAAATTTATTACTTTTGAGAGCTTCCATTGCATGCGCTGCGTAAATTGTTAAAGTTATGCAACAACCATGTGTGACAGAAATGTTTCTCTTAAAATGTTAAAAAAAATTGTGATAGCATTTGGCTATTTTTTATGGTTGACTGAATATAACCATTTTATGGTAATAAAATTTGTTGTAAAATAATGCATTATTTGCGAAGATGTTTGTATAAACAAGGTATTAATCCTTATTGAAATAAAAACAATATTCATTACAAGTATTTAATTTTGAACAAGAGATATTACAGTTTTAAAATAACTCCGCAGCAAATTAAATAAATTTTCAGCTCCTTTAGAATTGTATTATAGGTACCTATGACCCACTCTTTCTAAACCTCTCTCTCTCTTAGTTAACGCAGAAGAAGTTGTGCGGGTCAGCTAGTTAAAAATAAAAGCTACAACATGTCACTTCAAGATCCCATCAATAGCTTCAATCGCTCTTAAATATCACCCATAAATATCGTCATTTATAATTAAATAATGAGTTGCTTTTTATTTACGTAGTGTATAATAATTTCTAGCTGTGCTCAACGGTTTCACCCGTGTTAATTTTATACGACAAACACGGTAACGCCAACGGACCCGTGTACCCTATCATAATTGTTCTTCCCACAAGCACAAATTATTTTAATTTTTCATTATCCCCTAAACTAATAGTTACTTGTCCAAATAACAAAACTCTTCTGCTCTGTTATATTAGTTTATACATATGAAGACGCTAGTTCTTTTTTTTTTGTGTTGTAATTATTATTTTTTAAGTACCTACCTACTATGTGCAAAGCGGCATCCTGTCCTTGAACATGAATATTCTTGCCTTTCTCTTTGTCCTTAACCCCACCACCCTGTGGTATGTATGACACACTTCACTTCGTTGTGAGCATTGCGCGAGGCAACGAGCGTCCGACCGACATAAGTCATTCATTTAAATAAATTAAAATACATTGTGTGTTACTTAAAGTGTTTAGAGAACTTGGTGTTGTGTACCAGTGGAGGAAGAGCGAGACAAACAGCGAGCGCAGCCCAGGGTGAGTCCCATCTTTACCGTCCTTTAACAATGCTGCTTTGCACATTGTAGGTAGGTACTTAAAAAATAATAATTACAACACAAAAAAAAGAACTAGCGTCTTCATAGTTGTAGACTATAAATAAAAGCTTAAAGAATATTCATACTTAGAAAACCGAATTCCGAGGACAAAAGGTTTAACAACAAAATTTGGTACGGGAGTGGGCATTCTCCATTATTAACAATTTTTTTTGTCCTATTTAAATTTATTATTTCATTAAGACAGTTATGATTGTGAATATTTCAGACGTTTAATTTAATTTTCAAGAAAATATGAAAAAAAAATCAATTATAAAGAAAGAACAATGATTATTTTTTATCAATTATATTATTATCATGAATATTCACTTTGTATAAAAATTGTTTTTTTTTTAATTCTCATCCCTAGCTAGGAGTAATAGTATTATACTGTTGGGTACGCGTCACTTCCACTCTGCGTGAGGGAGGAGGGGCGGGGGGGTGTGACGTTTCCCCGGTTTGGACGGGCGTTTTGTTGCACCGGATGCCCGTCTCGTAGACACCGTACGGATGCCAGTGGGTGGCGTGATGTTAGTAGTGAGGGGGGTCCGGGGGTGCAATAATGCACGACCGCTTGAGGTGCCGGGTCTTCAATGAAAGTCGATATCTTGATTGTTGACTGTTCGCAGGACGACCAAAGCTTTCTTCTCGTTGTTACTTGTTACTTGTACTTGTAGACTCGTTGAATTGCACTGTGCCCAATAGGCCCCTCTTCGAGCTTAAGTAGTTCGAGGAATGACCGTAAAGAGAGCCCCGTTTTGTTCCGTGTTTATTTCGTGTTTTTACTTTAGTTTCCGCTTTGGTTGCCCTGTTAATCTCTTTATATTTCTCTCATTATATATCTTATGTACACCTGTCATATATCAAAATGTTCCTCTTTGTATTACCTATCTATTACATATTCACTTATAATATACATCAAATATATATTCCGTATATAAGCCAAAAACAATGTAATTTACGGGCGGCATCACTGTTTTCCGTTCGTAAAATCTCTATAATATTCGATATACTTACTCTATTGGCTTACTCTATTGGCTTACTCTATTGGCTTACTCTATTGGCTTACTCTATTGGCTTACTCTATACGTTAATCTATTCTATATTAGTTATATTTTCACATATGTGACACACAATACATAATCGTTTATATACATCTTAATATATAACATGCAACTTGTAACGTAGCGTATTCGCTTACGTTTCTCTATAATATTGTCTGTATCAATTTATTTTATCGTAACACATAGTATATAACACGTAAACACAGTAATATCACATATTAACCTAATAAGAAACACGAAAACGACTGTTCTGTCGCCAACATATACCATTTCCATTTCTTTATTTTCTCGATGACAGCTCCTGTGAAAACTTGAACGAGCGTCTTTTTTACATTATGTATGCTTTATTTTATAAAAATATGATGTTTACACACGTACAAGGTTATACCAGAGTCGGAGAAACTGATAGGGATGGAGCTATATCGATAAACGTAACACGATAACAGACCCGATATTTTTTTACAAAATATAAGAAACTAAACTACTGCTGGATACTTTTGTACAAATTTATTAACTAATATAAAGTATATTTCATTACAAAATGTTACACGTATTATTTCTTGATTGATAATGCCAACTTCTTCAAAATTTTCGAAGCTGTTTTAAAATAAGTAGGTATAGGTAGGTACTCGACAATGAAACGACATAATTATAACGACAGGTAATCTTTATTTATTTATTTTAATCAAAATCTGATGAATCGTCACTGTCATGATATATGCAAATGATATAATTACTTATTTGGTAACAACACTACAACTATCAAATTAGAACTGTCATCGAGAAAATAAAGAAATGGAAATAGTATAGTGCATAGACCAATAACCAGAATTATAGTGTATTATCAATCGTAATAGTGTTCTGTGCTCAAACTCCTATGTAGAGTAGGATTCATCATCATCATCATCATTTCAACCGCAGGACGTCCACTGCTGAACATAGGCCTCCCCCATAGATCTCCAGAGCGACCGATCTTGTGCGGCCTGCACCCAACGGCTCCCAGCGACCTTTATTATGTCGTCTTTCTATCTAGTGGGGGGCCGTCCTACGCTGCGCTTTCCGGTGCGTGGTCTCCACTCGAGAACTTTTGTGCCCCAACGGCCGTCAGTTTTCCGAACTATGTGCCCCGCCCACTGTCACTTCAACGTGCTAATCCTTTTGGCTATGTCGGTGACCTTAGTTTGTCTACGGATCTCCTCATTTCTGATTCGATCTCGTAGAGAAACACCAAGCATAGACCTCTCCATAGCTCGCTGAACGACCTTGAGCTTTCTTATGAGGCCTACAGTAAGCGACCACGTCTCTGTGCCGTATGTCATCACTGGCAACACACACTGGTCAAAGACTTTCGTCTTGAGGCACTGAGGTATTTTGGACGAGAAGACGTGGCGCAGTTTCCCGAACGCTGCCCAGCCGAGTTGGATTGAGGCGTATTAATTATCGGAACAGGTTAAAATCACAGGTATTTACAAGTAAAACTTTGGAACTGTTATCAAATATCAGAAAAGGCTGTTACTAAATACAAGGCTGTTCCACATATTAGTGAAGCGTATTTTTAAGAACAGATCCAAAAAATTAGGTGTTTCTGAGTAACAGCTCGTAACTGTTACCTCTAAAACGAACAGGCTGTTCTTACATTCCTGTTCCAGAGAGTGTTACTGTTTCAGCTTAGAACATACGTTTCTGTGTTCTAGAAAAAGGATGTTTATTAAAAAAATATTGATTGATGGATTGAGTCATGAATAGATTGATTAATGTATTGAAGCATAGATTGATGGATGGATTGATTAATTGATGGATTAATTGATGTATTAATTAATGAATTAATTGATGGATTAATTGATGTATTGATACATGAATTGACGGATAGACGAATGGATTGATTGAGTTATACGTTATTTTAATATAAGTTAGGCCGATAGTGCATACGATTTCGTGTTGCCCATCTATACCTAACTATGTTACAAGTGTTACTATATAATAGGTCTTTACCTATGAAATTACCGTTCTGCAGTACTGGCCATTTCAAATCAAAATAATTTTTGTTTGGCTAAGAATTCTAATTTCAAATTAATTTTATTTTAAAAACATGGTATTCTTTTTCCAAAAATAGTCATTTGTTTATTGATTAGTGTTACATTTTCATCGCATTTCAATCTTTTTTGTCATCATGGATACGTTAAAAATTCGAGTAATTATGGCATATGAGTACCATCGTAGCAGCAACGCGGCACAAGTGGCACGCAACATTAACGACGTTTACGGAGCTAACACTACAAACCAACGCACCACCTGTTATTGGTTTGCTCGCTTCCATTCTGGGAATTTCGACCTGAAAAATGAACCTCGCGGTCGTCCGAAGACTTTGGTCGACAATGACGAATTAAAGGCGATTGTGGAAGCTGATGATACACAATCTACGGCTGAATTAGCAGCAGCTTTCGACGTTAGCGTCAAAACAATATTGGTCCATTTGCGTCAAATTGGCAAGATAAAAAAGCTTGACAAATGGGTGCCCCACGAACTCAATGATCGCCAGCGCGAAGTACGCGTCGAGACGTGCTTTGCACTGCTCAACAGACACACAAAACCAGGAATTTTGAACCGCATTGTAACCTGCGATGAAAAATGGATTCTGTTTGATAACCGCAAGCGCTCAGCAAGTTGGTTGGATCCTGGTTCAGTACATAAACATTGCCCTAAACGAAAATTTAAATATAATTAAATAAATAAAAATAATATATTATTACATATGAAATATGAATATGTACAGAATAATAGGTTACCAGATATAAGTCAAATAGTATAGGGTAATTATAATGCACGATTAACCGCGATTTTTGTCATTATTCAGTGCAGTATAATAAGGAATCGGGAATGCAGGATCCGATCAAAGGCGAATTGTCGATCCGATCGTCTACAACGCAACGATAGCGTAGTTTAGCTAAGTCGCCGCGCGACGAGCTCGGAGAGTTCCCCATTTATTACTTTACTCTATGACGAAGAGCAGTCATATGCGTAATGTTAGCCGTTCGTATAGTCAACTGTACTATTGAGCCGAAATATTACGAGTTTAATCCCTTCACATAACTTTTTTATTTTTATAGTTTCTACTCGTATTCGAACATAATTTATTGAGATAAAGCAAAATATTACTAACTAAGAAAAAAAACACTCTTGTGACTACTGCTTACAAAAAGTAAGAACAGTACCAGCGCCATGTTAACATACGTACGCAACTCTCGAAGACAGCAGTACAATATTGTAGCTTTAAGAGCTCAGAATACAGAAAAAACTTTATGAGATAGGGGGATAGT
Organism: Saturnia japonica; assembly: GCA_033032175.1. Taxonomy (NCBI): domain Eukaryota; kingdom Metazoa; phylum Arthropoda; class Insecta; order Lepidoptera; family Saturniidae; genus Saturnia; species Saturnia japonica. The sequence continues at coordinate 7,495,625 of CM065321.1, read as the reverse complement.
GTAATTACGACGCACAATCCTGTGAAAATTGGTTGTGGAAGATCGTGCAAAGAAATAATCCCTATAGGCAAGCAACTCAAGTTCCGCGCGGCGAGTCACCGCAAACTACTTCTCTGTCCGTAATAGCATCGCGAGTTTTGTGAGTAAGCGAGATGACTAAATGATTTTAAATTTCGAATAAAAACGAACGTTGACTGTTGGTTTACCATATGCGTGGCTATGTATGTAGGTATGTAATGTAAAGACATAATTATACACGTCGGGCTTCGTATGAAAACTGCATGGGTTATAAATATAATAAATAAATAGGTACTGAATATAGACAACGTAATGACATTAATAGGTCTGTTAATTATCAAGATATGTGAAGAAGTGCATGTAGGTACTCATTTTACGCAAAAATAAGGATAAAATTGGGTTTTTTTTTATAATTGCGAGAATGCGTTACTTTTGTGATGAAAACGTTACTTTGTGAGCAGCCCTTGGTAATTTTGCGCTATCGGGCGCTGGCAACACGGGTCTAATCTCTGCCGAGAGGGTATTGTATTGGTACTATTGGGATCAGGGTCTCCAGATTGGGGTGTTTTTTCCCCATTTTGTGAAAAATAATGTCGGTGGGGAAATTTTGAGGAAACGAAAATGATGGGGGAAAGTTTTGGGGAAGAACTTTATCTGCATAGCCGTACTACTAAGTACTTTTTCTACTCAGGGTTCACAACCTAAAGCCTGGCAATTATCGTACTATCGAATTCGAAATTATCGTATTTCCCTGTATTGGACCAAAACTATCGTATTTCACCAATTTCTGCTCCAGAGGACCTGTTTTGAATTCTTGTATTGTTAAAATATTACAATTTCTTATAATTTCCTATCGTACGAGGGCATGCAATTGTTGTAAATGTACGATACGTACACGTACGGTATAAATCCGGTTTCTGATAATGCCAACTCTGATAATTTAAATCAACTTCGCATACTCGTTTTTGAAATTATTTATTGGTTTATTTATAGTAGCTCGACAAATTGACTGTACTCTCTGGTGGATGATGTACTTTGTTTCTTTCTCTTCAAATCCCCTTTCTTTTAGCGCTCCTGGTTCAAAGCTGGTAATTATTACAGCAACGAGCAATGTAATGCATTATTGTAATTAATTAATTTATATCAAATTATTGAAGACACTTATTCTACTGTCAGCTATTCTTTATTATTGTTAATAACGGCAATAGTCGGCCGACGTTACTGCAACGTGCGAATAAGCAAGCATTATGTAGGACTATGTAGGATTATGTAGCACCTATAGGTCTGAAAGATAGAGCTTTTATTGTTTCTCATTCTCGACATTACAATACGAATTAAGATTTATCCTAATTTACGATAACGATCTCTGCCTATGTCATTCCCACAATTAAGGCGAATCTAGCGACACCTCATAGGATAAAACCCCTCAAGCCGTTTAGGCTACAGAGCGTGCCAAAGAAATAGACATACATACATACGCTGGAAAAACATTACCCTCCTTTTTCGCGGTCGGGTAAAAACATATGTTACAATGCATATGTTTCTATAATTTTTATGGCAGAGAAAATTTGTATTTCATATCAGATATGTACTGTGTAAATTATGGAGTTGTAGTTATACTTTTGTTATTTACTAAGCCGCTTAATAGGTATGTAATCTATTACTTAAGTTACTATATCTACTGATAAAAAAGCAATACAACAGAGAAGAACGCTCAAAGAAAGCAACTGTGACTCCCATAAAGCCATATTTTTTTGTTTATCTGGTCAGAATACGTTTTTATTTACAAATTGAATGAAGTAGTAAAATTTTTGTTTATTTAAGATGGTACTTTATGGTTCTGAACACATATGCCAAAAAATAATCAAAAATTTCAAGGAATAGGCAGGGTTAAGTTGTTTGGGGAAAAGTTGCTGAAATAGTATCATTTTGGGATTTTTTTGGCCACCATGGGGCAATTTCTAAAATGCAATCTGGAGACCCTGATATGGATATTGGTATTTGTTAGAGAAAAAACTTGAAAGTGTTTAGTTTATTGTGAATGTGAATAATGATTATATAAAATAAGAGAAGCAAGGAAATATACCTTTAACATTATTTTATAACAGTGCACGTATGTATTTTTCCATTTAAAGTTAATTCGTATTAATAGTACAATTATGGAGTGATGTCAACATAGCTTTGAACTTTAAAAATATACTTTCACTTTGTTTAACTACTTGATTTGTATTTTGACCAACATAAATTTCATTGCACGTCCTAAACGCTTGTGAGTTTTCTTGTTATGATAACATACAAAGTTTTCATAACATGTTTTAAAAGAATTTCTATAAAGTAGGTATTGAAAAGTGCTAAGAGCTAAGATTATGCTGAAATTATGTTTACTCTAAAATAAACTAGTTTTATTGCATTCAGTTTTGAAAAACAGGTTTTGATTAGCCATACTTTATTGTTTTTTGGATGAAATTGTACTGGGTATTTTGTGTTCTATACCTATGCAATTATATACATTTAATATCAAATAAAATTTTATGAAAATGTTTTGTTCTGGGTTAGAATATCTCAAAGGAGATTGGTTTATGCCATAAATTATATGTACTGTATTAATTTTTAAAGTTAATTCGTAAAATTATCATAAACTTAACATAGTAAACATAAAAACATACATACACATTGTAGATGCAAAATTACTATAAAAAATTTGAAACTGTTTTTCCTATAAAGTTAATTATTATTATTTTTTTACTTTAATGTAAAGATATTGCTATAGTTGATTATGTCTCCAACCCAATGTAAAACTGTAAAAGCTTAATTTGATAAAGATATTACAAAAATAAATAACATTGAATATTTAAATTTATATAAAAATATTTAAAAATTCGCACTTACAAAGAAATTTAAATATGTTTGGGTTTTGCTTTTTAGTAAACTGGTATTGTTATCACCTTTAAATATATTTTATGCTTCTATCATCTGGCTTGTCCTTGTCTTATTCACAAATTACACATATGGAATGGCTATTATACATTTCTATTTCACTCATAAAATGTCTTAGGAGTCTCTAGGGTGTTCTGCAGTTCATGACTCTCACAAATCTCTGTACACGACACAGCACATGAGATTACAGATCCTGAAAGACATTAACTTTTAAAATTCTAAATGAAAATTGCAGATAAATGTAATTGGATCTACTTCACTCATAATTCTGTAACCACAATTATTATCCAATTGAACCTCATTTGACTTTATTGGGGCCCCTGCAACCAGGGGCGTAGTTACTTAAGGGCCATAGGGACCTTGACCCAGTATGGCATATTGCTCTATTAGGGGCGTAAGTTGAATATGTTTTCTGTGGACAAATTCCACACCTACCAGAAATATAAAATATGTGGTATGTGTGGGTCTCCCAGTGGATGACCTTTATTTGGTAATTTCTTCTTTTATTGTCCTGCAAAGATCCTAGAGGCTCTTAGTAACATCGACTACATTTCTTAACCATTATAGCATAATATATTGTTTTGTTAATTTACAGGTGGCTAAACTTATAAGCCCAGGGTGGTAAATATTGTTACACCCGTGGGTAGTAAAATGCCATTAGGTTTTACATAAACAATATATTCCTACTCAAAAACAGAATTCAGATAAATTCACAAATCTTCTTCGAATGTAGTGAAGTTGTCATACTTACAGTTTCTCCATCTATGGTCCTCTTATAGATGTCTTCTTTTATATTGCTTGACTTGTTATTTTCACTTCGCTTTTAAAAACAGAACTGTCGTGACTAGCTTATATACCCAAATAAAATGATTACAAAATCACTAGAGGGTACTTGAAGTTGTAAATAGGTTGTGAACAATATGCATCATCGTTTTTAACTGGCTAACTGCCTCGATAGCCTAGTGGTTGTAAGAGCGACTGTTATGGTCGAGGTTGTGGGTTCGATTCCCAGGTCGAGCCTAGTGTTATTGGGTTTTTCCTATGAAATTCTCAGTAGCAGCTCAGAGTTTGGTTTCGTGCCCTCTATTACATGGGACCTAAAAACATACTCGGCGAACTGTGAGTGTACATTAATTAGTACACCTCTGCCTAACCCTTCGGGGAATACAGGCGTGATGGCATGATGGTATGTTTTTAAAAGAATTCATTCAAGATTCCATGTTTTTTAACGCATTCTGAGCCATGAGGTTTTGTATGTGTGAATAAATCAATACTTTCTTGAACCTACGACTACGCAATCAGTTCTTCCAGCACACCCCAGACGATTCCAGAGACTTCGAGAATGGTGATTTCCTTCTATTTTTACTCCGACCATAGCAATATTAAAATACGCCAACTACTTGCAATGTATAAATAAATTTTGGGCTTATTTCATCTAATATAATCTGCTTTCTAGATGCAAGTGATGGTTAAAAGTGTTTTGTTCTTTGTGTGAGAGACAATATGCGTAACAATGTTTGATAGAAATAATGATAGTATTACTGTTTGGTTCTCATTTTATATCGCGAATTTGATTAAACTTTTTTCGAAGTTATTTTGTGGTTTGTCATACAAAACCTGTGGTTCTTTATCAGTTGTTATTAAGATTTCACATCACATAACACAGTAATATATATGTTTGTCTTTTCTTATTTTTTCTGTATGAATTTTAAAAGCATTCCAGTTAGCACGTTAAATGCCAAGGTAAGGCACTGCGGCAGAAGCGCAAGCAAGTGGAGCAAATAACCGGCTAAAGCTATTAAGCTTTCTGTTATCAGTGGCGAGGGAAGGGCTACTTTGTTGCTCGAGTCCAAATGTCAGGCGCGGCCCCTGACGTCACTTGGCGCTGAAATGGCGCGACATTTCGCAGTATACCCGCCACGCCTTTGCCCACCCTAATCTCTGTCATAGAAGGCAGGGTTGTGTGGGTCCAAGGCTTCCTAGAAAGTTCCCCATATAAATCGATCTTATTTTTACAGCAGACTGTAATTTATATGACAATTTGATCATTAAAACATTACGAGCACTAGAGGCCGATAGACTACAATTGAAAGTAGTAAAATATTATTTCGCACTACTATAACTTCTGTTGAAATAAAGTTTTACAACTTGTATTACGTTTCGTAATTTTATAATAATTATAAACAACTAGTTGTTCTCCACACGGTTTCACCCGTGCTAAATTTATTCGACAAATTCCACCTCGATCACCATCACACCAGTGTAGCCTATCTTTCTCACTTCCCGGTCTTGCCTACAGCTTTCCAGAATTCTTGACGTTCATTCATGGTTACTACTCCACTCCTTAAAGTCATAGCGTGAAGTTACGTAGCCTATAGTAGCCTATCTCAATAAATAGGCGAAAACAGGCAAAAAAAAAAGTTTGCCGTCACGGGACGCCCGTTAGATATGAAACATTTTAGAAAATATAAAAAAAAGGTTGTGTGTGTGTCAGCTCCAACGCATAACTGGAGTTTACTCCTTGAGTACGATTGTCTTTGAATATGCAATAGGCAAAGAGGCGATTGGTTGACTGACTGTACCTGTACCTGATAAATAAATGCACCGGGTGATCCCGAAACACGACAAACCAAAAGAAAGCCACTGTGAAGATGTTTACTTTATTTACTGTGTCCCTACCTACAACTTTTAATCTATCCATGTTCTAACATGAATCTTTGAAATGATCCAGTCTGTCTATTAAAAAAGCGATCTCGGCTCCACACCGCTACCGTTGGGACAAAGCGTCGCCACGCTAACATCCGCCAACATTGGGTCCAACAATCGGTCTGACCCGCGACATTAGGTGTTTTAAACCAAAAACTCATTGATAATTACTGAGATTAGCGAGTTTAAGAAAGAATTTCAAATATTTATTATATTTTTGTAAATAACTACCTGCACCGCTGCACTGCACTTTTTCTACCGTAAAGCTGTTGTCTCCGCGCTGATTTTTTCCAGTGTGATGGGTGTTATTTGCAACACACTGACATAAAAGGCTTTTGAACTTGGCCTTTTTATCTTGCGTTTAAAAATATCATAGGTTTTTGACATCATTGAATTAACGGGTTAAAGTATTTGATTTACTTTGTTGTTGTCACCAACGTATTATTGGAATATTGTTAATGAAGTAGTCAACAGTATTTCTCGAAAAGATTACCCCCTATTTAGACAAAATGTTTGGATTTTACATACTTTATTTTACCTAAGCACTTGGAACTTCTCTCTTTATATTACTAGCAGGAGGATTAAATTAAAGAATAATAAATGTGCATAATATTACTACGCACGTGTAAAACTTTAGAGTTATATGCGGTAATTGTACCGCAATGTATTTAATTATAAGGAAAACACCCACAATAGTTTTATTATCAAACGATGACGTATGTAGATTAGGCTGCATTCTTGTAGAAATAAAACAGCAGAGCTAGAAGCTTTAGTTTTATAGTTAAATATATTGAATCCAACAATAACACTTTTCTATAATATACGCAACGCGAGCAAACAAGAACAAGGAGTATCTACGCCAGTGTGTATGTAACATTTGTACGATAGGTGGCGCTAACCGGCTTGTGTTTATTTCTTTACTACATCCTCCCTTAAACATAAGCCCATTTTTCTAGAGAAGTAGTCTAGCTTGATCTGTGAAGTCGCTTTGGTGAGGACGTCAGCAACCATCTCTCCAGTGTTGACATATTGTACCTCAATCTCCTTTTTACATATGTTCTGCCGGATAAAATGGTGCCGGACATCTATATGCTTGGTTCTGAAATTATAAACATCGTTTCCTGAAAGATTAATACAACTTTGATTGTCGCAATAAATACGTATAGTATGATGCTTGAGATGTGGCCAAAACTGTTCTTGCAGTTGTTTTAGCCATAGTGCTTCTTGGGTGCAGGCTGATAAAGACATGTATTCCGCCTCTGTTGTTGACAGTGCAACAGTAGGTTGTCGCTTTGAGCTCCTCCCTGATATAGATCCTCCCTGAAATATAAAAGTGTATCCTGTGCAGGACCTTCTGTCATCTTCAGAGTTAGCCCAATCGGCGTCACAATAGGCATGAACGATTTCTTCTTCTGCACATTGTTTGTAAGACAAACTGTAGTTTTCGGTGCCTCGTAGATATCTCATTAATCGTTTTAAAGTTACCCAATGTTTCATTTCTGGTTTATTGTTATATTTGCTTAGGTAATTAACTACATAGCTGATATCTGGTCTCGTCCCTTGAGATAAATACATACATCCAATTACTTCTTGGTAAGGAATATTTCTCAATATTGCATTTTCTTCACCAGTTGAATGTAACTTTGTAAGTGGATCTATTGGTGTCTTGACAGGTTTACAGTCTGACATACCATATTTCTGTAGTACTTCCTGTATGTATTTCTTTTGGTTAATATACATAATACCATTTTTCCTGTCTCTCATTACATGAAGTCCAATACAGTATTTTAATTCTCCCATGTCTTTCATGCAGAACTTCTCACATAACTTTTGTTTTACATGGTTTTTTGTATATTTTGAATTTGTGAATAAAATCAAATCGTCAACATAAATTGCTAAAAATAAAATATCTTTCTCACTGGATATTTTATAATAAATACATGGGTCGATACTTGAACGATTCAGACCTATTTCTCTGAGTGTAACATATAGTTTTTTATTCCAATTACGGCTGGCTTGTTTCAGTCCATATAACGATTTTTTTAATAGACAGACATCTGTGTCATTGCCATTTTCATACATAGGTGCCTGTACCATATATAACTCTTCTTCAACGTCGCCTTGTAAGAATGCTGAAACAGCGTCCATTTGATCTATGCCCATGTCATATTTCGTAGCTAGTGCCAGTAGGTAACGGAGCGAGGTGTATCTTATAACAGGTGAGTAAACTTCATCATAGTCAATACCTTTTTTCTGAGCACATCCTTTCACAACTAATCGTGCTTTGTACTTGACTATGGTTCCATTCTCATCTTTCTTAGTCTTGTACACCCATTTACACGGTATTGCTTTCTTACCAGGTGGCAGTTTAGCTAATATCCAAGTTTTATTTTCAATTAATGACTTATATTCTACTTCCATGGCTTGTAACCATTGCTGTGAATTTGTGCAAGATAAAGCTTCTTCTAAACTCATCGGATCATTGCATATAGCCAGATTTGCATAACATAACTTGTCATCCGATTTCTTTGTCATTTTGTGTTTTTGTACACGCTTCTGGTTCTGTGGTCTTAGTGTAACATTGGAAAAATCATGTTCAAATGAACTGTTATCGGCTATCTCTCCACTGCTAGGTATATAAATAGAGTCTGAAAAAGATAAAGATAAACTACTTTCTGAAGTAGGATTTTCAGAGTCTTGGTTAAGTGTCTGATCATATGTTTTGTTTTCCAAACTAGATTCATCCGGAGTTGGTACTTCTAATTCTGTACTCTGTGTACTTACACCCAACGTTAATGAAACTGGGTCTATGTTTGGTTTTGTCATAGTAAGTGTTGATTTTAAGTTTTCTTGACTTTCTTCTATAAATATAACATCTCTACTCTTCAAAATTATTCTTTTTTTTATGTCTAATAATCTGTATCCTTTTGTATTTTCACAATAGCCAACAAACCTCATTTCAGTAGATTTTGAGTCCCATTTTTGTCTCTGTTGTTTCGGTACATGAACCATGGCTTTACATCCAAATATTTTCATGTGACAAATATTAGGTTTTGTTCTTGACCACTTTTCTTCTGGTGTTATGTCATTAAGAACTCGAGATGGGGATCTATTTATAATGTAGGCCGCTGTTGACACAGCCTCGGCCCAACAGGTTTTTGGTAATTTTGCATCACTCAGCATGCACTTGGCGCGTTCTACTAGAGATCGGTTCTTTCTCTCACTCAAACCGTTCTGTTCAGGTGTGTAAGGCGTCGTAGTTTGATGCTTGATGCCGGAGTCTGAAAGATATTTCGAAAAAACTTTATTACAATATTCAGTGCCATTATCTGTCCGGATAATTTTTATCTTTTGATTCAACTCATTTTCCACTTCACATTTGAAGTTATGGAAAACTGAAGTTATATTTGATTTGTCCTTTAAAAAGTATACAAACACTTTTCTAGAAAGATCATCAATAAATGTTATAAAATATTTTGCCCCTCCCATTGATGGAGATTCCATGGGGCCACAGAGGTCTGAGTGAATAACCTCAAGAAGTGATGTTGCTCTTGATCCTTCATTTTTAAATGGTAATCTAGTTTGTTTCCCTTGTATACATGGAATACATGATTTACTATCATTTTTTGTAATTTTCATCCCTTCAGTACAAGTTTCTAACTTTTTTACATCAACATAATTGAGGTGTCCCATTCTACGGTGCCATACATCTAAACTCTCAATGCTATCAGTGGCAGTAAGAAATGCGCCTCCTCCTACAGTATTCAATTTATACATGTTGTTGGTTAGTCTCGCAGTTGCTACTAATCTTTTTCCTTTATTGTAAATATTGCAGCCACAACTATGGAAATTAACTTGACATCCATTTTTAACTAACTGGCTAACTGACAATAAGTTAGTACTCAGTTCTGGTATAAACAAAATGTCTCTTACCTGGATTTGGTTTACTTTACCATCACTACAGCAGAGATTGAGATCCAAATTTCCCATCTTCTGTACGGTAACTGAAGAATTATTGGCCACCTTTATACTTTGTATTCCGAGGTGTCTTTGTTTCATATAACCAATCAGATCTTCTTGTCATGTGCATGGATGCACCAGAATCCACGTACCAATTATAATCGTCCAATGCTGTGTAAGCTGAAAAAACTGCGGCATAATTTTTATTAGTACTAGAACTTTCCTTTTTGTTGGCAAAACAGTTCTTACTCAGATGCCCATATCTATTACAATTGTAGCAACGGGGACCACGGGGTTTATTTTGATTATTCTGGGAACTATAATTTTTCTTTATTGGGTATCTATGCTTTGTGTACAATGCAGTAGTATCAGATTCCTTTTTCACTTCTTGTAGCAACTTAGTTTTGATAAAATCTGCACTTATTTCAACACCAGAGCTTTCTATTCCCATTATCATTGGTTTGTACTGATCTGGCAAACCTGCTAACATTAAAGTACCCAACCATTCATCGTCAATTTTAAAGCTTATATTTCTCAGCTTATGAGCGGTAGTTACTAGTTTATTTACATAATCCTCAATATCGGTACAACTATCTAGGTCTGTATTAATAAGATCACGTAATAAAGCTACTTTCCTGCTCAATCCGGAGTCTTCGAACGCAGACTTAAGTTTGACCCACACATCCCGGGCACTCACAGCTTGTTCTATGTGGTGGTAATTATTTGGGTCAACCAGGAGAATAATCTTGCTTTTGGCCTTTACATCCTTGGTAGCGTCAATGGTTTCCTGTTTGTCAGGATTCACACACGACCACAAATCTTCGTGCTCTAAGTAGGCTTTTACAGCGAATTTCCACGTATTGTAATTGTCCCTCCCGGTCAGTTTATCAATATGCACGGTGTTTATCGACATTGCTTCGGAAACTGATAGGTTTTTATATAAAATACGCTGCAAAAATTAATAACCGGGGTCGGCTACTTAACCTCACTTTTTATTACACGCGGTACTTTACTTTTCGGAACTAAACTTGTAACTTTTTACTAAATACTGTTTCTAATTATTATGAGGTAGGCCCATAACCTGTAGAAATAAAACAGCAGAGCTAGAAGCTTTAGTTTTATAGTTAAATATATTGAATCCAACAATAACACTTTTCTATAATATACGCAACGCGAGCAAACAAGAACAAGGAGTATCTACGCCAGTGTGTATGTAACATTTGTACGATAGGTGGCGCTAACCGGCTTGTGTTTATTTCTTTACTACAATTCTAAAGTTTAACTCGACTATTTTCAATTCATTTATACCTCAGACCCGGAATACAGGAAAATAAATGGAATTGTGGTTACCCATATGTAAAGAGAAAACGAAATTGTGTTTCCTTCTATTTTTTACAATCGGTATTTTAGCTAGGAGCCTTTTTACAGGTTTATCAAAGCGTCTAGAAACTTGCGTTTGATGCTGTTATTTCGAACTCATTTCTCTTGTGCACAATAAGTAAAATATATCACGTAAAATACTATCAAAGAGAACATAACGTAGCGTAAAATAACAGAAGTGTATGAATTAAAAATAAAAGTGGAACACACATTGATGTAGAAAAGAACACGCCAATTAATCTCTATGCAAATACTCCAGTTCATCTTTACAATTGATTTTTACCTTGGTCGTTTTATTTTTCATTTTACTGATGTAATCAGTCAGAACGGTCTTATTTATTATTCGTGATTAAGTCTGTTTGTTTAGTAAATATAATCTTTACAGTCGTGTAGTTTATCTTCTCATTGCTGTGCCTTTGGTTTCGCTCACGTGGACTACAGAATTCGCGCGCGATTCTTGCACCCCGCTCCCGGCTATTTTAAAGACAAAAATGCTTATTGTGGGTGTTCCTTAGAGGATAGATGTATACTCTCCCGGACGTTTTTGTAGGTCTTTTTAATGCCTATAATTATGTTGTACATTAATTTGCTATATCTCTTATGGTTTAGTCAGCATAAGCCATTTAAGCGCCCGAACTGATTCACCACGACCAATTTTTTTAATTTGTACGGAACCCTAATTATTTTTCTAAAATAAAAGTAACCTAATTTACTCCCTATATCATCAGCTATCTATCAGTGAAAGTCCAGTCAAAATCGGTCTAACCGTTTCGGAGATTACCCGGAACAAACAGACAGACAAATATTTCAAAAATGGGCTTTTTGTTAAATGTATCTTATATAATTTCATATGCATTTAGTAAAAAACTATTATTTTGACATTACAAACAGACACTTCAATTTTATTAATTGTATAGATTAAATGGATAGGGATATATATCAAAAATTTTAAATAACCGCTAATTTTAAATCGCCATATTATTCAGTAATAAGAAATTATTTATTTATTTACACACTATGCGTTAAATACGCAATGGCGGACTTAATGCCTAAGGCATTCTCTGCCAGTCAACCATTAGGTGATGCAGAGATAAATGTTGGTAGGTGTAAAAGGTAAGGGGGTAAGGTAAGGTAACTAGCTGTGTCCGCGGCTCCACTCGCGTGGACAACAGAATGCCGTCGGTATTGTGGTGATCACGCTCCCACCCAAGGCGCGCCGCGCCGCTGGTTATTTTAAAGATAAAAATGCTTATTCTTTTATTTGTGCGGAACCCTAATTATTTTTCTAAAATAAAAGCATACTAAATAAAGCCTAACTTACTCCAAATAAAATCAGTTAACTGTCAGTGAAAGTCGGTCCAACCATTTTACGAGATTAGCCGAAACAAACAGATAAACCAACAAAAATTTTAAAAATGGTTTTTCTTTGTTATATTTACCGTATATACTGTCATATGCATTTAGTAGAAACGGCTGTTATTTTGACATTACAGACAGACACTTCAATTTCATTTATTTCTGTATAGGTATAACGTACGACTAATAATTGTCTGAGGGTAGAAACGAAGACTTGTTAAATACGTGTTCCTTGATAGGCTACTTTTTCTCTTTTAAGAGAGGTAGGGCACAGAGAAATTTCTTTGGAGAATTCTCCCTACTTGGGATGGTCCGTTGGTGGAATACCTTCACTCTTCAGAAAATCACAGTAAAATAACCTTGTGTTGTGTTCTGCGGTGAGTAGCATTTCATGAGCTCATAGGGATAGGGGAGGGGGTTTAAGGTCGACAACGAGATAGTGCCGCTTACAATCAGGTGGGTCGTGTGCTTGTTTCACATTTTAGTTGTATAAAAATAAAAATAAAAACTTTTCGTGAGATGTGATTAACGAGACTGTATTCCAGATCTTAAATAAAGTAAACGCATTTCTAGATATTGTCAATTTAAAACCTTTAACACCTTGCACTACGATGTACTTGGGGCTGACATTTTTATGGTCTAAGAGCCCGTGAACCCCAGACCTTCGTTATTTTATAAAAACTGCAAGTTTGTCAGGGTATGCTCTCAACACAGGTAATAACGATGGACCATTATGAAGTTTGAGTTATCGTGGCTTTGGCAGATAAAACGGTACAAAAGGTGTGTAAAATACCGATCTAAATTCATGAAATTATAAAGTGTGATTTTTTGGTATTACCTTCAGAATATTATTAAAAATCACGACATTCATTGCCAGACACTTAATATAGTGGCAACCCCTTGCCAGACACCCTTAATGTTCATGAAATTAAAATTCTACTTACGTCATAGTATAAAAGCTGATTTTTATATATAATACTTGGGTAATAATTAGATGATGTTTCCTCATTAGCCTGACATTTTTGATAGTTCCAACCCCTTGCCAGACAAGCATGTAAATCTTAACAAAAATTCGTTTACGGGTTCTTGCTCTATAAGGACGTTCAGTAATCATCGTATATAAATTAGAAATTTTCTTCACAGAAAGTAAACAAAAATCTGTTTGTTTCATAAATATTGTTATTATTTTTGCTTGACAATATTTCGGTTTGGTTAAAAATGTTACGAATTAACTTGTAAGTACGTTTCAATTTATGTGGATAATACTCTAATGGTTTAATTTTTATTGACAGGTATTCGCAATGGCAGTATATCAGTAGTTCAGATCGTAAGGGAGGTCGCGGGTTTGCTTCAGGTAGGCACAGTTTTTTTATATTACATCAGGGGCCCAAGTCTGCTAACAAAATAGTGTTTCAATAGTGTGTCGATAGTGTGTCAATAGACATTTGGTCACCATATGGTATTCTCCTATTTGTTTATCATTCTATCGGAAAACCAATGACTCATTTGGTATTCTCTACAGTGGCGTCTCAATGCTATCTCGATAGCAACTCGATAGAAGTCAAAACAGTATTCTCATGAGCATTTGACAGCTTTATCAATCATACTTCTGTGGTGTTTTGACTATTGAGTAGCCACTGAACAACAATAGCTTTTCTAGCACGATTGCTTACACGTTTCGTAAAAATAATATAAAAATAAATGGTAATGTGGCCGTCTGTATCGCTACGCCTGCGCATTTTAGCGTTAGGCAGACGGCATTTGAGCTTTTTAATAAAATAAAAACAAAAAAGTTACTTCTTTCGCGCTCAAACTTTCAAAATATTTTCAAATTATTCGCATATTTATGAGGGCTGACAGATTGACGGTCACAAGCATTTTTTTTTTAATGGCTTTGCACCAATAATTGGCAACAAGTTTTCAGAATATGTATTTACAAAAAACCGACATTATGAATTTTTGATTTTTGAATTAAAAAAAAAAAACAGGAGTCATAAGGAGTGCTGACAGAAGCGAGAATTCAATTTTGAATTTTTTAATTAATTATAGTCTGAATTATTGCAGAGCATGTCAGTAACGCGAAATCACAAGATTTTACCCATCCAAAAAGTCAAACACACGTATGATACTGTTGAGTATATACAATGTATTAGTGTATATATGCGTATACATATACACAAGCCGCTATACTACGCGTCGCTAGTTTGACGCAAGCGCAATACGTCACGAGCATGTCGAGGTTATCGGTGATGCGAACCAATAAGTTTTTCGCCTACCAAAAATCGGTCAACGCGGCTAAAGAAGTTTTCAATTTAAAAATATAAATAGTATTTTAGGTAATCTTATAGATTTATTGAAGATTTAACAGAAAAAATAGCATTAACAAGTATTGTTAACTAATGGTAGTTTCGATTAGCAACACTGAATTCATGGTATACTTTGATAGGCAACACTAACGACGTATCTATTGCCATCCCACTGACACACTATCACAACGCTATAGAGATTCTATCGAGACACTAATTAAATTTTAGCAGAGTACCAAATTTGTTAGAATCTCCATATAATATCAGTAGAGTGTTGATATAATGACAATGGTAGATTTTTAAATGTGAAATAGCAGACTCGGGCCCCTGGTTTATTAATTTGTTCTTTATAAAGTTTGACAATTTAACTACGAAAAATAACTTCTTAAATTAAAAGATTTTGATATAAAAGTAAAGGTTTCAAAATGTAAAATAAAACACTTTATTCTCTAATGTATTAGTTTTTACATAGGAAAAACAAATAAATATACAGAAATTCTTCGGTTCAGTACGATACTAAAATGTATTATGAGTATATCACTAAATAAAGTGGATGCGTGTACTTATGTATTTAATTACATCGGATATTATGAGTCACATAGTCACATCCAATAACATCGAGTGTGAATATCTTCACCACAATAAAACAAGAGGTTTAGGCTCCGGTATTCACCAGAGATAAGCGAGGTAGCTAGGCGGTGCGTGAGGAAAAAGTTCATCTTCCTAACCTCGCTTAGCTTAGCTACGATGAAAAAGGGCAAGCAAAATGTAGGTATTTGTACATACAAAAAAAGTGAGATATGACAACGAGGAATGTGTGCGAGACCCGCACGAGATTTTTTTTTTAAAACTGTCTATACTGTTTAGCATTAAAGACCCTAGAGCAATTAGAGTCTTTCTGCCGCACTCAGAAACGTTTATTAGTTTAGCGCTAATGAATATTTAACTAACTACCATTTAGTATCGTTACAGACAGATTACTCCCAGAGTCAAAATTTAAACCTTCATTAATTAATGACAACTTTATCGAAGCATTGAGCGGTGACGGTCAATACTGAATACTGCGTTATCTACAACAGGTCGATAAGTTCAGATGTTGCCACAAAAATATATACGTTAGAAATTAAATCTTTACTTTCATTTATAAAAATCTATAATTGCATTTCCCATACTTTGTTTTTACTACAAAATAAATATAAATCGTAGTTTTAACTAAAATTATTGCAAAACGTCTTTAGTCTCAAAAAGTTACAAACATTCAAAAATTTCTTTATATTTCAAAAAATCTATATGCTTATTAATTTTTTTTTAATGTAACATTTTAGCTAAAAACAAATTTCTCATCGTCATCACGTTTATGTTTATGGTGGGGACTGCGGTCGTAACTGCGTCTATCGTCACGAAGCTTCGTAGGTACAATGAAACAATACACGCAGATGTAACCTGCCATTAATGGTTATCGTCGCGAAAATTCGGTCTTTGTACTAGTTATCGCTCAGGATAAAGGGGAACCAAAGAAAGTCCTTTAAATTTTATAAACCAAATTTGTAGCCGATGCATGGGATCGTTTAAAAAGTGATTTCAGTTTTGAGTCAAATTTTTTGGAAATTGTATTGTTATGACCCTTTTGGATTATTATGTGATAATTCTTAAACAATTAGGAAGCCGCTAATTTGACTACTGCATGTGTTTCATAACTTTTTATCGAGCAAAACATATAAAGCTTTAGGCATGCAGCGCTTTGTGGCGATAGATAGACGCAGCTGCAGTTAAAACATTACAAAAACCTCGCTTCAAGCTCTCAATGAAAACTTTAAATCTTTCATTAACAAGTTAAGTAAGGGGTGTAGGATCATTAAAGTTAATTGTCCATTAACGTAACTAATAAAGCATTAACTGACTCTGAGAGGTAACTTTTTTAAATCTGTACTAAGGGTTTGCTTAAGTAACCATTAAACGTCTCTGAGTGCGGCAATTTGACGGCTTCACCGGGTTTGACGCGCATGAGGAATATGTGTGAGGGTTGCGAGTGAGTAATGTGTGCGAGAGACGTGTACAAAACGGTGCAGCGCAAAGTTAAAGAGTCCGCTACGCATCCTCGCACAACTCAGTTGCACAGCTTCACTACGCATTCTCGTACCGCGTAATCTCTTCGCACAACTTTGGTGGAAACAATCGCACCGTTTTACACCGCCGCTACACATCCTCGTTCCGCCTAACCAACTCCCACAACTCTGATGGATACACAGCTTTAGCAAGCAACTTCATAGTGTAGACTTCTTGTAACAATG
The DNA here is from genome assembly GCA_033032175.1 of Saturnia japonica. Lineage (NCBI taxonomy): Eukaryota > Metazoa > Arthropoda > Insecta > Lepidoptera > Saturniidae > Saturnia > Saturnia japonica. The sequence goes on along the minus strand of CM065321.1, from coordinate 7,478,671 downwards.
TGCCCGCGTAACGTAAAAATTAACTCGCATCATATTTTTTATAACGTGCCTAAATTAGTATAACTTAAGAAGATAATTTTTAACAATAAAAAAGTAAAGTTCCCTGGTGTATTTTCGAAGTTGAAGATCCAATGGCAATGAAACTAAAATGGGACCACCCTTGAGGTATCCCTTTTCTTATTAAAAAAAGAGTCATCCAAATTGGGTTCATAAAAAAGTAGTTATTACGGAACATCCATAAAAAAATCTTCGAATTTATAACCTCCGTCTTTTTTTAAAGTCGGTTAAAAAAATGTTATAAAGCGTCGAAACTGTTATATAAGCATCACAACTGCTATTAAAGCATCAAACAAGCAAGTGTGAATAGTATAGATGTCAAAAGCGTTGATAGATGGTTTTGTTAACTTTTGAGTAAACGCGACCTAAATGCGGAAGTGGGCGGATTGTCTTACCGAAGGCCGTTTCGACAAAGGTGCGGCCTACATGTTCGAGGAATATTTGCTTATATCAGAGCGAGTTTATTAGCTTTGGCCTATATATATTTTTACTGTACAATAATAATACAGGTTACCAAAACTTTAATACACCTCAGAAAATAGTTAGTTGCTTTGGTTTTTTAACAGACTTAAAAAAAAGACTGAGGTTATTATCAATTTCAAAGTATTTTTTTATGGATGTACAGCCATAAATAACTTTTTTGTTTATGAACCGATTTTGATGATTCTTTTTTCGTTGGAAGGGGGTCTCAAGGGAGGTCCCATTTTCAGTCCTTTAGCATTGGACCTTAAGACTTCGAAGATACACAAGAGAACTTGCTTGGTTTTCTTTTTTTAACCAACTCGAAAAAAGACGGAAGTTACTCAATTTGAATGTATATTTTTTTGTTAATGTTAAGCCATAAATTTTTTGCTTATGAACCGATTTGGATAATTCTTTTTTGCTTGATAGGGGGTACTTCAACTTCAAGGTTGGTCCCATTTTAATTTCATTGGCATTAGGCATTTTACTTCAAATACACCAGAAAAGTCTTGAAAATCAATGAAGTTGGTTTTGTTTTTGTTAATTATTGCTAATGTAACTAATTTGATTTTTATTATTTAATTTCCATATGTTGTAAATAATTATGTTAACATAGTAATGCCCTTGAATGAGCAACAAATAGGATGTCTGATATATTCAAGACACTAAACATTATATAAAAAAATTAAAAAACATATAATACATAGTTATATTTATTTCGGTCCTACCTTAAAACTTTTAATCCATAATGGTGGTTCTTGAAACTTGTTATTATGTTGTTCTTCAAAGAAATATCAATAAAACCAGTTATTGTAAACCTCGTTAACGACGTCAGTTCTTAGAATTGATAATTAGACTGGTATTTACTTAAATCTATATTTTCCTTAGACATTGATAGTATTGATTGCTTGACATCAAACTCGTCTATCAGTATTTGTTGTTCTTGACAGCTTTAGGTACACATGCGTAATATTTGCGTAGGGTGACTACAAAGTCACTACTATTTCTTTTCACTCAATTTACGTGAGCGACGTTTGATTAAGTTCTCATAGATCTAACCATTACGGCGAACGTTTTTGATTGTAAGCTTCGACGTGTGTTTTTACAGCTGTCTTTCATTCTGAAATTATGATTCCATTTCGAGTTAATACGAATAAGTATCTGTGTATGTATCAGAGCTTATTGGTTTTTGTGATTTTCATAACGGAAGCATTCATCAATGTAAAAATTCGCCGTGCATTCATTTATGGGTTTTGGTCTACACGATATTTAATATTGCGATTTTTACGAGCTGCATTGCTGCCGCTACAAAACTCGTATTCGAAAGTAGCGTTATTTTTTTACATTTTCAAGGTAGTAAACCGTTGTTTATCGATAAAATTACATGGTAAAAAAAACCCGCCAAGTGCGTGCCGGGCCACACGCAGAGTAGGGTTCCGTTGTTGCCCCACACAATGTTCATACTTGAAGAAGTGTTGTTTGTTTTATATGCTTATACTATATATTAAGTGCATATTAAGTGAGCTTACAGCTAATAACGTCTAAAACTAATTTTCTATGTAGTTTGTATGAAATTTTTCTGTTTATTTACTTCAAGTAGGTACATTTTATTAGTCGGTCGACTATTGCTCACTAACTTCTAAAGCCTACTTAGCTTTATAAAACTATCACTAGTTTTCCTTTTAACTTCGTTATATATATATGTATATACTACCAACTACTGTGTTTTTCAAATATTAAAAAAAAACAATTATTTGGCACTTGAGTTTAACAAAAATTAGCCCCTTAATAAGCTTATCAATCGATAAAATGGTTTTTACATAATTGCAATATTTTTGAATGACCCGGTGCAATGACATCCCACAATATGGAATATATAGACGAGAAAAAAATCGTACCCACTTTATATTTAGGGGAGGTAACCTAAAATTTTTTTTTGTTTTTCAAATATTTATTTTACCACTTTGTAGCAAGATTATGCACAGATGGCGTGTTGAAACAACTTCCGCTACGATATTGTTCACACCGGATACACCGATTGATAACGGTTTTAAAAATTTTTTTAATACGTTTTGTATGAAGCCAGCATTTGTTTTTTTATATATTTATTATGCATCGTTTATAATTATTTTTTACCATTAAATAATTTAGGGAGCGCCTGTAATGTCTTTGCATGTCAGACTGTGTTGTTGATACTGTAGCTGGATTTTTTATTTATAATTTAAGTTAAAATATTGTTGAAAATACTTTTGCTAAAAATAATAATAATACGTAACGTTTTAGTTAATGTATAAAATAAATTAATTTAATAAAGAACGTATTACTTTTTGCGTAATAGTTTATGTGTTTGATTATAATACTCAGTAGTTGACGGAGTAGAGCCTCACCAGCCATGAGTTAACGCTGTCCATATAAATTGGTGGGGTGACCGCATAGTCATGATAAGTGCCACGCCTTTACCCAATCTCAGTCGGAATGATTGGGCTTTAATGTTCCCGTAAAGTAGATCGCAGAAATACGCGACAATATAAGAAAATGGACTCTCGTGGTTACAAATAAAGCTTAGTATTGAGAAAGCAACTGTATAAAGGTTTAATTCTGTTGACTCGACCTTTGCTCTGATGGCCTAATTCGAAGACTTGATTTTTTTTAGTTCACCTGTACTGAACCAAACTACTTATATAGTTTACATGTTTTATGAATAACTAGCTGTGCCCGCGGATCCGCTCGCGTGGACTGTAGTCCACTCATTCTGTAGGACGCCGTCGGTATTGTTGTGACCCCGTTTCCACCAACGGTGGTCGCCCATCGGTTATTTTAAAAGTTACTTTCAAAATATTGAAATTTTTTTACACGTGTCGTATATACTTTCATATGCATTTAGTTAAAAGCTGTTCTTTTGACATTACAAACAGACACTTCAATTTTATTAATTGTATATATAAGTATTTACACTTTATAGATTCAGTTCACTATATTTACCTTAACTACCACATTTGTCTGCTGCAATTTTTAAAATTTTCGTCTGTCTGACCGTTTGTTACGGGTAATCTCTGAAACGGGTAGACAGATTTTGACAGATTGTCACTGGCAGATAGCTGATGTTATAAGAAGTAACTTAGGCTACATTTATATTAGAAAAAAGAATTAGGGTTCCGCAAAAATAAATATCAATTCGGATTAATGACTATTTTGGGGCGGGCACTTAAACGGCTTACGTTGAGTAAACCATCTACCTATACATAGTATAAAATGAAGTCGCTTCCCGCTGTCTGTTCCCTATGCACGCTTAGATCTTTTAAACTACGAAACGGATTTTAATGCGGTGTTCACTAACATTTAGAGAATATATATGAAATAACCCTTTAAAGATTTTCAAATTATAAAATAGACTTACTGTAACAGACGTTAGTTTGCAGACTTTTTGACAGTTCGTTTCGTTCTTGGTTCAGAGCGATCGTGATCGCTCCGACTTCCGATTGGTAGACAGCTACAGTTGTTAAGTTATTATGGATGGCTACAACGCCATCTAACATAATTTATGCGAACAATCCGCCCTCCAAGAACTTCGTTCTTCCTGTAGCCACCCACCGTGATGATTATTAGTTGGAGATAGGTAAAGCAACCAGCTTCGACACTGGTCGCTTGAGGAAGCCATTACTGCTTCTCAAAGACACTACCCTAATTTCCCCATCCGGCCCCGGATGTGTGCCTACCACCTTTGCTATAAGCCATTTTGTAGGAGGTAGTGAAGGTTCCTTAACTACAACGACATCCCCTGTACTTGGTGCACCGGTCTTATTTTTCCACTTATGTCGCTGTTGTAGAACATGTAAATACTCAGTGTTCCATCTTTGCCAGAAATGGCCTGTCATCCGTTGGACTAACTTCCACCTGTCTAAAGGCTTGGTCTCGATACCGCGACGGATCATCGTCTCCGGGTTGAACATGTTGTCGCGCAATACTTGAATACCTCTCTTGATAGCGAGCGCATGTAGTGCGTGCAGGTCCGCGTGCGCGAGCCGGTGCAGCAGCCGGCCGTCAAGCGCGGCGTCGGCGGCAGACGCACGCGCTCCGCACACGCCCACGTCCTCCAGCCAGCGCAGCGCCCACGCCGTGTCCAACCGTCCTGCCACTGTCAGCATCGCGTCACCGTGTCCCCCTAGTAAGTCAGTGATAGCGAGTACGATCTTCTTTTTATTCATGGGATGTTTAATAGCGAGCTCCTTCTCGATGGCGTGATGTGAAGCGGTCGCGATCACTCCTTTAGCGTCTGGTGTCGCTCCCAGCCACGTCTTCGCACCGGGCACATACACCTCTAACCCCAAGCTCTCGAGCCAACCGCACGTCGTGTCACAGTCCCAATGACGTATGTTCATTGTTTGCCAAGGCATATGTTTTGGTCGCTGGTGGAGCGTGGCTCGTAAGGACGAGCGCACGAACTCGTCGCCCTCGAGTCTGACCCCGCCCCCACTCCCGATCCCCACACAAGCACCTGCACTGCCCAGCCGGGACCGCACTTCCCTCAGCGACGGAGATGGGCTGCCACGAGGTATCGTCTCATCCTTCTCCGCGAAGGCAACGCGCGCCTCTGACGTCACTATCGAGGACCGCGGCAGCGACGAGTACATGTGCGTGTTCCGCTCGATCTGTCGCCCGTAGTTCGCTGGCGGCGTCCTAGGCGGTTCAGGCCTTGATGTCGTGAGGGTGCCGTTGTTTGCTTTAGGAGGTGGCGATCGTTCCACCAGTCCACGTTCAGCTGCACATAGCCTTACTTCGTTTAGCTTTGACAACAGTTCCAACTTCTGCGTTTCAAGTGATGACCTCTGCAGCATTTCCTGCTGTAATCTTTGGTCAGAATCATCAAGCTTCTGCCTGGTATCATGCAAAGCGCCTTCTAGGTCAGCCATTTTTTCGCTCTGCGCAGCAATTTGTTCTGATAACACTTGAACCTGGAGCAGTAGGCTCTCCTTGTCTGCTTCCAGCCGACGTACACAATCTTCGGCATCATTTACCGATGAACCCCCAGTACCCTTACAAGATGCGTCAAATACCACTCTGACCTTTGTGGTATACTTGTCTTCTCGGATCACTGCATGATGAGGTAAGTATACAGCATTCTTTTTGTCTTCATCCACCAATGACATATGACCTAGGGTTTGATATTCCTGTATCACCCTTGTATATTCTTCGTTTAATTTTGGATTCTGCTGGAGTTTTTTCTCCAATTGTAAAAATGTAGCGGTTGCTATTTCCCGTGTTTTCCCACATTTATCCACAGGCATGTTAATATTCTTCTGAAAAGGTAAGTTCACCTTGTATCTTCCTGTTTCTGTTTTAATTGTAGTTGTCTTATAAATTTCTTCACTTCTATCTTCCTCCTTCGTTAACCTTTTCTCAGTGGGTATAAATTCCTTTTCCAGTTCCCAAAATTGTTTAAGCATGTTATTTTCACACACACAAGAATGCATGCTTACTATTCTGTTGTATTAGTTGTTGTATTTGTGTCACCTGAAATGATCCATCCCAGTTGTGTATCTTGTGCTAATGTGCCAACTGAACTTCTCAATAAACCCTGTTTCATTATCTTGCTGGTTACACTGGCCCCTAGTAACACATCAATTCTACCTGGCTGGTAAAACCCAGGATCTGCCAGTGTAATTGTTTCTATCTCTGGCCAGTCTAATAATTTGACCTGTTTCTGAGGCAGGGTTGTTGTAATGTGACTGATTACATATGCCTGTACCCATAATGTGAAGGTTGTGTTGTGTCTTGATTTTAATTCAAACTCAATTGTAGAACTTGAATGTATTGTTTTTCCTTCACTTAGGTGGAACTCGCAGTTGTTTTTACAACGCTTCAGGCCTGTTGCTTGAGCAAAGTACTCTGATACAAACGAGCTCTGTGATCCCTGATCAATGAGTGCACGGTAGACTTGTGTTTCTTCATTTCTTGTAATAATATCTACCAGTGCTGTAGCCAATAAAACTTGACCAGGGTTGTTTGTAGAATGTGACACAAACGGGGTTTGGTCTGCTTGTTTTGCTTCCTCTACTAACGTCTGTTTGTATACATTTGAATCTCTTTTTTCAGGGTGCAACAATGAGTGATGTTTTTTCTGACATACTTTACAATATGTGTTCCTCTTACACTGGAAAGCGGAATGGTTTGGGATCAAACAGTTGAAACAAAGATTATTGTTTTGTACAAATGCATGCCTAGCCTTCCTTATATTCTTGTTTTGCAAAGTGTTTGCACTGATATATATAGTGTTCTTCACTTTTACAGAAAGAGCATTGTATTGTCTTTTTAGAAACAGTGGCCGCAGCATGAAAGGATTTTGATTTAATTGTTTTAGTATTGCACTCTAACATTTCTAAAGTTCTGAATCTGGTTTCTAAAAATTGAAATAATGTTTCTACTGAGACAAAATCAGTTGAATTATTAGCTATATGTTGCTCCCACAATCTGTAGCTTTCTTGATTAAGTTTGGATGTTGTCATGTAAACTATAATAGCGTCCCATGATGATGTGGGTAATCCCAAATTTTGTAAAGAGCTCAAACACTCTGATGTAGTGTCTAACATATGTTTGATGTTGTGATCATACTCAGTTGTTAAGTTCTTTAAACTAAATAATCTTTTAAATACGCAATTAGAAATGTACCTTTTGTTGTTATACCTTTTTTTTAGAATCTCCCATGCTTGTGAATAGTTTTGAGTTGTAATCGGTATACTTCTCAAGAGAAGTTCTGCCTCTCCGCTCAAACTTGATTTCAGATAATGGAGTTTTTGCACATCATCCAGTCTTGAATTCTTATGAATTAAACTCATATAAATATCATGGAATGCTGGCCATTCTGTATACTTTCCTGAGAATAAGGGGATGTTTATACGTGGAAGGTTTGGTTCTGTATGTGATGAATCATTTTGTGACTGTACTGCTTGTGTTGCTGCTTGTATGGATGTGAGTTCCTGAATTTTTGTTTTTAAATCACTTTTATGGTTTATGTAAACCTCTTCACATTCATCATAAATATCTTTGGAAAAGTATGATATACTTTGTTTCTTGTCGCTATCCACACAACCTACAATATCCTCATGACAACCAGTGAACGATTTCCAAAGCTTTTCTAGATTTTCTAAACGGGTTTCTACATAAGTTATAGTTATTCTACTTTTAGGTGATTTGCTAAAGTTGCTTTCTGCTTTTTGGATTTTCTCATATCTATCCAACTGGCATGATATGAGCTTGTTCATTATTTCCATGATAACCTTTTTTTTTTTATAAATATGTAGTAGGTAGGTAGGCACTAACCGATAACCGTTGGGGAAATACTGCTAAAACTACGAGTATTGTCACGATTTCACCACACGTTGTTTTTAAAAATAGCCCGCAAGAGTTAACTAGATAATTCGGCGTAGTTAAAACACTTTTTAAACGTAAATATACACTACTAAATCGAATCACTTATCACAAACGAAAATGTTGTTTTAACAAATTTATACCACTTTTTAAATTATTTAAACGTAAACATATACTTCTATAAACACGAACCACAACACATCCGACTACGAAGGACCATGAAATAACCCTTTAAAGATTTTCAAATTATAAAATAGACTTACTGTAACAGACGTTAGTTTGCAGACTTTTTGACAGTTCGTTTCGTTCTTGGTTCAGAGCGATCGCGATCGCTCCGACCTCCGATTGGTAGACAGCTACAGTTGTTAAGTTATTATGGATGGCTACAACGCCATCTAACATAATTTATGCGAACAATATAAATACATTCCAGTTGCGAAATTATTTTCTCCAATTCATTATTAATCTTTATCCAGATAAGGGGCGTTCAAGTATTACGTAACGCAATTTCTGAAGATTTTTGACCCTCCCTCCACCCCATGTAACACGTAACACCCTAGTCAGCCCATCTGCATGAGAGCTTTTATAGGCCAAGAACAGTTGATGATACAAATCTCCCAGTTTTTAGGACATTAGAGTATGAACTTATTTTAACAACACTGACTACAGCCGAGTCGAAGGATTCTCCGTAAAACAAACGAAAAACGAATGGGAAATTATAATTGCCTAGATTTTTATTTAAATTAAAAAAAAAACAATGTTAAGTAACGCGTTTTTAGAATCCCCCCTCCGCCCTTATAACGCATCGTAACGTTTTATGAGGACCCCCACCCTCAAATTGCGTTACGTAATATTTAAACGCCCCGTAAGTTTGTAAGTTAACTTGGGCATTTAATGTAGATTAAGATAGCCTGTACAGTTTTCTATTTAAATGAATATCTTAGAAGATACCACGAATTTAGAATTATTTGCGACCAAATAAATTCTACCAAAAAACTTACGATAAATTGCGCGAGGCGAGCTAAGCGCACTATTCGTAACTATGAAGTTTTACATAACATACCTCTCGTAATGCCGGTGTCCCGAAAGTGTGAGGCAGAGGTATACACGCAGAGTTCACCGCGTATGTTTTAGGTCCTATGTAATAGGGGGCGAACCTATTCTCATTAATCGGGCACAAAGTCAAACTCCAATCTGCTACTGAGAATTTCATACAAAAACCTATTAGCACTTTGCTCGACCTGAGAATCAACCTTTGATAATGTCGATTGTGAGCAGTTTTGTGATTTTGTCATTACCTAACTTCAGTATGTATGTATTTTAAATCTGTTTAATTTTTAATTTTTTATAACAGTTACATAGTTTTAGTTTTATTTTGTAATCTATCAGTGAGGACTTGCATATATGTGTCTTTAATAAATTGAACTTATCCTTGTCATAGAAGCTGTTACAAAATAAATAAAAAAAGAAAAACATTCTATTTAATCCAGTAACTTATCTGCTAAATAAAATAATTATATACATGCGTATACATACAATGCGGTTGATTTTATTATAGCTCAATTTATTAATATTATTGTAAGAAATGATAAATAATTAAGTTACATGGACCCCTCGTCAGGTAAAGGCTTCCTCCAAGCTCCTTCAAAGAATGTCAAGCGTCACGATTTTTAGCAACACCCGACCAAAACTCTTGCCTGCGAAGCTTGGAAGCTGTTAGTCTTCCGAAAATAAATTTAAATTTATATTAAGTAGTTGAAGTAATTTTAAATATTGTGAATTATCGAAAACAGGTTATGAATGAACATATAAAATGATTTGAAAAGTTTTTTCTAATATCGTGAAAAATATTGTAAATACAGTAGAAGTAATTGGAGGACATTGAACGCTATTGAGACTTGTCGATGAAATAATAAAACGTATATCCAGAAAAAAAAACTGAACAGTTGGCACATTGCCATATTTTTGCGACATTTTTCTGACTCACATTATTATTTTTATTTTTTATTTATATGTATACTGCTAAGATGTTCAAATTAATTATATACCCTCTCTGATAGCTTGGCTGCCATAGTTAGTTGTGGTAATTTTTTTCATTTATGACAACATAATATCCCAACCAACTGTACTTACTCTATGACGTCTTATGAAAACGCTTATAGCGTAGTGACCTGGCGAGTTATACGCGAGTTGACTGTATGTTTCAAAAAGGAATTTATTGAGTAATTTTGGTATACATATACATAGTTATAAAACCTAAAACAATATAAATCTGTAAAAAGTAATTGTTTATTTATATAATTTTCTATTTGGAAAATTAATACACTTTGTTTTCGAGTCACGTCATTTGAAACGCCATTTTTAGAAAACGTGACCGGAAATACGAATGTCTCATGTGTGAGTTCCCGAATTGTCACATTTGTCAATTCACTTGTCTCTTTTCTTGTTAATTGATTGCTATCTTTGACGGCTTTGACATATAAAATTAATGGAGACGTCACGGCACCATAATGCCGTGTTTTTGTAGCGTATTTTAAATCTAAATAAAGAATATTTTTAAATTACTTTTTAGAGTTTAATAATGTTTTCTATTTGTTCATAAGTATTATTTTCAATATATAAAATGTTTAAGACAATTTTAAAAAGTTGTCTACTCCCGGATTGCAGCTGTCGGAACACACCTATAGGAGCTTGGTGACAGATTTTTTACTTGAGGGTGGTAGCTAGCTAGGCGAACATTAGAAAATACCCCATACCATCATGCTATATATGGTTTCTAAGGAGTCAAGCTCACGTCGATCGACGCCGTGTCTTTACACGCTACCATTGAGCCATCATTGCTCAAAATTGTTTTATATATTTTTATCAGCACTGGATTAGAACCTTAGTATTTTAAATATTTTACATAGTAAGTGGTGCTTTCGCAGTCGATTCCTTGCAAACTACCACTGTGATTTTTTTTTCTTTCTGATCTTTCTGTTAGCCTTAGGGGCCCTATCCGAAACCGAGCCGCTGCGGCTTTTACAACTTTACCGGGCTTGGGGGCGAGCGCTTAAGGCACTCAGCCACGAGCACTGTGATAACTATAATACGTAAATTATACACGCGACATTCAATGCGAAATCAATAAATGTATTATTGGTTAAGGACAGATTAAGAATTTATAATATCTAAAGCAGTAATTTCTTAATAAAGCATCCGTGTTTTAATGGTTAATAATAGGCATGAAACACTTTGTCTATCACTGCAATTTTTCATACGAAATGAAAATTTTGTGACATCACAATTATAATAAATTTTTATCACTGCTGTTTTTCATATGTTATATGTATGAAAAATACATTATCATGATATGAATTTAAGGATAAAAAAGGGCCTTCGCGGGAACACTTGGTACTTGTATTAGCCATGCTATGTACAATAATAATCTTACAATACAGCCGGTTTTCATTTATCACCTACGACATAGCAGTGATTGAAATAATTAAATTCAATTCTATACATACAATTATTTATTAATAGCTGTGCCCGTGGCTTCGCTCACGTGGACTACAGAATGCCCGTGCGAATCTTGCTCCCCCGCTCCCGGCTATTTTAAAGACAGAAATGCTTATTGTGGGTATTCTTTAGAAGATAGATGTATACTCTCCCGGACTTTGTTGTATGTCTTTTTAATGCCTATAATTATGTAATATATTAATGTGCTATATCTCTTATGGTTTACTTAGCATAAGCCATGTAAGCGCCCGAGTTGATTCACCATGACCAGTTTTTTTTTATTTGTGGGGAACCCTAATTCTTTTTCTAAAATAAAAATAGGCTAAGTTACTCCCTATATCATCAGCTATCTATCAGTGAAAGTCACGTCAAAATCAATCCAACCGTTTCGGAGATTACCCGTAATAAACGGACAGACAGAAATTTTTTTAAAAACTACTGCAGACAAATGTGGTAGTTAAGGTAGATATAGTGAACTGAATCTATAAAGGGTAAATACTTATCTATACAATTAATAAAATTGAAATGTCTGTTGACATTAACAGAGCAGCAGACAAAAAGTTAAAAAATGGGCTTTTTGTTTTAGGTGTCGTATATACTTTCATACGCATTTAGTAAAAAACTGTTATTTTGACATTACAAACAGACACATCAATTTTATTAATTGTATAGATTAACTGTAATTTCCATGCGTAAATAGTAGAAACGCAGCGAGTTCAGTTAAGTATGATCAAAAGTGGAATTTGGAAAAAAAGAAGACATGTCGATTTATTTGTACGTTATTTAGCTAATACTAAAAACGATGCGATTTTGTAGCAAATTACTTGCTAGTACAGAGACTAATCACCATAGAGTGTAGTAGAGACTTGTAAATCCCTTTTACTGATGTTTTTCGATGCTAATTTTTATCTATGGAGTAATAAACAAATGAAAATATTTAACAAATATAAAATGTAAATAACAAATTTTTTTGTTATTATGTTAAAATTTATTGCTTGATATATATCGGTAGTTAAGGTAAATATAAATTGCGCGAAAATTGTTACGCATGATGATTGGTTTGATGTGTCATTCATTCGGTCACTCCACATTTGCCGATATTGTCGTGTCTACCAGTTGAGCGTGACGTTGCGTCAGAGCATTCTCCTTCCTCGCTATTGTAGTACAGCCAGTGCAGGTGTCCTCAAAACGTTCGCAAACTTTACCGTCAACCTCATTCCACATAGCACTTTTTTTCTATTTCACGCAGTGCTTCGGCAGTCTGCCTCTTCTAACACATAGTATTTTCAATGATATTCATCGGAAATGTTTTTAAAATGTGTCAACCTTTGTTTTTATCTAATGACTTCGTACACAATTAGTATTTTGTTTCCCACTTTTCGCTTAAACATCAACCGATTAGTTTAGTACGTTCACTATCGTGACAAAATTGTGATACTTAACGACTTTGACGTATTAGTTCTGTGCTTAATTGGAATATAATGTCAACAGGTGCACACTGTCGATAACGTTAAAATAAACATAGTATAATAAAGTAAAGTTTATTGACGATGTGATGTATCATTAATTAATTTTTATTCATTATATAAAAAAAAATATTTCGAAATTACAATAAAACTGGTTAGGGATTACTACTTTTTCTGTGTTGGTTATGACATATTCATTTCATTTTCCTTTTAAGTTTTATTCATGGTTAACTCTACAAAAAAGTATCTGAATGTGAGAAATGTTAATTTTTTTAAAGATGAAGGTTGGTTTAATAGGAATAATCTAAAGTATTCTTTATCAAAAGCGGCAGTGGACGCAGAACGAATGAAATCGTCAATGAAAGTAATATCGTTCGCTAACTTTGGTAGAGTTCGAATCACCTTGGGCTTGCTGTTCCGTACGCTAAAATACACTATCAAAACAGTGCGTTTCGTTCATCGCTCGGAGTTACATGCCCGTTGGCGCACTCACGAATTTTAAAACAAGAATCATAAAATACAATCGCTAGATACCAAGTGTTATTAATTAAAATTAGCTAATTTAATACTAAAGTGCCTGAAACTATTTTTATATGTTATTTAATGAGATCGAGACGCCGATAAATGCAAAAACATTTTTGTAATGGGAGTGACGTGGTTCATACTGACTTAGCGTCTCGTGGGATTGAGATCAGCCAAAAACTCATTTAACGATGTAAGTGTTGAGTCTGACTAATGTTTAAGATTTATAGAAATAAAATATTTTTAGATAAACTTTATAACGCCCAGGTGGGATAAATTGTTATGAAACGCACGCGTGTTTTATATTTATGAAAATTAACAAATAAACTAGATGTTAATAAATTACATTTCGCATACAACTTTTAAAAATATACTTGTTTTCATGTCTGATTATATTATTATTATTGGAACATTAATGATTGACTTATGAATAGCATTCTATACTTAAACAGCACTTTTGTCCGTATTGTATAGTTTCCCTGAAGTGTCTGTTTTCAGATTTTATGTCAATTTGTAGTTCTTTTACAATTTCCCCTTGCTCCTATAGATTTATATGAGATTTTGTAATATAAATAAGTATGTTTTTATATAATTTTTTATTCTGTATAGTATATTTGTTTAATTTTAATCACATAATATGTTTATTAATTTCAAATTATATTTCTAAGTATTTACAATTATATATTTACTTAATATTGATTGCTATAATCTAGTGCTAAAATAGTAAACAACATTTTTTTTAAAAGAATAAGTATTAAAAAAACTGAATAAATTTGAAATAATAATTGATATTATATAATAAATGTAACTTTGTGTAGTTACACGGTTAGCAATTCTAACTATCTAAATATTCTATTTGCCATTTAGTTATTTACATGGTAAAACGGGCCTATTACTAGCATAGACAATTTTAGGTTTGATGGTCAACTAGTTTAATTAGAGAGAATTAACCTTACGGCAAATATTTACCGACTTCGCTCGTTTCAGGCGTGACGTATTGAAGGCACTGTGAGGGCGACAATTTACACACAGACACAAATCAAATTTGTACAATCATTGTTTTTCATCAGGATTGCTCAAACTTATATTGACGGTGATCTACCACACAATATTTAGGCTTCGAATCAATGATATTATGTCTTTTTAGTTATAAGTAATGTCATTGTTTCAAGTGATCAACTGCGAACTTACTACTACAAGTCTTACGACAGAAAGACTTCCCGAAAACCTGTGTGCTTTAGGCCATAAGCATTGTTATGCAAATAAATAGCACCATTCTTGGGTGCTATTACAGCAAGCCTACATGCGATCGGGGAGAAACAGAAAAGAGACAGGAAGAACTAGTTGTTGAAATTAACCAATTCTTGCACCGCATCTCTAAATGGGGAGTAAGTACCTTTGTCGAGTTTAACGTCAAGAAAACTCAGATGTGCGCCTTTTCTTTAAAAAAAATTCCATTTACCCCACTCTTCGTGCTAGGCGTGGATATTCGCAGCGACCTCAACTCCAGAGATTACATCGGGAGTGTCATCTCCACTACATCCCGGGGACTCGGAATCCTGAACAGGGTGCGACGGTTTCTCACGGCCGGCAGCTGTATTTTCTTTACAAGGCACAAGTTCGGCCGTTTATGGTATACGTTCGTATCTCTGGGATGGATCCGTAAAATACCTCCTCAATGCTCTGAACAGGTTCCAGAGACGGGCCGCATTGATAATGATGCAGACGTAACCAAACAAAAACGAGCAGTTTCAGGAACGTTGCCTCGCTGGTACCATGATCTACCGTGTGTACCATGGTGAGTGTTCTGCAGAAGTGTTCAATCTAATTCCTTCCTCTTCTTTCCACAATTTTACAGTAACCTCCAATACTTCTTCTCGGCACGAACTAAATAGTTCTCAGTCTTTTTTACCTTTGCTGTACCGTGAAACTGAGGAACACTTTCCCGACCAATGTTTTCCCTGTTTCTTACGACATCGGCGTCTTTCAAGCGTAACGTGAAGAGACATTTATGCAAGATGGCATGACAGCGGCGATCGCCGATCTCACGGTGGTCGCCGTTGTGTTTTGATTGTACTGAGCTTACCAACAGGGACAGTACCGTCAAATGCAGAGCTACCTACTATAAAAAAAGATAATAGTAGTTCCTTAGTTAACCGATTTCGATATTTAGATTTAATTATTTTTATTTCTGAAAATGCTGACTAGCATAAACAAGTAAATCCGAATAATAACTGTCTATTTCTTTCAAAATCGGATATTTCTTTTCAGATATAAAATACCAAAATTAAACTAAAAGCAAAAAAAATACTATATGGGGTCTTTGTATGAATGATCTCCGCGGCGACAATTTTATGGTGAATTACTTTTCGGGAATTCCTTCGATCGACAGCTTGAACACCCCTGTTTTACATTATTCTCATCCCATTGATTAATTAATTATTTCTGTTAAAATCGATCAGTTTATCTTTTGCTAGTTTCGCATTAATGATTACTTTAAGTATATAATGCGAAGAAATTAAGTATGAATCATTTTTAAATTATTTTAAATTATAATTACGCACTTATCATTAGTGGATATTAAGGTATTTCAGTTAAGTTCAGTTTCATTTAGGTAATAGTCACACTTCACAAAATAGTCTTTGACTCGCGTGAACTCTCTGACATGTCGTGATAGTAATAGCAATTAAGTTGATAAATTTTTAGTGCAAATAAAAAAGGGAGAAAGGAGAATGTAATTTAAATAAATTTCTTGCTCGTTACAAGCATTTATTTATTTATTTATGTTTCTTGGTTCTACTAATTATTGTCCTATATTTAAATATAGATATAAATCTAAGGGTTGTGAATATATTCTTAAAGCTACCTCTATCCAGATGTAGTCACGTATGTGGTCACACACGAAAGGTCGATACTCCGAAGGATTGATTCAGTTTAAAAGTAGTAATTATGAAAAAAATACTTTAAAATTTGACACTGATTTTATTCATCCAAGTCGTTGAAAGTTAACCACGGCTAGAATTTTTACAAAATCATGTTAATTATATATTCATAATACATAGATTATAATAATTTAGCTAATAATCGAAAATGTGAATAGTTAAAGTTAGTTAGCCAATCTTATGCATCTGATTAATTATTTAAAATTGTAGTATAAATTTCTAAAGTAAAGTGGTAAAATAGATAGTTGCTTTTTTTAAAGTGTAAAATATAAAAAAAATATGTTACCAGTGTTAAAATTTCATGCAAAAGTATTTTGTTAGGTATAAGAAATCTTTTCTAAATCAGTGCATGTGTACTGGTATGAGCTTTCAAGGTCTAAACTATGATGTTATGATATCATCGTGTTAAAGACGTTCGTTGTTTCGTTTGCTTTAATTATTGTGGGTTTATGTTAGATGCCGTATATTAATTGCATGTGTTATAGTATGACAAGTGCCTGTATTTGGATTGTACTGTGCTTACTATCAGGGCATTAGGCACAGTATCGTAAATTTGCCGAGCTACGATAGAAATAAAGTAGAATATATATTTAAGGCATCAGTTAATTTCCATAACATCAGTAAAACTTGTGATAGTCAAGTCGATTTCTGCATTATTCAATTTTTTCTTATGCAAATTTACGGGATGAAAACGTTCTAAATAATTTAGTCAGTAACCTTTTCGAGTGATAATTTTGTTGATTCTGAATAAAATTTTGTTATAAATTACTGTTCTGTGCTTTGTTTTAAAATTATTCTTTTTGGATTATGTTTTAAGTGATTTTTTGTTGGTTTATAATACATACTCAACTGTCAAAATATACATGGTCACTTAAACGTTTCCAAGGTTTGGTCGATATGTTTTCACTATACAACGTGTGATGGTTATTTTATTCTGTTCACGAGATTTATTTGAAAGTCACTAAAACAGTAATCATTTACTGAAATATTAGTGATGTAAGTAATTGATTAATCAGACATATTTTAGTACTAAATCATAAATAACATTGTTTATCCCATACAAATACTTGTGCAGTTCAGTTAACATTGTAAGCTAATGTGATAACTCTATGGTAATGATACTATTCTTTATATTAATAATACTGTACTTAATCAAAAAGCATCTGTCCACTAGAATACTGAAACTACGTTTTGCGACAAAGATATTGTAATAAAGTCAATGTGATTATTCTACGAATGATCTGTTTTGATACTTTGATGCTTTGCAAAAATTGACTACGTGTATTAGCCAGAACAGTAATTAAACTAGTATTATATTGTTTCGAAAAACAATACTCTTGGAAGTTGCAAGTTCTGGAATAGATACTGCACTTAAAACGCACGCTACCCGCGTGAGTAGCGATTGTGATACAGTGATATACACTCAGATATAGTTGGATCCCTGGGCAGAAATGGAAGACTGTAAGTAGTCTACATTTGCTTAACTAGGGAAAAGCTATTATTAAGGGAAAAATTAGAAAACTTAAAGTTACAATTTTTAGAAAAACAAGATGAATACCAGTAACGACATACAGCGCCTTCAGGCTGAGTTACAAATAAAGGAAATAAAAATTAAAGATTTATCCTGTAAATATGATTTTTCACAAAAACAGTTAACTGAACATATGGGGTGTCAGCGAGTGAGTGGATAGGGTCGGTTGCGGGGAACATGGAGGAGATTGAATCACTCCGCAATTATTGTGTGTCGAGTGATTCTCATCACTCCGGGTCCTTGTATGGCACACAGCCACTAATATCTAAACTCAGGGGTCAATTTCCATGTACCCTCTGTCCTCTGAAATAGTTCATACAGTGCCTGAGCCTAATACACCAATCAATTCATAATTTTTTACAACATCCTCCAGTTACGATAGTCATAATACTCTGATTCATGGGGTGGCTGATGTCAGTGCTGTAAAAAAAACGGTAGTTTTTAGTGACACAATCGGTAAAAACTTAGGGTCAATGTTGTCACAGAAATTAAAGGATAACATTATTAATTATTTTATGCCAGGTGCCACTTATAACCAAATAATAGATAAGATTTTGAACACCGACTTAGTTAGGATGATAATATTGTAATTTTAATAGGGAACAGTTTAGATATAAAAAAAAAATGATTTAATTAAGTCAGCTGATAAACTGTTAAAATTGGATGTGGGGAAAATCATGTTGTGTGCTTTTCCATATTCAATATTCCTACCAAATAAAAATAATAACATACATATTATGTTAAACAATTTTACACACAATATGACATGTCGTTATAGTGACAAATTTATATTTATAGTGTAATAGATTTATTAATAATTATTTTACAGTAACTTAGGGAAGAATGTTTCTTCCTCTTAGACGAATATAGACGAGACATAACTACATTGATAGCATATATGTAATATAAATTGGTTAAGTGACTAAGCAGTGTCATATAGTGTGACTAATTTTACTCCTAATAATAATAATCACTTTGAACCAATGAATATGACAAAAGCGAAGTACTACATTACAATAAACCATCAAAACATTAATCGCTTCTTCGGCAAAATATTAGACTATAGTTATTATTAGAAAGAGAGACTAGATATATTATGTTATGTTATGTTTTACAGAAACCTGGCTTAAACCTGATAAGATGTTATTTGCTTGTACTACACTTTACAGTTGCTAGTATTTACAATCGGATGACCACTGTCGGTGGTGGTTGTATCATATTCTTAAAAGATAATTTAAAATTTAAAGAGCGCCAAGATATATGTAGTCTCCCAATAGACCGTGTTTGTAAAATAGCTTGTGCAGAGATGGAAGAATTTATTATATTATGTGTGTATAGACCTCCAGTGTCTATCATTACTTTACAAATATACCACTAGAAGTATCACAAAATATTACATCATCACCTATTAGTGCAGCAAATCTGAGTACACCTTTAAATTCAAAATTTAATTTTATATCTATTAGTGAGGGTGAAATAATAAGCGTTTTTAAGCAATTAAACTTAAAACCTACAGAAGACATTTGGAGAATGTCAATAATGGTAGCTCAGTCTTTAATTGTTAATACTTCACCATATCTGGCTCATATATTTAATCAGTGTATTGCTAAAGGTACTTTCCCCAGTATGATTAAAATAAGTAAAATAGTTCCATTGTTTAAATAAGGCTGTAGAAGTAATATTGTTAATTATAGACCAATTTCTCTGCTTCTTCGATTAGTAAGATTTAAAAAAAAAAAATCTTAAGCAATTAGTTGAGTACTTTAATAATCATAAAATTTTGGATGGTTGGCAGTTTGGTTTCACGAAAACAAAATCTACGACTGATGCTGGTGCAACGCTATTAAGTCATATATATTTAAGGTTGGGAGATGTCACAGGATGCAATCGGTGTATTCTGTAATCTTTCAAAAGCTTTCGACTGCGTTAATCAATCATGAAACATAACCTTCTCTCGACTTTACAGAATCATATTTAACAGATCGCTGTCTAAAAGTAAGTGTAAATGGGGCAACTTTTTCGGAATCTTTGGTTAAAATCGGCGTTCCACAGGGTTCGACATTGGGGTAAGAT
This sequence comes from Saturnia japonica, assembly GCA_033032175.1. Classification (NCBI taxonomy): domain Eukaryota; kingdom Metazoa; phylum Arthropoda; class Insecta; order Lepidoptera; family Saturniidae; genus Saturnia; species Saturnia japonica. Next base: position 7,458,755 of record CM065321.1, on the reverse strand, counting down.
GGCCATAGCTTAATTCTAACCTTACAATTACTTCTTGATCTTATTTTCTACTTTTAAGTCTTCTTTTCTCTTAACCACATATGGAGCACATATTGTCGTATTCAGTGCAGTGTTCGTGAACCCAAAACTGGTACACTGTGCATTGAAGCCAGTCTTCAACGAGAAGGGTTTCGTAAAAGTTTTCGCCACACTCACGACAGTTGTCCTTTTCGTCTAAGTTTCTTTTCTTATTTTTAACTGACAACATTATTAATGGGATATCGTCACTAATATCAGATAGTCTTCGAATGGCTATTCTTTTGTTTACACATTGAACAGTGCCTTTTATTGCCTCTTCTTTTTCTTTTTTTATTTTGATGGCTTTTTTGCTTTCTCTTTTTTTTTATTTTTCTCTGCAACATTTTTTCTGGCTTTGATGTGTTCTTCCGATGTCAATAATGTTCCAACTTACTTTGCTCGTTTACGAACTTGAATTGGTTTTTGTGGAACAGGTGATATTTCTTGTAAAATTCGAGATGGGTTATAATCTGGATCCTTATTGAACGAAACCTCTTTCGAAGTGCTCGGGTCTGAATCATTAGACATATTGGCAGTGTTCATGGAGGCTTTTAATGTTGTGGAAATGATTTCAGGGCTATAACTTGTATCTCTTCTTGAATTATAAGAACAACCTGGAATAGGTGCCTCTTCATTATACTCCACTGCAGTTGTACTGTGTGTATTCACTCGTGTAACAGAAGTATTCGTCGAGATACCTGCGGGTTCTTGAATAAACGCATAATCTGAAACCGCTTCTGGATTGAAAGGATACGCTCCAGTTGCTTTAAAACCAGCAATTGCATTTACCGGCGACGCTGCATTTTCCCAAGCCTTGTTAAGTAAAGCTCCGTAGGCAAGTCTCGATATGTGGGGTCCTGGGTTGTGGATTAGCTAAAGTCTACACTGTTCATAGAAGTGATGTTTTAATGATTTAAAAGTAGAACGATCTAAGGGCTGGAGATAATGAGACGTGTGACTTGGCATTGATATCAAAATAATGTCATTCTGGTTGGCATAATCCTACATTTCCACGGAATTGCAATAAGTTGAGTGGCCATCTAATAGAAGAACAACTTTGCCGACTAGTTTCCTTGGAACAAAGTGTGTTTTTAACCATTCCAAAAATATCTCTGATGTTTTATGTACGCTGATTTTTGAGACATGAATAATTTTGATCCTGAAGGCATCCCATCTTCAAACTCGGGTTTTTTATTTTTGCCCTTTATGATACAGGCAGGTGGCAAGAAAGTGCCTTCAGCATTGCAGCAGACTATAATGGTTATTATCTCCCCTTTTTCAGTTTTTATTACTTGGAAACCGCTTTAGAACCTTTCTGAGCAAGCACGTGCCCCAGACGGCTATTTAACTGTAAGCCAGATTCATTCATGTTAAATACGCTGTTTGGAGGTAGTATTTCATTGGCTTGAATAAGCACGCTCTCAAGCAGTTGAAAATATGCATTTACTTCTGATCTATTCATGGCATTGGCTCTAGCCAAAAAAACTCCTTCTGACTTTCTTAGTGTAATATCAGTATTTCTGCTTAAGAACATTTGCAACCAGTCTTATCCTGCTTTCTGATTTTCTTTGTTAAATCGATGCTTTAATTTTAACTGTTCGGCAAATTCGTAAGCTATTTTCCTTACATCATCCATCGTCAAAGGAAAGTCTTTAGCTTGCATTGTTTTAATATGAGCAACCAATTTCTTCTCGTTTTTTTCTCCAAATAAAGTAGGTGGTCCCATAGGTCCTTTCTTGTCATTATTTTAATTTAATCATCTTTCTAATGTTTTTCTAGGTATTTGGTATAGGAGACCTGCCGCGCGTACGGATAATTCATCATTTTTCACAGTATTAATAGCAGCTTTTAGTGATTCTTCTGACCAATTTTCTCTCACAGCTACTGCCTTTCTCTTATATTTATTAGGCATCTAAAACAAATATAAAAATAAATTATTTGAATAAAACACCACTTCTGTACCATGGCGCTATGGCCATCACATACCGACTGCAAAAAAAAAACCCAGAAAAAAAGGAGAGATGGCCACAACGAATACTAAAACATGTTAAGACACGAAACAAATAATTTAAAGGTTAGCACGAAGTATTGTTCGTATACTTTGCGGCAAATACAAATATCACCATTATTTTAAGAAACTAACACCACAACCATGTAAAACTTTATCCATCAAAAAAATATTTACTATAAAAGAAACAAAAAACAATGATTTTACTTACTTTTTTAGATGGTTAAAGTTTTACATGGTTATGGTTTAGTTTACGCAGCGAACTAAAGAGTAACATCTAGTCAACGGGTGCTTGAAATATTTCGATGGGCCATCTCTCCCTTATGGCTATCTACCCCGGATTTACCCTATTTATAAAATGTATAGCTGTCTTTCTCCTCTCTACGCTATACTATTTTTCTTCTCTCAATGTGCCTAAACGCGACATGGCCTTGAAATTTTATTATACTTTTACTTACTTTATTTTATACTTTATGCTCCTGTTAAGGTTTGTATTTTAAATGCATGTTTTTACTGTTGGCATACCTCGAATGTCGGCAACAATCAGACTAAAATATAATTCATTGTATTGTGAATATGCGCAGTTGTGATGGTGGAATTTTAGTTTTACCGCTGCATTTTGTATTAAATTATCAAGGTGGTGGAGCGTTTACGCCCGATTGGACTACAAACACTATATGAATGATATATGAGTATGGTGGGAATTCGTCATATTGGCTGTTTTCGGAACGTCGCACTTTTGGGGCCCAAGTCTGCTATTTCACAAAAGAATCTACCATTGTTATTATATCGACACTCTACTGATATTATATCGAAATTGTAACTATAGCGTTGTGATAGTGTGTCAGTGGGATGGCAATAGATACGTCGTTAGCGTTGCCTTTCAGAATCGATCATGTATTTAGTATTGGTAATCGAAACTACCATTAGTTAACAATACTTGTTAGTGCTATTTGCAGTCATACAGATGCGAACAAATTTGAAAAAAATTTGAAAGTTTGAGCGCGAAAAAAAGTAACTTGTTGTGTCATTTTATTAAAAAGCTTTTGGTAGGAAAAGTACTAAATTAAAAACGTAAGTCGCAGGGAGGTCACATAATGAATTTGTGTTTCGCCTTATAATAGCCCGCAATCTTTGGTGTTGGCGCAATAAATATCGTCTTCCAAACGCTAAAATGCGCAAGCGTGGTGATACTGACGGACACATAACGATTTATTTTTATATTATGCATCTTGATATTATTTTTACGAAATGTGTAAGGAATCGTGCTAGAAAAGCTATTGTTGTTCAAAGGCTTCTCAATAGCTAGCTCAAGCTATCGAGATATCATTAAGATGCGATTGTAGAGCAGAATGCCAAATGTGTCAGTGGTTTTCCGATAGAATGATAAACAAATAGGAGGTATACCAAATGGTGACCAAATGTCTATTGAGATACTATCGACACACTATATTAAAAAAAATATTTTGTTAGCTGACTTGGGCCTAGGGTTGCCACCTTTTTTGGAAATAAGATAGTATATTTTTCAAAAAATTGCAAAAGATATAGCACTCTTTGGAAAGTTAGGAAAATAAAGTACACATTTGTTTTTAATCATTATTAATCAACTGCCCAAAAAACAGTGTAATGTTAACAGGGTTCATGTATGTGAGTTTCTTTATTACACCAAAACTTTTAAATGCCTGAACAAATGTGAAAAAAAACCTCCACATTTTTGTTGAATACATGTAAAACTGAGGTGAAAAGATTCTGTGGTCTGTGAGACGTGATGTAAAATATGAGTGACAAAATGAAAATAAATTTCAATGATAATTTGCTCTTCTGTTTAATTTAACAAAAGAATATAAAATAAGAGTGACAGTTGAATTAGCGATTAAAATATAGTATATATAATACAATTTAAGCACATTAGCGATTTGCCGGATAATAAGTTCAAGAATCATGTTAAGCCAGTTTTATTGTAAAAAGGGGTATTATAGGGTGGCTGATTACGTGAATGATGGTGATGTCTGGATGTGATTCCTTCTCTGTACATCTACTGAAAATGATAATAACTGTATATAATTAAATACTGTATAACCAGTTTAAAAAAAAAGAAGATAATAAGATAAACCCGATCGAATTTCTTGTCGGTTCTTCTCGATGTCTGGGATGATTTCCGAACCGGTGGTAGTATTTTAACATTCATAAGTGCCTTCTTAGGGCCTAAATTGAATAAAATATATTTTGATTTTGAATTGACTAAAATATAGTACGATACTATATAATATAGTACGGGCGATAACCCTACTTAGGCCCCAGGTATCGCGGGGCCAGTCAGTATACAAATATCTACAGAGCTGGTGGTGTTTGTGGGATTGTCGTTAGCGTGGGACTAAAAGACTGCCGTTGCATAGTTGTTTATCGGCGTTCTCAGTAGTTCTAGATTAATCTGTACTTACCCTCGGATTCATACTATTATATTCTTCTGAATCATATTATTAAAAAAATATCTCGCTGGTCTCTATATAGATAATATTAATTAATTATACAAATATAATTTAGTGTTGCTACTGCTGTTAGTCAATTTAATTTATCTCTGATCAGAATTTATATAAATTAAAGATAGAATAGAAACAAGACATAATTAAACTTGATATTTCAAAATTCGAAACCCATTTTCGAAGTTAAAATGTTCAATGTATAAATTATTACTTATCATAATATTCGGCTTCACATTAAATATCTAACAATTGAGATGTTTATGTTATGATTTGCTTGAACATGTGACTTTTAAATCACATGGCGCATTTCAATTCCCTCAATAAAGTTTAATTGTTTCATTACGAGCACTGGTTGACTTTTCCACTTCTAAGGCGGACTTTGAGTACGTATTTTATATAATTGTAAATTATTTTGAATTGCGTACACCACTCCTATTTTAATATAGCGATAAATATGATATCTGTGACGTAATGATGAAAGAATTTCATTACAATTTAATCGACGTAGTTAGCGGATTTAATACTGATGGGGAACTATGTAATAAAGTACTTATAGTAATGATGATTTAAGTATGAATAATGAATGATAATAAAATCGCAATACTGGTGGGAGTTATTATATTAGGCGGAACTCTTCTCGAATGTGAAAGTAAGTAAAATCAAGAAAAATTAATGACAACAAAGTGATACTTTACCGTTCAAAAAAAGGTATCTTTCGGCGACCCCAAAAATTTTAATCGGATACTGCCTAATAAATATTTTTGATTCATTAAATTATTTACCTCAACATCATTCAACGTATAGATGAACTCGAGTGCATATACGTAAACTCATATACACGAACTTCGTTCGTATTTTCACTAAAATACTTAATTCATGAATATTTAATTCAGTTGTTTCTGTAAGTGGTATTATTTTGTCTTTTATGTTAATTGTAACGGTTTTGAAATTTTCACCGTACTCGTAATTAACATTTTTTTATTATTGATGATATTTTCTGTTAATTAATTGTTCAAACCATCAAACTGGCCATGTAAAAATTATAGTTAAAGGTAGGTACAGATAGGCATGCTTTTAAACTGCTTATCTAAGCATGCTCGATACTAGTAATGATTAGCAATGACTAGGTAGCAATTGCTCAGTAATAGCATGCTTTCGTGCTACTTCATCATTACCATTATGTCTATCTGTATCTTAAATTTAGATAGATAATTAGGCAACTAAAGAAAACATACGAGATTTATTTTTCTTTACATGTTCTTAAATTTGTATTCGTCACATTCCCCTGTTATTGTGGGCGTGAGTCATACAGAATTGCGAGGTCATAATCCACTGTGCAGGGTCAGTTTAATTGTGTCAGTGCTCTTTTTACTTTTTCTGGGACAAGCAGGAGACCACTTTTTAAATTAATGCCCTAAATTTAAATCATCGTTATGCTATCAGGGTTTCCACACCTGTTGTCTGCGAATCTATCATAAGGGGTCCACAGACAAAATAAAAGTAAAAATTACGATAATACAAAAAGGAACGTGATCGGATGCTGGATAAATTACGCGGGATACACTATTTCCTATTATAGTTTCGTGAAAAATAGTGAAAATTATTATTTTATATTTATTATCTTATTTTATTATTAAAAGAGATTCGTGGCGAACTTATATAGTAGGCATCTTAGGCATCCGACATTAAAAAAATTGGGGCAGACTAATCTAGACCACGGAGAATGCCCAAGCCCAATTAAAAGAAAATTGTTAATTGGACAAAAATATATTAAATTACTGTTTCAAGAATGTATACGTCACGAGAAGATTTGAGTAGAAGATCCTACCAGGTTTTTGCATTTATATTTAAAAGGTGTTCTGTGTCGTCTCTGATCTGATCAGCGATAGTTATTTTTGTTTTGTGATTGTTTCAGGAAGATCAAGCGCGTAAGTCGAGCGCAGGATGCCGATCGCGCCGCGCGGCCCTCCGCTCGTTTCGACACCACCATACCATCTGCTACACCATAGGAGACCTAGTATAATCCTCAAGTGTCCTTCGATAATATAACGTCTATTATTTTATACGCCTCTTTTACACCGACCTATCTATATATACAAATACGCACAGTAGTATTAAGTGTCGCGCGCGAGTGTGGAGTGTATATGTGTGTCGATGGTGCGGCCGACATGGGAAAGTCCTCGGCGAGAACACATGGCCAAGGTGAGTTCATGTACTGTTCAATGTCCAACAGCCCCCGGGACACACGCTCCCAAGGTTATTTATGCCGTTTACTATAGAAGTATCCACTGGGCTGACCTTCAGCCACTTTGGTAATGATAATGTGTGGCAACTTTGCCTCATAGATAGGTTTTTCCTTTAAGTCTATTTTATTTTGAAACTTGAGTTATAAAAATTAGTTTTGTAAAATTGTGTCTTTTGCCATAATATCACTATTCTACAAAGTAAACCAGATATTTGTTGGTATAATCATATTTAAAATGCTTGAAAAGGCGGCTCTTTGTATTCTTTGATAACCAGAAAATAGAAGCACGTCGCGCTGGTAGGAAAAAGTAAAGTCTAATTATGTTTCTCTGCCACATCCAATAAACGTCTAGCATTCATTTATTGCTTGAATGCTTCAGAACTGAGAAATATTTCTGTTATTATTAATGAATTAAACCAACAGCCTGGATGTTATAGATTGTGAATTCGTGATTTCTGAAGATTAATGCGTGGTGTCTGGGACCCTGAAGACTGGCAAACAATATCAAAAGTTATATAGGAATAATAAAATAAAAGGCTTTGTCAGCGCAGTGGATAATGGTGAAGAGGGTATAATTTCACAATATTCTTAATAGATATACTTAATATTATTTTAAAATTTAAGTAATAATTGGTTAAAAAATATGAATGGAGCTATAGAAAATTATCGTGAACAAAGTCATGATAGAAAATGATTTATATATGGTTACATATATTTTAGGCTTTAAAAAAACACTTATGACCATCAGTTGTACAAATTTACCACCAGTTCAAAAAATCCTGTTTAGTCTGGCCAGCAAGAAATGTAGTGTTATATTTTACTTTACTAACCACAAGGGCTCGTGTAGACTGCCGGGGACGCGCCGCCGCGCCGCTCCGCCACCGCGCAGCCACCGCCGCATGATTGATATATCGTTGTATCTTTTTCCTAATACATTGCTAGCCACGAAAAGTATACGTGTAGGAATAACGAACATGTTAATTTTAACTAAAAAAAGTTAGTGTTTGCATATAATAGGTATATCTATAATAGTAATTTGTAAATGTTTTGATATTCATCCTAAGATAATCACAAAATTTACACTCATCTTTTCGTAGATCTTTATAAAGTGTATGGAATTCACCATGTTGTTCTCTTTGCATCAAAATAGGATGAACCCATAAGCGTCTATTTGACGTCTTACTTTTATATAGCCATTTCTTTACATATAGTAAGCAAACACTACCTCCTTTTTTAGATAAATTCATCATATTCATTATGCCTACACGTATGATGTTCGTGGCTAGCAATTTATTACTAAAAATGTACAGTGATAGACAAATCAAGCGACAGCGGCGGAGCGGCGCGGCACGGAGGCGGCGCTGTCCTAACCAATACTTTTAGTTTATGATCTAAAAATGGGGTAAAATATTTTTACTTAAGTAAATATAATAATATAACTAGCGATGTGCCCGCGGCTTCGCGCACGTTTGTTACTACGCATTAATTATTTAGATCCCTTTATTTTTACTCATATTGTTGAAAATTCTTATCCCGTATCAATTGAGGAGTGGCATGTATTTCCCGTGTACAATTTTCTTCAAAATCGGTTGAAAACTATTATTCTAATGTACAGTTTCTAATCCATTATTAAAAATTCTTATAGCCTCTCAATTATAGTATGATGTATGTTTCCCGTCTACAAAATTTGATCAGAATCGGTAGAGAATTGATGAAAATTTAACTTTTGAATTACTTTGTTTTTTAATTCTAGAAGTAATATTGACAAATCTTATAGCCCATTAATTATGTTAATAGTTAGACTTCCTGTGTATAAAATTTCACCAAAATCGGTAAGGAACTAATGAAATTTAAAATTTTTGAAAATTCATTTTTTTACGTATCCCAAAAGTGTTATTGAAAATTCTCATTACTTAAATGATAATTAATTAATTATAAGTGATTACTTAATGATAAGTGATTATCGAATGACTTATACTTCCCGTGTACTTATCTGAATTTTCATTAGGTATTTAAAAGTAATATTGAAATTTCTTATACCCTATCAACTGACTGGTGATATAAGGCATCCAGTGTACAAAATTTCATAGGAATTGGCCAAGCCGTTTTTTAATTAAATCCGGACATACAAATAGACAGACAGACGGACAAAAAAGTTTAATGGCATATTCGTGATCAGTATCGTTAATATGCGTATCGGGAAATTTTGGAAAAATATTAAAAGTACCCAGGACTACAGATTTATTAATATAGATAGCTGCTATATTTATATAATACAAAAAAAAAAGAAAATCAGATGGGTTTATCGCTTTGTGTATTGTGGTTGCAATCCCTACCATCCCGCTATATTACTGCATATGCACCGGCTGATTTCGGAACACGACAAACCAAAAGAAAATTATAGATGGGTTTGTATGATATTGTTATTATATGCCAATATGAACCCAACATATTAACTGTCCCAATAAAACTTCAAAAATAATTAATATCATACATTATTGTACCGGCCTGCGGGAAGTTTTTTTGAAAAACGTGACATCTCTTTTATTCCATTCTGACCAAAAGCATAAATATGATTGGGTTATTCATACAAACTGTCACCACATGTGGAATAACACAATTAAATAATTCACTTGTAGCAAAACTGTTTAATCCAGATAATTTACAATAGGTAAGGTAGGTAACCCTTAGAATATATAAACCCCGCGAATCTCGGTTTGACAGTGTCATAAAATAAAACCGTCATTACGTCGTACTGCTATTAAACAGTTTAAAAACACTTAAGCCAATCTTAAAAAGAATACTGGACTATCATTTAAAAGGTAATTATTAGAAATACAATACATTTCTTATTAAGTATAACAATGTCAATAAATCAACAAAATTGGCTGACTGTCAAATGTTTCAAATCAACAAACGGGTTGTCATGGAAGCTGATATTTCCCTCTTACATACTTTAATCTCCTATTTTTTTTACCCTTAAAGTTTTATTTTCGCTTTATCAAGAACCCTTTAACGTTCCCCAAGATCCAATCTATCTCTATACCAAAATTCATCAAAATTGGTTCAGCGGTTTAGGCATGAAAACGTAACAGACAGACGAGAGTTTCTTTCGCATTTATAATATTGGTATGGATATATAATAATTATATGTAATATAATTTAAGTGTTTTACCACTACATAAATCTATACTTATATACTTGTAATATAATAAAGTAAGCCACGGTAAGGTATTTTGCAAACGTTTTTTGTTGAAGATTAAAAATTTATTTATGAGCATTATTTTTAGGCATGGCATATTATCCTTACGAGAAAAAGTTACTTCATCATAAAGAAAATTTTATGATGTTGCTTGCTCTTTATAGCATATTATTTGAACACATAGTTTAGGAGATCATGAATAATCAAAATAATTTGTACTTGCGGTTTGTTGGTTAAAATTAACACGGGTAAAACCGTGGGACACAGCTAGTGTAGGTATGTATTATATGATGGCTTATGTAGTCTATATTCGCGGCGAAACTCCGTGCGCATTGAGGGCACGTGAGTACGCCGTTCTCATAATGATATGTCATGGCAGCAGGTGGGCGAGCCTTTACCTGGTTGCGTTTGGTATCAAGGACTGCTTTACGCTGAACCTCGAACTCGCGTACATGGCTGTTCACCATCCTGCGCCATTCCGACCGCTGTGCTGCCAAACGTTCCCAATGAGAAGGCTCTATGTTGCATCTCTTCATGTGTCGCTTTTGGACATCCTTGTCCGGAGGAGGGGACCGCCATGATTCCGCTTGCCCTCCTCCAGTTCGGAGTAGAGGATGCGCTTTGCCACTCTTTCTTTCGCCAGGCGAGATACGTGACCGCACCATCGAACCTTCGCCGCATTAAATAGGCCTGAATGCCATCAACATTGGCTCGTCGCAGAACTTAGGAATTTCGCACTGTATCGGACCATCTGATATTCATGATGGTACGGAGGTATTTAAGGTGGAAGCGATCCAGAGTGCAAATGTGACGACGGTATACGCACCATGTTTCAGAGGAGTATAGGAGGTTTGGCAGCACGATTGCCATATACACATATTTTAGTGGCCAACTTCAGGTCATGCGAGCAGAAGATCTTGGAATATAGCTTACCGTATCCCGTAGCTGCGGCACCCACCCTGCTATTGATCTCTGCATCAAGTTCACACTTGGCTGTTACAATGTTCTCCAAATAGCGAAATTTATCCACCTGCTTCAGCACATCCTCATCAAGTTTTATGGTCAGTGTCTCGTGACCATGTATGTCCAGGGACATCACCTCCGTCTTATTGACACTGATCTTTAGGCCGAACTTACGGCAGGCATGGTGGAATGCGGACATCAGCTGTTGCAGGCTGTCTAGGGATTCTGCTAGGAAGCACAGGTCATCAGCATACATGATCTTAGTGAACAGTGCGTATGAGACTTTAGAGTGCGCCCTAAGTCTAGCGAAGTTGAAAAGGCTGCCGTCTGTGCGGAAGCGGATGCGCACTCCTTCAGAAACAGTTTGTAAGACTTCTCTAACTACCACCGCAAAATATAAGGCGAACAGAGTAGGCGCTAAGACGCATCCTTGCTTCACCCCACAGGTAACGGGGAAGAAGTCTGTCTGCTCACCGTCTACGGCAACGCAGCATTGCTTGCAAGTCTCACAAACTTTTCCGTGCACCCGAGCTTACCCAGCACTAACCATAGAGCTCTTTATTTATTTATTTACATAATTGGATGGCCAGTGGCCAATACACAAAAATAACATTATAATTTTTAAAAAAATTGATACATTTATCAGTGTATTATGCCTTTGAAGGCCACCACCCGAAGCATGCTGTCGAAAGCCTTCTCCAGGTCAACAAAGCAAAGGTACAGATGACGACTGTGTTCTCTGCTCTTTTCTTGCAGTTGACGCACAGAGAATATAGCTTCGCATGTGCCTCGGTCCGGACGAAAGCCAAACTGGGTTTCTGGCAGAACCTTTTCTGAGAAGTTCCTTAGGTGGTTTAGGAGAAGTCTAGCAAGGACCTTTCCGGCGGCTGTAAGGAGCGAAATACCGCGGTGTGAGTAGCAGTCAGATCGGTCACCTTTTTTCTCGTAGAAAACACTTATGCGCGATACTTTAAAGATATCCGGAACATGCTCCTCCTCCCACATGCGAACAAATAGTTCCCACACCAGCGTGTACAATTTCTCTCCGCCGTATTTAATCATCTCTCCCGGTATGCGGTCAATGCCAACCGTTCGTTTGTTTTGTTGTTGTCTAATGGCAGTAACAACCTCGTCATGCGTTAGAGACTCGTCCAGCTCAAAGGCAAAAGGGAGCTGAGGCATTAAACCGATACTTTGCAGATCAACTGATGGATCCACGTTCAGCTGAGTATTGAAGTGCTCCGCCCAGTGCTTTATTACATCCTCCTTGCTTGTCATCAGATGACTAACATCTAGAGACCTTAGAGGCACCCTTGTGTGGTAGGATGTACCAATCAGCTTACGTACCTCACCGTAGCACTCTCCCAGCTGGTTTGTGTCAGTGAGCCATTGCATGTATCCGGCTTTGTCTTGCCACCACTTGTCCTTCAAATGTCGAGACAGCTTACGCAATTCACTAGCTTAACAACCGCAACGCTTCCTCTTCGCCTTTAATGTCGCAGGAGATCTCGGTGTTTGTTAATTGCTGCCTGCAGGACCCCATCATTTCCATCAAACCTGTCTTCGTTGCGACGGTATTTTTTACCCAGTACAAATGAGGCAGTATCCATGATATGAGATGACAAAGTTCCCCAGGCAGCAACAACAACACCTAACTCATTTGCTGGCAACAGCTTTCTAGACAGGACTTCAGCGTATGTCTCCCTGACCGCGAGATCTTTTAGCTTATCCACGTTCAAAAACGCAAGCTTTTCATAATAGATCAACGCGGGCGACAGAGGCGGTTTCGCAGCTTAGTGACGATAAGTCGGTGATCAGACCAACAGTGCGCACCACGCATAACGCGAGTGACTTGTACTTGGCTGAAATATTTTTGCCTCACGACTGCATAGTCAATCAAATGCCAATGCTAGGATCTTGGGTGCATCCATGTTGTCTTATACTTGGCGGCAAGTCTAAACATAGTGTTCGTAATTGCCAGACCGTATTGAGCACAAACACTGAGCATCAACTGATCATTGCTGTTCACGTTGCTAACTCCATGTTTACTCTAAACTCCAGGCCAAGCCTCATATTCCCTATTAACCCTGGCATTAAAATCACCCAGCAATAAAACCTGCTCTCTGGCGTTTATGCTATCGAGGCATTTAGTCACTTCCTCATAATACATGTTCTTTATCGCGAGATACGTGACCGCACCATCGAACCTTCGCCGCATTAAATAGGCCTGAATGCCATCAACATTGGCTCGTCGCAGAACTTAGGAATTTCGCACTGTATCGGACCATCTGATATTCATGATGGTACGGAGGTATTTAAGGTGGAAGCGATCCAGAGTGCAAATGTGACGACGGTATACGCACCATGTTTCAGAGGAGTATAGGAGGTTTGGCAGCACGATTGCCATATACACATATTTTAGTGGCCAACTTCAGGTCATGCGAGCAGAAGATCTTGGAATATAGCTTACCGTATCCCGTAGCTGCGGCACCCACCCTGCTATTGATCTCTGCATCAAGTTCACACTTGGCTGTTACAATGTTCTCCAAATAGCGAAATTTATCCACCTGCTTCAGCACATCCTCATCAAGTTTTATGGTCAGTGTCTCGTGACCATGTATGTCCAGGGACATCACCTCCGTCTTATTGACACTGATCTTTAGGCCGAACTTACGGCAGGCATGGTGGAATGCGGACATCAGCTGTTGCAGGCTGTCTAGGGATTCTGCTAGGAAGCACAGGTCATCAGCATACATGATCTTAGTGAACAGTGCGTATGAGACTTTAGAGTGCGCCCTAAGTCTAGCGAAGTTGAAAAGGCTGCCGTCTGTGCGGAAGCGGATGCGCACTCCTTCAGAAACAGTTTGTAAGACTTCTCTAACTACCACCGCAAAATATAAGGCGAACAGAGTAGGCGCTAAGACGCATCCTTGCTTCACCCCACAGGTAACGGGGAAGAAGTCTGTCTGCTCACCGTCTACGGCAACGCAGCATTGCTTGCAAGTCTCACAAACTTTTCCGTGCACCCGAGCTTACCCAGCACTAACCATAGAGCTCTTTATTTATTTATTTACATAATTGGATGGCCAGTGGCCAATACACAAAAATAACATTATAATTTTTAAAAAAATTGATACATTTATCAGTGTATTATGCCTTTGAAGGCCACCACCCGAAGCATGCTGTCGAAAGCCTTCTCCAGGTCAACAAAGCAAAGGTACAGATGACGACTGTGTTCTCTGCTCTTTTCTTGCAGTTGACGCACAGAGAATATAGCTTCGCATGTGCCTCGGTCCGGACGAAAGCCAAACTGGGTTTCTGGCAGAACCTTTTCTGAGAAGTTCCTTAGGTGGTTTAGGAGAAGTCTAGCAAGGACCTTTCCGGCGGCTGTAAGGAGCGAAATACCGCGGTGTGAGTAGCAGTCAGATCGGTCACCTTTTTTCTCGTAGAAAACACTTATGCGCGATACTTTAAAGATATCCGGAACATGCTCCTCCTCCCACATGCGAACAAATAGTTCCCACACCAGCGTGTACAATTTCTCTCCGCCGTATTTAATCATCTCTCCCGGTATGCGGTCAATGCCAACCGTTCGTTTGTTTTGTTGTTGTCTAATGGCAGTAACAACCTCGTCATGCGTTAGAGACTCGTCCAGCTCAAAGGCAAAAGGGAGCTGAGGCATTAAACCGATACTTTGCAGATCAACTGATGGATCCACGTTCAGCTGAGTATTGAAGTGCTCCGCCCAGTGCTTTATTACATCCTCCTTGCTTGTCATCAGATGACTAACATCTAGAGACCTTAGAGGCACCCTTGTGTGGTAGGATGTACCAATCAGCTTACGTACCTCACCGTAGCACTCTCCCAGCTGGTTTGTGTCAGTGAGCCATTGCATGTATCCGGCTTTGTCTTGCCACCACTTGTCCTTCAAATGTCGAGACAGCTTACGCAATTCACTAGCTTAACAACCGCAACGCTTCCTCTTCGCCTTTAATGTCGCAGGAGATCTCGGTGTTTGTTAATTGCTGCCTGCAGGACCCCATCATTTCCATCAAACCTGTCTTCGTTGCGACGGTATTTTTTACCCAGTACAAATGAGGCAGTATCCATGATATGAGATGACAAAGTTCCCCAGGCAGCAACAACAACACCTAACTCATTTGCTGGCAACAGCTTTCTAGACAGGACTTCAGCGTATGTCTCCCTGACCGCGAGATCTTTTAGCTTATCCACGTTCAAAAACGCAAGCTTTTCATAATAGATCAACGCGGGCGACAGAGGCGGTTTCGCAGCTTAGTGACGATAAGTCGGTGATCAGACCAACAGTGCGCACCACGCATAACGCGAGTGACTTGTACTTGGCTGAAATATTTTTGCCTCACGACTGCATAGTCAATCAAATGCCAATGCTAGGATCTTGGGTGCATCCATGTTGTCTTATACTTGGCGGCAAGTCTAAACATAGTGTTCGTAATTGCCAGACCGTATTGAGCACAAACACTGAGCATCAACTGATCATTGCTGTTCACGTTGCTAACTCCATGTTTACTCTAAACTCCAGGCCAAGCCTCATATTCCCTATTAACCCTGGCATTAAAATCACCCAGCAATAAAACCTGCTCTCTGGCGTTTATGCTATCGAGGCATTTAGTCACTTCCTCATAATACATGTTCTTTATCGCACGTTTTCAATAACCTATCAATGGATAGTTTTTGGTATCAATATAGTTATATATCCTATAGCTTGAATGGATAAGAAGGAAGCCGATATCGGTCTTCTTAACTTAAAGATAGTACTTATTACAAATATGTATTAATCGGGTTTAGTAAACTCAGATATGTTATTGAAAACGGCAATATGTCATCAGACTTGTCTAGCGTTGGAGCATAAACACTGATGACATTAAGATAGTTGTCTTTGTCCAGGTGAAGGCGCAATGTGGTAACGCGGTCTGAGATATGTACAGGGTACTCCTCTAAACGCTTTGCTAAGTGATTCTTGATGGCAAACCCCACATCTGATCGTCGAGTTTCGGAGGCAACGGTACCTTTCCAAAAGAAAGTGTAGCCGCCACCTACTTCCACCAACTCTCTTTCGTCGGGGAGATGTGTT
The DNA here is from genome assembly GCA_033032175.1 of Saturnia japonica. Taxonomy (NCBI): domain Eukaryota; kingdom Metazoa; phylum Arthropoda; class Insecta; order Lepidoptera; family Saturniidae; genus Saturnia; species Saturnia japonica. The sequence continues at coordinate 7,442,684 of CM065321.1, read as the reverse complement.
TCGCTGAGAGCTGTCACATCCACGTTATAGCGATGAAGTTCCCGAGCTACTATGGCGGTCTTACGTTCAAGGCGGGCGTTGCCATCACTATCAAGAAGCGTTCTCACGTTCTACGCACCGATTGTTATAATAGATGTTCTATTAAAATTATCTTTGCGACTTCGACCACGAATTGAATGATGCTATGATAGCCGCGGTTACTAACATCTGCCAAGTCGGGTCGAGCATTTTTTTAGGACACCTTTTCTAGCCCCCTCCCCGGCTGAGCGGGGAAAGCCGTGCCCCCCTAAACAGGGCTGCTTTATCATCCGGAGTGCTGTCGAGCCTGCGCTGTCGCCACAAATGTGCAGCGCGAAAACGACCACGGCGTGTACTCACACCGCCGGGACCGCCTGCATGCAGATATCAGACAAGGTCTAGCTTGCATCAGGCTAGACTTCTCTACCTTTATCTATCGCAACAGGACTTTAGAGTACTCGGAGTCCATGTAACAGTAGCAGTCAGATGCGCAGGATATATTAAGGTGCACAAGTGTAAGCGCAAGATACAGGTGCACATACTCATCCTTGTCCGTCTGGACCCAGATGAACAGTGACCGTTACGAACGGAGAAGGACTCGGACACATGGTACAGTATCACGGTTAGAAAGTTACAATTTGTCAGTACTATCGCACACTCCCTTAATTGTCTTTTACGACACCCACGGGAAAATATGGGGTAGTACTATTCTACTCTGCCGGCACAACATAGCAGGTGCTTGTACTCAGCCTTAATTTACTCGTCAGAGCACTTTTTCATCAAATTTCTACTTATTTTTAGTTATTGAGTGAACATATACAAGTACTAGAAATGACGCGTGCCTCGGTTATGTTGATGTTATTGTTACACTATTTATAGTCTATGGGCATAAATGTTGTATAAGATAGATTGGCTATACGACAGAGAAAGAGCATATTATAGGCATAGTAAGGCATATGTCAGAGCGAGATAGGGACACATGCCGAGTTCCTAAAGGCTAAGGGCCCATAGAACCCATTGTCAATCGTGGCGAAAATAAATATCGTTTATTTTCGTAAAATATAAGGTATTACAATATAATTTAGTGTTTGGTAGACGTATTACAGTTATCGTTACCTGTGCAGTGTCTTGTTGCACATCCTTAAAGAAAATCGACAAAATATCCATTTCACATGTAACACCGATTAAAATGTTTTGCTCACAAACTAAATTGTTTATAAAGTTAATAAAAGTTCTATTCATAAATAGAGAAAATATCGTTTTTCACATTAATTCTCCGAAAATATACGAATTCAAAATAAAATGTTATCAAATACGTGAATATTTGCGCATTTTAATCTAAATTTCAAAGAGATTGACAATAGATTTGAAAGAGATAACAGTCTATCGAAAGGAGTTTGTGCGTATTCCTACAAAATAGTTTTTAATCTTCGTCATTTTTTAGATTTCTTCAAAATATTCGACTATTATAATAAATTTATGTACTATATATATTATTAATTATTATATATTTATTAATTATTATATATATAATATTTAAAGATTTGCAGCAAACATTTAAAAAAACAATATTTTTCTCATACGTAAAACGAGTGAAGCTGCGTTCTTGTTCTGTACCTACATTGTTCATGCCAGTTTGTTAATTTATGATTAATAATGTTTATTTTAGTATAGAATGATTTTTAACAATAGCCATGTTAAATGGGTAATAATTTTAACTTTTTTTAAATTTGGTTAAATGTGTTTTACATTTATTGCATTATTACACTTTCATCCAAATTGGCATCGCTCAAAAGCATAGATTTCGCTAATACTAGCAATACCCGCAGCTCCTCACGCGTTTATTATGCAATGATTTCTTCCTATTTTAATTATTATTTTTACTCATAGTTCATGATTTCTAAAAGTATATTGAAAATTCATATAGCCTATCAATTGACTAATGACATAAGCTTCCCGTGTACAAAATTGTATAAGAATCTGTTAAGCCGTTTTGAGTGAAATCTGGACATACAGTCAAGTAATTTTTTTTACGATTATTACGAATTCGTGATTTTCTGAGTATACGTGAGTATCCTTTATAAAGGACATCTTTCGAGAAATTTGAAAAAAAAATCATGTACAGTATATATTTATAAAAAGATATAATGTAGTTACATGAAATATGAATAATAAGAAATACATAAAATTAACTAAATTAACTAATAACTAACTAACTATAAATTGACTAATAATTACTTTTTGTGGGGATGTGAGGAACATTGTGTAAAGTTCCTCATCCACCATAGAAAAGGGAGGATCCTCCGACCAGACAGGTGTTATGTCTGGCGAGCTACTTCCCAAAGGTTGTTGTCGAGTTCTTGTATATATTTCTTATTGTTGAGTTAATTTTAATATCGTGATGTAGGATGCGTCGTATGTGACGAGAATAGATGTCGCTAGAAATTTAAGATAATATTAATATAATGAAAGTAGGTGCTAGAGTTTTGAATGTTTTTTTTATAATTTAAATTTTTATTCTTGATCTGTTTCTTAGACAGTTTTTCCAAATTTGTAGTTCTATTTGTGCATGTAACTTTTTCCCAAATACTCTGATAGGCATCCTATATAAAGGATACTGATTATGAACATGCCCCGTCTATCTGTGTCTGTGTATGTCCAGATTTAACTCAAAAATAGTTTGATCGATTTTTATGAATTTTTGCACATGGTAAATTTACGTAATTCCTCAGTTAATAGGATACAATAATTTTAATAATACTATTGGAAATTTAAAAAAAAATTCCCCGATTTTGATGAAATTTTGTACACGAGAAGTATAAGTCAATCCATAAATAATGGTCAGTAAGAATTGTTAATAATACTTTTATTAATCTTAAAAATATATATCTAATTAATTCTCAACCGTTTCTGATTAAATTATGTACATAGAAGTATAAGTCATTGTATAATTCGCAAGCTATAAGAATCGTTGATAACACGACTAGAAAGCGTAATTTATTTTTGTATTCATTCAATACTGATTTTCATGAAATTTTGTAGAAAGGACTATGTCATTAGTCATTACACATATGATAAGCTTATGAATCGTTAATAATAAGAGTAAAATACAATTATGGGATGAAAATTATTATTGCTTAATGAACGCGTGCGGAGCCGCGGGGCACTGCTAGTATTATATAAATTTGTAGTAGGTATTATAAAAATTGCGTGTTTGTTGAACTAGGCGACATGAATACACCGATATGTGTATCGATATCGACATTAAACCCGAGTCAGTCAGTACATGGCGCAGCACTATTACACGCACACTAATGTATTTTGTTTTTCGGCTCGTCCAAATCTACTCATTGCCGATCTATGTAGGTAGGTAGACATTGGCTTCAAACGCAACTCCACTTTTCATTGATGTTTTTTTTCTTTATACAATTAAAATAGAAAACAAGTTAATACCTAATTCATATAGTTCATGCAATTTCTTGACTTTCAAAATATTCTCATATTATACCACATACAAGTGTAATAAGTATGAATAATTAAGTTACACAAATAAAACGTGATGTTTAGTTAACAAGTTCATAGTTAATTTCCTTGGCATACGATACATAATTTAATTCAACAAGGACATCTATATAATTGAAAATAATTAACTATAATATCTATATCTATTCTTCTATATAATAAAATAAAATTTAATAGAAATATAATAAAATTGATGATTTTTTTCTTTATATAATTAAAATAGAAAACAAGTTAATACCTACTTCATATAGAAAATAATAAAATAAAATAAAACAACGATATAATAAAAACGTAACAGATCGATGTCTTTATATAGAAGATATATGAGAAAATCTATTAATGGGGGCCTTTATCAACGCAGTAGAACCCAAAACAATGAGTGTTAGAATTTTTGTCTGTTTTGTCTATCTGTTTGCCAACGTTTGTGCGCGCTAATCTCAAAAACGGTTTAACCGATTTGGAAACGGATTTCACTAATATATTGTGGTAAGGTTTACTTAACATTTAGTGTTTGTTTTACTTCAATAAATTCATAAATAAAAAAGTTATATCAATTTAAAAAATCACGTCAATTTTTGTTCGATATAAATGCTATAACATAGCTCTTCAGTTGATTTGACTGAAATATTAGTTATCTGTATATTATGGTTTGTAAAACGATGATGATTAAAACTTTCCATAAAGTTAAAAAATGGAGTTTAGAAAATTTTTCATTCCAATATATGTTGACCTCACATCTATGTAATAAATCATATTAAAAGGGGGTCAGCATAGAATGGCATAATGTCAGTTGAATACAGCCGCGCTGCTGCTAGGGATGGCAATTCATTTCGAAAAAGATCGATTCGATTCGAACTCTTATGAATTGATTCACAAAACAATCGAGGTCTTGAAGAATGATCTCTCAAAAATCGGTCTTTTTTCGATTCACTTTCGCATTTGTATTAACAATATAAAAATCCCTAAAATAGAAAATTAAAAGGATATCACAACAATCGATCTTTTTTCAGTTTTACCTTACTAAAGTATCAGTTATTTTATTTTTTCACTAGTTTTTTTAGTATGAAACTAACAAGTATTGCACCATTTTACAATCCTGATTAAATACGCTAACTTTTAATGGGACTTGCCAAGGCACTTTAGTACATTTTTTTAAAGGAGGGCCTTTCAAAGTCGACAAATTTTGAAAATTTTAAAATCATAGTTTAACAAATAGTTTTAATTCTAGAGAACTTGGGGCAGTTGTGTCATTATTTTTGACTGTGGTTCTAGAAATGTTATTTAGGATTACGGTTCCAAACTTTAAATGAACAAAAATAATAAAAATTAATCACAATAACCGAAAAGTGGTTACAGTTTGACCAAATTTCTAGGTTTTTCTTAAATGCCCATAATTTCCAAATTGCATGGGACAAATTTATTTATATTTTTCTCATGATGGTTACAATCAATCCTGTCACCCCGTTTCGGCCTGACGTTGAGTTCTGGGACATCCTGTATAAAAAAAAATCGCGATAGCATATGACTATCTCCTATACAAAAAGTTATTTTGTAACAAACAATTGTTAAAAATTCAAAAGTGATTTATGAACATTATTTTTTGGCATTGCATATTAATTCTTACTTATAAAAGTTTCTTCGTCATGAAGAAAATTTTATAAAGTTAAGTTTTGCTTTTATAGTATGTTATTTTGACATATAGTTTAGAAGATAATAAAAAAACCAAATAATTTGTACTTGCGACAAGAACAATAATAATGATAGACTACACAGGTGCGTTGGCGTTGCGGTGTTTATTGTATAAAATGAACACGGGTGGAACCGTGGGGCACAGCTAGTTATATAATAATATTATAAAATTATGAAAGGCAATGCAAATATTATTTATGCATTTACAACCCCAATATTTAACATTAATTTTACAATGTTTTGATTGTTCTGTATTAATTGTCAAAGCTTCCGTTAGCTATTAGATCAAAGGTTTATTCGTGCTGCTAGATGTTGTATAAACTTAAATCGGTTTTATGTTTACAAGCAAAGGAAATGTTATAGTGTAACAAAGTACCTTTTGAACGCTTCCATAAGTTCGACATTCGTCACAGTAACATTTTTCTGGAATAGAAATTGTGAACGACAAGAAACTAATAAAGAAATATCCTAATATTTCCTTGATATATTCCGAAAGTATTTCTTTCTATAAAGGAAGGCCATAGGACGATATGCATACTGAATCGGCCCCAGATAGATATCCGGATCATCATTTGAGGGTATGTTGGTACTAATAAGATATTTTGATTCGGCAAGTTTCAAATCTTTATCTACTTTGGTTTTTGAATAAATGGAAAAAACAGAAAATCAGAATTATTAAAATGTTATAAAACCTATTTGAATCTATTAAGAACACTAATACCTAACTAAATACACTCAATAGAACATTAAGGAATCGTAGACTTCGTAAATATTAAGCATCAAACATTGCAACATAAAATAGCTTATAAACACGTTATATACGACTTGTTAACGTTATAAACACGATAGAACATACAGATAAGCCTAACAACTATCACTGTATATTCATAAACATTACACGTAACTTGTTATAAATCAAAGATTAAGCTACTGAAATATAATTTTTTTCAACACACTTGCTTATAAAGTGGCTCTAATATCACCGCAATTAGGCACATAATGACACCTGTAATCAAACTGTGACTTTTTCATTGCTATTATTCACAAGTGAGTTATAGAGTTTATATTTTAATTTTATTGGTCGAGTTGCTTTGTTCTTAAAAAAGTATCGATACAAAAAAAATAATGATCAATAGAACAAATAAATTAATGTACCTATTGCTTGCTCATTTCATACAACTTCGTATTTAAATAGATACTTTCAACTTGTACGTGTTTAATAAATAAAACTTTCACTCAAATATAACTTTTGTTTTCTCTGTAATAAAAAAAACTTTAAATTCCGCATTTTATACGTGGCTAAAACGCTATCTGCGGAAAACCAAAAAAAGAAACCTTATTCCTTTAGTCTATGGCCGCTCGCCATTGTTAGATGCGCGCGAAAACTGATTAATTTTTCCCGCCATAGCGAAAAAAAATTTAAAACTCGTCACTGTTGAAATTTTAGTTATTTATTAATTAAAATGTCTACAAGTACTAGTTATGAAGAAAATGATTTATGTTGTACACCGCGCGATATAAGATGTGAAGCCCCTAACGTTATGAAAAGTTTACTACCTGAAAACTCCAAGGAAAAATGATTTTTTATTATTATTTTCTTCACAAGTGTTGAAAAACGTCGTATGATACACGTGTGTATTGGTGATTACCGTCCTCGGCTCTCTTAAGACCCTCACCTGACGGCTCGGGTCTCAATGGCGCCTCAGCGGTAATCACCAACATTACACACTTGTACCATAATGTACTATGGTACGTTACTACACTATTCTCGCGAAATTATTAGCTATATTACTATTTTACATATATAATACATCAACATTATTATTTCTATAATATTTCAATTTTATATTTTTTGTCATAAATATATATTCCAGCACTAGCAATGCATGTCTAAAATGTATCATAGCAACAGTTTTGTAATCGACTTAGATAGTTTACATTTGATGGATTTCTAGAAAATTTTGACAACAATAAGACAATAAAATCTTGAGAGTTGGTATTTTAGCTACAGGAGAACAAGTATCATCAATACAATCAGTTTGTTAGAATCCGCTAACCACTAAATTCGCTTTATAGTCACCTTGCTTGCTCTTGCTTTTATAAATCCACTTCACAACAATAATCTTTTTGATCTTCAGTTGGTTGTCAACTAGTGTCCCTGTTTTATTGTTCACTAGGCTGTCCATATCACCATCCATGGCTGCCTTTCATTCAATAGAAGCTGTATAAATCTTAGCCTCCTTAAAATTTTCGGGCGTAGTAGCATCACAATAGTTCACACTTATGCAATAATAGCCAAATTCTTAATCGAGTCGGAGTAGTGGCTTAACTTGTCTTTTTAATCACTTTTGGTTTCTTCATCTTTAATCTCATCATCACCATTTATTTTAGATCAATACTTTATATCCAGTTTCAGTATATCGTAGTAAAATGCAGTTTTTGCCTTTTTGTCCCATTTAGACTTTATTCTCACTTCTAGAATTCATACAAACACTTTACTACCCTACATTTTCTGAAGAAAGGTAAGGTCAAGAGTACTCTAAACCGACGAGCATGTATGAAAAGATTAATGAATGTCGAAGAAGCGAAAGAAGTATGCCAGGATCGTAGCAGGTGGAAGGACGTGGTCTTTGCCTACCCCGTTGGGAAATAGGCGTGATTTATGTATGTATTTTCAGATTCTTAACTGAGGGCTTCCTTTTGAAAAATATTTCATATCGAGTTTTTCTTTCAATGGTATTGGTCAAGGTTCTATTTTTAAGATATGCAGCTGGTTTAATATTTTCTGGCAAATATTTTCTTTCAACCTTTCTTTCCTTTCTTCTGATAAAAGACATCTCTCCATATCCATTAATGGTCGGTTGTATCTCTCCGTTGAACCATTTAGTTCATGCACATAGGCTGGATTAGGTTTTATTAAAAAAACTCTCGCATTCACAAACACTCCTTTCCGTTGTCATATCGCAGTTCTTTTATCATTTTCCCCATAATATTTTGTACTTCATTATCATACTGCATTAAGCAATCATATACTTCGTCTTTCCTCCGGATACAATAAACTTTAAGTAATTTACTATAGGCATCTATAAAACTCAAAAAATATTTTTCTCCGTTATCTCTTATGGCTTTATGTGGTCCATTTACATCTGTATGAACTATCTGTAATATATCCTGTCTATAGTTTATATGGACCTCATCAAACAATACGAGATCACGGAGAAAAATATTTTTTATTGATATAACAATTTCTAAAGATTATTGACTCTTCTTTTGTTTGCAACCATGGACGTCTCGCGGGAGGCTTTTCGTGCTATGATTATAAACGAAGGAACGTCCCGAAAATTTGAGTTGCATTTGGAGAGTCTACTTCTGCGTTAGCAACAGTTGCTTATTTGTTTCGTGAATTTAAACATGATCGAGGGATCCTTAACGATGACTCCAGACGCGGCGGACCTAAAACTACAGTAACTCATGAAAATGTCATCAGGGTAGAAGAGTATGGCTATTGCAGGAGAATAGACACATTACACATTAAGAGATTCAGGCTGAACGGAAGATTGGATCACAGGCAGTTGCCACCATCCTGCATGAACACCTTAATGTAAGTAAGCTTGGTTCGCTATGGATACCTTATTCTCTCACCGAAGAGGAAAAATCCCGTCTTGTTAATTGGTGAAAATTTATGCCAGAAAAGTTTTTAAGGAGGAACTTTGTAAAACGCATCTTACATCCTTACAACTGACGAAACTTGGATCTACAGCTACGATCCTTTTACGAAGCAACAATCCACGCAATGGTTGTTTGAAAAAGACTAGTTGCCCATAAAAGTTGTTCGCGGTCGGAGCGTTAATAAAAAAAACCTTTTTTTTTCGACGCAGTGGACCAGTAGCAGTAATTCGGCTAGAAGATTGTAGAACAGTTACTACTGAATGGTATTGCGAAGTTTGTCTGTCTCAAGCTTTCAGGGAGTTCAATAAGGAACTACCAAAGAGCAGTTTCCGTGGCAATCTTTTTCACCAAGATAACGCGTCCGCTCACACAGCTGCTAGAATTATGGACTATTCGAATACTACGGGGGTACAAATATTACCCCATCCTCCGTACAGCCCAGATTTATCTGCATGCGATTTAGTTATTATCCTCCGTAAAAAAATGCTTCGTGAGCGAAAATTTTACATTGCAGAAGAGGCCGTCGAAGAATTTTAGCGGTTATTTTTCGACCACCTGCAATATATTATTTAAATGTTTCGAAAGCGGTTCACCCGAATGCATAAGTGCATTGTGGTTGGAGGAGAATATTTTGAAAAGCTTTATGTAAACTTTGTTCATATTCTAACTATTTTTCATTTCACTAAAACATTTTGGAATAGCCCACGTAGCTGATAAAATCATAACCAGGTTTAATAATGGAACAATAAATTAGCTGGGCTATCTAAACTTGTCCACTTTTTACTGTCTTGACTTTACTTAGATTCTAGATTAATATCGATTGATTATAACCCTGGACCAAGTTAGGTAATTAATAATGAGTACAGTAGACACTAAGTCTTAATCGATTTTCATGTTACGTGAAATGATATTACGAAGTATAATATTATTTTTTTAAAGTTATTATTAAATTTTCTGCTTCTTATGGACTAGTTAGGGGTTTGCCTAAGAAGGAACTAAATTCCTTGTTTACTTTGAACAGTCGACGAACCGGATCGGCGTTGGAGCCCAAATGTTGTTCTGTTCTTATGAATGGACCTGCTGGCGGCGAACTCAATCATTTATATTATATCATCGCTGATCGCAAATTCCCAAGCCCGAGATGTTTTTAGGGTTTCGATCCTCAAAAAGGAAATAAGGAACCCTTATAGGATCACTTCGTCGTCCGTCTGTCTGTCAAGACCCTTTTTCTCAGGAGTGCGTGGAGGTATCAATTTGAAGTTAATATCAAAAACTCAGGTCTGCAAACCCTTGAAGCTGCGAAAAAATTAAATTTCTAAGCCAACGCAATCAAAAGATACAGCTTAATTATGTCTCATTTCTATACAAGGGGAACAAAAACCTATAGGGTATTTCCAATTGACCTACAATCATGAAATTTGGCAAGAAGCGGTGTCTTGTAACACAAGTAAAGGAAAAAATCCGAAAACTGTAAATTTGTAGTTAGATAATTTTAAGAATTAAGTTTGTTATTTGCAGTTGGTAAACTGACTGCGGCGCATATATTGATGTATGGGGACAATAGTTTTCCAACGTCAAAGTTAAATTTGTCCAGTTTATCTTTTCGTAAAACACTATTAAAATAAAAATCAGCTCCACCTGTCGAGCATTATTTTCACAAACTGCACAACACCATCTACTAGTGAGTAATTGAACTTCAACCTCAACTTTGTGATTTAAAAATAACAAACGTAATACGTAGCGACATCTAACGTCGAGTAGTGAGCGGTACTCTAACACTTGTAGTACTGGAGTATCGAATATAAAAAAGTCTAAAGTGATTGTGTACAAAAAAAATTAAGTGTTAATTTAAACATTAGAGTTTTATTTTAATTATATATTTAAAACTCTCAAAGTAGTGATTAGTAGTTCTGTGGTAGCGACTTTTTTCAAGTTTTTTGATATTTTTTTTGCATGCTTGGTATAATATGCTTGATGATCTGCCTTGATGCTATATTTCAAGTTTTTGAGTTAGTTAGAAGTAGTCTAGGTTTTTGAGGAGTGAGTCAATCAATTACTTTTCAGACCTTAATAACTCAATAACTATTCGTGTCAATAACTTATTCGTGAAATTTGGGATTCTTGGTGTTCAACGTAGGTGTTAAACGTTCAAAATTTGTAGGTCTAATAGCTTTTGACATAAGGAGGGACCGAAAGTAGCTAGAAAAGGTTCGTTTAAATATACAGACTAGCCGTTGTCGTCATTTTCGAACTGGGCCGTGTGTCTAGAATTTAGACAATGGATAGAGAAAATGAAAAATGATGCGTTTTCAAAATTATCTGTCAGTAAAAAAACAAACAAGTGATCGTGAATGATCGTTTTACACCGGATTTAAAATTAATACAAAATAAAGGTGAAGACTTAAGTTGCTATTATTTAATTTTGCAAATACAGAACATGATCGTCACCAGGCTGTTCGCGTCTATGATGGCGAATCAGATTGGTGTGCTCTAGAAGCTGGCGTTCCCCAAGGCGGCATTCTTTCTCCGTTACTTTTTTCTATTTTTATAAACTTACTTACGCCTATTTTACAATCCCACTACCATCTCTATGCTGATGACCTGCAATTGTATCTGCATTGCGAAATAAAGAATCTTCCTTCTATAATCAATAATTTAAACAAGGACCTCTCAAGTTTACTTTCCTGGTCTGAATCTTACGGGATTTATGTTAATCCAACTAAGTGTCAATCCATTATAATTGGTAGCTCAAAACAGCTTGCTAAAATAGACTTTAATACGTTGACTCCTCTTCAATACAATAAATGTACCATTCCTTACTCAACTACGGTGAAAAATCTTGGTATTATTTTCGATACTAAATTATGCTGGGCAGACCAAGTCAAGGAAGTTAGTAGAAAATTTTATGCTTCTCTTCATTCTCTCATGCGTTTGAAAAACTTTCTTCCTGTTAATACTAAGATTTCCCTAGTGAATACTCTTCTTCTACCACTTCTGGATTATGCAGACGTTGCTTACTTGGACCTCTCAGAAGATCTCTTAAATAAATTTGATCGTCTACTCAATAACTGTATCCGTTTCATCTTCCGTCTTCGGAAGTTTGATCATGTTTCTGAATACCGAGCCAGGTTGAAATGGCTACCTATTCGGCAACGTAGGAATATAAGAATACTTTGTCTTCTTTTCTCCGTACTTAATAATCCCAAATCCCCTAAATATTTAAAAACACTTTTTCAATCTCTCGCGGATACGCATAATAGACAGCTGAGGTCTTCTGATTCTTTAATTCTCAGTATACCAAGTCATCATACTAATTTCCGCGACCAATCCTTCGCCGTTACAGCAGCACGACTGTGGAATTCGCTTCCTATCAATATCCAACTGGCCAACTCTCGAAATTCCTTCAAGTATTCGCTACGTAGGTTTTACTTGGAGCAATTGAATACTTCTTAATAATATATAATCTTAATAATCGTTATAAACTTTTTTTATTTAACATTATGCACACCTTGCATTTACCTTTCCCTTGCTCCCTTGGAAGACTGGCAGAGAATGCTTTTTAGCATTAAGTCCTCCATTTGTACTTTTTTTTTTGTGCAATAAAGAATATATAATAACATGAAACAAACGCGCCGATAGGCATTGACTTATAAATTACCTGAATTACCAATTTTAAATCAATGCTAAAAGGCCATTTCGAATATCTGTAAATTGATATGTTAATAAAATCAGTCAATATATGTATGGCCTATGGATATTTGAGGTGACAATTACGGTAACTGAACTACATACATCATTATTTAATCGATAAGACGATGAACCAAAACTAAAACGTATTATTATTGGTAAGTTAATAGCTTTTAAAATTTCCTGCCTACCCTGTTTAAACACTCTGAGCTCGCCGATGCTACCTAATTATTTTTGTGTATATAGCTGAACAATTACGGAACCCTCGGTGCGCGAGTCCCACTTGCACTTGGCCGGTTTTTTTTAATACTAGCACGGCAAAGTGACTACACTGTGGCCAATGATCTGCACAGTACTATCCAAAAACAACAACGACGACCACCAAGAAATCAACAATCCATCAGCGGACGCCGTTGTTGTCATGCCGGAATGCAAGCCTCTCGGCAGCTGGATTTACACGGCCTAATCCTAAAATGTCACAATCAAAAAAATATACTATCACGGGTTTATCACACAATCGGGTACCTACACCTACCTATCATCCTGCTTGATTACTGGATATAAACAGGCTGATCCAGTAACACGACACGCCTAAGCCGATTCGACACGCCGATTCTCGTGTCTTATCAATCTGAAAATGGTGGCGCATCACATTTCGCACCCATCCCAGGTTCTTAATTTAGGAATTCAATTTAAACAGTTTTAACAGGACCTAACCTAACTTTGTCGGTGATAGTAAAAAGGGGTGGAGTACTGGACTATTAGGTGTTTAGACAATCGATATCATTAAAACATTGACCGTCAGTTTATTGTTAAAATTTTGTATTGAACATGAGTCATGTAAAACTGTCACGAAATTCAAGGTAGCAGACTCTTTATGACGGAAGGCCTATATGTATATGTCTTAAGCAGCTTATACTAATAATACGTTGCGCAACGAAGATCATACTTATAATCTTACTAGATAATTTTACGATATATACTACGGTATTTTTATCATAGATGTTATTCAAAAAATTCATGGATCATAGTTTCTGTCTTTCTTGTGAAAAACTGGAAGATATCCGCGTCATAGCTTTGTTTGTTATACTAATTTACAATAATGGATAATCCTTTATATTGTAATAGGTCCCTTTTTGTTAGTTATGTGATGAGCTCCCTAATGTAAATATTGTTATGAAAAATTTGTCACATTTTAATTACTACGATATATAAAGGATTGTGACGAAAACGCTTTAACAAAAAAATCCTATTTCTTACTATTCCTAAATAGGTTAACGGGAGATTGTCCAGAAATCAGCAACTTCGATGATAGACATTCTTATGTCCGGCGCCTTTTGTTTATGAATTGTCCCGTAAGCGTCCAGTCTACTTGAAACATTGCCAACTGTCCGTACATCATCATCATTTGATTTTCACAGCCAGTTCATATTATTATTTGCTCAACTTTACTCATTTCTTTAGTCTGCTCCTGTTTATAGACACGTATTTTAAATTATTTATATTATCATAAATCACTTTATCACCGATCGTTTTATATAAAAACAGGGCCATCTGCCGTTTGCAGAAATTTGTTAAATACTATTTATGGATATGGCTCAGTTTTAAATTACATCACTGTCATTTTATTTTGTTAGTACTGACTGGATAGTTTGATGGAATGGATGGATGAATTTTTTGAAAAGGATTAAAAATAATCGAATTAGAAGTACCTCAAAATCTGTTATAACGACATCGAAGGGACTGCTCATATTCAGTCGTAACAACCGGTGATGTTTAATGTGTATCGTGCAAGTACAAACAAATCGATAGGGAATTATTGGAAAAATATATTTATTCAACTATGTACATTTTGTTTATTACACATAAGTACAATGCATATTATTTTTCTGTGAGCATAAAATCTGTAATTTTGGTCTGTTTGGAACACATCTGTTGTGCATAGATATTTTGTAATTCACGTTGGATTTTAATTAACGTATCGTCATAATTGCTGTGAATATGGAACTGTTCATTAAAAAGAACAATCTTTCTTAATACACTAACAGCATTGATACCATCATTCAAAGTTGGTACAGTAAATTGTTCTTCAGAGTCTTCCTGTTCGTCATCTTCCTCCATCTAGCTCGTGCGCAAATTGCAATAGAGTATCTACATCAATGAACTCTGCTGCTTCAGTAGTAGATAAAGCAGGTCGTAAATTTTGGGCTAATTGAGCAAGAGAAATATTGTCCTCTCCATCATCATCAGTCACATCATCTGAGGTTATTGTTAAGAGGTCTTTAAAACCAGCATGTTTAAAGCAGTTAGCTATAGTGTTTTGTGAAACGTTTTTCCATGCTTCTGATATCATCAAGAACCGTAAAGCTTTTTTGGCCGCTACTGTCAAGGTTTTGTATTAACTTAAACACTTGCAGTCTTCTATAGTGAGATTTTAAACACCTTATTACACCTTGGCCCATTGGTTACAATACAGATGTAACATTTGGTGGTTAACACAAGCATTTTAGATTAGTAACAGCCGGATGAGCGGGACAGTTATCAACCAAAAGTAGAACTTTCTGTTTGTTTCCTTTCAATTAAGCGTCCCAGTTTCTTAACCATCTCTCAAAAATGTCCGATGTCATCCATGACTTCACATTGTTTTCATACGTTACCGGCAGTGAGTGTATGTTTTTAAAGCATCTTGGTTTCTTAGATTTGCCAATAACTAAAAGCTTTTACAGGATCCTGTCATATTTGCTGCAACCATGATCGTTAATCTTGTCTTAGACATTTTTCCTCCCGAACAATTCTCTCCTTTGAACTTTAAAGTCTTGTCTGGTTTCATATTGTAAAAAAGTCCAGTTTCGTCTGCGTTAAAATTTTCATCTGGTCCGTAGCCTTCGAATAATGTCTTGACTCTACTGCATGCATGTGTTTTGTTTCTAAGAATTAGAAAAGACCCTACACTAAACTAAATCCTATTGTTTTCTTTCCTGATTTTAATAGCCATTGAAGACAAATGTGGATACCTATTCAAATTGTTTACAATACAGCTTAGCCGGTCGTTCTAACAGATCTAATTCTCCAAAATATTAGTTAAATGTGGTCGTTTTATGAGGTATGTCGTTATTAGCAATGTCGTATAAAGCAATGTTTTTAATAAGGTGGTCATATAGCATTCAGCCGGGACCTTTGTTCTAGGATATTATAACCGGCATGTTGTTCTAAACGATGTCGCAGTAAACAGTTTTGACTGTAATTGAATTTTTTTACGAAGTACACAGAAAATAAAGGGTAAGCAAAGAGGCTGCGTTATATTCGGAGGGACAAGGTGCGCGCGACGCATCGCGCCGGTGCACAGTGGCGCTAGCGAGTAGCGTGTGCGGAGACACGAGTCTCGGTCTCGCGGCGGATGAGAGCGCGCGTGCGTAGCGAGCTGTCGAGCACGTAGCACGTAACGAGCTAGTGGAGCGCGGGCCGCAGCCGGCGGGTTGGCCGTGCGGAGCGGCACGCGCCATGGGGCGGCGGTAGCGGCGCGGATGTGCGCGCGTTCTGAAGCGGTCGAGCTGGAGGTGCTGGGCGCGGACGACGGGGAAGCACGCGTGCCACCACGGCCGCTGCGTCTCTCCCTCCTCGACTTGCTCGGCAAGCTGGTGCGCCGCGAACAGACCGCGCCGTCGCACCGCCGTGCCAGGCATAATCACCGCTTTCGCACCTTCGTGTCTTGTGGTCGGTGTTCATTCATTCTGTCTTGTTTTGAGCTTCATCAGCACATTGTTTCTCACAGAGTAGTTGCATGAAATGCGTCGTCAAGGGTTACGCAAAACGAGTTTGTTATGTATAACAATTTATTGTATGATATAGACAGTGGTTTGCGTAATGAACGTGCGTGCGATCTGTGCGGTTGTTAGTATTTTAATTTGGCTGCATAATCATGAATGGGAGTGTTAATTCAAATAGTTGAATGTTCTATTGTAGTAGTTGCAGAGATGTGCATAGTGGCCAAGGTCGGTTTCGGACAGTCGAGTCGGCTGTCGGCGCTCCACCGCACGGTCAACGGCATTCATTGGTCGCGTCGAGCGCGAGACGGCGCTACAGCGCTTCGCGTATGACCCCGCACTCTTTATCGATCACCCGCAAATGTTTTGCTTCGCTAAATTGAATTATAATGCAGTATGATTGCAAATTATCTATATTGAACGAAAAATGTTTAGAACATCGAGTTTGTTTACAATGTTGCCTTCCTAGTTTTGTTGTAGTATCCACGTGTTTAACTCAAGACATCCAAGGAAATAATTAAAGCCTTGTTATGATTATTATAAATCACTCGCGTTATAAAGAAACATTCTAGACTCTAAAGTATTGTACTCTTTATATTTTCTCCGTAAATATTGGTTAGCCTTAGTGGCACCTAGCGGACGACCTATTTATTATTTTATAATTCTTCTAATATTATGCACTTACTACAGATATTTTTACTAGGTACTAATTATCTTTTTAGTATAACTAGTAGGAATGATGTAATTGTAACTCTTAATTACATGATTGCTTGAGGTATACGCTAAAATAACGTGCTAACTAACGGCTTGGTGCCTAACTGGCTTGTCGCTCACAACCACCATATACGTAGCGGAAAATTAATTACATATAGAGAATCGTTACGGTGCAGTGCGTCACGTATAGAGATCGCCCAGTGTATATTTGGTTGGATGTATTATCTATTTCAGTTTTGTTCTTGGATTGTTTATAATTAATAATTAGGTGCTAATCTATACTAATATTATAAAGCTGAAGAGTTTGTTTATTTGCTTAAACGCGCTAATCTCAGGAAATGCTGGTTCGAATGGAAAAATTATTTTTGTGTTGGATAGCCCATTTATCTAGGAATGCTATAGGCTATATAACATCACACCGCGACCAATAGGAGCGGAGCATCTATAAAAATGTTGCAAAAACGGTAAAAATTTACTCCTTTTGAGAGCTTCCATTGCGTGCGCTGCGTAAATGATTAAAGTTACGCAACAATCATGTGTAACGGAATTGTTTCTCTTAAAAAGTTCTAAAAAAGGCCGCGATAGCATATTAAGTTTATCTTTTAAAGTTGACCCAAAATAACGTTTTTTATGGTAATAAAATTTGATCTAAAATAATGCATTATTTACGAAGGTGTTTTTATAAACATGGTATTAATTCTTATTTAAATAAATACAATATTCATCACAAGTATTCAATTTTGAACAAAATTGCCCTTGACATCAATTGATTTCAGTAAATATCTTATGCGCGAAAAACTCCTACACGCTGGAAAAAAACTATTTGATAATTCATATATGAACAATCTTTGATTCCATTTGAGAAGTACGGTTATTATGTTATTAGTTAATGACTTATTAAAAATAATTACATATCAATTATATTATCTATTTAATAATACGTGAAGCAAAAGCTTTCGGTACCTTTTTAAGCGTATTGCGTGCACGGAAAATTAAGATTTGGTATGGTTAAAGCTTATTTATTGGAGGAGTGCAGAACGCTAAAACGTATCTATAATATCTGTTACTAATATATGAAATTAAATAGATTAATACTGCGAATCCTAAACCGACCAGTGCCATTGAACTTAGACCCCCCAAAATATTGACATTGTCACTCAACGAAAAGTGACAGCAAGTGATGTAGATAGTACTCATTGTTTACGAATAGGTACTGTAAATGTCAAACAGAAAATAGTCTATGATTAAAAAGTTGCTGGTGGAATTTCGACCTTAGGGCTTTCGCTAGTTTTAGTAGATAGGCAATGTTCCAAATTTCGTGATAGTTGAGTGGTTCGACCGGCGGCATTTGAAGTCAAAGCCCTGGTGAGTACGCCATGTAGTAATGAGTAAGAGAGAGAGAGATAATTTAAGAGAGGTAGGCACAGATAAATTTCTTTGGTGATTTCTCTTTATGGGGCAGCCCGACTGACTGGTGGAATACCTCTACTCTACAGAAGATTGCAACCAAATAACCTTGTGTTCTGTTCCTGCGGTTGGTGGTAGGGTTAATAGGCAAAATGACAAATAAAATAAATTCCTATAAAATAATTTTTATTATTTTTAACCAATTTTCAAGAAATTTTTGTACTCGGGAAGTATTTCATTCCATGTTTAATAGGCTACTAAAATAAAAGAAATTGCAAAAAAAAATCGCAACTAATTTTGATGAAAATTGTACACTACAAATACATGTCATTGTTCTATTGATAGATTATATAAATAGTAAATCATAACATATGAGTAAAAACAAAATGAAGGGTGTAAATAACTACTGCATAGTAACAAAAGCTTGCGGAGCCGCGGACACACCGCCAGTCAATGCTAATAAATCTATATTTCCGTTTGTACAGTTAATTATTTTCCAAATTTCTCGATAGATTTACTATATGAAGGATACTTATTAAGAATATGATTTTTTTCTACATATCTATATGTATATATAAAATGCTTTGTCCTGAATTACTGACTGACGGATCAACGCACAGCCTAAACCGCTAATCGTAGAGACCTGAAACTTGGAGGTTGTGTTCTTTGTATAACGTAGGCATCCGATTAGAAAGGATTTTCCGAAATTCTACCCCTAAGGGGGTGACAAAGGGGGGCAAAGTTTGTATAGGACAACGTGATTCCTTGGTACAATATACTTCAAATTTTGCGTAAACCTTTTTTAACAGAATTGATGGAAGACGTGTTTCGTTTTTTATTGAAATTCATCCCCTAACGTGGTTAGAAAGGGAGAAATGTTATTTTGGTGGTGATTTGCTTCGAAGTTGATATCAATACTCTTTAGTGCTTTCGATTTAAATTACATTTTATTTTGACACATTTTTCAAAACTCTATCCGATTTTATTTAAAAAGGTTGAACTCACTTAAAAACATAAGCAAATACCCTTTAAAATTGGAATGTTTCGAAAGTCACTATATTATATACATCTATGACTATATTAGTACATTATTTGAAGGATTCTAAGCATAAAGAGGTTATGCATTTTTAGGACACGGCCTCATAGGGGCGTAGAGTTCGAAATTTGAAATAGCAAGGACTAGAGCATTTTGGTTATAAATTATACGAATCATTCCATATAAAAAAAAAAACGTAAAATCTATACTATTACTAATAATATAATAAAGCGGAAAAGTTTTTTTGTTTGTTTGTTTAAACACGCTAATCTCTGGAACTACCAGTCGGATTCGAAAAATTCTTTTTTTATATGATAGCCAGACTCAGGCTACAGTTTCTAGCTAGCCTTAAATATTGACTTTTGTTACGTAAGTCGGAAGTCGAAACCCTCGCGAACTGCTTTAGCCGCATGCGTTGGGTTGATGGTTAATGATACGTCAATACAATGTTCTACAAAAATATTGGCCATTAGTATATATAAAAAAAGCCAGCGATAGCATATATCTATCTCTTATACATGAGCCACAATAAGGTATTTTGCAAAGTTTTTTTGCTGAAGATTAAAATTTAATTTATGAGTATTATTTTTAAGCAAAGCATATTAATCCTTACTAACAAAAGTTACTTCATCATATAGATAATTTATAATGAAGATAAACTTGGTCTTTTATAGCATGTTATTTGGACGCATAGTTTGAGAGATAATACAAAATTAAAATAATTCAACACTCGGCTCGGGTCTATGTCTATAGTAATAGCGGTGAGAACGAGAAATAATTTTTAGAAATTGTAAAAAAAAATTATCGAAAAATAAGTTTTTTTGGTAATTCTTGACCGATTTTGATGAAGTTTTGTACACGGGAAGTTTAAGTAATTCCATAATTGATAAGCTATAAAGGTTGTCAACAATATTTTTAAAATTAAAAAAATAATAATTGTCATCCGATTAGCGATTCGCATCAGTCTCATTCTATTTATCTGACTGGAAAATGAAAGAGGTCGCGGAATACGGATGTCGCCGACGACTTCTACATTTGGTCTAACGCTGCCACTGAGTCCTCAAGGATGGTCCCATTTTAATTTAATTGCCATTGGACCTTCAACATCGAAGATACACCAAGGAACTCTTCAAAATCATTGAAGTTGGTTTTCATTTTTGTTAAAAATTGTTTTGGAATTACATGATAAATGTAAGAAATATCTTTTTAAAGTAGAGTCACGTCAAATTTGCATAAACACCGAACAGCTGGAGTAGCAGATTACGATACCGTAAACTTTTTTTTGGGCTAGAATTACATAAAGTAAAATTACCTGATTAAAATACACAATTCCTGCTGTATTCAATGACGTCGACCCTGGCGCCGAGGTCAAAAAGCCTCTGAGGTTCCGCTTTGTGTAACTCCGCAGTCAAAGCCAAACTTAGGCATGTATCTATCTCCTAGTGATTATTACGTGCAGGATGCTACTCCAATAAAAGCTTAGTCCATAAATGCCACTATCGTTGGTGACACTGTAAAAGCAGACAAGACTAAGAGCAAACGTTTCTCCGAAAATAGAAAAGCTTTTATATCTACTTTAAATTGCTAATATTTATCTGTTTTTATTTGTCTTTGTTAATATTTTAGGAAATTCTTATTGTATCATACATCATAAAGCAGAGTAGACTACAACTGGAGAAATTCCTGGTTTTGCGTTTTGCGTAGCATTGAATGAATGTGTGCAGTCAAGGGCGTGAGATTCTGTGGCTATTGTTCAACGAAATTATTGCTCATCGTTGCTAAAATTAGCCTTTTGTACGCTTATATTGCTCGTATTAATTTGAAAGAAATACGTTTGCAACATGATAGAAGGTATCGAAAATTTGCATACATTGCTGCATTTTTATAAATGACTTCAGGCCGTGATGTGACATATGTTCATTGTTCACGTACCATTATTTTTAGTTTTAAGAGGTAGACTGAGAGTAGTATGTTAATTTATAACACAGGCGGACAACACAGCGTAAACCGGTGCGTCTAGAAACATGAAATTTTGCACACGAGTTCCTTATATACGAGTAACGTAAGTAGGTGAGCATTAAAAACGCACACGCACATAATATCTTTGGTCTATGATAAATAATTAGAAATAATAGCAGACTGTAACTTATTTTTCAATATAGGATTTTTTACGTGGGAAAGTGAGAAATCGATCACCATGCTATGCGCCCCCATATTTCATTAAACTAGTCCAATTTCAATTTCAAAACAATACAATTTTACTAATAACGATTATTACAAACCTGTATATGCAAAGAGGTTCTTAGAAGTATAATATCATAAATGTACTAAAATGTTCTACTTTTAATATAATATGTATTTTATGAAGCAACTATGCGTGTTCACGTTTGCCATAAAACAAATTACAAGTAAATAGGTAGATTGCCTAAATATCCCTAAACTCGTTATTAGTTGTTAAACTGGAAGAGCGGATCGATCGGCGTCTCCGTGGCGCCCGTCTTCGGCGAGACGGAATTTCCCCATTGCGACGTACTTTTCCTGCTTTCTACTTAATATAATATACTAGCTGATGCCCGCGACCTTGTTCGTGTCAAATTGCCTTTGATGTTCCGCGGGAACTTCGTGTCTAATTTAGATCAAAAATGGACTTTTTCATTTTTTATTATTATTATTATATAAATTTATGGCAATTTAGAAAATAACGTTATGATATGAAGACGTGGAAGATGTGGAAGATTAATTTCGCGAATTTCATTAAGTTATGATTAAGACATTATTTACTAAATGGGAAGGACTTACCCTACATATTCCATGTCTTCATTTACATACCTTAACTTTTATAATGATCACGTTCGTTAACAAAATTACATTGCATTATAATATGGAAAATGGCTTTAGCTAGAAAGCTATGCGTTATAAAAATTCTTAGGAAATGTATATAATATAGAACTCATTTCCAAGCTCTCACTTAAAACCATAAAAAATCAAATGTTTGAGCGAAATGGATTTGCACGCAATTTCGTTTGTGTTAATATTAAAATGGACAGACAGCATAATAAGTCGAAAAGATAAGTCCCTGAAAAAACACATATTCTATCGACCAATTTTCATGGTGATTGGTCAAACAATGTTATGGTGTATCAATCTCATAAATACAGGTTAAACATTTAAATGGGTCAGTTAATTCTATGCAGTACGTAAAATCATTACTTTTTAGATTTAGAGGACACTGTAGCAAGGTTTTATAATCTTGTGTTTGACCACTATTTCACTTGCAGTCGAGGATCGTAGCACACTAAAATAAAAAATATCTGGCTCTTTAGAGCAGCTGCCGGACACACCGTGAGGCGACAATCTTTACAATAGAGATCTGTGGTGTGTGTGTGTGTGTGTGTATGTGTGTGGTGACATTACAGACTTGCTGGATAGAGTTCAAGAATTATGTAAAGCGGGCCTTATAGTTTACAGTTTATAAATAAATCTAAAAAAGAACAATAGTTATGTTGATTAACCTAATCGAGATTCTTGCGCGCTCTTCTCGGTTACAAAAATATTTTCTAAACCAGTTCTAGTATTTTTAACCTTCATAAGTTCTTTTTGGACAAATTCAGTAAAGTCTCGTTTTTCATTGAAATCATATTTATTATTTCTCAGGAACGTCTAGTTGACGTTTTGAAAACTCATTATCGTTGTTTATTGTTACAGAGAATGAACGGAGAATCAAAGCTAACAACAGGGAATACAACGCGCAGTTCCGTTACGCTGTAAGTTCTTGCGTTTTGTTACACTCAACTTCACCGTTGTTATTGTTCTTTTACTTTTCATTAAACTTGCATTACTCACATTTATCATTTTGGCCCTAGACAAAGCTGTGTCAGGTTTGTTTCATTTCTATAAGTACATAACAGTAAGTTAAGCGTCAATCATTATCAACATCATCGCCATTAGCCTTTAGTAGTCCATTACTGGACATAGCTCTTTTTCAAGGTTCCCCATTAGATCCGTCCCCCTTAATACGTATTTCGCGATAGCAGATATCGCTAAATATTTGCTATAAAATAGCAAAATAGAATTGTGTTTGGTACCTTATAAGTGTTACATAATACGAATTTGCGATTTCGAAGCAAATATTTAGCGATTATTGCTATCTCTTTGCTCTTGCGAAATTCGTAATCAGGGGGTCGATCTCCGGCTTTCCGCATCCAGCCACTTCCAGTAGAGTAGCCTTCCGCAAGTCGTCACTCCATCTGGTTTAGCGTCAATGATTACAGGGTTATTGATTGGTGATTTGTTTATTTGTTCCAGAATAACTACATCAAAACTTCGAAGTATTCGATCATAACGTTTCTACCGCTGAACTTGCTGGAGCAATTTCAGCGGTTGGCGAACTTCTACTTTCTGTGTCTGTTGGTACTGCAACTGATCCCGGCCATCTCGTCACTAACGCCTATCACTACGGCGATACCGCTTATTGGTGTGCTTGCCCTCACTGCCGTTAAAGACGCCTACGACGATTTCGTAAGTACCACACCCACCGCCGCGACCTCCCTCTCCCGCGGCAACTCAAGCCTAGGTCCGTTCCTCGGGGTGAAACCCTTGAGTCTGGCAGCCGCCCGCGCGATACAAGTGACACTTAGCTACCCACATACAAACATCACACACACACATACGTGCACACCTCACAGGTACATAGGTTCTGCAAGGAACCTTTTTTTTCTTTTTTGCACTAGTTAGTGTAGAACATATTTCAGATCACTAAACCAGGAGGAAGGAACATGTATATCTGTATATGTTAGTTTAGCTCGATTTTACGGGTAGGGAATTAGACAGATCGCGACCTCATTGCAATCGCGGCAACAGCCCAAGCCGAGGTCCGGCCATTTTGGCACCCTTGCGCGCTGGTTGCCCACGCTTTCGCGGCTGAGTTCCTTAAGCGCTCGCCCCCCAGCCCGGTAAAGTTGTAAAAGCCGCAGCGGCTCTGTTTTTGGATAGGGCCCCTAAGGCTAACAGCAAGGTTAGACAGAAAAAAAGTAAGTACTCTGAGGCTCTAAATTCTTTCAAAAGAGACCACTGGTGCTTGTATTAAATTAAATTTGCTGTTGTAGAAATATGATTTTAAATTGTAATCACACAGATTATGTAGACAAAAAATATTTTTTATTTCCACGCACTAGGGCGTATGAATATTTTTTGGTTATGATAACTTAAACCTAAATTCGTCCCTTAACTCAAACGAACATGTTCGTAAACTTAAGAAAACATTTAAATATAATATTTGCAGTAAAAACCCCACACAATTTAAATTACATGCATAAATATCCCTAGAATAAAATGTGTAAATACACTAATTGTTAGCGGAGATTATTATTGAGATATCGCGTAACACAACTGTTAAATAGCTTATCACGAAAGATACACCAAACGTATTATATCAACAATCAGGTATTAAAATTTACCGGCTTAAGCAGTCTGTCAATATGATAGTACCTACTCGCATACAAAGTATTTCTTTCAGCTTAGTATGCAGAAGCACTATTCTCGAGCAGAACTGAACTTCTGGTTAGGTTAGGTTGGTTAAAAATCGCGCTATGAACTGCACTGACTGCTTAACATACAGGTCATCCGTGTCCATTTATGCTATCCTCGTTACATAAATGTGTCTATACTATAATTATAAAGAGGTATTTGTGAATATATTTGAAGGAGGTAATCTCTGGAAGTACTGAACCCTGAGGGTATATTATTTTTATTAATTTTTATATTGTAATCAACGCATACGATGTCGCGTGCGGTTACTATTATATAACAACATTTGACACCTCTGGACCAGAGGCTGTGATCATTGCAGTAATTGTTAATAATACATTATATTATTGTTTCTATCGCGTCGAGTTGTCACTACTGCAAGTTCTAATACCTATTTTAATTAGGTCAAGGCGTTTTATTGGAGTCTAGCTAGTAACTACTTGCAATATAATTGCGTTAGATGACTGTTTATTACGAATAGGTAGTTTAATTTCATAATATATTCTACTAGCAGTGTCTGCGATTTAGTCCGCGTGGAATTTCGTGAATGAAAATCAGCAATTAAAAAAAAGATATGTAGGTGTTCTGAAATTCAACATCGGCGATTAACCGTGTCTGGTGGTTTGTGAATGTCAGGGTTGCCTCACATTCACTGCTTTCGATGAAACTATTTTCTACCAAACGTCTACACTATGAATATAACCTAATATGTCGTTACTTGCGGTTTTCTGAGGCGCTTAAACTTTTTCTTCGTGTCTTGTTCAGCAACAAGCCTCACTTGACGTTATTCCCCAATTTCATTTGAACGAACGGGTCTCACTCTTATACATCTATAGCAATGGAATACTGAGAAAATCCCGTCCACTTTCTATCAGGCATTTTAATTTAATTTTAATCCAAATCATAACACAATGAATCAAAAGCTCTTTGAGGAATGTCCAAGTAAAATCATAAGCGTGACAATAAAAATTAAACCAAAATCTTGATAATTTTTAATTCGTGATAAACCTTATCCGGCTAGGGAAAACTGCGCACGGCTACGCGCACTACAAAAAACGATTAAATCCCGTCTAACCGAGTACAGAGGTTACAGATGGAACAACCTCGTAGAGGGTCTCCATCCATCCCATCTTACTTACTGGAAGTTAGCTAGATCGTTAAAAATCGAATACTTCTCTCAATTGCCACGCCTCGCAAAAGGCCGCGCCTCCCACCCACGTTCGATAGCGTAGACAAGACGGAATGTCTCGCCGCCAGTCTGGAGAGCTAGTGCTCCCCAAACTACGATAATGAAGACGCCGCGGCCGCACATGTCAACGAAATCGAATCCTCGGTACGGGAACTCATTTCGGTCCCCCCTACGGATACCCTAACCCCGGTCACATCTGACGAATTCTGTTCCGTCATCAAAGACCTGAAACTTAAAAAGTCTCCCGGTCCGGACGGAATCAGAAACGAAGTACTCAAACTTCTTTCCTATCACCTCATACCTCTCTTGATTTAGATCTTCAATGTAACCATTGCCCACTGCGCAACCGCCTGGAAAACGACCATAGTCATAGGCATACACAAGCCCGGCAAACATGCATCGCTTTCCTATAGCTATCGCCCGATCAGTGTCTTAGATACAATAGGAAAACTCTGAGCGGCTTTTGTAGATCTTTTTAGTTTAAACACGTATCTAGTATAATAATGTACAAGAAGAATATTTCTTTATCACTTATTTGTAGTGTGTTTCTATTTTCCTATGTTTAAGGGTTTTCGCAGAGTATTCTAAGAAAGCGTGCTGGTAGTGATTTTTTTCCGTGCTCATTTTATATTATCATTACTTGTTTTTCTTTATGTTTTGTTTCATAGCGTTTCAAGACATAAACTTTTTAGTAAAAATATCTACAAAATAAAATAAAACATGTACCGAAATCTGCTAAGTGGTTCTTGAGTTGCAAGCGCACTAACAGACAGACAGACAGACGGACAGACCGAGATACATTGAAGAATGTAAGGATAATATATAAACGATATTTACGTAAAAGACGGTATATACGTACGGTAAGTAATGTAATCAGTTCGGAACCCACAAGGCGAGAGTTCTACTCGCTACTTGTCCGATTTTTATTTCAATAAGCATAACATAAACGCAATTTATAGACCATTTAAATGTCCATACGTGTAAAAATGTACGTCCAGACTATAAACTACAATCATACCATATTCCATTAATTTAGGTCCAGTAGTTTTTGTGATTGGCTTAAAAATTAACCTGTCAGACAAACAATAAAATCTAAAACTGTAGAAATGTGTTCTGTCCATGATTCCGAAGTATTTTTTCTGAAATATATTTAAATTACAGATTTCAACTCTTTAATGTTTTATTATAAGTATAGATTTCTACATTTATTTAATAGTAGTACAGCAAAGGGCTACCTGATGGTAGGTAAGCACAGTACAATCCAAAAACAATAGTGACCACCGAAAGATCAGCAATCCATCATCAGTCGCTGGTGTCATGCCGGCAGCTGATCCTGAAATGCGATAAACAAAAAGAAAGTCACTGTGAAAGGATTATTATCAGGTGCTTGGTGGTTGCGGCCCAATCAGTACCCTACCCTAACACCCTGCGTGATTACTGGATATACACCGGCTGATCCCGAAAGTGTAGCGGGTGTTAACACTTGGCGTGTAGTGGTCGCTAACCACCCGGTCATTTTCTATCGGGTTTACTCAGTTTAGTATTTACATAGTCAGTTAGCAGAAATAGAAATAGGCAGATTTTTTTTTCTTTCTTTTCAATAGTATTATTAGCGATTATTGTTTTGTTTTTACCTAAAGTGCGTTTTTTATTCCCACGGTTTAAAATTACATTCAATGTGTTGCTAGTTTATTGTGTTTTTAAAATAGTGACGTTACCAATCGGATCAAATCGTATAACCTTACGTGATAGAGTCTGGCTAACGTAAGTATTATCGAATCACTCGAATTATTTAGAAACTTGGCAAAAACATGGCAACAATTTGGAAAGACAAAATGGCAGTTTTCGATAATAATTGAAGTATGACGCTGATATTTTGTTCAGAACTTTTAATTATTATTTTTTCTTTTTCTGATATTTTTCCCGCAATTTTATTCTTATTCCTTTTAATTTGTATTACATATCTTAATAATGTAGATACCTAATTTATATGGTTATTTATTATTGGTTGTTGTAGTACCTAAATAATCTTGCATTTGTAAAATTGACACAAAGTAGAGTTCAATTAATAAAAAGTCATTTTATTTAGTACATAAAAAGTTTATTTAGAGAAACAATTAGTAAATGTGCAGTTAGTAAAATTATGTAATTTGAAGCTTTTATGCGCTTATGTCATTGCACGAATGAATATAATAATTTTCAATGATACTCTATAACTCACTTGTGAATAATAGCAATGAAAAAGTCACAGTTTGATTACAGGTGTCATTATGTGCCTAATTGCGGTGATATTAGAGCCACTTTATGAGCAAGTGTGTTGAAAAAACATTTTATTTGTAAAGTAAATGAATCTCTTTATCATTATTACATTATGCTTTACAAAAGTTAGTGTTACAGCAATAGAAAGAATAAAAAAGGAAGCTGTCGTCAATAAAGTTGTTGTGAATCAACTGATGACGAGGTATTCTTACCTCAGATGAATTCAGATTATAGTGAATAAAACAATATTTTATATTGAATGTACTTTTTTTAAATACAAATTATTAGTTTATACTTACATTAATCGCTAGCCGTTTTGACATTACTAAGTAGTATGTGAATTATCGGTAAAAAAATGTCAACCATTGCACCGTAGTGTTGATTTATTCTCATTTTTGCACCTTGCTAACATACATTATTGTGTCAAAATAAAAATTAATAATTTTAAAGTATCAAATTTTCAAGTTGCCATGCTGTTATTTTTTTTTTTTTAAATTTGCCACGCTTTTTCAGTCTCTACTTTCGTTAGCCAGACTCTACCATTATTTAAAGTTAGGATTCAAATAATAGTAATGTACAAGGTGTCCAGAAAGGGTATCGGGTATTTGTTTTCGCGCCATATTCGAAACGGGGCGTCTAAAGGGTGCGGGGAGGGGTTCGTGGCGTCCGCCATTTTGTGGAGTTTTAGTCACGATAGAACAGTACTCGGGGACGCATCGCGCATTTTGCGTACGAGCGTATTATCGTAATGGTGATTCAATAGTGACTGCTCAACGTCTCTATCGTGCGGCATATCGTACACGCCACGCGCCAAGTGACGATAGCATTAGGAAATGGATCAGGATGTTCGAGAATACAGGTGCGACAGTTAAAATTCAAAACTCTGGTCGTCCTCGTTCAGTTCGCGATGAAGAAACAATTGAAGAAGTTGAGGCGTCGGTTCGTCAAAATCCGTCTTTATCCATCCGAAAGCGAAGCCAAGCGTTGAACATCAAAAAATCGTCTTTACATTCGATTTTAAAGAAAGACACATCTAAAAGCCTATAAAATTCAATTGGTTCAAGAATTGAAGGATACGGACTATGCTAATCGACTGAATTTTGCGAACGAAATGCTGCAGCGATTTAACAACTTTAACAACATACTGTTCAGTAAGCAAATTTTCACCTGAATGGTCATGTTAATAAGCAGAATTGTCGGTACTGGGCAGTGGAGAATCCGAGACGAAAGCATGAACGACCCCTGCATAGCCCAAAGGTCGTTGTTTGGGCCGCTATGTCTGCTAAAGGCATAATTGGTCCTTATTTTCATGAAAATCAACGAGGCCGAGCAATTAATGTGAATAGTGACCGTTATTGCGATATGTTGCGAAATTTTTTGGTCCCAGAGAATAAAGTCATTTCGCGAAGGGGTAACATCAACTGGCCTCCCAGAAGCCCCGACCTTAGCCCGCTTGACTATTTTGCATGGGGATACCTTAAAAGTAAGGTTTATCAAAACAATCCGACGTATCTAACCCAGTTAAAGCAAAACATCAGGTCAGAAATGGCAGCAATATCGATAGCTATGTGTCAACGTGTTATCACCAATCTTCGTTTCCATTTAGAAGGGTGCCAGCAACGTAACGGTCATCATTTGGATAACATCATCATTTCCAAATAATTCTCCAATTCATATGCTAATAATAAACAATAAACTTTTTTATTGCATACAAATAATTTTTGTTTCATTGAACTTACAAATATCCGATACCCTTTCTGGACACCTTGTATAAAATATAAGGTAGCAGAACACTACAAAAATAAATGTGTCAACATTATTTTTAAGTTTGATATTAGTGATTGTTAATTTACTCTGTGGGATCAAAAAACGCACGATACTTTACCTACGCACTATACACGTAAACTTTGATTTTCAGATAATATAAGTACGCAGTCTGCCTGTTTAGATAATGAACGCTAACGAGTTTTAAATATCTTTTATACTTACCCTGTTTGGATAATATTTTGTTTGTTTACAACAAAGATATTCTTTATTATTATTTACTATTTTATGATGGATGTTCTGGTGATGTTTATCGTGTAGTGATATTCTTCACTTCTCATCGCCGTAATGTCGCTATCGTGGAGCAATTAAGATACTCAAGTTTATTGAAATAATAGATTGTCGCGACCGTGATTTATATTAACTATATTATATGACCCTGAATACCAAGCCCGAGGAAGATATAAAAGCCGTCTGAGGCTTCAGAGCTCTTATGGCTTAAATAGTAGTATAGTCAGATCGAAAAAAAAAACCTTGAATAAATCATTAAATTTCATTCCAAAACATTATTTCTGAGCTAAAATTTACCTGTCTTTGTTTATTTATTATTTATACATATTATTTATTTGTTAATTTGTCGTACATGCATACAATATATTTTATCTTATATCATGTCAAGTATTTAGTAGTTTAACTTATATCTATATATGTAACTTCGTAATCGGTCCAGCCGTTTCAGAGGGGTGCGACCACAAACACCGTGACACGATATTTTTTTATATAAGATATTATTTATTTACGTCAAAATTATTCTATATGATTATGTTTTTCATAAATTATTTTATTGAATATTACGATATATTTATTAGATGGATCTTAAATTTATTTTTGAATTTTTTTCAAATTTTCTTCTTTATGATTATCAGGAATAATATTGTAGGTGGTATTGGATGCTGTCTAAGGAATACTGCTATTTGTAGAATATATTAACTAAGTAGTATATATTAGTGTATTTTAACTATAATACGTAAACATTTTATTGCTCAACGAAAAGTTAAAAGTCAAATTAAAAAGTGTAAACTCTTTATAACGTTATCCTTTATAACGATAAACTCCCTATAACGTTGAAGTGAGCCCAACTTGGTTGGTTTGCGTTAAAACCCACATATTGAAACACTCTTTATAGCGATACGCCATTCTCTATTACGAAGAAATGTGTTCATATTTTTAGACAGTAAATATTTATTATCGGTATTATTGTTTATTATCAGGTAACAAAAGAGTTTGAAGCTCTCGAAGCATCCGAGGTCGGTCTAGCTTTTGTTATCCTTAATTGCCTTGAACACGTGCAGTATGACGCATTGTTTTCTCGGAAGTGATGGTCTTCGACCAAGCATACTGGGTACCTATCGTATTATCAGTCGTAAACCTACTTTGAAACTGTTAACATGGCCAGTAAACGGAAAGCGATTAGTGTTGACGAAAAAGTTTGTGTGATACGTGCGATTGAAAAGGGAGAAAATAAAAGTGACGTTGGAAGGCGTTTTGAACTAAATCAGTCCACTATTGCTACCATTTGGAAAAACCAAAAAACAATTCTACAGGCGGCGCTGGAAGGAAACTCTTTTAAAAAATTAAGAAAGCCAAAATTCGAAGACTTAAATCAGGCAATGTTGTCGTGGCTTAACAATCAGCGCCAGAATAATGTACCCATCTCGGGGCCAATTGTAAAAGCTAAGGCTGAAAAGTTTGCCAACCAACTTGGCATAATTGACTTTAAAGCATCTGAAGGTTGGCTCGGAAAATTTAAGCACCGTCACAAAATTACGTACGGTAAAATGAACGGAGAGGCGCGGGATGTCGATATGAATGTGACTAACAATTGGATTAGTACAATGTGGCCTAAATTAAAGATGAAATACTCACCAGAAGACATTTTTAATGCAGATTAAACTGGCCTTTTTTTCAAGTTGATTCCCGACAAAACTTTAAAATTCAAAGGGGAAAAATGTGTTGGAGGAAAACTGTCTAAAGAGCGTATTACAGTTCTAGTGGCTGCCAATATGATGGCACAGAAAAAAGAAAGCTCTTAGTTATAGGCAAATCGAAAAACCCTCGGTGTTTCAAGAACATAAAACATTTGCCAGTTACGTACAAAGCAAACAAGTCAGCTTGGATGACATCGCAGATTTTTGAAGAGGAAGTGAGAAAATGGGATGCTGAAGTAAAATCACGGAAAATCTTGCTTCTAGTAGACAATTGTCCTGCTCACCCAATCATATCTAATCTTCAAAACATAGAGTTAGCATTTTTCCCAGCTAATACAACCAGTATTTTACAACCAATGGATCAGGGTGTAATTAAAAGCCTAAAGGGCCACTATAGACGGAAAATGTTGATGGATATGATCGAATCTGACGGCAAGGTCTCGACCAACATGCTAGAAGCAGTGAACTTCTTATCAAAAGCCTGGCTAGAGGTAACAGCAGCCACTATCCAACATTCTTTTCGACATGCTGGATTGTGTAGTAGCCAAGAAACGAACCAATTTGACAGTGAAGACAATCTACCACTGAGTGAATGGATAAGCCAGTTCAACATACCAAACAATTTTAACGAAGATCTACAATCGTACGAAAATATAGATGAGGATGTAGGCACAACTGGTACACTTACAGATGAACAAATTTTTGATTTAGTGTCAAAAAGTCAGGAAACACCCGATAATCAAAATGAAGAAGATGATCAAGTGGACAAAGCCGAATCACCACCAACAATTCAACAAGCCCTAGATGCCGCTAAGTTGGTAGAATTTTTTTTGTTGTTTAATCAAGACGATTCCTCCACCTATCTAGATATGAATAGAATACATAAAATAATACAAAACAAGTACTGGCATAGCAAAAAACGTCAGACAAAGTTATCAGACTATATGTGTAAACAATAATTTATAAGCATTTATTATCTAAGACATACGTATTAAAAATTCTTGTTAATTTTTTTTTTGTTCACTCCATATAACGATAACTCTCTATAATGACAAAAAATGCTCAGTCCCTTGACTTTCGTTATAAAGAGTTTACACTATAGTTCAACCGGTAGACCTTAAAAATTGAATTTTATTTTTAATGTGTTTTTATTGCAAATTAAGGATACTAACATATAATTTTAAAGTAATGTTAAA
Organism: Saturnia japonica; assembly: GCA_033032175.1. NCBI lineage: Eukaryota > Metazoa > Arthropoda > Insecta > Lepidoptera > Saturniidae > Saturnia > Saturnia japonica. Next base: position 7,409,256 of record CM065321.1, on the reverse strand, counting down.
CAATTAAACCAATTTAAAGACAAAAGTTGATAGACATCCATGGTAAAGTTATTTATATTGAAAGGCTTTTAATTTTAATAGTAATTCATTCAGTCATTCTTTCATAAGGTTTTTTTGAAACGGATAATTGTTCTTTAGGAATCCATTACATTAAGGGATTCCTGTCATTACAGATAAATACTATTAAAATATGTAAATATGTACTTAGATTATTAACGAGTAAACATTTTATAAATTGAAAAGTTCAGGAAATTGCTTATTTTCTTATTTTGGACATTATTCATAACATACTTTTACATGGATCAATTGTTATGGTATTCCCATATTATTATTATGTTCGTGAGTGACATAATGCTATTATGTATCGTATCATGAAAATTATCTGTTAGATGCCATCTAACAGTGTCATGCATTACGATGATTAGATCTAGTCTCGTAATGTTGTTTTAATTTTCATCTCATTTTAGATTTTTCTGTGCTGAATTTATACATTTCCGTTGTACTTGCTTTTCTTGCACTATATAGCTTCGTACACACACACACACATAAACACTTGAGCGCTTAAGCAAATGAGTCACTGAATTGTGATCGTCTGAGCCCGTACGTAGTGAATGCCAGCCCTCTAAGCAGTCAAGTCAGGCAAAGTGATGTTATTTGTTCAAAACTGCTTACCGCTGCACTACAATATTATGTTTTCAAAGTTCTGGACTGGTAAGGATTAAGCATATATAATATCGTATTGATATATAAACGGCAAGGGACAGTACCGAGGAGATCCGCTGAAGAAGTAAAGTCACCGATATAGCTCTCACATTGCTTGACTGAAGTGGTAGTGGGCGAGGCACATAGTTCGTAGAACGGATGGCCGATGGGGCCGTAGAGTTCTTGAGTGGTGACCACGTACCGGAAAACGCAATGTAGGCAGACCCGCCACAAGGTGGACCGACGACCTAGTGAAGGTTGCGGGAATACGCTGAATGCGAGCAGCGCAGGACCGGCCGTTGTGGCGATCTTTGGGGATGCCTATGTCCAGCAGTGGACACGTCTTTTGGCTGTATGGATAGCTAGCTTGGGATTAAATCTATTGACCGTATTTAGACGTACGTCTACTTTAAGTCCAGGATTAAAATTTATAGTCGCAAACTTGCCGAACGAATTCGACGATTATGGAAAACTTGTATATTATACAAATTGAAAAAAAATCAAATCTCTCATCACAAAACACCATCTCGATTGTCATATATATATATCAGACTGATTGGCCATGGCCAATAGCACTATTGTCACTAGTAGTATCGGAAATGTCTACCGCAATTTTAACTGGCGAATAACATTGAGTGTAACTATCTTCACCACAGTAAAACCAGAACGACTATAAATTCGAAACTAAGATTGTGCTGAGTAAATGCTTAGTGAAGGCTGAGGAAGCTTTGTAGATTTCAACCTAAGGGTTGCCAATGCGGTGTAGTAGCGGCGCGGCCGTTCTACACAAACAAGCCCTTAGTGTACTATAATACAACAACATGAAAATGATTGTAATAATATAGCGCATTGCACATGTTTTTATTGTATTACCGGGTAAAAATAGATTCAAATAAATAACGATCGCAATGCAAACAAACTGTAAATTGGAGGGATTTATAAAACAATATTTTTTGGTTTGTAATTGAGACCGCAGGAAATGAACGCCTGTGCGTGTACTGTGTGACGTAAATTGAATTCGACAATTAGAGTTGTAGTACATGGATATATTATATCGTTCGGAATAGTTTTGTGTCGTCACTGAATTCATTGTTATGACGACTAATCATGATGAAACACTTTTAATGACTATTTGATTAAGGATTTGGTAAAATTGACTTAGCTTGTAGTTTCTTAAAGCTTAACCATATTACGTTATTCGTCTATTGCCAGATTCCAGAACTGTCACTATCAGTCAATGTACATACACTAACATAAAAAAAACTAATTCAATAATTTTATTGCACACTCGCGCCGATTAATTTTTTTCTTCTATCTCTTTTTATGCCGTCCAGAAATAGAATCTACCTTGCCACTATTTATTAATTTAAATAAGTAGTAGCTTGGCAAAATAACTATACACAAACAAAAACGACCGTCAGTTGTCGATGTCATGAGGGTCTACTGAAAAACCTCTTCATGCCTAGTTTGAAGGAGCCAATATCAGAGAATATTAAACATCTGCAAACAATTCTCCAACCTTTCTTAATCGTTAATGTTCGCAAGTGTGCATGTGCCTAAATATTTTTTACAAATTCCAGCAACGTCACCAGAACGATTCTCAAGTGAATCATCGTCGAGCTAAGACACTGCGCAATGGAAAGCTTGTGGAGGAGAAGTGGGCGTCTGTTCAGGTGGGAGACGTCATCAGGCTGGAGAACGACCAGTTTGTCGCTGCAGATATCCTTCTCCTCAGCAGCTCGGAACCTAACGGCCTTTGTTACATAGAGACTGCCGAGTTGGATGGGTTAGTTGTTTAGTATTCTTGTAATATCGTAATTAAAGATTTTATTACCACGGTCGGACTAGGCAACTTTTCTATAATGATAAGAGTGCAGGTAGATTAAGAGAGGTAGGGCACAGAGAAATTTCTTTGGAGGTTTCTCTTTACTAAGGGCAGCCCGCCTGGTGAAATATCTGCACTCTACAGAAGGTTGCAGCCAAATTACCTTGTATTATATTCCTGCTGTTTGTAGGATTTCCAGAGCTCCTTATGGTAGGGGAGTTCAAGGTCGGCAACGCGCTAGCTTATAGCTACAGTTGTGCAAGCACCCATAGGCCACGGTAGCTGCTTATTATCCGTATGCTTGTTTGTACCTTAGATAAAAAAAGATCATACATATTTCATCATGTAAGCATTTTATATATACGTACCTTTTTTATTACGCATGTACGTATTTACGTACCTACCTTATTTAAATAGATGTTTTCACTTTTTAAATAAACCCTCATAGAAGTGAAAGTTAGTCTAACCTAGTGTATTATGTATCTACCACAATTGTTTAAACATGATATAACTGGTGTTTAGAGTTTTTAATTGACGTATATTTATAGTTGCTGTGTTACCATGTGTACCTTAATGTTGTGCATACTACGAATATGTTACGATTCTGTCTTCAAGCCAATTTTCAACATAAATAACTACATTGCATCACCACACCACATAGGCAAGGTTCTGAAAGGGACCTTTTTACTCTACTTAGTGTAGAAATACTTTCTGATCACTAAATACATATACACATGTTTCCTTCTTTCCTTCCTTCCTCCCAGGTGGTGGGGAACATGTATATATGTATATGTTAGTTAGCTTGAATTGTAGGAGTAGGGAATTAGCCAGATCGCGACATAATTGCAATCGCGGCAACTGCCCAAGCCGAGGTCCGGCCACTTTGGCACCTTTGAGCAAGTTGTCTATATATTCACCGCTGAGTGCCTTATGCGCTCACCTTCAAGTCACGGTGAAGCTGTAAAGCCGTCTGAGGCTTCAGGGCCCTTATGGCGTAAAGTGCTGTCAGTCAGAAAAAAAACACGTTAGCACCCAATTTTTGTCTTCAAATATATTTAATGAACAGGCGCGAAAAATGTATGGTTTACCACAGGTACTGATAACGTTTTTAAATATTTACTTTTCTTTTACTATGAAGAAACAGTAACTATATATTTCGAGTTTTGCATTGTAATACGACGGTAATTACCTCCGTGAAACTAATAACCTTATTCAATTATAATTTACAATCAAGTTGTTAATGTAAATTTTAATGAAATAATAATTGAATAGTCATTATATAATCGCTAACCTAGAACTAATTAACGGCATTCAATTGACAATAATATTATTTCAAACTACCTACCTCTAGCCAGAGATTAGTTATTAACACACAATTTGCATCAGAACTAAGGTCGTCTAAATTATTACGATTTATTACCGTTTATCAGATCGTTTACGTGAGCTGGTTATGTTCACTCATACCAATTAATTATTTCAAGAAATATTCGATTTTATTGATTTGAATAAATTTGATTTCATTTTAATAATTTTATTTCACATAAAAGTACAATTGGTGGACTTAATGCTAAAAAGCCAGCTACCAGTCTTCCAGGGGAGCAAGAGAAAGGTGTGCATAATATTCAGTAAAAAATTAATAGAAAAATCTAACCAATATTCAACTGCTTCAAGTAAACCTACGTAGCGAATACTTGAAGAAATCCCGAGTGTTGGCTAGTTGGTTCAACTGGTTGGCTCACAGTGATGCGCTTAAGCGCATCGCGTTTCAGGATTAATCGGTGCATATCCAATTTCTATGTACGCAGACCGACCGCGGCATCACAGCGACTGTGGATTCACATATCACAATATCACACATCACATATACAATTTATATAATTCTAGCGGTGCACCGCGGCTACGCGCGAGTTTGTAAGCAATAATTATTTTCATCTCATAATTATATTTTTATCTTATTATTGACGATTCATAAGCTTATAATATGTGGAATGACTTATACTTTCTGTGTACGAAATTTCATAATATTCGGTCAAGCCATTTTTGAGTTAATATGAACTTACAAACGTGGCATGCATTTTTAAGGATATGTTCGTAATCAATATCCTTTATATTCCTATAAAAATCAGAGTATTTGGAAAACATGTTAAATGCCCAAAAAGAACTACAGATTTGGAAAAAACTGTCTAAGAAACAGTTCTAAAATAAATTCATTCAATACTTTAGTACCTACTGTCATTACATTATTTCAATTAATTTGGTTTATTTCTAGTATTCATATTTCCTAAATCTACATTATGATATCTTTTTATTTTATTATATTTACTGTACATGATTTTTTCCCAAATTTCTCTATAGAAGTCCTGTATAAAGGATACTCACATATACTCAGTAAATCACGAATTCGTAAAAATCGTAAAAAAAATGCCTGACTGTATGTCTAGATTTAACTCAAAATGGCTGGACATATTATAATTATTATACAACTTTGAACACTGGAAAGTTGTCATTGGTCAATTGATAGGCTATATGAATTTTCAATAATACTTTTAGAAATTGTTAAATATGAGTAAAAATAATAATTAAACGATATTTTTTACATTCATATATGTATACATTTATTAATTTTTTTAAACAATTTAGTTTGTGAGCAAAACATTTTAATCGGCCTTTCATGTGAAATGGATATTTTGTCGATTTTCTTTATGGATGAGTTACAAGGCACTATACCGTTAACCATAACTTTAATACATCTACCAAACACTAAATTACAGTGTAAACTCTTTATAACGATACTCAAGGGACTGAGCATTTTTTGTCGTTATAGAGAGTTATCGTTATAGGGAGTGGAGTTTCAATATGTGGGTTTTAACGAAAACCAACCAAGTTGGGCTCACTTCAACGATATAGGGAGTTTATCGTTATAAAGGATAACGTTATAAAGAGTTTACACTGTATATTGTAAACCCTTACATTTTACGAAAATAAGCGATATCTTTTTTCGTCACGAGTGACAAAGAGCCACGCGGCGCCTTTGATTAGGTACTATGTCTATGCTATGCTCTTTCTTATATGAATGTCATATACTAGTAGATATACATCGAGATATAGGTTTATAAGTTCTTACGTATGATTGTCACGTATGTTTTTTATGTTTTTGTAATAATCAAATTCCGAATAGAGTTACTATTCGGATTTCTTGGCGCTTTCGTTCATAATGCATCTAATGTAATTATTAACTTGAGGGCTGATAATATACTGTTAGTTAATAACTTGCATTGGTTTGTTACAGGGAGACTAATTTAAAATGTCGTCAGTGCCTTTTGGAAACCGCTGCAATGGGTCAGGACGACGCACAATTGGGCGCATTTGACGGTGAAATTGTTTGCGAAACGCCAAATAATCTACTTAATAAGTTCGAAGGTACTTTCAAGTTTTAATACTAAGATAATAAACTCCCAAGTTCTAGTCGGATTAAAACGATTTTATAGTGGCAAAAGGTTTTTATTTTTAGTCCTATTAGTAACTACTGATTCATGTATAATAAACTAGCGACCCGCCGCAGCATCGCACGGGTACAATTTACAAACCTGATTTAGAGTTTATCGCTTTAATATTGACAGTTCATAACTTCATAACTGCCTCATTAGTTATGCTCGAGGTCCTAGGTTCGACTCTTATGTCGAGCAAAGTGCTATTGGGTTTTTCTATGAAGTTCTTAGTAGCTACTTGGAGTTTGGCTTTGTGCTCGATTAATGGGAATTGGGAATAGGCTCGCCCACTATTACATGGGACCTAAAACAAACTCTGCGAACTGTGGGTATAGACATCTGACTAATACTTCGGGGATACATGCGTGATGGTATGTTATGTAACTTCATAGTTACGAATAGTGCGCATAGATCGCGTCGCGCAATTTATCATGGATTTTTTAGATAGGATTTCTTTGGTCGCGAATAATTTTGAATTCCTGATAATTTTATGTTGAACATAAAAATGGTTACTGTGAGTCAACCTTAGAAAATAAACATATGCCATCCCGAACTCTAGGCTTTTTGAAAAACTACAATACTTTAGAACATTATTTGTTGTATCTCATAAGGTTTAGCCAGCGTAAGCATTCAAAATCATTTTTTGACAACTTGGTTACAAATAAATTAATTTTCTCTATTATACATAAACTTTATTGGAATGTATTGTATATATATCCCTTCAGTAAATGTTAGTGAAAACTGCATTAAAATCCGTTGCGTTGTTTAAAAGTACATGGAGACAAACAGCGGGAAGTGACTTAATTATATACTATGTCTAGGCATCAACTACGTAGTTTTTGTTTACTTAGGTATTAGGTAAAACCACGTTATCCTACTTTCTAAATTAGCAAGTATGTTCTTCTTATAACTATTTAAGTAATACACTGAACTCCAATATTGATGGTCAGCCCACGCCGATTACTTTCAGATTTAGATTGCAGCAAAATGAAGACTTCCTCTCTTTGTGTATAAACTCTTAAATATTTATTTGTTGCTAACTAGTACGTTGTATCATTTTTTTAATGATCAATATCGATTTTATAAGGCGGTGGAAAGATTATGGGAGTATTATATTACTTCTTCAATTTCATAACGTTTAGGTAATTACATATTTGTTGTTATCGCTAGCAATGGCCTCACTTTCAAACAAACACAAACTATTTTATTTTTCTAAGCATGTCTCTAACAGCCTCATTAGTAATATAATATATCATCTACTGCTGGCAACATCTTTTTATCGGACTCTCATACCCAGAACGTATTAGTTATAATTAATCTATCCTTCTTGGTGGAATAGCTCAGACCGACGAATATTGATTTGGTGTTCACGAGTTCGAGCCCAAACCTTATATCAATGGTTTTTTCGGTTTTCACCCACATTTACGGCTAACGGCATTTAACACTGCGGGCTGACGGTGAAAGAAAACATCATTAGGAAGAAACCTGAACACACGAGAAATGTTCTTGTACTACAGAGCGTGGAAGAAATTTGAAACTCTGGAATTTTCGTCGTTTAAAAATTACACATACGTAGTGGAGTGTGATTAAGCCCGCGCCTTCCCTCGGAAGGAAGCCTTTGACCAGCACTGGAAATCCTATAAGCTGGTATTGTAATTATAAGTATATCCCGGTGCATATAATTATTGTGTAGCAATTGAAGTGGATATGAATTTAACAGTATTTTTAAAGCTATACAGTGAAATGAGATTTGGAAAGAAACGAATAAGTTTAAGTAGTTCATTCTTTTTAAGTCTATTAATTGTTGTTTATTTTATACTAGGGACGTTAAGCTGGCGCCACCAACACTTCTCGCTGGACAACGATAAGATCCTTCTGCGGGGTTGCGTTCTACGCAACACGTCTTGGTGTTACGGCGTGGTCGTGTTCGCCGGAAAAGACACTAAATTAATGCAGAACTCCGGCAAGACCAAGTTCAAGCGCACCAGCATAGATAGGCTACTTAATTTTCTTATTATAGGGGTAAATATCTCTATATATTATTTCGCAAAGTTGTTTTTGTGGCAACGCCATATTTCATTTTTTTATTCATCATTCATGATTCATTTTAAATATCATTATAAAGCTTAAGAATCGGCAAATAGTTTAAAAATAATATTTCATTAAAACAATTGTAAAAAAAGTGCGGTTGACGTCAGGAACAAAGTTGCTAAAAAATGAAATAAGTAAAATTATAAAAAAATAATTAGTTAATTCAATTCATAAGGAACACATGGAGGTAAGTTTTATATTATATGTTATGTACCATACATAATAACTGTCAAACCATTGAATTACCGAACGCCTGCCTATTTTGCGAGACCACCCTAAGCTGGAAGTGAAATGCTTTGTTTGGCGGTCGTCTGAGGAAGGGTTATTTAAGCGACAGCGCATGGTGCTCCAGTCTCATGTCCGGTGAAGCTGTAAAAGCCGTCAGAGGCTACAAGGCCCCTAAGGCTAACGGTATAGTCAGTCAGAAAAAAGAAAAGTGCTCGATTCTCGATACTCGCACGCATATACCCACACGTACGTATATAATAGAAAGAGACAGATAGAGAGATAGTCGCATGGAAGGGTCATAATGATTTTTCCCTACGTGCCGATTTCTGTAAATCAACTTCGACTGCAAGCCGCGTTAAGGAATTTCGTTCCAATAAAACCCTTGTTCATTAGGGTTGCCATCTATTTAACTAATATGTAGGAGCTGCCATCTACTAACCTTTAAGTAACATGACGGCTGTTAATTACATTGTTTACCTTCTTTAATGTGCGAAATATTCGCGCAGCTCAAATAGTTTATATAAGTTTTATATTCCTCAAAACATTTGCTAAGTGACCAACAACCATATCACATTAGATATCCTAGTTTGGAGGCATGAGCTTGTTTACGCCTATGTTTATAATTATATTAGTGAGGTTAAATAGGCGAATTGTTATAGATAGTATTCTTCCTGCTGTCGATGTGCGTGTTCTGCACTGTGGCGTGCGGCGTGTGGGAGTGGCTGGTGGGTCGCTACTTCCAGGTGTATCTGCCGTGGGACACGCTCGTGCCCGCCGAGCCGACCTTGGGCGCGGTCATTATCGCGCTGCTCGTCTTCTTCTCGTACGCCATCGTCATGAACACTGTTGTGCCTATATCGCTTTATGTTTCCGTCGAAGTAAGTTATGTATGAACACTCATTATAAAAATATTATAATTTCATATAAAAATTCAATGAAAATATGAGATAAAAAACAATTAAATGAATTATGAAAAAAATCAGTCTAGTTTTTTGTCTGTTTTTTTTTAAAGACCTAGTCCATCGTAGTGTTTTAACGTTTATGTGGGTACATTTCAAGACTAAATTTAATCATTTATGTATTTGGTTGTTTGATTTTTACTTTTTTTTTTTTTTGATAAATCATATTTCATATAATTAATTCGTTTAATTTGCTATTTCACTGAAACTGTAGGGTCTATAGCATAAAGCGAATTTCTTTTCTACTTTTCACATTTTCACATCTCTAGAAATTTGACTGGGTTTATTTCATCAATTGAAAATTTTCATTTATAGGTAATAAGATTTGCGCAGAGTTTCCTCATTAACTGGGATGAGAAAATGTATTATGATAAGACTGGAACAGCCGCCAAAGCGCGGACAACCACGTTAAACGAGGAACTTGGTAAGAACATATAATATAAACTATAATGAGAATGAATGTTCGTCATATTTTAGACTTGTGTTAAAATGGTGGTATCTAAAATATTCCACATTTTCAGGGCAAATTCAATATATATTTTCCGACAAAACGGGGACACTTACACAAAATATAATGACGTTTAATAAGTGCTCGATAGCGGGAGTGTGCTACGGAGACGTCGTCGACGAAACTACCGGGGAAACTCTTGAAATTAACGAGGTAACTCAATTTAACTGCCCTGGGTACATTACAAATTGTGTTACAAGTTTTGAATTTATAGTTTTAAATAGATGTCAGACACAGTAATAGATATTATATAGACCACGTTATATGCATGTAGATTGCATATCGAATCACAAAGCACAAAAGGGGTGGCCTCTGGACTCGCACGTTCGAAGTCCTGCATTTTATTCTGCATGGTGTTTGAGTTTGTTTCCTTACGATTTTAAAGTTTTATTAAGTGATCTGACGATACATATTATAAATATTATATTGAAAAAAGTTTTGTCTTTGTTCGCCGACGCTTGGGAGTTGTGTGAATCGTTTTTAATGTTCTGTCCCTATGTTTTTATATGTCCTATTTTGTATAAATTGTTATTAGATTACACAAAAAATTCACTAAAACCGATATAACATTGTTACATGATTTTCATCACCAATCGTTCACTAAAATAGTTTTTTTACTTGTTTGCATGTATATACATTTTGCTGTAGATTATTCACTTTTTTCACGGCAATTGACTGGCTCGTAGTCTTCTTACATTTCAAATTTTATATACATTCAGTACATATTTGCGATACACTCATCAATGAAGCCGAATCATTTTCTTCAAGCCGTGTAATTTTGCAAAGAAAATCGTAAAGGTAGTGATCGTTAAAACGTAGGGTAGTAGTGCACGTGATACGTGCGTAGTGAACGGTGAGGTGTGCGGTGCGGTAGGAGTGACGTGTGCCGTGTGCAGCGGCGGAGAGCGGAAAGCGGTGCGGGAGCGAGTGGGACAGGCGCTGGTTCGGCGCACGCGCGCCAAGCGGTACGCGCTCGTCTACTGGACCTCGAGCACGAGCAGGGCCGCAGCACGCCCAGCGCGCGCAGACCCGCCGACTGCGCGCACTCTGTACGACACTCCCACATCACTCCCTCGCTGACCTTCTTCCCGCTAGCTTCCGTATCGAACCTGCCCTGTGTTGCATTACATTTTATTTACTCACCTTCTAGTTCTATCATTGTTTTTTTAATTATTACTAGTTGTATTGATACGCGCTATAATTTTAGCATTACAATTTTAACAACTGCCAAGTCCAAAAATCAAATGAAATCACCGTAAATTATATCGATTCAACGAAAGTGGATTAAAAATCCAATCAAAAAAGAGCAGTTATAAAAGAACTTTTAAAATTAGTATATTTTTATATATATATGTACTTTGTAGGTTTTTTTTTTAAGTTCGATAGGCACCTTTTAACAAAAATTATGTGTCATATTTAAATTCATAATACAGAATTAATCTATTAAAATGATTAATTGAATCAGTTTTCTGTCATATTTTCCCCTAGGGCGGGTTCGATTCTTTCTATGCTCTATAGGTGACCACTTTTATTTGAACTAATAGATGGACGAACTTGTATCTCATTTTACCACCGAGTTAGGTACTTTTTCTTTAAAATCAGTTCAGTTAAATCGTCCATATAATGTGCAAATAATAGTGTTCTCTTCTAATCCTTATCTATGTATTTCCTATATATTATATTTTTTTGTGATTTTATTTACTTTCCTTGCATCAGTTTTTGTTAATGTACGAATAGTAACTTTTTATTATCTATTTAACATTATAATTTTAATTATAAAAAGGAAAATATTTGTATAATTGGAGATATTAGATTGCAACAGCTTTCTTTCTGTCACAACTCACATTTGTGAAAAGAATTTGTTTATAATTTAAAGAAAGTTAAATAATTAATAGGTTTGAAACCTCTAAAATGGTTAGGCATTGATTGATTACATTAACTTTATAAATGTTTAAATTTGAATATAATAAAGTTTTTATACATAATTTAAATGGAAATAAGTTCTTCAGTGACCTATTCTTCCCTAATTCTGATATAACTCTTGCCTGTGTATCTTTATACTTAAACTTACTATTAACTACACATATTTAAATATGTCTCATTAAATAGTAATTTGACAATATTAACTTATTTTATATAAATATTGAATATCTAAAAAAAATATAAAATAATAGGAATGATGATTCAGTGGTAGCATGTACAGCGACCGCGGCGATGGACGTGAGCTCGAATCCCTACAATGAGCCTGATTTTTCGGTGAAGGAAATCATCGTTATAAAACCATAGCATTGTGGCACGGCATTTTCTAATGGCCGGCTGGCAAGCTACCACCTTTAAGTTGAGAATTTGTAGCTAAGTACATATAGGTAGGTTATGTTCGGGCAGCTCCACTTGCGAATCCTACACTAGGCTTATTATGTTAATAGTAAGACAGATCCGGAAATGTTGTCTTTGTCTATCTATAACACCCGAATGACGTTGATAAAATACTGTGGAAACGCGAATTAACTGCTTTGTTGTTATTTTTTATTAATAGTAGACGTTGACACAAAAACTCAGATCAATCTTATTTTTATTCAGCCGGTGTGTGTTATTTTTATAATTGTATTTAATGCGACAAAATATATGGAAACTGTTGTAATTTATATTTCTGTTGTATATATGTAAAAAAGATATATCGTAAATATTTTAAAATATAGTCTAAACACAGGTTTTTGTAATCTAAATCCGTAAAATCGACATTTCGTAAGCATTACAGTTTTAAACTAAATACTCACTAAGTATATTTCTTAGAAACAATGTACCTATATGTATTTCACAAAATATGTATTTATAATAATCCTTTTACTATCTACTAAACCTAAAATAAATTTTTCGTATCTGATTAATTAATGTAACTAACAGTGTATGTGTTTTGTTCTGCATGTAACGCTTTGCATCTTGTGTACATACATCCTTTAGGGGGTACAGCCACTTGACGGCCAAAAAAATAAGTGATTTTCGGGAATTTCTTTGACCGGGATAATTAAGGAAGGAATATGAGGATCGCACTAAAATTTTTTTTAAATCTCTATCCGTGGTCACAAAGATTTTTCGAAAACGGGTTATCTGAAAAAAAAAATACAAAGTTCATTACCATGATCTGTATGAATGTAGTTATCGTTGTATGTAAGCGATTTTTTTTATTTTTATATTTCACAAAATGACGATGACATCAAAAATCAAATCTTTCAAAATCGGGTAGGCTTAACCTTAACTATTGCAAGGACGAATAAAAAAATTAAATATTGATGAATTATCGATACGACGAGTTTGGGAAAACTCGTTATGAGAAAAACGCGTTTAACGTCCTTAGACCATTTTCTTACTATAAAATCATGTATCTTCTAAAAGATTTTTACTCATATCAAACTGTCGAGTCCTGGATCATATGATGGTTCTCTCTTTTTATCTCCAATGATGTAGAGTATATTATCTTTAAACTAGCAAATATCCTTCGCTTGGTAATAGGCGTGGCATTCTAATCGGGATGCCGAGCAAGGACAGTTGGTCTACCTGCTCTCACTAAAATGACTGTAACTCAGTAAATTTTCGGAATTTTGACCTAAAATTTTATATACATTTTCAAAGGTATAATAATAATAATAATAAACGTAATTTACGTTAATAAACGTTATTTTTTTGATTCGTCACAGTGGCTATCCCTCTTAAAGAAAAATATAATATACTATGGGCTTTTCAGACAAATCTACGTTTAATTGTAGAATAAATTTTTGATTCTCTTTCTTTTTTGAATATGAATTCTGTCTATGTAGCCAATTTCGCCAATGTCAAATGTGACATATACACTTTTAAATAATAAAACATCAGTAAATTTATATTTTGTGTTCTAATGTATTAAATTTACACTTTGTAAGAAATATGTAACGTAGATTTGTCATTATATAAATATATTAATTCTTGTAATTAATTACAAAAATGTATTTACTAGAGTTCGGAGCCGTTAGACTTCTCGTTCAACCCTGAATACGAACCCGAGTTTAAGTTCTTCGATTCGACGCTGCTGGAGGCAGTGAAGCGCGGTGACACGCACGTGCATGACTTTTTCCGTCTGCTCGCGCTATGTCACACGGTTATGCCGGACCAGAAGAACGGCCGGTTGGAATACCAGGTATCAACTCATTATATACAAAGAAAAAAAACATTCATTCGAACACAAAACACTGACTGAACAATACACACGAATGTACAACAGATTAGATTATCTATACAATTAATAAAATTGAAGTGTCTGTTTGTAATATCAAAATAACTGTATTTTACTAAATGCATATTTGTTTATTATAATGGATACTCCAACAACATTACACATTAAACAGTATTATTATAGTTATAGATAAGTAGTATACCCGATGCGTATGGACTTTTATATGATACTTGTAGTGGCGGATGCGATGGCACCCTAAGGATTTTAGTGGACGTATAAAACAACGAAAAGTTTATTGCGTGATATTCATTTAAATTCAACTAGTACAATAATTTAATTTCGATACCAACTGTTAACGGCCGTGCGCGTTCAAAAAGGCTTTCACTTGAATGAAGTTTGTGCGTGCGCAACTTCACATCGTCGAAGTTCTTTCCGAAACATGCCTCGGTCCATCTTGGAGGTTTGTTCCGAAACAGAACTTATATCAAAACACCAATTTTTAAAATTTTTGTTTGTCTCTCTGTTCCGGGTAATCTCCGAAACGGTTGGACCGATTTTGACAGGACTTTCATTGGCAGATAGCTGATGTTATTAGGAGTAACTTATGCTACTTTTATTTTAGAAAAAGAATTAGGGTTTCACACAAATAAAAAAACTGGTCATGGTGAATCAATTCGGGCTCTTAAATGATTTACGCTGAGTAAACCATGAGAGATATACTATTCTGTCAAAAAAGATAAATAAATCGCAAAATGTTAGTTATTCCTCCAAATTTATTTTATTGCCATCAAAGTATGCTCCTTCAGAAACGATACACTTACGCCAACCAATAATTATACGCTTTTTCCGGAATTGAGTTTAGATCTCGTCGCGAATTCTCCTTTATGTCTTCTACAGAATGAAAACGAGTGTCATGAAGTGGTAATTTGAGTTTAGGAAAAAGAAGTCACCTGGAGCCATATCTGGTGAATAAGGTGGTTGCACGATGGTATTTGATGAGTTTTTGTTAAAAATTTGTTGACTATGATGGCCTCGTGCGAAGGCACATTTTCGTGGTGCAAAGTCCAAGAATTTTCTTTCCACAAATCTGGCCTTTTTCGTCGAATTTACTTTCTTGAACTTCGCATAATGCTCAAATAATAAACATTATTTATCGTTGGACCTTCCGGTAAGAATTCCGAGTGCACAACACCGCCATAGTCAAAGAAAACAGTCAATATGACTGTGACTTTTGATCGCCTTTGGCGTGGTTTTTTCATTTTCGGTTCAGTTGGAAGGCACCACACCGAAGCTTGTTGACTAGTTTGCATGTTAAACTAGTAAACCCACGTCTCGTCTCCAGTAACAATGCGTTTCATGAATGTTGGGTCGGAATTAACTCGTTCTAGCATGTCCTCAGCGACTCTTATACGATTGTGTTTTTGGAGAAAATTCACGTCTTTAGGGACTAGCCAAGCGGCAATATGTTTCATACCCAAGTGATTATTTAAAATGATACGGTTCGACTCGTGAGACACAGATTGTTCAGCGGCTATCTCTCTCAAATTTGAATGAGGATTTTCAGTCACTATTTCCTTCATTTTTGCGATGTTAACTTCAGTTGAAGATGTTGATGGCCTACCAGGGCGAGGCAAATCATCCAGTATATCTCGACCGCTTTTGAACACGTTGTTGGCGCGTTCGATGGATTTTGACCATTATGAAATTCGCAATACACACTAAATATGATCTAACTAAAACAGCACTGTATTTTATGTAAATGACAGATGCATTTCAAACTCCGCGCCAAAATGAAAAACAGTTGTACCAATGTAACAACAAAAAACTAAAATTGAATTTGGAAACATAAACAAATCATCCATTCCCTATACTTTTTTGACAGAATGTACATATATACCAAATTAATATACCTGCTACATAATTGTAGATATTAAATAGAGTTATAAAAAAGTCAGCGAGAGCATGTCTATCTTCTAAGGATCACCCACAATAAGCAGTTTTATCTTTAAAATAACCGGGAGTGAAGTTAGTACGGTTCACGTGTGTGCCCGAAGAAGCGAATTTTTTACGATCTTGTCTAATCTATGGTTCATATTTTATTTCTTTATGTTAAAAATACGATAGTCATCAATCTGGCACAAAACAAAATAACAGTACAATATGAAAACAACGGTTGAACTGAAAAATTATTTAACAAAGAAATATAAAATAATTGATAAATAAAGAATTGAAATTAATTTACAGGCGCAATCGCCGGACGAGTCGGCACTAGTCTCCGCAGCCAGGAATTTCGGGTTCGTGTTCAGAGAACGCTCGCCTAATAGTATTACTATAGAAGTAATGGGTAACACAGAGGTACGTGTCTAACCAAACATATTATTTAATAGGCAGGGGTAATAAATATTTATATTAAAAACAATCTACCCTTTGTTAGATTAGTAAAGTTTAGTAATAAAAAAAGAAATAAGTGGTAGGGTAGTTTTATTACGAAAATTATTAATTATTATTCCTCCCAGTGGCACCAAAGTTTCAAATTAATTAAGAGATGTATTCTCATAGTTTCATGTCTCGTATCAAAATATTAACCCGATGTGGATTTTGAATTTAAGTTGTCTATCTGAATAACATAGGGTTTTAGGCATTTAATTTATTTATTTATTTCTGCCTAAAGTGACTTCAGAAAATTTGAAACATAGCAGATTTCAACCTTCCAATAAATCCTATAGCCGGAAGTCATAATGAATCCATTATTTACACTTTTGTTTCCTTGTTACAGGTGTATGAATTGTTATGTATATTAGATTTTAATAATGTTAGGAAAAGAATGTCCGTGATATTAAGGAAGGATGGAGAAATTAGACTATATACAAAAGGTGCTGATAATGTTATATATGACAGATTAAAAGGAAACCACTCAGACGTTAAGTCGAAAACTCAAGAGCACTTAAACGTGAGTTCATTTGTAATTTTTTTTTATTATTAGGTCCTTACATATGAAATTGCGTTTTATATGGAAAATGTAAAACGAAAAAAATATGAAATTATGCATTTCATGAATCGAAATATGTATCTATACACTTTCGCCATTTTATAAATAGTCCATTGATTCCATTGCTGGATAAATTTTGGGAGCGAGAATCAATAAAAACTTTGAAGGCGGGTTGGATAGCCTCATGGGACGTGTTTTTTTTTTCCTTAAAAGATATTTTCCAAATTCCAAATAACTGGTAATCTGTTGGAGCAAGGTCCGGGGAGTATGGTGGGTGTGGGAGACATTCCAACCGCAGTTCCACTAATTTAGCGACCGTCTGTCGTGAAGTATGGGGCCTAGCGTTGTCCCGAAGAAGCAGTGGTCTAGAGAGATCGACCAGTCTAGTTCTTTAACGACTAGCTTTTCTATCATGGTTTGCAATTGGTGACAATACAGATCTGTCGTTATCGTCTGGCCAGATGTTAGGAAGCTATAGTGTATGACACCAGCACTGGTCTACCAAACACTCAGCAATACTTTTTTCTAAGTCAACTTTCGCTTGGGACAGGATTTGGCCAGTTCTCCTAGGTTCAATCACTGTGATGTGCGTTTCCGATTGTTGTAAAGGATCCATTTTCCGTCACAAGTAACAATACGATTCAATATTCCCTCGTTATTGTGATGGTTGAGTAATGTAACTCAGCACGCATTGCGTGTTTGTTGGTGTGCTTCGGTCAATTCATGCGATACCCATTTTTCGAGCTTTTTCACTTTTCCAATTTCTTTCAAGTGAAACAATTATTTTTTTATCACCCACACCGAAGCCTGCCGCTAACTCTGACGTGGTTTGCGATGCATCCGCTTCCACAATCACTTTTAATTCTTCATTATCAACTAGGGTTTCCGGCCGTCCACGGGGTTTGTTTCGTTGGTTAAAATTTCCAGAAAGAAAATGTTGGAACCAAAAAAGTACCGTGCTGTATTTTACAGTGGCTTCCCCATATACAAAACTTAATTCTTCGAGCTGTTTCTGCAGCGCTGATGCCACGTTGGAACTCATATTGGTAAATAACGTGATATTTATTAAGTATTCCATTTTATGAAAAGAACGATGTCAAATAAAAATCAAATAGTACGAAAACAAATGAATCACTAAATTCGAAACACAAATACGCAATCCTAAATTTGAAATAAATTTGAATTTGGAATTCCTAACCAAACGCCCCAGATATTTGAGATCAAAGTGGCCAGTTCAACAAAACGCCAATTTCATATGTAAGGACCTAATATTTCCAACTACAAATTGTGTAAGGGGACATTTAGGACCAATTTAAATATTTTGAAGTACTTTGCTTTATTACGCATTAGAATTATTTAAATTATTTAATTATTTCTATAGGAAAATATTCTAATTCATCTAAATATTGATCTATTTGTTACCTTTTTGTACAATTAATTGGTATTAATACAAACTAACATCTAATGATGTAGCAATTATTATAAAGCCGAATTGTTTATGTGTTTGAACCTTTGAACGCACGAATCTACCACTCAGATTTGAGATTTTCATTTTGAATTTTATAGCCTTTTTATTATGGAAGGTTATATATGCTATAAAATGTGCGTATGTAAATATATGTATAACTTCACGCAATGAGCCTAAGGAGCGAAGCAGTAATTATGAAGGTTAAGCAATCTGGCGTGATCAAACGATACACTATTGGATAGTTTATAGAGACATTGTTTTTATAAAAAGGGATATGAAAGACGCTGTTGGTTTGATTAAGATAGAAATTCGCTGGCGAGGGTCTGCGCACATTGGCGCTGGCCTGGCGGCCCCTGGAGGAGCGCGGCTTCGCGGAGTGGAAGCGCCGGCACCAGGCGGCCGCGCTCGCGCTACACGACCGCGACGAGCAGCTCGATGCCATATACGAGGAGATAGAAACAGACTTACTGCTTCTCGGTACTCTTCATCTATCATTCTTCTTCTTCTATCTCCACCATAGATGTATTCAGGATATCCTTTGAGTGATGTAGACAATAAATTTATCCTTATGTATTTTTTCTATATGTTAGGATACATTACGAAGTGTCCGTAGAGTGGATGTAAAATATAATGGCGGTTATACACACTCGCCGAGTCTCGGTCAATGAGGGTCTCGACGAGAGCATACCTGTATACACTCGTTGTTTCATTGATAGTTCTCCAAAAACTGTAATTCACGCTCATTAGACCACATAGCGAAACGTATCTATCTTCACAGAAACACAGTCAGCGGGCAACTAAATGAAGAAGTGTTTACATGCTCGCTCTCGTTTTCCTCGCGAGACTCAACGAAGTCCTTTGACTCGAACGCAAAAATTCGACAAGGGACCGAGGCGAGGCGCGAGAGTGCGAGACAAGACGAGAGCACTATGTACATACTCGCTCTCGGCCTGTCTCTGGGTGTCTCGGCGTGTGTGTATAGCCGCCATAATGTTCACATCGCATATTTTATTTTATTTTCGTATGTATTCGCGGGACTAATTTACTTTATCGCACTTAATCTCGTGAAACGGCCGCGACACTTCTTTGCACGCGACTATAATATATATATATAGTCCGATTTTCTTTTCTTTATTTATTACTTTTTTTCTCACTATATAAGGGTTTTTTACAATTAGTATATAATATAATCTAATTGTAGTAACTATTAACAAAAATATGTTCTATCCCTAATACTATTAAATAATAAGTTCCACATCATACTAGTCGAATCGGATGTTGATTCTGCTACTATACTGTGGGGTTTATTTCTGTTTCGGTTATATCCACATTACAAGCAGTAAAGTAACCTTGACCTTCTAATGTTATACTATTTGTATTGGAGGCGTTATATACAGTATTCAAAGGATCCCTGCATACCTGTTTCAAAAACAAGGTGCGCGTATATATATATATATATATATATATCGGTTGTGTAAAGTGTACCATGGAATATACCAATTTGTAGAATTTTCTACTGTTGCAAAATAAAGGAAAGTTGGAAAACAAATCTCTCGCTCACGTTAAAATATTGTTTCTAAAGTATTATTTATCATACAATAAAATATAAACTTCAATGATGCCACTGGATTTGGCCCTGTACTCGTTTCGCTTTCAGAGACTGTACAGTCGTTTTATTGTTTAGTCTATGAATAGTCACTACATCCCTAGTTAGGAGGATTCCAATAATATTCGATAAACGCAGGTGTCACAGCAATAGAAGACAAACTCCAAGATGGAGTACCAGAAACGATAGCAAATCTCAGTATGGCTGGCATTAAGATCTGGGTTCTGACCGGCGATAAACAAGGTGAATATAATTTTATTTTAATTAATATAAACAATCTACATATTATGTTACACTATTTCTTTATATTATTAGACTCATATTACAGAGTATAGTACCACTAATTGATTTACTTAAGGTCATTTAATTAATGTTATAATATATTATACAGTAAAAGTTCCTTATTCGTTGGGATTATGTTCCATAAGTTTAGTATATTGTGACGGAATAGAATTTCTTACATAATAGTATTATAATTGTTTTATATCAAGTCAATGCATAAACTCCATTCAGAAAGAGCGATGACTGTGGAAGAACTTGTAGTCATTATTAATGTAAACATTTTGTTAAACCTATCAATTTAATTCAATGCCTTCCGTTGTTTAAACCCATCAAAGTGTCCCGTACACAGCAAGACAACATAATTTTGTATTTTAGTATTGTTAAAGATACTATCATTGACATTGACAAGTATTGTAACAATTGTAAATTACTCGGGTTACAAGTTCTATGAAGTTTTACTTAAGAGTTTGTTACAGAAACAGCAATAAATATAGGCTACTCCTGTCAGCTATTAACAGACGACATGGCGGAAGTGTTTGTGATAGACGCATCGTCGCACGAGGATGTTGCCAAACAGCTCGCCAAGTGTCGAGACTCTATACATGTGGTCAATACCTTTCTGCCGCACGGTTAGTATTTAAATAACCACCAGTTACAACTTTTACTTATCCGAATAGTATAAAATACAAAGTTATAACTTCCCTTAACATAAAATATCAAATGTTTCGCGCAAGAAAGCCAGCGGTAAAATAATTTAAAAAAAAATCCTGTCTATCCTATTCCAAGACATAATTGACGTCAATGGAATATTCAAACGAACTTATTTTCACATTTATAATAATATCTGGGCAATGGAGCTGCGCTCGGTGTCAGCCATCAAAAACGCCTATCTAGGTAAACTTTGAATGTAAAAACATTATCTAAATACAAAATTTCATTCCAATCGTTGGAATCGTTTCTGATAAACCAATTACATATATACAGGGTGGAAAAAACGAATGGGACATTCAGGGAAAAGTATATTAAATATTGGAGATATCTAAATTTACTCAAAGAAAAAATATTTAATTTTTTTTAATTAATAATAAATAATTACACTGACAGATTTTCTAATAAAGCTTACCTACCTATACCGGGAATCGAACAAACTAAAAAATGCAAAAAAACTGACATTCACTATGTTATTACACAAATCGATAGCCTATATGATAAGGATAAAACTCTAATAAACATTGTTTATTACAATTTAACTCTCAAATACCTAACCTAGACTTACTTAAAAATGTAAAAGTTATTTTAATTCCACAACGAGAGCTACATGCTCAAATAAAAGAAAAGATAATGTGTGAAGTATCTGTTATTATGAACTAAATCATTTCTACATAAGTAATTGGCAAGATTATTGTTACCTACATCCCTTTGAATGTCAGATATTGTGACAAAAAATTTAAGATTAAAAGAAATTTTTTTTAATGTGTGTGGGGCTGTAATTTTGAAACTTAACGAATATCTCGATAATCCCGTTTTTTTGTTTGCTGTCTGTATTCATTTTACTGATATTTCATAATATGAGGAAGTAACTGATGACTTTGAATCTTACTTTTCAAACCATAAAGTCTCAAATTATTAGTGAGAGGTATCCGGATAGATAAATTTTGCCTGTTTTTTTTTATAGAACACAGGTGGCCAACAAGCATATGGTCCGCTTGACGCTTGTAATACTATGGTATCACTAGCGCGTTGCTAATGGTTTACTTGGCTGCGATTTTCTGTAGGGTTGGAGGTATTCGACTAGGACTGCCTCAAGGAGAGAGACATCTTCAAATAAATTTCTCTGTGCACTAACTCTCTTTGGTGTTGTTACGAATTGTAGAAAATTTAGTAAACGTTGATGTCTCATGAGTACATTATACGCGTACAACGTCCAAAGAGAGTAAATTTAGACAATTCCACTTTTGAGTTTAATATTATGTTGACACATTTTGAATGTTGCTGCTACTGAGCTGATGAAGAGTTAAACACCAGTCATACTCGTGTACTATGAAATATAATGCAGTCCTAATCTGTGCATACAAGATAGATCTCATTTCGAGTTCATTTGTTCATCAGTTAATTTGTTAAAATGTATGAAAATAATAATTGTTTAATTTCATGATCTCTTGTATATAATTGTAAGATAAAATGTTTATTTGAGAGCTTTTATCCATATAATGAGACTATGGATGTCTGCAATAATATAGTGCCTATCTGTTTATGGCATTTTTAGTTGGTTCGATTCCCGGTACAGGTAAGATTTTTATAGAAAATCTGTTAATGCAGTTATTATTATTTCAATAAATAAAATAATGTTTCCTTTGAGTAAAATTTGATATCTTCAATAATTAAATATCCATGTCACGTTCGTTTTTCCCAGCCTGCATATAAAAGAATTGCTCACTTAATAGTATTCGATTATGTAAAAGGTTCATCAGATCCGAAGACACAGAACGAGAACGCGAATGGAGGCGCGCGAGGTGCAGCGCGCAGTACGGGCGCGTCGCCCGCTCGCGCTGCCAACGTGAAGCTGAACGCGCCCGCCGTCTCCGTCGTAACATTTAGGTGGGGCCCTAGCACTGTACCCAGCACCAGGTAGACACCACACATACGCTGCTCTGCACACTCCTACGCTCGCCCGCACCCCTCTGTGTCCATCTGTCTCTGCTCTGTGCAGTACCGTCCGTCCGTCTGTCCGTTTTGCGCGCTCCATCTACAATGGACATTTTACTTTACTACATGTCACTAAGTACACACTAATAACGATATTTTTTTGTATACACTTTCTTATCATGCACTTCTCGTCTTTTACATACGGTGCCACTCTACTTTTTGCCTTTCAGTATTATCTGGAGTGTCAAGAGTGTTCCAAGTTGTTGTACACATGAGTGCACCACATAATTGTTTGCCATTATCGTGATATAAAAAAAAAAACTGATTACGATAAGCTGGTTTTTTCAACGTTTCGTTAGCTCATTCACATACATTGATGTTGTTTATTTAAGAATAGCGGTTTTTACCGGGTTGTAGGACAAGACTGTTGTGTCTGTCTGAGTGGATGGCGACCACCATACATCAGGTGTAACACAGGCCATAGTGACACACATAGGTGTGTCACTTGTCGGGACCAGCCAGTGTATATACAAGTGCCGAGAGGCTTGCAGGCCGGCATGATAACCGCGACCGGCGACAGATTGACGATCTATCGATGGTCACCGTTGTTTTTGGATTGTACTGTGCTTACCATCAGGTACCGTGCCATCACTTTGCCGTGCGACCAAAAAAGAAGCGGTTTTCCCCGATTTCGCACGATGTAAATTTGGATTAATGGTGCCTGTTTCATATACATTATCGTACTTGCTTACAGCTTGGGGGCGTTCAAGTATTACGTAACGCAATTTAGGGCGTTTCAAGGGCGGGAAGGAGGTTCGCTAGCATTGTTTTTTTTTTAATTTAAATAAAAACTAGGCCATTAAAATTTCCCGAGATCGCAACCATTTTCGTTTATGTTTTACGGGGAATCCCGCGATTGTATTATACGTCATTTTTATTTTGTTTTCCCAAGTTGGCAACCCTTTTAGTTTGTTTTACGGGGAATCCTTCGACTGTATGGCCGTATTCAATGTTGTTAAAATAAGTTCATACTGTAATGTCCTCAAAACAGGGAGATTTGCATCATCACTTGTTCTTGGCCTATAAAATCTCTCATGCTGACTCGCAGACTTGGGTGTTACGTAACGTTTAAGGATGGGGAGGGGGTACACAAAAATGTTATGGGGCGTTACAAGGGGGAGACGGAGGCTCAAAAATCTTAAAAAATCGCGTTACGTAATACCTGAACGACCCCATTGCCAGATTGGTTGAGGTTTCTGGCTAATGCTTCGTGTTTTAGGTTCGTAGCTTAGATCCTTCCCTAATAAGATAGCTAACGCAAAAATATTTTTACAAATGAGACTGGTAGTTCCGGTTATTAGCGTCTTCAAACATAAAAATTATCTAGGTTATAATAAAATACAAATATATATTCATTATTAATCTATTATATAATATCAGATAATATAATAATAAATCAATTTTTTTTTACTTTTCGATCAATCCAAATTGCGATATCATCGCAGCATCGTGTATAAGCTTGTGATCACCACTCTTTCGAATAAGAACTTTTTCACTTCCACATTTCAAATAGCAAACAAACACCATTTCCACTTCCATTATAAATATTTTAAATTTATGTTAACTTAATACCACATATATCTGTATACTAAATTAAATACAAAATTAAAGTATCTCAAAATACGATTTGTAGTCATTTGTATCTATTGTTAATATAGGTCGCTATTATAATAAAAAGCTTTTTCTGCTCGATCATTCCAAAAGCTTGTTGTTTGCTTCTGTCTAAAATGTTTTTTTTTTCTAATTATAATAACAAAATAATTTTTTAATTATTATTTCTCTATATATTATTACTATTGCAGAGGAATTTATGGGGTTATTAAGTTTTTAAAACCTACATATTTTTCTTGCAATCTCATTCAAAATTTATCACATTGTATATATTGGATTTTTCCCTCATGTATAACATGTGTATGATATTTTAAATAGGTATAAAATGGGTAATAATATATTGTTTTGTTGCAGCAATGAGTACGTATCAGGCGGTGCAACATACTCTGCGGATTCTCATGAACACAATAACGACGACTCAAACGGGTTCGCAATCGTCGTTAACGGACATTCGCTTGTGCACTGTCTACATCCCAAGCTCGAAGAAAGGTGAATGCTCTCTACATTATCTATATATTTTTTCTTTTTTGTTTATTTGTTTGAACGCGCTAATCTCTAGAACTAGGTACCAGTCAGATTGGGAAAATTCTTTTGGCATTGTATAGAATTAATTTAACTGGATATGCACAGCCTGATTCCGAAACGTGACATGCAAAATCGAATCACTATTATGTACCTACTTTTCACCACATGCACGATGGTCGTGACCTAGGCAGGCAAAACAGACCTACCACCCCGCTATCGCCATTTCCTCGTTCGTTGCTCAATAGAATGCACCACGTGCAAGTGAGGTTGGCTTGGGCATCTCAGTGCTGAAGATGTAAATCGACATCCCTTACACACTTGAAGAGATCATAGGATACAACAATATATACATAGCATATAACTTCACGCTACATACGAGCTTTACCTTTTATAATAGCGGTATAGAATTATAATAATTAAATTAATTATTAATTTGTATTATTTATGTATAAATATTTATTTCCAGTTTTCTAGACGTAGTACTACAGTGCCGGTCAGTGATATGCTGTCGAGTGACACCACTCCAGAAGGCTATGGTGGTGGAACTGATCAAGAAGAGCAGGAAAGCGGTCACGTTGGCGATAGGAGACGGCGCCAATGACGTATCTATGATCAAAGGTAGATTACTTTTTGTATACTACTTCTCGTATTATTAACCATGTTAAACTTTTTATTTTGATTCTTTATAGGTCTAGTTTTTCATCATAAGCTCATCTGACGTTAATTGGCCACTTCGAAAGTTTAAATTCATTGTAGAGTTCAAATCCACATCGATCGACATGGTGTAGTGTCTGAACATTCTAGGGCATTATTTCATTAGGACATTTTCTAATGTTCGCCTGGCTAGCTACCTTTCTCAAATTGTCAATCTCAAGCACATATAGGTGTGTTCGGGAAGCAGTTACTACACTAGGCTTAACGTATTAACATCATTGGCTACATCACCATTTTACATCAGGTGAGATTGCGGGGAATCGCTAAACCTACAAATTATATAGTATTTTTAATTGTCGCGTGGCAAAGTGACGGTATCGAAAAATCGAAATCCATCGGAGGTCGCCGCTATCATGCTGGCCTGCATAAATATCTCTTCATGTTACGCTTGAAGATCCGATATGTGGTGAAATTTCCGTTAGGTTTTACGGAAATAAATGTATTCGTAATTAAAATAACATGTTATTCATATGTTCACTATACTGTGTTCGTCCGGACGATAACTACTGTATGGTCCTTTTGCAGATTTCTTCATTTATCGGTGTTATTGTTTCCATTTGATTGTCCTAACAGAACCGTCTTGGCCCAGAACTAGGCTTGCTTATACCAAAATAAAACGGGATTATAAATTTGAAATTTACATTGTTTAAAAGGGGAAGTATGCTTTTATGCCTACGAATACATACTCGACGTTTCTAGTAGATTCTAGATGCTTCCGTTTATTTTGAGAAAAGTTTTTTTTCATTCAGGTCCTACGAATATAATACAAATACATACTTTATTGTGCTCTGTTCTTTGTTTTTACTGTAGGTGTATGATTTGGTTATTAGTTAGATATTTCGTTTGTTATACTGGAAAACAGGCAATGTTACTTTGTTTTAATGGTCAGAAAGAAAACTTTTTTTTTACGATTTACTAGCTGTTTGACATACATATCGTGGTGTTCTAACGATAGTAAAATCTATTTAATTAATGTTAATGTTATACAAATCAATCTTGAATGTGGATCTAATGTGAAATTAAATGAAATAAGAATAATTGTTACGGAGTCTTTTCACATAAAACATATTGTAGTATCACCGAGACGATTTACCGAGTCCCTTATTAATTATTGGCTTATGTTAACATTGACAGCGGCCCACATCGGCGTAGGTATATCTGGGCAAGAGGGAATGCAGGCGGTGCTTGCATCCGACTACTCGATAGCGCAGTTCCGGTTCCTGCAGCGGCTCCTACTCGTGCACGGCCGCTGGTCATACTACAGAATGTGCAAGTTTCTGCGTTACTTCTTCTACAAGAACTTCGCTTTCACAGTCTGCCATTTTTGGTTCGCTTTCTTCTGCGGATTTAGTGCGCAGGTGAGAGTCGTTGGAATAATCTTTAAAACATTATTTTGAAAGTAAAGCTAATTAGTATGGAAAATAGAACAAAGTTGGTAGAGCTTTATTCCCATAAATAGCTCATTACTTCTAATAAAGAATATCTGATTAAATATATATAATAATAATTATAACTTGATAAATAAATAAATTTAATAAAGTTATAATCTCTTTTGCTGTGAATGTCGTTACAAATGTCTGTGGGTAGACATAGGTTGTCTAGACTGGGTTAGCTCAGTTTTAATCAGAAAGTTTACTAATTCAGGACCAAGAATATGTTCCAAGAATTATCACAATTTGCTTGTAATTTTCTACAAATTTTGTGGCATAATGTTATAGTAAGATTTTTTTTCTACTGCTTTTTATTTATTAGCAGTTGACATCCACAGTGCTACCAATGTCCGGTCAATAGAATATTTTTTAAATTATTCTTGTTATCTTCAAACAGCTCTAACAAGATAGCAGTTCTCTTGTTATAAAATCCAGGGAGTTTTTGTGGTAACTAAAAATTCACGTCCTTCTGGTTATTATTTATAGTTCATTTTAAGTGTGCACAATAAGCAAGTTATATCACGCAAAATGCCACTAATATTACATAATATAGGGCCATATAATCTATTTCCGGTCCGGAGGACCTTGTTTTTTAGTTCGTCGGGTTAACTTTACTTTTGGTATGATATTTTTTTAGTTCCTTGTTTTTGTTTTCCTTCCCGTATATAAATGACATTTTTTTTAGGAATTCTTAAAATTTGCAAATTATCACACGATAATCGTGTGCTATCCCCGTACATAAATACGAAGGCATGCAAGTACGATGATTACATCATACGGTTGTGAACTCTGATATGAACATCTAAATTATAAACTGATTATTGTTATTTTGTGTCGCAGACCGTGTTCGATGAAATGTTCATATCGGTTTACAACCTGTTCTACACGTCGCTGCCGGTGCTCGCTCTCGGCGTGTTCGAGCAAGACGTGTCTGACGCGAGTTCTCTGCAGTTCCCGAAGCTATATGCGCCCGGACATACGAGTCAGCTCTTCAACAAGACAGAGTTCATCAAGTCTACTTTACATGGCTGCTTCACCTCGCTCGTACTCTTCCTTATACCCTACGGTCTGTATTATTTACAATATTTCACTTTCACTCGTTTTTAAGCCTACTGAGGATGCTGTTTTAGAGGTCGTGAGGATATTTTGCTGTAAGAAATTGGCAATACTGTACTCGTGTGTTAAAAATAAGAATAGAATATTAATAACTAATTAATATAAAATTAATAATAAGTAATAATAAATTTCATCACGCCAATTACATACATCGAAAAGCGAGTGTAATTTGAATTCACGCGAGTCATGAGACATTAAAATTCTCAAAATTCCATAATATAGCAAAGCTACGCGTGGGATATAGATAAAACAATAACATATCAGCGACACGTGCCACGATCACCACCTAGGAAAGAGAATTCCGTCTGAGTGAAATTGAATCTTATTCCCAACATTTGAATTTACTTTTTATTCTTTTTTATACGGAAAAAAAATATTATTTCACTTGCAGCCTTCTTATCGTTGCCGTGTCCCGTCGTAGCTCAGTGCTATTTTTTTTTACTTTTGAAATATTGTCTATATTTATGTTTATTGTTCATATACCTCGCCTACATTATTAAATGTGTTTACATAAGGATTATACTTGGATTTTTTATTTTTAAAAACCCCAGTAGTTTTTTTTTACCACTCACCAAGCTAATAATATGATACCCT
Organism: Saturnia japonica; assembly: GCA_033032175.1. Taxonomy (NCBI): domain Eukaryota; kingdom Metazoa; phylum Arthropoda; class Insecta; order Lepidoptera; family Saturniidae; genus Saturnia; species Saturnia japonica. Next base: position 7,380,207 of record CM065321.1, on the reverse strand, counting down.
GTGGATTTTAAATTTACCAAATTATATCTGCTAGTTAAACATAAAAACTAAATTAACGAATGTTTAATTATATTTCAGGTACTTATAAAGATGGTTTGGCGCCCGATGGCAAGATTTTATCAGATCACATGCTTCTAGGAAGTGTAGTCGCTACCATACTCATCATAGACAATACCACACAGGTAAAGGAATATTTTACATGTATTTCATACAGTTCTTTTCATGAATTCCTAATTTTATAGGTCTTTCAATAACAATGACTGTTTTTATTGCATTACAGATCGCACTCGACACGACGTATTGGACTGTATTCAATCACGTAACGATATGGGGTTCGTTGGTGTCGTATTTCGTTCTTGACTATTTCTACAACTACGTGATAGGCGGGCCTTATGTCGGCTCCCTCACTGTAGCACTCACCCAGGCGACGTTCTGGTTTACCGCTGTCCTCACAGTAAGTATCACTTCGACATAAATCTGTATTTTTATATATGAAATTTTCTTTCATTAATTATTAATGTTCTATTTTTATTTGCTATTTTTCAACTTTTTAGCAACATACTACTTATAAAAATTAAATTTACGTTTGATTGCATTTTCTACCTCTTCAGTTTGGAATTTCGAGAATACTTAGTCACTCTTACTTACTCAGTTTTTTAGTCAGTAAATTAGAGAAGATGAAAATAAGAAGTCTTCAGTTGTTCCCGGTGTTCCGTTTTGTATACTATAGTGATTTTTTTTAAAAGGTAATAATACTGATGGTGCCAGTGGTGTCATGGCGACTGGGTTGGTCCCGCACGCGGCCCACGCTCGCGGAGAGACTTCGCGCGCGACAACGGTGGCGAGCCGCCGCCCCCGCACCACGTACGCCGTCCGCGCGGCGCGCACGACGCTCCGTCCGGTCGGGCTACGCCTTCGCACACCAGGAGGGCTTCGGTCGCCTCATCACCTCCGGCAAGATTATGCGTCGCATTCCTCACGCGGACGCTGCGCTCTCAGCACTCGCGTCGCTACCTGGCAAGTTCCACGCGCGCCCGTCCACGCCGCCGCCGTCGCCACCGTCGCCCTCGCGTCGTGCTGCGTCGACGCAGGGTGCGGCGAGTGCGCGCGCCCCCACACAGAACCTCGACGCACTAGACCTGTGAGCCGCGCTGTGAAGCGAACTGGACCCTGTGTGAAGCGCGCCGTACCGCGACTCGATTTCGGAAGTGAAATGTAAAATTAGGAATTGTTACCGAAAACTTCGATGAAGTTTCACATGACTAGATTTTTTACCCTTATTTTTTCACTTGAATCGGTTGGCGGATCGGATATTCGTCGTGAGAGTTGTGCGAGCGAGACGGACGATGTCCCCTGTGAGGTCGCTCGGCTCAGCGGTTATTCGTTCGTTAGATCTCTACGTCGTTTATAGTTTATAAGAAAGTAAGAGAGCACACTCGTTAGAAGTCTGTTACTGATACATAGATGATGTAACATTAAGATAATTATGTTCGAAAGCACTTTAATCCCAAACATTCCTATGAACATGTAATTATCAAATTCGATTGATTTAACAAATAAAATGACTATTTATATTATTTTTGTACTCTTCAAATCACTTAACTGTATTAGAAGTATATAATTTAAATGTTTATTGAAGCGATTGTTCTGTATAACCGAGTTAAAGCTTTTAAGTTTTCGTAATCCCCGCCGCTCGTACTGAAAACTGAACGCGATGGGTTGACACGTTGTCGTATAACTGAAACCGAGATCCTAGAAAAGTGCATTTAAAGAAACAATATCGCCGGCAGTAAATACGCCACATACCGACATATAACTGAGTTTGTAGACATTAGTGCCAAACATAAAATTATACATAATTTCTGTGAAACATCACTTCTTTTAGACAATCTTTTAACACATTCAATGTAGTCATGCGACTCGAATCCAGTTTAACACTCGAGTAGTTCAATTCAATTTACAATATTACTCGAGCAGGTGATACTCGAATGTACGAGTCACTCGCGTTGTTTATTACCAAACCAGTAATTTTAAGGTTACTTTATTATCGTAACTCCTTTTGAAACCAAAACAAATACGTACACAAACTAGAAATAGTTTCAATTCGACAAATAGATATTTTGTTAATGTTGAAACAAACAAAATAAACAACGACACATCTCCTTAAATATGTTTGTTAACCTGTTTGTTGAGTGACTCGAGTCCGATTGAACTTGATTCAATACCTATTTCACTTGAGTACTATTTTTTCTATTGTCACTCGAGTAAAAGTGGACAAGAGATGCATCACTAATTTAATGTACCAATGGTATAAAGATGTAATTCAAAGTAGGTATTGATGTTATATTAACCTACTCTGAAGTCAACTGATTAAAATTTATAGTTTTTTTTTTTTAATTTATTTCATAGTTTTTCAATATAACTTATAGAAAGTAAATACTTTGAGACATGTTAGTTAAATTGTGTTGATTTTATAAAAAATAGACATTATCCTATATTACTAGACATGTACAAATTGAGAAACAGAATTATTAAAAATGTTGCGTTTTACTGCATGTGAATATTCATTATGAACAATATTTGCTTTCGAATCGATTTTTAATAAAAGTATTAATTCATAAACAGTTTTTTTTTTCTATCACGTTCTTCTTACTTCTTAGTTCAGCAGCTAAGTTTAGTCTTTATGTTTGGCTCACCAAGTATAGTAATATTTTTCTGGTGTAAAATAAACAATAATTCCTGTTGAAAGTGGCAATCAATTTAATATTATGGCCGGGTGATAAGGATACATTTTATGAAAAGAAAATCAAATAATCATAGATGTTACATACAGAAAAGTGTGGGTCTTTGATTTTTTTTTGCTATCACACCGAGAGTGATGACAAGATAAATGAAAGAGAAAATTCCGAGTTCATAAATATATGTACAATATCGTTAACTAGCCTCGTTAGCCTAATGGTCGTTAGCGTGACTGCTATGAGCGAGTTCCTGGGTTCGAATCCCAGGTCGAGCAAGTGTTATTAGGTTTTACCTATTAAATTCCCAGTAGCAGCTCGGAGTTTGGTTTCGTGCCCAATTAATGGCAATAGGCTCGCCCCCTATTACATGGGACAAAAACAAACTCGGCGAATTGTGGGTGTACAATTAGTAGTACACCTCTGCCTAACCCCTCGGAGAATACAGGCGTGATGGTATGTTTTTAATATTCAATGAATAAAATATATGTACCAAGTGAAAAGATAAACAATTGTACATATCGGGGCACCTACGGACAATGACACAATTTCCGTTTTGTTGTAACACGGACTACAAACGGAGAAATGCGTATTTACGACTGACAGCCACGACTACAAGCACGAGAAAATAAATAAAACTTCATGATGTTAAATCGTGAAATTCCCAAAAAATCCCAAATGTAGTCAAAATTCGCCGAAATATGGGGAATTTCCCACAAAGTGACAACTCGTAAATTGATACCCTCGTTTAAACGATACCAAGTTCACATTCAGTTGGAACAGTAAAACTGAAAAAATTGATAGTGTAGTTTTTGCGTGATGCGCGTACAGTCGCAAACCTCTATAATTTTATTTAGAAAACGGTATATTATACTTAGCTAAATATGCATTAAAGACCTGGAGAACAATAAAAAAAGTAGTTAAATAAATTAAAGCTATAATACGTACTGACAACTAATGGGTCATTTTTAATAACACATTATTTTTAAATTTAATAACAAAATTTAACTAAAAATTCTTTGTATGTAGCTGCACCCAAGAAGAGTAATGTTTAATCGTTTGAAAAGTATTGCCACACTTTAGACAATCGATGCGGCGTTTTTCTTCTACATGAACACTTTATCTTTATGTTACGCTTGAGAACTCAAATACTGTAAAGTCGAGAAGACACTAAGAACTAAATTGAACCAACCAACCGTGGCAACTATTACCAATCAAAAAATATACCGTTGCTTGCACACTTTTCCAACAATCACGTCCCGCGTGTCGCACTGCTATTTATGAGCACGCTCACCGGCTAGGCTGGTCGACATCCGGTTCTGGACCGACATCGTGACGCTAATACGATACTACTGTTTTTATTCGATGTCAGTGCTCAGTATAGAATGTTAGTTTTATCTACTACTAGTACACACACATCACATCAATTGAATGATTCACTTAAATCTAAATCGATTCCGATATACAATTAAAAATACTTTTGCTTATTGTTTTATTATATATGTATTTAATAACTGAGCGACCGAGTTGTGCTCGGTGTCTTATAAATAAAAAAGAAAAACACCTATTTAGGTAAACTTGGAATGCAAAACATTATCTAAATGCAAAGTTCCATCGAAATCGTTGGAGCCGTTTCCGAGAAACCAATTACACACACATATATATATATATATACAAGAATTGCTCACTTAATATAGATACTATGTAATATTATGTTCGAGTAACAAATTTTTGTAAAATAATTATAACAACTGCTACTGCTGTACTTTATATGCACTAATCAATTTTGGATTTTATATATTTATTCTTCTGTTATTTATAATCGGTAACATGTGCTTATTTTATTTAAATAAGTATCGAATGGTGGGAGTTTTTGGCGGGAGCTTGAAGTGACATGTTGTGGTTTTTATTTAATTCATTTACTTAGGTTTTTGATCCTATATTATGTAATATTGATGGTTTTTTACGTGATGTAGTTTGGTTTTTGTGCTTAAGTGAAGTGGATTATAAGTATAAACTAAGATCATATATTCTGGGATCCCACAAAGGCTCCCTAGAAAGTTCTAACAAGGGAGCCACCATCTCGTCATTATACTGAAATCGTCATAAGACATGACACTTTGGAGGGATGTGAAGAACAGGGCGTAGAGTTCCTCATCCACCATAGAAAAGGGAGGATCCTCCGACCAGGCGGGTGTGTCTGGCGGACAGTGGCCCAACGGTTGTTGTCGGGTTCCTTGTGTATATGTTTAATAATTGGGTTAATTTTAATATCGCGATGTAGGATGCGTCAGTTCTTAGTTCGTATGTGGCGAGATAGATGTCGCTACGTGACTTCCCTCCGAGACCGGAGGTCGATAGCAGATTGAGTCGTCCATACATCTTGTGATGCTTGCCGGGCCAGTGCGGAACCAGATGCCGCATAGTTCACGGTGAGTCGGAACTGTCGGCGGTGAGCGCTAGTGAGTCGGGGTGATGCTGCAAGAATGCTCTAGTGAGTCGGAGTGGTGCAGTGCTGCGTAGTGGCTGCCCTACATTTACAGGCTGTCTATTTATTACAGATCGTATATTTAAAATACAGTTTTTTGTGGATACAGGATCTGACTTATGTGTTTATCCACGATCAGCAATGAAGACGCCCTATGTAAAGTCAAAGTGTGATCTCGACGCTGCAAATAACACCGTTATCCACACTTATGGTCCTGTGATGCTCCATTTGAATTTTGGTCTTAGACGCTATTTCCAGTGGAAGTTCACGATAGCTTATGTCAACAAACCAATGATTGGTGTAGATTTTTTATATCACTACCAACTACTTGTTGACTGCAAAAACCAGCGACTGATCGACAACTTAACTTCGCTTACTGTTTCTACGCTTTCCCCTTGTTTGCCAAGTGATTTCACGTCGGTAAAGTCAGTTCCTGGAGAAACTGCATTTGCATTGCATTTGCCTGGAGATACTTCGGGAATATTCGGATATTACCAGACCAGCAGGCAGTGGTGTAGCAAAGGGGGGGGCGGCGGGGGCGGCTCGCCCCGGGTGACACCCGTTTAGGGGTGACACCCGAGCCCGACTATGACCATCAGTTGTAGTTTTTTCTACCTATAAAAAATCGTAAATCTATGGCAGAGAGCATAACCACCAGTAATAAAATTATCTAGGTAACTATGATATCGTACCACGAGCATAATAAATTGATATTTAGAAAAAAAAAACAATTTGCACACCCTCTGGTTATTGGTCTATGGTGCAAACGGTCAATCGATCTGGGATTCCCCCAAAATTTAATACCCCGTTCGCGCATAACCAACGCTAGTCAGGGGATTCCCTCGATATAGCGCTCGTCACTTATATTGTGGATTGGGTCATTTCTTTTGTTTCCGACCGCATTCATTTCAATATTCTCTTACGTGAACGTGTGAACGTCTAGTGCAAAGTGTTTGTTAATTATTAGATATTATAAACAACATTTTTTGTATAAAAACCTATTTAATATAGTCGATTCTTGAAGAAAATAAACAAGGTAAGTGAAGTATTTTTGTTATTACAGGTAATACTTACATTTTTAATTCATTTAGTGTCTAATAGCAGTATCTTAAATTATTTTGAAAACCCCTTCAATTATTTTATTCTCTTTTAATTACTGTGTATTTTAAAACTATATTATTGAGCCATCCTAAATGATAAATAGGTACCTACAGAAGGTATTTTAGACGGATTGCAGTAATATTTTTTTGTTTAGCCTGGGCAAGTATTACTATCTACTAAAGGTATTTATTTATTAAAATAGGTTTTATAGGCTTTGCTGGCGTAAAAAGATTTTATTTATATTTCTACACGTTTTACGATATTACTTTAGGTAATAATGTTTAATTGTAAATAATATACTTATTTATTATTTACTTACTTATTATTTTCCAATCTAATAGCAATGGGATTTGTTTACAAAAACGGAATATATTAAGTTTAGATTTTTGATTGAAAGTAATCATATCATACAACTTCGCGTACGTTCATTTGGCTCCGAGATGAGTAGCTCGAGCACTCGTGGCACGGATATCACAATCAACGGTGGAGTATTTAAGTAGTATTTTTCTAATAATACTTAAATACATATTTACACCCAGACGCAGGATTGTTAATTTATTTAAAAATATATTTCACAAAGCTAGTTACGTAACGTGTAGGTGTTTATTTACTGTTATAATTAGTTTATAAAATTAACGTATCACTTACTTAGAATACCCAGAACGAAATATGCCTCGGGGAATTCATACTTCGAAAAGAGAAAGCGGGTTTCAACAGAGAAAAGCCAAAAAGGCTACAATGGATGAAATTCAGAGCATGTCCGGTTCTCTTTTCATATATGTCACAAAAGCAGATAGCGGCCAAAGTTCAAGTAAAGTACCCGAGTCTCCTGCTGACGAAAGTTATGATTCACATCTTGGAGACTCGCATTCAAATAGCAACATCGACAATACAGAATCAATGAAGGCGACCCAGGACCTTGACGGAATCAAAACAAATAATGAAAATGACGACGTTAATGCTACTTTCAGAGATAGCATTAGCTTCGAAGAATCAGTTCAACACTTGAGAGATGTTTCACATTGGAGTTTACCGGTATCTGATAATGTTCGCATTGACTTAATAAAAAAGGCAGTGAACATTTCCAGAACAAAGAAGGACCGTTTCCTACAGTATCTCGTCATGGTTCAAAGATTAAAGGTGATTCTCGTCATCTTTCAAAGGAATGATTTTATAAACAGATGCCTAGTGGTGAAAAAATTCTACGATCATGGATGGTATTTTCTCCTATATCAAATAACCTGTACTGTTTTATCTGTCGTTTATTTGCTGTCAGTAACATACAAACAACATTTACAACTGGATTTCAAAAGTGGTGGAAACTAAATCCTAAAGTATTGGACCATGAAACTTCATGTGAACATTTAGAAAATTTCGAAAAATGGAATACTTTGGAAATGAGTTTAAAATCTCACACCACAATAGATGATGCAACATTGCGATTAATGAATACGGAAAAAAAGAAGTGGAAAAATCATTTATCTAGATTATTAGATATAACATTGTTTTTGGATAAACAAAACCTAGCATTTCGTGGACATGGTGAAACCCAAGGGTCGTCTAATAAAGGTAATTTCTTAGAACTAGTTAAACTGCTGTCAAAGTATGATGCAGTACTCAAAGAACATATACAATATTTGGAGCAGGAAAAATCATCTAAAGTAACATATTTATGGCCAGAAATACAAAATGAGTTCATAAATGTTTTAAGCTAATCATGTAAAATGTCAGCTTGTCAACGAAATTAAATCGGCCAAATATTTCGGAATCATGTTTAATAGCACACCTGACGTTTCACATGTCGATCAAATGTCTGAAGTGATTCGTTATGTAAAAATTAATAATAGAAAAGTAGAAGTCAAAGAAGTATTCTTAGGATTCTTTCCTTTACATGGAAAAAAGCAGCTGATTTAAGTGCTGAAATACTAAAGAAGCTTGAAAACGATGGCTTAGATATTATGATGTGCCGTTCTCAAGGTTGTGATAATGCTGCAATTATGAGTGGTATACACGGAGGAGTGCAAGCTATTATAAAAGAAAAAAACGATAAAGCAATTTTTAATGGTTGTATAGATCATTCAATTAATTTATGCGGCCAACATTCGTTCGCACAAAATGTGACTTGAGTTACATTTTTCGGAGCAGTGGAAACAATATTTAACTTTTTTTCAATTTCCACAAACCGTTGGGAAGTGCTCCTCAATCACAGCAAAGCATCTGTTAAAAGACTTTCGACAACGCGCTGGAGTGCTCATTATGGTGCAGTAAAAGTATTGGCTGAAAATTTTGTTGGGATAATATCTGCAATTGAGGAACTATGTGACCAAGACGTAAATTCAAAAACAAGAGGTGCTGCACAAAATCTTATGCCTGCTGTGTGCAATTTCTCATTTCTTTGTTTTCTTTTCTTTTGGAATGATGTGCTAAGGGAAGTGAACAATGCTCAGATTGCATTACAAAGTAAAGGTTTATGTGTTGATGAAATAATCATAAAACTAGAAGCACTTCGTCTATTCATTGGAGAGAAACAGTTGCATCTAGCAGAAGAGGCAATAGATTTTGCTGTACAAAAATTGGAAAAATACAACATTTCGATGGAACGACGAATTCGTCGCAAGAAACGCTTGCCCAGTGAGTTAGCATCGTCCACCGATGCTGGACTTACACTTAGAGTGGAACTTCAAAAGGACATGTTAGAATGTCTTGACAGATTCAATATTGAACTCGAAACAAGAGTAAAGTCCATTAAAGACGTAGCTTCATTGTTTGAGGTTGTGCAGTCAAAAACCTTGCTTTCGGCAAACACTGAACAGTTAAAATTTGCTATATCAAAGTTTACTAACCTTTACGATGAAGTATCAGAAACAGAACTCCTTTTAGAAATACCAAGATTGAGAAGACATTAAAAAGCGGCTAATATTACTGTCTCTAATTGGGTGACACTGGACTTTTTGAAATTCATTGTGGAATGGGATTTTACAGAATCTCTTCCGAATCTAACGGTCACACTAAAGTTATTTATAACAATATGTGCATCAGTTGCTTCATGTGAGAGAAGTTTCAGCAAATTAAAATTAACTAAAAATTACTTGCGGTCTACAATGACTGAAACCAGATTAAACAATCTTGGTATTTTAACGATAGAACATGAAGCAACACAAAATATAAATTTTGAAGACGTGATTTCGGAGTTTGCTGGTTTCAAAGCTAGGAGGAAGAAATTTTAATTTTTAACCAAGTAATTTGTTTCACATAATATTCAAATATTTGTAACAGGTACTTACTCGTATTTTAATAAAACGTAAATGATTATAACTTTTTTTATTTTAACAGTTTCGATTGAGTTTTGGGGTGACACCTATAAAATCCGCCCCGGGTGCCACCTATGCTAGCTACGCCACTGCCGGCAGGTATTCAGTTCTTGCCTGAGCACAATACGCTGCACTACATATGGACGACACCTGGACCTTCAGTTTCTTGCAAGCCACTTGGTAATGGCAGTAATGGGCTTCATCAATAAGAACTAGTTGCTAAGTTAGGATTAAGTATTGAATGAGAAGTAACGATGTCATATGAGTACTTAGGTAGTTGTATCGATTAGTCCCTAGGGCGGGAGAGACATCGTGACGCGTGACGCCCATCAATACGATACAATTGTTTCCATTCGACACCACTCATTATCGAATAATGTTACTTACTACAACTATTGATAAGAAGTAACAAACCATATGAATACACAGTAGTATTCATAGACCAATAACCAGAGGGTAGTATTGATGCATCTCTACTGTTACCAAGATGGCAGCACTACACATATTAGGTTTGGCTGTCAATGTCATTTTTTGAGGTAGTGTTCAGGGTATCCAGATTGGGGTGTTTTCCCTATTTTGGGGAAAAGTAATGTCACTGGGGAACTTATGGGGATTTTTTTGGGGAAGAACATTTTGGGACCGTGGAAAAATGGGGAAGAACTTTATCTGCAAAGGCTTACTGCTAACTACTACTACTAATGCCACCTCTGATATTTTAGTTCAAATAAACGTTTTTGGAAATATTCGATAGATTTTTATAGTAGCTCGGCTCGACAAATTGACGGTACTGTCCCTGATGGATGACATAATTTCTCTCTTTCTCTTCAAAACCAATTTTATTTTAGCGGCTCTGGTCCAGAGATGATAATTATTACAACGACGAATAATGTTATGCATTATTCCTACGCAATGTATAACAAATTATTGAAGATAGTGTTATTCTATTGTACATTATCCTTTATTGTTACTAACCATGACAATAATTCACCGGCATTATTGCAACGTGCGAATGAGCAAGCCTTATGTATTCACCAATAGGTCTGAAAGAGAACACGTTTCACTTTTTTCACACTCAACATTACGATGCGAATTAAGATTTTTCCAAAGTAACGATAACCATCTCTGCCTACGTCATTCCCACAATAAAAATGAATCTAACGACATCTCGTTAGCCGTTTAGGCTATAGAGCGTGTCAAAGAAATACACATAGATACATACGCTCGAAAAATATAACCCTCGTTTTTCGCAGTCGGATAAAAACAGAAATATTACACGTGCGTGTGAGTGTGAGTACGTGCATATGTTTCTATAATTTATATGAGAGAAAATTTGTATTTGGTATGTACTTTATAAATTATGCCACTGTAGTTATTCTTTTAATACTCTCTAAGCCATGTGATAGTTCTGTTATCTATTTCTAAATTTACTATACCTTCTGATAGTACAGAGAAGAACGCACGAAGAATTCCCATAAAGTATTTTTTTTTGCTTATTTGATCAAAATATCTGCCTTTATTTACAAATTTTAAAAATTTTGCATATGTACATCGTACTTAATCATAGATATCATCATACTTTTATTGTTCTGAACACATATTCCCACCTCTTAAAGCTGCTTATACTAGAAATAAACAAATAATTAAAGAAATAAGCAGGTGTTACAACCCGATTAAAAAGAGAGAAAATCTTGTACCAGAAATATCTCGACGCAAGTACAAACTTCTCAGTACTTCGAAATAATGTTCGCGTCATAAAACAACCGCGGCGCATGTTTGTGTAAACATCATAGTTTACACACACATGTATAGGGATTGTCGCCTCGATTACGTCATCGAGTAGGCATAGCAACTAAACGTCGAAAAAGATACGATGATTCACGATTTTTCTACGATCGTTTAGTGTAGGTATTTAAGCGGCTCAGGCGCGGCGCCGAGGCAGTTCATTTACAAATTATAAAGCGATAACATCGAGTGATAAAAGGAAGCGAAACCACAGTGAAATCAATAACATTGTTGTGAGTTCGTGAAATTTGTAACTGTACAATTTGAATAAAATTTCTTCACGTCAATCAACGGAATTTTTATTACCCACGGGTGTAACACAGGTTTAGTTATTTGGGGAAGTTTCCGAAACTTAATCATTTTGGGGATTTTTTTTCCATGGGGAAATTTTTGAAATCTTAATCTGGAGACCCTGATTTGGTTGTCTCGTCTCGACGTTAGTTCAATTCAAAGAACATAAACCTATTGTCACTCCTCTGGTTAATGGTCTATGATTGTCACACACTGTTTAAAATAAAATTTTAGATACAAAATGAATGAAGATTTCTATGTTGTGCCGTGGTATAATAGTGACGAGTGGCATCGAGCGTATCAATATATATATTCAGATACACCAAACGTAATCGAAGCACTTAACCTATTACAGTTGTGGAAATCGAGATGTCCTGCTCTTCCGTCTGGTATAGAATCGACGTTAACTTTATTACAAGTCCAGGTACAGGATATACACAGTTTAGATGATGCTGCAGATGACCATGTGTCACGTCTGGCATATTCATCAGCAATAATGCGTTTTATTAATCACACGCTGGATAAAGAGACAGCCAGGGGTAGCACACTTTACCAAGCTGCAAAAAATATGGGTGTGCCAGATTGGATTGTTGATTTGAGACATGACACGGCACATAACAACACTCTGCCTTCCTTAGTATTACTCAGAGATGCAACACTTATTGCTTTGGAATGGCTTCGAAATAATTATTGGAATAAACAAAAAGACCACATTCAGGATTATATATCTGGAGTAAACGTAACTAACGAAGTTCATGCAAATAAAATGGCAACTTTAATGAATTTTTGTATTTCACTAAGCTTTTGTGCTCACTCTGTCTGTGAAATTAAATATCTCTCTGAGATTCCAAACCATAGTATGCAAGAGTCAATAGTTAATGACATCAAGGAATTCTTCAAAAATACCATTGATTTGTCAGATTTAAAGTGCGTCTCTATATCATCATTAATTAATACATTAAATTCACATTATAAAGGGTTACTAAAGGGTAAAAATTCAAAAGCATATGTTATGAAGGCTTTATTGGGAGAAGACTCACTGATTCTGTCTATGGAATTATTCAAGTTTATAGGAGGGAAATATTTAAAAAAAACTAAACCTCTAAAAAGGCGATATGTACAATGTTTTGATGTTTTAATAAAATTCTTACATTGTAGTAATCTATTACTAGAGTTCATCACAGCTCTTATAAAAGTAACACAAGCTCCAGAAAGCAGCCATGAAAGAGCTCTGCTAGCAGCACTGTGGGTATCAGAAATTTCAACTGCATTGATTAAATCAAAAAACTTTACAAAAAAAATAAATTTGTAAGTATACTTTGTATTTCCTATGCATTTTTTTAACTAAACTTTTTCTGCTTGTAACCAAATAATTATGTTGACAAAAACTGACAATTCTTTGCTGTCCCATTTCCTGTAGGCCTTCTTACATGTTACTTTTTCTTACAATTGAAAGATCTATTGTCCAGAGGGAATTTACTGCCTGTTAAATAGTTCTTATTTAATTAAAAATAAGAAAACATGAAGTTCATGAAATTTATTTTTTAGTCTGTAGCAATGAGGAATTACTCAGCTTGAAATACCTGTAAATCTTTGTAGTGTAGTAGTTAGATATTGGAGAGGTTGCAAGTTTTATTTTCAGGCAGGAAAGACATTTTTTATTCTGTATATGCTATGCCATCCCTTCCATGCTCAGTTGTCAAATTACCAGTGCTAGATGGATAACATGCATGCAATGTAATAAGCAACATATGCTTTTTATAGTTCACATACTGGCAAGACTTTGCCTACTGCTCTTGCATTGAAATTTTGCCGCCCTGTAATAAAAGTTTAACTGACAAAATATACCTGTATATTTTCAGAAATCATTCAGAAAATATATCAAACAAAGCAAAAACCGAAATGAAGGCACTACATGACCATTGGTTTCCGAGTGATAAATTTTGTGGACTTACTCTTGATTTGAATGAAGCTGTTCCTGCTGAATTGATGGATATAAATTTCATTCGACCAATTATATCATCATATAATACATACCTTCATTATTTTGTTATGGATTTGTTACATTTAGTTGAACCACAAATTCCAGAGATGGTTATTGAGAAAATAAGTGAATTGGCAAAATTGATATCCGGTACTTCTGTTAATCCACTGACAACATCTGACAAGATATATACAGTTGATGATATAAAAACTGAGACTCAAGACTTAATAGAATACAGTGAAGATCTAGAAACAGTCAATTTAGAGAAAAACATTTCTTCCACAGAATTTCTTAATGGAATATGGAAATTAGTAACCAATAAATATGACTGGACAAATTGTCCTATAGGAAAACTACCTTTCAATAACGAATATCAAAGTCAAATGGAAATTGTAATTTAAATGATTGTAAAAAAACCTATTTAAATAATAAAAAGCTTTCTTTTCACAGAAATTATTTTTTATTCATATTTTGTATACAGTGTTTTGGTTAGATTTCATAATATTGACATATTACACGACCCTAAAATATATCAGGCAATATAGTACACTTTATATGATACAAGATTCATTATAGATTAAACACAAGACACATATGCCAGCATAATAAGCATTTGGAAATATGAAATGACCATCCTCTCCAACAGTTTAGCATATTGGTCCTTAGCATGAATATGCTTTAAGCATGTTTTTATAGGCCAGTGATGAATTATGCCAGTTGTACCTTAAAATACCACAGCATTAATTTGTCTATTTTTCATTATGGTTCTATGTTTAGGAATATTGAAAGATCAAAAAGAAATCTTGTCACAGATACTCTTCATCAATCCTATGGAGAATAAATGATTATGAAAACAAACAATGTATGTAAATGAGTAGTGCAAGTAAATTTATAACACCGAAATTAACAGATAATGGATTCATGATACGATAAAAAATCTTTATGATTTTTTACATTTCATTTTTTATATCTTTACTATGCATACCCAATGGTTTCTCCGCGTTACATTTATTCCCTACTCGAAAGGGTCGTAACTTGAAATAGCCTAATATAACCTTCCCCAATAAATGGGCTTTATAACGCAAAAAGGAACTTTTCAAAACGAATTGATAGTTCCTGAGATAAGTGCATTCAAACTTACAAAAATTCAGGCATTATAATAGTATTATACTATAGTTTAGTTAAAGGTTCTGTCCGCATCCAAAATTTAATTTTTAATGGCCGGGTAACTTCAAGTGTCATGTAAAAACGCCTTTATATAGCCATAAAACTATAAGTAAAATATATAATTATTATTTTCTTTTTAAAAATTTTGAACGTTAACGTAAAATGAACCATAATTAAACGGCTTTTGACTGGCTTACTTAGAGGCACTTCTATAAATAAACGCAGACAATAGTAGTAGCAGAAATAAAAATAAAGGTACACTGCTAATTAAAATTAACTATATTTACACATTCTAATATTAAAACCTTCACAAATTATCTACATATACACTTAGTGTGTCGTAAGAAATATGCGTAGCCAAGTTGCACATATAATATGTATTTGTATACAAAAAAGTCTATTCATATTCTATCATTACATTGTAAGCAGTAAAAGTATGTATGCCCTTTACGGGACCTTTTTACAAGTAAATATTCATTGAAGTTTATAATCTAGTGTATAGTAAAATAGCGCCCTATTTGGCAATGCAGATTAATGTGTTGCAAAGATGTCACAAAGCTTTAAAAGTACATCATCACTAAAATCTAACTTTCAGACACGTTCTGGCTAAAAATGGACTGCTGAAAGCGAACTGGTCGAAGGCACAGAAAATACAGTAGATAACCGCCTACGACACAACCTCAATAAAACAACAATTATTTTTTAATTAACACCCAAAATATAGTTTTTAATCGGCACCTTAGAAACACACACAGTTTTCGATCATGTAGATCATAGTTTCATTTTAACAAGTGCTATATTCATATATAAATCCATTAGTTTTTTTTTTACCCACGCAGTGTTGTTTCCAAAAGGTACGAGATTCACACTTCAATTTACATTACAAAAGATTAGTTAGACCTATCTGAATAATTAATGATAACAAGTTCTGTTTAACAGCACAGTACCTCTAATGAGAATGTATTTAGAGGTATAAAAATAAAATTTCACTTGAATAATTGTAATTAATTCGTTGTAGATAGTTAAAAGCTAATTTAAAATAAAAACGATAAAATATTTGTGACTTAATGATAAATTTAATATCCTATAATAGACAGTCTTCTTTAGTTGAAATGAAAACAGAGGCAAGTGTATATAAAAATGATATAGAAATAGATTATTTTATTATTCACAGGTTTGTGAGAATAGTGTTTGCTGAGCTGACATGTCATGGTATGGACAAAAGTGTAATATTTTAAAGTATGTTTCGCTATATACGCATATTAACAAACGGAGGGAGATAAAAATATATTTTACTTATCAAAAATTCATAATATTCACTGTCCACACCTGTTCAGCCTGATATCGAGGACACAATATAACTAGTCTGTTTCAAAGACAGGCGGAATTTCGGACAATTAATGATCATTGAGCGTACTGTGGGAATAATCAACCTTTTTACCATTTTCCCAATTTTATTTTGAACTCTTGTCTCAACTTCTATCAATTCTTGTGTAATATAAACATAAATAGTGTATATGTTTTCCCATGGCATTTTTTTAACAACATTTCAAAGTGTTGCCTCCATTTAAAAAAAACGGCATAATTGGTGGGAGCCTTCGCGGGTGGCCTTGCAACGTAGGCGCGCTTATAGTAATTCAATTATTTATCCGTTATTTTGTATAGTACATAGACATAAAACGTTTCTTAAACACGTTTCAGGAAAAAATTATTATGTAAAAGTAAAAAAAAAACAATAACATCATTAAAAAAAAAAAAACCTGTTTTGTTACCTCTCAATGACCACAACTATCATCCCACCAGATACCAAGGTAAGAAATAAAAGTTTGGACCATTCAATAAAATAATTTGATAAAAAAAGACAAGTTTGTTATCTCTCAATGATTGCGTCTCTCAGCTCACTCCGTACCAATTTAAAAGCAGTAAAAAGCGTTAACGATAAATATTTATATTATAACCGACGCATATCGTTTCTGTTGGTGCTAACATAATACTTAGTGTCACTGTCCGAAATTCCGCCTCGCCTGCCCTTGGAAAACAGTCTATACTAAAAAATGGATAGTTCAACTCACTTGAAACTTAAATGTCAGTAAGTAGTTTTAAATAGTTAAAAGAGTAATAATATCCTTTGAATATATTTTTATCTATTGCCTTTCAAATAAAATCAACGATACTTACAGGTAGTTTAGAAATCATCGTAGGCTTTTACGTATTTACAAAAACAATATTATCGTAACACGACATCGACCACACAACCATATAGACGTCTATTGCTAGATTTATTCAGTGTGGGCAACACCCACACACAAAAAGTTCCGAAATATGCTGAGTTTTAAACGGATGTCGATGACAAAAGAGACATTTACTTCCGAGTTATGACGTGCCTCGGTTTCCATCGTAAGATACTTTTGTATGATTTTTCCGCCGACATCTTTAAAACTGTTAATTGAATGAAAAAATCATATTTTGTTCTAATTGGAAAGAAGTTTGCGAAGTACTCGTATTTTAGTATAGCCTCGATGTTTTTAAGCGGTGCGGCGGGTGACCTACGATCAACTTATTCTTACTAATAAAGAAGAATTTCTTAGATGCGTTGAAAGGCACAATTAGTATGCGTAGTTCACTACTAGTGGCCTATAACGTTGTGCGGTTGATGCAAAAATATAATAAAATATATAGATCAATTTAAAATCATATTTTTTAACCGATTTTAAAATTTATCATCTACAATAACTACCCTGAATCGTTTGTTAATATAAAAAAAATTCAATGGAAGTGAATATTTTATTATAAGAAATGTATTAAATTGAGTATGTCTAATTCAATTCTAAGTACATCGAAATTCAATAACCATATATAAATTATATGATTGTATTTATACGTATTTGAATTAAGTTTGTAGACTAAAGAAATATCCTCTATAGTACAATGTTGAATATATAAAGAAGTAATTTTATCCCAAACATACACCTGTATGTCAATCAATACAAATTGTAAATTCACATTAGCATAGAAAATATATGTATCACTAAAATCTAAGTACAGTTTATGAAATTTTATAAAAAAAAAAAAATGTTTGTATATAGATACTAAAACAGTAACGTTTTCTTTTAAATATAAATTATTTATGTCACCTGTATTTTCTTGGGTCAGTACCACTTTTTAAATGATGTGTATAGCCGATAATCACAAAATTGTCGAAAAAAAAAAAACGATTTTTATATTCGCCTTTATATAAAGTCCAAAGTTACTTCGAATCGACTATATTTCTTGTAGCCTTTTAATGGCTGATAAATTTATTATGTATTTCTTGAGAGTCCTATTTTTGCCTTTGTACGTAATTTCTTAAACTGTATCGAAAAATGTGTTTCGTGTATTAAATGACTATTTTATATAATGATTGCTTGTCACATAGTTGTTGTACCAATATCACACTGTTACCTACATAAATTACGAAAAATCAACCATTCTTTTGTACATAATTGATATGATTTCTTAAGTCGCCTAAAGTATTCAAGCGTATATAAGTTTAGAATGCTAATCACTGTTCTTTATTTTTTGTATATATATTTAAACCAGTAGCTAGAAGATAAGAAGTCAGAAACTGTAATGTTGTACCAATTTGTAATATCAATCAGATCAGTCTAAGTTTATTTGACAGCGACCTTTCCTGATGGCTGTTAGGAGACGAGACTTTTATTGTGATTATTGTGGTGTGGTAATCAGTAAAGTCTATACCATGATAGGATCGTCAGAGGAGAGTTGCCGATGGAGTAGCCGCTGGGAACGCAGTGAACTAGCGCCCGTGCTCAGGTCATCAGTGCTACCGAGTTCTCCGTCGTGGTCCGTTGTTGACAATAGATCGTCATCTGATGTCGCTCTATAAACATTTTTCAATAACATTAATCAACTAAGTAAATCTATATCGAGTTTTAAAATTCTGAAATTAAATAAGCATGTAACGATACCGATACGATATAGCGAATGATATAATCGGTTGCTCGGTGTATCAGTATCGCCCATTATTTATCATTCGATATGAAACAATTAGAGAAGCAACAATATTACCTTTCGGCGCATGCGTGAGAGCCGCGCGTAGTGCTAGTGGCGACGTTGCCTTCTTTACTTTAAGCGTTGCGTTGTTTCGGGCATATTTATTATTAATTTAGAAATTAAATATCAAATATCTATTTATCATTAAGGATTATTGTCAGTTTTGTGCATAATAGAGAAAAATACCAAAAAGTATCCAATAAATTTAGTCTCCGCCGGGCGGGCGGGTATAACGCGTAGAATCTTACGTACTTCATTATTTATTTATTACTAAACTTACGATTTCGGTATCGCCGATGATTCACTACGATAATCGGTATCGTATCGCCAAAATTATCGTTATCTTCTTTCTAATTTTTTTTCATACACGAATAATCTTGTAACGTTTTTTTGGGAGCAACTTTTCAGTACCATGGCTCAGAGCACAATTCTTCTTAATTCGTCATTATTTAAAAAAAAAAAAAATGGTCGCAAATACGTATTACAGTAATAGTTCATATCACGAGTTGTGAGGAAAAAGCTGCGACAGTTTGATCTCGCCCATATTCGTGAGCTGAAGTGTGCTTCAACCGCCAAGTCACGAGGTGTAATCAGCGTTATCTATCCATTGTTCATATAAAGATCCTCACGATCCTTGACGATAACAATAATTTACAAAGTAAAGTAACAAAAAACTAAATACCTGATAAGCGTAGGCAGGTTAGAAGTTATTATGGCTTTCTCCTTCTCTATCTCGTGGATATTTTCGACAAGGATCTGTTCTTCAGAGCGTGGCGCCTGGTTGTTCGAGCGCAGAGTGGAGAGACGGTTGGTGGCAGTGTGGCAGGCGGTCTCCAGTGTAGCGATGTCTTGCAGCATGCCGCGGATCTAATACGAAAATAAACCACATTTCAACAACCTCGTATCTCTGATTTTTGCGAAACGGAGGGAAAAAATGAACATTAAACCCCCTTCCCTCCAGTATGTTTATTTTTAATATGACTGTAATTCCCCTGACATCAATCACATTACGCATACATTCCAAATTCAAAAGAACAATCGATAGTGTTCCCCTGATGATAGACATTTTAGCAACACAACGATTTATTTCAAACAGGCATTTGGCGGTCCCTTGAATTGCCGCCAGAGACAACCACCCGTTTGAGTCTTCCTACAACCCCCACAAGACGCGTTGTGAGGTTGACGACATCCAACCTGAGATCTAATCCCCTAACGCTTTATAGTGGCGCTTACGTCCTTTTCGAAGTGAAAGTGCAAGTGCAGTAAATAAGGAACCAGAGAGGTTATGGCACAGATTTGAGAAAAAGGGAGCCTTCAGAACAACAAATGTGGGAGATGCATTTAGCTCTGTATCCTTGAACACCAGATAACGACACGTGCAATCGTGTGAATAATGTTGCCGGGGCAGTTAAAATAAATTTTACAATTTTTTTACCACTCCAACAGTGTAGTCGTTAATCTATCATCTGTCACCAAACAATTACTACAAATGAAGGGCTCCTTGGACCTTTACATAGCAATTTTTAACTAAACATACGTGTAAATGTGCCCATATTGATTTTTCATTATAAATAAATATTTCTTGGTTCTATTTATGTCTTTTGTTTTAACTTACCATACATATCCCTAATGGTCAAGATGTCGTAAGTATTTAAAAAATTTGGCGGCCACCTTGGATTTTCTCGATAATTTTTACTTTGCAACCAAATCACATCTCTTTCAGTGTCTACAGATCGTTCAAGCAAAGAAACAAAGTATTACGTAACAAATATTACCCTCCTTTTAGTTTCGTGGTAGTCAGGTTGTAAATAAAATGATTTTTCAACGTTATATATACATATTATATTTTACTTTAATTTCCAGGAAAATATTTCATTGTAACCTAGCAACATTTTCGTATAATTGTTTTCAATAACAAAATAACACGGAAAATACTATTAAATTATGCTTTGTTACCAATGAAACGATACACCGTCATACTTTTTTTGTTTTTAATAAGAATTTTTAGAAATGTAATAAACGTGAATTACGGCCCACTCGGGACGATTTATTTTTTTCTAAATTCTCGACACCGCTTCACTCTATCATTTAAATAGTGGTGTTTTATGGAGATCATTGGATTGCTGTCGAGAAACCCTTTTGAACTGTAAAATATTTTTATATTTTTATTTGGCTTTTTGAAGAGTATATAGGCTGACATTATATTAAGTTTTCTTATTTTTAACTTTAACGCCATATACGTATATAAAAATATCTATTGCATATTTAACAATTTGTATACGCCAGCGATAAATCTTGATGATTGAAACTGAAGCGAGGATCATAATTTCTCAGAATAAAAATTTATACAAAATGGAATTATGTGACGCGGCGAAACGACCTCAAAATGTTGGTGCGCCACCCTCCCCCACGCGCTATGAATTCTTTGAAAGATGGAAGTTGATAGATATGTAGCTGCAATGCCATGTATCTCCAGATTTTGTTCCAGCGGTTTTTTAAATTACCTTCAACTATGGAAGTAAATTAAAAGGCATATTTATGTTACCAAAAAACCGTTTATATAAAAATGTGCATACCGCTCGCATCTTGTCGACGAGTATTGCTTCTAGGCAAGCGGTCTGTCGCGCTATGTCGTGCAGTGAGTCCTGCGCCGGTTGCACCTTGTGCGTGCGTAGTATACAGGGCGCGAACACTATCGCCAGCGCATTTGGTCCCATCCTGATAACATAACATTATTCTAAGCTTAATAAGACGGAAAATAGCTCACGACACCAGCAAAAAACACAACGCTGACTTCAAATTTCCGTTTTTAATAACTAATTTTTAGTATAAAAAACACCATATTCAAATACCAATAAATAATTATGGTATAAATTAAACATGAAGCCATGCGTTGCAAAAATTACGCTTATTTCTGCATAATTATACATTACGCTAAGTGCCTCTGGTGTAAAATCAACTTTTTCAAGTTAGTTAATTTTTATGGTGTGGATGATATAAGCTCTATTTAAATGGAATCTCTTATTAATATGGATAAAAAAAAATGTTCAAAACAGCTTCTGTTTTGAGTATAAAACCTTCTTAAAACTATATTTATAATCAACAAGACATTCCAAAATAACTTTGTCTTACCTGTTGTGATCTTCACCAAGTGCCACCCTCGCGAGGTGAAATATTAGCCTCTCAACTAGATCGAAGTTCGGTTTGGGTAACTTTTTCAAAATTGTAAATATCGTTGACACCCGCTCCTGATGAAAAACATATATATTTACTTATGGCAATATTATAAAGCCAAAGAGATTGTTTGTTTGAACGTGATAATCTCTCAAACTACAGATTTGAATAATTTTTTTTGCATATTAAAACCTATTTATTGAGGAGAAAACGATAGGTTCCACAAGCGTGATGATGGCGGCGCGAAGGAGTGTTGGTCGAACAAATTTAACATGTGTGAAACCGTGGTGCGCTGCCAGATGATTCGATCCCGGCCCTTTTTTCTAATCTCGGGATTTCGGGATTGTCGACAGATAATCCCAGGTTTGTAATAAAATAATCAGTCAAAAAAAGTAAGAAGTTAAAACTTCAACAAAATTCGACTTAAATCTCATACAATAAACAAACAAATCTGTCTTTAACACTTTTAATTCCCAATACAAATATCAACTTAATTAAAATTCCGCAATAACATATGTTATTCTTCTACACAGATCTATATTAATCATTAAATTGAAATGACCAGAAATGGTTACATTTTAAGTCTTGTCAGAAAAAGCTAATTAAACAAAATCAAACTTCCTTTAAAATCTGTATCACTCAAAAGTAACATGTTTAACTAAATAATAATCAGAGTTAAATTCCCGTAATATACATGTTATTCTACAGAGATCAGTATTCGCCTTATTCAATGAAAATAGCCAGATATGGTATAAAATAGTTAGATACTTCACGTTTTATTTGTATTGCGAAAATAAAATCTAAGAAATAATAATGCATCAAATGTTTTGCCTCCGAGCTGTGTTGGCCTAATCGCAAACTAATCAAATCATCTGGAAAAACAGGATGACTGACAAAATGTCAAGTGAAATGACTACGTTTTGTGTTATGCAATATTTTTATATAAATCAATTTTTAACATTTTTATCTCGTAAATCCCGGGATTTGTCAATTTGAACGCCGAAATACGACCTGGATATTTGTGATCCGGTGTAAAGTAATAAAATGAGTATATGGATTAGTATGACGGGATTCGTGAGTGTTTTGTTGTACTTACCTGAGGATCAGAAATCTCCGCGGCGAGCATGAAGTCGTCGTAGAGGTCGAACGTGAGCAGAGGCTCGGGCAGTTCCCGGAAGAACGTCTTCAGTACGGAGGCGCGCACGTGCACCGCGAACGCATCCAGTCGCTTCAGACCCTCCTCGGGCCGCTCGTCTAACACTCGACGGAGCTCACGAACCTATTACAACAACACGCATCATATTATTGTGAGTAATTATACGATCGAAGCAATGATGACACATGAAGCTCGTACAGACATCACGACGATCGATGTGAGTACGAACCCCCGCAACGAGCATGCGCTTTCGGCGAAGGGAAACATGTTAATAGGACATTTTCAAAGGCTTTTACTACTATCCTCATATTGAAAAATCCGTAGCCAAACATCTATAGATGTATTCCGGCAGCTGCACTTGAGAGCCAGTCCATGCAGGCCTAGCGTTTTACTATTTTGGGTCACATCGACATTTAACATCTGATGAGGTTCTGGCCAAATGCTAAAAACCTATAAAGAATTACGGTCGGAAACTGGCCACGCCGATTGATTTGTATGTGTAAACAGCAGATGTAAGTAGACCGTACAACCGTTTTCAATAACATATCTGAGTTTACTGTCCCTGATTAGTACATATTTGTAATAAGTACTATCTTTAACATAAGACAGATATCAGTTTCCTTCTTATCTATTCAAGCTATGTGGTATGGATATATATTATGTGGACACGAAAAACTATCCATTGATAGGTTATTGAAAAAAAAGCAAGGACAAAACTTTATATTTGCCTATCTTTAATAATTGAAACAATGGGTAGATATGTTATTGTATACGGCCATAAATAGATAACTTGTAATCCTGTTAGAACAGTTATTAGATTGTCACAATATATTTCATTCTTGACAATTACAGTGTCAACAAGTCAACTTATAGTGGATCGTTTATTTTAAAAGTCGACCTATGGGTATCTATTTGATAATAGTTATAACGAGAAAATCT
The DNA here is from genome assembly GCA_033032175.1 of Saturnia japonica. Classification (NCBI taxonomy): domain Eukaryota; kingdom Metazoa; phylum Arthropoda; class Insecta; order Lepidoptera; family Saturniidae; genus Saturnia; species Saturnia japonica. The sequence continues at coordinate 7,356,026 of CM065321.1, read as the reverse complement.
GAACAAATGTACAAATTAGTTATATTATTTCAATAATATAGTCGTAAGTGTCTAAACAAATAAACTCAATAGAAGTGTTTGTGTGTACAAAATGATCTAACTATAACGCCATTGATGCTATGGAATTAAAATTCACACGGGTTTTAAATATTTTATTGTGATATATAAAATGTTTCTGAAGACATATGACTATTTAAATGTTACCTTAGAACTGAGTCCACTTTTCCTGTATATCCCTTCCGTGTAAAGGCCTATCATTTCTATTGTGGTTATCAGTCTGTCAACTACTATCGGAATGTTGCTCTCCCCGGTCGGCAATTCACTCAGCGGTACACCAAACACCTATAAAAATTACACTATTTTAATACCTTCACTTTATGACAAGACAATATATGTATGTATTTAAATTAGGGATATAACGATACATAATATTGCCGATACAATACCGATTACTGTAGTGAATAAGCGGCGATACCTATACCGAATTGTTAACTAAAGGTTTATAAATAATCGGCGATTCCGATATATCGTATCGTTTCATCCCTAATTTCAATGTATTATATAATACAATGATAATATAAAAATACAGAAGTCGTTTATAACATTAAGCACTTTGAACATTACCTTTTTTATAATAAATAAATTAATATTATTACGGAAATTAAATAGAAAATTAATAAGTACATAATACAAGCAAATACCTAGTTCATTTGATGTAAGTTGCAAAACATTTATTTTGGGATGTCACAAAAACTTCTTAAATAGTTCTGACAAGACAGCCACCATCTTGTCAAAAGACGCCACTTTGTATATAAGAAATTTTTACGAAGACTTAAAAATACTACACAATTTCAAGTTTTCACACACTGAAAACCCCACTTTGTAAATTGGAGAATTTTACAAAGGCTTAAAACATTGACACTAGCAAGTGCTTTTTGCGGCGCCAAAACAAGAAGATATATGAACTGACTGGGACGCGACCATTCAGTCACAATGACTCTCTTTTGATAACGCATTTCGGTAACAGCCAGTGTATATATAACTACAAAGAGATTTGCAAAGCCGATAGGACATCGGCGACTAACGATTGAATATCGACATCTAGGTGACGCTCTTGTTTTTGGATTGTACTGTCTTTACCACCAGGTACAGTGCCGCCACTAACCCGTGTAAATAATAACACAAAAATATGTAGTAATTAGTGAGTTACCTTCCCCCGTTTTAAACCGATCTGTTCCCGTCCGCCCGCATCCACGGCGCCCACGATAGACGCGGAAGGAGTCACGTTATCTCTGCGGCAAAGTGTTGATACCTACAAAACGAATCACAAACTGATCAGTATATATTTCTGTTTAAGAGTCGTGAGCACAACTTTAGCATAGTTTTATCAAACACAACACTTGTCTAATAATGATTTCATTTAAGCCGCGTTTTCAAAATACGAGATCTCTCTGACCGAGTGCGCTTATACGAGCTTATACGAATTTGGTTTATATTTTACTAGTTTACAAGCATCCGAGTAGCATTTGTATTCTTACACAATCTTAAGTGTCTCATTCATTCTACTTTTCTTAATTGACGTCATTTTGTTATCATAAAATGATCCCAGTAAGCTGATAAAAATAGAAGAGTTCATACTAATCGGACCTCGAAATCCAAGTGCGCTCGGATCACGAGTTTTCCCGCTACAAGTAATCCGAGTGTACTCGTATAATGAAAACGCGGCTTTATTGGCAGATGTGGAGCCGTGAGACGCACTGTGTAGGATAAAACAAGAGGACTGCCAAAGCACACAGCTTTGTGTTTAGCGATAGATTTTCAAAGAGCGTTGGTAGCGAGAGAGCTGATCAACATTTATTAATAAACAATTCTCTGTCACTCACTCACAGCTTTATGTGTATGGTAAGTGCATCAGCTTGGTTTCTTAAGTTATCCTTATAGGTTATTCGTAAATATCAGTAAGTTTAAACTTATAATACATCAATAAATTATATCGTTTATAATTCCATAAAAACAAAATTAATAAAATAACAATATCAAAATATGATTAAATTTAGATGTTTCACATCTACCAAGAATCCAATGACACCTCGAATAATTTTAAATATTATAATATATCTATACACATGCTTTGTCCTGAATGACTGACGAATCAACGCACAGCCTAAACCGCTGTTCGTAGAGACCTGAAACTTGGAGAGTGTGTTCTTTGTATGACGTAGGCATCCGATAGGAAAGAATTTTCTGAAATTCTACCCCTAAGGGGGTGAAAAAGGGAGGCCAAGTATGTATGGGACAACGTGATTCCTTGGTCCAATCTACTTCAAATTTTGCATAAATCTTTTTTAACAGAATTGATGGAAGACGTATTTCGTATTTTATTGAAATTCATTCCCTAACAGAGTTGAAAAGGGGTAGAAAGTTGTTCTGGCGGTGCTTTACTTCGAAGTTGATATCAATACTCCTTAGTGCTTTTGATTTAAATTACATTTTATTTTGACACATGTTTGAAAACTCAATCCAATTTTATTCAAAAAAGGTTGAACTCACTTAAAAAACATAAGCAAATACTCTTTAAAATTGGAATGTCTCGAAAGCCATGTACTATATTAGTATCTCATTTGAAGGTTTCTAAGCTTAAAGAAGTTATGCACTTTTAGGACACGGCCTCATAGGGACGCAGAGTTCGAAATTTGAAATGGTAAGGAACATATTCAAAAGAAACATGTAAAATCTATACTAATACTAATAATATAATAATGCGGAAAAGTTTTTTGTTTGTTTGTTTAAACACGCTAATCTCTAGAACTACCAGTCGGATTTGAAAAATTCTCGATTCGGATTCGAAATGAAGTCGAAGCCCTCTCGAACTGCTTTAGCCGCATGCGCTGGCTTAATGGTTAATGATACGTCAATATAATGTTCTACAAAAATATTGACCATTAGTATATATAAAAAAAGTCAGTGATAGCATGTATCTGAGCCACAATAAGGTATTTTGCAATTTTTTTGATGAAGATTATAAATTAATTTATGAGTATTATTTTTAAGCATGATGTTATTAATTATAGTCAGACGAATAGTGAGCTATGTGCCTAGTTAGTTATATGTACCATTTATTGATGTTTGTCAGTCGCGAGCCTATACCGGCGTCGTCTGCGTGTGAATTGATTGAACTCTGTTACTAATATTAATAAACTGTGATTGTGCGAAATATACTGACTACTTATTGAAGTCCCAACACTTGACATATTAACCCTTACGAACATAAGTTACTTCATCATAAAGACAATTTATAATGAAGATAAACTTCGTCTTTAACAACATGTTATTTGGACGCATAGTTTGAGATATAATACAAAATTAAAATAATTCAACACTCGGCTCGGGTCTAGATGTCTATAGTAGTTAGCGGCGCGAACGAGCCGTGCGCGTGCCGCGATCTGACCATCTGGCCGCCCGATAAATATATTGTCTTTAGTGAAGTATTATAAACCATCAATCAGTGATTTCATCTAAATTATATGCGGGTGAAACCGCGGGGTACAGCTAGTTTAATATAAAACAAAAATGATATTTTACCTTAGTGTAGCACTTTTTATGAGAAGCCAGTTTACAGGTCTGACAAATAAGTGATCGTTCTATCGGCCACATGAAAAACGTCTTGCATATTTCACACTCAGTGGGTATGTTTATCATTGATAATATGAATGTGTGTCCTTTGTACTGTATAGGATCGTCCACCTGCAATAATATTCACAATAACTTAAATACAGATTTTATATGTTGACTGCAACTCCATTCGCGTCGACGATACAAGAACGCTCTTATAAGAATCGTGGTTTCTTAAAACTTTTAATAACTTTTTATTCAATAACGATTATTTTTTTTAAGACAAAGGCCAAGTATCTAATGAGTAAATTAAAAAAAAACGTTATCAAAATCTATCCAGTAGTTTTTGCGTGATGCGCGCACAACGGCATATCTCTACCATTTTATTTATATAGAAACAAACTATCGAATTTTGGAAAATGTACGAATATATGAAAAAAGCAGAAAACTCAATATCATTTAAAAATTCTAGACGACATTTGAATTCACGATCTTGATGTTGTTTACTAAATTAATCAATCTCGAGGACGACATGTGACAGAAGTTCATGCGTAAATAAAAAAAAAAGACTTCTTTAAAGATCAACAACAAACATAATTTTGATATTCTTAATTCTGAATAAAAACTTCCTATAAGTATATTGAAAATAATTACATAAATAGACTGTGTACATAGTTCCTGAAAAAAGTAAAGGAAAAAATAGACAAACATTCTTTCTTAGTGAATCCGAGAAGCTTCATTTTTTATAATTGGATATAAATATATAATCACTCATAAGTAAAAATATTATTTAGAAATGCTATAAAACATTCGATTATACACTTACTTTCCGTTTTTTATCTTTTTTCCTTTTCGTTCTTGATTTATCCGTTTCGTGTTGACTCATAAACTCGTCCATGAATCCTCGGAACGCGTTCACACCCATCGTGATTGAAAGCGTCGAGCCTTCTCGTGCGCACACGGTCTCCATCACGTGAAGAAAATTCCCTATGAGATCTTTGTACTTGAGAGCAGATCCCCTCGTCTCCACGATGCTGTATGTGGCTACCAAGTTATCTTTGAACTCTAGTAAGGCGTGCTTGAATACCCTGTCGACCTGTTAAATATATTTTTACACTCGTGTCTGTCAAGCATCACAATTATAGTAATAGAAATTCGTGGGTTCGACCGACGTTGGCGTGGAAGGGAAACGCGTGCTATTTATTGCGTGACGTAGGCACAAAGTCACAGTACACTAAAGTAAGCAGACAGCAGTATCGCGTCTTCATACAAGTGGCAGAAACGAAAACTAGGTAAACTTCAGTACACAATAGTCGTGAGTACGCAATTTATAACTAACTAGCAACCCGCCCTGGCTTCGCACGGGTAATACAGCATAATATATGTTTACATTTATGAGGAATAATTACGTAATATATATAACTCTATTAGTTTACGCGATGAACGCCGATAAAGCTCCCAGCCGACATCTTCAGCAATTATCGTCAAATTTCAGCCAATTTACACAAAACCTTTATTAATTATACACCTAAACCTCACGAATTTCTCCGTTCATTGATGAAAACTGTATCAAAATCTGTTCGGTAATTTTTAAGTTTATCTTGGTCTTGGGTGTAATATTTTGGTGAAAAGATAATTTAATATAGTATTAACCAATACATAAGTAGGTAACCTTAGAAACACAGAGAGTGCAGTTTATCTACCGAGCGGCTGTAGGTAAATATTTCGAGAACACTGCCGTTATACTTTAGTATACTGTGTAGTGTAAAGGTGTGCTATCTCATCCCCCCAACGTTTAAAACATACGACGGTTGGGCACGAACTTGTAGGACTATAGTTGCGAATATAAGACAACATAAAAATAATAACTAATAAACTCTACAAGATCACTTTTACATTTATTACTAGCTGATACCTGGCAACTTCGTCCGTCTTTAACACCACGGCAAGAAAACATCGCTGAACAATTAGTGCTCATAAAACTCGTAGTTGCTTAAAATTTTAATAACTTTTTGTCGAATGAAGATATCTTTCGTGATGCGCGCACGACGGCAAACCTCAATTATAGATCTCTTCCAAGCTTCTGACTATATGGATTTAAAACTACGTAACAGTTTATTTAATATTACTTTGCTACTGCCGACTGGAAATGATTGGCAGCTGTTGCGTCACAATCGTCTTCACGTGTATTATTGACCTTGAATGAGACATCCTCATATGGTTGTTTACTTCTCCGATGCTAGCTAGCTATGATGTAACAGCTGTCAATTAGTTCCAAGCGGCAGTAGCAAAGTAATATTAACGCCTTCATCCATCAAACTTCTTGAACATTGATGCCTTTGTGATTTTATGTACATTGATGACAAAGAAAATATATGAGTTTATTTTTTCTCAAACTTTAGTACCATTTATATACTGGGAAGAATGTGAACGTGATTTATATAACTGTGTTCCGGTAAACGGTCAAATCATTACACGAATCCAATACATATTGGTAGATATTCTACTATTTGTTGGGAATACCGACGACCAAGTCGATGATAAACTAATAGGCCTCATTCACACACACATCCGTCACTGCAGATTCGTTATGAACGTATTCATAATTTGTGAACGTGTGATAAATCATATCAAAATAAAAATAAATCATATCAAATCATGATCCGGAAGACTAACGTTTGGTCGATGTGTGAATGAGCCTTTACCTGATGAAACTAATTAATTATAATTATATCTGGAATGAAAACTGCTACCTTCGTAATTTAGTTAGTCTTGATTACTAGACCCCGGAAGCAATCCTAATTAATTTTCAAGTAACATTAACATTTAAATATTAAAGTAACTGCGGAATCACATTTTCTCATAAAATATTATTGCTTGAGCTGATATGGTTGGTTCTGACACCAATGATTGGCAACATGCACAGCATACTTGTTTGCTGCTACCAACAAATGAAAATAAAATACAATATGCATTGTAAATAGTCAAAATACTTACTTCTGATTGCTTTTTATTTTCATTTGAATCCATTTTATAAATCTTCTCTGTGATGAAATTCTGCATCGCCTGTAGCTCAGTCGCATCTGATATTATTTTGTCAGTCCTGTCCATGAACTCGGATGTACCAGTTAGACTGAAGTTTGAGCCGACAGTTCCCTTCTGGTCCGCATAGGGACCATAGTTAGAGTTTGATATGTTTCGCTTCCTGTTCACCTTGTGTCGACTTCTATTGGCAGCCGAAACCGGACTTGTGCAAGGCATGGTTATTACACCTTTATTTTGTATACACTTTGTGTGGTAAAGTTCCTTGCAGTCAATGCAGCGTTGACCTTGCGTGATAAAAGCGTCGATAGCTTGGTGACAATACACGCATTTATCGTCTTTAGCGAAACGGGTGCCTTTTCTAAACCTGAAACAAAATATTCTCACTTATATTTTTTTCTATGAACAAACTTTCAACGTTATCGAGTATGAAATCCCTTTTCTTTATTTTCAATGTTTTTATTGTAGAAGATTATGTTTGTGAAATAAATTAACGATTAAATAACTGTATGATGAGATACATGTCCATGTGAACAATTTAAAACAGGAAGCTGGGCGTGGGGTTCGGGACTGCAGTTTGTTAATGAGGCACACTTTGAATGTTCTGATAGATATTTTTTAAACTTGTTATAAAGTACCTCTTATTTTAATATCAGTCAATACCTTAAAATGTTAAAATGATTAAACCTAAAGTCAATGTTTTTTTTTTAATATTAGTTGCGACCATTCGAGGCGCTTGTGTAACTGCGATTAATTGTCGCGAGTTTGTCATGTTGGTACGTTTTGTCAAAGTCAGCAGTCTACCCAAAGCCGATGTTCGGTTGCTTAAGACCGAACACTGGGAATCACCATGAATTTACACTGGAAAGCTTCAGATAGTGACAATAAAACTATACTTTAATAAATTCTGCTGAACTTCAATCTGAATCGAACAGTTACCTTTGCAGATACAAAATCTTACAATGTATTTTCTTGTACAGTTTAGACCACAAATACATCTATTGAAAACCTAATAGAATTACAGCGGTTACTGATACACAGCTAACATAGCGCACAATTACTCTAGCCAGACTGAATTGCATCACTTACATTAAGAACCATATTTTCCATGCGGTGAACAGTCTTTATCTGTTTGATACTTTTTATTAGGTGTAAAGCAGCCATCATGATGAGGCGAATTTATTAGAATCCGTCCAATAGTTTAAGCATGATTGAAGGACAAGCAAAACTTTTATGAATTAGTTTTTATGAATATTCGTTATTTTTGAAGATATCGATTCATGAAATATGATGTCTTGCAATTATTTGACTGAGCTACAGAGAAGCATGACCAGTCCCCTTATTATGAAAAATCTCTAATGTCCCTAACACAATATCATTTTGCCATTTCGAAGCAAATATTTAGCGATTTCTACTGTCGCTTTGCTATTGCAAAAAAACGTAAAAAGGGGCGGGTTTAGCTAGCAATTAATATATATTATAAAAAAATGCGCAATGCACCTATTTATAATGAGTATATATGCGAACCTGTGTCCAGCGATGCGAAACAGCCCGTTATCGGTTTGTCCGATATAGTCAGTTGAACGTGGGTCGGGCCTGTCGATTCGGTCAGGCGGGCGCACGTCACCGGGCGCGGGGTCCGAGTTGCGGCGACGCAGCGCACTGTTGGACGTCGTGACCAAGGGCCCAACCATCCCCGATACCGGGCCGGTCAACCGCGAGCCCGCGCCGTATTCGCTCAGCAGACTGTTTTGTTTCGACGTACTCCTATTAATCACCACAACAGTAGGACATTTTCAGCGACTCCAATATTGCGCCACTTATGATAGATTCAAAGGACGCTCCTCTCTCCCCGTACATGATATACGGCAATTAATATAATAGTACATAAATTTCGTTATTTTTCAATATTTATTATCTGTAATAATAAAAATTTGACTGTGACGACCCCCGCAACGCTAGCACCAACGTCGAAATCAAATAATAATAATAAAAAAATGTTATTAAGCCATCATGGCGGAAATATATACGTAAAAATATTTATATATGTATTAACAAATATGAGAGGAATGATTTACTATCGTAAAAAAAAACAGAGAAAAAGTTTGCAAAATGGTTTTATGAGCTTCTAATGACACGTTTCTTTAAACCCTTGTCCCCACTTGACACAACTTGCTACAGTAAAGTTAAGTGCGAATGTATTTTATGTACAGCCCCTTACTGTTTTTAACTGCCAACACTAACTGCGCATAGCATCTGCTGTATTTTATTAAAAACTAGTGATCTATTTATACCAAGCGATAGAAGAAGAATTCAAGTAATACAATTTTATTTGTTTACAGGTAAGAGTTTTTCAAAAAGTAAACCGAAATGACATGTTTATACTCTCAGTATATATACTTGAAGATTCAAAATGAACTTATTTGTGAAATAGTTTGTTCATAATCGAATGTAGTTTAGCAAAAAATAACAAGAAATCCTGAGAAGCTTTCTCAGTTAAAGTTTACAGTGTAAATTGTTTCGAAATATTAATCTCATTAGGTCCTCCAAGTTATCGATTAAATCGTTATTGTTAAACCGCGTACACTTGAAGTATAAGGTAATAGTATAATAATGTACCGTTGTAAATCTCGATCGTTTAACGAGAGTGATGCATCGACAACTATGTCTGGCGGAGGGCGGCGCGGGGAGCGACGCGGGGACCGCCGGGGGAACGTCGAGCCGCTCGAGCGGGCGGCGCCGGGGCTGTCGCACTAACCGAGTTTTCCGCCGACCTCTGCGCCGTTGGACATGCTGAAATGCATATACATCTCAATTTCATTCGTTTCGTTGACGAAATTCGGTCAGTCAGCATCCAGCCCCTAACATCTGTCAATTTAGGGGTTTCATTTCTTATGTATGAAAAGCATAATGGTTGAATTACCGCATAGCGCCTTAATCGTCCCCTAGAGGAACCCCCCCAGCCCTCATCATGACTATGAATTCTAGTGTTAGACTCTTGCGTGAGTTAGGTAAGTGGTCATATTTGTCAGTTCACTTGTTACCTGTTGTCACCATTGACGGTTTTGACATATAAAATGAACGATGACGTCACGGAACCATAAAGTCGCGTATTTTTTAATTACATTTTTTTTTTTTTCTAAAACTCATTTTAGGGTATAATAATAGCTTTTTCTAATTCATAAGTATTATTTTCAACATATAAAGTGTCTTAAACAATTTTCAAAAGTTGTCTACTCCCGAATTATTGTTACGTACATTTATTTATTTTATAAATAGGAATAACCTGAAGAGTACTCGGGTGCGATCTTTGCCCAGATGCACTATTTTGACAGCATTTATAAACTTGTGCTAAACACACAAATTCATTTTAAATTTACTACCACCACATAGCAGTGCAAGAAACGAACACAACATATTTATGATAACGTTCTTAATCCACCAATACTTTTATCGTTGCTGTTCTTTTCATCTGCAACAGAAAGTGCAAGTTTCGTTAGCGTTTGTTTTTCTTTTTTTCGAGTATAGCCCGATAGAAAAAGAAGCAAACGGTGACGAACACTTTCTGTTGCAGGTGAAAGGAACAGCAGATTGCCAAGATGTTCCAGCTAAAAAAAGATTAAAGCAACAGCAAACACTTTCTTACGTGATTCAAAGTAACACCCTTCATAATTAAAAATCCGTGTGCAATCATATTATTAATTCTCAGAGGTGTTTTCCCTGGCAACGTTATATCTCAGTTAATTCTTTATCAAAATTAATTATTCAAACTTCATTTTAAAGCTTATGTTCCCCAGTATTACAAAAGAGTATAAAATTATGGATTATGTGATTTTTTATTAGTATTGCATGGAAGATTTTGTAATACAGTTGTAATGTAATGGCATTATTTTATTGATTGATTACGTTCACTTATACACATAAATTATCAAGCTTTTGTCGAGGCAATTTTTTGGTATGTGTACGGGTTTTCAAACGCAACGTTAAAATACATTTATTTATGCAGGCTGGTATCACAGTGTCAATGATCTCTCAGTAGTGGACCCGGTTTTTTAAGCGACTTCAAAAGATGGAGGAGATCTCAATTCAATTGTTTTTTTAATGGATTTTCAGATAACTTCATTTTAATGTCAATGGCATTGGACCTTCGCCTTCGAAGATACACCAGGGACCTCCTCAAAAAGTCACTGAAGTTTGTTTTCTTTTTTGGTAAAAATTGTTTTGTAAACTGTGCTTACATTAACTATTACTTACTTATCATAACGGTACAATAATTATGCCGTGCAACAATAATAAAAAAGTAATTACCTGTGCTGGAAGCGGAGTCGGTTTCGTTGTCGTAGTGGGGGGGAACTGAAGCTGGTGGAGGTATGTGGGATGCGTTAGAGGTTGGTGTACAGTTGGTGGGTGGATCGTGATGGTGTCGCCGTACTGGCGGCAGGCTGATCAGGCCGCGCGCCGGCTCCAGCGTCGTGCTCGACAGGCTGCGCTGGTACACCTGCGGCGAGCTGCGTCTGCTGAACAATACATCCTATAGATATCCGAGTTTATATCGGAACTGCGATTACTCAACTCATATTTGGGATTTAAAACTAAAATCTTGCGTTATTTTTAACCGACTGCGAAAACGCTGGGTTATGTTTTTCGAGCAAATATCTATTTCTTTGGCACGCTCTGTAGCCTTTATGACTTGATGGATTTTTAGCGTACGAGGTGTCGTTAGATCCGTTTTAATTGTGGGAGTAACATAGGCTATATAATATTTAAGTACGACGTCTGGAAATCAAATAAAAAGCAAAAAAAATGTTCTTAGTCAAGTGTTTGTGGTGCAGTCGGGTTGTTTGTTTCCATTTAATAATTTAGCTTGTTACATTGTTTAATTTCTATTGCTTTTTAAGCAATACAATTTAGTCAATGTAGTAGTTTTAAACTAGCTCAAATTTTCACAAGACATTAGTAGTAAATCACTTTATTAAAACGTGAATTAAAGTATCATATGAAAATTAAACAAGCTACCATGTAGTTATGTGATATTGGAATAATCACCAGTATCACTGAGGGATATTAAAATCAACACACCTAAAATTCCAATATGTTTAAAAATTAAAGTTTATTATTTAATTTTGTTTGTTTATTGATAAAAAGCCCAAACAAAAGAAACCTGGAAAAATAATTCTTCACATATTTAATTTTGTATTGAGAAAATTCCTGGGAGTCATATGATTGGAGGATGCATGCGTTATTCTTATTAGGTTAGGTTATCATGTGACGCCTGAATCGAATTTTGTTCTTTAACCTGGGAATATATTTCAGATTTTTCCTTCTGGTAGTTTGAACCTGTTATCGGAAGGCGTTTGTGCCATATATTTGTTTGAACAGGCAAAACACGTCCATCCGGACTAAATCCAGATTAAATACCGGACTCCTCTGTCCATACATCGTGTTACCAGTTTTCTTATGAATATGTATAAATAGAACTCTCATGGCAAAATGGAGTTCAGAATAATAATTTGTAGTTGTTCATAAATAAATGAATAATGTTACAAAATAAAACCTTCATTTACAATTATATTAATACATATTTAATATGAAAATACCTTGAACTGCTTCGAGTGCTGTCCGAATCTGCCGGATTCCAAGAACCTATTTGTCTTAGATACTCTTCACTACTACTTGTCATAGATTCGACTAATTCCTCCAACTCTTTTTCTCTTTCGCGCTTCTGTAAACGATTACCAGTTTAGGTAAAAAATACGATGTATATTTGGTAGATACTCAAATGTATCACTAATTTTATCTTCTCAAGATAGCAATATTTATTTCTATATTTATAGAAGACCTTACTGTTCGAAATCCGCGATTTGACTGAATGTTTAAAAATTAAAGTAAATTTGAATAATATTAGTCTATAGATAAAAAGCCTAAAACAATACAAACCTGGAAAAGTACTTGTTTATTTATTTAATTTTCCCTTTAGAAAATTAATATTTTTTTGTCTGAGAGTCATGTGATTTGAAACGCCGATTACAAAACATGACGTCACCATTGAGGAAATAATATGATCGTTAAGACTCATATGTAAGTTGTCACATTTGTCACTGATTCTGTTTAATAATTGTAAAACAAAAGTAAATGTATACCTTCTCTGCTTTCAGATAGTTCTGATCTATTCTCAGCCACAGCATTTCGTTTGCGAGATCTTCTGGTGTTATTCTATTTGGTAATTTCACGCTATGTGGATACCTCCACTTGTCATTCGCGGCCGACTTATCTTCTATCCATTCTAATGCACTGCAAAAGTGAACCAATTAAGTTTGGACTCATTATATGTCATTCAGTTGTACAATGATACTTTGCAATAAATGAAGAATATTATAATTAAACTAATAGTTATTTTTCAGCAATACCCTAGTAAAACCAGAATGAATAAAACAAAACGGGAATTATGCTTATCCATCATTCGAATCGTGAGTCATGATGATGAGTTCATAAAATAATTAAAAAAGGCAATTTTATTTTTCCAAAATTGTCAGTTATATTTCAAAGTTAAGCTGATTGTTAATACACACATCAAAAAAGTCTAAGCAACATGCGTGATATTACAAATTTTTCCATTTATATTAATGAATTTCTAAATATTTACTGAAACAAAGTGCGTAGGTAAGTAAACTTTTTTGTTATTGATGACATACTGGCTGGTTGTAAAAAAAAAATTTGATTATGTTTTGTTTTTTCATAAAATTCAAATGACTGCGAATTTGTTTGAATTTAAGTGCGTTTTAATTGCTACGTTTAGTATTGATTTTATAATTTTACCAACCATTTAAATAAAGTTAGCGACAAAATTGAATTGTTAGATATTCTTTACGTCATGAAGCGACGTCATTTGATGGCAGATGAAATGCAAAGAGCTGTAGGGATGTTGCAAGCGGGAAGTAATCAATCTCAGGTATCTCGACATTTTGGCATTCATAGAAATGTTATTTGTCGTCTTTGGCAGCGCTACAATAATACAGGAGAACCCGCTGAACAGCATCCAGGCCGTAAAAGGAGTACAACCACTCGGCAAGACCGGTACATACAACTGACTGCAAGACGCCAGCCAATGTTAACCGCTCGAGAGATAAGTTTGAGGCTACAAATTTCAAGTGGTGTTGATGTAAGTCCTCAAACTGTGCGAAATCGACTGCATGAGTACGGCCTACGAGCTCGACACCCAATCAGGTGCCCACCGATACGTCACGGGAATCGCGCTCGTCGATATGAATGGTGTAGAGAACGCATAACATGGACCCAGGAACAATGGGATAAAATTATGTTTTCCGATGAGTCGCGATTCGGGTTTAAGACTGATACAAGAAGGGTGCGAGTGTATCGTCGGCCCGGAAATACTGAAAGGCTCAGGTGCGTTCAGGAAGTTCATTCATACAGCGGCTCAACAGTTATGTTATGGGCGGGTATTATGAAGAACAGGCGAACTGAGCTCGTTTTTGTAAATGGAAACATGAATGCTGAAAATTACATTGAGGATATTCTCAGACCTTATGTCTACCCATTTGCACAAACCTTTGGCTCCGATTTTAGGTTAATGCATGACAATGCGCGTTCACATACAGCTCGGCGAACCAGTGAATACTTTGCAACGGAGAACATCCGGGTATTGCCCTGGCCTGCACAATCGCCAGATCTCAACCCCATCGAGCACGCATGGGACATGCTCCAGAGACGTGTTTTGAAAGACTTGGACGGAGCAACAACAACCCAACAGCTGAAGGATTTGCTACAATTCCATTGGGAGCGAATACCGCAAGATGACATAAACAGTCTCATTAATTCAATGAATAATCGTTGCCGACAAGTTCTGAATAGCAGAGGAGCCCATACTTTGTATTAAATTGTTCTATTCTTTCACAATAAATACATTTTCTTTAAAAATTTCATTTTGTAAGAAAAAAGTTTCGTTTCTTATGTATCTTAGTTTCTACAGTATATTCTAATATTGTTCATTTCTGTTATTAAAAGAACTTATAAAGACAACAACTGTTATTTTTAAATCATAGAACCCTAAAGATATTATTTTAAAAATAAAATACAACATTATAATGTGAAGAACCATCCTAAAATTTAAATTAGTACATGTTGCTTAGACTTTTTTGATGAGTTTAGATAGCGCCTTCTACAGGTTTACAAGGTATCCCTAATGAAAGATTAAAACTATTTGATTAATTTCCGTCAATAGCGGATAACATAAGCTTTACAGCACGATTTCTAACAAAAAAGAAAACAAAGTTCAACGATTTTGAGGAGTTCCCTGGTGTATCTTCAAAGTCGAAGGTCCAATGCCAATGAAATTAAAACGGAACCACCCTTGAGGTATCCCCTTTCCAACGAAAAAATAATCATCTAAATCGGTTCATGAAAAAAGAAGTTATGGCTGAACATCCATAGAAAAAAAATTACATTCAAATTCAGCAATGTCCGTCTTTTTTTGAAGTTTGTTGAAAATGAGGTTTAAATCATTAACTTTTATGAAATATTATGAATTATAGAGCAATGCCACACAGAAACTTTTGAGAAATATAGTAATATACATATATTATATAAGCACAAAGCCATTGAATGAGCTAATATAGAGAAGTTTATTTTATTAAATAAAAGTATATTAAATACATAAGCACTTATACTAAGAATTGTATACATCAGATAAATAATCGATATTTACCCAGTATCATATTCTTTAGCATCTAATTCTGTGTTCTCCTCGGTATTCACAACTCTTCTTTTCCCATAAGTCTTCAAAGGTGATTTTGATATATCTTCTACAGAAATATCTTCGCGTTTCTTGTCCAAGCTGAAATTTATTATTATTATAATATTAAATTTTATAATGCAATAAAATTAAATAAATTACATATTGTATTTCGAGTTAAATAATTTTTTTAGCACTGCCTGTAACTTTTAAAGAATTTAATATTTAATATCAATCTTGGACAATACATAAGAAAATGTTTAAACAAACTGTACCATGACAGTACCTGTAGACATTCAAAAATATATACTTAATAAAATGTTCGGAATAGTATATTAATTAATTGGTTAATGATTTGTCAATAACCTATTGGCTATTTAATAATTTGTGTAGAATAGAATTAATCAGTGAACAAAAGTTAATCAGAATTTAAGGCCCTGTTCAGATTACACTTTCTATATTATATTAACACAAACCATTCACATGATCGCGCGTATCCTCACGTTAATGCTGCGCATAGAAAAAATACCGCTAGACCCCTGTAACCGCGTTAACACTCGTCATCTGAACACCATAAAAATTCTACTGCACATTACATCTGTATGATGTCTAAGTAAATAATTACTTTGTAATTTACCTTTGTATAGGTAGTGACTGTGTTGCTCTCAATAATCTTGTTTTCTCTGCTTCCAGATGTAATTTTATCATGTCCCTAAAAGTTATAAATAATTGTCATAATAAACAAGCTTAAGTCAATTTATCGATACGTTTGTATTATACTAGCATTGCCTGAGGGCCTTCTCACGTGTTTGTTACGCAGTAATTAGTTTCGTCTCTTAATTTTATTTTTACTCAATATTATTTACAATTCTTATGGCCTACCTCAACTGAGAAAAGGAATAAAGCTTTGCACGTAAAAAAATAAATTGGTCAACACGTTTTTGAGTTATATTCAGACATACAAACGGACAGACAATTTTTTTAATGTTACATTCGTGATCAATGTCTGTTATAACAGATATCTATCCGCAAATTACGCAAAAAACATACAAACAGACAGCACTACAAATTACTACAATATAATTGAATTTTTCGATATTCAGTAAAACGATAGTAATGTGCGAATTTCGTGTTCACCGCAAACTGAAACCCAAATTGTATTATAATGTTGAGTTTTAAAGTTTGACATACTTACAGCTGTTCCTCACTATCGGCATGATATTTCTCTGTACAAGACTCACGAATCTTGTAGAGTTCAGCTTTTGTCAACGCGACCGCCGCATTACCATCATGCTGTCAACACAACACGAACAAACACGTCGTATATAGAATAATGTAATATGTACTTGATTTTTTTATTGTGAATAATATTAATAAACAATAAGTCAAAGTTAGTTATTATTTACATGTGCATAATACATGGTGCAAAAGTTGCTATATGAGTTGAAAATGATACAAAATCAATCCCAGTCGGGTTAAGTAATCAGGCAAACAAATAAGTTAAATAAGGACACTTTTAATCTATCCGAATTACTATAGATATAGAAATAACGCTTTTAAATACTAAGTATGGCTTCCATTAGGATTATGCATATTTATCTGGCAATACCTCATTTAAAAAATATAACAATAACTATACTATGTTCATCATAAGAAAGATTGCATGTCGTCCATGTTTTATCTATAGAACGTAAATTGTGACGTCATGCAAATTTCGACATAACCTAAAATATGCTTTTCGACTATTTTGAAATGATTTTTGAATACTTTTTTCTTACTACATTCAACGTTCCTATCTATGATCCTTAAAACTAAAACAGACCACAAAAAAATTCAATAATCCGAATTAATCGAACGCCGTTGAACCATTCATTAGTAAATTTTTTTTTAATTTCGAATGGAAACGTATGTTTTCGTTATTCCTACATTTTTACAACAGAAACTACAGCAACAGGGACCGATATATTATATCGACTGGATGAATAAACGAGAGAGGGGAAAGAGAGGTAGGGCACAGAGAAATTTATTTGGAGATTTCTCTCTACTTGGAGCAGTCTGCTGACTGGAGGAATACCACCACCCTACAAAATATCACAGCTAAATAACCTTGTGTTGTGTTCATGCGGTGAATAGGGTTTCCAGACGTCCTTGGGGTAGGCGGGTTCAAGGTCGGAAACGGACTAGCGTTACCTATGGTATTACAAGTGTGCATAGGCTACAGGAGCCGCTTACCAGAAGTTCTTTTCGTTTAGTGTAAGTATGTTATATTATTTTCTCATTCAACTGGAATTGATTTGGACTTTGGAAATTTAGTAACTACTTTACAATGCAGATTCACACGCACAGGCTTGCTTGCTTGTATATATCATAAAATATTTTATGAAAGTAGGTATGTATGTACCTCATATTTATCAGTTCTATTTTCCTTAAGCTTTGGCATTGTTCTCCTTAACTCTGGCAAAGTTTTTCTGAGTAAGAAGCCCCGAGAGGCCGCTTGAAATGCCACAATGCTATTACACAACTGTATGTACCATCTTCTAACACGAGAACCACGGAACCATGACTGAACTTTTGCCGCGGCCTCATTTCTTACTGCCAACCATTGCCTGTTAAATAATATTATTAGAGTAATAAAAAAAAACTTATAAATATACAAATATTAATAAAAATAGAAATAATTAAAAGTTTCAATAATTGCAAAATAAATTTTGTACATTCTTTATACTGTCGTATTTATTATAACTATACGCCAACCGACGCGATGAGACACGTGTTGAGTCAAATAAAATTGTACTTATTTCTATGGCCATAAACAAATTGTCAAAACTCGATGCGACGTCGCGCTCATCTGCTATCTCGTTTTATAGTATAGTTATGTCCTTTTTTTTGAAAAGTATGTTTCTTTCTTTATCCTGTTTGTACTTCTTTTAGTTTTTTTTTTCTAATTAGTCTATTATATCGCGATGAGACTGAATAAATTCATATACTGAAATAAAATTCAATATAGACCCCGCAATATTACAACTCCATGATAACAATATATATAGAAAATGGACCTGCAGTAGAATTGTAAGAGTGTCGAGGCTCGGCGCAGCGCAAGGAATCTCCGTCGCTCGAGCACGGCGCGGAACCAGCGCTGGATGGTGATGATGGACGCCATGATCTGTTGGTGTAGCCGATATTCCAGCTTCGTTTGTTCACTCTCACGCATAAATATCTTGGTCATACCTACCGAAAGTATATTTAACGTTTTAATCAGGATAACTTGAACGTTGTACCACTTAATGTCAAACGAACTGCATGCTTGTTTGCTACTTTCTTTCATTCTTATCTCTGTCGCCAATCTTTCTACGTTGCTTGGATGTTAATGGAAAAGGAAATGCCGCGAGTAGCCGCTTAGTGCCGCAAAGAAACATGCACCGGCACTCTAATATGGTCCCAAATTTTAATAAAACTTACCCAGCTGATAGTTGTCCCTGTCCAAGTTCAGAGTGGCCAGGAAGTGTCTCACGTCGGTCTGCGAGCTGAGCAACCCCTTTGGCAACAATATCCTGTATAGTTGTATAAACTCTTCATATGTAAGCCGAACATTATACCCAGCTTGCCTGATCCTCACAGTCTCGAGCATTCCCGTGTAACGGAGCTGACGCTGAACTGTCTCGTCGTCAAATACATGAGGCACTTTGTCTCCGTTCGATTTTATGCATCTAATAAAAATAAATATTTATTTAATCACCGTTCATACATGAATAGGGTTGCCATTCGTCCCGATATATCTGGATTTTCACCGCTATAACGCCCTCTATCCCGACCTCTCGATAAAGTACTATTACGTACCGATTTTCCACGCGGTCACGGCATTTCAAAAACTTGCGTTAAACTACTTGGTTGCACTGTGGAAGCAGTAAAATGTTGTGGATATTTTGAGCAACGTTTCTTTTTAACAGTAAAAATTGGAAGGATAAGTTGGCTCTGAAGAGAATATGAATTACAAGGAGTTTTGTATAAAAGTAAAAGGACCGAAAGAATTACTAAAAAAGTAAAGACTTCAGCAAATCAAGCTATGTCTAACACTGCACAGATTAGAATTAGAATAATTAAATATTCGTTTTTTTTTTCTCTTTTCGTCCTACAATTAGGAGATTAGATTAGAGCCTAACAATTTATGGCAATCCTATACTTGAATGAACTTCATATTAAACAAACTTTTACTAAAATATTATATTGTAAATAAAGATTTATTACCTCTGCTCTTTTTATTAATTAAATAATTCCCTAGTCAAGTTCCTACATATATAATGTTTGAAAATAAGTACCAAATATAACAGTTTATCCATGAAAGTCATATTCATCTCATGAATAAAATAAAAATACGAGCTAATATTATAGAAGGTAATGCTCGCTTGTTATTACCAAATAAGGCAATGTTAGAGTGAAAGGGGAATAGACGCCATCATTCCGTCGCACTCCAACACACTTATAAATATGGGGCGTTGTTACGGCCAATCGGCACACAGAGTGTCAAACGCTACTCAAGAAAGAAGACTTAAGACTCTGAAGACTTTCAAGAAGGTTCGGGTATGAACAGAGTTGGACGCACGCAGTGAGTTCGGCTTGCGTACACTGGTTTGCAGCTCTCTGCTTACCGTAGGGCGCATCGGCATCGTCGAGTACCGAGTCCTAGGGTTTATCGGGCGCCGCGCTTTCGTTGTGCAGGATCGCTCGGTACTGTTATCGTTAGCGTAGCTAATTATTGTTAGGAGCGTACCGTTGAGCTGTTGTATGTTGCGCCCGTATTATTTATTATAAATTATTGATAGATGGATTGATTGATGGGTTGGTTGATTGATTGATTGATGGATGGATGGATTGATTGATTGATTAATGATGGATAGAGTTATACGATATTTTAGTAGTAAGTACGATTTCGCGTTGTCGATTTATACTTAATGGTTAAAAGTATTACTACATATTATGCCCCTACTAAAGTGTTACTGGTTGTCATTTTGGAACAGGTTACTGGAACTGTTATTTCTCTGGAACAGTAACAGGTATCTTATTTACCTGTTATAGCTCATCCTTATATCCTATAGCTTGAATAGATAAGAAGGAAGCTGATTACTATATTAAGTTAAATATAGTATTTATTACAAATATGTACTAATTGGGGATAGTAAATTCATATATGTTATTGAAAACGGCTGTAGGTGACACTGTCGTCACGCGATGCAGGCAAAGCTCTCAGCTTTTACCCTCTACTAAACAAAAACGAGTCAAAAGAGTTATAAATGAAAAACACCACACTCCATACCTAATAAAAAAAGGATTCGCTTGATTTAGTGTCTCCATGAGTGCAGCGAGTGAGTGCTGAAATTGCGCTGCCACTGTCATCGGTTGTTTCCGTTTACCGGTTGGTACAGCGATCCTACCGGCTAGCGTCTTTACGCTCTGAAGGTTTTTTAGCCCTTTCTTGGGTCTCTCACGAGGCCTGAACGATTTGTTTTTCCTGTCGACATTTTAAATATTATTTAAAAATGTGACGATGAAAAAATTTCTAGATTTTCTTTAAGAGATCGTTTATTCGTTACTGAATGGTTAATACATTCAAATATATTTGTTATGAATGCGATCCCTTAACGAATCATCTATAATCCACCACCTGGAAAACTTACGTGATTACTGATAATCAATTGGTTAACTATTGATATGTTTGAAACATGCACATCTAAAATTTAGTTTAGGAACACAGTGCGAAATTATAATTTTGAAAAAAGCTGTAGTACAATAATTAGGATAATTTAGCACACTGCTTTAAGCATCCCCCAATAAATATAGCAGACCAAATATTTATGTTTGTTACAGTTTAATGAAAGGAAATAATACCAATATAAAATATTATGATTTACAGTAGAAAATGAAATTCAAGAACAAAAATGTGTTGCTAAATCAAATAGAATATAACCTTATTTATGTTAGATTTCCAAAAATACTTTATATCGTGTCCAAAAATTTATGCATAACTTAAACACGTAAAACAAATTATTACACAGTTTTCAGAGCTTTAAAGTGCCGTAAAATATGAGCCAATAATAAAATATAACTGTTTGAAATAAAATCGTGTGCATTTTTAAAGATACTGGTAATAAGGCTCTTATTAAAACAACGAAACACTAAATTAATTTATAAATAAACAAAAAATATGTTATTTTTTACTTAATCATAATAAGTTTATTTTACATTAATAATAATTATAAATTAAAAACTATTGAGATATTCGATTTAACAAAAATGTGATATCGAAAATTTTATGTTCCATAACAATTGAAATTTTTAAGATTTTCAAATTAAGAAACATGCACAACTTTGTATACAAACAGTACATATTCATTATTGAATTACTATTAATTTAAAAATTACACTGTCTATGTAAATGTTCACTACCCCTGAAACTTAATCTTATCAGTGACATTTCTTTGGTTACATTTTTGATCTCGAATTATATTTATACCATTCCACTATAGTTTAATATTCCTTTAGAAAACACTATACATTTATAATATGTATTATAAAAAAATAAAAGCAAAAAATATATATTTACAATTACAAAAACAGCAAAAATACTGTGACGAATAAACCCATAGGAACCACCATATTACCTTGACCACAATGTGAAGTAAACTAAACCGAAATACTTCTTGATTTTCATCAAACAAAATAATTTGAGTAAATTTTAATAATGTACGAGTAATAGCAATGATTACAAAATGAAATAATTGTTTTTCATTAATTTAATTCAGACAATTTAATAACTATAATTATTGATATACTTTCAAATCAAAAACTAGTAAATTGTTTGATGAAGTGATGAGTGCACCAGGCAGAAAGAGTAGAAAAGAATAGTATAAAGAAAGAGGGAGGAGTCGATCGCGTGTCGCACGTACATAACGATCTGGCTGGCGCGCTGTAGTACGTCGGTATCATCGAACTCTCGCTCGACCCGGCGTGTGCGCGTCTCGGCGATTCTATAATTTTTTGGACCCTTTCCAGTGACCCGCGCCGAACTGGGTGTTTCTTTCCCTCTAATATCATTGGTCGACCGGCTCGGAGTCTCGCGCGCTTTACTCGCCGCCCTGTGCGGCGTTCTTTGTGTGACGGATAAGAAAGTTTCGAAAATTAATGTAACAGAAATATAAATCAATAAAACAAATGATAAAAAGTGAAATGCATGCATGCCAGATTGCAGAGTGAATAAGGATACGTTTTAGGAATTAACAGAACCAATCTAATCACTTTAGCTATCAGCGATGTGTCCACATCACAGGCCGTTTAGCTGCTCTTTTAAAAGGATTTTTGACAGTGGTAACATTTCCCACAGTACATTTATGCAACAAAAGTAAATGCAGAATGTCTAAACACAGAGAAGTACATGCTCGAGTGCACATATAATATGAAGCATGCCGTAAATACACGGTGACTTACGCAATTCGGTTGATTGCGAGATTGATTGACGATACTGTCACCAGTTGGCTGAGCAACAAGACAAATTTCATTACGTCACAAAACATTGCTTGCAAAAGCTTCTATAAATAGTGTATATTTTTTATTATGTCATTAAGGTCATGATTTCACTACAAGCGCTTTCCTTGAAGGAATTGACAACCCATTTTCTTAAATTATTCATTCCAACAGTTAGCCGATTAGAAAAAATATCATAATGACAAATATTCAATTATTTCATATAGCCTGTGAAAACAAACTTGCAGTGAAATTACAACTGAATTATATTTCGAATTTGATCATTAATTTTTTTTTCTTTAAACAATCTCTAGTACCATGCTGTTCAAGGTAGTTAATCAAATTGCGACTCGCACATATTAGTTGTATACATGGTCATAGAAGCTGTATATCTGTTTATGATGCAATTTTGACACACTTAATTAGAGCGTTAAATGTAGAGTATTGTGCGACTTACTTTATGAGGCTGTCATTGGGTGCGTGAATGGATGCGCGCGGTACTCTTGATGCACCATCGACCCTTTGAACTCTGTGCCTTCTTCCTGCTTCTAAGAATGCGAAGTAACCCCTGTATGGTTCAAATTCAAATTTATTAGAGCAAAAAAATTAAAAATTGAAAAACACTTGAGGATTTAGATAAAATTTGAATATAAAGGTTTAACCACTCATTTTATTAGTGTTAACAATATTTTAAACATTATAATAATACCAGCTTTTAAGTATCTCACTGCTAGGCAATGAGTTCGGGTTTCTTCACATCTGTAGATCAGGTCTGCACAACGTAGTGCTTCTTTCTCCTTGATCTCTTTTGGTAAGCAAAGTTTTTTTAAGTAGTTCGTTATATGTAAATTTATAGATTCATTAATTATGTAATGACAATAATAAGCTATTGAGTATGTTGAAAAATACAAAATATTTCAATTAATAAATAGAACACTCAATGAGTATTTCAAACGTTACTGTAGTATATGTATTGACTTTACGAGATAGAGTATTGACTTAATCAAATATCTACGACAGAGATAAGCGCTTACGACTGAGTTATTGCAAGCCGATCGTAGTGCGGTACGTTCGTATATGTGGTGAGGTGACTGGTAATTTACTTTTAAGTTTCACATTAGCGATTGACAATTTACTCCGTGAGATTAAAAACGTATTATTTTGCATTGTTCAGGTGAATAAATGAAGTTACCTGAAAAACGCGCGCACTATAGCCCATCGGAACACTGCGACGGGATCCACACCGACGAGCTCTCTTACGAAAGCTAAGGAGGAGTTCTTTAACACGCTTACAATATCTTGTCGCATCAAATCTAGGTTCTTATCGCGCATCGCTGTCACCTGTCAATTATAACTTTATTCTATAACTTCTCGTTGTGTATACCCAAATAATTAATATACGAAATAGTAAAAAAAAGTACAGCATGTTCGTATCTGTAGGCTAATCATTGAAAAGCTGTTGTTATATTGACAAATGTTATATATAACTTTTATGATTATGACGTAAATATTTATCGATAAATCGATACATTTTTGTAAAATAATTTTAGAACAACATTTATATAAAAATCAGCAAAAGATATACAGTCAAAACCGTTTACTGCGACATCGTTTAGAACAACATGCCGGTTATAATAACCTAGAACAAAGGTCCCGGCTGAATGCTATATGACCGCCTTATTAAAAACATTGCTTTATACGACATTGCTAATAATGACATACCTCATAAAACGACTACATTTAACTAATATTTCGGAGAATTAGATCTGTTAGAACGACCGACTAAGCTGTATTGTAAACAATTTGAATAGGTATCCACATTTGTCTTCAATGGCTATTAAAATCAGGAAAGAAAACAATAGAATTTAGTTTAGTGTAGGGTCTTTTCTAATTCTTAGAAACAGAAGACGTGCATGCAGTAGAGTCAAAGCCCTCTTGTTCATATCTCTTCAGTTAGTTTGTTACTTATCTATACACAAGACGCACCAAAACTTTGTGGAGTTATTCGTGAAACTTTCAAAATGTCGCAAAGAAAAAGAAAACAAATTAATATTGAAGAAAAATCGCGTATTATATCCAAGCTAGAGAGCGAATTTCAAACATAGACTTAGCAAAGGAATATGGTGTATCACACTCGACAATTTCAACCATTTGGAAAGAGCGAGAAAAAATTCAAACGCTTTATGACAATAATTTTTTGAACATGAAACGAGCCAGAACAACGAAGCATACGAATATTGAGGAAGCTTTGTTAAAGTGGTTTAAATATCAAAGGGCTAATGATGTGCCAATAAACGGACCGATTCTTCTACAAAAAGCTAACGATTTTGCTCAACGTTTTGGCGAAGATTTTGTTTGCTCGTCTAGTTGGATTCGTTTCCGGGCTCGGCACGGTATTGTCGGCGGGAAAATGAGCGGTGAAGCTGCTAGTGTTGATAAGGATATTGTAGAAGAATGAATAACGCAAAAGTGGTCTACATTATTCGAAGGCTACGGACCAGATGAAATTTTTAACGCAGACGAAACTGGACTTTTTTACAATATGAAACCAGACAAGACTTTAAAGTTCAAAGGAGAGAATTGTTCGGGAGGAAAAATATTAAGACAAGATTAACGATCATGGTTGCAGCAAATATGACAGGATCCTGTAAAAGAAAGCTTTTAGTTATTGGCAAATCTAAGAAACCAAGATGCTTTACATCGGACATTTTTGAGATATGGTTAAAAAACTGGGACGCTGAATTGAAAGGAAACAAACAGAAAGTTCTACTTTTGGTTGATAACTGTCCTGCTCATCTGGCTGTTACTAATCTAAAATGCATTAAACTTGTGTTCTTACCACCAAATGTCACATCTGTATTGCAACCAATGGACCAAGGTGTAATAAGGTGTTTAAAATCTCACTATAGAAGACTGCAAGTGTTTAAGTTAATACAAAACCTTGACAATAGTGACCAAAAAAACTTTACGGTTCTTGATGCCATCTTGATGATATCAGAAGCATGGAAAAACGTTTCACAAAACACTATAGCTAACTGCTTTAAACATGCTGGTTTTAAAGACGTCTTAACAATAACCTCAGATGATGTGACTGATGATGATGGAGAGGACAATATTTCTCTTGCTCAATTAGCCCAAAATTTACGACCTGCTTTATCTACTACTGAAGCAGCAGAGTTCATTGATGTAGATAACTCTATTGCAATTTGCGCACGAGCTACGGAAGATGATATTGTACGAGATGTTCAAGAGAAAAATGACGAACAGGAAGACTCTGAAGAACAATTTACTGTATCAACTTTGAATGATGGTATCAATGCTGTTAGTGTATTAAGAAATATTGTTATTTTTAATGAACAGTTCCATATCCACAGCAATTATGACGATACGTTAATTAAAATCCAATGTGAATTACAAAATATCTATGCACAACAGAAGTGTTCCAAACAGACCAAAATTACAAATTTTATGCTCACAGAAAAATAATATGCATTGTACTTATGTGTAATAAACAAAATGTACATAGTTGAATAAATATATTTTTCCAATAATTCCCTATCGATTTGATTGTACTTGCACGATACACATTAAACATCACAGGTTGTTACGACTATCGGTTTTTACGACTGAATATGAGCAGTTCCTTCGATGTCCTTATAACAGATTTTGACTGTATATGTATATTTTAATATTATACTTTTAATTGAGTTAAATTAAAAACAATATACAGTATTCCCAACTAATAACAAATTATTACATTCATCAAGTTTCCGGGCATACTTGCACTACAAATGATTTAATTTAATGTATTTTTACATACAAACATATGCACACTATATAACGAAATATCATATTACTATTTGCCTAGCTGCGCAAGCATTTACTACAGAATTATTGTTAATGAAATTTAAAATATTAGTATTTTTATTTAAGAACCAAGTGTCTAAGGAGTAAAAACAATTTTTTTGAAACAAAATCGATGCATTAGTTATTGCGTTTTGCGCGCATAACGGCAAACCTTTATAATTTTATTTATATAGATGTAGCGACATCTACATAGCGACACATAGCGACATCTATCGAGCCACATACGACGCATCCTACATCGCGCTATAGAAATTAACTCTTCAATTGAATTAATAAACAAGAACCCGACTACAACCGTTGGGCAGCTGCCCGCCAGACATACCATCCGCCTGGCCGGAGGATCCTCCCTTTGCAATAGTTCTTCTACATAGATATTATTGTTATAAAAATTACAAACTTATCAATAATGATTATTAATTAAGATTAAGAATAATCTCTGGTTTTAGTCATACATGTATATGTTTACTATATATTATAGTTATGTAGCCATCAAAGAATAAAGTATATACAGTATGTACATCCAAATGATTAAAAAAAAATTGTATCATATAGTATGTCTGTATGTGTCTGTTTATGATATCTATAGTTATCTTACCTGATATTTGACCCTGCCGGCGTAATGCCGCACAACGAAGGCCGGTTCCCGCCTCTGTGGTTTCTCATAAAAATGATTACTTTCGTGTACCGAGTTGAATTTCTGCAGTAGTGTCTCATTTGTTGCCCATGGGAAACTAAAACACAAATAATTCAAATGTCATGTTATAATTACATAATGAAATAATATCGAGGCGTGCACCTCGGTGTCTTGCATAAAAGTAAAGAAGAAAAACACCTACTTATGTGAACTCAATTCCAATATAAAAATTTATACATATACTTTTTTTTAAGAATGTTCAGCACATTGTTTTTTATTTATGAAGTGATTTGGGTGATTCTTTTTTGTTGTATAAAGGATACCGTAATGGCGGTGGACCATTTTAATATCATTGGCATTGAACCTTCATCTTCGAAGATACACCAGGAAACTCTTAAAATTCATTGAAACTGGTTTTCTTTTTTTGTTAAAAATTGTCTTGTATTTAAGACAAATAATTTAGTGCTGGATATAGGCTCGAGCTCATGTACTTATAAATACATTAGTCAAATTAACTTTTAGCCACAGATATAATAAAGTAGCTACTTATCTTGTAATTTTATTTTTAATCATAATTATGTTATGAGTTTTGCAGGTGATACTTAGTAATAATTTTTAGAACCAATCCATATACTTTCCATGCATTTTTTTAAAATAAAATCAGTCAAGACTATTTCAGTTAAATCCAGACAAACAGTAAAATTTTTTAAATCTCAAATATCAGATCAGTGGCCTATAAAATAGCTACCTAGCACAAAATTTGAAGAAAATATCTACAGACACATCTACAAATTTATTAGTATAGAAGATATGTGATCAAAATCTATACAAAAAAGCGTTTTTTTTTTTGTTTGAACATGCTATCTTTGAAAATACTAGTCACCCTTGAAAAAATATTTTTGCATTTATTTATCGAGGAAAGTTTATAGGCAGGGATGTAACGATACGGATAGCAATACGATATATCTATCGCCGATTATTTATCAACTGATATTTAACATATTGAAAAGCGCACGAAGCGAGGATTTTGCCCTTTCGTCGCCCTCGAAAGAGCACGTAGTTCTAGCGGTAACAATGCCGTCTTTACTTTACTTTGTATTGTTTCGAAAAATGAATAATTGAAATAAAAGATCAAATACCTACTTATGATTAAAAATATTATCGCCAGTTTTGTGCATAGTAGAGACACATATAATCACCCAATGATATTATAAGTTAAAAGGTGTGTGTAGATAGTTAGGCTACCTAGGTAGGAAAAAAATAAAACTAAAAAAACAACACGATAGGTAAAAAAAATAAAAAATTATAGCTTCAGAAAAGAAATGGGAGGCTAACGCACACATACATTATCATTATTAGATCATATGCGAAAGTAGGACGTCATGTTTTTAATATCGGCAGCGAAAATGAGACAAGTATATATATATACCTGTGCCTCGAGTCGTGTAATATATAGCCGTGCCGGCGCGACACTGAAGTTTGAATTTGCTAACTAACATAGTTTCAACGTGCCACATAGTGAGCGCATATAATAATTTATCTACATTTTTTTAATAATATCATTGCAATCACCCAAAAAACTTTACCCTCCGCCAGTGTGGTAAAAATATTTTAAAGGTTACATACTTTATTTATTACTAAGCTTACGATATTGGTATCGTATTCGCACAATTATGTATTGTTACATCCATAGTAATAAGCCATATAACTTCACGCTACTACCCTAAGGACTAACGAAAGGAGTAGTAACCATGAATATCAAGCCTTCTCGCAATCTATACACAAGTACATAAAGCGAGGACAAAAATAGACTATACATATGCATTGGTGGTCTCCAATAAATTCAACATGGGTGAAGACATGAGTCACAGCTATTTCATAATATACTCATACTTACTTGCACTGGTCATCGAGTAAGGACAACAATCCGTTCAGCTTCCCTTCAATGAGCTGTAAGCAGCCAGTATTATCAGAGAATCCGATGTCCGTCCATCGGATACCCTCGCGTCTGTACTCCTCCTGCTCGTATTTGAACACGTGCTGGTTAAAGTAGTACTGCAGGTGCTCGTTCGCGTAGTTAATGCACAATTGTTCGAAACTATTGCTCGGACCAAAGTCTTCGAAGCCGAATATATCGAGAACTCCTGGAGACAAAATATAAATGTTTGCGGGCTTACTTATAAACACTGAAAAAATATAAGAAATGCTCATATTTAGATATATTTTCTTCTAGTAATACAGATTAGATAAAGAGATACAGTTACTGGCAGTAAATAATGCACATCAATTTAAAGAATTCGTAGAGCGTCGTCGCTGTCACTCAATACAATGAAGTTTTCGAGCAATGTTAAAGTAGCCGATTATCTCCCTCTTTAACTTGATGTGCATTATTTACACCCGGTAAATGTAAATACTTTAAGACGTGTTTAAATTTTGTAAATTTTTATAAATAAAACCGTTAATAATAACATATTGAAAATATAGCGCTTGTTACGAATTGTGAGTACGCCAGCGGTAGTATTGTGGGTGAGTTCCCGCACTTTATGACCGAATTCGTAGTCATGGCTCTTCATGTCAATGAATAATCTTTTTTATAGGACACAATTTCACACATGACTTGTAATTTCAAATTAAGTAACCAAATAGTTGTTGAATTATATATATAGATATTTAACACCTGGATACACAACTGACAATTATTCTTATACACAAAAGGTACTAAAGATACAGATGCCAGTTAATTATACTTAGGTAATTGAAAATGAGGCAAAGTTTGTTCGTTTATAAGGGGTAATCATTGGAACTACTAAATCGATTTTGGAAGTTCTTTCATTGATAGAAAGTTTAGTTCTATGTGAATGACAATATCTGTATTTTATTGCTATCAGGTATTTATTACATTGTTATTAACACGTACGAAGTCCAGGGCGGTTACTAGTTATAAATAAATATTGTATCGAACCTATACTATTTCCCTGATGTTCTCTCAGTGTATCCTTTTTGGAGAGCAGAGCGTGGTTGACTTGCATCACTATCCAGTCGAACAAAGCACCATATAGACACTTGGCCATTGCATCGCGAGTTGCTATTGCTTCAGGTAACCTGAAATCAAAATGAAATCGAAACGTCGATATTACATTTTTCAATAAATGCCACTTTGACAATGAAAAATAAACTATACGATGTTCATCATAAGAAAGGTTCCATGGCGCATCCATACTACGTAAATTGTTAAGTCGTGCAAATATTGACATAACCTAAATACACGCAATTCGACTATCAATTATCAATATAAAAAATAATGATACTGATAGACGTTATAAAAACCTTTTATTGCATGATCCTAAATATTTTCTTCAATTCTTGATCTCTAAGAATTTTAATTTATTGTTTCTTACTATGCACAGCTTTACATTTTATGCTAGGGATTATTATTATATAATATATAGAGATGATCAAAAAAATTAATCAATAAACCAATTAATCGAACGCCGTCGTACATTAAGGCTTCATTTGCATTAGCGGATGGCCGCCTAATCATGAAAATCATTAGAAGATTTCTTAAATTCGGAATAAAATTGTAGTCGTAATAACTGCAATAATACAGAACAAAGTATATTCACTCGAGCAATGAATACGTATGCGGTTGCCGCGTATGTCATGACTTCTGTTGAATGCGATCTCATTTGTTTACTTTACAATTTACATTTCAAAAATTAAAGCGTTTCTAATATTTGTACAGATTTTACTTAATCCCGTACTATGAATAAAAAAGTCTATAGCCAAAACATTGATACCGGTAATTGATAACGAGGGTCTCCCCCGATGCCCGGGCTCTCTTGGATGTGAGGGCAGCTAATAATGTTTCCTGTTTTACTCGCAATAATGACGATATTAACGATACTACTTCAGGGTTCCGAACGCCCACTGCTTCGTCATGATGGTAAGATTTCCTTTGGGGCTGGAATTCCACATTACCTGAAATAATTCATAATTATTATAAGATAAATGATTTGAATTACAGAGTTTTCAAATGTATATTTATAAATGCAAGGGAAATCATACATAGAGAAAAAAAAGGAGACAATTTTATGCTTCATACATATCATTAGGGAATTAATTAATATTAGTAATTTGAAAAATACATTAGGTATACTGGTATATCTAAACTGGTTACAGAATTCCTTGAGAATGCTATTTGTTAGATAAACTAATCTATTGCAAAATTAATCTAACTAAATTAAAGCTGTGTGTACTGTACATGCTATTATTTTTCGAAATCCCAATACACATTATATAAAAAAGATATTTATGCCATTGAAAAAATATTTAGTCTGTTTGTTTAATACATAACTCAAAAACGCTTTGACCGATTTAAATAAACTTTTATACACAGTAAAGTATAAGTCATTCCATAATTGATAGGCTTTAAGAATTGTTAAGAATACATCTTGGAATCGTAAAAACTATTTTGATTCTGTAAAATCAAGTCTATAAGCTATAACTAACTAATATATTTTGGGTGAAAATCGTGGTAAAGACTGTACTTGACTTCTTTAGATCCGAAAGAAAGAATAACAAGTTAATGATACTAAAACAGTCTTTGTTTATTTGATGATCAACTTTTCGAAAAATTTAAATAAGGAGTTTTGGAAATTCCAAATAATTACAATTGGAGATATGAATTTTCATATTCAGATCCTTAGAAAGACTAAAAAAACATCTATTCAATAAATTTAAGAGCTTCTATAGATACTAAAATATTATAGTAATAAAAATACAACACAACAAAAAGTAGTCAAAGAAAAACACCTTTACAGATTGGTCACCATGATACTTGGAAATGTAGGATTAATGTATCAATAATTTTCTCAATTATTATGATCAATCAACAAATATTATGATATTATAACGGTTAACACATTATATGTATTTGACACTACTTTATTAACCATAAGAAATCAGATACAAAAGGTATGTAAAATAATAAAATACACAGCAAGGTAGGTTCTCCCACAAACTGCTATAAAAGTAAAATATATAAATATTTTTTAAACCCGAATAAATACTATTGCATAATATGAAAAATTTATTTCTTATTACAATAAAATTAAATACATTTATTATTTAATGAAATATTAGTATATATTGTTGATTTACATTAATTGTAAGTCCCATAATAGTGGAAATTATTTTTAATGAAACTTTACTTTTAATAAGAAACAAATAGCACCGTAATTGCAAAAATTCTTAATAACATTAATAAGAGCAAAATAATTAAATATTAATAATACATATATTACCTATACATATATTGTTTTAGGGAAAATACTTTGATAAATGAGTTATTAGTTACAGGAGTACAAGAGGAAAACCCTGTGAAATTATTTACATACATTGCTGTGTTAGGTATGGATTATATTATTTTGCATAATGATCAAAGGCACTTTTTGTTTTTATTTAAAAAAAATAGCATTCAAAATATAACTAAATTTGTACTATAATGGGATGTTAGATAATGGGATGTTATCAACTGAATTCATGTTTAATCTTTATCAATTGATAAGTGGATAGGCACTCTATTTGACATTTATGTACTTGTAAAACACTTAAAGACTTTTATACCACTTTAAATAATTATAGATAATGTTCACATTTATTACGTATATTAGGCGAAGTCTAATTATATGCCGAGGAATATATTATCATAATTAATGAAATGTTGCAATATATACTTACCCAAAAGTAGTACCGCAGACAAAACTGCAAATAATCTCCGCTGCTTGTCCATTGTGAAGCCCACCATCTCCATAGACTGCTTCAGCCTCGAGAATTCATATTGTTCATCAGTTCCTGGCACATCACTACAACCAGTCCGAGACAAATAATTGTACTTATCCACACTGAGTAAATGTAACTGTTCTTTCTCTTGTTCAGAAGCACCGGCCAACAAATAATAAAACACATGATAGTTCCTCTCGTTACGGCCCTGACTACATATACGCGATTTCTCGAGCAGATACTTCTGCACCACAGCACCGTGAACCATGCCATTTTCTTTATAATTAACTTGAATGAACTTGCCAAAACGACTAGAGTTGTTGTTGTGAGCTGTCTTTGCGTTACCAAAAGCTTCAAGTACGGGTCCGGCGCTCAAAATCGTTTGCTCTACACCGCTGCCGTGAGAACCTTTTTGACTCAGAGCCGTCAAATGATGAAGCAAGAAATTCGTGCTCTCTGTCTTGCCTGAACCGCTTTCCCCGCTAATCACTATACATTGGTTAGTTTTTTCTCGTAACATACAGTGGTACGCAGCATCGGCGACGGCGAATATATGCGGCGGCAAACTCGGACCGATCCGTTTGTTTTGATATAACTTCACATACTTTGGATTGTATATAGGGTAAAACTTGAACGGGTTGAGTGCTATTAATATCGAACCGACGTATGTATAGATGTAACCGGCGGCGAACCTCGCCCTCAAGTTATCTAACAGAGTTTGTTCATTGAGCTCTGGTAGCTGGCACAAGTCGGGATATTCACGATCTTTTGGCTGATACAAAAATCTCTGAAAGTAATCTTTTATCAGTTGCGGATCCACAGAGAAATTTTCCATCCACGGTTCGTCGGGAATCTTTTCACGGAGATAAAATCTGAAAATAAAACAAAGCTCAACAGATAGTAATCATAAAGTGTACCAATAAGAATCTAAAAATAAATTACTTTTGAGTCATATTTATGAGATGACGATAGCTAAATATTTGCGAGAGTCGTTATAGTTTTAGCTTCCATGTTGATCGTGCAGTAATATTTTTAGTTTGATTGGCAGGATGGAGACGGTGTTATCACGCAAGAGCGACAGGAAGAATGCGTCACACAACACTGTGATATTATCCCCAATCACTGCCGTTATAGTCCTTTATTAAACAACTTATTGTAAACAACATACGAATTTAATTAACTAAGAAACGAACACATATCGCCAAAGGCTGTATATACGCGAATATATAATTCATTTTTTATTTGAGTAACTTTACAACTGCCACATAATTGATTCACATAGTTACAAGGATGCATCGCGTAAAAATCACCATAATTATTATTGGACGCAAAACAATCACAATGAATCATCACAACGGGACATTGTAGAAATAGTTTCAATACTACTGTGGTGACAAGACACATACGATACTGAATAGGTATTGTACAAGAGTAGATAAACATACTCTTAGTCTTGCACGCAGGTGTGTGTGCAAGGTTAGAAGTATCTCTAGTAACACATAACGAATGGAACGAGATAATTACATAGTATTATAACCTGATTTAGCATGATTGATTCTTCTATTAAGTATTGTTTGTTGAACTGAAATAAATACGCATAATAATGTTTATCATATTATGATTTATTCCATTATACCAGAAAGTTTTTTATCATTTAAAAATTTAATTGGACTGATTTTTAAAATAAAACTCCCCTATCGATCGGGTAAGAGTCTTGTATTCAGAACGTCAAACATTGTAATCGAAGTTATTTTTATTCAAATCATATCCGCAACTTTTGGACACGAATCAGGAACAGTACCTACTGAAGATTTCTTTCATCTAAATAGTACACACAGCATAAAATGTAACTTTCTTTAACAACACTTTATGGAATTGCAATACCAATGTTTACATTCATGAATAATCATAAAGTTCTGACTTGCTGCGTTTATATTTTATTTTACGTTTTAACATAAACAACCTTCATTAAACCTTTAACACTAGAAAGAGGAGCCCTGGGTTAGTTGTAAAGATATAAATTTACCTGTTGTACTGGCCAGTGGACTTGTTCTGAGGCCATAGTAACATGACAGCGACGGGAGATTCATTAGGTCCAAGTCGCCTTTCCTTACATTCCCCGCTGGCTGTGTCTCCAACAACCTTAAGGAATACGATATTAACAACTTGTAACGTAGTTATCGCTTAAGATGATAAGATTATGAAAACTGAACATTTAGAAAAACAATCGTTTTCGTATGCCCACCTGGATGACTACCACCTTTAAAGGTCGTGTTCAATACCATATCTATCCGTTTTTTCAGTTACTAAAGATAAATAAATATAACCTTTTGTCCTTACTTTTTTTAACTAACCTAACAATGGATAGTTTTTCGTATCTGCATAATATATATCCATATCCTATAGCTTGAATAGATAAGAGGGAAACCGATATTTGTCTTAAGTTAAAGATAGTACTTATTACAAATATGTACTAATCGGGGGTAGAGTAAACTCGGATATGTTATTAAAACGGCCGTAAGTTAACCTTCTGTCGTCAAGCACCTATAGGTGTGTTCCGGTAGCTGCACTTGAGAGCAGTTCTCCTATTAGGCTGAGCATGTTACCATTTTTGGTGGTGAGGTGTCAAACCGATATAGAATGAAAATGATATATTTTATTTTCCTAGTAAACAATTTAGTACTTTCATTTCTGTTTGTTTACCAATACTAATATAAAAAATAAACGGACAGTTGAATTTAGCACTAAGTTTTTTTAGCACTTTAAATAAAGTTAATAAAAAAATAACCCACTGACTCTAACATAACTTTAAAACTAATTGATCGCAACTCACATATTTTAAATTTATTAAATTAATGAAAGACATTTAACCCCAAACTCCCCAATCATTAACAACTTGTAGGAGACAAGATTAACTTAATGATTAAATAAAGGAAGTATTAAATTAGTCTTGAGAAAAACTGTACTGAGTCAAGGTTTAATAAAATATTAATTTACATTAAGTACCTTGCATTCCTAAGTAAATGTACTCAATTGTGTTTCTATGTTAAAATGTTTATTTATCTAAAAAACGATGAACGTCAAGTTCATATAATGAGTTTGTTAAAAATTTTGGCCTTTTTGTTTTTAGCATAAATTATATAATAATAAAAATAATAAATGCAAGTAGGAAACATGTCTTTAGATACAAAAACAACACTTGAAAACATTCATATTTGTATTGGATGTAATGTTGTGTCACTGGCAGTGTGATTAAACGAGAGTTCAAAGCCTAAAATGAGATTGAGATTTCAGTGTTGAAGTAAAGCATCGTTTTAAAACCATGACATAAATAGTTTTGGGATGTTTATCCACGTGTGTCATATGTAGTATACCTGTATGTTCTATGTTACTAAACATCAGGCGTGATTGTGATAAAAAAATACACACAATAAAAAAAATTGAAATGTAATTTAATAATAGTCTTTTAGTTATAACTAGCAGTGTGCTCGCGACTCCACTCGCGTTTGTAACTATGCAGTAATTATTTATAATAATGTAATTTTATTTTAACTTATATTATTGACAATTCATATAAAGTCTATTAATTGAGGAATGACATAAAATAATTACCGTGTACAAAATTTCATGAAAATAAGAACTAAAAATTTTTTACGATTCCAATTTTTTTTATTGACAATTCAGCCTTTCTATTGAGGAATGATTTACCTATGCTTCCAGTCAACCAAATTTTTTTTTTGCCTTTTCTAAATGTAATACTAAAAATCGTTATAGCCCAATAATTATGACATAACTTGACATTTAGTGATAAAAATCGGTTCAGAATTTTGTGATTTTTTTTCTTTACTTTTTCTAAAAGTATTATTGAAAATTCTTATAGACTATCAGTTTGATCAATGATATGAGCATTCCGTGTAAAAAATTTCATAAGAATCGGTCATGCTGTTTTTTAAATGTTGTTAATGTTTGTTAAATGTGGACATACAAACATACAGAGAAAAACATTTTTTAAGTGCATATTCGTGATCAGTGTCTTTTATAGTATGACTATCAGGAAATTTGGAAAAAATATTACGTGTTACATACATGACTACAGATTTATTAAAGTAAATATAAATTATTAAATTACCCAAATGTAAAATTCACTAAGCTGTATAAAGAATAGCAACAATACAAAGTCCTTGTTATTATTGAAAAATATTTAACTTAATTATATAAGCAGGGTGTTAGGATCAATTAGATCACATAAACATAAATTCACGATGAGATTTTGTTCTTGAATTTATAGAGATTAACATAAGATGCAGTGTAATCATTTAGCTGAATCAGCTAAAATAACTGCAGTATTTCATAAAAATCATAGTGAATTAATATAGGTGTTATTGGGACCAAACTAACAAAAAAGGTCCTGACTTAAAACATGGAATTAATTAAACTCCTTTATCCTTTATCTAAAACTATACCAGAGACTTGGGCAGATTTTCAACATTGGCAAAAGAATTATAGTGCATTTTGGTATGAACATGATATTTGTTTTCTTTTAACCCAAAGGTAATTTATTTATTTAAGACTAGCTGGTACCCGCAACGTCGATCTCAGAACACGACAAACCAAAAGAAAATTATGGATAGGCTTGTTAATATGTGTATTGTGGACGCGATCCCCATCACCCCGCTATATTACTGAATATGCACCGACTGATGTCGGAACACGACAAAGCAAAAGAAAATCATACATGGGTTTATCACTGTTTGTATGGTATTGTCATTATATGCCAATATGAATACAATACATTAACCGTCCCAATAAAACTTAACAAAAGTACAAACATCAAACATACAAATTTTACATTTATTATATTTGTAGGATAACACTGGTTACACTGACTTTTACCGGGATAAAAAGTAACCTATGTGTTATTCCATGTCATAGACTATCTGTCTGCCAAATTTCATTCAAATTCGTTCAGCCGTTTTTGCGTGATTGAGTAACAAACATCCAAACATACACACTTTCACATTTGTTATATTAGTAGGAAGTAGGATATAATAAGAGTGATAATAGCATTCTGCAATTTTTAGTTTGCTTTGATTTATTCTAATGTAAAATCATACCTCTGCAAGTTCATATGGTCCTCCTGATCCATCATTCAAGCTAAGTTTCTCTGTGATGCAAGTGACAATTTCTTCAGAACTGGTCTGCTTGGAAGCTTCTACGGAAAGAGCCTCATAATGTGGAGACAGAGCTCCAACATAAACCTGTGTTAAACATTAAAGTATAAAATACTAACAAACAACAACAGATAATTTTATGGGTGTATTTAAAGGTTGTTTTATTTTGCTAACTTTAAAAATCACAACTTATCACATTAATACATGCTTTGATGGACTTAAAATGCTGACACTGAAATAAAAAAAAAAAAATTATAAATGTAATGTGATGTATTGGCGGTTGTCTATCCATTTTATAAAATAAATATATCAAACAAGTCATAGGGCTGATAAGAAATAGGAAGTAAGCAGCTCCCATAAATTGTATCAACAAACCATAAGCAAAACCAATTTTTTTTCTACCACATTATTACAAGTAACATAGGCAGTCTCTTTTCCAATACTTCTTACATATTAACTCAATGTAGTTGAATTATAAGTTCACAATTAATTATGCTTCTTGAGCTTGAATTGTATGTTAAGAAGGTTCTATGAGTCAATTCTTACAAATTTCTTGTATTTTTTGCATTATTTTCTCATGAAACAGGTCTACATAATAAAATAAATAATTTTATGTACATAAAATATAACCTCTATTCAAATCTCACAAATTTTATGTATAATGAAGTATTTCAGCAAAATGGATATCAATGACATTAGTTAGTTAAAATTAGTTCAAGTTAGTAGTTTAAAGAGAATTAGGGTACAGAGAAATATTTTAATGATTTCTCTTTACTTGGGGCAGACCCATTAGTGGAATCCCTCTTGCATCCTACAGAAGATTGTAGCCAAATAATCTTGTGTTGTGTTCCTGCGATGAGTAGGGTTTCCAGAGCTCCTTGGGGAAGGGGGGTTCCAAGAGAGGTAGGGCACAAAGAAATTTCTTTGAGATTTCTCTCTACTTGTGGTAGCACACTTCGACCTTACGGAAGATCACAGCTAAATAAAATTGTGTGTTCCTGCAGTGAGAAGGATTTCCACAGCTTCTTGGGGTAGGGGGGTAAAAGGTTGGCATTGTGCTAGTGATACCTATGGTATTACAAGTGTCCATAGGCTATGGTAGCCGCTTACCATCAGGCGGGCGGTATGATTGTTTGCCACCTTTGTAGTATAAAAAAAAGTTAATATATTAAATAGATATCGTCAAAAATTACAAGTAACCTAATCTTTAAACTACAAAGTGGTTATTCAACTGGCAGGAGGTTGGCTATACAATTTTCCTTATATTCCTATCATTCCGTCATGAAAAAAAGAAAATTAATTTGTTTGTTTTTCAATCTTAATCAAATAAGAACTATTTTATGTAAAACAACTTGTAACCACAGTTCTAAACTCACTTATAAGACTACATATAAATTATGAGTATTTGGTTTCTCATTTTGATCTCTTTATAATCTATTGCTACCATTCTATTGTTTCTAGAAGCATAAGCTACTAACTTTTTGTATTTACAGAGCTCAAAAGTACAAGACTAAATAATAAATTATAAAAGTAGAATGTGGCATAATTTAGGAGGGACATATTACTAAAAAGAATTAAGTAAGTATTGAACTATAAACAAAATATTCATATTTACGTTTAACTAGATATGCCTGCGGCTTGGCTCATGTGGATTACACAATGCCCATGTAAATCTTGCTCCCCCCCTCCCAACTATTTTAAAAAGTAAAATGCTTATTGTGGGTGTTCCTTAGAAGATAGAGGTATACTTTTGCTAACTTTTTTGTAGGTCTTTTGTGTCTATAATGTCTACAATTATTTAGTAAATTAATTTGCTATATCTTGTATGGTTTACTCAGTGTAAGCCATTTAAGTTCCCAAATAGATTTAACATGACCAGTTTTTTTTTATTTGTGTGGTACCCTAATTCTTTTTACCCAAAATAAATTTAGCCTCAGTTACTCCCTATAAACTCAGCTATCTACCAGTAAAATAACCGACAAAATCGGTCCATTCATTTCTGAGATTACCAGGAACAAAAAGACAACAATTTTTAAAAATGGGTATATAATAATTAATTTAATATGTGTTTAGGAAAAGCTGTTATTTTGATATTACAAACAGACACTTTATTAATTGTATAGATTACTAATGGTGATTTCAAGTATACTTCATATTTTATTGATTTACAACATGTCCATTATTTATATGTTATTTATTTATGCTTTTTTTCTATTGGCAAATGTGTATTGTGTAGATTAAAGCCATTGATTAAGAAATACGACAGCCTTACAGTTAAATAAAAGTGTTTTATACATTGCTTAATTAAGCCTGAGAAATTATGAATGCATAGTATGAATGCATATGTTATATATTTTTTGATAGCATAAATATTAATTTAAACATTACTTCATAATATAGGTGTAATAGCATGTTTCAACACTTAATATGACTACCAAAGTTTTATTTTATTATCATAAAGAGGGACACTGTTTTTTGTAAATATTATTGCCTAAGCCATTCAGTCTAAATGCTGACACAATTATTGTATTATGACATGATTTTTTGTATCTGTGTAACCTTTTTGGATATATAAAAAGCTAACTAATAAAAGTAGTTTATAATATAAGGCTAACAAAAAAGATGAATGATAAATGATTATTTAATTTTATATCTAGATTTACAATGTGTTAGCTAATAACACTAGTGACAAACTTAATATCTAACTGAATAAATACATTATTTTCTTCCTACTTCATACTATATTAGAACACAAGCTTACACTGAGACATAGAATTAATATAATGTTTAAAATATAGACAGAATTATTATTTCTATAGTAACATTTTTAATTATACCAGTTAATAAATCATAATATGTAAGAGATGTGTTACTTTGTTGTTTTTTTTTTATTGTTATTTTACTTTTTTTTCCATACTAACCTGTACAATGTGTCTTTGATTCTCAGAATGAGCCATCTTACATCATTATCTTAATCCTTGAAGTTTTGTTTGATCTTAAAATGTGATAACTTCATTTGGAGTTCCATTCACTCTTATTCCATTAATTTTAAGCATTGTTATCTTCTTTATCTTGACTCTTCATTAACAATGTTTCAATAATCTCAAATTTTTATAGATATTCAATAACAATGCGGAAATATGTATATCTGCAACTTGTGCACCTGACTCCCACAGAGATAGGCAGGTAGTCAACCGTGACAAGTTTACCAAATAGCATGTCCCTAATGATATTCATCGGTGTGAACTGCCTTTGAAGCTTTTACGATTTCAATTCTAGTTTTCCGGCATCTAAATAGCACTTCAGAAGTGAAACACAAAGAAGAGAAATCTCAGATTTGGGTCACATGCTGTATATATGGATTAGTCGGTGCTTACTACGTACTTTAACTAATTTTTATGAACAGTATTCAACGAAACATACTGGAAACTGTTTCATTAAGTCACTTTTCTAAAGTCGCCAGTGTACCACTTTAATACAGTTAAAAACAACACATTGAACTCAAAACTGTAGGGAAATCGGTGTTTCCAACAACCTGTTATTTGTCAAACACTACACTCCCAGGCGCATTAAGTGAACACAAAAATTTTAATTTGTTGTTACGAGATTATATTAAAATAACTTCTACATCTTTTACACATTTAGGATTGGAGTATATTATTTCAAGTAATAAATTATTCAAGTGAATCTAATCTATTGAACCACCATTTTTATTTGTGTCTGAACTGAATCGTGTATCAATAAAAATTGTCAAATCGAAACACTATAAAACTCCATCTAAGAGGCTGTTAGGAATATACTATTTAAATTGACCGTATTATACCATAGACTCTTGAATTGGTTTTATGTTTAAAGTCTGTTATACTTCTTTAAAAAAATCTAAACTTTGTTTTCAATGTCATTATAAATATTTACAAATAAATATTATACTTAACTAAACACTTTACAAATAAAAGTTATAAATATTAGATACAAATAAAATAAAATGTTACGAAATAAAAAACAAAAAGATAAACTATAAAAAATATGCATAAATTAGAACTCTCAGAATACAGCGTTAAAACCAGAGACAAATAAAAACTAAAAGAGTTAAAATTGCAAGAATCAATGAAGCCCCATTTGAAAATGTCTAGAATTCTGATACCGTGTCACCTTTAAACCGATGACATTTTTGTGGAACAGCTTCGTTATAGGGATGTTAAAGATTGGATTTAAAAAAAGTCGATTAATCATGTATTAATTTAAAATAAAAATAGATTTTTAAAATCACTTTTATAAATTGTTTAAAAATATTTTTTTTACTGTCAATATTTTTATGGATCTAAAGTCCTTTTTTTGTGACAGTAGATATTCAATCACTCTTATAATCTTATCTTGGTAATTAGACCTCTTTACTGAATACCATTACTCACGTTATCAAGAGAATAAAGACTGTCCTATCTTAGAACGATTTCAGTATCCCAACAAAATGGTGGTTCCCTTGTTAGAAATTTCTAGGGATGATTTTTTGTCACTACAAAATGTATGCTTCCAGTTTACTTTATTTCACTTTCTTATGCTCAATACCCAAACTATATCACGCAAAACGCCACCAATATTACCTAATAAAGGACCAAACAATTAAATTAATGAATAAAAAATTTAAAACCACTACACGCCACTTCAAGATCCCGACAAAAACTCCAATCGATCTTAAATATCATCCATAAATATCGTACCTTTTAATTAATTAATGAGTTGCTTTTTATTTATCATTGTATTTTTAATTGTGTTGAACAGTATAATAATACAAGTAATGGAACGCACCGTTTGCGCTTCCGCCACTATTTACGCAGTGTATAACAATTATAAAACTTTTAAAAGTTAGAATATTCTTACATAAAAAAACCAAATTCCGAGGACAAAAGGTCGTAAAAAAATATGCAAAAAAATTACTTGACTTTTTATTATACCTTTATTATACGCGCATGGCAAAATTTGGTACAGCAATGGGCATCCAATAAAAATAATAATTTTTATAATGTTTTTTTTTTTTCAAAGTTGTATAATTCAATCGAATAATTCATTATTTAAGTTATGACTATGAAATTTCAGGCGTTTAATTCTATTTCTCAAGAAAATATGAAAAAAATCAATTATTTTTAACTCAAAAATCAATGTTTTTTTTTTCCTTTATATGGCAACCCAGTCCTCTTCTGTCTTGAGACTTGACTAAAGACTAGGAGTTTTTGGCGGGATCTTGAAGTGATATGTTGTGCTTGTAATTTTTAATTCATTTACATAGGTTTTTGACCCTATATTATGTAATATTTGTGGCGTTTTGCGTGATATAGTTTGGTTTTTGTGCATAAGTGAGGTGGATTATAAATATAAGCTGAAAGCATTCATTCCGATATCCCACAAAATTTTCCTAGAAAGTTCTAACAAGGGAGCCCACCATCTTGTTAGGATACTGAATCGTCATAACACTTGACAATATAATTCACTCGATAATGGCAGTAATGGTCTTCATTAAAGAGGACTGGTTGCCAAGTTAGGAAGA
Source organism: Saturnia japonica (assembly GCA_033032175.1). Taxonomy (NCBI): domain Eukaryota; kingdom Metazoa; phylum Arthropoda; class Insecta; order Lepidoptera; family Saturniidae; genus Saturnia; species Saturnia japonica. The sequence goes on along the minus strand of CM065321.1, from coordinate 7,312,113 downwards.
AGAAGAAGAAGACTAAAGACTACTACTGCCATTCTCAAGTGTAGTTTCCATCATAATGAGGAGTTTAGAATAAGCTCAAAGTATTTGGAATCGTTTTAGATTTAGATATGGAAAAGGTATAGGCGGTTAATATATGGGCCATATATAAATGGATTTAAGATAAAATGATATTAGAAGGAAACATTATGAAATTTAAGGAATTTAAGTAATGATTTTGTATATAACCTGTGTTTTAAAGAAAGGATAGATGGAAGGCCGCATGGAAGGGAAGCTTTAAAATAAGATAATATATTATACAGTGGTAAGGAATTATAAAAAGGACAATTGAAGAGAATGTGACAAATGTCACCATCCCCTATACCACATTCACAAACAGATGAATCTCTGATTCGTAACTTTTTCAAATAAACCGGTGAAGAACTGTGACCAAATCTTAGCCTTGAAATTGTTGATGTAATTTTATTGCAGAATCTTAATTTGGAGAACCACGGTCTGAGTGAAATCACAGATTGGATACGCCAATGAAAACGAACTTTGTTTGAATCATTCCACTCCGCATTTTCATTTCCACCTTTCGACCATTTTCTGCCTAGGTATATAAGTTACTAAGTCCTGACTGTACAAACTACAACTAGAAGCTCCTTGAACAGCTGCCAATTTTGCCAACTCATCCACCATATCGTTCCCCTGGATACCTGAATGACCAGGAATCCATATCAAGGTAACCTGCTGATTGTTATCTGAGCAATATTTAAGCTTGTTCTTTATTTCAAGAGAGATTGCTGAGGGCGTATTTTTGCTAAAAGGATTTTGTAAAAGAGATTGCAAACAGCTTAAAGAATCTGTGAAAATTAAAGAGTATCTAATGTTGTTCACAATAATGTAGTTATCAGCGGCGGCCTTACACATTGCGAGGCTCCGGGCGACAGATCTTTGCGAGGCCTTTTGTCCTACGGAAAAGTACCTATGTGATGCGAAAGTAGGTCTGGTTGTTTGGTAGGTATTCATTATGTTTGACGAGAAATGCTAAAGTTATACAAATAAATAAAATTTGAGTTTTAAAATATTTTATTTACATTGGAAGATTTACAAAATTAACAAATACAGAGATGATAAATTTTAAAATTGATGTTTGCGTCTTTTACTTAGACTAAAATCTTTAATTAAAGCACAATAATCTAACGAATGAGCTACGTCATTTGCGTTTGAAAGAATAACAAGGGCTGAAAGCCGATACTGTGTCATCGAATTCCTCAAATATGTTTTAATAATTTTAAGCCTCGAAAAACTCCTTTCAGCAGACGCAACCGTAACAGGTGTGGTGGCAATAATTCTCAGAACTATTTCGATAGTGGGGTAAACTTCAGTTAATTTTTTTTCTATTATGTATTTCAGCACCGAGATAATATCATCGTTTCCTTCATACACACAGATGAACACATATTCAGTTCTTCGTACAATTCATGTCCATCAATATTACATGATTCTCCTACTGTCATAGATATTTGCAAGTCGCTGCATTGCTTCGAGTGTTCACTATTACTAATTTCCTTTAATCTTTTTATATTATACATGAAACTAAATATGCTCTCATGATTTTTAAGTGCCTCAAACCTAGGATGGCAACATGCGCGCACATTGTCGGCAATAACAAAAAAAAAAGTTTATTTTGAAAATCTCTTCTGCATTCAATTCATGAGCTTCATCTTTCCCTTCATAATCAAAATGCCTTTTTTTATGTCGTCTTCTGACTTCTTTAAACTGAATGTCAATATCATTTTCCTCGGTTATTTCTCTCGCTGTTACAAGGGATGACTGAAAACCATTTTCTCGATAATTATCAATAAAATGTTCTTCAATTTCAGCTGTTTTTATATTTAAAAAACCATATAATAATTGATAATTGCTCAACACGAGAAACGTCGCGAGTACAATCAAGAATAATAAAGTAATATTTATTATTAATTATTTTTTCAACATTTTCAGTTTTCACGTGACTTGCCATTAATTGTAGGAGCTCATTTTGAATATATTTTCCGATATAGTGGTAATTCATTAATTGTTTTATCTTTTACTTATGGTAAATGAAGTCTCAACACGGGATCAAATCGGGCTATTAACTTTACTAAATCTATAAAGTTGCCGCTTGTCTCACTGGAACCTGAGTCAGATGTTAACTTCTCTATATGACCCCTGAAGTCCAAATTGTGAGATGCTAAAAAATTTACAATTGCGAGCAGTCGTTCTAAAATATTTCTCCAACGTTGCCTTTCTTGTTCAATTTGTGACTGAGCCAAGGCGTCAATAGCGGAACAGCTTTTTAAACCATTCTCTGAATTAATCCATTTCAGCATACAATCTTTGTGCTGTCGACTAGATTCGTGTGACTATAGGTAATCACCTAAGTGTTTCCAATCACATTCTCCTTCACTTGATCCAATCTTTGTATTTTCTAGCTCGAATATTCGACACGGAAAGCACTAAACGGCATCCTTTGTTTGTGAATAAATCATCCAGCGCATGTCAGTCAAGCTTTTCACCGTTAACTAATATCTCATTATAATGATATTCACTGAATCGCCGTCCATTATCATTTACGGGAAATAACTCAACTTTAATCCGGATTGGACCTCTTAATACAATCTCAGTTCGGTCTACATCAGTAATTGTTATGGGCCACAAACCGGGGTCATTTTGATGATTCAGATTTTCCATTCCAGCAGTCATGGATGTAGACATAGACTCGGGCTCAGATTCGTGTTCTTGACTGGATAGCGTTGACGGCGGCACCGGTAACCTAAGAGACAATGATGTAGTTAAATCATCATTATCCTCGCTGTTTTTAATTGATGACGGCGGGGGCACCCACGATGATGTGGAAGGAAGTTTTCAGCTGAATCAGGATTAAAGTAACTTTCAATCAATAAACGTTTCGTATACGTTTCTTGATCATCACTTTTTATATATTTATACAAAGATTCACGTAGATATTCTTGTATCTGCTTTCTTTTGATAGCTTGTTTTCTTTTTGAACTACCTGAGTCAAATTTTCTACCGGCGTCACGATCACGCGAACTCATTTCGTAAATCTTGTTTTGTTTCGCACAAATAGTCAGAAATATTTTTTAAGATTTTTTACACTTTATCAGCTTACTCAATACCTAAAATACTATAATTTACACTTTTCCAGCTCACTCAATACTTGAAACACTATAAGAGCGTAATATTAAATATAATTGAAATATATGTACGCCACAGCAACGATTTTGTAACTCATACTGCAAGCAAAATAATTCATAGTTGACAAAAGTTAACGAACGAAAAAAGAAAAGAATTCCTCTAGCGACGGGGATTCCCGGAGCGATAGACGAGCAGAACATTATGTCCAGACACTTTGGTCCCGACTCCCGAGTCACAGACTATATAATACTATACTAATCCCGAGTGCTATGCGTTTAAAAAACCGATCTTTCAAGTGTTTCGAGGCGCGATATTCAAGTAAGTACTACAAAATAAATTTATCAATTATGATTTGAATTAATGAATTAGTTAACTAACTTTATTTTAATTTACCGTTATGTTATAACCTTAATAAATAATTAAGAATCAAAATCAAAAGTTATAATTTACAAAAAATATAATTCGCCACCCCCTAAGGCCGCCACTGGTAGTTAACGCATTCCAAAATGGCCAAGCATTCATTCCCCTGTAAAGTTAGAAGTAAGAGAGAAGTATTTGAAAAGCTTAAAATATCCGGTAAAAGATTACAAAAAAGCACCACCTACACTTTGACTAGAACAATTTTGAGTTGTCGAAGCAACAACTATGAAGTCCAAATCATTACTAGAGAAAGATGAAGCTGTTTAGAAGCATCAGTGAAAAATATTTCTGCATCAGAAGCATTTTGGTTAATATACGTACTAATTTTAGCATTGGCATCCGGCAACTCTTTCGTTGTTACTATCGATAGGTGAACACTGGGAGAAAATAGCAGAACGCTGTAGTCAAAAAAGAACTATGAGAATAAAAGAAGGATAGCATGGATATTTATTCACTGTACAAACAAGGTCAATAAAATTTCTATAACTTTCAACTAAATGGGGGATCGATTTTTTACGCCACAAATTATGATAATAATTATACTGTTTAAGAATCTGATTTTCTCAATTTAAGGATGGGAACTAATTTGTAGAATTTTATAAAAATAGCGATCCGACAGGTATTTAATCCTGATGTGAAGGGGTGGTAAAGCATTGACAGGAGTACCTACTTTTCATAGCTCCAGTTACAATACGTAAGCTCTTAGATTGAATGAGATCTAATTTATGTAAAGCTGACTTATTGGCCGGACAAAGTGTGAAAGAACCATAGTCTAAAAGGCTTCTTATTATAGCATCGTAAACTAATTTTAACGAAAAAGGATGATCACCCCACCCCACCAAACTCCAGAAAGAGCTCTTAAAACATTAATATTCCTCTCGCATCGGCCAACCATATAATCAACATGAGCATTGCCATGACATTTGCCATCAAACTTAAAACATTGGTTATATCAAACTCAATTGTCTTAACAATAAATCTTTTAGTTGGCATAAATCTGTTAGATTCAAAATGTTTTTTATAGATGTTCTCCAGTTTAAGATACTACAATCTGCTCCCATTCTTACGTCAGCGGCATAATTCAGAGGGTCAGCTCGACGGCATGTAATCTAAAGCTGAGCCGAATTACTAGTTTAAATTACCTAGATTATATTTCAAATAAATAAAAAAGTTTTTCAGAACGGTTAGGTTAAGTTAGTGCACAAAATTGCTAAAAGTCACACTAGACATGAAAAAATTAACTCCATACAATATATACGGGAGGCAACCCTTGAACAAAAGTTAAACTTACCGTTGTTTTTTGATCATAATACACTCTTAGTTTTTGGGATCGCTTGCTCTTTTCCTCGATTCTTTTTTATTTACTGGCGTTGGGTAACAGTCAATTGTATTATAATACCGTTTATTCTAACTATTTATACTAAATAAACAACAATATTCAATTAAAATGTAAAAACATCAACGCAATCAAAGTAAGAAAACACCATACTTAAAATGAAATATAGCTGGCTTGTGATAGGTTTAAATGATCTTTGTTGTATTTGATATTTTGTGGACTATGCTGCTTTTGATCTAAAACGTGATTTTCTTTCTTAAAAATATAAATAAAGGACTTTGTATTATTTGGTTAAATTTGAGAATGCCACTTGGTAGAAAAAGTGTTACCAAATTGAATGATAACAAAATCTCGATTCACGGGAAATGTGGACTTGGTCATTTTTTACAATACACCCCTGAAATAATATTTCTCACAAAAAAAAGTTGGCAACCCTATTCTTAACCATAGGTACTTTCAACTTACTTAATAAAAAGTATCGGTTATATCACAGCAAATCTGTGGTTCTAGATAATAGATTAACATGAATATACGGAACTAGATAAGTAGTAAGTATAATTAATTGGCAGAGTGGTATCACTCAAGGATAGGTAGGTACTGTAGTTTTATATCGGTGACAGAATGAGTAGCTGGTATGGTACGGTAGGTATCTAAAGAAGTTGTGAATACTGTAAACTGACGCAGTTTTACATTCAAATCAATGTGCCATAAAATACGGAGACACACGCGCAGGTGCTTTCTTTGCCTTGGATGCCCGAAATTTAAGAATTTAACGTATTGTTACGACCTGTTACAACTCGATTAAAAAGATAGAGAAAATCCAGTTCCCGAAATATATCTAAGCAACTACAAACTTCTCAGGACTTCGAAATAATGTTCGCGTCGTAAACAACCGCGGCGCATGTTTTTGTAAGCATCGCAGTTTACATACACGAGTATAGGGCTTATCGCCTCAATTACGTCATCGAGTAGGCATAGAAACTAAACATCAAGAAAGTTAGCGACGATTCACGATTTTTCTGCGATCGTTTATTGTAGATATTTAAGCGACTCAGGCGTGGCGCCGAGGCATTTCAGTTTTGAATTACAAAGCGATAACAACGAGCGATAAAAGAAGCGAAACCACAGTGAAATAAATAACAGTGTTGTGAGTTCGTGAAATTTGTAACTGCGTGGAATTCGAATAAAACTTCTTCACGTCAATCATCGGCATTTTTAGTACCCACGGGTGTAACAGTATTAAAATACCTATAATGTTTAATATAAAAGAGCGGATGCAAAGTCAGATAGTTACATAGGTATTTCTATTTACTTACTATATATGACAAAATTGACCATTTCAAGCGTACCTACAGAAATATAATAACAATACCAGCCTGTTGGTGTTCCACAGCTGGGCGAGGGACGGCACTAGGTACGGCACACGCTTAATCACGACTTATTGGCAATTGAAAACGCCAAGAAATCAACAGTTTTACCAACTGCCTAATACTTACAATAACATAATTAGGTATCTCAAGCGTTCAGGCTTCCTTAAAATGTTTTCTTTCTCCGTCAGCCATTACCGCTAACCGTGTTACCACTTCAAATTAGTATCTAAGTAAATGTAAGCTAATTCATAAAAACTCGTTGAATCGATATTCGTTGAATCTAAAACACTTTATTACAGAAATTACAGAATATATAATTATAGTATTCTTTCTAGCACTAAAATGCGGTTCCACGTGATTATAACAAGAGGGATACTATGACATCAATTATCAAAAGCCTGCGGTAATCGCGGTATTTTTCTTGACTAAGACTTACTTAAAAATAATTAATGTAATAAATAAAACATTCCATCTTAGTACATATTAGTATAGTAAGAATCTGGATTCTAATTAATATACACTGGTATATTGGATACAAAATCGATATTCCACTGGTCTAATTACACAGTAGGTAGAGGTTCACAACATAGTCTTTTGTAGTCTTATTTCCATAGATAAAACCATGCGACTCTCAATTATTCTTTACTCGCAGAAATTGAAATGCGGAACTCCTATTAAATTAATAATTTCAAAGGGAAAAATTCAATAAAATGACATTACGTTTGAAAAACATTAAACATTCTTTTATATAAAGTATATTTATGTAATAATGTTTACCTAATCTATTTTATAATCATTTAAAGTAGTCACGTTTTCAATTTTGCTACAAAAAGGCAATTTATCTTAAATTAACACTCACATTAAAAAATCTGACAGTATTTTCAGTTCTGAATTTCAAAGAGCCAGAGCTTTTTGTGGTAGGGGGCTTAAGATCGGCAACGCGTAAGTGATACCTATAGTATTACTCGCTTACCATCAGCTGAGTCGTATGTAGGGTTGCCACCCGTCCTATATTATATAGTATCGTACTATATTTTTGTCAATTGTACTATAAATTATATAAAATCAATATAGTACGAAAAATACTATATTTTCATCGTTAATTCAACTGTCACTAATTACTTATTGAGTTTTACTTTTATTTTGTCAGTCATATTTTACATCACATCTCACAGACCACAGAATCTTTTCGTTTGAGTTTTGCATGTACTCAACAAAACTGTAGAGGTTTTTTTTTTAAATTTGTTAAGGCATTTAAAAGTTCTTGGTGGAATAAAGAAACTCACATACATGAACCCTGTAAACGGTACACTTATTTTTTGGGCAGTTGATTAATAATGATTAAAAAGAAATGTGTAGGTACTTTATTTTTCCAAACTTTCCCAAAAATACTATATTTTTTGCAATAAAAAAACAATCCAAAAAGGTGGCAACCCTAGACGTATGCTTGTTACCTTAATTATTATTTAATTTTTTGAGGCTGACCTTGAGATTTTTACCTTAACAAAACAATTTATTCATAAAAGTCACGATAGATTTTAGACAATAGATTCTTAAGTATAATAGTGTATCTATAGCTATAAACAATATAAAGTATCACTCTTGTATTACTATAAAGTTTAAAATAAGTATCACAAAAGTAATATTTCTCTTGTGGATCTACGCTGCGTTTGTGAAAGATTGGCAGCTCTTCGTGCAGCCACCGCAGCCGCCGCGGCTCGCCTCGCGTGGACTCGCCCGTGTTTCGCAAGGTGATCGGATCGTGCGAATCTCTTGCCGCACTCACTGCATCTATACGGCTTATCTCCCGAATGGCTTCGGCGATGTCGAGCTAACTCATCGGATCGCGCGAACCGCCAGGAGCAACCTCCCCAAGTGCATCGGTAAGGCTTCTCGCCGCTATGTCGTCGTAGGTGTGCTCGCACGTGCGACGCTTTCGCGTAAAGTTTACCGCACTCGTCTACCGGACACCGAAAAGCTCCAACCTCTAGGCAATACTTTGGCTCTCCCCAGGAGCGCACATTTACCTCAGTAGTGTCCGTTTTTCTTGTTCGGTCCCATTTTTTGTCTAATGAAATGTAATCATGCGTTTCTAGTGCACTTGCTGGTTCTATGCTATATGGAACTTCTCTTACGGGTTGTGGTATATCATTGGAAACATCGCTTAAAGCTTCCAGAATATATTCGTCAATTATACTCTTGTCAAAATCTTCGAAATCAAAAACTGGCGATCTGTCGACAACATCGGTCTCATCTTTGTTTGTATCACTTGCACCGGTTACGAAACTGTCACAATTCAAATCGAAATCACTGAGTTGCCACTCGCTGCCGTCCGACTCAAACGAAGGTAGCTCAAAGTTTATAAGACTCTCAGCCGGTGAATATTCAAACAGGAGTTGGTCGTTGAGGAGTGCGTCCTCGAGTAGAGGACCGCTGCCGCCGCAATACATCATGAATCTGTAAACCAACAGGCTTTTAGTTATTTATAATTTTTTAACAAAATGAGATAAAAAGACGTATGTATTACTAACAATTGATGTATTCAGTTGTATTTACCGGCAGTTTTGTTTATCGCACATTCAGCGATAATAAAACAGCGTGGTTATAAAATGAGGATGGACAACAAACAAGCGCTTATGTCGCGACCCGGGGTTGGAGTGAGTGCGAGGCGTGACTCGTGAGTTGTTCGATGTGAACTGTGAAGCACCGGACACCGTGACGGACTGACTGACGGACGCGCGATATCGACGATCGGTGATTATCAGAGGATCCGCGCACGCACAAGTTCCACATGTGACCGTAACGAGATCATCAGTCGGTATAACTCTTTTAGATGATTTATCTCTGAAAGTAATTTTCGTATCAGTACATTAAAAGCATGCCAATACAAAAATATATAATTAGGTATTTCTTTACAACTAAGTAAAAGGGTTTGTTTTTGTTAACATTTGAACACATTGCGCAGTTATGTAGATAAAAACAGCAGAAAGTATCAATTAACAAAGCTGTTTATTGAACATTATTGAGACAGGGTTTATTCATTTCTGCCGTTATCGGTTCTTAGCCCCGACCTGTCCTATAATTCTTTTACCTATGTTCAATAATAGATTGAACTGTGAGTTTACCTACTTACATATTGGTCTTCGTTTAGTAATAGTAAATTTAAGACCAGAAAAATAAAGTTATTTTTATATATGCTTTTTTATTAAACAAAAATTATCGTCCGGTAATCAACTGGGTAGGTACCATGAAATTAGAGAAAGCTGTGTAATAAAATAAGAAAGTATATACACCATAGTTTTAAAATATTGCACACTAAGTACACGGATATCGGTTCTTAACCATTACTGAGAACCAAGTATCTATACGTTTTCTAATTTGCCTACATGTATGTATTGTAGCATAAAATCATAATACATCCGATGATAACGGCTCCAGATAAAATTCTTCGGAAGTGATTATCTATAAATCCGCAAATTTCTGGTTGATTTAGATATTATTTTGGGGTTTTTGTTCATATAAAAATATCTGTGTATTAAGTTATTAATAATCGTAATGTGTAGTATCAATGTTTATCAGTCTACCGCCATACAGGACCAATACAGCTGGGTCGATTGTCTTCTTTTGGTTCGCTTGTTGCACACCAATCTACGTAGGTAATTTACGTATGCTAATAATGTACCTACCTAGCGTATAGAATCAGCAGTAAAGTTGACATTATAGTATTTGTGTTGTGTCTTTCCGTAAAGATGTGTATTAAATTTGACAAACTTCTGTACGAGAATGAAATCAATGAATCATAACCAATGACGTCACGAGTGACCAGAATAATTATTTTTTGCATTCGTTTTATTTTACTGAAAAGTTATTTGAATATTATCTCATTAGAATTTATATTGTCAACTGAAGCTTTATCGAGTTGAGTAGGTACATATGCACTAAAAAGTTATTACATGTCATAGATTTATTTATTAGGTCCTAACATAATATGGAAAAAGTAAAACGAGAAAAATATTATGAAATTGTACATTTAATCAATCGTATGTACCATTATTATCTGTGCACTTTCGCTATTTTATAGGTAGTCCTTAATTCATTGATCCATTGCAGTAAAGCCCGAGGAGTATTGTGGGTGTCGGAGATATTCCAACCGCAGTTTCTCTAATTTAGCGACTGTCTGTCGTGAAGTATGGGGTCAAAGGTTGTCCCGCTGCAGCAGTGGTCTAGAGAGATTGACCAGTCTCGGTTGTTTATCGGCTAGCTTTTCCATAATGGTTTGCAATTGTTGACAATACAGATCTGCCGTTATCGTCTGGCCAGATCTTAGGAAGCTGTAGTGTATGACACCAGCACTGGTCCACCAAACACTCACTAGTACCTTTTTCTGAGTCAAGTTTCACTTGGGACAGGATTTGGCCAGTTCTCCTGGGTTCAACCACTTGTGATGAGGGTTTCCGATTGTAGTAATGGATTAATTTTTTGTCATATGTAACAATACGATTCAAAATTCCCTCGTTATTCTGACGGTTGAGTAATTTAACGCAGCACTCAATGCGTGTTTGTTGGTGTGCTTCAGTTGATTCATGCGGCTTCTACCAATTTCTCGAGCTTTTTCACTTTTCAAATGAATTAAAATTGTTTTATCACACAAACCGAAGCCTGCTGCTAACTCTGACGTGGTTTGCGATGGATTCGCTCCCACGATCATCTTCAATTCTTCATTATCAATTAGGGTCATCGGCCGTCCACGGGTTTGTTTCGTAGGTCAAAATTTACAGAACGAAAATGTTGGAACCAAAAATGTACCGTGTTTTGATTTACAGTAGCTTCCTCATACACATCGTTAATCCTGCAGTTTCTGCATAGCTGATGCCACGGTGGAACTCATATTCGTAAATAACGCGATATTTTAAGTTTTCTATTTTGTGACAAGAATGTCGACAAAGAAAAATCAAATAGTGAGAAAACAAATGAATCACTAAATTCCAAACACAAATACCTGCAGTAAATTTGAAATAAATTTAAATTTGAAATTACTAACCAAACGCCAGATATTTGAGATCAAAGTGACCAGTTCAACAAAACGCCAATTTCATATTTACGCTCTGTTATATAATACATCTATAGTACATGTACATTATAATAGGTCGGGGAAAAAGTTTCTTCGCATTTTTATATGAAAACTCAAGAAATTTTTTTCAAAGTTTATTTACATTTATTTGCAGTATGTATATGTGCCATACTGTTCGATGACTTTCTGCCATTTTAGGTAAAAACATGATCCCGTCGCTATAGAAACTTTGGGACTTCTGATCAAAAAAACGCAACAAATAGTTTTATCAGTCCTCTCTTGATGTTAACCTTATAAAACCTAATGAATTTTGAAGAGACCGAAACAGGTGAAAATCTGAAGGTGCAAGGTCAGGGTTATATGGCGGATGCACTAACACCTCACAGCCAAACTCTCTCTCAATTTTTGCTGAGTGGCTAAGTTGTGCGAGATCTAGCGTTATCGTGATAAAAGACCACACCCTTCCTGTTTATAAATTCCGGCCGCTTTCTCTCAACTGCTTCCTTTAATCTCATCAGTTGTTGGCAATAGAGACCCGAATCGATGGTTTTGCCGGGCGGTAAAAGCTTATAATGAACAATGCCCTTCCAGTCCCACCATACACACAGCATCACTTTATTTCGAATTAGCCCAGGTTTAGCCACAGTCTGTGAAGCCTGGTCGACCTTAGACCACGACCTTTTTCACACGTTCTTGTCGTACGTGATCCACTTTTCATCGCCAGTTATCAATCTCTTAGTACAGCCAAAGGAATTTTTGTGACAAGTTTATACCTACGTTATGCGAAAACAGTTTTTCCCCGACCTAATATATATTAATACAAACTCTTGCTTTTCTTTATAATCTCTATAATATTATAGTAATAGTACCTAACAGTGGTAATTTATCTATAAGTATAAATAAAATGATGGACGTTTGCCGCTGTGCGCGTATCACGCAAAACTGCTGGATAACTAATGAACATTTTTTTTTTGTTTTACTACTTAGATACTATTGACAAGATATAAAAAAAAAAAACGATATTTTCATTGAATAAAAGTTAGAAGTTAGTTGGTTGAAGTTAGTTTAGACACTACGTGGAATGTGACGTTATAAGGAGGGTCGTGACTCTTGAGAACGGATGTAGAGAATATTGAGACCGAAGGTAATGTTACCTTAAGTTTAGTGCTGCCAACCGGGCACGTTTTGCTTTGAGGGAAAATTAGATTACCTAATTGATTAGCAAATAAAACAAATTGTATATAATAATTTAGGCAAACTTAATTGCATGTCTTTAATTTGTGAATATACATACGCTATAATTTAAATTTTAGGAAATATTACTTAGACTATATAAACATTTTTTTTAAAGAATTTGATGTCAAAAAGACGATTGATATTAACAGTAGATACTACTTACTAGATTACCACAGAAAGGGCAGTGTATAGTTTATTAATAATTAATTAGTTTGTTAATTCTTTTGTTTTGTTACAATATGGGTCAATGTCGTTAGATATTACAAAATAAATCGAAAGCAAGTTGCTTAAATTAACAAAAAATGTAAATAAAACTGTTAATTAAATTTTTGTGTGTAATATGTTCCGGGAAAATGCTATTTCACCCAAATGCCCGTTTAGTTTCCAGTTAGTAGGTACTCAAGTTGCCCAATGTTAAAAGATTTTAAAAATATATAATTCTTTGACTTCACGTTAATGTTAAGGCAATTTTTTAGCTGCTGTATTTTTTTCTTTGGTGGTAATACCATACCGGTAATATACAAGTAAGAGGTCTACGATATTGTAACAATGACTAGGCTTCACTAAAATTGTATTATTTCAAGAAAAGAATGAAGGATGCATCAATTATTTCTTTAGGTATACAGTAAAATTAAAAATAGAATAAGTTGAAAAAATCGCTACAACATGAAACTACGAAAAAGACAAAACCGTTACCTAAAATAGTTGATTAGTATTGTATCCAATAAAATGGCTGTTATTGTGAAAATTTCAAATAAAATAAATTTAAATTCAGCATTTTCTTAAAATTTTAGACACAGGGTTTTGTGGAGCAACATTTATTCCTTACAATCTTCACTATCAATTATCGTTTTTATAATAAGTTTCGTGACACTTTTTATAATAAGTTTTTTTTGAATATTTAGGATATGAATGCAGTTTTTCTTATCTTCAAGTTCGATTTCATGATTCTTTACATATTATCTCTCTATAACTTATAGTTTTAGGGTTCCCCTTACTGACCCATTTAAACGATAAATTCTGTATAATGAAGTTTTCTTTTGGAGTTTAATCCTTTAAGGACCTTGAGTGCTATGTTGTGAGTTTTCTTTTAATTAATTAACTTAGGTTTTTTAACCCTATACTATGTAATATTTGTGGTATTTTGCGTTGATATAGTTTGGTTGTTGTGCATACGTGAAAAAATTCCCTATTAGTTTTAAATAGAGAGCCACTAGCTAGCTAATAAAACAAACACACAACATACAAACAAACACCCACAAATACAAAACCACTAGTGTTAGTACACTCCATACTTAAACATCACCCACATAAAACTAGACACGCTCAAATCAGTCACACAGAATACACAAATCGACTCAAATCGACAGGGGAAAAGTCACCGCTCTCCGGATATTTGAGACAGAAGGAGAGGACAAAAAAAAACAAGATAGGCACTATTGTGTTAGACCTCACTTTGAATTTTAAAAAATACTACGAAGAACGAAGGCTTAATGACATTGACACTAACAATTGCTTCTTCGGCTCCAAAACAAGAAGAAGAAGTTTTCTTTATCTTATTTAATGGCAACCGTATTCATGCAAGTTCTGCCTACGTCACGTGAATAGAATTTTGTATAGTAATTTTTGTAATTATTCTTGTAATCATTCTTGTGATAATGGCTGATATAACCCTGGTGTTGTAGTTGTCCATAGGCGACAGTAACCATTTACCATCAGGTGAGACATTTGTCTGTTTACTGCCTTTTGGCATAAAAATTAATAATATAATGACAAATAACATCTCTACGTAATTTTATGAATTAAAATAACCACAACGTGACAGGCCAAGATCTACCAAAAATCCTGTAGTGCCCTTATTTTGACTTAATATAAAATAAGTAAATAGTACACTATACAATAACAATAAGTGGGGAAAATTTATCGTGGTTTAGTCAGATTGTTTTCCTTTGCGTCACGCGTGTCACGGAACGCAGCGCGGCGCGGCGTAGCTGTCTAGTCAGCGCTATCGGGATCGGCGGCGGTGGCTGGCACCACCAACATCTGGTGTTAGCCGCGTGCGACGCGCCCCGTACGGACAAACCTCAGGCCTAGACGTGATCGCGTTACAGCTTTTGTGATGTTAACCTTTAATTTGCGTATTATTATTCACATAATAAACATACATAGATAGGTACGTTATAACAAATGACAATACACAATTTATATCATTTTTACTCAGTTACTAGGTAGGTTTTTACAACAAACTTTATTATAATCTTTTTGCTAATTCACCAAGTGTACCTACGTGGGTTGTGAACTATTTGAGCATAGTTGTAATCCTTTTGAACATAGATGTAAATCATTGCTCTAGTCATCGCTGAAGTACATACAAAAGCAACGAGTACCTACCTACTTGCCAGCCAGTCCTTAGACCCTGTCTAGAAGGAGCGATTTAAATATAATAATGACTAATTTTGCATGAATAAATTGAGTAATATAAATACAGAAAGATCATCGTTATTCATTGATAATTAAAACAAAAAACTCAATACTTACCATTGTATCGTTGAAATATACAAAAATATCTTAATGGCGTATTAGATAAAATAAAAACTCATTAACCATGTGGTGTTAATATCGATCTGCGAAATAAAAATGACAGCGGGTCTAACGATAAGCTGTTTTGGACCATTGTAACGTGAAACAGTATACGTTTAAAAAATATGACTGTAATTTTCGAATCATAATACAAATTGTTGGGATGTATGTAAATAAACTGAAATTGTTGATAAATAATAGTTTTTCGAGAGTTGCATTTGTTTAGAACTGTTTTTAACATGTGTATACTTTATTTTTAATTTTTTTATTTTGTTTTTGGTTTATGGCTATAGACAGCCCAATGGCAGATTTTAAATAATGTTAAGTGTTCACTGCAGCCTTTAACTATTTATAACATATTCAAAAATGATATCAGTCCTAAGATTTGCCAGTAGGTAATGATAGGATACTGCTACTCCTCAGATCTGTGCTGAAACGTCTTCAATATTTGTACCAGTGTATGTTACCAACCACAGCTTTCAGATCGGATAGTACTGACATTTCGCCAGCACTTCTGCATTAGTGGCAAGTAACCTATGTATGTAGTAATAACTAATTATGAACGTCAAAACACTACTACCGTTCGGAAAACGTCCCGGACATCGAGAAGAACCGGTAAGAAATTCGATCGGGTTTATCCTTTTTTTGTCAACTGTACAAATTTTAATATAACAGGTACAATAATAATAATAATTTAGTGAATGTACCTACAGAGAGGGAGTCACTTCCAGACATCACTATCATACACATAAAAATCCAATACCCTATAATAACCTTTTGACAGTAAAGCCCGCTTGACAAGGTCATTCAAATTGTTGTCCGGCAAATCAGTAATGTGCTTCGGGATATTGTTGTAGAACCTAACACTTATTACCTAAAAAACTTGTACTAGTCTTACTAAGTCTAAAACACGGTATGACTAATTTATCTCTATTTCTAGTATAAACATTGAGCTAATTTTGATAAAAACCAGCTTGTCTAAGTTTTTACGAAAATAAATTAAGTTATCAAAGATCTTTTGGGAGGGAAAAGATTAAATACTAAATTCTTGGAACTTGTTCTTTAGTGATTCGCGGGGTCTCATATCGTAAATTGCTCGAAATGCCCGCTTTTGCAATATAAATATGGTATCTACCTAAGCTACTGAACTCCACAGCAAAATACCGTAAGACATTAAGCTATGAAAGTAAGCGAAGTAAAATAACCTAGCGGTAGCAATATCTGTTATCTGGCGAATCTTGCGTAGGTACTGCGAATGCAGCAAAACTTAATCTTCCCGCCAAATTTTTAATATGCGGAGCCCACTGTAATTTTGAATCAAGCGTAATGCCTAAGAAGATAGTACTATCAACTAAGCCTACTAAATTCCATTCTATCTTGATACTACTATCAACGCGCCGAACATTGGGTAAGACAAATCTCATAAATTAGGATTTGTTTGCATTTAGTAGTAAATTATTTAAAGCAAACCATTCAGAGATTTTAACTAAGGTGTTGTTTAATTGCCTAAGCTCCGAATCTATTCTTTTCACTTTGAATACAAGTGCAGTGTCGTCTGCAAAATGAAACAAGCCAGCACCGTTTTCAACCCGAGCGGTAGATCGTTTATATTAACGAGAAACAAAAATAGTCCCAAAATCGAGGCCTGAGGGACGCCGATTCTAACCAATGATCCCGAAGAGGTTGTTCCATTTACACTTATTTTCTGACAGCGTTGGGCAAAGATAGATATATTATGATGTACCTTAACTACTGGGACTACATCTCCTTTAATTGTTTAAAAAAAGAGCTAGTCAACTCAGTAGGTACCTTCACGTGTCAGAAGGGAAACTTCTCTTGCGTTGTGTAAATTTTATTTAAAATAATAAAATGTACTCATTGTGAAATATCTGCTTATTCTATCTAAACTTCCAATTAACAAAATTGAAGTGTGTTTGTAATATCAAAATAAAAGCTTTTTACTTATTGCTTATGAAAGCACATTCTGTCAAAAAAGTATCGGGAATTAATGATTTGTTATTGGTTTCAAATTCTTTTTTTTTGTTGTCAGATTGGCACATCAGTTTTTCATTTTGGCGAAAAGTTTGAGTTGCATCTGTCTTTTAGATTAAATACGGTGCTGTTTTAGTTAGATCATATCATCTAGTGTGTATTGCGAATTTAATAATGGACAAAAATATCGAACAAACAGTTTGTCTTACATTATGCATCGCCAATGGAATTTCGTGTTCGGAGACGTTGAAATTGTTACAAAAGGCTTACGGTCAATCGTATTTATCAGAAACACGTGATTATGAGTTGTAAAAAGCGTTCAAATACGGTTGAGATATGCTGGAAGATTTGCCTCGCCCTGGTAGGCCATCAACGTCTTCAGCTGAAGCTAACATCGCAAAAGTGAAGGATATAGTGACTGAAAATCATTTTTCAAGTTTGAGAGAAATAGCGGTTGAACTTTCTGTGTTTTACGAGTCGAGCCGTATCATTTTAAATAACCATTTCGGTATGAAACATGTTGCCGCTCAGCTAGTCCCAAAAGACCTAAATTTTCTTCAAAAACTGAATCTCACAAAGACGGGTGCTTAAATGGCTTAATTTGAGTAAACTATGAGAGATATATCAAATGAATGTAGTACATAATTTTAGATATTAAAGAGACCTACAAAAAGGTCTGAGAAAGCATATGTCTATCTTCTCAGGATCACCCACAATAAACGTATAACCGGGAGCGAGAGTAGCACGATTCGCGCGTATACCCGGGCACAGCTAGTACTTATATACCTATCAATCTATACTAATATAATAAAGCAGAAGAGATTTTTGTTTGTTTCTTTATACACGTCAATCTCTGAAACTACAAGTCGGGAGTCTAAAAATTATTTTTTATATAATAGCTAGACTTACGAGAAATAGTATTATTATATAGGCTATTTAAAATTACGCTACAACTCGCAGCTAGCCTAAAATATTGATTTTTTAAGTAAGCTGGAGGTGGAAGCCCTCCTGAATTGCTTTATCTGCGTGCACTGGCGTAATGGTTAATGATACGTAAATACAATGTTATGCACAAATGTTAGTTCTTAATACAGTAAAAAAAAGTCCGCGACAGCATATGCCTATCTCTTGTACATAAGCCACAATGAGCTATTTTGTAACAAACAACTGTTAAGTCTTTCTTCGTCTCTTTTTGGCCAAATACCCTATTTATACTCTATATTTACCAAATTCCTAATATCCGTGTTTTTTGCTTCAGAAACGTTGCGTTCAAAAACAACGGGTATAAAAGCCTGTCCGCAAAATTTCGAGCATGACATTTTACTCTTATCGTGCCCAAAAAAAGTTTAATTACAAAAAAAAAATGAAAAGGATAGAACACAAATAAAATAGGCGTGAATGTTGCGCATATCTTTTCTTTAATACGAGCATTTACAACAATATTGAAACGAAATCACCATTTTGAGATCTGCTGCCAACATACACTACAGGCGCTCAACAAATAAACATAAATCGCGCACACTAAACTATATAAACACGTCGCATAAGTACATACAGGCTCCTCGATATAATCTATACATATACTAAAACTAGTTATCACCACTTGCCACTTACGTTCTCTGAACGTTCGTCACTCTATCTAACACAGTCACTTGTTGGAATAAGTTTGTTCGCTTGTTTGAGTGTCTTTTTGTTGGTCGCACTAGTAGATAACCTCGTAAACTGTTGCCTTTTTGTCACCAGAGCCCGTTACAATGTATTTGTCGTCGGATGAAATGTCACAGCTGAGTACTGATGATGATTCCTTTGACTGTAAAAAAGAAATTAACATATTTATAGCAGTACAATAGATCTTAAATTTATCTATTGATTTAAAGTTCAATCACATAAACACATATTAACAGGCGCTTGGCGACAAAGTGATTGAACGTTAAGATTAGTCAGGCAGGTAGGAAAATAAAAATAAAAAGGGCCATTAATACCTCTTTACTATTAATGACTCAGTTTAAGGACTGCCTCATTGTACTAAACTTTATATTTTTCATGGCGTAAACGTTCACTAAAATTGGTAGGTAATAAGGTATTAATTTATTTGGTTGGTAGATGTTTCTTTAAAAAGTCATTGTTTTTTTTTTTAATTAATATGTGTATACTAGCTGGTGTCTTTAAATATAATGTTAAATAATTTCTATAGCCTATATTAACTTCTGGAATCATAAGGAACATAAAAAAGTTTCACAAAAATCAGTCAAATACATTTTAAGTTTAATTTGCTCAAACGTTCACATAAATCCTTATTAGAAATAATTTTAGGTATTTTTTAAATATATATCACGTGTATTTATTAAAATAGACTAGTACATATTACATTCTATTCTTTGAACTTAGGGATAAGTATATTATTTTTGTGGTGAACATGAAAAAAGTTTCACAAAAATCAGTCAAATACATTTTAAGTTTAATTTGCTCAAACGTTCACATAAATCCTTATTAGAAATAATTTTAGGTGTTTTTTAAATATATATCACGTGTATTTATTAAAATAGACTAGTACATATTACATTCTATTCTTTGAACTTAGGGATAAGTATATTATTTTTGTGGTTCGGGAACTTAGCAAAGAGATTAACTTGAAAACAAAATTTACGATATATATTGGGGAAGTAATTGCGAGGTCACAAGTAAGTCAAGGTCCTATTGTGTGAAGGAGAGCAAGAAGAGAGGTAGGTAGGTACTCAGTACTGGGTCTATTTGTATAAGAACTTATTTAATACCTGGAATATACTGGCACCGTAGGGCGTACGCCACGCGTTGAGTAGATTATCTTTACCAGTGGAGACGAACCACTTCCCGCAGGAGGCAAACCGTAACGATAGCACGCATGACTCGTGTAAGTGGAGCTGGTACTTGTCCGGCTTCACCGCATGAAGGACCTCCACGTTACTGTTCTCCATACCCACCGCTAGCCATTCTCCTGGTAAAGACCATATAAACTTTATTTTATTAAGGCCACGAAAAAGCAATTACGTTCTTTAAAACTGCAACCAATTTGAAAACGTCCCTGTCGAAGAAGACAAAAGAAAAATACTCGACTGAGCTTGACTAAGTTTGATTTATCATATTATGGTCTTCTTTTTCTTCTTGTTTGAAGACGCAGAAAGCACTTGCCAGTGTAAATGTGTTTAAGCCTTCGTAATATTTTCTAATAATTATCTATACAAAGTGGGGTCTTCTGACAAGTTGGCGGCTCTCTTGTCAGAATTATCTAGGGAGTTTTTGTGACATCCCAAAATGCATGCTCGTACTTTATATTTATAATTCACTTCACTTATGCACAACAACTAAACTATATCACGCAAAATGCCACCAATATTACATAAATAGGGTAAAAAAAAACTTAACTTAATTAATTAAAAATAAAAACCACAACATATTTTCAAGATCCCGCCAAAAACTCTGTACCTAACTAACAGCAACTATCTATTTTCATAATATTTCTCATAACTTGATATTAGATTTCCTAAAATGTATTCAGTGGCCGATGTTAGTATCTTAAAAATGACATAATAAATATATTCTTCAAAATGACTGTCGGGGTGGCGTTAAATTATATTATCGCTGGGAATATCTTGGAATATAATTATTAGCTACGTAATAATTTTGTTTAAGGATGGATTTTTATTGCAGAATTCGTGGAAACAATCCAGCGGCTCCTTATGGCAAATACATTTGTAAGTATATTATATTGCGAAAATATGATGGCAGGAATTTTTAGCCTACTTATTTGCATAATTTAATGTTTTTCTTTTTCTTTTGTTGACTGATCGATGGAATCACCAATCACAAAAGAACAAGAGATAGGATTTGGTCACATTTTCAATTTTCGGAATGTAACCTCTGCGTGATAAAAGAATAAATTTTGTAATTTAAGTCACATTTTACTATTTATAGTTTACAGTCCATAACTAAGAAGCATAATCCGGTGTTAAAATAATTAATATATTAAAGAGAAATCATTGTGATACACACAGATTATAGACAGAGGTATTTTCAATTTAAAAAACCAAAAGACTTTAAATAAATCTTTAAGTTTATTTATTTAATAGTACCTATATAATATCACTTTACTAGATATGTACGTAGGTAGAAATTAAGTAGCGCCCGTTATGAAATACTGATTATTAAATATTGCTTGTTATGTAGCGATTAGATGGTACTAATTTGCGTATGATCCTCTACCTATAGGTAAATGCAAGTGTGAGTTCATTGGGTGTTGCATGTTGTGTGTGAAGTATGTATTGTTTATCCCTGTCTCTGGTCTTATATTATTAGGTTCTTTCCATGCACATACGTCATGTAATTTTAATTTCCATTTTTAATAAAATGCATAATTTATGTTATAATTTGTTATATCTTAACATTAAATATATATCTATTTTCGTATTATAACAGTTTATCTTTTAAAGAAGATGATAGGCAATGATTTTGCTTACCCGTAGGACAATATCCTAACGAGAATATCTGCGAACTGAAATCGTGCTGTTGTAATTGTCTGCCTTCTCTCAAATCCCATGACCTGGAAATAAAATACATCGATATTTTTCAATTACATATATATTTTTGAAACACTTTTTTTTATTATTCCGCTACCGAGTAATCGTTCCAGTACCTACTTATTTAAAAAGAGGAATGTTCTCGTATTTTACCCGAAATGGATTTTTAGAGGCGAGCCGGCTTGACACTTGTGATGGCATTTCCCACGTATTTGAAAAGAAGCGCATACATTTTTTTTTATCTTAGAAACGAGTTGCACTTAATTATATACTTTTTGAGTTGCACACTAGACTGTAAGGGGGAATCAAATAACATCTTAAGACTTGAGTCACCTAAGCCAGACTGCACGTGGTGCTAAGTACAGCCGGATTGTAGGGCTGGACTGTGCAGCCCGTCTAGGTCACGACCACTTTTCGAATAGTGAAAAGTCATCAAAATCATAGTGATTCACTTAAACAAGTCGCGTTTCGGGATAAGCCGTTATACATTTTTTATTTACATCATCACCACCATCTCACACGAAAGACGTCTACTACTGGCAATAGTCCTCTCCCAATAATTGCCACAATGGCTGGTCCTGCGTTGTTTGCATCCAATGACTTCCCGCAATGTTCACTTGTTCGTCGGTCCACCTTGTTAGGTGTCTGCCCACATTGCCTCTTCCAGTACGTGACCGCCACTCGAGAACTCTTCGACCTTGTCTTTCTATTTACGCAGGCCGGCAAAACCACTGTTTTCTGGCGATGTCACTGTCACTACGCCTGGCGATGGTTTGTTGAGGGCCCAGTTCTGTCAACTTATCGTGCTACTAAAGAAAAAAAAAGAAATTACCGCACGGTATTGTCAAGTCCACCGGTCCATAGTTTGGTGCCATCGGCGGAGATATCTATACACGAAGCGCCGTCAGTGTGTCCTTGGAACTGCCGAACCAGAGTTTGGTTGTGGAGGTCCCATACAGCTATATTACCGTCCGAACAACAACTGAAGCAAACCTAAAAATATAATTATGTTACAGTTAATAATTATTCTAATGAATTAATTAACATACAATGATAGAGTTTTTAAGAAACTTTATTGCGGTCTAAAACTAGGTACCATGATGTCTAGAACTTTTTGATAGATAAGAAATCTTAAGTCTATACAATTGAAGCGTCTGTTTGTAATGTCAAAATAACAGCTTTTTACTAAATGCATGTAAAAGCATATACGATACCCATAAAAAAAAACACATTTTTAAAAATTTTGTCTGTCTGTCTGTTTGCTCCGGGTAATGTCCAAAACGGTGGGTCCGAATTTGACAGAATTTTCACTGGCAGATAGCTGATGTTATAAGGCGTAACTTAGGCTACTTTTATTCTAGAAAAAGAAATAGAGTTTCGCGCAAATAAAAAAATCTTATGGTGAATCAATTCAGGCGCTTAAATGGCTTACACTGATTAAACCATAGGAGATATACAAAATTTATGTACTAGATAATTTTAGATATTAAAAAAGACCTATAAAAAAGTCAGCGTGATCTATTATCTGTAGATCACCTACAATAAGCATATGACCGGGAGCGGCAGTATCACGATTCGCGTGTGTAATACCCCAATGACGGCATTCTATAGTCCACGCGAACGAAGTCGCGAGGTCAGCTAATACTAAAATAAATAATTATTTCATTCTACTTGTAAAGTCATGATGATACAAAAAGTTTCTTAAATTTTTGAATTTTTATAGTTTAGTATCGGCTCCGAGTTAACAACTAAATCCAGAGATTACCCTACCTACAGTTAAACTCACAAAACTTTACCTCTCTATAATATTAGCGTAAATATTAATATAATAATTTTTGTAAATTCTAAACGGGGTTTTTTAGATTAACACAGGGTTTTCCAATAATAATTGTTATTTATTAAGACTTTTAATGATAATATAGACTTACTCGTCAAAATTGTAGAAAATTTGACTAATTTCAATAGCGCGTAACGATTAAAAATTCTGTATTTAAAGAAAAAAGTAATAAAACGAAAATACGCCTGTGTTACAGATCAACAATACACACATACGTATATGTCTACACATGAGAGTGGTACTTTCATATTTATTATACAAAACTTTCACGTTAGTATGTAATTACCCCAGTAAAATAATTATAAAAACAACAAAAAAACTTCCTTTTTTGAAATCAGTTAAAAATGGTAAAACAAAGCGTAGGTACATTTACCTTTGAATCAGGACTAATTGCCAGTGCATAGCAGGCGGGTGCTGAGGATGTTAGCTCTGCTTTAATCCTCGGCGTGGGTGAAGCCAAGTCCCAAATGGAGAGGTTAGACGCCTCGCCACCGACTATCAGCGTTCGACCGTCCGGTAACAACTTCACTGATCTTATGTAGTTGTCTCTTTGCTGGAAATAAACGCAAATAAATGTACAATAATATTCGTAGATACCTTTACAGATACTACACAAGTCATACAGCGTTTATATTTTACTATTACTGTCATTTGTCAATATGTACAGAACTTAAGTTTCTTTTCAAGTTAATGTCATGACTTTGGGCATCTTTTATTGATTATTGTAAATTATATTAATTAAAGTAAATAATGTTTTAAGCGATGCTAACCACTGTGGAATTTTATTTATTTAAAAACTATAATAACGATCAAAACAGATCAGTCGATCGATGACAGTTACCCACTCACCAAGCAGTCGAGTTGGCTGACTGGGGCTTTGCTGGGCTGGCTGATGTCCCATACTTTGACGCATCCCTTGCCGCCTGTGTACACGTATTTGGTTGGCGAAGATACTGTTACGGCGCAAACCACTTCACCGTGTGCCAGGGCGGACACTTGACGCGCATGACGTGGGATGCCGGGACCCATCAGCGCGTCAGGGGGAAAAGGAACCGGCTGCATCTGACCTTCAGCGGATACGTGAAATGAGTACGCCCTGAAAAATAATTTGTATTTGTTGATTAAACTGTGCTACTTGTTATAAAATCAGTTTTCAAATTCATAAATACATTATCAATTTTATTTAAATTCGAGAATATTGGCTTTATTAATTATTTTTCAATTGCGGTGGAATATTTAGCTTGTTCTCAAAACTTTTAGATTAGGGAGGATATGAAAATATGCTCTACATTTCTGATATAAGTTCAATAAAAAAACTACTTACGGTTTACCGCCGGGAATAGGTGCTAATGCCGCAGGTCCAATTGGCGGACGTAAGGGCTCATACGCCAAAGCAGCCCTCGCGGAATATCCCGCAAGTCCATAGGCGTCGTGTGCCCCGTTGCCCAAGTATGGATACTGTAGTGCCGGGGGTTTCACTGCCGCCTTCAAAGGTGCGCCGGCTGAGCCAGCACCGCTAGCTCCAGACGTTGGTGTCACAGGTTTGGATATTGGTGTACTAGGTTTTTCATCTAGCTTCTTAGCTGATGGTGTTGACGCATTACTGGATGTGCCTGATCTATTCATGGGAATAACGTAAAACTGTAGAACGTATTCATAAGGGTCAAATGATGAAAAAACAAAACTAATCTTCACATAATCTTCACATCGACATTAATTAATTCGATATTAATAAACGTCAGCATTGAAAAATATAATAAATAGTGAATCCAAATTAGCATAAAACTCATAAGTAAAATACAACTTGTTCACGAGTTATCAGACATGGTATCTAATGTTACTTGTTGTTAATGAAACTAATACCGAACCGAGCCGCTGTATTCTGTAATTGATTCACCGAGGAAGCGGATTAACTTTCGACTTCGACGAGTCTCGTCGTGTAGTACAATGACCTCTAGAAAGGGCTAACAAGTAGTTTACACACTAGGGTTTCTATTAAATGGATAAAGCGATTATCGCGTTAACACTCAACCAACCGATAGAGAGCGACACGTACGGTGTAAAAGCACTTCGACTTTGATGTACATATGACATAGAATTTAATTAGTGGTTTATAGGGGTTGTCACTTTTTCTAATAAAATAAAAAAACTAAAAAAAAAATTTTACCTAACTACGATGACAAAGTGTGAAAACCATTTCTTTTGCTGTGACTTTTAAGAACGATAAATAATTATTATAATAGTACAGAAAAAAGTCACCAACCCTAGCCCGAATTTGAAGGTAATAAATAAAAAAGTGAAATCTTCGGAAATCCGGACATTTGACAGCCCTGGGGATAATCAATATAGGTATCAGGATATCCGAACTCCATTTATAATACCATTAATCTCTTTAGAATGATGATCTAGTTACACCTAACGCGATAAGCTGATGAGTAGGTAGGTACCTATGTTTGTGGGTTGTTTACCGTATGGTATTATTGTTAAACTACATGTGTGCAATGTATGTACCTGGGACTATGTGGTGGGTGTTCTTTCTTGGGTTGTAGCTTGTCAAGCCCGTTCTCTCTTGGTGAAGGTGCTCCATTATGAGGGGACGTTGGCTCTTCACTCGCATCATCCACAACTAGTTCCTGAATAAATAATTTGAAAGTATTTAGAACTGAAATTATTTATTTTTCTATTAAATCTAAAATCGGTCTGGTTTTGCCGGATGGAACCGTGGGATAACCGCCATAGAGGCCTTAGAACTAGAGCCGCTGATGGCTTTTACAGCTTCACCAGGCTTGGGTGGCACGCTTTGGTGTCAGTCGGTGTATATTATCCAGTAATTAAGGTGGCGTAAGGTGGTGTGGTGTGTATTATCCAGTAATCAGTTATCCAGCAATTAATCAAGATGGTAGGGTACTCGAGTGGGTCGCGACCACCATGCAAATAAGTAGTAATAACCCACAAACGCATTTCGGGATTAGGCAGTGTATATTCAGCTGCCTAGAGACTGGCAGGCAGACAAGACAGCGGTGACCGCCGATTTCGGATCTCTCGGTGGTCACCCTTGTTTTTGGATTGTACCGTGCTCATCATCAACACAGTGCAGTAAATTTACTGTGCTACTGTAAAAAAAACTGATTTCTTAAAAAATAATTTTTACTAAATGAAGTTTGAGGTACTATCATATCGGGTTATTTATCAGAAATATTTTCTATAGGGAACATAAATAAGAGTAAGTTAAAAGTGAAAAATATAAATTACGAATAAAAAAGCGCGTAAGCCTGTCTGCATAATGTGTATTATAAAAGTGGTTTACGTTTGATAAAGTAATGTGAGAATATTTTATTTTATTGCTTACTTACATGACCCATATCTTTCTCTTCTTTTTTTAATTTTTTATGGTCAGGTTCCGCTGGACTTCGCGTTCTGTACTTTTCTCTTTCACCGGGTGATATGGAGTTTCTCTGTAACAATAATTACAAAATAAATTAAAAAAGGTTAATTAAATATCGGGGAAGCGATTCTTGTTGTTACAAATAGAAGTGAGTAAACATAATCAGAACGTTTACAGCGAGGCATATGTACCTACCTATATGGCAACCAATCGATCATTGTTCGCAAATAAATCGGTGCGCAACGAGGCGAGGGCTATGGTCAATATCAATATCAAAACACGCTGAGGCAGAACAAACTGACCGCATGATTAGCTCCGGGAGTGGTCATTTCCCCCTCACCCTGGGAGGAGGTCGGGGGTTGGGGTGGTAACCGCAACATTTGGATGAGCGCGCAAATATAGACTAATGAAATAATCATATACGTGACGAACGACCGCCATGCGCTCGACTGATTCCACTCTTGTTCACACAAAGTATACACTTGCATATGCATATGAACAATACTCGCACACACACATTGGAGTACAACTGGGAATGTATTACCAAAATGTACGTAAGTTGAATACGGGTATTAGATATTCTCGTCTTTACAATAAGAGCATAAGGGGCACGTGTCCCGGGCCTCGGGCATTAGGGGGCCTCTGAAGTGAAGACATATTCTTTTACGTGGAAAAGAGATAAGCTCAACTTAACTAAGAATTGCTGTTGAAATTTTTAAATTAAAAATTAGAAAACAGATCAGGCTTCTAAATATTGTCAAATCAGTAAATATTTACCCAAAAAAAAACACAAATAAATATGTAAACAAAAGAAACCCAAAAGGGACAAAAAGACTTGAAAAAGAAATTAGTTTCAACCCACTTTTCATTTTTTAACCTTTTTGGAGCTTAAATAATTGATAAAAATATCTTATACCTAACCATAGTATTTTTAAGATATTTTAACAATAAAAAATACTGGATGTTGATTACCTCATTAAGTACAGGTATTGGCAAAAATGTCTCCCCGAAGCGAAATAATTTTAGAAGCTTTTGGTTTAACAGTATACCGATTTTAAGTGTTAACGAGAACACAAAAATATTTGAAAATTAACAATAGGCGCATTTTAAGAAAAACCAAAAAAAAAACCAGGAGTTTTTTCCCCTCAAGTGACACCATGACACTGGGTGACATAATTTTTTTTACATTTTTCAATTAATATTTAATAACATGCGTAACATAAATGTTTGTGCTGCAAGCGTTACGACACAGCACTCACCGCACGGACTCCTATTTTTATTAATAATTGAAATGAAGTCCTGGATGTGGGCCTTTTTGAGAAATTTTACTCCTCCTTATGAATCGTTTATTAAATTTCGGTAGCACCAATAGTTTTCGAGTAATTTATTAAAAACTAAACCCCCTAATTGAATCAATAATTGTTTATGTGCTGATTTAAAATTTTCGCAAATTTTTCTAAATCTTATTACGATAAAAAATGTGTCGCACGTATTTTAATTCGTAGTAACAATAACTAACACGTTTTTTTTACTTATTGAGTAGATTAATAATCATAATAATAGATATTATATTAATCGACTATTATTTAAATATTTCCAACCGGCAGATGAGGAATAATATGAAATATGACATATAAAAATCTTCTTTCATTTCTGGAATTGCAAGTTCTTGATACTCGTATTTCTGTTCCTATTTATCGTATGGTATTTATTAATATTAGTTCAATTTTTAGGGTTCCGTAGGACATGATGAAAAAAAAAACCAAACTTTTATGAAATCACTTTGTTGTCCCTGTCTGTCTATTTGGCTGGCTGTCTGTCCGTGTGTCAAGAAACTTTTTCTCGAAAACGACTTAACCTATAAAGTAGAAATAGGCCTATGAGCCTCATGCTGCTATACAAATTTTTTCTAGGTTAACCAATTAGAGAGATACGGCAGTTCATAGTTAAAATAACGCTCACGAACCTATTACCAAAACCTACAGGGTACTTCCCGTAGACCTATTAGTCTTGAAATTTGGCACTAAGAGAGGTCATTTAACAAAGTATAGGTAAAAATTTCAAAATAAGGAATTTCTAATCCTGTGTGAAATTATAACGTAACAATTTTATATTAAGGTTTTTTTTTCTTGAAAAGAGTTAAGGTATACAGTTGAAATTAATACCGAATACTTAGATTTATGATCTGAAACTGGTGTAGAAAAATCAAGTTTCTAGGTTAATTCAATTAAAAAATACAACCAGTTCAACCCTTCATAAAAAAAGCCTAAAAGACACATTCATTAACCCGTTATCAAAACCTACAGGGTACTTCCAAGGTACATACAATTTTGAAAGCCGTCCTACAAATTATATATATAATTTTATCCATATACTGATATACCTAATGTCAACAATGATCTGGTTCGTCTTTTTGAGCATAAAATTCATTTATTGTTGTTTCACGTATATTTCTAACATAGGTAACATCAATATTTTTGATTTCTTCTGTAACATTAAATTACATAACATGATTAAATATTAAATTTAGTTATAGAGGTTTTAGATCGTTCTAGTTTACGCAGATGTCTAGTATATTTTACAAGACTTTTTATTACCTATTTGTGTTATGTTTATATTTTCCTATGTATAGCGGTTTTGACAGCGTAGGTATTTCAAGAAAGCGTGCTGGAAATGACTTTTTTCCGTGTTGATTTTATACTGACATTACTTGTTTTTCCTCCTGTTTTGTTACATAATGTTACAAAAACATAGCTTATTTTTTTTTAGTAAAAACCTATAAATTATTCATTGAAATAATAATCAATATTCACCGAGTGGATCTTGAGTTATAAGCACACTAACAGACAGGCAGACGGACAAACTGAGATAGATATATAAGGATAGTATATAAACAAAATTTATGTAAAAGACAGTACAATAGTGTACAGTAAGTAATGTAATCAATTCTGAACCCTCAGGGTGCGAGTACCACTCGCTACGTCTTGTCCAGACAATTTATCTCGTGTAGGTATTTGTTTTAAGTTAAGTTTTATTTATTTATTTTTCTAAAGTTAACCAAAAGAATAATTAAATATAAATATCTAACTATATATAAATCTTTTCATTATTCACAATTTTTTACCTTCTAAAGGAACCCCAAATCATTATGTAGGTACCCTGCATGGCTAAAGACGGCCCTGGATATAAATATTAGATTATTTTTTTACGACACAATTTCACACCCTGCCATTTAATTCCAAACACAGCAAAGCTTGTAATATGGTAACTAAACAACTGAAATACATACATATATAGATATTTAACACCCAGACACACAACTGACATTTATGCTCATCACACAAAGTAATGGGCGGGGATCGAACCCGCGACCTCTCGGCTTCACAGTAGCGTTTACTACCACTGTGCCACGAGGCCTATCATGTTATGTTACATCGAGGCGTTATTTGAATTGCTATCTGCCGCAGCAAGATCTCCAATTGCAATGAAATTGCTCTTTCATAATATCAATAAATAGTTTTTGATTAAAATCTTGAAAATAATATATATTCTTTCACCCATAAGGTCACCAGTATACTATAAAAATGCTGCAGCCGAGCGTTGGTTATTATCTAACAATACGCTTGTTTTCATTAGAGCTCTCCGCAATATAAATTCACTCGTGTCGTAAATGTTCTTGAAGGAGAAACTGCACGAACTTAACCCAGCGTCCTCCGGGAGTACAGCGGGCATGGTTCGCTAGTATCTGAAGGGGTGTAACGGGGCCTAATTTTACGAGGCACTAAGTTAAAGTCAAGCGGCTGTTAATTTGTTCGCCGCCGACCTGTCGCCGACCGCTGTGACTTACAGCCAGGGTTGATAAATATTATTTTAACAATGTAAAAATAAATAAACTTGTCAAAAAAGTAAAGTCTTATTTAGCATGAGTTTTAAAGTTTGTCGACACAATCAAATAAGTTAAGTATCTGCATCGTCTCACAAAGTATTTAAAGTAATACAGAATTTCAAATAATGTGGATGCGTGTACCTACCTACTTATCTAGACGCAGTAAACGTTATACTTTACCTACTATTTAAACAATAAAGAGGATTAGCAAGAAACTTCACTTCTTGTTACATAATGTACGCGCGCATCGTAAAAGCTCACTCTCTTATCTTGTCATAATTCGCCATCTATGTATTCTACTAGATTTGTAATTTGGAATAAAATATACATCTACTAAGATATTTCCACAGTGATTCTACACTTTTATTTATAAGCAATAATATTTTGGGAGAAATTAAATGCCTGTGACAAACTATATTTTATTTGGTGACCATTTTTTCAGTACGGATCAACGTCTCGAATAAGATACGTGAGATACGTCACAAATCAGTGGGTTAGTCGAAGGTATTCGATCACCTACTACTAGGGACACTAGGCAGCCCTATTATACTCCTCAGATTCGCCTTGATATGAAAACAACAAGACCCGAGTTATTATCTGTATACCCTACAATAACTCGCCAAAACAGTGAACGTTTTGTTTTGATGTGTCGTCCATAAAATAAGAACATCGGGTAAGAAGCGTGTCGAGTCATCATTCTTTTGTGATAAACAAGTCGAAGCTTTCTTATTTCGGGAGGTTATTACCGAAATTTCATTATTAATAAATGTTTTATGCACACGGCACAAGTTGTGTGTAACATTAAAATGTTGTCCACAGTACAGCGGGTCCATAAGAGAAAAACGAATTAAACCCGTCTCTTTATACTTTGAACGTAAGTGTTATGTTATATTATAAATCTTTCGAAATTATTTCCAAAAGAAATACTAAGTATTTTGCTGTTCACTTTAGGTTTTATTCTAGTTTTTAAGCAAAATATCTGAACTTTAAAGTTCTGAAAAAAGAGTATTGAATACCCACTTAATAGATATAGTACATACCTACTACCGACAGTTTACACACGATTCTTTAAGTCATCAATTTGTTTTATTAAAAAGTATACTTATAAACACGATAATAGTAAATATTATGAATTCTTTAATGTTAAAAGTACACAATACCTATAAAATCCCAAGAAAACTGAGATATAAAAGGCGTGAAACGAAACAAAGGAATAAAAACTAAAAAAATCTAAAAGTGTATTTATTTATGTATGTAGGTAGAACGGGTCGGTGGGGTTGCAATGTGAGCTCGAAGCCCTAATTTTACGAGCACCCGCTCTCGACATCACCGACATCGAATTTCAAGTGAAGCTATTTGGAGACCCACGTCGCGTCGCGTCGCTTACCGACTGCCGTAATGTGACGTGTCGGGTTCGATTGGACGGATTTTATGTTACCAATTTACCATACGAACCATTCACTCGATGCGCGGTACGGCGGCGTTACACGTCGTTTGCGGGTAAATCGTTAATTTAATAGAATTAATTTGTGGTCAACTGTCTAACTTTAACCAATGGAGTATAATTATATAGCTTATAGGTATTTCAAAATATTACTCGTATATAAATATATTGTAGAACCAGCTGTATCTACTACCCCAAGGATAGTATATAGTATCATATTTTTTAATAGGATTTGCGTAAAATCTGTTCTTAGTGAGCGCGACTACATCGCGAAAGAAGTAGCTATGCTAAATTTCAAGTCAATCAAACATATATTTCGGTGACTTCGTGATGAGATAAGTCGTACTTATATAAAATTTATTTCATATTTTCAATATACAAAATCATAAAAATATAATTAAATATTTTATTTACATATAGATCGAATTGGAATAAATCTTTAAAATTTGTCAATTCAGTAAAATTCTAATACATATTTCATTAATGAACATAAGTAAATAAAAAAACACTGATTTGTTTTTGTACATAGATTTAGATTTGTAATAAATTAATAATAGTCACTAAAAATGTGTTGCGATTTCTAATAAAATTGTTATCTATCTGATGAAAAAAATGCCAATAATACATTGTTAAAATGTTTTATAAAATGGGACTGTTAAGCTACAATTCTTAATCTTTGGATAACATTTCTAACAAAGACATTTGTCTGCTCAGTAGAAAGAACTCATTTCAATCTATACCCATTTGAATTGGAAAAGCCAACGAAGCTAATCTTTATTTTATCCCATTACGCAGGTCGACCTCAAGAAAAAGGCAATCGAGTGAGGAACGAAGGGCCGAGTGTGGGTGACCGACGCGAACCGATACTAAACAAGTACCGGCGAAGTTACAAGCTCCGACAACACGACTTATCTGCTACTGTTCAGACGCAGAGGTCGCACCATACACACATGTGTTGGCGACAAGTCGAGGTAGACCATAGAGGGCGGCACGGGGGAGCAGGAGGAGAGGTGACGGTCTCGGGTGCTCTGTGACGTAACGTATAAAGTGGCAACACACAGGCGCGCTGTTAACGCTGCCCGGGCTTATTGTCTGCGGTCACGCGACGAGCCGTTTAGCCGAGCGCCGTGCCGCCGCCGCCGCCCGGTTAACCGGAAGGGGGGCGGTTAACCGGACGTACGGGGGCGGATGAGGGGAAATAGATAAATAGACCGCCCGCCGCTCGGAAATGTACGGATTGAGTTCGGACTATATTTCAGGCATAATAGTTTTGAAAAGTTATGTGATTTACACGCAACGTTTTCATCTGTTATCGGGACCGCCCGTTTTATACCGACTTCGTTTTATGATACTATCATTGGAAAGTTTTATTGCCACCATTTTATTTAAGCTCTTCGCGTTAACAAATACCAAAGAATATCTTGCTGAGTACGTAAGAATGTGTTTCATTTGGAAGCGCCGCCGCGGCACGGCGCGGCGTTCCTCTTCACTTGCTCATTCATAGTGAGCACCCATGCGTCATTAAACGGACCGCTACCAACCGCGACGTTCGTTAAACAAAAAGATAATAATCATTCGGAAACGAGATTTCACGTCAGTAGGAAATGTGGCCCACAAAAAGTTAAAAAAATAATCGCGCGGAGCTAAAACCGCGCGGCGCTGGGCGACTTTAAAATTAACTTTACCGGTTCATTCGTATACATAAATAATGAAGGAATTTCTGAATACACATTAAACTCCTATAAAGAATACATTAGCATAAATTTATGGTAGCGAGTCGGCGTTTCGAGCGCGTTTTTACGTGACTCGTAAAGTTTATAGTCGCGAGTGGAGGATTGCGTTTAGTGCGCTAGCTATTATGGGTTTATGACCGACCCCGAATAACCAAATTGGCTGGTACCTATAGTGGAAGTGAGGTACCCCGGTGGCGACCACGTAACGCTCGCCAGTGCTCCGGCATACGTTCGGGAGTGCAGGCCATTATACCGGCACTCAGCTCCGCCTCGGCCACTCTGTACTATAAGTGCTCTTCGTAGAAACTCCGACGTACTCCTCAACTTACAAAATACACTTGGAAACTCGTCGTAATTGACGTTCATTACTGCTCTCTGTGAAACCTCAACTTTACAATGAAATCGTTATATGTAATTAAAAATAGTTATTTGTACAAACAATAACAAATAGGTCGAATAAAGTGGAATACAAATTACATCAAATTAACGCCAAAGTTGGGCAGCTGTATCACATAAAGTAAATTCCTGGGTAGCCGTCGATAAGCAATCTCACCCCGCCCTCTTGCTCCATTACAGGAGTAATTAGCACAATTAACAGGATCGGGCAAGGGGAGTGGGTGCTGAAGGGAGCGGTGAAGCGCGATCGTTTTCACGCACGCAAACAAATGTCACGTGGCGCGGCGCGGCGCCTTAATTAAAACGATAATTGAGTTGACTTGCGAAACTCATCCGCCATTTCGACATTCCGAGAGAAATTTCACGGAAACTCCTCACGAAACTACGAAGTACGAAGCCCTTAAGTGTTGACGACTTTCATTTTGTGTTTGCGTTTACTTTGCGGTTTAAAGGAAAATTTTATTATGGTTCGGGTAAGAGGTTTGCTTCTGTAAAATTGCAAAATAATTTACACCGATTTTTATGCTACGTTTATCACTCGTTTGGAAATTACTTGAACAACATGTAGTGTGTAAGATTTTATGTCTCTTTTTAAACTTCGACGATCATTTCGGATATTCCGGAGTCTTATATAAGATTTAACTAATTTTGTCACGATGGGAAATACTTAACCTTATCAAAGAGTAACATTATAAATAATGTTAAGTAAAATTTCAGAGCTATGCCAAAGTAAATATTTTTAGATTTAGCAAGTACTTAGAAAATTGTTTATGTATTAACAAACAAACCTGTGTGATCTAGTCGTTGGTGAATCTAAGTGAAACTCTGAAGGCCGTGTGTATTGAGACGACATTACACTTTGTCTAAACTGTGTTTGCAAATCCGGCAAAAAGTAATCTTTCACTATTTATCTCTTTGTTGGATGCTCCTGAACTCTTCTAATCGTCTAAGTCTAAAACGGATAGGCCAAAGGAGTAGAGAAAAAATTGTTTAAAAAATGTAGCTAATTATGTAAATTAGGGATTAAAATATAAGCCATCACATTCTCATTCCATTGTATTCTATAAGTTGAATTATAAATAGTCTCATGAATAACAAAAATCTAAATGTTTAAATAAATTTGTATTTACTTTAAAAAACGTAAGTGACATGAATGTCACCCATTATAAAATCGGGGCTAGCGCTGGGTTATTTAAGTAAAACGTATCCCCTCGCTAGCCGTCAATAAAACATTAAATACGTAACAAGTTTATGCGCAGCGACAACCCTAGCGGATTCCGCCACTTCGTTAATCCAGGGCGGGGGCAGCCCTAAATTAGGGTCGAGACAAGCCGTAATCCCCCGCTCGACGCGAC
The DNA here is from genome assembly GCA_033032175.1 of Saturnia japonica. Taxonomy (NCBI): domain Eukaryota; kingdom Metazoa; phylum Arthropoda; class Insecta; order Lepidoptera; family Saturniidae; genus Saturnia; species Saturnia japonica. The sequence goes on along the minus strand of CM065321.1, from coordinate 7,276,339 downwards.
GGGGGATTTATATTGTTATTGCTCCGCGTCCGGAATTATACGAGGGTTGAGGGACTAATGAAAGGGGAAATTTAATTCCTAATGATTCTCGTCTTAGGCCGTAACGAGGAAACTCGAAAAAGGGCTGCGACCTGCGTACTTTTTGTGATTAATCGCTCCAAGCGAACGTAACATTATTTGATTTAATTCAACACTGGTGTTTAGTATGTTTATTTTTATGAAAGGAAACTCGCAAGTTTGTGGAGTCAGAAGTTAACGACCAAATTGGATTACAAATTTATTCATGAAACATTTTCGATGCTCGTGTACGGCAACGAGCGAAGCGTATGTAAATGTCTGATAAGCACGAAGGGAACGAGAGTCGACGTGCTATGCATAGAAGTGTTTAAATGGCATGCCGGTGTTGGTTAGTTAGTTGGTGCACGACCGGCGACGTGTCGCAACTACCTACAGGACAAGTCGGTGCAAATGTGGCACTCACCACACGCCACACGATACCGGCATGCGGCACACTGCCCGCATTGTTAAACACGACGCTCGATAACCGCCGCCTTACATGCCGGGCCACATATGTAAATTGTAACGTAGATATACCTACGAGTTTGTACCCCCTCTGTTTGGCGTTTATCGCTCACTGAACATGTCTACTAAATATTACATCAATTTATATGTAAACAACCGCCGAGAATAGCAACGACTAAACATAAACATTGTGTCAATTTGTTATCAGAAATGTTATTATAAAACATTGAATACAAAATGATTTGAGATAACAATAAGTTTACGTATGATATTTATTTATGGTATTTTGTGAAAATTTTATTTTATTTAATACTATCTCACACAGCAGACTTTGTACTGCCCGTTCCAATAGTCAATATGTTTCATATCCTACCCTATCCCCATTTTATTTCTGAAAAATTTTCAGGATCCATAGTAAAAATAACAAAATAAGAATTGCGCATATTCATCGTTCGAATCGTGAAGGTCTTCAGATAGTTAAAAATCCAATACAAAACATTAATATCAGATTTTTTTTTCAAATTTCAATTTACCGGGTGTCTTTTCAAGCCTTTCTTTCTCTAAAAACCTTACAATAAATTTTTTTGAGCCAAATCGGTCCCTCCTTTCTCAAGTGATGTGCTTACTAACGAACAGAATTTAAATTTTATTTACACAAATTTTATTTTTATGTTTAATATTTAAAGCAGACTAGGCTTAATAATAAGTTTAACAAAAAAATGTGATGTCTAATAATAAAATATTTGTTAATAATTATCGTATGGCCGGTAGCGAGTGCGCGGTGTTCGCCCCCTCGCCGCCTTTCCTCATTACGCCCGTGACTAATTGAGATAAATTATGAAGACGTGCTTACTGCCGCGAGCTATCGTACCCAGCACCCGCCTACTGCTAATTACATGCAGCGATTTCAATTAACTAACCAACTAGCCTTTTTTTTCAGAATCGCAATTTAGTATGATTTGACATAGGCATCCGTGCAATCGAAAGATCGGTGATTTAGTCTCAATTAACAAACGGTATAAATGTTATATGGCGGCGTTTCGATGCAATTAGTTGTTAGCGGTTATAACGTATCGTAAAATCGTGATTGAAGCGTGTGCAATAAATGTAGGGTATATGTGGGGAGGCCACACACGTCGTTTCTAAGGCTCTGGCCCTGTGGCCGATGAGCGCGGCTATACCTACTACAACCGCAACACAGGATTGTGTACGGTCACTGTAGATCGGAGCCGAATATGCAGGCAGGCTTGTCAGTTCTGCGGTTCTGTGACATTCATGTACCTACTGTTTATGACACTTGTGGTACATATCTAAAACAGTTAAAACAAATGTAGGTACATAACAACCTCTGTAATGAATTTAACTTTTTACCTCTTTTGAAAAGCATAGAGATCAATCTCTATTACAATACTAAAAATTGGATTTATTGAAATAACATATTTAATTTTTAATAATAATTATCATAATATAATAGTATAATTTAATAAACGTAGACATATTTTTTTAATAATCTATGAACTTCAAAAGGTACCTTTTTAATGGCTCTTCATTCTAACATCAGACAAATGTAAAAAATCATTACAATAATATTGGAATCAGTGTTTTTTATAATTAAACAGAGTTTTTTAGTTGATTGAGTTGTTTGATTTTTTAACACCAGTAAAATTTTATAATACTTAATTTCGGAAATATTTAATTATAAACTTTCATATACCTATCGAATTTAAGATATATGTGCAACGATTACATATCAGTATAATCGAATTTATTCGAATGCAGGGATTTAATGTTGGTAGTTCGACCCTTAGTGCATACAATATTTTCGATTCCCGATATCGTGTGCAATGCGAATTGAATATTTCATTTGTATTATTGAATCTGTAGAAGCGTGAGCGGTGGTTATTCGATACGGGGAGCGACTAGTGATCAAAGATATAAAAAGCATCGACATCGATAAGCAAACGTAAATTTCCGATAAATATATAAAATAAAAACAATGACGTTTTAAATATTGATGTTTTCGTGCTACCCAAATAGACGACCTTTTTGAAGTGAAACTTTTTAGAGAGAAGGAGAAAGACAGCTAGCTATACGTTGTATATCTAATACACAGTTTAACTATCCGCGTCTCCCTTTTAATAAAATTCAGTTTCAATCACGAGTACGATGCTGCAAACGCAATTTTTATTTCATTTTTTGGGTGCTACCTCTAGTGTTGACGATCTTTTTTCATAGGAAAACTTGTATTTCTGTTTAAAGGAAGACCTCGTATTATTTCAACTTCCAAAAATATGCGAGGTAAATCGAATAGACGTAAGTTAAGTTTTTTATTCATACATTTCCATACGATTTCCGAGGGGTAAGCTTGTTTACGTACGGCTCCTCGAATTCCATTTACAACAGACAAATGTGGGAATATTGCTTATCAATGTTTATGTTCATAACATCAATATTTTGAAGCTCAACGTCGATGAATATCGAACATCCCTAGGAGAAACGCGAGGGCGGGTCCCATGTCTGTACGATATCGACTGTATCGAAACAATGAATCTTTGACTCACGATTGTAATCATAATAACAATAAAACATTCAGATATTCATAATTTACCGTGCAGTGATTTAATTGCGTCTGCCACCGGGACACATTCACGCTATAGGTACGTAATTTCAAACTACTTCAGTACAATTTCATTATTCTTTATCGCATTCTTATTAACACAAAAAAATAATCAAATTATATATAGATAACAGTGGCGTGGCGATATTTTATATGTAATAAAATAACAATAAAAGTTTACTATTTTTTATTCAAAGATAAGACAGTTTCTACTTCTTATGAGTCCTTCGCACTAATATCTACCTACCTATATCAAATTATAAAACTTAATGATACAACTTGTGTCTGTCGTTTTATTACAGTAATGTTTACTGATAAGATTTTATTAGTGGATATAATATAGCGAACATAATTATAAGATATGTATAAAATATGTACGGCAAGTGTTGTTTGTGAATATTGAAAAATTAGTTACATGGACAGAAATACGGGTTTGGCTGTATACATTGCTTTTATAGTACCTATTAGGTATGAACTATGCACTTGATAGGTAACTATATTATTTTAATTTTTAATATTATCAAATACATGTATTACTTATACATATAAGTATTTATTAAAAAGGCTTTGGCAGAATCTTGTTGAACTGTTGTGTGATGATTTTTATTTTATTTCATAAACTTTTGCTATTTGGCTCTATATTACTACTTAATTTTGGCATTTTACGTGATTTAGTTTGGTTATTGTGCACAAGTGAAGTGTGTTATAAATTATAAATAACTAGGAGTACCTATGCATTTTAAGGTGCCACAAAAACTCCCCGAGGGAGCCGCAATCATGTTTATCAAAAATAGTCCGAAGAATAAGTGGAAAAAAATTATATTAATTTTACTTTGACAAAATTGTGAAACTACACAGTTGCCATTAAATAAAAAGAAGAAGAAGAAATTACGGGCTTACTGCAAGCTTAAAAACTTTATAGGACAGTACAAGGACATAATCACGTTATTTGTCAATAGACATTAGAGAACCGATACAATATTTATTATCCACCTTCCGATAATATATTTATTATTGAAACCTATTTTGTAAATAAAAAAAATATCATTAATTTCGAAATATTTATAAGTAATGATTGTTATAAGAAATTTTAGCATTGAAAAATAAATCTGTAATAATTATGTTGAGTAAATCGACATAAACAATTTGTATTATGAACAGTTATTATGAAATACGTTATAAAATGATCCTGCCGCCTTTATAAGGTAAAAGACTGCCAACGAAAAGTGCCGTTTCAATAAATTCGAATAATTTATTACATTTTTTGTACTCAAATACTTACGTTTTAATATTATTCTTATCCTATGTGCTTCGTGTCACGGCTTTAAATATCAAGGAAGGTGTGGAGAGGAGGTGCGCATAAAATTAACATTTTTATTTATGAGTACGTAATACTTTATTTTTTATTACTTACCTTGGAATATTCAACGAAAATTATCTACTGTTCACGTAATAACTTGATTGTCGTGTAATTTAAATATGATTTTATATATATTTTTAACTTATTAAGTACCACATAAATAATTAATGGCTTATTAAAAATAAATATGCCTAATATAAACAATAGAATAAACAAGATTATTACGTACATAAGTGCTTTTTATAAATATCTATTGGCGTGTAAGTATGTATGTATGTATGCTTAATTCGTGTAAGTACCTACCTAACTACTTATCAGCGGTCAAGTTTGGTAGAAACTACGTTCGGGGTGGTCGTTGTCACCGATTAAAGAGCTAAGATCGTTAGACCGTTAGGGTGCCAAGTTCCATAGCTGTTCCTATAAGGTGTAGGAAGGTACGTTCTTTAATTAACTTACAACACAATTTGTTACTTTCTTTGATATGGGAAATCTAACTTGCAACTAACGATAATTATATAAAACATTATATCATTGTACACACAGATGCTGTTCAGTTTAAACCGTGATTAATTCTCTGAAGGGGTATTATAAATTCCAGGGAGATACACAGAACCCCTGACTGCATGACGAGACGGGTAATCCGTCTGGAATAATGTGGATGCACCGTCGACGTAATCTGCATGTTATTCCTATCAAGGAACGGGAGGAGGGAGCCGTATCTACCAGATTAACTACACTATCGCAGCATTCGATACGTTGCACTCAAATTCAAACGGCGCGGTGTTTAAATAGAAGCTTTGCAATGTTTACTCAATGTAATAACTGCTCGCTTAGCTTGCATTCAACTGGAACTAATATTTTGTTGCATTTGGATATTTCAATACCGTAAAATACTTTTTGATGCTTCGTGTTTATGCGATATCATCTACTTTTAAATTATAGAGCAGTGGCGTATTTTCGTCAATGCTATCTATATTTATAATGAAAAAATTTTCCGGTAGCGAAAGTGTACTAAAACGGTAATAAAATCTAAAAAATAAAATTCAAAATTTGTCGTGGGACACTCGGTAGTAACGAAGTTCCTTTCGCTATTATACATCTAATATGTTTGTTATGACCAGATTTCTACCTGAGTTTCTACGCACTGTTGTTTGTATACAGTAGATACGAATGGCCGATGGTTTCATAATTTTAAAAAAGAAAAACTAAAAAAAAAAATTTTCTAAGAACACTCGACCCATCGACCATTCGTACTGTACATGAGACAGTGCGTAGAAATGTAGTCGTAACACAGCTGGTTCAATTCCACGAGTGTCATAGTTTTGAAAATCCTATATACCTATGTATGTTTGTTTTTTTAGTGTCGGTCGCTTCGGTCACTTTTTAGTCTAGCACCCACCCCGTGATAATTAACTTCTTTTTTTTTTAAACTTCTGCTAATAATAAGTAATAATTATTAAAAAAGTTATTTATTTTCAAAATCGTATCGTATCTATTAATTTAAAAATTAGATGACTCCTCCAACGGTGTATAGTTTATTAAGATATTAGATATTGAATAGAGAGAAGTTGATTTAAAATAACATTAATTATACGGCATTGATGCAACATTGCGGTTAGGCTTCACGCCGGGTACTTAGCCCCTGGCGCTATCGCGGACCTCAGATCAATATCTATCTATTTGAGCTAGCTCAGACATTAGATGGTTTACTTCGACATCTAGGCACGCATTAATTGAGTTAGATTGGTAGAGATTGCGGAGTTGCTGCGAATAACTTATAGCTTGTGGTTTTTGTTCGTTGACTCGCGTACTTCAAATATTATCTTGGCGTCAATGTACATATTAGTTCCAAATTTATACATTATGTACATTTTAATATAATACCTAAAGCGGAAAAGTCTTTCTTGCTTGTTCGTTTGTTTAAACACGCTAATCTCTGGGACTACCTGACGGATTTGAAAAAATATTTTTGTAGGTATAAGATAGCCAGAGTCACGAGGAATAGTATAGGCTATATACGATTAGGCTACTATTCTCAGCTAACCTTTAAATATTGATTTTTGTTAAGTAAGTCGGAAGTGGCAGCCCTCTCGAACTACTGTATCCACGTGCGCTGGCGTAATTGTTAATGATACTCATATTGTTGACAATTCATATGCCGCATCAATTGAAAACTATTATTCTAATGTACAATCTCTAATGCATTATTAACAATTCATATAGCCTCTCAATTATAATATAATGTATGTTTCCCGTCTACCAAATTTGATCAGAATCGGTTGAGAATTGATGAAAATTAAACTTTTTGAATTACGTATATACTTACTTTTTTTAAATCCTAGACGTAATATTGACAATTCTTATAGCCTATTAATTATGTAAATACATAGTTAGACTTCCCGTGTATTAAAAAAAATTTCATAATCGGTTAAGAATTAATGAAATTTAAAAGTTTTGAAAATTCATTTTTTTACAATTCCCAAAAGTGTTATTGAAATTCTCATTACTTATCATTAATGGAATGACTCATTCTTCCCGTGTACATATTTAATGCCATATTCGTGGTCAGTATCGTTCATATAATATGAGTATCGGGAAATTTTGGAAAAATATTAAAAGTACAGATTACAGGACTACACATTTATTAATATAGATAGCTATATTTATATAATACCAAAAAAAAAAAAAACAAAAGAAAATCACAGATGGGTTTATGACTATGTGTATTGTGGTCGCAATTCCTACCACCCCGCTATATTGCTGCATATTCACCGGCTGATGTCGGAACACGACAAACCAAAAGAAAATCATAGATGGGTTTATCACTGTTTGTATGATACTGTCATTATATGCCAATATGAATCCAACACATTAACCGTATTAAGAATGAAAACGTAGTATTAAGAATACTGGACTATCATTTAATAGGTAATATTAGAAATACAATACATTTCTTATTTAGTATAAATAACAATGTCAATAAATCAACGAACTTGTTGACGTTGACAACGCTGTCATTTTAAAATTACTGCACATGCCCATAATAAATCAACAACACCGGTTGTCGTGGAAGCTGATATTTCCCTCTTACATACTTTCTTCTCCTATTTTGTACCCTTAAAGATTTATTTTCGCTATAAAAAGTACCCATATGTCCTTTCCCAAGGTACAACCTATCTCTATACCAAAATTCGTCAAAATTAGTTCAGCGGTTTAGGCGTGAAAACGTAACAGACAGACATAGTTACTTTTGCATTTATAATATTAGTATGGATTATTTGGACACATAGTTTAAGAGATAATGAAAAATTTAAATAATTTCCTTTAACCTCCCGTCTTTCGTTGAAGTCGGTTAAAAAGAAAGTTGCTATACGCGTCTGTCCGTTTGTCCGCTTACCTTTTTGAATTAGGTAAGTATACGGTTTTCACTATCATTTAGAGTTTTTTACGGAAGGTTTGTTATAAATAACTAATCATTTATTACTCATTACACATTATATATATTTACCATAGATGTAGCATTAGTGTTTACATTTGGGATTCAAGAAATGACATACCAATATCAATCAATCAATATACACATACTTATATATATGTACGTCTGTCCCCCTGTACGCTTAGATCTTTTAAATTACGCAACTGATTTTAATGCGGTTTTCACTATAATTTAGAGATTTTTTTCGGAAGGTTTATGTGTAGGTACAATCAATTCCAATTAGGTTTTTTTATACTTAGTAGAAAATCCAATATTTTGTAATCAAATCGTCAATAAATTGATTTTCCGGCGTTTACCTACATGGCATAGGTACGCGTCTGCGATGTCATATTATGTCTATCTTCTATGGTGGTGTAAAAAAAATCCTTAGAGTCACCATTTTTATCTTCAATAAAATTATTTAAAATATTGGGTTATTTACGAAGATATTTTTTCCATTTAGTATTCATCTTTATCCAGGTAAATATGTTAGTTAACTTGGGCATTTCGTTTAGATTAAAATTGTCCTTTACATTATATCATTAAAATGAATACTGTAGGAGATATCACTGATTTAAAATTACGTGCAACTAAAGAAATCACTTGTTGCGAAACGGTTGGCCGGTACTCCGACCCTGTGATGAATAGCGCGTCGCGAGCTAAGCGATAATCTTTAAATCATGGTTTTCATAACATACAGCACTTTGTAAATTGCACCCTTGCGAAGCTGGGGCGGGTCGCTAGTAGCATATAATTTATTGAGGAAGGCTATGCGATATAACTTCACGTTACGACATTACGGAACGGAGCTGCAACCATGAACGTCAAGCAATCTGGGAGGCTGTTGGCATAAGGCAAGAAGAAGAAGTGAGAACAACGATAGGCTACACGGATGCTTTGACGGCGACGTGACGCAGTGGAGAGTTGGACGAATAAACTTAACACAGGTCTAGCTACTAGTATAATAAAGTTTTAATTTAAGACTTTGATTTAATAATCGAATACGATGCGATTTATATATATGAAACCTTTATATGTTACAGTGTAGCCATAAATTCCAAAGTGATAAATATTTGATATACATTGTAAGTACTTGTAACTACATTATGTGAGTAGTAAGAGTTATTACATTCTAATAACATTGCAAACAATTATAATATTTATTGTACGTTTAAGTTTATCTTATGCCTAATGTTAACGTGCCTACATAAACTACTTACGTACTATACATATATAAGCTGCAAATTCAAATATATTATTCTTGTAAGACAATACAAAAGATAAATTAAATTGCATTTATACTCGTTACTCTGTTAACTGAAACTGAGTTACATTATCTTTCTTTGAAAAAACACAAATGCCGACATAAATTTACAAGTAACATTTCATGAAACATTAAAACAGAAAATAAAGTAGCAAAGGAGAGACGGCTACCGCGCAATCTGTTTCACTTTAGGGCGTCTTAATAATTACAAGTGGCCATTCTTTCCAATTAAGAAAAGTCTCGGGCTATAAATTGTTAGGGCTGTCGTGACCGAGAACGCGACCGAACGTTGTTGTAAACTGCGAGTAAACACACCTCGCTAGGGTTCCCACCGCTATCGACACAAACATTACGTTGCGTCCCACTACCAGGTTCCCTTTTAACCGTTTAATAAAGCACTCGTAGCTCGCTTCCATGAACATAACTCGTATTTACACACTCCGCTTCCACCTTAATTAAAGGCGCACCTTTAAAAACGCAACGACCCCACCGAGCATATCGAAGTACAAACGCAAATTTATTCTGACTGAAGTTTTTTTGGCATCTATTAAATAAAGAAGTCGAGGAGAATGCTAAACAAGGTTGAACGGCCCTCGCCCTGCGAGTTTTCCACTTGAGGTGGTGTTCGAGCGCCAGGGGGAGGTCGGGGTTGGGCGACAGGGTGTGTTATTCAGACCGGCTTAGATAAGGTAAGGAGGATGAAGAGGCGAGATGCGCGGCGTAATGAACCGGCTCCCAAGCAGTTTTTGTGTGGTTCGGGCGCCCAAATTGAATATTAGGCGCGATTTGAGAGCGAATGAGCGGGCGGCAGAAATAAATCCGCAGTTATTATGTTACACAAATGAGATTGTGGAAGGGCTCGCTCTGTTAGGCTCTGAGCCGCTGCTCAATTTCGCGGCAGTGTAAATTGGCAGTCGTAAACTCGGTTATTTTGCGAGATTTTAAACAGCTTTCTAGAAATTAAGTAACGTTGAAATGGTTCTTAGTAAAATATCTGTCGAATATGGCGGTTACTGTTTTATATTTGATCATATTGTTTGTTTCGTGATTTGAAATAAGCCTTGTAAAGGAAACAGATATTATGTAACTTTTTTAAATTGTAATTAGAAAAATACATATAGAAAGATGTTTTACATTATCAGAAATAGCGAGTTTACACTAAAACTCAAAAGTACCTTCTTAATAATTTTATCCCAACCCGTGTTTTACAACATAAGTGATATAGAAAATTGCTTGAATAGTTTTAGTAGACATCTTAAATGTGTTCCACGTGGAACTTAAAAGCCATATAAAATTTTCAATATATATTTAAGTCATAAAACACATTGAATATCGACACTCGACAATTTAATATTAGGGGACAACGGGGTAATAGGAACTATCTACTACAATTTACATAGACAGAAGCGTACAAATCGCACTGAAATGACACGAACGGTTTCGGGAACCTTCGGTTACCCAGCATATTCGCCGCTGGGCAGCTGATTGACACGCGCGTGCCAGTGACGAGATGTTAGTTTTGTAAGTCATCGTTACAAGAAAAAATAATAATTTCGCAATCATAAGTATACCTACCACAATTTTTATCATTCAGTTGTGTTTTGTGTTTATTAAAGGCCTTATTTTATTAATTTTAAGATAAAAGTAGAATACAGGTGATTTAGCAATGTTTGTTTTTGTTAGTTTTATTCATTCTAGATGTTTAACATTCGGGTAATGGGAGCTAGAAGCGCTTACCATTACCCTTTTCAAAAAACGTAATTCAATTCTAATGGAATATATTTTATTTTTGCTAAAATTCTAAATGTTTAAGTTCTCATCCACAAACATTCAAATAGTAAGCAAAGACAAATAAAATCCAGGAACATTTAGAAGCTTTGACTTGTACCCCCCCCCCAATGAAGAGAATTTTCAGAAGAAAAGAGAAAAAAGGATAAGAAGTAAAATAAACCGAAGAAAATTAACTAAGAATTAATAAGTAACTAATACCAAATTAAGGAATAAGACGTTTAGTCTTAAAATAAACAAAATATAAAGAAAGCAACTAGAATCTTGTTCTATCACAACACAACTGATTAAACGTCTGTCGATGGAAATTGTATGTATGATGATGATTCTGAATACTCAGAAGAGAAAAATGAATGCAACATAATATGCTTTATAAATGAGATTCTTTTAAGTTCTTATTACGTGCTCTAAAGACATTTTAATTTTTTTTGTTATTCAGTGATGTTTGGGGTACCTCGATGTTTGGGGTAATGCGAGCGAAACTATTTTTTTTTTAAATCCACTTATTTAGAGTTAAGTTTTCAAATGTGTGTTATCATTTACTAAAATAGAAATACCTAAAAAACTGGTTATTGCCTTAGAAAATAAATAATTACAAAATTAACAAGTTTTTTTTTACTTTTCCTTACATAGCTCCAATTCCCTCACTCTCCCTTTCAAAATTCACTTTCAATATATGTACTTATGTTCTAATTTGTACAATAAATGTAAATTCAATGTTTGAACATTGGTGAAGTATATCATTACATTTTAACAAACTTTTGTAATAAGGAAATCAAATATACAACGTTACGTTTGCAAATAAACAAAGACTGTGTTGCAACTGTGTAGCACCTTCGTGATTGTGAGTAAAAACAATTGTTCGGATAAAACGGCTCAGGTGCGAGAAGAACCGAGTGTAACCTGACGCGCTCAGTGAACACCACGCTGCGCCCTAGCTGAGACGACGCGCGGTTTATGTAAACTTTATTACTGTGCTGAGTGCACTGTGCACCGCCTCACACCCCCATCTAGGGTTGTCCAAGATAACCTAAAATATCCTAATAATCCGAATAATTTATAGACCTACATGAAATTGGACGGTTTTCGTTAAATAAATCATAATCATTAAAAAAATCATTTAGGTTCAATCTAGCGCAGGATTGCAAATAATAACTTATTATAATTATCATATAAAATTATAAAGGACACTGTAATACACACGTATTACATACGTTGTATGTAATAATTCTTGCACATGTACGAAGAGAATAAGCAAAGGTTTTGTTAATTACCATAACATAAAGACGTTGTTTGATTTCTAAAAAACTCATTATAATCGACGTCTAAAATAATTCAAATGAAGAATGTGTTTGACCAACACAAATGACTAGCTGACCAGTGTGAATATTTCGCACATAACAGCTGTCATGTTAGTTGAATACATTGTTAATAGATAGCACCTCTTACATATTATAATAATTCATCTATGTTTATATGGTTCGTCAATAGCGGGTGAAATATGTTATAATATAATGTTTGAATCATTAATTTTCATGATCAATTAAGGGATATATGGCGTTACCACTAAAAACATCTTTTAGATATCACTTAAAGAGATAAGATAATGTTTTCACATTGGCAACCCTATTTTGAACTCCCTCGCTTCAAATTGTAAGGCGCGTCCGTACATTACTCAGCTCGCCGCGTGTTTGCTCAGATCGACAGCTCCGTGCAACGACTCCTAACATCGCTCACCGCACCGTATTGGGGTCAGACTACAAGATAAACAAACTCCTCACGAACCTTCCACGACTTACAAACTTGCTTACCTCACATATAAGTTTTCTATGACTTTGTATGTTCATTATTCATGTGGTAAATGTTACCACACACATAACTTAACAGATATACCTTAATCTTTTTATATGTGAATCCAAAGTTGGATCTTAATTGATTATTAGATATTTTATTTGAATCACCAACCAACTCGATCACCTCCCCACCGCGCCGCGCCACCAATCAACACATTCATGTAACCTATCGTTGTTATCACTTCCCGTAGGTACTTGCTTACAGCTTCCCAGATTTCTTGTCATTCATGAGTACTGCTTTGTTCTTTAAGGTCGTAGTGTGAATTTAGGCATAGGTACATATGTATATATATTTTTTCAAATCTGACTAGTAGTTAGCGTGTCATTTACACAAAAAAAAAAACAATCTTTTGAGGTTTTTAATACATAATTGAAAGTACGACCAAGGACGACGCGTAAAGGAGTGCTCGAATATATTTTTTTAAACGGCTCGTAAAACTTCTTACAGGATATATATAGGTAGATGATTTATCTAAAAGTTACATTTAAACAAGTTCAGTAAAGTTCTACGACGCTCTTGTTATTGTGGAAATGTATCAAACTGACAATTGATGAGCGAGATGTAGGTTAGTAACAAAGACAATGGTACAAAGTAGGCTGGGGGTGCTGGTATCGATTCGTATGCATTTCAGGAGAGCGACGCGACGGCGGAGGCACATCTGTGCGGTACGCCACGCCGCGCCGCGCCGTGCCGCTACGTTCAACGGAGCACAACAAGGGTGGTCTGGGCCACCATGCTACACCCCTAACCCTCCGCCCTCCCTCCACGGTAGCACGATAGCCGACATTCGCAACACCTCGCAAACGACGCACTCGGTCGCGAGCACACTTCACACTAGGGTTTACACGAAATTAAATAAATGTCTTTGTATTATATTGTTTTTGAAATTACACTTTTTTTGTTACGTTCAGTAGAGGGTAAAATTAAGACCTGCGCTCAGAGTTATTGTCCGTCGGAACATCAATGAAATTAAAATAATTTTTATTTTTACACGATTAAAAAACCGTCAGTAAAATGAATTCATATTATTAACATTTGGTAACTTCAAGATATTGTACTACACGGGATAAAAAATTTGGAGTTACATATTTTTGTTTTGTTGTGCCAAAGAAGTAGGCACTGTACACACTGTTGTTTTTATTATTATTTTGTCTTTTATTTGATGTTTTTTAAGGGGATGATGCCCTTAACTAAATCATCTGTAGTAAATGCAAAAACAAATGTGATGTACCAATTGTGTTGTTTTCAAAGCACTGATTGTATTGCATTAAAATACATCTTTTTGTTATAGATTCTGTAAAATTATTATTATTATGAAATGTAAACATTTTTGGTGATTTTTTTTTAAATCGATTTCTTTTTAAATAACACTAGCGTGCAATTGGCTAAATGAGCTTGTAAAATGGTATTTTCAAACTAAGCTCTATGAAATATTTATTACAAATGTGAGATAAGAAGTTTGTGGATAGATTTAACGTAATCCAGGACCGCGATTTCGTTTATAATCACCATATTACATATAAATACGTTTGTATTGCTTTTGTTAGCATCATATTTATTTACAAATCTGAACACCCTAGCGTGAGGGGTGCGCCACTTGCACCACCCACTTGTTTCAGTCAGGACCGTGTTATGAAATCAACGTGTTCGAGCGAAACACTCCTCTCGGCGTTCACGTTCGTATTTCCAAATGGAAAAGGCTGTATGTACTCCTGTTGTGGAATTTTTCAAAGCAAATTTTTTCACATTGGAATTTTAACAACCCTAGAGAGTTTCGTAATTTTTTTACTATATACTCACATGTCGTTCCTCCGCTGAACTGATACCTGAAACAAAATTAAACAACATTATTATTTAAAAGAATATTTATTTAACATGATTTAATTTTCGTTATTTATGTTATTTTAAAAGACTTTTTCAGACACAAACTTTAAAAGAATGGAATTTTATTTTGGAACATGAAACAACTAACCATCCAATTTTATTAAACCCATAAGGCTTTACTCTAAATTTTGTTTGTTTATCAATATTTTAACAAACAGTACTAATATATATAATAAAAAAATACAACAAAACAAACCGATGACAAACCCGATCGAATTTCATGCCCGCTTTCCTCGATGACTGGGATGTTTTTCGAACCGATGGTTGTGTTTTGACACTTTTATAGCTTAAATTGATTAAAGTATTATTATTTTGAAATACAAATTAAATTGATAATACCAGAAACCGAACCCGAGCCTAAATCTAGATAGAAAATTGTGTCGCTATATTGAAATATTAAAAACCGTTGAAATGAAATAAAATACTACTCCTGGGCGAATCATTCCTATTCCTATCTATATTTAAATAAACATTCCATTAGATCTTGGTAGCTCATGAGTGACAGATACGGTTAGCTATAGATAGACGTAGGTAAGCCGCAACTCGTCGAAAGTCGAGACAGAGTGTAAAGTGGTCGATGAATATTACAGAGGACGTCGCGTCGTCGTGTCAAGCCATCCCACGCGAATTCGTCCTGTGACATACAACTGCTACTTTGTCATACTGAATACCAAACCATTATTTTGTTTTACTGTTCAGTGCTATTAAGTCACGAGGCTAACACCAGGCAAACTAGGCTTACGATCAGGTGAGATTGTGTGTGGCCACAACGCTAAACCTATAACGATAAAAAAATATATTTTTTATGGAGTTTATTATTTATGAATTGATTTTGATATGTAGCTCGCAGTACGTAATTTAGATGGGGAGCAAAATCGAGTATTAACTAAAAATTAAGTCGCCACTTTTACTGTCAAAAGGTTTTGATTCTTTGATATTGGGTCTTCCTATCATTTCGAAGCTTTATCTTTATAAGTTTTTATGATTTCAAAATCGGTAAAGCTGTCAATGGTCTAATGGCTTCAGGTGTTTTTAGTTCAACAGGGAATTAGTTCGAAAAAAATACGTTATCATTAGGTATAGGTGGATCATTCTGTAAATGATAGTACTGTGAGGTGATTTTTTGATAATAATAATAATTAATATTTATTATAAGACAACTGTTCATAAAGAGTACCTATCTACCTAAACTCCAATCGCGTAATTTTTTTAATTTTAACTAGACACGTACCTATTACCTATGTAATTTTTTTTTTGTTATTATAACGTTTAATTTGTGTTTTATATAACAGGTAATTTTTTTTTTTTACATTGATGTATATTTTGGTTTAATCAACAAAAGCGGTAGTAAAAAACAGGTATGTCACGCATTCCTTCCCTGTCAATTAAATTTGGTTATTGTATATAACTGTTGGCCATTTATCAGTAACCACACACAGGACTGTTGTGTTGTTGAGTTGTTCTCCCAACTCAGTCGTTATTAAGAGGTTGCTAATCCTAAATTAATATACCTAATGGTGAGACCAGTACTTATTTACGAACAAGGAAAACACCAGGGTTCTACTATTTTATAACCGACTAAATTTTGTTTACTTTGTTCACGTTGTCTTCGAAATGAAACAAGTAGCGCGCCACCTATTATCAACAAGTTGAACTAATACAAAACCTTTGTGGGTATGTGCACTATATATAACTCACTAAAGTTTCATCGCAATTGTGGTAGATAAATGGTTTAAGAACGCACGAGGAGCAAACAAACAAGTAAATAAACATTCATTTCCGCAACCGAATTCTAAGTTTATTTTACCACTTTCCGATTTTAAACAAATTATATCGAATTTTAACAATAATATTTTTAATACGTCTCATCCCTAGCGTATGTTGGTAATCGTATATAGTAAGTAACTACGTAACACATAGAGGCTAACATACGGCGTATTAGCACTGCATACATTGCCACAATTAATTTAAATGCAATAACCTCAATTATTGGTCTGGTTGATATTAAGCTATATTACACGTGCTATGCATGAATGCACTCTACACATTGCAATCAGGTTCGGAACAACTGCAATCACGTCATTACGGGATAATTAACATTTATTGTTACTTTTGAGATTATTATTTTTATAATATCTACTCGTATCTATCTATCTATCTACCTACTATGTAAACGTAAAAGTATCTATCTATCTAAGTGAACTTTAAAATGGCTTTCTTTATGTTATTGCCCTTTATATGTATTATTTTATTAGATGTAAGTCCACCTTTTATATCTGAGTAAATAAAACATGTTAAAAAAGGGTGTGTGTGTGTGTGTGTGTCAGCTTCGACGCAAGACTGGAGTTTACTCCTTAAGTAAATAGGATTGTTTTTTGAATAGGCAAATAGGTGATTGATTGACTGACTGACTGACTGACCGAGTGA
This sequence comes from Saturnia japonica, assembly GCA_033032175.1. Lineage (NCBI taxonomy): Eukaryota > Metazoa > Arthropoda > Insecta > Lepidoptera > Saturniidae > Saturnia > Saturnia japonica. Next base: position 7,259,148 of record CM065321.1, on the reverse strand, counting down.
TTGAGTGGTTAACGATTTATATAAAAACAATATTATGCATGTATACACATAGGTACATGGTTTCATAGTGAAAGGTACGCAAAGGTACGTTGCATAGAAAAAGTAACGCTTTTTGTTAACGCTTTTATAAATTTTACTCCTCATAAAATTTCCATACCGAGGTTCTTATATGTAAATCGATTCTTAAGGAATAAAATCCAATTATCAGTTTTTTTATCCTATTAATGACTTGATTAAGTACAATTTTTTCCGAGCTTGGAAAGTACAATGTCATTTAAATACGTAAAAAGCTCAGTAGGTACCGCGGTGCATAGGTAGGTATAATAATTGAATCATTCTATTCGACTTATTGGTACTTTTTGATACTTAATATTAGAATTAAAATATTTTAAAGAATTAGCATTGCTCAATCTCGGATCTAATCGAAACGATTTTCAACACCGATCATAAAAGACAACTATCCCAGTAATATTTTTAGCACTCCTGTCGAGTTAAACAGGAAACAAACTGTTACTACAATATTGAACAATGCCATGTTTGACAATTATGTAAATACGGACTAGGAATGTAATTGAGCAAGTCTTAAAACGCGTCTTGTGTGCCGACACTGCCGTCCCGCGACCGCACACTCTCAAGTCACCCGCAAAATTACGTTACTAATTGAGTAAAACACGCGACGCTCACACCGGCAAGGAATAATTAATTGAGCGCGGGTCAGGTGAGGGGCGAAGGAGGAGAGGGCCATCTGCGCGGTAACTCTTACATCAGTACACCGATAATGGCACAAATTAGCCAGGGAAGTGGCGGGCGGAGCGGGGCCCGGGCGGCAGGGGGGATGGGGACGCTAAGCCGGAACATCCCGGAGCGCAGATTACCGCTTGCTTTTGTAATTAACCGGAGCGACGGGCGGCTTCCAAATCCATTTCAGTGTTACATTTTCATTTGTGGCCCGCTCGTCCCCGCGCCGCGCCGCGTCCGGATTACCGCGCCACTGTCCAACTGAATATCCTAACCTTTGTTTTATATGAATAATGCTCAAAATTATCCTCTAAAGCATTTGTCTTTATTAATACATCTGTAGATGGACATATAAGCTATAAAAGGACACTGAACGAATATGCCCTTAAATTTTTTGTCTGTCAGTCTGTATGTTTGTGCCCGGATTTAACTCAAAAACGGCTTGACCGATCGTTATGAAATTTTGAATGCGGAAATGTCATTGGTCAATTGATAAGCTATTGGAATTTTCAATAATAGTTTTAGAAATTGCAAAAAAAATAATCAAAAATTTAATTTTCGTCAAATCTCAACCGATTCGATCTAATATGTAGACGGGAATCATACGTCATTCCATAATTGGTAGGAGATAAGAACCGTCAACAATACTATAATAAGTACCTAATAGTAGTAAAAGTATTAAATAATTGTCAATAATATGAGTAAATACAAAATTAAGGGATGAAAATAATTACTGCGTAAAAAAACGCATGCGGAGCCACGGGCACACCGCTAGTATTTTATAAATATCAATTAGTTAAAATTTTTAGTCACGAAATAATATTTATGTTTTCCAGATATTATGTTCTACATTTCTTTGTTTACACGTTTCATATAAAACGTATGGTTGGTATACAGGCATGAATTCCGGGAATTGACTTATTTATACTCCCAAAGCAATATCGGGTGAGCCGGAGCCGTCAGCGATCCGAAAACACGCAAACAGTGAGTTCAAAAGGCTCTCGGAGCAGGTAAATATTGAATTAGAAGTGGGATCGGAGACGTCTGCCGCGGTGCAGACGGCGACAGCAACGCGGGGTTGGTTGGGGTGGCACTAATAGTCCCCAGTGGCAAACGGCAAACAATATGCATATACATAAAACAGGACAAACTCTTGAAATATTCATCCTTGTATCCAATCGTTAGGTATTGAATCCCTAAGCTTTCACTGACAAATTTCCTCGAAGCTACTTTTAATATTTACGTACCGTTTCCCTTGTCGTCTGCTCTATGAAGATCTGGAGGTTTAGCGAGCACTGAAAGTGGATGATGGGGCACTCCAAGGCCTAGGAGACCAGCCGGTGGCAGACTTCCTTGTCCCAAAAGAGGTAGCGGCGGCGCCCCATGTGTAGGAAGATGGGCCGCGTGCATTTGTTGTAGCAACCGCGGCAAGTCTGGCCTTTGTTGCTGTAATAGATATAATAATTAAAAATAAAATACAGAGTAGGTACAATCTAGTTTTGCCCAAAGCTATTTTCTGTTTTTGGACCAAATTGTTATTTAAAATGTATACGATTTTGTAAATAAAGTAATGGGTTTTAGTTTCAAGAGCGACGTTCAAAGTGGATTGATGTGTCATCGCACAGTTCCCTGTATTTTTAAACCGAAGCGGAGCCAAATTAAAAAGTCCTCTGAGCCTCACCGCGCGCCTCTCCGCGCCGCATCGCCGTGGGGTTCATGCGCTTCACGTTATTTTAAATTTTAAATGAGAGCTTTGCTGGTGGCACCGGCACGGCGACTGAGCGAAATTGATTACTCCTTGTCCATTATTCCCCTTTTTCCCACTTTTCCCGTATTTCCCGTTCGTATCTCGTCTCGTAACGTTATTATTATAAGCCGAAGGGTCGACTTGCCATCCGGTCTATTTCGTCACGCTCCCCTCGCTTCAGCTTATCGCTTACGTTCGTTGCTTCGCCGAGCTTTTCCCGCTCGGACGGGCGCGTTCTTTTTTTTTTAGCTGCCGAAAATTAATTGGATTTTCGCCGAGGGTGGAACATATTTTTTATTGGCCGCTCACGGTCGTGATTTATTGTGTGTCAAAAGGTGGCGAGCGCCACTTAGCAGTGAGTGCTTTTTACAAAATGAAAATTTTAATTTGTATAATTCGTGTTTAGATGTTTTTTTTCCTTTTTGAATTCGTTTAATTTATTTTAGTTCCTTTAAAATTTAATTATTCATGGACGTGATTGTCTAAAATATATTCGTTATTTTTAATCTTTTATTTTAAAGAGGTTTCATTGTGCTAGATGAATGCCAATCTCATACTTTTTTAATGAAAACCGTATATTACAAGCTAAAGAAACATATTTATAGGTATATTATTTAACTGCCATGGAAGTATCCATATAATATTAATAACTTCTCCTATGTTCCACCCGAATTCCGGGAATAGTTCTTTTTGTCGTAGGTACTTGCACGGTCCAGACACGATTCACAAAATAAACTATAATAAACATCGTTAGATACTCGGCAGTTACTTATTTAATTTTCGTTGGTTTAAATATAGAAAAAGTAAAGAATCTTATTGATATGTATTTATATTATATAGGCACTACTGCATAAGGTCTGTGACAATTCTTTACTAATCCTAATGCCTTTTAATGAAGCTCCCAGTGATAGTAACGCGTCTTTTTCACATTAGAGTAAATTGTCAACCCTACAAATGGCAGAGTACATCATTGTCTAAAAACATATCTAAAAGTATTAAGTTCACCCTCGTTACTCTGCGGCGTCGTGATCCAAGCTATCGCTATCCGCACGGTTCCGACACGGCTCACCCTCGCCCTCACACCCTCCTGGCACTCCCACACTCCTGTTATGAATGACAATAACGCGCCGTGATGTTCAACGTTATATTTTTTTCCATCGCACATATTTAGACGTGATTAAATATCGTCTATACTTTAGATCTCCACGGAATTAAACCTCATTCCCCTAAATAATATTTTTGTTTCGTTCACTTATCTATCTGCCTCACTCGGTGAACGGTGTTTATATTATCGACCGATTTAAAGTTTGATTTAACTTTTGTATGGAACAAGGGGACGCGAAGAGATTACTTTTTAGATGAATTTTAAATGCGATATTATGCCATTCAAACGATTTATCTTTTCGCTCATTATTGTAAAAGGGGCCGTGCATTCAAAAATGAATTATAAACTGGTGTTTTTTTTTTCATTGTAGTACAATAAATTGAGCACAATGGCATCGTGGGATTCGTCATCATACATCGCCAATCGGCGCTATCATGCTAGCCTGCTCAAATGTCTCTTCAAGTTATGTTTGAACAACTCCATGTTGTAGGAAGGAGGGAACACATTGGACAGTTCCAAAGCTTTACAGTAGGTAGGTAGGTACGGCAAAGATAGACGTTACGTGATTTTTTTTACATATAAAAAAAATGTTGGTACCCACTAATAAAAGAACACGATAATAATTATTATGTACTAATAGAATAAGACTTAAAAAATAGTTTAAAGCTGTGCGTAATCCATAAAATTCTATAACTATGAGCTAAACCAGGGCTTCAGAAACTATGGGTCGCGACCCCGAAAGGGGTCGCGTAGCAAAATTCTGCGGTCGCGAGAGATTTTAATGTCAAATATTTATATATACCTACCATTTTATAACATCACTAGAGTTTTATAATTTTTTGTGCAGTTTTTAATTTTAGATTTTTGTATATTTCAAAACGAATTCTAAAACTATATATTTTCATATGTATATGTATATTGTATATGTTACCTAATAAATAAATCATCAAAAAATATTAATTTATTTTTCTTTTATATTTGTATGGGATCGTCAAGAAACTCGCAATCATAAATGGGGTCGTGATGACAAAAGTTTAAGAAGCCCTGAGCTAAACAAATCCTAGAATGTTTATTTGATAAAATCATGCGTGAATGTAGATGTGTAGGTCTACGTCGAATTTGTATGAGCACGAGACAAACGACTTCGAATCTTTTGTCACAGAAAAATACTTCACCGCGTTCGGGGTTTCACGGCACATTTACCACCATCTATTCGCCAGGGATTTTCGCCATTTATAAATGAATAGCACATGTCAAGCGCAGATTATTTATATATATATTTTTACAGTTTCATATTTTTAATAAATAATAAGTATTCCTTTTTATAATAAACTTATAAGGTAAGAAAGTAAAATGATGTATGTATTTTTTTCTATAAACTTCATGTGCGATGAACCTATTTCAGTTTATGTTTAACTAGCTGTGCCCGTGACTTCACGCACGTGGACTACAGAATGCCTGCGCGAATCTTGCTCCCCCACTCCCGGCTATTTTAAAGACAAAAATGCTTATTGTTGGTGTTCCTTAGAAGATAAATATATACTCTCCCGGACTTTTTTGTAGGTCTTTTAAATGCCTATAATTATATACTACATTAATTTGCTATATCTCTTATGGTTTAGTCAGCATAAGCCATTTAAGCGCCTGAATTGATTCACCATGACCAGTATTTTTTTATTTGTGCGGAACCCTAATTCTTTTTCTTAAATAAAAGTAGCCCAAGATACTCCCTATAAATTCAGCTATCTACCAGTGAAAGTTCTGTCAAAATCGGTCCAACCGTTTCGGAGATTACCCGAAACAAACAGACAGACAGACAGACAAAAATTTAAAAAATTGGTTTTTTATTATAGGTAACGATATATTCGTATGCATTTAGTAAAAAGCTGTTATTTTGACATTACAAACAGACACTTCAATTTTATGAATTGTATAGATTAATTTCCTTCAAAAATTAAATTAAAGAAGATTTAATAAATATCACAGTCAACTTTTAGTGGAATATTTGGTGGTGTCATGTCATCTTCGCTGTTGTATAATCAGTTTATTGATTTATTCAATACATACTAGTGGTGCGTCCGCGGTTCCGCACGCGTTTATTACGCAGCAGTAATAATTTTTATCCAATATTTTTAGTTTTACTCATATTATTGACAATAAATATAGCCTATCAATAGAGGAATGACATGTATTTCTAGTGTAAGTACAAATTATTTATTTTTTACAGTTTCTGCAAGTATTATCAATTCATATAGCTTATCAATTGACCAATGACATACGCTTCCCGTGTACAAAATTTCACAACGATCGCCAGTTTTAGATTTACATCCGGATATACAGACAGACAGACAAACAAAAAAAATTTAGTGGCATATTCGTGATCAGTGTCCTTTATAACATCTATCTGGAAACTTGGAAAAAAATTACATATACAGACAGAACTACAGATTTAATAATAGGTAGGTAGATACTATAGATAATGATTTAAATTATTAAAGTTCATTGGCATAAAAAGTAAGACCAACAAAAGCAATTTAGAAACTCATAAAGTTGATCAGTTAAAAAATAGTAACAGTCGTTAAATAACAATTTATGATTAGTTAAACATTTAAGTAATAACTAAGTAAATAATGTTAAGTGCTCGAGTAATGTTCCCTTAACCTACAACTAGTTAGGTTTTAATAGCATACTGTATCGGGAGAGGAGGAAAGTTCCACGTTAATGTAATTAAATAATTAAGAATCAGTTAGTTCGCGGTTGAAGGCTCATTTAGGAGCTATTAAAGAACAATTGCCTTAGATCCTTGTCTGTCGATTAGGGAGTAGTTACTTGGTTGTTTAATTAATTTCATAATAATTTCGTTTTATTTCAATCATGAGTAAACCATTATAGCACTGTAAGTAAATAAGACTGTCAAGCGTATGACGCGGGTTCTTGTAAATGTGTATATATATATAATTAGGTACCTATATTTATTTTTCGCATTACTATTACATATTATACAGTAGGTTTGTGATTCTAAAAAATAATTCATTAATACAAGAATACATTATCCTCTAGACTGTTTGACTGACTCTATCTATAGACTGTTTTTAATTCTTATTACATTTTATATTGTAACGGTTAGGTATTGCTAGTAGGTATAGAGGTAGGTACTAGCGAATGAAATCGTAATTTTTTTATTACGTTACGTTACTAAGATTGCAACCGCGGAATGATGTAGCCTTAATGTCATTACTTACGCTCTTTTATAGGGTTAAGCAATCTTCTTATAATATAGAAGATGAAGCAATTATAACAAAATTACAATAGAAAAAAAAAAACAATATAAGACACATAGTTCCCTTGGAGCAGCGAAAGTATTTAGACGTGAAAAAAGTCGCAAGCACCTACTAACTAGGTATTTATTGTTTATTCGACACACCTACGTTAACATCTAATTCGTTCGTGAAACAGGGAATTAGCTATGAAATGATGCTTAAAAAAAATTGTTCTCTAAGATACCTTGTTAACGATTCGAAAAAAAAAAAACATACTGTTCGATTTTCCGCATAGTAAGCGTTTAAAGGTTAAATTTACATTAGAACACACAAAGCAATGAGTCTGGTTTATAATGACATAAGCCGGAGGGTGTAGTTTATAGATCTCGGCTTAGAGGGCGAACGGAGCTGGGAGGGCTCGCCGCGCCGGCTCATGCACCATTAGGCGGCAAGCCTCGGGTGGCTCGACAGTCGACACGCGATGCCAACACGTGTTACACTTTCAACGTAATTGCTTCTAATCACATATTATTATTATATCTAAACACAGAAGTACATTAATAACACGAAACAAACTATTTGTAGTAATAACGATCACTGTTATCTAAATTGTTCTTTGATCAATAAATATTATATTTACTTTCACAAACAAAGATTATAACATTCAATATTCTATAATATGACAGACCTATTTATAATATATGATACCAATTACACCATTCTACATTGTATTTCTGATATCAAAATATTATACAAGGATAAGGAAAACCATAGCATGGTGGTAGGGAATTTTCTAATGTCCGCTTGTACCAAACTCAATTTCAGAATTTATCACCAAGCAACTGTAAGTGGACTTAAGAGCTAGTCTCACTGTAGGTTTAGGCTGTTAATGTTAGGCTACATTACTACTGAGTTTGTGGTAAAACACTAAATATATAAAAGTAAGTAGTAAAATTATGATTAAGTATAACGTATTTTTTATAAAACATTGACATTTTATTTTAAATTACTTATCGTCCTTACTCGTTAAAATACTTATTAGGTACCTGTAACTTATCCACACATAAGTATTGCTGTAGCGTTCGTATTTAACTTTAAAATACCTCTTATTATATAGGATATTTACACCGACATCATTTTTACAAATAATGAAAGGAAAAACTAAAAAAATACGTATTTAGATAAAAAAAAGTCATTAGCTCCAACAGAAAAAACACCGGCTTGCGACGATAAGAAAAAATCCCGAGTCGGTTGTCTTGCAAAATAGATTATATAATTTCATTGGAAGTGTCGACGCGGCGACACGGAGCGGTTTCTTACTCACTTGCCGCGTTAAAAAAAAACAAGGAGCGAGACAAGCGTCGGGAAAAGTTAATGCGGCTCTGGAGGGCGCGGCGCGGCGTGGGGCAGCGGTCGGAACAGCAAGAAACGCCGGAACCTTGCAATGCAATATTTATCACCCACCCGTGAACGTGTCTAAGAAAAAAATGACAAATTCATGTTTCCCCAACTCGCTCGGGTACTTTCCACCCCGATTTATTCTCGTCGTAATTTTTAAGACTGAGCGAGAACGTAATCTATACAGAAATGTAACTGGCTTGTTTATAAAACCATTGACGGGGAAACAGATACGCTCTACTTACACGTGATCGTATTTGCAGAGCTATCTCTCAAGATAATGTTGCATAAGCTATGACTATATGATACACATAATACACTTGTTCATATCACGTGCTTAGGTCGACGATGACTAATGACTTTTCAATTACAAAATACTCGGGGATTTATCGTTTACCGATGGATTACGTGTTTAAATGCCAACGATAGACGCTTTTGCTACTACGTCAACAATAATAATTGTTTTCGTATAAAGAAAACAAGAAATACTTATTTATACAATTAATAAAACTGAAGTATCTGTTTGTAATGTCAAAATAACAGCTTTTTACTAAATGCATGAAAGTATATACGATACTAGGTATCGTATATGTTATAGGTAACATACACCTATTTTGAAAATTATTGTCTGTTTGTTCCGGGTAATCTCCGAAACGGTTGGACCGCTTTTGACGGGACTTTCACAGGTAGATAGCTGAATTTATAGGGAGTAACTTGGGCTACTTTTATTAAAAAAAATAATTAGGGTTCCGCACAAATAAAAAAAACTGGTCATGGTGAATCAATTCGGGCGCTGAAATGGCTTACGCTGAGTAAACCATAAGAGATATAGCAAATTAATGTACCTACTAAATTATTGTAGACATTAAAAATACCTACAAAAAAGGAAGCCAGAGTATACGTTTATTTTCTAAAGAACACTCACAATAAGCATTTTTGTCTTTAAAATAGCCGGGAGTGGGGGAGCAAGATTCGCGCGGACATTCTGTAGTCCACGTGAGCGAAGCTGCGGGCACAGCTAGTTACTAATATAATGATTTTTCAAATCAAATACTTTCTTTTCTCTATATTGTATACCTATATAGTAATATAGCAAACATTAAATTTAAATCACGATAATATACTACAAGTAGGTACAAGTCTACAGAAAATATCGTATTATGTGGATAAATTAAGTAAACATTCCTCAGATCATTTTGTAAATTCCGAACTTTCGCCCTATATGTTATAGGTAGTACCTACTTAGACTGATATAAATAAATACTTTTAGGATCATGTTTTCTATAAAGTTGGCTTAAAGAAAATAATAGGTATAACATCAATACAACACAAGGCATTTTCATGTAGATAACCTATGGTACTTTAAAAAAAGCTAATAGTGCGATCCGCAAACGGAACATCGCAGGAAAACATTTATGCTTAAAGTTTGTATTTATTAAGGGATCTACTTAACACATAAACTACATACCTACATAACACATTCTATGTAGATAAAAATAATCTTATTTATTACATTATTTTAAATAAAGTAAAAATTGAATTGAATTAAATATTATTAGATATTATTGTTTTTATTCAAATTAAATTAACGTACTTTTTTTTATAGTAAAGATCGAACATTGTAAATAATAATATATTTCTATTAAACTTTTTTAAGGTATGAGTAAGGTACATCCCTAAAGACATACTTATCGATCTGTAGAAGTTACGTGAATATTGTTTCAATGTGAACGTTTGTGTCATGTATAGGTAGGTGAGCTTGAGAGGGAGTTTTCGTATCTGGAAGCTATTACCCGCGGAGGTCGGCGCCACCCTTCAGGATTCACGACGCGGAATAAAATAAGAACGAGAAATGATTTACCCTCCGATATCGTCGAAAGCGACAACCTTCTTTTGTCGGTTTCTCCTCTTTATTGACGGCATATCCTATATTTATTATTATATATTTATTACAATGGAAAAAATGATTCATCATGATAAATATAGTAATAGTTCTCTACGTCATATCTTGGCTATGGTGTGAAACTGTGGAACTTTTTCCCAGCCAGTATGTTGCCTTCTTGCTAAAACATGAAGTCGTTTAAACATAATCTACAACATTAGGCTGTTATGCCGGACCGGGTCGCGACCACCGTACATGTGGTGAAAAGTCCGTCATAATGTCTCGCTTTTAAATGAACGCAGACCGGTGTGGCAGCGGTGACGGTTGATGGATCACGATCTCCCGGTAGTTGCCGTTATGTTACCATTAAGAATAGTACTGTCAATTTGCTGTACTACTATATAAAAAAACCTTAAGATACATTTGAGCGTCTTGACAGGAACGACTGGAGAATGATTATAGATATCTCGGTGATCACTAAAGTTGTTGTATTGCACTGTGATTACTATCATGTAGGTACAGTACAGTCACTTAGTCGTGTTTACGATTTCAAAAATCGCGAAATTTTAAGTAGATTATATTTCCTGTTCTATTCCTTGTATAAATTACAAGATTACATTTTTTCATCAAATACAGTAAGCACTCCAAACTCTAAGTGATTTTAATGGCCAGCCAAACAGCCCCCAATTTGAAGAGTATTCACTCTTCACAAATCGCGCGGCAGAATCGTCGCAAATCAAACGGAGTGGCGTAGGCGGCCACTCTCAGGGGAGAACCCCTTTTGATCCCTAGCTGACCCGAAAATAAAAAAGGTTCGTAATAAAAAAAAGCCCGACACACGGAAGGTGGCGCCGCTTTTTTATTTAAATTAGAGTGTTTTATAGGGGGAGGACGATATTGCGTTTTGTCGGTGTCTCGAAAGCTGTTTGGTAACCTATATCTACGTATGTAGGTAAATCCTATAAGAGGGCGACGAACCTTCCGAATACTTTGGGTTCTTAAGGTATTTCCCTTTTATCCTCTGGGTGTTTTCCGATCGCAATCATCGAATAAAAACAGTTATTTTCTTGTCGAATAAAGTAATGATTTACATAACATGTGCTCTTTCTTATATGGTTGTGTGACGAAAAGTTATAAAACCTTCGTTTATGATTCATTTATATAAATATTTAATAGCTTGATATCGTAGGGAAATCTGTAAATTAAATACGTTTATTATCATGAAAATCGTTAATGATTTTCAAGATAGAGAGGCGTTTAATTAGAGGTAAAACTTACGACAGAGACGTTTAATCGTGATAATACTGTACACGCACGTTAACTGTTTGTTTCAACTGACATTTAACTTTCGGAATCGTGAGACGTTAATGTTGTATTATTACGACGAGAGCTTTGATCGAGTTGGCATCCCGCCAACGCGCTACGAGACTCTATCGGCTTCAGACGGATGAGCGACAACTGACTTCCACCGCTATATTTTCGACCTCATTATCTTATAAGTGATTTATTTTTGTACACCTATTCACGGATTCCAAATAGCAAACATTAACACACCTCGAGTATAGGTCACACCGGCGAGTTGGCACCGTACCGCGAATGAGCGCCTATTGAAACGGCAGATGACAATGAAGCACTCACGACAACTACTGGCTAAAAACAATAATTAGAGTATTGTGAAATTAGTTAGAGCGACAATTTAGAGGACAAGTACTAATTCACAGTACGAAAGGCGGTGCTAATATAATGTCAGCAAATTAAGGTAGGTGAATATATATGTGTAGCGGTAGCCGATTATTACGCTGACACGTCGAGATAGATGAGTTTACAAAAAAGCTATACAACGAAATACTAGACAAATGATCGTTTCCAATTATAAAAACATTTCAATTTGCGGTAAACGTGCCAACCCGGTGGAATAATAAAATTATTTTCTATAATGATTGTAGTTTGTAGCAGTTTTATCAATACCTCGGTGTTGGATCGCGGCCAAGTCGCCTTGCGCGCCTTAGATCGTTTAATTAACGACCGTCGAACTTTCGACCTGTTGAAAGCCGTGCTTTTAGAAAATCAACTTATTTTAAACGTAGACTAATAGCTTGTTTTGAACAAGAATATACGAGCTTCTGTGTTTAATATTTATAATGAATTCATTTAACGTTTTAAGTAACCATTTTAATGTAAGCGTTTCTAATGATCCTATATGAATAATTACGCGAAGGTAAAAAAGATGACGTGTTTGATAATTTCAATATCAAAAGCTAGACGATATAATAAAATGTTAAAGACAGGGCGTGGGTTACTGAACTCGTTCATAAAGTTAAATTATCGCACGATAAAAATATTTTGATTTTAAAATTGTTTATAGATGAATACAGCATTATTCGCGTTCTTAATATGTATTTATTATTCGTGCGCTAAGCAATGATATGCGTCAGGCAGAGTCGCGAAATGTTTGGACAGATGCCACGCCAGTTGCCACACACCGTCGTGTACCGTCGCTCGGCACTCGGTAGCATTGCTAAGCATTCCACGGCATATTTACAACCGATCCAATGCTGAACAAATAAGACACGTGTTGTCTAAATCGCTCGCCGTTGAAATATTATCTACGGGTTGGAGATATAAATCTTGATGCTGAGAATTTTGTACGAGTTCCGTTAATTCTGAGGAATTTAATGTTTACGCTTCAGATATTAGATCTAATTCGTAATTGTGAAATGAGTAGCGTGTTTTTGAATTACGTATATTTTATGAATTTAGATGAAAGAAAGTTTTTTATATGCCGAGTTAATTTATTTGTTTTATATTTATGTAAAACTAAATTCTTACCACGAATTCGTTTCCGTTGTCTTCGAAATGAAACGACTCGTGCGCCACCTATTGTAACTCAGAATTATTAGTTGCATTAACTCAGAAACCGTTACAAAGGCCCCGGCGCGGCGCATAGCAACGCAGCAAAAGTTCCATCTTTATCGGGTTGGTGGTATAGGAACGTATAGATAATAAATATCTGGTTTATGCGACAAACGAAAAAAACATTAATTTTTATAAATATAAGATTTACTTTTACAATAACTTTATGAACCTACCTAAAGTTTAATGATTTTAAGTAGGTAGGTAGGTACTATTCTAATGTTAGTGTATTCAATAAGTAACTAACAAATCGGTAATTTACTTTAGACAACTAGGTATTATCAATTGGTTAAATAATAATGTAGGTACCTATTAGGCCCTTACATTTATAAAATTGGCGTTTTGTTGAACTGGTCACTTTGATCTCAAATATCTGGCGTTGGGTTAGCAATTCCAAATTCAAATTTATTTCAAATTTAGGCTGGTGTAAGTACCTTATATGTGTTTTGAATTTAGTAATTCATTTGTTTTCGCAACATTTGATTTTTCTGTAACATCGTTCTTTTCATAAAATGGAAAATTTAAAATATCGTGTTATTTACGAATATGAGTTCTTCCGTACGTGGCATCAGCGCTGCAGAAACAGCTCGAAGGATTAATGATGTGTATGAGGAAGCTACTGTAAAAGAAAGCACGGTACATTTTTGATTTCAACGTTTTCGTTCTGGAAATTTTGACCCACGAAACAAACCCTGTGGACGGCCAGAGACCCTAGTTGATAATGAAGAATTAAAGGTGATCGTGGGAGTGGATCAATCGCAAACCACATCAGATTCAGCGGTAGGCTTCGGTGTGAGTGACAAAACAATTTTAATACACTAGAAACAAATTGGAAAAGTGAAAAAGCTCGAGAAATGGGTACCGTATGAATTGACTGAAGCACACCAACAAACACGCATTGAGTGCTGCGTTACATTACTCAACCGTCACAATAACGAGGACATTTTGAATCGTATTGTTACATAAGACGAAAAATGGATCCTTTACGAGAATCGAAAATGCTCATTACAGTGCGTGAACCCAGGAAAACCGGCTAAATCCTGTTCCAAGCGAAAGTTGACTCAGAAAAAGGTACTGGTGAGTGTTCATTGTACATTCAGTGTACATTGCTCCAACAGATTACCACTGTTTTCTGAATTTAGACAATTTCTTCCATGGGAAAAAAATTCAATTCCGATGAGGCTGTCCAAACCGCCTCCAAAGATTTTATTGAATCTCACTCCCACAATATTTTCAGCAATAGAATCAATGAACTACATATAAAATGGCAAAAGTGCCTATATATTAGATATTCGATTTATTTTTTTCATATAAAACTTTAATTTTATGTATAAGGAAAGGACCTAATATATTCTGGTTTGTTTAACAACTCTTAGGTTTTTAACGTATTAAGATTTACTACTTCACATAGGTATATATTTAAAGCAGGTTAATATAGAACTTTTATTTTCCTCATTATTTAGAGCTTAGTGGAATTACTATCAGTAAACCGACAAACATAACAAGTAACATTGCATTGAATTCATATTATATAATTATTCGAATAATTTATAATAGAGATTAAAATATCATACAAAAAAAGCGAAGGTATAGAAACAAAACTGATGTTTCAAGCTTTGAAAGCGCTTGAAAAAAATTAAGTTAAGGCTTATAGCATATAAAAAGTATTAGGTAAACGCGTTTAGTCCATTGTGTTTTTTTTGTAACTTAAATTAGTGAGAAACATTCCATTGTACGTACCATTTTTAAATTATACTTATTTAAGTATTTAATTAATGAGTGCTTGGTTGTACCTAAACTATAATTCACGTTTGAATTTAGTTGTAAAATAATTTAATTCAGAATAATTTCAAATTCGCATAAATATCTAGATTATCTACTTATAATATAGTATATATACACATACATATATAAATAAATAAAGCCCAATTTTTTTGGTTTGTTTGTTTGAACACGCCTATGTCTGGAACTTCCAGTTGGATTAGAAAACTTCTATTTGCATTGTATCTTAATATATTAAGTGTGCAATTCTTGTATATATATATATGTAATTGATGGTTTCTCGGAAACGGCTCCAACGATTTCGATGAATCTTTTTATTTAGTTAATGTTTTACATTCCAAGTAGGTATACCTAGATAGGTGTTTTTTTTTTGTAAGGCACCGAGCAACACTCGGTCGCCCAGATATTATTAGCTCATTAATTGAGGAAGTTTATACGCTTTAAAACATCATGCCTCGGCTCTAAGGAACAGAGCAGTAACTATGAACGTCAAGATATCTGGCAAGTTGTAGGTAATTACGTATGATAAGTTAAAAGAACAACAGGCTACACGGATAGACGTTGCTGGTGGCGCAGTGCACAAGCACAGGTAGGGCACAGGTGGTTTATAATTTTTATTTTTTTAACTATACTACTGACTCGAGGTTATTGTCTGAACTTCTGAAGAATGTATAGTTTGTATAAAAAAATAGGGGGATTTCACAATTCTAAGATTTAAGTACATCAAGGGTTATTTTATCTTTGCCCTTTAAAATTACCAGTTGAAATTATCGTATTGGTTGGTGAGGATAGTGAACAATAATAGATGATTATAGCTTACGAGTTACTATATCAGAATACAAATAGCTAACCAAACAAAGTGTAAACTAAATAAGCGAAGAATTTTCAAAAATCGCATATATATTTTCGCATTTTTACAACACGTATCAAAATGTATTGCAAGCTAAAATACTTACACCAATGATTGCATTAAGTTCAGTCATGGTGACCTGCTTCGCTCTATCGACAGCCGATGCCACTTGCTGTTGGTGTTCCTGTGACAGGAACGGTAATATTTGTGCTATTATCGCGTTCAGCCTTTTCGCTATCTCCGTCTATAAAACAAAAAGGTTTATTATAAACAAATAACAAAAATGATTAGTTTAACTAAATAACGTCAAATACTTAATAAATTACGGCTAAAGTTCAATGCGACGTAACATGTTAATATTATCACAACGATAACATTAATGTGACATAAATATTATGTCTAATTAAAATTGAACAATCAAAATATTTAAATAAAATAAACATTATTGAAATAGAGTCGTCCGTACAACATAGTTAAGTGACCGCTAACTGCGTTGAGCGCTGTTTAACCAGTTTCACAGAAATCACATAGGAAATGTTTCCACGCTCCGATTCAGATAAAATTCAATAATAAAATGTATAATTAGTTGATAAGCCGGTCGGAGAGCAACAAATAAAATTAACGCGATAAACAATAATGTATACGGTCGAATGGAATGATAAATTGATGGCGCGCTACCGACTACCGAGCCGTTCCGTTCGCATTTATTGGCTTTGTACGTATTTTCCATTTAAATGCACATTAATTTTATTCGCAGAGTTACAGTGAATCGACGGCGAATTAACATAATTCAGTGTATTATTATATTGGTTCACGTCAGTTGTTGTAAACATGAAATTGTTTTACTGTTTCATTTACCGAGCCAGCAAGGTTATAAAATATAATTAGTTAATATTTTTATTTTACCCATATATAATTTATCAACATATAAATTTATATTATATAAAGTAAAAACGATTATTTGAATAAATCATTAAAAAATTCAATAGTCGTAGGTAATAGTTGATCGTGGTGATAGTTCAGACTGAATATATTTTTGACAGTTATTAACGGTTTATGTGTACAAAAACCTTAATATATTTTGTAATAAGTATAATACAAATTATCTTTGAAAAACAAAAAGTGAAATAAATTAATAATTACATAGAGTTAATCCAAAATTGATTTTTCAATTGTCATACACATTCAATACGACTGGTAAATAAACTGCTAAATCAATATTACAACAAATAAACTTGTTTATAAATGTGTAATAATTACAGAGTGAATCAAACTGACCGACCGCGACGCTACTACTGTCGTCGTATCACAGTAGCGCGTACACAGTGCGGCAACGTGTCGCGCCGCCACTAATTAGACTTTCATTCCAGTCCACGTAATCGATGGTTCGCTACAAACCTTTCCCTCGTTTCGTTTATTTTATTTGCTTGATTTATTTATTTTTAACTTTTGCTTACATTAAAATAAATATTAATTTTTCAATAACGTGAGATAGACATTTTGTCAGACCATTAAGTACCTACCTTTACCTATAGATAAAAACCTTCAAACACAATAAACAAAAAAAGAACATTAACAGTAATGTACCTACTCGCAAATAATAACAAACGAAATCTTTGCTAGATTATAATAAAATCACACAATTTTTCTAAAGTATAAAAATATAAAATAATGATTAGGTATTCGTGTTCTACACAACAAAATATTGCTTGAAGATTGCATACAATACAACATATTGAAGCAACAGACAAGTACCTACCCACTTAATATTGACGAAGCTTTCTTATTATACATAAATAGAAGATCTTGTTGGATATTTAAGTTAAATATTTTATTACTATGTTGAACTGTGGAATATTCTAGTCAAGGTAAAATTACTTCATAAGTGCAAAAATAAAACGTGTGTGGTCGGGGACCACGTCAGGAAAGAAGTTGCTAAAAATTAAATATTATTAAAAAACAGTTAGTACAATTCGTAAACGCTTTGCAATGTTGCATGTTGCTGTGTGCAATGTTTTGCAATTTGGCGACCGTCTGAGGAAGGGTTCTACAACCGGCCGCGCACAATGCTCGTTTGCTCGAATCTCGATACTCTCAAACAAACGCCCACTCATATATAATAGAAAGAAACAGAGTGAGAGAGATAGAGAGAGAGAGTCGTATGGAGGGGGCATAATGCTTTTTCCTTACGTGACAACTTCTGTATGTCAACTCCTACCGCAAGCCGCCATGGAATTTAATTATAAAATATCCATATACCTACTCTTTAATTTAAGTGAATAACACCTTAAAAGAGAGAACAAAAGTTAGTTGAATTGGGAAATAGCAAACAAAACATAAACATATGGATGAATTTGTATTTTGCAAGCGTACACACGAGGTCGTGAAGCGAACAAACCGCGACGCGGATCCGCGCTACCGCGAAGCACCCGTATTACCGCAAATTACATTTTCATTCGGCGCCTCCCGCCCGCTCGTGGTTATTGTGAAAATTTACTACTAAATTGGGCTATATTGTCTCTAAATTTATATTCATCTATAACTAAAAGACGTTTTCTTATAAGACGTGTATTATCATTATGTGGTTAATTGATACCGTATTTATGATATGATTCAGTAATTATACGTAGAGATAATTGACAGTTGATTCTTAATGAGATTGGACATGAATTCGGAAATGACCGAAAAAATCCTAAAGAAAGCTGGATACTTATCTACACCTACGTATAAAATATTTAAATGATTTTTTAAAATATATATTTCCATTAATGTAAACATCTTTCATTATAAGACACGTACCTACCGTAAATACAGGTATATTTTTCAAATATAATCTCTATTTTTTTAAGAAGTAGGTATACCTACACGATGAAGGGGATAATGTGTTCATACATATTCTATTTAAAATGTTAATGTCTATGGAAGTATATTTTAATTTTGTATAATAATTCCAATGATATCAGACTCCCGCATACATTTATGTAATCTTTGCGATCTTTCGAATTCTATACGAACTTAAATTTCTTAGAACTTACTTTAACGTTTTTCTCAAGAGCACTGTTAAACATATACAAGCAAAGTTCGAATTATTCGTATCCTTTATCGTTCTTTGAAGCGTAAATTCAACGAAATGGTTTCCACCAGTAG
Organism: Saturnia japonica; assembly: GCA_033032175.1. NCBI lineage: Eukaryota > Metazoa > Arthropoda > Insecta > Lepidoptera > Saturniidae > Saturnia > Saturnia japonica. The sequence continues at coordinate 7,240,326 of CM065321.1, read as the reverse complement.
TGTCGAAATTTAATCAGAGAACGGTCCCATTGAGCACGAAATATCGACAAAGGGATTCAGATTAAAACAGTTTTTCTTATTGTCGTTGCGACTTGAACAATCCTCGTTCCATCTGCACCTCGTGTACGTCTATAGTAGTAGGTACGGAAAATAAAAAGCGGGCACACAAAAAGGCCGCAAAATACGTACTTTTGCGAGCTCTCCACAAAAGATATAGTACGGTTTGTCATTAAGGAGTTCATCCCCGCGCGAGAAATAAAAGAGGAACGTCGGGTTTTGGGGTGAGCTAAAGGCTGCGAGGGGGTGAGGTGGAGCCGCGGGGGAGTTCACTAATGGCTCCGACACTCATCCGCTAATGCCGCGGGTGACTCCTCTTTTTGCACGATTTTCACGTGGTTTAGTCGGTGGAGCTTTTAATCTGGGTCTATATCTTCCCAACCGTAACGTTCCATTTTACCTGTAACACTACCATGTAGAACTTCATAAATTAAATCATACTTTAATTTGCCTGCACGTCAAATATATTCGTATAGGTATATGTTCTTGTACATAACTAGGACTAGTTCGTTTGTTAGTGAAGGAAACACATATGCACAATACCTAAATCATGTGAATTCAAGTGCCATTGTCTTCGCTTTCAGTTGTTACCAAGTACTTATAAATAATACAGTACAGTAAATACATAAAAATATTCTGCGTGAAACTTTTACAAGCACATAAAGAGATCAAGAGAAACTTCTTTCAATTTAATAGTAAGTACACCGGTTATACTTATTGATAAAATAATGTAGTCCAAATACAACTTTATACATTAAACACTTTAATTTTGTAATTGTTATTAATATCTAACCGTAATAATAAAATTATTAAGATATAAATATCAGAATAATCAATAAAAATCGTTAAATCAACAAAACGCGCATGTCGCAGCACATGCTCATTGGTACGATCCTATACCAACCTCTCATTAAAGTACCTACCTATATCTTCATTCAATCAAGTATAAACCTCTAAAGTGTTTGTAAAAACATGGGTAGGTACTGGGATTTATTAAAATCATAAATATTTTATACAATTTGTCTATGAATGTCAACACACTACTACCGGTTCGAAAAACGGGGTGTTTCATCGAGATGAACAAATTACAGATCAATAAAATAGTTAATATTGTAGGTATTAAAATACTCAATAAAAAGGTTAATATTTAATACATCTAATAAACCTATAAAATATTGAATACAGCGTCCGCCCACAGTCCAGTCCCGATACGTAATAACTAATAACTGCTGCTTACCAGTGCTATTTATCTATGTTATTCCTCCATCAACATGTGATTCTATCAGTTGTAGAGATTTACAATAATATTATTTTACATCTTATAAATTTTTTAATTATTTTTACTAAAATTATGCCCCACAAAATACATTTACTGGGTAATATGAAGGATGTGGCGCAATGTACAACAGGATGTCTTTTAACACATTCTAATATTTATAATTTCGTTATACGTACATACTATACGTAGATAAGTAAAACATAAACCAAACTTCTAAACACACATTTATCAAACACATACTTGATGCGGAAATAAGAGTCCTACAATCAGCATGAAACAATTTATCTCAAAGATTTCACATTTACGATTTCGAGTGATAAATTACAAATGTAAGTGAACTGGAAGAGGCACGGAGAGTGTACGAGGATAATCGTTGTTCGTGTGGACTGTTCATGGGCTGCATAAGGCGGTGACCTAAATGCGGCCGCGTTCGTGGTCGTACACCGCAATTTATTGTCTCTCTCGTTGAATGCTCACGCTCGCGGTTGCGTACACGGTGAGGACGGGCGCGGGAGCGGAATGCATACTAACACAGAACTAATATAAAGTTGCTAACATTACTACAAGGCTGCGAAGGCGAAATTGAACAAAGACTACTAATAAACCTAATTAAGATGATATCTTCATCCAACTATACATATGCCCGTAAGTATATACAATTTGTGTACTATCCGGTATTTAACTATTTGTCTAGTTTGTTAGTTGCAAGTTTGCTGTGACCTCTCGCGGTCTCGGGCACTCCGCCCGATGAACTTTTACTGCTATTGTGTTCACAAGGCGAACTCCAACACCCGTCTCAGTACCGCTGCGGTTGCGAGATTCGTTAATAACTTCCTTCTCTTTTATGAATTATTTATGCATGCCACCGCATTCTTATCTCACCCTCGGCGTTCTCCCGAAGTTTCCACTTTATTAAACCGAACAGTCGACAATCGAAAAGTCTGTCTATTATACTGAAAGCGACGTCGCTCTTATGGCGCGACAATAAATAATTCCTCCAGCGAAATGGCAGCGGACTCGATAAATGGGCTATTATTGCAGCGGACAGAGGCCAACATTATCATCGATTCGTATTGCATTGGCGTGGTAATAATTGTTTAAACATAGCTCGCTGTGGAACATTAGTGACTGGCATATCGATAATGCAGAGTGCCGAGCTCTGTCGTCGGCTTTCTAATTGCCAACAAACGTGAATGTGGGCTGAGTTTTTTTTTACTATTTGTTAAACGACCCGAATGCAAAATAGGGCAGGGTTACGAGTAAAATATTTAAATACATACTCCAATTACGTAGGCCGTTAAGTGAAGCGGTGGCGAACGACAATATAATTGCCTTTACTTATAATAATTACCACTCGAACGCCGATACTTATAATAAACAGAATCGTTCGGGCGGAAAGGCGCGTCATTAATATTCATTATAAAACAAATGGATATAATTACTCGGTAAGAATAAGTTGATTCGAGAGTTGTGGAGTGGGTGTGCCCGGTGCCGTGTGTAGCTGTGTACACTGTATGTAATACGGACCTCGTGGCTATCTCTATATCGTTTCGAGCCAGTGTCGCCTCGTAATCAGATTGTAATTGCGTGTTCGATAACCGACCGCGTTTCAATAACCACCACCTGTCAATTTATACACTGTTGCTTCCAGAGAGATACATCGAATGTTTTTTAAATCAATATTTTAAATGAACAGATACAATGGCTATATGAATAATATTATGTCTATTTAAATAATTAAATAATACATTTATATCTACCTAATAGTAGATACGTATCATAGATAGGTATGCTATCACTGTATCAGTGTTTTTTTAAAATCCCAAACACGCTATTTTACAAAAGTTTTATATGATAATCAACTATTGAACTGAGTACATAAATATAAGCCAAAGAAAGCTATTTGCAAAAAATGCGCGTTGAACTTAATAATGTATAATGGTTCGAAATGGCAATTTTAGAACACGGTTAGTTTAGCCTTTGAGTACGTATATTTGGCAGTAAATGAGAATGTAGAAAGTACTCACACATAGATAAAATATATTAACAATTCAACTACACTTCTTGATGGCTGCGATATTTTCCACCTATTTGTCATATAATAATGAGAAAAATAAACCGGAACTATATGAATTTACATAACGAAAATCCGAATAAGATTAATATAAGGGATCATTTAATAAAACTTTGAGTTTAAATCTATAAACAGCATATGGTTAGTTATAGTTTGATTCAGGCCTTTATCCATTTATTGCAAACAAGTCATCAATTCGATTAGATGAAATCTCGTTTGATTTCGCCTGATTGACATATTAACGTCTGATACAAGAGGCTTCGACACGCGACCACACGACTCCTTAATAGGGAGAAGGGCGATGGGTACAACCCACAGGATTGAAGTGGGTACCGGGTAATGTTGACTTGAATGTTTTTCACCAAACAAAGAGCCAAGCTTCCTAGCTACCCCCTGTTTGTTTAGGTCCATACCAAACGTTTATTGCCCTTTGTGTATCTTACCTCTCTGTGAAGCGTGAAGCCTTTTTGACTCGGCACTTTTTACAAGAGTGCTTATAAGCGTGTTGATTGGATTTCGTCTAAAAATAACTTGATATTTGTATGTCTGTTGTTATTTTTACCGCATTTTCATCTTATGGATTCTTAATTAATTTTTGAAGTGAAAAATTCTTTATAAGCAATATTTGGTATCTAATTAGGGGAAAACCATGGGTTTGCGTCACCGATGACCTCGACATGTTCGTGACGTATTATATTCCTACTCGACTGTATCATATGCGTGTTTGGCTTTTTGGATGGGGGTAAATATAATCTTGTGATTTTGAGTCATCAATAATTCAGACTATAATTGATTTCAAAATTCAAAAAAGAACAAAATTATTCAATTGTCTTGAATTATTATTTTTGTCGGCAATCCTTATGACTGCCCCTGTTTTTTTAAGCCGTAGGTATTGTAAATACCAACTTAAACTTCAGCAGAAACTATGTTAATAATTTTTTATATTATTTGATCAAAGTTTTGAAGAGAGAGTGTGCTCCATGAAGACCTGATAAGGCTTTATTGAACTTCATTAATCTATACAATTAATAAAATTGAAGCTGTCTGTCTATTTGTTCCGGGTAATCTCAGAAACGGTTGGATCGATTTTGGCTGGACTTTCACTGGTAGATAGCTGATTTTATAGGTAGAACTTAGCTTACTTTTATTTTAGAACAAGAATTAGGGTTCTGCACATATAAAAAAAACTGGTCATGGTGAATCAAATCGGGCACTTAAATGGCTTACGCTGAGTAAACTATAAGAGATATACCTACCAAATTAATGTAGTACCTACATAACTGTAGACATTAAAAAGAAATTCAAAAAAGGAAGCGAGAGTATACTTTTATCTTCTAAGGAACACCCATAATGAGCATTTTTATCGTTAAAATAGTCGGGAGCGGGGGACCAAGGTTCGCGCGGGCATTCTGTAATCCACGTAAGCGAAGGTAATTCCCAGACATATTGATCCGATTCTAAGAATGTTTTAACTAATATAAAGCTAAATTATACCTAAATTCTATAAGCTATTTTAATTCTTATTAAGTTTTATATTGTAATTAGTACGAACGAAGTCGCAAGTGGTTACTAGTGTATTTATAAAGTATCAAACAACAACGCAACTAAAAGCTATAAACAAACAATCGAGCATGTGCTGATAGCTACATGCTAGAGCCGAAGAGAAACCGCATTGGCGAATACATGATAATAAGGAAAGACAAGTTCCACAACGCATGCATGAATTGAACAATTTGTAGACATGAGATAAATCCCACATGCCGTTTCTATTGAGGAATCAATCATCATTGTAAAGTATTAAGCATTATTAACGAACCTGTTGTGCTGATATATGACTGCATCTTGCTTGCGACTTGTGTGTAATATATTGAATGGTAATATCATCAATAGAAATATGTTTAACGAAGGTGTGGCTGTGCAGCGTAACAATTAGCATAGCTAATAAAAACTGCGCAACCAATACTACAAATAATTTTAATACTAAAGTGTAATATTACATGTTAATAACTAAATAGATAAAATGCTTTGTTCCGATTGACGTATTATCGCTCAGCCCAAACAACCAAGGATAGAAATGTGTTTGGGAATGATGTTGAATTTATATAAAGGTACCTACTTATAAGAAGGGTTTCTCAAAATTCAACTTCTAAGTGTATGAAAGTGGGGTACCAAAATATGTATGGAAAATAATATTTTTCGTTCGGAATTATTTGAAACTTGCTAGCAATATTTTTCGACGAAATTAATGAAATACATAATATCAGCGTTCGTCAAAATTCAAATCCTAAGGATGTGTGTGACATTTGGTGCCAAAGTTTGCATGGGAAATACTATTTATCGGATCAGATTTGTTCTGTGTGGCCTGTTCCAGAGTCAGTTCCAATGTATCTAGCAAATATTCCAAAGTACCATATAATTACTGTCGGCAGTTTTGTTCATATGAATTAGGTAGGTACACCGTTTGCACGTTTATTAATGTATAAACAATTAGACATAGCAACATAATATAAATTCCATTAAAATAAAATTTAAAAAAACCGGGCAAATGTCCGAGCCCGTCAAAATTGCGAGTGAAACCGTGGACGGAAAGGTTATAAATACTAATTATAAATAATGTGCAACAAATCCTTCTCATTTCGCACAAATGCAAGTTATTGTTCAAACAATATTACTTATTCATGATCATGACAAATTATTTTTGGTTCGACACGCATCGATTACGTTTTAGTTTCGCAACTACGATTACCGGCTTGCTATCGGGGATTATTACCGCGCCTCATATCACCTGCTTGTTCGGAATAACAACATTAATACCTCGATAACTTCATCCTAAAATTCGATTGTTATCACTATAAATAACCTTATCTACTCGGCATTATCTGGTATGATTTTTATATACAGCTGTCTTGCTTTTGTTCAGACATGATAGAGAGTTTATCACGGATTTTGTATTAAAATTGATTGGGCTGATTATGGCGAGTCCCCGATAAAATGTGTACCTATCCATTACCTATCTATATTATTTTTGTATGGTTAGTAAAGCTGGCAATGGGAGTACCTGATAAGGTCATGTTAAGTTACGATAAAAAAATTGATATGGAAAGAAATAACAGGCAGCGTCCGCCGCGCCGGTTAATCGGGTTCGACAGCAAAAAATGATTTATAAGTTTGTGTTGTCAGATAAGAAATACATCGTACATCAGTTTTAATGAAAAAAAAAAAAACAATTCCTGTGCAAAGATTAAAATCAATACAAAACTGTATAGGTACTCAAATAATATACTACTTACAGTTTGTATCAATAATACTAAAAATTTATAGACGTTGTGAGATAAAAGCTTGCTTATTTAACAAAGAACGTTTGTCATCGTTGTTTACCCACTCACTTGAAGTTGCTGATAGTACAGAGTGAATTGCATTTCATTTTACTTTACTATATTATATGCATATTCAAACACAGTTTATTTAATATTATAAGTTGGAAGACTTCAGACGAGTATCTATAACACTTTTATGATTTACGAAACTGTTCAAGCCCGATTCAGCTTTTAAAGCCATCTGAATCTGAAGCCTAGAGGTATTAGTATAATCAGTTCAAAAAAAAAAACAACTGCCGAAAGAAATATACCTATATTTATATAATGTATAGCAAAATCTGTCTATGTGTTCAATATTTAAATATGATACACAGAGTGCATTTACGTATATTGAAATATTTGAGTGTGGACTCAATAATGGACACAGCAGAGGGCTGGAGTTTGCGAGTTTACACAGCCTTTGTTTACACAGTCTGTTTACGAGCTCGATGCTTATTGTAAACGTCTGTCAAGCCGTCGCGTCGCGTCGAGCCCGTATCTTAGTGTATGAGTAGGTATTTTGAGTATTGTTTAATTTCTTAGATGCGCCGACTAGCGACTGAACGCTTACTTACGGAATCTTTAAAATACAATTTCACGCTTCTTGAATTTGACCATCGTTTATTGAATTTCAGCGCAAATGATCGCAACATGTAAGCGGTAGGAGGACTGATCGCTAATTTAACAAAGATTTTATAGAATGTGCCATGGATTTTTAAAATCTATTTGTACAGGTAGGTACCCTATAACATATATACGAGATATTATTCTAAGTATATATAGGTACACTTACACATATTCTACCTAATTATTTTTGTTGTAATATGTACGCAGCCCAGTAACTTTTGTGTGTTTGCTGTCTGGCAACACTATTGTCTATTTGTCATTTGCGTTGTCACTGTTATTTTTCATATTTCTTAGTACCTACTTGTCGTGTATTATAGATAGATGTCATTCAGTTCACGCGCTGCCTTTTCTTTCCGTACCTTAGCAAATCACATCGTTCTCATTAATCAATAGTTTGCTATAAATTTTGTAAAAAAAAAGTTGCATAATCGATTACCTGTCGATTGTTTCTTTGAGTGCAAATGACTATCAGTTAATTGATATATAATTGACGTTTAATGAACACTAATTCAGAAGTCAAATTTTTTTTTTTCAGAAATCGATTTAATAAATTGCCAAACTTGGTATATTTATAGGATGAGTTGCGAGTATTTTATGTAGGTACTCACTAAAATAAATTTGAGATAAACAGAGCAATATTTTATTAAAAGGAGTAAGCGTCAAGGGTTGCCGGGCGTACGTCGTGGCGGGAAAACCGCGCGACCGCAACACGGCGCGGCTCGGCTCGGCGCCGTGGTTAACCGCACCCGTTGGTGATACCTCCCACACTCCTCTCTCCGAGGGCGCCTACCATTATGTTAAACTGGACCTGTCCCTTCTCGTCATGTTTACGACTTTGTAAAGGGTTTAAGGCCTTAATTAAAAATATTTAGCGGGTTTATTGAGTTACGCTTAGTTGGATTTTGTTTTTAATATTATTTTCTCGTTAACATTGTTACCTATGACATCATAGGCGCACTGTGACTCATTTCTAGCAAATGATGATTAAGATTTAAAGATATTATTTATCATAGAGGTATAAGTACACAAAATATCTTTTAATAATCAGACTCACTAATGCTTATCTACCGATATAAAAAGCGTCAAAGAACTAAAACATTTTACTTATTTAAGTATATTCTTATTAAATACTTATATTGTACTTATTCAAAAATGAATAAACACTTTATAAAGACTATACAAATAAATGAAGCTCTGGTTTTTAATTTTTTAATTTTACGTCACTACAAACTTTAGGTATAGATATGGCGCACCGCTAAAATTATTCATAAATTGCCATAATTAATATAGGACAATGGGATCGAGTTATTCGAGTGTAGGTACTACAATGTTTACAACCCATTTGTTTAAATATGAACACGTGTGGTGCCATATAACTAAATAACTTGTTGTTCTTATAGTATGGTAGGGTTATCTGAAACCCAACACAAGGAAAATAAGGGGAAAAATAGGTACAAGAAATTTATCATTTTCATTACCATAAGCGTTTACATTTCATTAGTTTTACACAAAGGAGACAATGTTAGGAAATCAAAAGTTTATTATTTAAAACTAATTATAAGTAGGTACTTAGATTCAAAACTCTACTAAGAACTTTGAAAGATAATAAGGCTAAAAGTAGAAGTAATAAAAAAAAACGAAATTTTGATGAAGCAACTTTTATTCTTCATGGCCAATGAATAGTGTTAACAACAGTATAGTAGTCAATTTAGTAAGTTGCATCAATAACGCCTTGTATGCCAACAGGTTTAGACTGTTTAGAGTGTAGTGAAGACGGCTGAATTACGAAATATTAACAACCTTCTTTATATATCTAAATCTAAAGATTGTCAGAGTGCGACATACAGAGGATTACAAAATAGGTCTCGTCAATATATTCTTAGGAATAAACTGAGCTGTTTTAGAACAAAGGATTTTAAATCTGAGCGAATGAGAAGCGAATTAACTAGCAGAATCGAGCTTGTAGAGATCAGGATGAACGAAAACTGCTATTGCAAATATAAAAATTACTAAAAGAACAGATTGGTAAAGTTGCGTAAATAGTAAAAATATCTTATTCCAAGGCAATATTTTTAAAAGCCTTTCTATAAAAAGGTTGCTTTTTGTCTTGGAAACAAATCCGCTAGTTATAATAGCCCTAAGTCAAGTAAAGGTAAATAAACATAGACTTAATTTAGTCTTGTTTGATTACTAGCACATGCTTAAACTTATATATAACTGCTTAATTATTACCTATAATTACCTAATTAAACAGTCTACTTATAACAAAATTATAAAGAGTTTTTTTTATAAAATGTTCAACTGAGTGAAAAATGGATTTAATGGTTCGCGGGTCTTTATAAAATGGCTCTGTGGGTGTTATAACGGCACGCTCGAGTAACTTCTAGAATATTATTAATAATATGCACTGTATCTGGTAATTATTATCGTTAAAATAATATCCCGCTATATTCCTGGACTAAAGATGTCTCTTGTAAACAACCGTTAGGGAGTTCAATAATTGTTTTAATGAATTACAGAAAGAACTGTTACAAAAAATATTAGGCATTGTAATTACAGTTGTTAATATGCTATTATGATATTGAAATATATAAAAGAACAATAAAAATTTATGAATAATTATTAAAAATATTGAAATAATTTTATTATTGCCATTAAAACACTCGTTAATTACGTACAGACCTTGAATATTTAATAATAACTTTTTATCAAAAGTAAAAGTAATTATTAAATCAGCTGCAATAGTAATATTACATATATTTTTGTATCATAATTTATTCTAAATGTAGAAATACTTTATACTAATTTACAGTTGTACTACCTAGATATACATTTTTAACTAGTCATAATTATTATCCTTTAATTTTTGACCGAAGTATAACGTGCTAGTAAGAAGATTTTCAATAATATAATAAAAGCCGTTTTAAAGGTACTCGCAATAACAAAAATGCAATCTGGCTTTTGATAATCACATCCAAATTTTTTATTTCCCTTGGATTTTTCTTATCCCATCCAATCATAAGAAAATTGGATTAATCTAATCTGGGCAAAGAGCATTCTATCATTAACATTCTGTTATCAATTCCATCGGATAAGATAGAGATCGTAAATGAATGACGATCGTGTTTATATTCCGTGGCGTCAACTTCTAAACTATGGATTACCTAAATTACTTATGCTAAGTACGTAGTCGATAGACATATTTTATTCCGCAACGCAGCTAAGAGTACTAATCTACCAATAAGCAATAGGCTTATTTATAATTCAAACAGTCGACGACGCAATTATTGTATCGCTATATTCAACATTAAATATTCATTCAAAGATATAAATACCAGGTTAATGTAGAATGTGACTATAATGTGATATGATATAGTGTTTTTTTATGAAACTGGTTAAGTATGTATGAGGATATGGGCAATGGCAATTTCTAAAATGTTTATTTTATTCCTCACTTGGCAACTAATCCTCTTTACTGAAAACCATTACTGCCATTATTGAGCGTATAATTGTATCTAGTGTTCTGTGGTGATGTCAGTATTTTAACAAAATGATTGTTCTCTTTTTAGATAGAACCTACCATGGAGTTTTGTGACATATCAGAATTCATGGTCATTTCCATTCCACTTCACTTGTGCATAATGACCAAGATTTATTATTCAAATTATCACCTATATTTATTACACAATATAGGGTCAAACAATACAAATGTATGAATAAAAACAAAAACCACTATATGAAAGACTAAGATTCCGACAAAAACTTCTAAAACTAAGTTCAAAACAGTTCATGAAACAAATGTTATATGCAAAGAACTACTTCGATCGCTTGAGTCATTTAATTAAATATAATAATATTTGGATATTATTTTAAAAAGGTTTATAAAATTGGATATTGCTGAACGGATAGATTTTAATAACGTTCTAACTTTCAATCATCTACCCTTAAAATGTCTCATTCATTTAATAGCACGTCTAACCCCATTCTCCTCTAAAATGTAAAAACGGAATGTGCAGCTCGAATGCACGATAGACGGTTATAATATTTTAATAGGAGAATATTTGAAATTCTCCCTTTTGTATATTTTTTATGCTTTCACTTTTTTTTTATACCTACTATATTTTTTAATTTTTGACGTGACAACGTGTTATAATTCGATGGAGCCGGCTGCACGCACGAAAAAACATGACTCTGGCGGCGTTACCTTGCTCTGAGGCGTTCCATTTAAGGCTATCAAACAAATAAAATTAAAATTTTCTTTTGAAAAATGATACCATTCCATCAGTATTTTCTTATGACGTTGTCACGTTCAACTATCGTCAGTAAACCGACTTTACAGACAACCGATTTTTTTTATTATTTTATTCTGAGATGTATATTACAATTGCACACATAATAAATATAAAATGTATTTCTTCTAGCTATAATACAACGATTAATGTTTTATTGATCACTATCTATACAATTCTTTTTAGAATGCCTTTTAACCACAAATTCATTGCAATATAATGGCTACTTTTTATTCAAAATGTTAAAATATTGTGTTTATTTTAAGTTATATGACTAAATAAATTATAGTAGATACATATTTTATAGTTCGTTTTCCCTCCGTGTAGCAATAAAGTAATTGTTCCATTAATTTTCCGTCTAACACTCGGCAACACTGTCAAAGTGCACTTCATAGCAACCCCGCAAATGTAGTGACTGTCAGATTGCGAGGGATGCCGTCAATAGCTGCGGGGGTCGCCACCCTCTTGTTTGTAACCCCTTCGGCTTGTTTGCATTGTTTCACTATTTGAATAGACACGCGAGTCCCGCTGCCGTACAACTGTTACCGATTTCATGATAATGTAAGCGAGATTTAACGATCCTATCTATATGATTAAATATTTCGACGGTTTTTTAATGTTGTCATTCTAAGTGTTTGTTCAAATATTAAACGAAAAGCCAATAGGAAAGTAATCTACTTATCTCAAAACAAATTAAAATCTTACCTTGCTTGTCAATAATTTTAACCGTTTATAGGTAGATACCAATTTATTTTAACTACGAATAACAGTTGCATTAATAATTTGAACATAATCTTTTTTCAGAGTTGATACCTTATAGGTAATACATATATGGTACAATTTTTTCCTTATTATTTAAATTCTATTTTCAACTGAAAGTTATATAAGATAAAAAAAAACCAGTATTTTGCTCAACATTTAAATTTTACTACTAAATAAATGTTCAATGTTATTTAGTATGCCGAAGTAAAAACGGTCCTTCTTTAAATTCTTACATCGTCTACGCTGCAGTTTTACGGGTTATTACATTGAATGGGGAATGAGTGAGTCATAGGCGTGTAGTTTACGAGTCGAATAGAAATCGTCTGTTTTAAATGAAAAGTCAAGGAGTGAACAAGGCGTCCATTATTCATGAGGGTCGTTTCACGCCCGACCACCGACAAGCCTGGCTTGAGTACTAAGTGCGGAGTACACACTAATCTGAAGAATAAACACAAACTGTTTCGAAATCAATATCCGTGTCTCAATCAGTGCAATTACAGTGACCCGTCGAACGTGGGCCCGTGTATTCAATGTAATTAGTTTCTCGCCGCCACGACCGACCGAGGGGCGATAAATAAACGCTGAGAAATGATCTTAACTTGAAGTTACGTTCTTCGTGTCGGGAATGACTCGCCTGTCGTATACATCCTGATTCATAAATTATCAAACTCTCTTCTGTTTAACTTGTCATGATCGACTGTGTTGGCGACAGAACAGTGTTTTTTCGTGTCTTAGGTTAAGGTATTTTGTGTTATTATTATATTGATGTGTCATATATTATGTATTACAATAAAATAGATTAATATTAACAATATTATAGAAAAATGTAAGCGAATACGCTACATTACAAGTTGCATGTGGTATGTTAAGAGATATATAAACGATTATGTATTGTGTGTCACATATGTGAAAATATAGCTAATATAGAACAGATTAACATATAAAGTAAGCCAATAGGTTAAGTATGTCAAAAGTTATAGAGATTTTACGAGCAGAAAATAGTGATGTCGCCCGTAAATTACATTGTTTTTGGCTTATGTACGGAATGTATATGTAATGTATATTATAAGTGAATATGTAATGGATAGATAATTCAAAGAGGAACATTTTGATATATAACATGTGTACATAGGATGTATAATGAGAGAAATATAAAGAGTTTAACAGGGCAACCAAAGCGAAAAGTAAAGTTAAAACATGAAATAAACACGAAATAAAACGGGGCTCTCTTTACGGTCATTCCTCGAACCACTTAAGCTCGAAGAAGGGCCGTATTGGGCACGGTGCAATTCAACGAGTCTACTACGAGTAACTACAAGAAGAAAGCTTTGGTCGTCCTGCGAACAATCTACGGTCAAGATATCGAGTTTCATTGAAGACCCGGCACCTCAAGCGGTCGTGCATTATTGCACCCCCCGGACCCCCTCACCACCAACATCACGCCGCCCACTGGCATCCGTACGGTATCTACGAGACGGGCATCCGGCGCAACAAAACGCCCGTCCAAACCGGGGAAACGTCACACCCCCCCTCCCTCACGCAGAGGGGAAGTGACGCGTACCCAACAGACTGTTTAACAAATAAATAGGTATTAAACTATTTATATCTACTGATTATTAAGTATCACATCGTATTTACATATAAAAATACATATCTGATTATATAGTGTACTTAAATAGTAAAAATATGTAGTTAGAATTTGGATATAATAAATGTAATTATTTTCATTGGGTATTATAATTGTTAATATGTCTTTATTTATGTATGATATAGGTAGGTACTCTATATTATGTAGGTTTATGTGTTTGCTATGCCAGTTTCAAACATTGCATGAACTATTTACCTACATTAAACCAAGGTAAATAGAAATTACGGCCTCCAAATTCTAACAGATACCTACATAATCAGTGGCGTAATTTAGCTTGGGCGACACTAGGGGCAGCAAATTGCGCTTTTGGGGGCGACGGGAGCAGTTAAGGTAAAATATGTAGTTAGAATTTGGATATAATAAATGTAATTATTTTCATTGGGTATTATAATTGTTAATATGTCTTTATTTATGTATGATATAGGTAGGTACTCTATATTATGTAGGTTTATGTGTTTGCTATGCCAGTTTCAAACATTGCATGAACTATTTACCTACATTAAACCAAGGTAAATAGAAATTACGGCCTCCAAATTCTAACAGATACCTACATAATCAGTGGCGTAATTTAGCTTGGGCGACACTAGGGGCAGCAAATTGCGCTTTTGGGGGCGACGGGAGCAGTTAAGGTAAAATATGTAGAGGCCTCCATCTAGGATGTTTTGTGTTTTCTCGACCATTTAGTGATTTTCTTATGTGTATGTTCCATCAACAGTTGAGTGTCACCATCAAACGGGTGACATCAGGGGCAGGACGCTACTGTCCTCCCTCCTACGTCAATGTAAATAATGCTTGAAGTTCAAAGTCAAATACTTAATATGACATAGGTATTCTCTATTCGTGTAACAACACTCAAACATGGATAAAACCAACTCGTCATATTATAAAAATGTACTTAGTTTACTTTACAACGACAATGAGTTGTGACATCATTTACAATACCACTAATGACTCCACATACTGCGTAAGTAACAGTAATTATTATTTATTTACGTAACAATGAATATGGAGTATTTATGTTTTAAGTAGAGTGGCATAGACGTCGATTTAGTATAATATGCGTTATTAGACTTTTTTATCAAAGCATTGTCTCATTTAGTCCTAAAATAACGTTCATAGATCACGAACGTACAAGGACGCATTTCATTGTACCTGTCAACTAAAATACGCAGGAGAAATGATTTCAGTTAATTATATTCTTTATACTATAACATTCATAACGTACCTACGTAGGCACGGCACAGTGCACGGTTAGTAAAAGTAAATTTAATAAAGCAACGAGGGAGAATCCGCCCTATTTTTTCACACGGCATGGTATATTCCGTCCCTTGATATTATAGGGGCCGAATTTGAAAACACAATTAGACTTAATACATAGGTGATTGTTGGCGTGCGAGGGTCGCAGGCGAGGGGTTACGGCAAATCCTTTAATTTAGCTCCCCGATCAAATAATAAAGCGAACGGAGGGGCAGCAAGCGGCGATATCGCGTTTAGTGGTTTTATTGCAAGCGCCATCTGCCGCGCGACGCACCCTGTAGATGGAGAGATAATTTCGCTTTTAAAGCGAGGGGGCGACGCAGTGGAGCGTTCCTTCTGAGTTGTTACGTTCGTTTAGACAATTCACGGGTCTGTATCAGTTGATTTGTATGAGGTAGCGCATTGTGTGGGCTCTGGGCTCCCTCCGTGCCTTCATGTTTATGTGAACATTCAACACTTATAATTTGATAAGGCACGTTGCATGGCTCAATGCTCCCATACACTGACCCATTGTTATTTTTTTAATCAGTGTTATAAACTATAACCAGTTTTATATTTTTATTAAGCACTGATGTTCTTCTTTTTAATTTTTTATGTTAGTAAGTAGGTATATACATAGGTATATCTACCTATCTAAACAATGAAATCAGAACTAATATACGGTTTGGGTTAATTAAATCAAAGTAACATTAACCTTGGGCTTTACACGTACTGAATAAGAATATCACAATTTATTTGTAATTCTTTGGTCTCAGCTAGGAATAAATTGTATTTAAATGTTTGACTCCATCCGTAACTCCATTTTCTTTTTTCTCTTGGCTGAGTAGGTATTGCAGTTTAATTTATAACTTTACTTGTTCTTGTTTTGTATACTCTGTAATTGCACATAGTAAGGGTTCGATCACAAGTAATCACAATACCATCATCATACCATCACGCCTGTATTCCCCGAAGGGTTCGGCAGAGGTGTACTAATGTACACCCACGGTTCGCCGAGTATGTTTTTAGGTCCCATGTAATAAGTAAAATTAAAAAGCGAGCCTATTGCCATTAATCGGGTACGAAACCAAACTCCGAGCTGCTACTGAGAATTTCATAGGAAAAATCCAATAACACTTTGCTCGACCTGGGATTCGAACCCAAGACCTCGCTCATAGCAGCCGCGCTTACTACCACTAGGCTAACGAAGCAGTTATGAATTATGGATATACCTATAGGTATGTTCTGAGAAAGTTCATTAGATTACAGTTCTGTGATATTTAAAAGTACCTACTCATATAAAAATTTAGATATCATTTATTCAGTTCTTGATAATTATTATATCAAAGTAACTTGAACAATCAGAAACACATAAAAACTGTGTTGCTATCAAGATTTCGGTTCGAGCTTAGCATTTTATGATTAGGTAGGTAGGGTACATTAATTTCTGATTACAAAAATAGGAACGTTATCGTTTATCATGTTATTAAGTTGATTTAATATGTAAAACGATATAATAACGATAATCGAAACGTTAATTAAAGTAGTAGATGATCGAATACCCGAAAATGAATTAAGTACGTCATAATTAATGTTGTATTTGTGTTACAATAAAATCTAATCGAGCCCTGATTAATTCGGTCTGTTATTCGTAATCGCTTTACTGATAAAGAAATTACTGGAATGAACGGTACATATACATATAATTACGTATCAACGGATGCCGTAAAAGTCAAAAACAAAGTGTTATAAAAAAACAAGGCAGTAACCCCTTTGTTTTATCGTAAATAGCAGGTAAGCGGATTGGACACGTGCAACGTTTTTATCCTGAGAGTCAACGGGTGTGGTATGAACGCACCCTAATGCAAGGGCAAACAATTCACCACCCGGCGCATGAATAAGTTCACATAAATCTGTGACATAAAATGAACCGTATCACAGAATGTTAAGTCGCACATTGCGTGAACATACGAGATCTTCACATCAAATTAATCAGCGGAATATTGTTTCTCATAAGTGTGTCGAACCTTCTGTATTAAAGTTGGTATGTTAGTTTAAGGCAAGGGCGAGGGACGGAATCGCAATAATCCGTGGATTATTAAATTATACCTACGGACATGTTTTCACTGCAAATCGTTGAAATGGATTTTACCAATTCGATTAGGAATTTATTTGGTTTTGTAATTTATTATTTGTTTACGTTAGCTTTTGATTCTGTCTATTTATACTATTGCGACTGAAATTTGCAATTGCTCTGTAAAAGAAAACTAAAGAGATCATAATTACTTGATCGACCGGCGATATATTGCTAATCCCACGCTAGTCGGTGATGTTTCTGAGTTATAGATACATCAATGTAACTTTGCCGTACCTACCACTACTACCTATTAAAAAGGGGGGCGATCGGTGAAGCTGTAAAGCCGCAGCGGCTTCAGGGCCCCTAAGTCTAACAGTGTAGTCAGATCTAAAAAAAAAAAAAGATCGGGGGATTTTCGTCAGGAATGAATTTACTAAAAGTTATTTATTATTTAAAAATCAGTTAGTCAGTTCATAAAGAACACATCGATGTAACTTTATATTATATTATATACCTACCTACATATGTACAATAGAAAATAATGAATAAAACATTTAATTACAGAATGCGCGCCTATTACGGGAGATCACCCTGAAATACCCCGCTTGAAGTGCATTGTTTTGCAATTTGGCGGCCGCCTGAGGAAGGTTTATGCAACCAGCCGCGCACGATGCTCGTCTTTTTGATACTCATAAGCACACAGATAGAGAGAGAGAGAGAGAGAGAGAGAAAGTCCTATAGAGGTGGTACAAAGCTTTTTTACTTTTTTTACCTACGTCACTGTTTCTACTAGCCAACTCCTTTTGAAGCACAGTAATTTTAAAAGAAGATATTTACTCTGTAAAGCAACTGCCGGAACATACCACTAAGTGATGGAATATTCTTTCTTTTACTTGAGTATGGTAGCTACGAGACGGTAAGCTAAAAAATTCTAAGCTAAGACATAGGTACATCTTGTGATTTCATTACGTTTTTTCCGTCACTTCAAAACTTCCCCACTTCAAAACCTGTTATATAATTTTTTTTAATTGTCTAGCTGTAAATTATAGACCATAAATTATTGAGTAGCTTCTGATAAGCTTGATTTCGTACCCTCGAGGAATATAAGGCACAATAGGTAGATACCTAATCTAATTTTAAACTATATAGCATTTATTTAGTTCTTCATTGTAAGTACATAGTATACATAAAATATGATATGAATTTGATTCATGCAAAATCGATAGATATACATAGTAATGTAAACATTGAAATAGGTATTTATATTTACAGAGTCACTTACGAGTTCGTGCTATTGAAATTTAATTTTAGAACTAGCTAACATCGCCGTAGGGCGGCGAATGTGTGCAGCAGACTTATCTCCACAGGGGCGTCAACGCTCGTAAACTTCGACAAAGTATTTTATCGATATCCCACTGAGCAAGCTGACGATACGCACGACCCTATTGTCTATAGAGGTCCGTGAGATTTTATGAAATCATTACACCGTTATTGATTCGCTACCACTCTTCCGATATTGGCGTGTAAAATTTGCTCATTGTTGTAACACTAAAACTTGCTTCTAATCTCCAAGCAAGGAAACCGTTGCGATAATCGACAGCGTAAAAGTTAGTTCAGGCGTGAATAATAGGCCGAAGTACAGAACAATCGAGTCTTCGTGTCGATACAGTCACACAAAGACGAAACAATCAATTCAAAGCGTAAGTAGGTGTGATTCGACACGGTCTCTCTACGGTCTGGCCCCGCGACTAACAAAAGAAAATCTAAGCAATTAGTCGCCGTCAGAAAGAGCGGAAAACGCGCGTTAGACGTGGTCACGGCTTCGTATGCTATGCGGTCACGGCGCGGCGGGCGACTGGACCCGGTCTATTAGTTCACAGGACAAAATAGACTTTATGATCACTGTAACATGGATTCGTTAACCGCCGAACATTTCTTAAATCAGATCCGAGATCAAGCCGCGATTACCCCACGAAGAGCGCAGCGGTGCTCTTCGACAAAACCGCCACACAGATACCGCAAAAACTCAAGGACAATCCCCTTGAACTCTTCGGTAATCCGATCCCCTGGGAAAAGGCGACCAAATATCTAGGTGTAACCCTAGACAGTAGACTCTCCTTTATACGCCACATCAATCTGGTTAGGAAAAGGGCCTCCTGGACCCTCGCCCGACTGCATCCTCTGTTATGTGCTGCAAGCAAAATGTCCACGAGACACAAGCTTACGCTCTACAAGATGTGTATCCGTCCGATCATGACATATAGCTGCGTTGCGTTCGCACATATGCCAAGTTATAACTGGGAACGCTTACAAGCTATCCAGAACAAATTTCTTCACCGCCTTACCGGTGCCCCCTGGTTTGTTCGTATGGAGGATCTCCATAGAGATATGGACCTTCCCTCGATACATGCATATGCCAAACACCTTTCTCGCTCGTATTTCGACACCGCGTCGAACCACGCGAACCCCTTAATAAAAGCGGCAGCTTCTTATGTTCCGACCCCAACGCCTGCCGGAGAAAACGCCGGCCGCGTAATATATTCACTGACCCGCCCGACCAAACCGAAAAAGCTAACGCGTTCTACGCCGACACCGTCTCTCCAAACAGAGCGTGCCACCGCCCACGCCCGCGTAACCACCGTTCTCTCCGCAGAGGACGGGCGGTCAACTTCGCTCCCGCACACCCGTCACGTCCACCCTCTCTAGCGGCAACCCAAGCCTAGGTCCGTTCCTCGGTGTGAAGCCCTTGGGTCAGGCAGCCGCCCGCGCGATACAAAGTGACACTATACGTGCAACACTTAGTTACCCACACACAACATTACACACGTATGAACACACACACGTGCACACCACACAGGTACATAGGTTCTGTAAGGGACCTTTTTTTTTCTTTTTTTGCGCTAGTTAGACTATTGCGCTAGTTAGTGTAGAAAAACCATTCCGATTATTAAATACACATACGCATGGTCCACTCCTTCCTCCCAGGAGGAGGGGAACGTGCATATGAGTATATATTAGTTAGCTCGAATTCTCCTAAGATTAGGGAATTAGTTAGATCGCGACTTTTCGCATTCGCGACGACCGCCCGAGCCGAGGTTCGGCCACTCTGGCACCCTCGTGCGGGTCGTCACAAACTTTCGCGGCTGAGTGCCCTAAGCGCTCGCCCCCAAGTCCGGTGAAGCTGTAAAAGCCGCAGCGGCTCTGTTTGACGATAGGGCCCCTAAGGCTAACAGTGTAGTCAGTTCTAAAAAAAAAAAAAAAAAAAAAAAAAAAAAAGCCGCGATTCGTATCGACCTTGACGCGTCACAAGTTCATTGTAACGGAACAAAAAAAAATAGTATCCAGAAGTTTGGTTACAGTTTACATTTATTGAGTGTTTAACCCGAATGACCGTCATGCAACGTCGAGAAAACAAACAGAAATAATGTACAAAAAAAAGTGAAAACATTCGTTATTATTCTATTACACTTGGCAGCACCGTAAAGTTTAACAAAGTCCGATGGGTACGGTACTGGATCTCGCTCGACTGAGCGTGTTAAGTGCTAATGTAATAATCCATTACAATGAAGCGCGCCAGTGTACGCTAAATAGCGCATTCAAGCATTGAGCTAGCGGCGGAGCCAGCCGCGCCATCTGTCCGCCACAGTGGCAAACAATACGACCCTTCCGTAATCACCCTCGTCGCTAGTTTGCCAGACCCTAAACAAATATTGCTTACTGTCGTCGCTTTTAACATATTCTCCGGTCTCTAGACTTAAACTGTTATCAATAAATGTATCTTATATTTTATATAAATCGTTCATCTTTGGTAACATTTTATAGAAACTGATGTAGGTGTACCTTTTTCATGTTTTAGTAAATATAACAAATCTGAGATTTCGATAACAATAAGGGATAAAGAAATTTTTTTGATATAAATTTGATAACGTTAATAAAGAAGAAGATAATAAAAATTGATTTTCACTCCACGCCGCGCCCGCGCCGCGCCGAAATCATGCTTCATACTATTATTAAAATTTGGGGTTCGTTGTAGAAAGGCCAGCCAGCGTAAAATCAACAGATTACCATGAAACCCCCCGTGGATTGCCCCTCGGCGTATAAAACCCTTGGTGCATAATGTATACCTACCTATTTGTTAGGATAGCTATTGTTGTCCGAATGCTAGGGTTGTTGGCTACAAACCAGCACAATTATAATAAAAACTTTTATTGAGGTTCAGTTGGGTTAATTTGAACAATATTTTAATCTTCTATTTTTTTGTAATTATGTACCCACTTGTAATCGATATAAATTAAATTTTTCATAAGGTATTAAATAATTTTAATCATAATATTGGAAGTTATTTTATGAAAGACAATATTCTTGATTATAGGTATGCTCACTGGAGTCGATTGTAAAAATCAATAACATATATATTTAATCGTCACACATAAAATTCCAATTAATAATATACTTCTTATAAATCGCAACCACGTAACGGATTTATTTTGAATCTAATTCGTAGGTATTTATAGAAAAATCCATATTGATCAGACACTTTGTCGTAGACGATATTATTTCTTTTTTATTTTCTTCAACTTTGACAGTACTCAGTAATAATCTATTGAAATGAAACACTCATCAGAAACCTTGATTCTCTCCGTACCGAAATTTTGTGATATTATTTTATTAATTTGCTTTTTAAAAATGTGAAAACGGTCAGTGTGTTTTTTCCTAAGCAAAAAGCAATTAGCTTCGGAAAGTTTGTGAAAATTAAAAACAGAAATGTCAACAAAGTGGTTTAATTGAGGCGCGCCCGCTGCCCTGGTCGACCGCGCCCCCTCCCCTCGGCTCTGCGACCAGAGCGCCGGAGCCGCTGTCAAACAACGTTTAACCAACAAACAGGCACAAAACAATAACACATTTTTTTTACTTTTAAAACAATTCCCCGTACACCAATTCCGCCTCAGTTATAGTATTATAGGCATTTTCCCTCTCCACGTGGTATAACAGTAGGTACACATGTTTAATTGTTGGAACGTGGAAACATTGCATTCCTCTAACTGGCAGTTTAATTATGAAATATTAATGAAATTATTTTGCTAGATAATTATATAATCTAATAGATATGTAATTAATCATAAATACTAAGAAACCGACATCCAGATGAAAACTTATCATGTCGATCTAAGTCAGAAAGTAAATTTAATGTTGTCGATAAAATAGATACTTATTTTAAATTTCATTTTAATATAAATATTTGTTGAAAATCATTACGTCATAAAATTTCATTCTGGTTGTTAGTTTTCTTAGACATACAATGTATGGAAGGTACGTACCTGTTTGTGCATTTCCACATTGAGACCATATGACATTTCATAATACTGAAACATAAACAAAATGGTTTAGTAAAGTCTCATTAAATTAAACATACGTAAATGTAACTCTACGTATGTGTGACACGGAAAACATTTGGCGCGCATATTAGTTGTCTCAAATTATAGACGTCGGGTGACTAAACATCCGCACCGCATTTTGGACACCGGCCAGAAGTGTTTCCGACACGGGAAAAAATCTCGCGAAAATCTCCTCTCGAGCGTATTAAAATAAATTGCGAGCGATTTGGCAACACTTAATCGTGATTCATGTCTGAATGGAGCGAACATGCGGGGCTCGAGGCATGCCAAAATATTCGAGCCTCTAAAATATGTTTGTTGGTGTGCGTGACGCTAATATGTTTACACTCGGATGTTCAGATCTTTTGTTGATATGAGTGATGGTATTGTACATAGAACGCTGATCTGAAATTTCCATTAAAATAATAGTATCTAGGTAGGTGTATCTGTAGCCGATTTTTCATTTTGACCGGTTGTATGGATAACCGGTGAAATATCTCAGGTTCTGTTCAGGCCGTTTTTGTAGGTAGGTATAAGTAGTTGTTGATTTCAATATTAATATTCCTTATATTTCTTATTTATTTCTATAAAAATATTAAAAATAAAATCACCTAAGTTATGAAAACAAGTAGCTTTAAACAACGTTTATTACCGATTATCAATTCAATCAGTTATTAAAATAACTATTTTACAATGTCAATTAACAATCATCAAAAATAAAAAAACATCCTTAAGTGAAAGTCTCAAACAAAAAAATATTAGACGCGGCGCGGCGCGGCGTCCAACAAACGAAATACATAATAAGTATATTTATTGATTTCACACGCCAACAAACGTTTCAAATGATTAGCTGTAATTATCTTAATTTGATCAACGCTGAATTAGTTAGATATTATTTCATATAATACATTTCTATCCGTTAATGTTTAAATATGATATACAGTTATAATATTATCTTACCATAACGTAATGCCTTTGTATTTCAATTTTTTCACTAGCCAGCTTTTCACATTCTAATTTTAAACTGGAACAACAGAGAACAGTTATTTAGCATTAATTGACTTTATATTTGTTTTTGTAAATATAGTTAGGTACTCTTAGTAGTTTATGCATCTATTGAACATCAAATACCACGACGTAAAGAGTCTTCTGTCTTCTATGAAAGAGTTTATTTGCTTCACATAAATTAATAGCTTACTTTTTTTGTTAAGAGACCAAAGTTCCGACCCTTAATTAAACCGACCCAAGCATAAGACCAAGTATAAATTTGGGTCTAACGGGGATCGCATCGGATAATTTCAGTCACAACCAGCGGTTAAGAATTTAATAGGTATTAATATTTGAACAGATATTATCTAATTAATTAGAGAAGGGGTGCTCAAAATAGAACGTCGGCGATTTATCACAAAATATTATAGTATCGACTGCCAACCTGCAAAAGCATTTGTAAACACTAATGAGATTTGGAATCAGATGCCATAGTTTTGAGATGTTTAATGGAAATTGTCTATATTAATACCTTATTTTTGGATATGTAACTTGAATATAGTTAGCCGCCGGAAAACCTTTAGGGTACCTAAGTATTTTATACTTTTCTGAAATTCTAGCGATCGACTTAAAAAGCTCTCCCGACCGACAGGCAGATCGCAATCGACTGCTATAAAATATGGTCACCTCAGAATTAAATTCATAATTTATTTATAGTATAAGTATTATTGAGTTCAATTCGGAGTAAATGGAATGTACATACATAGTTATATGAACGTTCAAAGAAGCACTTGTCATAATGTCGAGATAAGGTGTTTATAACAAACGACTTGTTTTACATCGGTTATCGATGTGTACCGGGTCACAGACGTAATGTTTATGTTTTTATCGTCGCATAAACCATTCAGTTCAATTTCAATTCTAGATTATTGCCTGCTTTTACCTACACACATAACGATCACATTGAAAACGAAATTGCCGCCGATAAGGAATCATGATGGCATAATTTTACAATATCTAGGCAATAAACTTCAAACGAGTTATTTTCCTGATGAAAGGATATCTCTACCATAAGATTATTATTAAAATTTATATTTTAAAGAAATAAATGAATTAACAATATGATTATTTGCGGAATAGTTTGAAGTGATCATTATTTTCAATCTTTACCTATCGATCGTTTGCCCATCTCGTTCTTCGTTATTTATGTTAAGTCTTATCGGACAATCCTCCAGAGATTTAAACTCGATCAAGCTTAAGGGTATTCGTTACGATTGCCTGAACGCAGGCTCAATTTCAGACCAGTCTACTCTATTAGTTATATTGGGTACTACGAAACACAATTACCACGAACGGACACTTCAAATTTATTTATAGCATTTGTAGTAGTAAACCTAAATATTTGTCGCTGGTTTAAACTTCTTCGTTTTTTTAGATCTGACTACACTGTTAGCCTTAGGGGCCCTGAAGCCGCTGCCGGCTTTTACAGCTTCACTTGGACCTTCTTCGTTCTTTTCGCAGTGTTTATAAGGTTGATTCCATTGTAACTGTCATTTTTTATGTCCCATAGTAGGTATTTGAATCCGTACCTACCGCATCATGTCTTTTTCTGAAATTTGCCTTTAAATTGGTTTTGCCTTTTGCATTTTTTATCGCAGTGAAGAGTTTAAAAATGTTTACAATTCATAAATAATTTTTTTTTTTAATCTGAAAAATATATAAAATTGATTTTATCCTATCTACCTACTGTGGCATGAAACATTTGAAATTGTATTCTCATTATCGATATTTTATAGTTGTAGCAAAATGCTTTTTTGCACCTTCATTTTTACTATAAAATATAATGAAAATATGCATGGAGAAACGAAAAAAGATTGCTTACAGAATTAAAAAAAATGTTAGTCAAAAATATAACAGTTATAACAGAATCACCCATGGTAGGTAACCTCACTCTTTGTCACACTTGACATTGGCGAAATTGCCTGCCTATGTAAATCCAAAAAAACGTATATTTAGTTTTTGGTAAGTTAGTTTGTAACACTTTTTATCCTCGTTTCGGTTTCTGAGGAAGCATAGGTAGGTGGTACCTTCAGTGTAATGGTTAACAAACTGTATTGGTTTCTATAGGTAATCAGTATTATCACATATCCACAGCTGTGTTTGGTGAATTGTGAAACTAGTAGAATGTTGATCCAATGTAGTCTGTTTCGAGCCTGATGTTATCATTGTAAAACGATAGGCTTCTTCACTTTTTATAACCACCACTACGTCGTATACATACTGGCTACGACAAAAGCATTGGCTTTCTTTGGGAATGAAGCTGGAATAATTATTTTTGAGTCTATTTATCATGATAAGTGGTAGGTAGGTACAGTAAATGTCTAAATTTGTGTTTACGTTTATTGTACATAGATAGCTTTATCTGCCAATTACTATTAAATTTATTAGGGTCAACCTATACAAAGTCAGATAAAACAAGCTTCTTTATGTAGAATGTCTGTACAATTAGGTACACGATGATGAAGCGACTATACCTAATATTAATGATAATCACTAATCGTAACACTAACTAACTAACGTAACTAACACGTGATTATATACCAGGGTTTTATTACTCCATGAAATCCTTATTAGTATTATATATGTATATACTATTATATCTACTTATGGCATTTTTTTCTTTAACAGTTCGGTCTATGTAACTCAGTCGCAATATCTCATGTAACGTAAATAGCCTAAATTAAATACATTATTATGCGAAGTACTTACCTACGGGATAAAAAAAATAAAAAATGTATTTTTATGGTGACAATATAACGAGAATTATTCAAGAAAAAGGAACTATTTGGTAATAGATTGGTTTTGTTTGTACCAAAAGTAACCACATAATCAAGCCCTTAAGGGGGATTTTAAATGTTCACATTTAAAAATAAATAAGGCTGCCTGAATCGTATACTAGATAAGATAACAATGAAGGAAGATCCCAAAAAGAACCGGTAAAAAGATCCTATTTTCACAAAGGGACAGGTAGGGGATGATTCGTCTGATAGTCGATGACAGTGCCAAGCCGGGATTATCCTATTTTCGAGGTATTTTCCATGTAAATACTAGTGAGTTATTGGCCGTGTATTTTTTGTGTTCCTTTTTCGTAGTGATTGTATATTTCCTACAGAGAGACATACATTTTTCGAAAACATAAAACATACAAATGAACGTAAAATGTAAAATTACTTTCAATTTGAAAACTAATAAGCAAATAGCCTAAGGCTGTCTGCTTTTAGAAATTCAACATAGGTACTTAAAACAAGTTTTTATCAAGAGACAAAATGTGGGTAAAACATGACTCATTTCCAAATCAGACTAAATAGGAACCTACCTACTCCCAAAGCGTAAATATAAAATATGGAACTCCAAAAATATTATCCCCTGTGTCAATATTATGATGAAGTTAGCCATAAATTAATAATATAAATTCATTTTTCAACACACTTGCTCATAAAGTGGCTCTAATATCACCGCAATTAGGCACATAATGACACCTGTAATCAAACTGTGACTTTTTCATTCCTATTATTCACAAGTGAGTTAAAGAGTTTTTTTTTTAATTTTATTGGTCGAGTTGCTTTGTTCTTAAAAAAGTTTCGATACAAAAAAGATAATGATCAATAGAACAAATAAATTAATGTACCTATTGCTTGCTCATTTCATACAACTTCGTATTTAAATAGATAATTTCAACTTGTACGTGTTTAATAAATAAAACTTTCACTCAAATATAACTTTTGTTTTCTCTGTAATAAAGAAAACTTTAAATTCCCCATTTTATACGTGGCTAAAACGCTATCTGCGGAAAGCCAAAAAAAAGAAACCTCATTCCTTTAGTCTATGGCCGATCGCCATTGTTAGATGCGCGCGCAAACTGATTAATTTTTCCCGCCATAGCGAAAAAAAATTCACAACTCGTTGTCACTGTTGAAATTTTAGTTATTTAATAATTAAAATGTCTACAAGTACTAGTTATGAAGAAAATGATTTATGTTGTACACCGCCCGATATAAGATGTGAAGCATTTAACGTTATGCAAAGTTTACTACCTGAAAACTCCAAGGAAAAATGATTTTTTATTATTATTTTCTTCACAAGTGTGTTGAAAAACGTCGTATGATACACGTGTGTATTGATGATTACCGTCCTCGGCTCTCTTAAGACCCTCACCTAACGGCTCGGGTCTCAATGGCGCCTCAGCGGTAATCACCAGCATTACACACTTGTACCATAATGTACTATTACTGACACTTATTATTTATATTATGTGAAAATAATTTAAAGTTGTAAAACATTATTTTCATTGATTTTAATTACACTATTATTTATCATTGATAGCTAATTTCATTATATCGCACTTCCGTCACAAACTTCGCGCGACCAGCTCTCAATTTTACCCCTTTACTAAACGCGTCAAAAGAAGTAGGCAAGGTAAAACTACAAACAGCCTTATTTTTCTTTGTTCGCAAGTATCTCAGAAAGAGGGTCTGAAACGAATAACTAATGTTAGAAAGAAAAAAAGCATGCATTACATATTTTTTATTAGGTTAATTGTTAATATAATATTATAAATGTGTTTTCGTACATCAGAGTGGCTGGCGTGTTGTCGACTTTTATCGTGGGAGGTGACAAATTATTAAACACGTAAATTAACACGTTCACCTCAAACCAAACGACTCGTTGAAAATTGATAAATATAAAATCATTTTATTAATATTTTCGACGACAGCGATATGTGGAATGGTGGTTTTTAATAGCGTCATATCATTAACTAATGCAACTGACTTTTGTATACCTACTGATACTTTTTAAATTTTGTTTATTCAAATTTTAGGTGTATACAGTACATTTTGCAGTGCGAGGATATATTAGAAGTCGATTTTCAATCCGTTACCTTAGGAAAGAAATCAATAAGTTGCTAAGTAAATGTTAACACTAAATTCTTGGGGGTTTCTTGAAAAAAAAACCAACTAAGGAAAACTGGATCAAACTAAGTTGGCTAGTTTTTTCTAGCCTAAATCTAGGCCTAAATAAACGAACAAATTTGTTCTTTCTGCTGTAGCTATATTTGTTTTACAGTATAGATGTTGTAGTTAGGTAGGTAGGTGCAACCACAATACTCACTTGTGATATTGAGCTTGTAAAAAATTGAATTCTTCCTTAATACGATCACAGGATTCACCCACTGTGAATTTGATGGGTTGACCAGGCTGCGGTGGGCCCTGAAAGATAAAAAAATACATTAATAAAGTATACCTACTGATAGATTTAAGAATTCTCAACTTTACTGTACATTAACTTTTACTTTCAAAATTAGATTAGATACTTATTGCCATAAAATTGCCACTTAATTACAAAAAATATAGTGAAGTAACACCCTGTATTGTTATTCCTGTGTGTGTTTGTGTATTTTAGTGAATATTACTATTGTTACAACCGCAGTATTTATCAAACAAGTAATAAACTATTCTAGGAACCGAAATAAAATCTTTAAGGCTTAGCTTACTACGAATCGTTTAGAAACATTTACCTACACACGCAACTGTTGTAACATTAAATGTACCTATACATATATACAACTCATCAATCTAAGTCTCGGAACAAAAACATTCCTATCACGAAACAAGAATTACACGCATCCCAAATTACCATAATACAAATTATCCTTTAATGACTATAATTCGGTGAGTCTCGATTAATAAAAAAAAAACACTAGCGTCGACCGCTCGCCTCTTAACACAAAAATAAAGTAACGTGAACACGCGAGCACGTAATAATAAAAAAAAACTTCATAATAAGAAGCACGAAAATAAAAATAAAGCGAGGGACACAACAACACACGGTCGCCGGGAGGCCGACGAACGACAAAAAATAAATAACTGCCGCGCCGCGCCGCTTGGAGCCGGGCGCGAGCAACAAACGGACTTTAAAAATAATAAAAGGAGCGTAAATAAAATCGTAAAAGGAACTGGTGCGACGTGTAGACGTTGTAAATGGAGCTGCGGACAATCGAGCCCCGGAAAAATGTGGCCGGGAATTTAGTGAATGTAACCACCATGGAGATAGCCTTGCGGTCGCGAGCGTCAGCGCCGCGCCGCCGCCCCGCCACCGCCGACCGCGCGCTGTTGTGATGCTGTAATGGGCGATCGTACTTAATAACGTAATAGATACTGTGCTGCGGGTGGATAGACCGCAGGTTCATTTTTAAGATGTCAATCAATAATGGTATTTTGATACCTGTGTATCTGCAAGTAGTTATGTTACTAAGCCATTGGAGGTCGAAATACACGCTATGTGATAACTAGACCGTGGTATAGCGATTCTAGTTACTTTTATTAAATAGATATAATTTACGATTGACCTTAAGTATCGCATGATAAAAGTAATTATAAATTTGAAAAAGTAAAGTAATGTTTTTATGTGTATTTAAGCCTAAAATATTTACCTAATGATTTCCGAATTAAAATAATATATCGACGATGGAAAGGCTAATTGACTAACTTGCATTCGACAATCTATGAACGTTAGTCAATTAGCATTTCCATGGTCCAAATGTATAACTTGAATATCTTACAAATTTATCAAGCATTAAAACGAACACGGATAAGCAATACTTCGAAATGCGTTAAAAGATTGACTTAAGCAATCAATTGCAATCAACTCATATCGTTGAATTGATTGATAAAAATAAAATAAAATAGTTATAAACTTATACAACATGTATCCTCATCATCTAAGAACAAAACGATGCAGACGGTATAATACATAAGAAAGCGCGCCCGCACGCGGCGAGTAATGCAATACCGTGGTTCATAACAAATTGAGAGGAAAGTTCTTAAGTTTTTTTAAGATACCTAACATAAAGAACTCTGTAGCTTGATTAATATAATAAAATTTTGTTGACTTGTAAAATTATAAGGTTCAAATAATTCTTTGTATCTCACTGTAATCAAATATTCATCTTTTTCTGACGTCATTATACCTACTACATAAATGTATGTATTATTCTATACATAAAGTATAAAAACATATTATGAATAAAAAAGTATTTTCCACTCATCGGCATACATTGAAAATAAAAAAAATAAGCTTGAAACTAAGTAGTGTGTTCAAGCCTTAACCCGACGCTTGAGTGCGTTTTCATCAGCGTCATAAGTAATGTTTTCGAACTGTTTTATATATTTGTTTTAATTTGTCTTATCTCGGTTTATCTGCGACGCCTAATGCGGCTGCCCTGTTCTATGTACGCATTAAGTATTTCGCGGCACACTAACTTGATACGTTATTGACGATTGTTTTATTACAGACTAGCTATGCCCGTGGCTTCACTCACATGGACTACAGAATGTCCGCGCAAATCTTGCTCCCCCGCTCCCGGCTATTGTGGATATTCATTTAGAAGATAGACATACACTCTCGCTGACTTTTTTTGGTTTTTTTAATATCTACAATTATGTAGTACATATATTAATTAGACACTTTATTGTAAATCAAAGCTGCCCGGTCGATGGCATTCTGTAGTCCATGTGAGCGAAACCGTTGGCACAGCTAGTATGAGAATAAAAGAAGGTGTAAATACCTACTGAGATTGCAATTGATAGAGATAGGTGGAAGAGACTTAAATTAATTTTTTTAAAGAAATGTATTATAATTTAATAATACTTAGTAAGTAATTTACACAATTACTTATTGTTTTTGGCACAAAAATAATTGAAGACTCTACCGATAAGGTGACTACGAGAACTATCTGGATTATGGTATACCACCTACCTATAAGAGTTTTCATAACTTGGTTTGTTTTAATTTCAGGCTAAAACAAAATATGTAATTAAAATCATTGACTCGATATACCTATATTAATATCTATTAGGTACTCAATAATTGACATTAATGTCAGATAATAATAACTATAATTATCTTTATATTGATATTTTCTCACGATAAAAAAAAATTAAACGATCCCTTCTGTATCTAATAGCTCGGAGATCGAATCAAACTTAAAATCGAACACAAAAGAATTGAAAATAATCCTTGGCAATAATAGACTGAGTAAACGTTCCCCTCCACGTCTGAAGAAAAAAGATTCCCATAAATTATCGCCGAAAAGGTCAAATTAAAATACAATGAACAGTTTTTGAGTGGCAGTATTGTGTAGAGGGCCCGGATGAAAGGCCCGCATCGAGCCTCGCCGGCGCGGCGGCGCGGCGGACGCTCACAAAAACAAAACTAAACAGAATGCGTTTAAACGGATATAAAAAGAAATACGTGTTCTTATTTCAAATTATTGAATACGTCTGTCTGCCCACGTCTACCTGCTGTACAACGTCGGAGATTAATTCTTTTTATTGGAATTCGAATTTAGAAACGGCTGGTTGAATTCAGACCGTTTTAGAATTGTAAATGTTTTCTTTTTGATTAATGAATACACAAAAAGGAAATACAGAATTTATATTTAGGTTTTATAAAAGTAGATCGATGTCAACTATTTATTACTAAAATTAGGTTTCTCACTCCGTAGAGTACGTATCTACATAAGTTCAGCGGCTCTGTAAACATCTAAACACCATTCGCACTTACAAACCAAACAAGCATAGACAAATATTTAACCATCGAGATTGACTTCGTAACATAACGCTTTATATTCGAAGACATTCAAGTGAATTTCTATCTTATGTTATAGTGAATAGAGCTCATAAAATAGAATTGTATGTAGGGTTTTATTGCCTTTTGCGCCGTATAAACAAAAAATGTTAGTAAACTAATATGGTAGTGCAGAGATCGGAAAGCTGATTTTATTTTCCGAGAAACACAATACCGTGTGCCACCCGATGTGTGTGGATGGCTAATGGCATGTTGGTCGCTTGATATCGACTGTTCTAAGAATAGAGGTGTAATTAAGTTATGTTTGGAGCGGTTAAGTTATTGGACCTTTAAAAGTTTTATTGTTTTGAAAGCTATAACGGCGCTTAGCTACTACATTTTTATAATAAAAAAAAAATAGGTAGGTTGGTAGGTTACATATAATTTTTAGAAAAAAATATTTAATTAGATACTTTGTAATAGTTTTAAATAATTTAGGTATATAAAAACACATCAGTTTTTTTTAATGAAAAAACTTTCTACATACCTAGTTATTTATCAAAAATAATATCTACTATTTTAAAATAGATATAATTATTTCATAAAAACAATAGGTAACTTTTGTCTAATGTCAAAGAGAGATTAATATCTCTATACATATGTGTCAGAAGATAATGACCAATCATATTTCTCTAATTGCGTACTCACAGCCATATCAAAAAACTGATTTCCTTGATAACCTGATAAATACAAACAAACAACAATATTTATGTTGTGTTTACTTTATCACATCAATTAGATTGAATTAACACAAACTTGTGTGTAGTGTGTACTACCTACACCTAATTCCATTATGAACGACAGTAAAACTGACTGAAAAGCTTGATTAATATGAAGCATTGTTTGCATACTCCAAATGGTGTTATTTGTACAAGCTGATACAGCATTATTATCAGACTACGAATGTCGAGAACTATTTCGGGCGAAGACTGACTCAAGGCACTCCACTTATCGCTCGCTGATAATCTCGACAAGACATGTTTCCGCTGACAACCAGCTCTTATTATAATATCATCATAACAATCGGCAATGACACAGATTTATTAATTCACGAACTCTAAGGTGAACGTCGTATTTGATGAGATACCGTCTCATTTGTCCATAGCGGTAATTTTGTCAATCAAATATTGACTGAGTGGGGACGCGACACGGATTTTGAGCAAATAGACAAATAGGCATTTACATTAGCACCCCGCCGCCCTCGCCTCACACCGCTCGCCCGTTCAAACAAACCACGACACTCGTAAAACCAAAGCGACTGAGTGACGGTGTCGTAAAAGAAAATTCTCTACGTAATAGTACAGTCAACAGAAAAAATTGGACTCGTTTGTATTAGGTATACTTATTAAAATAAAGATAACATTGTTTAATGAATATAAATTCGTATTTATTCTATGGAGACATGATAGTACCTATACTGTGACCATGTATTATGCCAATTTATTTTTAGTTTTTTTGTTAATATTCTCTAATGATTATAAAAATGTTAATATGTATCTGTAATCAATTTATTGGGGTCACGAGTCACGACTGTACGTAATGTGAATTTGTATTTAAATCGTAAACAACAAGTGACTATAAAAGTTATCAATGTAATTAATTGACGTCTTGATAATTACGATATGCCATTTAGTCTAAGTATTTTATGACATATGGTCCTAAATAATATCATAAATATTCATTACCTCTATTTTCAAATTAATCCGTGCTGAATCTAAAAAGGAACTTTAGTTTCTAGTCTGATTATCTCAGGAATTCACAAATTATGTAGGTATAAAGTAACATTTTTCGGTTAAACTATAAATTCGAGGAACTTAGGTAGGAACCTATTTCTAATATATACTTGTGAATTCTAATATGACCTATAGTAATATTAGAGGTTTGAACATTCATTAAAAAAATTAGGATATATATGACTGTCAGCTACTGAGTAGAATGGAAGCCCGTCCCAACCTATCAAACATGCGAACGGCGGCTCTCGCTTCCTGCATTACAACTGTGACCATTAAAAAGAGACCTATAAAGGGTACAGTTAGAAATAATAATTAGGTATTATGTAAATTACGGCTCATTAAGAAATACTCAAGTACCTAACTCTTATTAGAATAATGTGAACCGGAATGCACGAGACCGCGTGGGTAATTTTATATCAAGATTACGAAAAAGTTTACAGTTTTAAAAATATATTTCAATTAGTTTCACAATTAGAACTTATAACAAAAAATATATCAATTATGTTTATTGTATTGTATGTTTTTACTTATTAGCACATGCGTTACAAATATCCGTGATGGAGGTTATAATATAAAAGTAGGTATTCAAATTTAAGATACTAAAAGAAATGACTTTTATCACAAAGTGGTTTAAATGTTGCGATGTTAAAAACATAAAATTCTAAAACAAGTTTTAGGATTTCTAGATTTAAGGGATTATTATTAAATTAGATATATTATTTTCTTTTTGTTACTTACAGTAACTATATAAAGAGACTGATACTCTTTCATACAGACATGGGCCTGGATAAAAAAGAGATGTAAAAATATGAAAACGGTGTAAATTAATAGCTAATGCATTATCAAACGGTCGCTGAAAAAAGCGGATTTTTTGCAATCTAAAAACATAGATTTAGTATAATTTCGTAAAAGCGAAGTCATGTAATAAACTTCAATTAAACTATCTTTGAAGTAGGATTAATATTAAAAAAAGGGTTATGTTTATTATCTTTTAAAGTTATTAGTTTACTTATTTTGTTGATTGTGAATATTAATGATATTGTATTGATTTTATCCCTAAAAGTAGGTACCTATAATGTACTGCGCTACTCAAAACAGATGTTATAAGTATGGGTAACAGTGAAAACTATGTATGTTTTTAAAAATGTGGTTTAATTAGAGACTCAGCCGTTTTTCCTCATGATTTAATAGTAATTATTATAACCAATTATTTTGTTACACAATAATATGCGCAATTGAAATATGTTCGTAATATTTGAAATATTTTTGTAAAGCTATATATCACATTCGTAAGTTTACAATACAAGTATTATCGATTACTATGAAAGGTTTATAGCTTTATTTATAAATGAACAAAATGAATTCTTAAATTGTGGTTAGTTTTCCGTCGGTAGGTACCTACCCCGGCGACAGTTGTGCTGCGGCTTGCGGTCGCTTCAACGTTACACTTTTAATTAAACCACACTCTATTCCAACGGTTTAAAGAGTATTTTAAACTGCAGACTTCATTGTGGTTACATGTACAAAATGCACATGGTCGTTTGCAAGGTATCGAAAAGATTACTCTTCTTTATTTACGAGATCTTATAAAGTACACGAAAATAAACCGTTAGTCTATGGACTTATGTTTATAAGATTTTACTGTTTCCACGGTTAATTTAGGATTCAAAAATTATTGCACGCGTGAGAAATCCTACAAGTGTATCTCTGCTTACCGCGTAAACTGTATAGAATGGTGATATTATATATTTTGTTATTACAATTTCACGGGTAATTGAGTGTCTCACAATGTTCGACGGACGCGTCCCGGTCGCCACGGGGGTTTACTGCTCTCATCCATTTGTTTAGTCCATTCAACGATTTTTTATTACTTTTGCGCTTTTATTACCACTACTCCAACTTTCTTTGAAATCTTTTGTGAGTATTCATTGTACATTTTGCATGCTGTTTTAATAGAAATTTTATAAAAATTACAATTCTAAGAGAAAAGACATCAACGCGCATTTAAATCTATTCTTGTTGTTTTATTGTTTTATGTACGAGGTATTCATATTTATTTATACGTACACTGATAGTTGCCACGTTATTATGTGCATGAAATTTTGAATACAATTAACGTTATTTTAATTTTTACCACGACGACGCTCGAAACTTTCTCCGGCGTTGTGTCATTATCATATTGTCAGTAACGTGGCTGTATGTGAAGCAGAAGATTTAGTGTGTGATTTATTGTGGTGGGATGGCGTAGTGGTGGATCGGTGTCTGGAGTGTCGTGTTGCTCACCGGATGCCTGGCGGCCGCCACGGCAGCTGCGGCGGCGGCGGCGTTCATCGCGCCCGCGCTCGGATACATCCTCGCGTCAAACACAAACGCTCATCGTCTCCACACTTAACAAGTAAAGGGCACAGCACACACTGCACTTGATCCACAGAAACACACAGGGGCACGTACTCCGCTCGGAGAATTGCACGCGAGACACTCTCACTGAAGAAACACGGCACACGTCAAGTTAGCGCGACTGCTACAAACGAACTGCCGCGCGCGGGGGGAACCCACACTACGTGCACCGCCCGAGCCCCCAAGCCCCCATCCGAACCCTCGCATGCCGATTGCCGCTACCATACATATTTTCTCCACTCGAATTTTTCGTCGACTATCTTCATGTTTGAGGAATACTTTAGTCGAATCGGAGATATACGCTCTAATAGATAGGTATTATCTGGGGATTTTATGGAAGGGTGGAGAGTGTCACGGGATGTAGGACAACTTGCTACTGTTAAAAAAAACTTTAACACGTTGCACTATTATAGTAGTAGTAATACTATCATAGTACTTTTGATATATTTTTAAAATTATGCACATTCTTTCGTTTAATAATTATATTTTATATTGTTTTGTGACATTCGGGCAAAATATCAATTTTTATTCACGAGAAAATATAACTACCTCGTAACAATAAAATGTTTCATATTAATAAAGCTGACCTACTATTATTTCTTTAAAGGTAATTGTTATAAATTATTGAAGCTTACATACTATATTTAGGTATAGGTAGCGTATTGATACATGGGTAGAATTTAACAGAAATATAAACAAACCCAAAATGAATACAGTACATTTCTCTATTACATACTTGATACTACGAAGTATTAGACACAACTTCATTTCACCCTATGTAAATTTTCTGCACTAAAAAATAAATAAATTTTATCACAATAAAATGTGCACCAAAATACGTTATTTAGCGTTATTAATAGGGCACTAACATCTGCGGCCACAGATTAAAATATTAATGTGGGTGGTTAATTCGGTAATCCGCAACGGGGCAGGTCAAAGGTCGGTAATTGATGCGATAGGCGGACAGGCGATAGGTTTAGGTGTATCGCTCGTAGCCGACCGACGCGCGACGCGACGCGACGCCGACGTGACGGACGGACGGACGGCGGACGGGATTGTCGGCAGGCTAGAGAGTAGAGCTAGACACCAGTCGTCCGCTCCGGTAAATGAGACGGAACTGCCTTATGTCCGTGTTCAATCTATTTACTCACTTGTACTACGATAATTGCACTTAGTTCCTGAGATGCTATTACAAGGCGTAGGCAGATGTAATTATTGTTTGATTGTATTAGATATTCGAAGTGAAATTGTTGCTGCTAAGTATATTAATTGCTATATCTACTTAGAAGTTATATTCAAAAACTGTTTAATATCAGCTGCAATAAGAGGCACGTGCTCCAATATTTCTTTATAGTTTTTCAAGGCTATGTGTATTCTTTCATTTAGGTAAAATATAGTCGCATTTTGTGAAAGCTAAACTTTAGTATTTTACGTGTATAAGTGTCTTGTTAATTAAAATATTTCTTAAAATTCAACTTCCGTTTATTAAACTACGTTAAAATATATACCTAATTGCTTTTTTTTTTGGTTAATCGCGTTTCTGCTGAAAGACGTGCAGGGTTGCATGACAACGACACTGGTGATGGACTGCTGATCTCTTGGTGGTTACCGTTGATTTTAGATTATACTGTGCTTACCATCAGTTTAAGTAACGTCACTTTGCCTTACTAGGTGCTATAAAACTATCTAATAAAAATCCCGAAAATTTGGAGCATACTTGAACTGTGAAAGTCCCGTATACTCTCTTCTTATCTTTGTAATGCAAATATTTCGTGGCGCCTACTCCCTGATATTGATACAACTATGTAGACACCTCCACACACCGTTTAACTACTTTAAAGCTCTTTCTTTACTACATTTAGTGTATTTAGTATCTTTTATTAAATGTCACCGAGTAGAATACTTACTTATGGTTTTTTAATATTTGATCAATGTTTTTTAATCATTTATCTTTGTTTTGTTTACGGTCTTTCATAAAGGTTTTTTTATTTTATTTTAATTGCAAACAGAATAATTATTATAAAGGTTCTTATTTATAAATCCATAGTCTAAGAATCACGATATCATAAGCGTGCATGGCATTAAATATTGAGATAATGATAACTCAATATACCTACTACATTTTAATAAGTTTTGATACAATGTTTGACATAAAAATCATTATAAAAATGATTTATATTTAATTTTATAGAATAATAAGCGATACTATGGATCGGTCTACCGGGTTACACGAATAGGTACCCAAGTGTTTTCAACTTGTACATACCTAAATATATTTATTCTAGAAAATGCTTTAACATTACATTTATTTTAAATTTTTCACCTTCAAAACTCGTTCGAGTTTCTTGCCACTGAGCTTTTATCGCTTCAAACTTAAAATCATTTACAAAGGAAAGTGCAAAAAATAGTTATTCACTATATGGCTACGATA
This sequence comes from Saturnia japonica, assembly GCA_033032175.1. Lineage (NCBI taxonomy): Eukaryota > Metazoa > Arthropoda > Insecta > Lepidoptera > Saturniidae > Saturnia > Saturnia japonica. Next base: position 7,201,313 of record CM065321.1, on the reverse strand, counting down.
AAATCTGATAATTACGTAGCTACTTTCAACTAATATCTGTAATGACCGCGAAAACATTGAATCGTGAAGCTTTTAAACGCTCTTTATAAAACGCGTAGTAATTCTGTTCAAAGTTACATTTTTAATCAGATTACTGTTAGATATACATACTTAGTTTTCTTTATGCCAAATTTTTTTTGTAAAGGTGCTAAAATATATAGGTAAAAGAATAATAAACATAAATTTGTACCTATATTTACTAGTACTATATTTACTTTCTCGTATACAATTAAAAACACTAGTTTTTATACTAAGTAATAATTATCTTCTATCAATAAATTGTAAAATATCAATGAATAAATTAGCAACTAGACGAAAGAACTAACACAAAATAGGAAATTGAAAATTATATGATTAAATGCAATAACATATTTCTAGGGTTATTAATTACTAAGACGTATCGAGGTAGGTACTGTTCGGAACCAGGGTCTGACAACACAAGTTGTCTACATAAAGTTTTTTGCCTCTATGTAACTTTCGCGCTCGCTCTACAACTGTCACTTCTGTCAGGCGTCGCGCTGTTTTGGTTTGTTTTAGAGGTTATGCTTTTTGACCGGCTCGCGATATAATTTGTACATTACACTACCTTGTTAATTATTATGAGTTGATGATTAAATACGCGAGGATTTGGGCCACGGCATGAGATTTTCTCCTATTGCGGCCACTTGTGATTGTCTTGATGGTCACTGTGCCGGATTTGTGTTGCGCGTACGCCGTCGCGCCGTTGCGCGGTTAATAATTTTGATAAAACCCCTTGTAATTGTTGTTTTGGACAGTGTTTTGGCCACGGACGAGAGATCCCCTTATTGCGGCCATTTGTTGTATTGTGATATTGTATAAACTTATAATATTCGCCGCGAGAAGAATTGGTGTGAAGAGATAACGACCTGGCTGACTGATAACTTGACATTTCCTTCTTATCCCTTTGACCATTACTTGTGAATTGTGGAGCTTCTCCCGTCAGAGTAGGCACCGAGAGTGGTGAGTGTAATATGCATTAGGTATTATAACTTTTAATAATTTGTAGTTTAAATTATTATAAATTTCCCAGCCCTGCGAAACGCAGGGTATTGTTTTATCAACATCACTCCATAAGGGTTCGGATCTCAAAATCTTCAACTTCCACGAATTAGAACAGGTAGGTACTTTACCTATAGTAAAAATAAATAATTTAACTAAAAGACGTAGGTATCTAATAGGTAAATAGAAGAAATAAAAATATAACTACGTACTTAGTTAGGTAGTTGGGTACACAAAGCAAAATGTCTATATTTATGTATTTATATTTAATTAATATATTGGAGAGAAATTTCTTTAGAGATTTCTCCTATTTGGGGCCGTGGCCGTCCGGCTGGTGGAATACCTCTCCACCCTACAGTGAATCACAGCCAAACAGCCGCGGTGAGTAGGGCTTGCAGAACTCCTTGGGGAAGGGGGGGGGGGTCAAGTTTGGCAACGCGCTAGTGATAACTATGGTACGGTAGCCGCTTACCATCGGGCGGGCCGTATACTTATTTGCCACCTTAGTTGTATTAAATTGCCATTTAGCTATGTTATTGCATCGACAAATTACATAAATATTTTATTTATATCTACCTAAGAAAGTAAAATAGGTAAATAAGTAGGTAGGTTAGCAAGTGCTAAGTAGATACTGCTTTTACACCTGACATAGCACATAGGTACATTAAAAGGGTATCAACTGCATTTAAGAAAAAAAAAGTCGTGAGATATAAAAATTATTGTTAAACCACTTGTGGGTCTTGTGGAATAAACAGTCCAATAACTTAACATTCGCTTTTTATTCAGACAGCGTAACGTTGTACAAGAGATTATTTTAACGAATGATACAATCATGGCTCGTCCTACCCGCTTTATAAAATATTGTTAACAACATCAATTTATATGATCATCATCATCATCATTCATCATTTCAGCCGCAGGACGTCCACTGCTGAACATAGGCCTCCCCCATAGATCTCCAGAGTGACCGATCTTGTGCGGCCTGCACCCAATTAACTAAATTATTAATTATAAATTATAGGTATTAATAATAAGATATAAGTAAATCACTAGAATGACATTGGGAGTGATTATTATACCTACGTCACAACCTCTGGGCGCTTATGTGTTACTTGCTAACATTATTCACTTTTTGATACGGTCTCATTCTTAGATTCGAGGGCTTTAACGGCTTATATTTATACCGTTACCTAGAAAATAGGACAGTTGACAACCCTATTACTGCTTTGTATTATTAACAATGATCTTGCAAAAAGTTTTAAAGTTGCTAATTAATTCATCGGATCCACTTATTTACTTCACGATATCATATTAACGGAATTTATTTCATCGGAATGAAAAAAAAAGAACTCATGTTTATAACATTTGTTTGAAAATGTAATCCGTATTACGCTCGAGAAACACGTAGGCGGTGTTTACGAGCGTTATGTTTATTCAGACCATGTGCTTATCCAATGCATTCCGTGTGGTGTGTTGCGAGTTGCGGTTTTTTCAACCGACCAGGGCCATTCATCGGACGGCAATTGTGAATCATTATTCACCGCACTCATTTGCATCGACTTAGGCATAAGTGCTGGGGTTTGACATGTTATAACTTGGATACCTGATACTTAATACCTATGCGGCATTTAGTGTTCATTAAAGATCGATTGTCCATCAATTAATCTATAGTCATTTGCAGGATTGAATTGCTTAAACTATCGATACTACAAAATATACTACAGTTACATAGGTACAATTATCTCTTTATTTATGAGGTTTACTGACATATCAACGCACAGACCAAACTGTGTAAGTACTGCGGCTAGGATCGTAAAAAATTGCATGCGGGTCGCTTTTACACTGTAGCATTAAGGAAGGATTTTTGGAAATTCAACCTCTTAAGTGGTGAAAAGGGGGATGAAAGTTTGTATGAAAATCCGTAATTTTTGAAGTTAGATCTATGAAAATTTATATCTAGCAATTCGGTTAGAAAGTAAAAAAATGGAACATAACTAAATTAGGACGCGATATATAATACACAATTTGGCTTACTGCTACAAATCCTAAGAGATCTCGTCAAAGAAATTTTTTATCGTCGTGGTCGCTCGGTTATCTAGATAAATACCGGTAGGTAGATCCCTACTAACAAACAATCGGTAGTTAATCGATAATATTTGAGTTTCAAAAAATCTATAATTAATAAACTCTAGCGGCATTGGACGTCATTAATTCCGCAAATCCGTCTAAGTAGAGTAGATATTATAATTATTATTGTCTAGCAACTGCACTCGGCTTCATACGCGATACCTAGTTAACATATAAAAATAACAACAAAACATTCCCTATAACCATCCGCCAAAACGTAGCTTTATGTCAGTGAAATAATTTATAGAATCAGATCAGGAGTTCCAGAGATTACCGTTTACAAACATACTTATTCGAAAACTTTTAAGTCTTTATAGAAGTATAGATATAGCTGAAAATACTTAGTATAAAGATAAACTATTATTCACTTAAGTAGGTCTAATTTTAGAAATAAATATGTAATAGTTTGTGGGGTTGTGCAATTGAATGTTCCAGTTTCGGTCTATGAATTGGAAACGTTTCAACTTTAATTAAATCATTAAACCCCTTTACATATATGTAGATATATAAATAAGATCATTCGAACGAATCGGATATCTTAATGTCTATATTAAATGATAAATGAACGGGTATTAAGCGCTAATTGTATTAATGCGGTCGAGTACGCGTAGTGAGAGACAATAACATAAACATCACAAAGGCATACCATTAAAATATTTGTATGTGTGGTGGCAGTATAACTTGGCGAGTTAACGCATCATCTTTCAACGGGCGAGTTGATGCACAGTTGCACACTCCCGCGACTGCGTGCAGTAATTTACGTGGCATTCACGACCGGGGGAGGTAACGAGGCGCGACAAAAAACCTCACAGTCGACGACGCTCGTTCGTTTCTGTTTTCCTTTTTAATATTTTTTTTTGTCATGGGTTCCCTAACTGAGGTATCGAGACTACAGTTACTACTTAGAAATATGGAAACATGTAACATAACCTACACTTTTAGTAGGAATTTAGCATTTAAGAAAGTCGTGAATTCTATTTGAAACCTTTATCTAATATCATTTCGTAGTACTATGTAGTAATTTAAAAAAATACTATAAGTACAATAGGTAGGTATATACTTTACAAATTTAAAGTAATGAAGAATAATTTTTAAATTTTGACAGGGTTTCAATACATCGGTCAAAATGGAAATTTATCTATATATAATTATTTCTCTATAAATATAACTGATTTATTACTTATCCACTCCTTTATTCTCGCAAAATGTTTACATCAATAAAATGAATTCACAGATAAAATAAAAATTATTAAAAGCCTAATTATATTTCGTTATTTGAACTATTTAGTAATATCTGGAACCTTGTCAAAATGTTTTAACGAACTTGACAGTTTATTTTTAGTTGTATCGAACGTGCAGCCTCGTCCGTTTTGCTCAATGGTGTCCACATGTCGCGTTCATCGACGTGATCCACTCGCCGCTCGCTGCGCGCCCTAACAATGGATACGGTATTTAACCTATGCCGACGCGACTCGACGCTCACCTACCTGCTTTACGAAGGTTTAATTGTGATTATTCAAGTGTACAAGTATTATCTTCTCTATCGTTTTTACGCCATAAATATTTGTGTAAAATAGCCATAATTATTTTTATTGATTGAAAACAATGTTTCTAGTATTACAAGCTAGGTTGATTACATGACGTGTAGAATAATTAATGTCTACTGTACTAACATCCAAAATCAGAAGACTCAAATGGCAACGAGCAGGGCACATGATAAGAGGCCAAGAGAAATGGATCAAAATTGTGACACAATGGTACCCTAGAGAAGGGAAAAAGAAAAGGGGCAGACAACAGAAAAGGTGGGATGATGACATTAGGCAAATAGCAGGAGTAACGTGGAATAGAGTGGCCCAAGAGAGACAGGAATGGAAATGGTTGGAGGAGGCCTTTGCTGATTGGCAAACAGACCTACAAAAAATAATTAAGTATTAGAATAGAATAGTTTAAAATTAGCTTAGCTACAAAATATATAATTGTACCTATATCCCATAATCATAGTTTTTAGTTCTTAATACTTTGTATATAGATACTAAGTTGCTTTGAATAAAGGGCTTTATTATTATTATACATGACGTGTATAAATCGACGTCATATTTTCTCAAGATTGTCTTATAATTTATTTTTTTTCATTCAATATACCTACATTGATATTTCTACACATACCTACATAGGTTTATTAAAATGCGTAAATTCTAAAGCAACGGCCTTTACTTTTTTCTGTATTTTGTTAATTTTGATATGCAGTGTATATTACCACTATATATTATATAATATTATGTATTTTGTATTTCTGTTAGTAAATTAAAGTTTATAACGTTGATAAATTAAATATTTGTTATAGTGAATCGATTTTTTATTTATTTATTTGGATTGACAACAGTCATTCATTAAAAATACATAAATAATAGTCAATAAGTAATAAGATTAATGAACAACTAATTATAGCCAATTACAACATGCATGAAAACAACAAATTAATGTTCTAATTAGAATTCAATTTATCTACCAAGAAAATTATTGTATTATTTAAAATTAAATTAAAATTATTGTATTATTAAAAAAAAACATGCTTTTTTAAACATAAAATACACTACCCTGCAAATTGCACCCGTGCATAGTTGGGGCGGGTCGCTAGTTTGAAATAAAATACAAACTTAATATGTCAAATAAAGAACCATAATAAATTCTTAAAAATAAAACTATTATTAAAGAATGAAAATAAAATCTAAGATTAAAATAAGTTAAAGTAACATACAATTAATAATAGTTATACATATTAAAATAAAATTATCCATACTCAGCACTGGGAAATAAGTAAATAATGCCGAGATTCTATTGACATTTTTATAGTTATTGTTCACGATTATTTCATATTTAAATGGTAAAATTACTTGTGAATGTTTTCCTTTACTTGTTTTAATTGCTTGTATTCTTCATTTAGGTACCAACAAACGGTCATGTTACATGCACTCATAACAGTCATTACCATCACATAATAGAACTTACATAAATACAAAAGCCGCATGTTTATATCACGCTGTGGTAATTCAATAAAATTAATTAAACATTTATGTTCTTCAACATTCTCAGCTTACAGCTTCCAAGTATATTATATTTAAAAATAAACTACCCATATAACAGGCTCCTAAAAGACAAGCCCGTTATTTATGTCGTAGCTGAGAGATGAACGTGATAGGGAGTGTATTACCGGCTGCCCGTATACCTCATACAGGCGCGGGCGACGTGATGCCGTGCGGTGTGGCGCGGGCGTACAGGCGATGCGGCGGCGCGGCGCGCGCGGCGCGGCGTACAAGCGGCGGCGCAGCGTGCAGGCGGTCTCACGAACGATCGTAGTGCGATAAAGAATAAATAGCAATCACACGATATCGGCTTGACATCGCGTCGTCTCCACGCCCGCGCCCGCGTCTACACCCGACCATTATCAACCTACCTGAGTGAAACAAAATTTTTACGATCCCATCGCGTTTACGTTGATCGTATCTGTGCGCCGAGGAAGATAAGCTTTAATTAATTAGGTAGGCAAGTTTAATCGACCTTTTATTTTCTTGTCCATTTAATTCACACAGTTGATGAGTGTTATAAACACCGACATATAGATTACCATATTTGAAAGTTTTAGTTGACGATCTGAATTTATTTACAGTTCTTGTGGGTCATAACATAACAGATATGTCTCGATTGTACGAATTTTTATGTACTTTATGTTTATGTTTTATGCTATCATCTCTAAGCGTAAGACGCCTCGTAAGTACCGAAAATAATGTAGAATATAATCTTACACTAGATCAACTAAAAAAACCTAAGTAGAATACAGAGGCAGTTTTTAATACTAGATATTTTCCTGTTATGTGTTTCTTGTCTTCTCCACCAAACACCTAACAAGATAGTGTTTGGGTTGAACAACCCGACGAAAGTTTAAGCGAGATTTCTTTTATTACTAATAAATATTTTCGTATCTAAAATTATTATCTCACACAAATTAATGATTGAGATATATTAAATTGGACATTAACTTTAAACGGGAAGTTTTATATTAATTTACAAGCGGACGGACACTGTCATAACAGTTAGTTAGCGGAATATTACTCTGTTATTATTGAAATGTCAAGCTATTACTTTCGTTGATATCACGAAATTTACATTTTGAATGACAAATACAGTTCTGAATATATTATAAATCAACATGTCTTGTAATACATACTTAGTTCGAATAGATATACTTACTATAGACAGCGCTTTGCTCGCGGCTTTACTCGCGTCATAGTTGAATTAAGTCATATCTTTTCGACTTTCAAGTAAATTGCTAAATACCAATTTTCATATGTCTATCTTAAAATATGACTGATTTTCATACAAACTCTCATCCCCTTTTCCACCACCTTTGGGTTGAATTTCCAAAAATTCATCCTTAGTGCTTATCTACATTGTAAATGGAACCTACATACAAATTTTTACAATCCTAGCCCAAGTAGTTTGTCCTATGCGTTAATTTGTGAGTCAGATATTACTTAGGTACCTACCCAATAATAATAAATCTTAATTTATCTAAATCTAAACCAATTTACTTTATCATAGGACTATTAATACACAGTAGGTTCGGGACAATCACTTAGTTTTCTTGTACCTACCTACATAATTATTTATTTTAATGTGAATTAAGTACATATATAGAAACCGTTTGATCCATTTTCATCTAACTGTTATCACATGATAGATTTCATTCTCAGAAATTACATAGAATAGGTACGTCTCGTTTTGCTGTTTCTTGTAGAGACAATAGTGACATTATTTACTTAGATATATTAAGTATTAGGTAAGTAAAAATGAATGGAAACAAATTACAAAATTATTAAAGATACAGGCGAAAACTTGACCAAAGTTGATGCTTCGATATTTATTTCCACTTCTTAATTTGGATAATCGCTTGCGAATAACATGGTCGCCAAACCAGTCGACATTGCATCTGGTTTCATTATCTGCGGGGGCGTAGGATCACTCGTGACCAAATGACTTCGACAAACAAAACATGCTGCATAATTAAGCGGCGCGAACAATTAGTTGTATAACCTCCCATTGTGTCACGTAAAGGCTGTCTATGTTTTTTTTAAAGCCCGTTTCCCAGAAGGTCCGGCTCGCCATGCGGTGTCGCCTCGTAGGTACTCTCTGATTCTCGGGTTGGACGGTTTTTTGCTCGGGAATTAATATTTAATGCCTCCGCAGTTGGAATCGCATGCGATCGGGGCTCCAGATACCAGCCCCTTTTATTTACATTCGAGAGCGAATCGTGAAGTATTTCGTTCGCGTATTTGCTAATGAGTGTCGGTATAAAGCGATAGGGCGACGATGATTAATTTAAAGTGTGTGCTCGATGTGTTTATCTGTCCGCGGTCCTCGCAGGTACTCGAAATGAAGTAGCGATGTGAAATTAAATGTATGTAGTAACATTGTAAGTACGCAAGCATTACGAACATCAGTAAATACGTAATTGTCTCAGTAAATTTTGAAGTAGGTATCTACCGGATTAAAGCTTGACACATTAAATCCGCGATATTATATGAAACACGTTTTTTTTTTAAATCTAACTACACTGTTAGCCATAGGACCCTGGAACCTCAGACGGTTTTTACACCTTCACCCCATGGTGAAAACACATTGTATACATACATACATACATGTCTTACTTAAACAATAAGTATATCTAATAGACAAAGACAAAACAGTTCAGTACCTTTTTCTCCTCTGTTTGTCAACGGTTTTTCTTTTTTTTAGTAGGTACCTAGTTATGGACGAGCTTTAGTATTAAAAAAAATGGGATCTGTTTTTTTCCTTTAATTTTTAATAGATAAATGATTCGAATTCGACCAATGGGCAAACACTTGTTTGTATTTAATATTTTTCAAAGATTGTAATGGTGGGTGTTTGCGCAAATTAAATGAAGACGTATCCGTTAGCTATTAGATATTTATTTACTGCCTATGAATACTTAAAATAAAATGAGGTGATTATATAAACTTATTATAAAGGGCATACTCATACATAATATCTAAATCATAATACAATACACACATCGCACAATTTTTTTTTAATTTCCTTCTCACCTGACTAAAACTATTTACCTAATGCTAAGCATAATACAGTAAGTAGGTCGTACCTAGTCGTAGTTTTTGTAGATCTTAAAAAACTCGGAAAAATCGAAAATCTCCTTCAGCAATTGGTGTAGTGATGAAGCTTATACACAACCGTTAAATAATAATTTCATTTCATAGTACTTACCTATTAGTAATTGCAAAATTCCCATTTAAGCCAACTGTGGTTATAATTTATAAATAATTCATTTATATTTCATGTAACTTATTAAGTATTCATGCTGATTGTATAATAAAGTAAATACTTAAAAGTAATTTATGCAGCCATAACAGATGTTTCAATAAATAAGAGTTGGAGTAAAAACAAGAAATTGCTGTATTTCTGTTGTACAATAGCTATAGGCAAGCAATTAATAGTCTTCCGACAATAAGTAGGTACCTATATTATAGTACAGTTTAATTGCGAATAGTACCTACCTATAAAGTTTTATATTTAAGTAACTATTTCTTTTTTTGACGATTGGAAATGTAAAAAGCTCTCGATTCTGCGTGAATAAAGTCAGAAACATATTTTAACTATTTCACGCGATTCGACGCGTATTGAGTCAAATCAATTATTATAGGTAGTACTTAGTAGTTTGTATGGTTTGAAACATATTATTAACATCCGACGCAACGTCACGCTCATATGTCTATCTCAGTTTATAGCATAGTTCTGTCCTTCTCTCTCCGCGTCGGGTGATAAAGTATTTTTCTGCCTTAAATCTATCTATAATAATATTTATGCACCTCAAGAGACTGTTTTTTGTTTGTTTGTTTGAACGTGCTAATCTTTGAAACTGCCGGTCAATAAGTTTTTTTTTTCTTCATTTTATAGCCTACTAGCTGTGCCCCGCGGTTTCAACCAAGTAAACTTTAAAAGAAATCACTGATAATCATTTTACTTCAGTACCTATAGACAATATTTTTATCGGGCTGCAAGGGTTATGCGTCATAGTCATATGGCTCGTTCGCGCCACTTACTACTGAGTATAATCGTAGACCCGAACCGAGTGTTGAATTATTTTAATTTTCCATGATCTCCCAAACTATGCGTCCAAATAACATGCCAATATAGGGCAAAGTTTATCTTGATAAAATTATTTTGATGATGAAATAACTTTCATTCGTAAGGATTAATATGCCATGCCTACAAAATAATGCTCATTAATCACTTGTTAATTTTCAACAAATCTTTGCACAAAATATTGTATTGTGGCTTATATATAAGAGATAGACATATACTATTGCTGACTTTTTGTATATATACCAAGGACCTATATTTTTTTATAACATTGTATTTACGTATAATATATAACCATTACACCAACACACACGGATAAAAAAGTTCGGGACGGCTTCGACTTCCGACTTGTTTAACAAAAGTCAACTGGACTGGTAGTTCCAGAGATTAGCGTGTTTAAACAGACAAATAAAACTATAGTATAAATTACTACCTAATTAGTATTAGTATCTATAAATAGACATTAATATAGATTTATTGCGGAAAATTAGATATAGGTTATAATGAAACTTTACACTAGAACCATAAAGAGTGGAGCAGTACCTACCTAATCATGAGTGTGTCATAATCTGGTAAACTGTATGCAAGCACGGGCAGCTGGAACAACGATAGTTTACAGGGGTTGTTGCCACAGCAGCGGAGCGGTGGAGAGTTGCTCGAATAAATTTAACACGGGTGAAACCGAGGGACACCGCTAGATAATTAATATAAGCGAAATGTTTTACGAGTTTAATGTAGGTAATAGAAAATAGCTTTTTATTATTTCTGCCTACACCATTAACAGTAATGTTACCTAATTGTTAACACCCCATATTAAGATCCATTTATGTACCTATCTATGGGCTCTTAAAATAACTTTATAGGTAATTATATTTACTGATGTGTGGAACTTTATCACATATCAGTAAAACTTCATATTAAAAAACCTTTAGTCTTAGTTAGGCTTAAGGCAAACGTTGAAAAATATATTTCGCTGCATTTTACAGGATAATAACATAATAGGTAGGTATACCTACTTCAAACGTTTTAATTATGTTTCAGTTCTAATTTTTTATCTGAGTTTTTGACGGTTATTGAAAATATTAAATGTATAGTTTTTTTTTTTCGTATGTAGGTATTATAGCACGTACCTACTTTATATTATTGTGTCTAAAGTGTTACTTACATCAATATTAATATACTAGCGTGATAATAATATTATATAATAGCTCATTAAATAACGACCATAAAACATAATAGATATCTTTTATCCAAACAATTTTATTCTCTACGCGTGTTAAGCCCTTGACAATAGCTAGTTTAAATGCAGTAGGTACTTAATACGTAGGTAAGTCATATAAATATTTAAAAGCGAAAAATTATATGATGATACTTTGAAGCAGTGACAGCTGAGTAGTAACGTGTAGGTACCCACCTACGGACACCATGTGACGTCATTTCGAATCCCTGCAATGATCCTGAGCTTTTGAAGAAGGATAACACGGCTTAGGTATATCTATGTGTTTACCAGCAGCTGCACTTGAGAGCCAGTCCTACCTACTAGGCTTAGCGTGATACCTACCATCTTGGGCTACATAGTCACTTAACATCAAGTGAGATTGTTCTCATTAAAATCTAAAATTTCAAAGTGTAATATCATGTTAACTAGATGGTGTAGGTAGATACTGTACATCAACATAACACGTATACCTACCTTACAAAGAAAATCGACAAAATAACTTACTGCATGCTCACCTACAGTATTTCATTTTTGATCTCGTCTTATTGAGCGTATTGCCTATATATTAAATCAATGGTGACTACTTATAATACTTAGATACATACCTATAAGTATTATTGTACTTATTTCATTGATGAGGAAAACATTTGGCAATCACACAATGTGTGCGTTTATCTCGTTCGTCTCTATCATACGTAGATAGTACCTAGAGTAGTCACTTGTCGGTCGGTCGTGAGTCGCGACCTCAAACATCACAGTGATGCGTTCGATGATTGTTATCAACATTATTGTAACAGCCGACTAGTATTATTATGTGCTCAGCTCCACACAATTCATTATTGATATAATGAGTCGTGCTCACATCAAAGGCAGCCCGATTACATTGTCGATTTTAAATACGACTTGCAACTAATTAGGTACCTACGTGTTACGTACAGTGACGTAATGAAGATTGATTCTGGTAAAAATCACTAGGTAGGTACGTACCTACTTATAAAATTTTAAAAGTTTATGTTACTAGGTTGCCGCTATGTTCTCACGTTTGACTGGGACTCGACCACCAGACATATGGTAAAAAAAAACCCGTAGGTAGAGGGTATTGATTCAACATTTATGGTAGTTTTTTTTTTAATACAACTAAGGTGACAAACAAGTGTACAGCTCGCCTGATGGTAAGTGGTTACCGTAGCTTCTAACACTTGAGGCATCACTAACTTGTTGCCGACCTTGACTCTGGAATCACCGCAGGATCACAATACAAGATTAGATATTTATCTTTTGTAGGATGGAGGTAGGTACCGAACTATTTCATGAGTTGGGCTGCCCCATGTAGAGGTAGAGAGATACAAAAGAGATTTCACTATGCCCTACCTCTTTCGGTTAGTGATCGTAAACTCCAACCCTCGGTGGTCACCACTATTGTTGTATTTTACAACAAAAGTTGTATTTTAAAATTGTTATCAAGTCAATGAAAAAAGAAGAAATACCTTTAAAAGACCTGCCAGTTTTTATCTCCTACGCATAAATAATTCATCAATTCACATTTTAAAATGTTGACATTTAAAATAGCTTTTAAAGTTTTAACGTGACAGGAAAGACTACATTAAACAAAATTCTAATCCACCTATCAGGTCCATAATTGGTTTTTTTTACCTAACAACATAGATACTTAATTATAATTCATTGACTTCTACGAACGGATAGATACCTACAGATACTTACTTTCATTTTTAAGTAGGCAGTAGGTACCTATAGTCTACCTACCTACCTTGTTGAAAAAAATTGTACCTATTTAGGTAGGTACCTACTATTGTTTTTAAATTTATTTGTTCGCTATATATTTCTTAAATGGTAGGACAACCGTAATTAAGCTCGATACCCAATTTATGTTAGGTGTTATTTAGACCTTTAGTAGTGATCTCCAATGTAAGTTCTAAAGAATGTCAGAATATGTGTTATTTGGAAATCCTTAGAGCGAAGATCCGCTTGGGAAACCTACAACACGACTATCAAATTAACTATTACGAACAAATGTAGATAGGAACCTACTTCTGCTTAAGACAGGATTTTTGACGTGACAAAGTCTTATAATTCGATGGAGCCGGCTGCACGCACGAAAAAACATGACTCATGCGGCGTTACCTCGCTCTGAGGCGTTCCATTTAAGGCTTGAAGTGCAAGCGAGAGCGTGGAACGAGCGACAAAGAGGCACAATCGGCCTCCGCGTTCGGCAGCGTTCGGCAGCGTTCGACATCTGTCTCTCTCCTACTTGAGTGAGCGATGCGTCCGCGTGGACAGCTGCTATAATACATTTACATGTTTTCGTCAAGTATTAAGTGCAGTGAAAAGTGAATGTGGTGTCAATTGTTTATAGCAACGATAATTGCGGCGATAAAGGTAATGATTCTTTCGATATTATTTGAAAAATGATACCATTCCATCACTATTTTCTTATGACGTCGTCACGTTCAACTATCGTCAGTAAACCGACTTTACAGACAACCGATTTAAAAAAAAATATAACAAAGGTAAACAAGCGTAAGGTCCGCCTGATGATAAGCGGTTACCGTAGCCTATAATGGACGCTTGTAACACCAGAGGTATCACTAGCGCTTCGCCGACCTTAAACCCCCTTAGGTACCCTAAAATCTCTGGAAACCCTACCTACGCACTGCAGGAACACAACGTACCTAAGGTTATTTGGCTGCGATCTTCTTTCCTGTTGAAGTATTACAGTAAGCAGCCCTAGAGATAAATTTCCAAATAATTTTTTTGTACATAGGTAAGTACCTACCTATGGTGTATTTATCTAAAAATAAAATTATAATACCTTTCAACAATAAAGTAAAACTGCAAAGTGTACCTATATTTAAAATGAATGCTATGGTCGTAGTTATAGTTATACCTAAGTTTGTTAAATATTAAAAAAAAACAACAGAAGCTCCAATTTATGATGATGGAGCGGTTGTTTTTTATTACGCAAGAAGTGTGTTGAATGGTGAGTTCTTGGCTACCGGACAAGCTTGCCTTATCGGATGAACGCCGAGCCTTACTTGCCTATAGTGCCTACCTACAATGCACTTACACCATGTAGGTAGATACAAACTAATGTTCTCAAGTTAATGAGTGTAAATTCAGGATATTTCTATTCAAATACTTATCCTCAAAGTTACAATTAAGTTGAAAAACCACAGGAGGAAATATTAATATGTAGTAAGTAGGTATCCAACATCGTATTTTTCCCTATCCGCAGTATTCATTAGCTTTTAGAAGTTTTATTGTATTTTATTTTTAGTAATAGGTTTACATCGATAGCTACATTAGCTCATGCTATTTAAAAATATTGTTTTTTTTTTTTTAATTTTTGATTATAATGGACTATTTATTAGTAAATAACTTGCTTATTTTATAACGAACTAACTGTTAGCTAAAAGTCGGACTTAATTGAAGGCCATTTAAAATAAGACTCATAAATTCGGTTTAAAATTAAGATTAAAATATAAATAGAAACGTATGTATCTATACCTATCTTCTGTGATATTATAAAGAAAGTGTGTGAATTTTGTGAGTTTGTGTGTAGGTATAATAGACCTACCTCTGTGGAGGGAGGGTATATTCCGCAACTAGGTACTCTACATTTTAGACGTGAATACATCTTTAAAATTGCTTCCATAGTAGGAGGCAAACCAAAAACGAATGAAACAAAATCGGGGGATACAGTTTAGTTATTTTCCTGAATTTCGAACGCGGAGAAGCTACGACGTCGGTTTCAATTTCAATCGTCAGCTCTTATCAAAATCTATCGATTGCGTAGGTACCTAGATAAAACATTAGTGTAAATTAGTTACAGTGAATACCTATACAGAAATACGAAAGTTAAGAAAATTAACTCTATTTAGGTATGACTTCTGTTTAAATTGTCATTTTATTTCTAGTCCGCGAAGGCAACTATAGGTATACCTAGGAATTACCACTGTTCAGATTTTGTGCGTTACAATTGAGTTATTTCAATGAAGAAAATTGTGAGAAAACCTGAATGCTTGAGAAATGTTCTTGTACTTAGTACCTACCTACCACTGTACCTACGTGGGAAAATCCCTATAGGTAGAACTATTGATGTCTCGGTGTTTAAAATCGTCAATAGATACGCATATAGTCTGGCGTGGTGATTAAGCTCGTACCTGCCTTCACTTGGGAAGAGGCCTTTGCCCACGTATAGGACACTTACAGACTGATATTAGGCATTATCTACCAATGTCACTACCTACTATGGAATACTAAATAGGTACCTACTACGTCACAAATATTAAGTTCTTCTTTTTAATGAATCTCAATAAAAGTGTTGTGAATTAGATAATATTTTACAATAGGTACTTATGGAGCTTAAGTGTTACCTACGTACCTATCTAAGTTCATAGTACTTACCTACCTAGCTATCGTTTTTATTTCTAGCGGTTTTGATGATAACATTGGCGAAAAATAAATAGGTACCTTGGCCTTGATCTGTAAAGTACGTAAATCGGACTTGACTACTTAAAATGTGAAATAAATACGAATTAATTAATGAGAATGACACCAAAGAAGTATCTAAGGATAAGGTAGGCAGGTACTGTGAGAATATTCGATGTTTACTTATTTGTGAAGGAAATTCAGTAGATAGTTTGATAGTACCGAAGTAATTGTAGTATAATTTTAAGAGGAAGATGGAGTTTAAGAAACAGGATGCTGGTGATCCGCGACTCGGCATTAGCGCCGCGCATTCAATAATAATGAACGAGCCGCACCGAAATATCCCCTGTTTACACCCACTCGCTCGCTCTGCCGCGATGCCGCACCGCACCGCACCGCACCGCGCCGCACCGCACCGCGCCCGCCGCACCGACCGACCGCATTTTATTTTTTCGCTGTCGCACATTTCGCCGTCATAGCTATTTCCACTCGAGGCATTATACGCGCGTCTGTGTGTGCGTCAGTCCACGTGGACCGCTTCGACTGTCGGTGAGCTGAACCGCTGTATCCGCGGACGCCATTGGCTGAAACACCGAGATCGCTTATTAAGGGCGGAGTTACACGCGTTTTCGTACAGTCGTTGGCTGACGATGGACGCACCGCTGAATTCATTGGCAGAGGCGATTTTTATAAGAGCGGCAGTCCACGTGGACTCGTTTATCTATTCAGACGCCGACGGCGCGGTCGCGGGGAGAAGTCGGGGGGTATACGGGCAATCAGTAAAGGCGGGAGGAATACGGCCATATTTATAAGAGCTGCGGGGATGCAATCACGAAGCGGTGCGGGGGTCGGCGGGAGGTCGGGGAGAGGCGGCGGCCATTTTGAGGGCAGCTCTTTTTATTCGTTTTTCGCGCGGGGTGCGTCGTCGTCGGCGGCTCGGCGTAGCGCGGCGGGAGCGCGCCGTGCGCTAATTGCGGGGGTAATGAGGGCGCTCGACGGCTCGACTCGACTCGCTCACTCTATTAAACTCACTCGCTATTGACTGCCTTATTGATTTGTCCTTAATCGAGGCGCGTCGAGTGGCAAGCACGGCCGCGGCTCGGTGTAATGTAAACAAAGCGCTTTGGGCGCCACGCCACACACCACACCAGTGGGAGCGCGGACGCGGACGGCGGAAACGTCCGCACAAATTGAATTAGAATGATTACAACGACACCAGTGACGGTAGGTACTACGGCAGTGACCTACCTAGCTACCGCTCGCCTCGCGACCCTCCGCCCCGCCCCGCTCACCCTGTCCTTTCATTAACAATCATTCTGTCTATTCCAGTCCGTATTCACTAATCGCCTACGAAAATTACTAAATGCTCGCTCAGTTACTAGAACGGTTCTATGTAACGTAGGTAGTTAACCAATAACTCACTTTAGTTTTTATTACCATCTACTTACTTATTGAGATCGTAGTAACGTGGAATAAAGAAAGTAGGTAAGTATTTATCTATTTAGGCCGTCGAGACGTATAATTTGTATTTCTTCGAAGACAATTTTTAAACTGCTTAGACGTAGGTAAGGTACCTATGACTGTAGGCAAGTGCTAAGATTTTTTTTATCACACGATGTATTTAATCGTAATTCTCTATAATACTTATGTACCTATCTATCTAGGTTTATAAAAATAAGTTAATTCAGTAATTATATAGTTAGGTAGGTACCTACATTACTTATCTTTGGCCTTTAGTAATAATTATCGATTATATTCAATGTAATTAGGTAGATCTATACGTACAATTACCTAATAGCATTGAAGTGTCGGTTTGTATGTTCAAAATAATAACTTTGTACTAGATGTATGTACCTAGGTAGGTACCTATATGAAAGTCGATAGGTATACCTACCTATAACAAAAATCAATTTTTAAAATTTTTCCGTGTCTGTCTTATTGTTCTTGTTAGATAGGGTAGGGCGGGGTTAGATGAGCATAGGGGTAAGTAGGGCAAATCTAATTACATATCTCAGAAACTACATACACATCAAATGACGAAAAGAAACGGTCGTGGTAGGGGTGGTGTCTATCTGTTGATCGAGCGAAATGTATGCACGCTTTGTTTATTTTGTGACAAATAACTAAAAAAAGTTTTAAACGAATATTTTTTCTGAAAGAGTCAAATATTATCCAATTTAAATCAGGTAGTTAAGTTTTATACGTACCTACTTTCATATATTTTGTATATTTATGATACCTATCTAAAAAGAATTTGGTTCTAATTCAAAAATCTTTTTCATAACCTCAGTTTTGTTGCATAAATCCGGGTTCGGGTTAGTTGAGCAATTATTATTGCAAGCTATAATACTCATTACTGAAAATGCGATCTAGCTTCTTCTACCTCCACCAGCCAACGTGCACCCGAACCCAGTACAAAAAACAAAGAAAATGAACACTTCGATCCGTTGCAGGCATTCGCCACAGAAATCGATCGACTATACCCAAAGGCAGGTTCAAGATAGTTTAGAAAAGAAGAAAGCTGCTATTTTGATAGACACTAAAAAAACGCAATGCAAGAGAAACAAAATAAAACCACTAAAAAGTAAAGAAACCAAAGAAGATTGTTAAATACGAAAGATAAATGTTTTAAAAAAAAAACTTCATTCAAGTGATAAAAGCAACGAAGGATGATGATGAGAACTATGCCTTCCTGGTTTGCTGCGAAGCCCATTCTGAAAGTTTACTAGGGGAAAAATTGATTCAGTAGGTATCGAATTTGCAAGGAATGGGCACGATGCAAAATGTGGGCCGGGTGCTGCTGTTTAATTGCGTTTGCGTTAATTAGTAACAGTGACAACGCGATGACTAAGTTCATATTATCTCTCTCTGTCTCTCATGCATATCTTCTTTTATTTTAGTTTTATTAATCAATCACATAAAAGTGTTAAAGTCTGATTTAAAATAAAATACTGAGTTTACCTATTCCAAAAATTTTAATGTATACCTATGCAAAGGTTTTGGTGACAGATTTATTTTAAATACCTAGATATTAAATAGACAATTACTTTTTATTTCACTATTTTTATTATTATAGTAATTTTCTGTAATTTCTAAACATATAAACCACGATTAGGTTAGATAGATACAAATTGTTATTGCTCAATTTAAGCAAGTCTGACTTTTTCACTTATATGGCTCATAAATGTGATATATTATTAAGAAATTTCTGTAGAGACTTTTTCAAAGGACTTATCCATCAGTAGGTATGCATAACAAGCAATTTTTAATAACCTACCATTGAGGAGCTATGAACGATAAAGTATGAAATTGCTCAGCTAGCCCCGTCCTACCCTACCTAATTGCCGAAACGGTTGGACCGATTTTGACGCGACTTTCAGACTTTCAGTGGCAGATAGCTGATATTATAATGAGTAACTTAGGCTACTTTTATGTTAGAAAAAGAATGAGGGTTCCGCGTAAATAAAAAAAAAGAACTGGTCATGGTGAATCAATTCGAGCAATTAAATCGTTTACAGACGCTTAATAAACTTTAAGAGATAGGTATTAGGTAGGTATATTATCAAATAAATGTACGTACCTACTACATAATTGTAAACATTAAAAAACCTCCAAAAAATACAGCGAGAGCATAGGTAGATATGTCTAACTTCTAAGAAACACCCGCAATAAGCATTTTTATCTTTAAAATAACTGGGAGCGGGAGTAGTGTCCGATTGATAGTATTGCCTGTAGTCCACACGAGTGCAGCCGCAGGCGCCGCTAGTACATAGGTAATCCATAATAATATTATAAATGCGAAAGTCTCTGTTACGTTTTCTCGCCTACACCGCTGAATCAATTTTGATGAATTTTGCTATAGAGATAGATATTTTAACCTTGGAAAAGGACATATAAGGCAATCTTTAGTTGCAAAAATAAAACTTTAAGGAATGAAATAGGGGATGAAAGTTTGCATGAAGAACCCATCAAACCGATTTTGCTAAATTTTAGTATAACCTACATAAAAGTATTGAACCTTGGAGAAGGACATAGGCTACCTTTTGTCGCGAAAATAAAACTTGAAGGGGTGAAATAGGGGATAAAAGTTTGTATGAAGAACCCACCGTTTCTCAAATTAGGGATATGATAATTCATATGAAGTTTTTGGTAAAAAAAGAAGAGCCACTCGCGTTTTTAAAAATCGTCCTCAAGGCGGTAAGTAGGTAGTTACAGTAAAAGATGATTTCAATTTTTTTTTAAGTTTTATTGGGACGGTCAATGTGTTGGGTTAATTTTGTCATACAAGTACCTAATTAAAACACCATACCTACCTACACATAGTGATAAACTCATCACTGATTTTCTTTTGGTTTGTCGTATTCCGGGATCAGTCGATGATCAACCTATATCTTCTATACTTATAAATAATATAATAAAAGTTTACCATTGTGCACATTAATATTTACAGGAAGTAAAAATAGGTACCTAGCAGTCCATGTTGAATTACTTAGCGTTAATTCAGTCCATAGATGTTAACATACATAATTATATTCGTTTTTATAAAAATTATTAGATATCTAGAACATGCATCTCGCTCTTCTACCTATTTGTCTAGATATTAGATACTTATTAAAAATATACCTACATAGTATTAAATTAATGAAACTAATATTCCAAACTATAATTCGTAGTGTAAAGAAACTCTTGCTGTGGAACGATTTGAAATTTTGCTCAGGTCCATTTTATTACCTAGGTAGTTAATTATTTAATGACGTCAAATTGTATGCGCCTTTAGAATTATATCCCATTAAATTCAAGTCGCAGAGTAATAAATAGTCTGGGCCGTTTTATATTGGTAGAGGTGTCATTAGTAACCATGCTACTTCACTATTTTTATTTACTCTTATACAACTACTTACATAAATTAGGTACCTTTAATCGTTGTCGTAGAGGGAGAATTAGATAACTAACAAAATCAGATTTGCAAGAAAACGCTGATTTAGTTTTTTTTTTTCTACAAAAGCGGCAGTAAGTTTTTAAGTAAGGTACCTCCAAAAAAAATGTACTGTCGGTGTTTTATATGTAGGTACGTCATACACTGATAGAATGTTTTTTTTGACCGTGTTACAGAGTTCTCGGCTCATTTTATGTGTGTGAAAAACCTTAAAAGAATTTTGAAATTTTTCCGTTTTAACGTTCTGAAGTAGATACCATAAGTATAACACTAGCGTGTTGTCGACCTTCAATCCCACTACACCAAGGAGCTTTGAAAACCCTACTCACCACAGGAACTCAACACAAGGTTGTTTGGTTGTGAACTTCTGTAGGGTGGAGGTATTTACCAGTCGGGGTGCCCCAAGCAAAGAGAAATCTCCAAAGAAAACTTTCTGTAGCCTACATCTAAGCCTGCTTTATTTTTGTAGAATTTCTTTGAAACGACGACTTGATATAGGTCAGAACTTGGATAAAACCAATCAAAAGACGCATCGTATCTACCTACAGTCGAACTTTATGCCATCTAATTAAAGCCAATGTCGATAAAAGCGTAAATATCTATCTAGTTATCTAATTCTCCCTCTACGGCTGCATAGTTTATTACTACTTATAGGTGTACTTACAAATTGGTCATCCCATGTTTTAGACTCAGTAACACCATTATAAGTTTTTAGAGGCCATAAAGTAGGCATATAGCCTAAGGTATAAGCCTAGTACCTATATATAGCTTCTCGTTACAACCCTAAGGAGTGAAGTAGTAACCATGAATATGAATCAATCTGCCAAACTAATAGCAAGTAGGTAGGTACCTACGGGAAAAATGCGATAGGCTACAATGGTGCGTTGATGACACCGCGGTCCACCGTCAACACTCATCTGTTGTTCGAAAAAATCTAATAGGTAGATACAGGCGAAAACCCTAGGGCATAGTTAGTTGATAATAATTGTATGTAGCACAAAATATTATATAAAATTATAACATATATATATAATAATAATTATAACAGTAGGTATAAACTAGGTATATCTGTGTTTAATCAAGTGTCACAATTTCACCGCTATTGAAAATAAAATAAACAATGTCGCTGTAAATTTGCATGTGCAAATAGTTAAACACGTTTAAAAAATATACAAGTATGAGCTAACGAGACTGATATGTATTAGTAACAGCCAGGCTCTGCGCCGGCTGATGCTGTGCCGTGGGCCCATGACGAATTTACCTTCTGCAATAACAGCTTATTTGTTTACAGAGCTGACATCTGTTTCACTGTATTTATAACGCTACGACGATAACCTTAGTGCTCATAACCGTCGTCACCGCGTCGATGAATGGACATGGTAGGTAGCATAATGAAACCGATACTTTATTTTCATCGTTATTGAAGTGATACTTCCTTGGGTAGGGTAAGGAAAAATTAGGATACCGTGACGTCATATTAATGACAATAGGCACATAAAGGTCTAAATTTTATGAAATTGCACTCAACCGAGTGTACAGGTTACATACATATTTTTTGTTTATACTACTTACTATAAATTATTCATTTATCCGAATTTTTTTGCTACTTCCGCCTGAAACAGATCAACAGTTGCTTCGTCTTTCTGCAAAAAAACGGTTAATCTGTTTCAGGCGGAAGTATAAAAGTTTTGGATAAATTAATTACGATGGATTTCCTCAAAGTAACGCTTACGTTAAACAAATTATACTTACTGTAAACATACGCACAGTGAAGTAATGCACAATGAACGTGTTATGTAATGCCATATAACATGTAAATATAAATTGTTTAATACTAATAGCTTCAATTAAATTACCTACGTTTAAACGTGCCCGGTAAAGGGAAGGTCGAATGTCGACTTATAATTGTCTAATAAGTGTACACTACCTTGTCTACACTGTGCAATTAGTCTCGTCTATCATGCTATTTGAAATGACTTCTTGCTTTCAAGTTGAACTTATGTTAAATTCGCACGGTACGTTATTTTTATGATAGATAATTATTTATAATGTATTCTACGGTTCTCGCGATAAAGATAATAATGAAAACTTATTGTTTTGATTTTTTTTTTAATAATTACCTACCTCTGTAAGCGAATACGTCCGTAGTTTTAGCTGGTTTTTAAACATAATGATTTTGTCTTTTTTGCAGCATAATAATGGTGACTAATGGTTTACGACCACTAGGCTAACGAGGCAGTTAGTTATTATATTATATCTTCATTTCCCGATTAATGTCACCGTTGCGTTGTTTGGTTCAATAAACCGAGGTCTTATAAAGATTTTATACATGACATTATATTTTTAAATGTTAGCTATATAGTAGGTGTCGTGTTATGTTAAATAAATACAGTCTAATAAAGTCATTCATTTTTTGGTCACAATTTGAATCTTGCGGATTTATTTGTAGGTAGATAAATAAATAAATTAGGTAAATAAATTTTGACAACCTGATTTTATAAATAAATATACCTACACCAATGATGCATGACATAACATCAATATATGTAACTTAAATATTTGTAAATACTTCTCGTTATAACATTTTGGACTTACGCCAAGTCTTTAAGAACATACATTCGGCTGTGCATTCGGCACATAGTTATTTACGTGAATGTGTCAATTACCTATTAAGTACATTGCTGCTTTGTTTTGGCACACTTCATGAAGAAGTCAACTTTCAATTTATAGGTAAGTACTAATAATAATACCTACCTACCTACCTGTAACTAATGAATATTAATTTATATGTTAATATCTGTCATTGTTAGAACAAAAGCCAGTTTATCTTCCATGGCTCGAATTAATCGAAGTTATCATAAAACCGTAAGCGATTCTCGGAAATTTTAAACTTAAGTTTAATCATAGATACTTTATGATAATATTTCTTTGAATAAAGATCATGTTATTAAGCGGTGAAGGCTGAATGGTAAAGTGTTCGGACACTGCATCTAACAACGTATACGATAGATCAAATAAATACAATGCAAGTATCATACAATCTCCACTGCTAGATATATGAAATAAAAAGGTTTAAGTTGTAAATAATTTCTTATTATCAGTGGATTTCATAGCTTCATAACGATCAATTTAAAAAGGACATGTTACACGCTTACTCATTTTATATAACATCAGCAACAGTTCGCCGAGATGTTTTTAAGTCCCATGTAATATAGGGGGCGAGCCTATTGCCTTTAATCGGCCACAAAGCCCAACTCCGAGCTACTACTGAGAATTTCATAGAAAATTCCAATATCACTTTGCTCGTCCTGGAAATCGAACCCAGGACCTCGAGCGTAGCAGTCGCGCTTACGACCACTAGGCTAATAAGATAAACCTACTTATTTATATTAATAATAAAATCCAATAATGTCGATTACAATTAAAATGTTTAACAATTAATAAACATATTTTATAAAATTCAAACCAATATATTGATATAATTTCATGCTAATAATATAGATAGTAATAATATGGTAGCAGCGATGAAAATGATGTGTGTTAGTTACAGGCCACATGTGTTTTGCGTCTGTGACTATTAATATACCTATACGTAGGTACACATGCACAGTTTATGAGTATGTGCTTGTGTATGCGTTACGGTAGGCGGTCGACAGCGCCGCAACTGTGTCAATTGTTACCAATTGTGTCGGCTGCGACTTATTGTCTCCTTGCAGTAGGTTTCACTCGTATTGTAGGTAACCCGGCTTTATTAAAATACGAATAATACAGTAATTAGTTTAGGTGAGTAGATACCTACTTAATTTAATTGGCGTGTAATTTAGGTACCTATATATAATTGTATTCTATTTTTTTCCTAATTATCAAATAACACAGCTCTAATTCATTTTAAACCTTATTTTATACTTTATCTTAAACGTTATATATTGTAACGAATGTCGTAAAATTATTTATGTAATTATTTTACCTACATAGGGTGAAAATTTAGCTGTTTAAATGTAAAAATGAGAGGAATATCGTTGTAGCTAAGTGTTTAATATTTTTAGGATATAAAATTATTAGCTATAGATATCTACGTTATAGGTACTATAACCCTAAATACCTACATTTTCAATTTTGCCTATAACATTTTAGATACCTATTAAAGAAGGTAGTAGATGTAAACGTAGTATCTACCTATTATAACTTGCACGCAATGGCCGTAGTTTCGTCTCTAGTTGTAGGAAGACAATTTTAAGAAACCCATAAAAAGGTATGGTAAGGTATGGTAAGGTATAAAAAAGGTATATAGGTATTAATATATTACCTACATAATATGCAATGAAAATGTATTATTAAGTCGAACAGGTCTGTGCGTTGAACAGTCAAGTGTAACAATTGAGTAGTTTCAATAGGCAAGCGAGGCGCACCAACAATGGGAGCGATGCGGCGTTAGAACGATATGAAATTTCATTAACGAGGGTCGGTTGCTCCGCGCCATCCACTCCACAAGACGGCGGGCAAACATCGCGCGTGAACCCAAGAATAATTCACACGCGAGCCCTACAAATAACGCTTCTCGAGCCCCCCTGATTCCGAGCGGGCTTTTGCACACCCTTACGGTAGGCGCACCACGAATTTTGAGTTCGCAATCGGGACATTATCTACAGTTTATCACGATACTATTTAAGGAACTATAAAGTTTCGCGGCTGAGTGCCTTAAGCGCTCGGCCCCAAGTCACCGTGAAGCTGTAAAAGTCGTCTGTGGCTTCAGGGTCCTTATGGCTAACATTGTAGACGGTTAGAAAAAAAAAAACGAACTATAAAAGTTAATTTAGTGTTCAATCCTTTACCATATTATGGGCATGAATATTATCTCATACTGAGAACAACACTACAATTCATTAATTTTCCGAGCTTGCAATTAGGTACAAAAGTTTATGTCCATAGCACAATTTTAATTGATCGCTCTTAAGCCACAAACCACACTGGAGCTAGCTAATTTTCCATGACAAAAATATTGTTTAAAATTTATTTATTATCTACAGTTTGATAAGTAAATAATCACATGAGTTCACGATGAATAGAAAGTGCGAAGATCCGGCTGGAATAATCGCAGTGCATTTATTACCTACGATATAAATTCTCAGTACGTTGTGTAAATATACCACCTACAGATCTTACACACATCTGTGAAATATCGATCGGTAGGTAACAATCTAACGGTAGAAGCACTACAACCTACAATATTCTAACTATAATTTTACGTCTGTTTTAAAACGGTTTTTAATGTGCAATTAAAGCGTGATATTAAATAAACGCCTATAAAAACTTTTATACTTAGCTAATGTTAATTATGGAACGCAGTCCTAGACCAGAAATTTACAATAGTAGGGCCGCGTGTCCCAGTATGTGTACATAAAAACACACTACTAAAACGTGACATGTTCCGTTTTACCAAAATGTATGGAAAACCTATGGTACGGCCGCAAACTGAGTTATTTATCGCCCCGACCCCGCCGTCCGCCCCGGTCAGTCCTGTCGCGGGGACAGGAAATACCCGCACGTATTTTTACTGCCGTCAGAAGACCGCGTACTAAACCTTAGCGACATCTCTGGGGGTTAGTACGTAATAGTATCTAAGTACATTGTACACTGCTGGTATTTCCACTTTAACTCCCTCATTGGAGAATCAATGGTTTAGTTATTGCACTGTTCTCACACTATATCACTTCTCGAGAAGTCGGGGAAACTTCAAATAAAATTCTTAGATTTTTTATTCTGTAACTAGCAGTGACTGCGACTCCGAACGAGTTAAGTATAGAGTTATTATGTAAGAAGATATCGTGAAATTATTTTTTAGGGAAGGGCCAAGTACCTATGCCGTACAATTTTACCCGGTCAAGTTTCGTGCTAGTTCTTCTTGACGACTGAGAAGTCTTCCGAACCGGTGACACCTACTTACTTAATATTTATTTTGAAATCCATAAGTAGGTACCTTCTTAGGGCCTAAATTGAATAAAATATATTTGATTGTGATTTTATACTGTAAGAGATATGTACCTATTAATTTGAAATGTCATGTTTGTTGATTTTAATTTGTGATTAATACATACATACTACATAATCTTGAAATTATGAGGGTGCGGAGGTAGCACGCTAAACGCCACGTTGAAGGTCTTGAGTTAGAATTATACAACAAGAGTTACGTTTTCCGAAAAAAAAAAAAAAACATTACGCGAGAGTAATAGCATTTTCTAGTTTTGCCCTGCATGGCTAGTTAAAAGTCACAATATATAGATAGGTTACTACAGTACATATTATAATGCTTTATTTTATATTAGACATGCAACAGTCGTTTTCTTCGGTAGCTTCAGTTTAGAGCTAGTCTATTTTTATGAGTACCTAGGTACCTACCATTATGAGTAATAAATTTTCTGAAATTTTTTGCTACTTCCGCTTGAAACACCTAGATAGATTAACAGTTGTTTCATATTTCTGCAAAAAATAAAAAAAAACGTTTATTATTAATAGTTGAGATTAATAGGAAAATGTTTAATCTGAAACTAATCGTGGAAAAGAAGAGCAATCAAAAAGAGAAATGTTATTACTTACCTACCTACCTAACTGAAATAAAAGACGAGCGGTCGAGCCCGTAGACCCGATTGATATTAATTAACCTAAAGGAATAAATGTGAAAATTGTTAAACAAATAATAATTAAAAATAAAAACTATGTTGCAGGTGAAATGTGGAACGACAACAATCGATGACACGACACGTGTTTCGCCCCTCAAGGACGCATCCTCAGATCGATGTCAACTCCTTCGAAGCTAGCGGGCGCGGGGCGAGTGAACGCCGTCGATTCGAACTGTTAATTTGTTTCGTGCGGAACTAGCAAAGAAATTTCGGATAAATTAATTACGATATAATTATGAATTATGATGTAACGCCTAGGCACGTCAATGAAATACTTACCGTTTATGAGTGGTAGAACTTTCGCATTGTTTGGAGCATTACCACCACATATATTTCTGTGTAACTTTTTTTCTAATAAGTAATTACGTTATTAATAGTGGGCACTTAAATATATGTATAGTTATTATATACCCACCATTTTGCTTTTGACTTTATATTTTGCATTTTGAAGTGTTTCAATTTACCTTATATATAGGTATTATTTATTTATAATATTTCCTCAACTTGTTTATTAAATGAATAATTTTATCAATATGAGGAAGGAAATCCGAAATTCTTTAATTAACATAAGGACCCGCGATAACTCGTTATAACACGGCAACCTGGACATTCGCGTGACTCATTGTTTGGCAGTGAAACTGTTATATCTTAGTATTTGCGGTCTCTATGGGTTGTTTGCGAGTCAATTAGTGGCGTGCGATAACTACGACCATGACGACCTACCGGAAATGTGGGGGCTTATACCTAAACCATCATCAACAATAAGGTAATTAAAAATATATAGGATTATAAAATACATTAATCATATACATTAGAAAATCTGTTTTACTTTATTCTTTGAACACTTTTATATTTATATTTCAGTGTAGCTTGTCGTGGACATAGGTAGATACCTATTATATATATAATTTAGAAAAATACAAAAATCTTACATCGTTTTCTTGTTTGTTCTACAAATTAAAAACAATTGTAAAAAATTAAACAAATTACTTGATTAAAATTCCCTAACTACAGTATATATTGAAATCGTATATCTAATAGAAAAATTAAAAGAGAAAATCTGTGCACCCCTTCGATTACGTTCGACACGGTGCTCGCTCGCTACCCCATGTTACCCCCTATTTTTTTGGCGGTTAGGTAACGTGTTCCGTGACACCTAGGTCGGGTCAAGTGCGGAGGATAGAGGATATATCGTTAATTCTGAGCGTGTAACCTCACTCCCCCCTCCCTTAACACCCCCGCGCAGTTTTTCTACCTCAGTTACGTTGATGCAGTAAAATAAAAAGGGCGATCTGACGCCCTCCATCGACGCGGTCCGATTAGCGGCGCCCAGGGAAATTAAAAGTATTTGTCGTTTGACATCCAGTACCTCGAATATTAATGACTAGCTGTGCACGTGGCTGCGCTCGCAAGGACTACAGAATGCCGTCGTTCGGATACACGCGCCAATCCCCCCCCCCCCCCCCCCCCCCCCCCCCCCCGGTTATTTTAAAGACAAAAATACTTATTGAGGCTGATCCCTAGAAGATAGACATATACCTACTATTGCTGACTTTTTTGTGGGTGTTTTTAAGATCTACAATTACATATGTAGTTCATAAATTTAATATCTACTTAAGTATCTAATGGTTTACTCACCTCAGCCATTTAAGCACCCGCATTGATAAACCATTTACCTACTATTTTATTTGTGCGGAATCCTAACGCATTTTCTAAAATAAAAGTAGGGGAGACCGGGAATGGTTGACTATAGGGGTACGTTGACTAAGTATCAAAAACTCGACCTAATCGAAAATATTGCGTCATTCAACTAGGTGCAAGAAACCGTTGTATTGCCCCGCTCAGTCACCCGGAATACGGCATCGTGTACGCACGTCGTCTGGGTGAAGGAGTTTATTATCGAAAAACAAAACGCGTAAGTAATTATTTTTCTTGTAACATTGTTTGTTGTAACGCCTATATATTCGTTATTATTTGTCTTGAAGTAATTTAAAGTAAGAGTTTGGTTGTTAATATTTTTATTAAGTAGCATTCTTTTTGATTTCACCGCAGTTTTGAGGTTATGCAATGTGGTTAAAAGTTAGAAATCAATTCGGGGCTGGTAGACTAATTAATAATGGGAAATAAAAGAAATATCCGAAAAAGAAAAAGCACTATTTATACAGACACACATGAAAAAGAAAATCTTAAGGAACTTCAAATAAAACGACAACATGGTAAGACGCTGAATAAGAAAACAAAGAAACCAAAGAGAGTTGAAGGAAAATTTAAAGGGATTAGCAAGGGTAAAGGGAAAGGAAAAGAAATAAATACTCTTTGTGAAATCAATAAGAGAAATGATGACGACGAAGACGTAAGTGATCAGGTGGAGAAGAATGGATTCAATGCATTACGTGCAAGTTATGGGCCCATACAAAGCGTGTAAACGGCAGTCTATTATTTTATGAATGTAAAAATTGCACCTCTGATTTAGAAGACTGATTAGATAGTCTGATTTGTAAAGTGATTTATTTTTTCATATAATTGTTATTACTTATATTACTCAAGATTGTTGCCAAATAATTAAAGTTAATAAGAATATTAGTTTTAAGACTGTTTGTTACTAAATTATTAAAGTTGATAAGAAGTTTTCTAGTTTGGTTACAGATACTTAATAGTAAAAGTATTATATATATTATTTACTTTGTCAAATGTTTCAAAATATGATGATTGTATACTCTAATTTAAAATGAATAAGTAAATGAAAATTTTGTTTCAATATAAAAATATATACCTAATTGCAATTACTTTTTTGCCTTTTATCTTATTTCTCCGTAAATTTTGTAGTAATTACTTTATAGGTCAACTTACCCTCAGTGAAAAGTCAACCAACCCCGAGCATGGGGTAGGTAGACTCATATTTTTTATTCTAAAAGATCAAGCTTCTACACAATATCTTTATCGATTGCAAACTTTTTGTTATTATTTGCCAAAGCTTAATACTGTATATATTAGATGTATTGATTTTTACAATAATATATACTGCCTAAACTAACAAAAATACAAGCGATTACACTGAAATTTGGTCAACCATCCCCGGTCTCCCCTACCCTATGTTACTTCTTAAAACATTAACTATCTGCCAGTGAAAGTCCCGTCAAAATCGATATAGCCGTTTCGGAGATTACACGGAACAAATAGATAGACAAACAAAAATTTTAAAAACTGTTCTTTTCGTTATAGGTAGGTATCGTATACCTTACTTAAACTTTCATATGAATTTAGTAAAAAGCTGTTATTTAGACATTACAAACAGACATTTCAATTTTATTAATTGTAGATAGGTATAGATAATTGTTATTTTGGTGGATGTACGTACGGTGGTCGGTGTCATTTCCAGACATCACTACTATCTATCATTCACGTAGGTAATAATGAAACATTTATTTAATAATCTTGGACAATAAGCATTGCTGTAAAGCTATTATAGGTTAATCTCTTTAAATTTATAGTTTTTTATATTTATCTAGGTATACCTAAGCGAAAACCCACTCACTCTGATCATGAGATCTCTGAAAATAAGTACATATATGTCCGATTAACTTGAAATTTAGCATAGTTCCTCCTTTCGCTATTAAGACGCTCACTAAGAACAGATTTTGGGAAATTTACACTCTAAGGGGGTAAAATAGGGATTGAAAGTTCGTATGGAGTAGGTAGGGGTAAAAAATTATTTTTTGACTTAAAATTTTGTACCTAAACTCTTTATTAAAAATACATTAGCCAAGATGTATAAACACGGGTTGAAAGTTTGTTTGCTGAATTTTTTTTTCAAACTACATATCTATTGTCTTAAAATTATGCACACTTAATATATATATATATATATATATATATATATATATACGTATATATTAATATACGTATTGACCTGAAATTTAAAACGCATAGGTACCTAGTACTTACCCTTCAATAGACACAAACATCTTAACATTCCATGGATTCACCGTGCGGGTGCCGGGTCCATCGTGTCGCAGAGAGAGGGAAACACGAGAAGCCCCCGGGACAAGCGACCCAGGTGTAGGTTTAGGGGGCCCCTTTATGATGCACATCAGCGCTCACCTTGAATAATGAAACACAATTTTGTATACTGGAAGCTTATATAATTGCTGGTCAATTGATAGGCTATAAAAATTTTCTATTTCTTTTAGAAATCGTTAAATAAAATAATTTCCAAAAAAATTATCTTTTACTAATTCTTAACCGATTATAATGAAATTTTACACACAGGAATTAGAAGTAAACCTACCTACGTAATTGCAAAATTGAATATTTGTCGATGTAGGTTTTAGAAATATTAAAAGAAAAATCACTAGTTCTCAACTGATTTTGATTAAATTGTGTACACGGAAAGTATACTTCGGTATGTCATTCCTCAATTAATAAACTAAATGAATTGTCATACAAGTAAAAATAACATTACCTACTTCCTTAATGAAAATAATGATTGCGAAATAAACGCGTGTCGAGACGCGGGTAAAGCGCTAGTTTACCTACTATAAAGTTGTTTTTTAAATTTTTTAATTCCGAAAACTATTGTTTAGATTCCAATATAAAAAGCATAGTTAGTATCTAGGTACCTACCTACTAATTTTTGTCAAACATCCACGAGACAACTGTTGTGATATTGACTAGGTATCTACCAATTTCCAATTTTGTTCGATATATAGGCCTAATCGGTCGGTCGGTAGACCTTTTTGTTTTGTTAGTGATCGAATGCTGAATCGACGCGCGACCGCAACGTGTCGCCGTAGGTGTCGCATAAAAGATGAAATTGATAAGCCGATTATCATGCGCGTATGATTACGATGAAGGATTATTTCTGTTGACAAGTTTTTCGTGCACTTAACTATATCTGCGTTTATGTAAGTTAGAACTAGATACAGTGTTTAGATATTGATAGATAAATGATTGCTTTGAGTGTTTACACCTATTATTCTAGCTGGCCCGCTGTTCTGCTCTTTGTAACAGTTAGGTAATAGCTCGACCACAGCGCCACCTATCTGGTTCAAATTTTGTCATTTTATTTTTTGGCACTAAACGAACACTTAAGGACAATACTTATGTTGACATGAATCACTTTGATCCATAATTACACTAAAATGACTAAGTATTGTGCCACCTTTTATTCTAGCTTAACTAAATCGGTCAAGTTGATCAGAAGTTACACGATAATAACACCAAACACCATATTTTAAAATGATTGGTAGGTACATAGGTATCTACTTAAATAAATTAAAAAGTGAAAAGATCATTATTTACGTAGGTAAATATATCATATTTACCTACATCTTCTTATGGCTTTTTTAATAACTCAATAAAAATTAATTATATCTCCTTTTATACATACTGCTCGTGGTTATGAGATCAAAAATTGCAAATACTTAACAGTTTTGTGATAGCAGAATAACGCAAGTAGATAATGAATCGATTTTGATCGATGGTAGTGTTTTGACGTCCATAAGTGAGTTCTTAGGGCCTAAATTGAATAAAGACTTTTTTGGTTTTGATGTCATTTTCAAGAAAGAGTAGCTTTTTCCAGGGCATAGGTATATCATTATCTACGTAAAATTAATTACAATGATATTTAAATTAAAATAATCTCGGCTCTGTGACTATAGTAGTAGTGGCGCAACGAGCCGTGCAATGTGACGCATAACTCAGGCCGCCCAATAAAAATATGGTCTATAGTGTCTATACCTACTGAAGTGTTATAAATCATCAATCAGTGATTTCTTTTAAATTTTATGCTGGTGAAACTGCGGGACATAGCTAGTAGATAAGTAATTAATTTTGAAAATTAAACTACTTTATTTAAAGATCTCTTTCAAATAATAGGTATAGAAAACTTTTTGCATTGATTTCAAATTCCAAATAAAAATTTAGATTGTACCTATTTTTATGATATAGATATATATATACTTATAGGTACCTACATAGAATTATGAATTCGCTACCTATAGTATAGTGAGCGGACTTTATTACTATATGTATCTATTTTTACATAACACAATTTTTTTTGTATATAGACTACAAACTGAAGCAAGATACCTACCATTAATAAATCACTTATCTAATCGATAGACGTAGGTTCAAATACCTGCTAAGTATGAACCTGAGCTTTCGGTGAACAAAAATATCCTGATAAAACCATAGCATAGGCAAAATCTGGTGCCAAGCTCCTATAGGTGTATTCCATCAGTTGCACTTGAAAGATAGTCCTTCCACTAGACTTTGCATGTTACCATCTTGGGCCACATCGTAACTAATATAATAAATATTGTGGCCAAACAAACACAAAATCTATAAAGA
Source organism: Saturnia japonica (assembly GCA_033032175.1). NCBI lineage: Eukaryota > Metazoa > Arthropoda > Insecta > Lepidoptera > Saturniidae > Saturnia > Saturnia japonica. The sequence goes on along the minus strand of CM065321.1, from coordinate 7,167,322 downwards.
ATTAAAAAAAAAGTCCTGGTTTTGAATTTTAAAAGGTTTTTTTTCAGCGTCCCAGCGGCCGAGACTACATCGTCTGTAAATCAAATATTGGCCGTAATAAAAATGAGAAACTTGCACGTTTCCACAAAGCTTTCTACAAAAGCTACATTATTTACAAAAGCGTCCGATTTCAGAACCGTCCTTGGCCATTAGCCGAAGAGGCGAGTGTTCCAGAAAAACAACAATGCTGGAAAAAAGTATGAAGGTACATTCTGTTATTTTTAGAATATAAATAAGTTGTTTTTTATCGTTTAATATTATATTTTGATTTAATTATTTCAATACTTACAAAAATATGGCTTAGGTGCCTATAGTTGTAGGTAAACAACATTTACTATTACTATGTTTGTAAGTATAAAATATACTCTAACTAAAAATGAACCTTCCATATTGCATTATTGTATCTACCTGTTGTAGGTATGTTATTTTATACTGTTTTTGTTTTGTTATGTAATTTGCGTCTAGATCGTTAAAAATTTCTAAATAATTACTTCAGTCTGCCGGTATTAATGACCGCTGTAAAGATTTTAAAACGCGTCAATAATAAAAAAACTTAAAACCACAGAGTAGGTACCTAAATCACATACCTACATTTATGGCTAAAGATTAAAATTAATTACGAAAATAAACATAATAAGTATTGCAAAATAATGTTACCTTTTTGTATGTAGGTAGGTACTTAAGTTTTTATTGGAACTTTAATAATTAATAAAGCAATTTTATAGTACCTACCTACTGTTACCGTCTGTTTCGATGGGTATCGGTGAAAACAACCGCTTATGAAAATCAGGAGTCGTAGTTAAGAATGCGTTAGCAATAAACTTACCCTTTTCGTTTAGAAGTCTGCATCATAACGTGCAATACGTCTAGGGCTCGAAGGGTGGCGCCCCACTTTATATTTCCGGGTGGCAAAAGATCCCCTTTCATTGAATCAAAAGCATAATCGCAAAAGACCTTTTAAGGAGCGATTTTGTTTTTGAGTACCTACCTACGTCTTGAGATTTGAACTTCATAAATGTATTCTATAATCTTTGTAGAAATCTTTGAATTTCATTGCACAATTGGCTAAAAATAGCCCCCAAATGTAGTAGGCGAAGTATGGGTATTATTCCCACATTTCGCCTACATTATGCCGCAGCGTCAATATAAACAATTTTCTGACATACATCTAGTCTACGCAATATAAAATGTGACAGAATAAAATGAACCTTACTTACAGCTTGAGAGATCCATATTTCTTTAGAAAAAGTGTAGTAGGCGAAGATAGGTAACTGTTTGAACATAGTTTCATACATTTGCCATAATGTTGATAGGGCTGCCAAAATTCATGTTTACTTACCTTACTGCGAAATAATGGGGAGTACCTAATCAGTTAAGAAAAATTGTTATAACAGAATAATAAACATTTATGAAGAAAAAAAATTCACTTACATCAATACTTTTTAGTCATTAAATCAGAATCAACTAGGTCATTCATACTTAAAGACAAATATGTATGTGTTTTGGTAGTCATTGGTTTCTAGCGTAATTATTATAGTAGAGATAAGTAAACATTTTATTAAAAAAACTTAGGAACAATATTTGACTCACAATCTTAATTTCGCTTAAATTAATACCTTTTCACATTAAATTAGACAATAATGGATATTTGGAAGGTTATAACCTTAAATTCACTTACATCAATAGTTAAGTCATTAAATCAGTTTTAACTCTCAAGCAGTGAGGCTACTGAGTAAGCCCAATGGACATCGATTTAAAAAAATTAGTTTGACATACCATTTAAACGGATTTCTAAAATAACCAAATTCAAATGAATATTAAAAATGTTATAAACAGGAAACATTAACTGAAAGGACTACTTATAAACCTATAAAGTCTTGTAACAATCAGTTTGATTATCGAAGGCTCAATCTGGGTAATGTCACCAACCACCCTATTTACATTCGTATGACAAAACAGGATTGACAACCCTAGGAGCAGGCGAAGTTTGGCAACAAGATGTGGTCAACGCTGGTAACATTTTATTAAAATAAAAGTTCTAAACGTAACTTAGTAAATAACTGTGTCATATGAAAGTGAATTAGTTGAATGTTATAATGAAATTTAAAAAATTTAATTATCTTTTTTGTATCACTGCCTAAAACTAAGTTTATATACAGACCAAAAAAACATGTCGCTTCTCCCACGTAAAAAATGCACTGGTCACTAATAACGTGAAGTTAGTCGCAATTTCTCTGCAATATCTTGCCATAAATGAGAAATACTTAGTATTTAGCAGTTTTGTACGTGGCCTGTCCTGAACATATTTTAGAAATTTCTACTTTTATGAAATTAGGCGATGATATGTTAGCACAGGCGATGTTACGGGTATCGACGATACCTAATTACAGTTTCATAATTCCATCAAGAAAAAAATACTTTTATAAATAAAAACTGCATGAATTAGCCTATGTATATAGAGAAAACACGTGTAGGTATTATCGAAAATAAACAAAGTGGAACTCGTGATACAGTGAACGGACGATTTGAAACCTTTTTAATGTCCATTAAGTGGAATGATTCTTGAAATTGAGATATTTTACGGTTATGATTTAAAAGCTGCGTTTTACCAATAACCTTGATCATGTTCCTTTAAGTTAATCTACACCTTTAAATAACCTAGGAAATACCATAGATACAATTAACAATTAGTAACCTAGGTACCTATTTATCTGTCGCTTGTATTACGACTGGACTATTTATTAATTTGAGTAGAGAATATTGATTGACGTTAATATAAAACATGGTCTTCAAGTCACCTGCACTCGAAAACGTTCGGATTACCTATTAAAAGCACTAGGTAGGTACTAAATACGAAATCATTTTGGTACCTACCATTTAGGTATTATTTGTTCAATAATAAACGTTCAACTGACATAGTTAGGTATTGTTATTCCTGCACTCGCATAAAGCCATATCAAGTACCTATACTTAGGTATAATTTTCATAATTATATAGGTACCTAATTAATTATATCTTAAAATTAATTGAGGGTCTTGACTTCAAGAAGAACATGTCAGTCACATCGTAACCTAAATTTAATCTTTACATAACTATGACTTAGGTGATATTATTAAAAAGCTTCCCTTAAAATGTCGCTTTCAAACACATATGTAGGTACAAGAGGCAACTCTCGATTTAAGTTTTTATAAAAAATGGTTGGAGTATCCAGAACCAGCGCCATCTATAGGAAACGAGGACACACTATCCGATAAGCTATCACAGGTCTCATAATTTGTATAATAATTCTATTAAGTAAGTAACTCTTTGTTATAATTAATAAAAAAATTTAATACTTAGCCAAATTCTCAATAGATTTTATCCATGCCTTTGTTCATTCGGTTAAATGACACAAAAGAAATAGAGCGTTATTGTAACGGGAAAATATTGTGAATGTTGAGTGCAGCGGCTGCATGCACATCTTCGAGAGAGCTATGAAAACCTCGTGCATCAGCACAACAGTTGACTCCGAACCGACACACACAGCGCCCTACTACAATAAAGTCGGGAGCGAGCGCCGGTGTGAGGTGAGGGGGTAAAGCTATGACGATGCAGTTTGCATCGCGGCCTCCTTCAACCTTCACCAACTTGCGCCCGTGTTCTTGGGAATCGTTTTAAATTCAAGAACCGCAGAACACTTTTCATTCGAAAAAGAACGTTAACTTCAAACATTATGCCACATAATTGTGTTGTCAACTTTTTACATGTCGTTTCGAAAAAGGTATATCACTATACCATAGTGTAAGACTTCAAACTCTGGATACACTGGTAGAAAGTTTAGAATCACATGGAGGGTATAAAAATGGAATTTGTCTTTAGTGTGAGTGCGGAGGTGAGAAATACATTAGCGGTACCGTTTTCCATTGGTCGTTGCTCCTGTGTTGATATTAAGCAGTCCACGTGGACTGGCTCCGTGGTTGCTTGTCTCGTTTTTTTCATTAGGAGGCCCTCTATCTGTCCCGTTCTAATTTACAACGAAACGTGGAATGTCATGTCCGGAGTTGTTCAGAAAGTCGTGAGCGTGCATCGTGCTTCCAACTTAAACAACGTTCCAGAAGGATACAACTTTTTTACTTTGCTATTCATTTAACAAGCTCTAAAGTAATAACAATACAGTTGATTTTTACTTAGCTTGGTTTACAGTATAAACTACGGTATGAGTCTTAAATATTGATAAGCATTTTTAAGTCAATTAAGGTTGTAAGCTAAAAGCGGTTGTTGCTACATTTAAATTATCGGCCGGCATTCAAATAACGCCATTTTTTTCGTGTCGGCACGAATTTATTTAATAGTTAGCTATATGTTATTGTATGTATAATAAAAATAATAATGCAGCGTGGGTGATACAATATAAATCTACCTACAAAAACGACACTTAGGTAGGTACGTATAGTAGTTATAGAATAGCAACCATTCATTTAGTAACGATATCCGGTTCGCTATGAAATAATAAATATTAGGTATATTAAATTTACCTATATCTATCAAGGTTTGATGATTTGAGTAGAAGTCGCAACTTCGATTGTTGATGGAAGTAAATAAATTTACAATCGGACTGGTCTGGTTATGAAAATAGACCTCGACAAATGTACCGTGAATTCTAGTTTGTTTATTTTTGTTAAATATACGAAATACTGAACAAATACTACAATTTACTGTACCTACATTGGGTTAGGTCAATTCCATTACTTGGGCGAACAAAAATTCTTTGTAAGGATTTGAATGAACTAGTAGGTATGTAGGTACCTACTCCCGATAAAGTGCTTTAACAATGGTTAATCAATATAAATAAAATGATTGAGGTTTGCCGTTGTGCACGCATCACGCAAAGACTACTGGATAAATTATGATTTTTTTTTGTTTATCTTGTGTTTTACTCCTTATTATGTAGATATCAAGGGCCCATAACAAAAAGAAAAATTATCACGATATCTTCATAAATAATAATTCTGTAGACCACGCCAGTGGAGCCACGCGCACAGCTAGCTTAAAATAAAATCAAGGCTTGTATTTTTACTGTTTGTTTACTTGTACTGTTTTATATAAAATCTAGTATTTTATTAAGCTTTTCTAAAGGAAAAACAAAGTTTTTTTATAAATAAAATCATATTTTTATATTTATGGTAGGTATTTACATTTGTTTGAAGAACGAATTAATTATAATATCATTATTATTTTTAAATCATAATCAATCCCTGCAACCTTGAATCTTGAGACTAACTACTTTCAATTTTTATTTTACTATAGCGCCATCTATCGAGCCTGGTCGCGAAATAGATATATTCATGTAAAAATGAGAGAAGCGTTGTAAAAGTAAAATGATATAAATTATAATACTACTTTTAATCCATCTTTAGGTTTATTTAAATATAAAGTTTAAGCTATGAATAATGCGTTACAATAAAACAAGTTGTGGTATTACAATTAAATTGCTATTTTTATAAGAATCGGAATTATTCGGCATTAACTAACATTTAGTATTGATATCAATGTATAGATGGAGCTAAATGTAGATAATGATATAATTATTTTAACTTTAAATAATAACTGCAAATTTTTATTTGTCTCTGCTGTTTGCGCGTAACATCTAACATGCGTGAACGGAATATTTTTAGTAAAGTATATAAGGGGTTTGAGCCCTGTAATAATAAAGGCAGTGAAGTCCACGAAACATATTTTTAACGCTAGCTTAAAAACTTATAACACTGCCTAAGTTAATGGATAATTAGAAATTTATTTTCAAGTGTAAAATTGTACTAATAGCATTTTTAGGGACCAACTTTATAAACTAATACTAATCATTTAACCTAAAAACTTAAAAAATATGATGCACTTTGCTATGTTTGTTAGCAATGACAGGATTTTTCTGCTTCTGTTATGAATGCCTGTGGACTTTGCCTTATTTGTTACTAAGTTTGAATCAAATGTTAGGATTGAGCAAAAAAAGAACACACTAATAATTATGAAAATTACTCATTGAATTTTTATCTTAGGTAGGTACGAGCTGTTTTTAGATCAACATAAAATGGGTCAAAGAAATTAAAATAGATACAATAATTTTAAAATCTAGCAATTTATTTATATTTATTTCTTTATCCTTTATTCTTTCTCCATGCACTTAAAGTAAAGTTTCCACCTGCGTAGATATGCTATAAATTATATTACCTATCTGTTGTTTCGACTATTCCCTAATTACAGCAATTCGCATTTACCCACAGCATTTGGATCGTTTCAGTCGATCTCAAACGTGTTCTATCGGATACATATCCTATGATCTCGCTAGCTACTCTATAGCACATTATAAAAACACGCTTTAGTTAGATGCTGAACGCTTATCGCTCTTAACACGATAAAGGTGCAAACGGTACTTACCGAATTTTCTTATAAAGTTTCTCCTAAATAACGATAAAAAAGTTTTATTTAATCTAATGATTTTTAATTTGTAATTCCTTATTTTTTCTTTATTGATACATGAATTATATCATGTTATGACAATTTCCGTATCAGTATCCTAACAAGTCTATCTCATTTTTCGTGGAACCATCGGGGCTCATCCAGGTCCATTTCCTATGAGGTGGCTTCTGGAAGCCTTTGGCCCCTAGGGTTCCGTTGCCCATAAACAAATTGCCCCACTCCCAACTCTTCACCATCTCTTTTGCCCAGCTTTGCGTTAAAGTCTCCCATTACAACAGTGAAGTGGGTTTCCGAGGTATGTATGGCCCTACTAATGTCCTCATACAAAACCTCCACTTCATCATCAGGGTGTGCCGAGGTCGGTGCGTAAACCCGTATGACTTTCAACGAATATCTTTTGGATATTCTGAGTATCAGGTACGCTACCCTGCTCGACACACTGTCGATGGTCACGATGTTGTTAATGAGAGACTTCCGGACGATAAACCCGACACCACCTAGGGACTGTTGGTCGCCCTCCCTGTAATAGAACAAGTTACCGGATTTCATGATTATCGTGTCCTCACCCTCTTTTCGGACTTCTGATAATCCTATAAGATCCCAGCGTAACTTGTCTATTTCCTCTTCCAGCTCGACAATCTTCTCGTCAGTCCTCAAAGTGCGATTATTATATGTTGCCAGGGCCAGTTGTCGTGGGGGTCGGTAGCTGGAACTCTTCCGGGGATTCTTAGCACCCTCTGCCCCGCCGTTACCATAGCCGCTACCGAAACTAGGAATAGCGGGGCCGCCGGGGACTGGGGGCCTGGTCGTTCTTGTCGTTTTCATAGGGGGGATTTGCCCATACTCGCCACGCTGGGCATGCGGGTTGGCGAGCGCAGATATTGCATTTTGTTGTTTAAGTGGGGGATGCTGCTGCTCATCCCCTAGCTTTTTTTCCCTTAGTCGCCTCTAACGACATCCACGGGTAGAGATGGAGGGGTCAATTCTAAGCCGGAACCACCACGGCTCAACTCCAAAACCCCGAGAGCTTTCAACTGGAATTGAAAAACCAAACCAATTCGATTGCCTATATAGTTAGCGTCTCCGTAGATGATATTAGTAATAGGCTGGTAGAAACTGTCCATGCGGTTGGGTCCAAGTTCTTTAAAACTCACCGTAGCAATAGGACTCAAAAGATATCAGTCAAACGAAAACTCATGGCGGATCGGCGTGGTATGGCGCTGCAGTCTTCCGATGACGCTAAGTCCTATAGGCAGCTCAATAGATCTATTCATAAATCCTTGCGACACGATGTCCGGTCTTACAATACCAAAAGTATTAAAGAGACGATAGAGCGGAATAAAGGCTCCAAAGGGTTCGCAAGGAATGCATCTATTGGGCAGAGTCAGTTGACGAAGCTGAAAATGGATGATGGCAGCGTAGCGTCCACCAAGCCAGAGGTATTAAGGGAGATCGAAAGGTTCTATGGGCAGTTATATACCTCGTCAACTAAGCCTGTTACCAGCCCGGCTAAAGATCCGAGAGCCGGGCTGACCCGACACTATACCGAAGATATCCCCGACATCATCCTGTACGAGATTAGGTTGGCCCTTAAGCAGCTTAAGAACAACAAGGCGCCGGATTATAACGGAATTACATCAGAGCTTCTTAAAGCGGGTGGAACACCGGTACTTAAGGTCCTGCAGAAGCTCTTTAATTCCGTTATACTCGAGGGTAAAACGCCGGAAACGTGGGGCGGCAGCGTGGTGGTCCTGTTCTTCAAGAAAGGTGATAAAACCTTATTGAAGAACTATCGGCCCATCTTGTTGCTGAGCCATGTTTATAAGCTGTTTTCGAGGGTAATCACGAATCGTCTTGAGCACAAGTTTGATGACTTCCAGCCTCCCGAACAAGCCGGTTTCCGAAAAGGCTTTAGCACCGTAGACCACATCTATACGCTGCGGCAGATTATACAGAAGACTGAGGAGTATAATTTGCCTTTATGCTTAGCGTTCGTGGACTACGAAAAAGCCTTTGATTCGGTCGAAACCTGGGCAGTGTTGCAGTCTCTCCAGCGGTGCCGTATTGACTATCGATATATCGAAGTATTGTAGTGCTTGTACAACAACGCCACCATGTCGGTCCGAGTACAGGAGCAGTACACGAAGGCAATTCCTTTGGGAAGAGGCGTTAGACAGGGAGACGTAATATCTCCGAAACTGTTTACCGCCGCTCTATAAGACGCCTGGAATGGCAAGGACTCGACATCAATGTCAATGGCGAGTACATCATTCACCTTCGATTTGCTGACGACATCGTAGTCATGGCAGAATCGCTGGAAGATCTTGGCCTCGACAAAGTGTCTCAACAGGTGGGCCTTAAAATGAACATGGACAAGACGAAAATCATGTCGAATGTCCATGTGGTGTCCACCCCAGTATCAGTTGGGAACTCTTGTCTAGAAGTTGTTGAAGAATATGTCTACTTGGGACAAAGAGTCCAGTTAGGTAGGTCCAACTTTGAAAAAGAGGTCAGACGACGAATCCAACTCGGCTGGGCAGCGTTCGGGAAACTGCGACGACGTCTTCTCGTCCAAAATACCTCAGTGCCTCAAGACGAAAGTCTTTGACCAGTGTGTGTTGCTAGTGATGACATACGGCACAGAGACGTGGTCGCTCACTGTGGGCCTCATAAGAAAGCTCAAGGTCGCTCAGCGAGCTATGGAGAGGGCTATGCTTGATGTTTCTCTACGAGATCGAATCAGAAATGAGGAGATCCGTAGACAAACTAAGGTAACCGACATAGCCAAAAGGATTAGCAAGTTGAAGTGGCAGTGGGCGGGCCACATAGTTCGGAGAACTGACGGCCGTTGGGGCAGAAAGGTGGAGACCACGCACCGGAAAGCGCAGCGTAGGACGGCCCTCCACTAGATGGAAAAACGACATAATAAAGGTCGCTTGGAGCCGTTGGGTGCAGGCCGCACAAGATCGGTCGCTCTGGAGATCTATGGGGGAGGCCTATGCTCAGCAGTGGACGTCCTGCGGCTGAAATGATGATGATGATGATGATCCTAACAAGATGGAGGCTCCCTTGTTAGAACTTTCTTGGGAGCTTTTGTGGGGTCCCAGAATGCATCCGTTTAGATTATATTTCTAATCCACTTAATTTATGCACAAAAACTAACTATATCACGCAAAACGCTACCAATATTACAAATTAAAGGATCAAAAACCTAAATAAATGAATTAAAATAAAAACCACAACATGTCACTTTAAGATCCCGCCAAAAACTTCGTGGTATAATATATTTATATTTTGATTTGGCTGCATAGTATTAGATACCTTTGCCTTTTCTTTTCACGAAGGGAAGAACTAGAGGTGGGCGAATAAAAACAATGTACATAATTGAGATATTCAATTAAGTATGATGTATATATTCGAGTTATTAGATAATGTGTGATCATTCATAATCGAGCCCTATAAGTATACTCAGAGGTAGGCGATTAATGCGAATGATGGCTGAATTGAGATATATATGTACATATTAAAAATGTAGAGTGGGAAGCAAAAAAAAGGTCGCGCAGTCTTCAATGAAGTTCTTCATTTATACCAATTAGCTAAAAAAAGGGTATAATTACCAATTATATCTAATGAGTAACTACTAATATTAGTAAGCTAGCATTAGTAATTACTAATCGTACTTCGACTATGAATGATCACTCATGATTGAAATATCTACTAATTTTAGTAATTAGTAATTACTAGTGACCATATTCGAGATAGAACGAGATATCTTCATGATCGAATGATTACATTAGTATATCTCATAATCGCCCACCGCTAGGAAGAGCTATTTATCAATTTCCCTGTAAAATAACAAAAAAAATCACAAATGTCAAATGTTTGTGTACAAAATGTGAAATTTAAATGTATTTATTTATTTTAAAAGTTTTGTTATATGTAATTATTATTATAACATTGGACGTTGTTAAATTATTTATATCTGGTAGGTATATTCATAGGTACATTATTAAATATGATCTCTCGTAAGAGAGAGTACTATATTTCTTGCATATTATATTGATCTTTGCTTTTAGAGATTCAAGATATTTTTCATTGAACAATAACATTTATACAATTTTTTTATAAAAATAAATGTGGCTGTTTATTCTTTTAATCTGAAATTACATACTTTGTATCCGATTTATTAAATGAGTCAAATTTACTATTAAAAGACAAATTTTTTTTTCAGCTATGACACCACAAATAATTTTACTATTTAGTGGTAAAAGGAAATCAGGAAAAGATTTTTTAACAAACCATTTAAAGAAACTGTAAGTTTTCTTTTTATCCAAGGTCATAACAATTACCACTTTACCTTAATGTAGGTAAATATAGTATTAGTAGAAAGTAGAAATCAGAGGTAGTACTTCTTAATATTTGTTAACTCAGATAAATTTTATGTGATGTATATCTATACTTACAAAAATATATTAATGACAATCAATATTAAAAAGAATGTAATATAATAAACATCTATTCAGAATATGTAATTGATAGTCAGTTAGCAACTTATTTCAAGACAGTCAATAATAATAAATATGTTTAATTTATATTATTTAATACCAATATGTATTATATATATAGTATAAGTATTATAGTTTATACTAATAAGTAATGCTTTAATAAACATACATAATTAAACATTTTATGCAATCTTCTAATATTATAAATGTGAAAGTTTCTATGTTTGGATGTTCATTACTCAATCAGGCATAAACAGCTGAATGGATATGAATGAAATTTGGCACAGTTAGTTTACTAACTGGGTTGACATAGGATACTTGTTATCCCATTAAAGACTCAATTTTTGTGCAGAAGCTAGTTTGCTCTAAAGCTGAAAGAAGCTACAGGTAATCAGTTGTAACTCTCATGGGTAGAAAAAGTTCTGCCTTGCTTCCTGCTGCTCACTTGAACATCATACCACAGGTGTTTTAATATATACAGAAACTCTTGAAACCTTAGGAGAATTAAAGTGTTTAATGTATGTATATTTTGTTATTTATAAGATACAGTGGAGATGGTTCATAAGAAACCCAATTCGCAGAGTTTCATCAAGTTATAATCTAATAGCTATTATAATAATCATAATCGCATATCTACCACACTATCTCTCTTTCAAGGTGAAGAATAGTTTTCACTTATTATTACTGTATTAATATTTTTGCTTAATATGATCAGGACTGATACTTATTTCAGTTTAGCAGACAGATGTGAAGTGATAAAAATATCTGAACCAATAAAAAGTCACTGGGCGAAAGAGAAAAACTTAAATTTAAATGAGTTACTGAGCGATGGGGAATACAAAGAACAGTACAGAGTGGAAATGATAAAATGGAGTGATGAGATGCGGCTCATTGATTATGGATATTTTTGTAGAGCCGCTTGTCAGAATGGTAATTTTCATGTAACTTGACCTTTTTAATATAACATTTCTTCTACATATTATTACAGTACAAATTTTATATCATATATTATTTTCGTTACTATTCTTTTAAACAGTGAAAATTCTGTAAATGGTGCTGAAAAATACCTGAAAGAACAAAAATATTTTCTTTAGTAGCATGGCTAAATTTTGGCACTGTACCTGATGGTAAGCACATTAACAAATTAAATATTATCACTATGGTAGGTATATACCATGCAAGTGGTGTGACCCATTCGGGTGTAGAATCAAAATCAAAATAATCTTTTTTCAATTTAGGCCCTAAGAAGGACACTACTGCCGGTTCGGAAAATATCCCAGACATCGAGAAGAACCGGTAAGAAACTCGATCAGGTTTATCTTTTCTTTTTTTGTTAACTGTACAAATGTTACAAATATAACAGGAACAATAATAATATATTAGTGGATGCACAGAGAGGGAGTCACTTCCAGACATCACTACCATTCACATAATGATCCTCCCTATAATAACCTTTTGACAGTAAAAACCCGCTTGGCATGGTCCTTGAACTTGTTGTCGGGTAAATCAGTAATGTGCTTCGGATCTTGTTATAGAACCTAACACTATTACCTAAAAAACTTTTATTTGTCTTACTAAGTCTAAACACGGTAGGACTAATTTATCTTTATTTCTAGTATTTACATTGTGCTGATCTTTGACAAAATCCAGATTGTCTAAGTTTTTACAGACATACATTAAGTTATCAAAGATGTATTGGGAGGGCAAAATTAAAATACTAAATTCCTGGAACTTGTTTAGTGATTCACGGGGTCTCATATTGTAAATTGTTCGAACTGCCTGCTTTTGTAATATAAATATGGTATCCACCTCAGCTGCTGAACCCCACAGCAAAATATCGTAACACATTAAGCTATGAAAGTAAGCGAAGTAGACTAACCTAGCAGTGGCAAAACTGGCGAATTTTGCGTACTACGAATGCAGCAGAACTTACCGCCAAAGTTTTAATATGCGGAGCCCACTGTAATTTTGAATTAAGGGTAATGCCCAAGAAGACAGTACTATCAACTAAGCCTACTAAATTCCCTTCTATCTTGATACTACTATCAACACGCCGAACATTGGGCAAGACAAATCTCATAAATTTGGTTTTGTTTGCATTTAGTAGTAAATTATTTAAAGCAAACCATTCAGAGATTTTAAATAAGGTGTTGTTTAATTGCCTAAGCTCCGAATCTATTCTTGTCACTTTGAATATAAGTGAAGTGTCGTCTGCAAAAAGATCCATGCCAGCACCATTTCAACCACGGACGGCAGATCGTTTATATAAACGAGAAACAAAAATGGTCCCAAAATCGAGCCCTGAGGGACGCCAATTCTAACCAATGATTCCGAAGTGGTTGCTCCATTTACACTTATTTTCTGACAACGCTCTGTTAAATAAGAAAAAACCACCCTGATAAATACATTTAACAGACCTATAGAATTAAGTATAAAATGTCACAAGCCTGGACACCATCTTTCCCCTTATAGAGAGTGCAACATTCAAGTAACAACTGTAAAAAGTAGTTTTGTATCATTATATTGGCTTACGAATGGGATTTTGACAATATTTATATAAGTTTATTTTTTATAATTGTGTAATACATATTTTGTTAAACGAGTTATTGAATCTATGATTTAGTTCATTCCTTATTATAAAATATTTACTTCGACAACTTAGACATTTAACTTTTTACTTTATTTAACTTTAACTTAGACATTAATTATTAGTCTTAACTTTTGTATTTGAAAAACCAATATTTATTATATTTTAATCAGTTTATTTTTTAACTAGATATACATGACTTTCAGCTACGCAAAAACAAATTTGGATTATTAGCGACATAAGACGTAAGAGTGACATTTGTTGGTTCAAGGAAACATATGGACACATAATAAGAACTATAAGAATTACTGCTGATGAAGCTACTAGGACGGGAAGGGGCTATGAATTCAAAACTGGTGTGGATGACGTCGCCTCGGAATGTGATTTGGATGCTTACCAGGAGTGGAACTTAGTGATTAATAATGGTTTTGGAAGATTGTCTTTGCAGAAACAAATGGATAGTGTACTGGAGCTATTGGAAAATTTATGATTATTTGAATGAAGTATGGACTAAGTAATTAATATTTAAAGTAATTCAATTTTTCATTTTAATATTTATTGTATGTTCATAGTATATTACAGAGCTAAAATTTAAAAACTACATATTGATTGTTCTTGGAATTAATATAATACTTAATACTTATTTTAATAATTTAATTAGGAGTGAGCTGAATTTAATCGGAATGGTTTAAAAGAACAGGTATTTCCAAGTAACAGCTTGGAACTGTTATCTGTCCTACATACCTGTTCCAGATACTGGTGTGTGACACAAAAGTAAAATGATTCCGTTTGGAATAATATGCTCTTCTCTATTTAAGCTTAAGGATGCTTATTTTTTTGAGAGAAATACAAGCAAATGTGGCTTGGGACAATCTCTTTACTCTTCTCAATTATTGTAATAGAAAGATGTAACATCATGTAACAGACTGTTATTTCCATATTTACACAGATATTTTACCTGTTATAACTCTCTCCTAAGAGTTTTTGGTGGGATATTGAAATGACATGTTGTGGTTTTTATTTTTAATTCATTGATTTAGGTTTTTGACCCTAAATTATGTAATATTGGTGGCGTTTTGCGTGATATTTGTTAGTTTTTGTGCATAAGTGAAGTGGAAGGTTGGACTTGCGAATAGAGGTATCCGAGAGCCGGCCGCGGTAGCGGTCATCAAGCGCCACGGTTTCAGCAGAATGTGTAGGAAATTTTATAAATGACGTGCATCACCCTCAATACAACTTTACGTACAAGTGTGATCATCACACCATTAGGCCAATTCGAATATAGTCGTGGAAATCAGGACTTGCATTAACCGTGTATATTCTATCTCATTCCCTCGCAGGCTGAATCCTATAGATGTATATGCTTGACTCAATCACATGATATTAGAGATCCCGCCAAAAATTTAGGTAATATTCGAAACGAATCGGAGATGTATTTCATATTTTTCTTAAATACAAGTACCATTTGGCGTTCTTATAGCATGCCTAGGCAAAGTATTTAATAATTACCTTTATGTCATATATTGCCTATAACATATTATACAAAGTAAGGCTTAAAATATTAAATAATTATTAATTATACATACAGTACACAATATTCGAATAAACAGTGGAATTCATTTGTGCGCGCCGTCCTATGTGTGCTTTATGTAACTGTAAATGTCTATGGATACAATTGAAATTTATGAATTTTATTTGAATTACCAAATTATCGGTCAGACTTACTTCACTGTCTTTGATTTTATACTATTCATATAACTTAAAATATGTGATATTTACAAATATTGTAGATTGGAATTTTGGAACTATCGTTACCTTCCATTGATTTATGATTCCGGATTCACATCCAACTGAACTAATTTTAGTGAAAACGGTTGAGTATCAACGCAATCCGAGCGACTTTAAACTTAACAATACCTTAAGATTAATAATATAATCAAATAAATATTTTAATCGCAATTTCTTGATGTCGAAATTATTAATAAAATATAGATGGGTATATAATATTTTCTATCTAAGATGCAAGGTGTTTACAACAAGAATTTGTATTGTACCTACATAACTAACATTACATTCAATAAAAATGAACCAATAATATATTATAATTTAAATTCCACTATAAAATATCATAGTATTGATATTACGGGTCTTAGCTTATTTTAATTTTAAATATTATAGTTGGACAACGGTGCTTTATATTAATTGATTAGGATAGGTGAAAGCAATCTTAAAGTAGGTAATTTGTTTGGTAAAGGCTGAAAGTGTTTTAATACAGTTTATTTGTTTTTGTAGTAAATTATGAAATAAAAGTTTATTATAAATTTGGGTGTATTTTTGTATTGTTTGGAAATAAAAGTTTAATTGTTGGATTACTATTATTTTAAAGAAGTTAGAAGAATATATTCAAAGTTACCGCCATCTATGAGTACGAATATGAATATATGCAAAACTAGTTATGAAGCTTTATTATTTTGACGAAGATGCATAGAATGCGGTGGTAATGTTTTTACTTTATATGTTGTTTACACATAGATGGGGTTAATATATCCTGATATGTAAATATCCAAGTACCTACTCTTGTTTCGGGGGAGCGTTTAAAATAAATATGTATAATGAATACGCGTTGCCGATTTGGAGGCACTTACTATATTGAAGTAAAGTAACCTAATGCTTAAAACTATCGACAGCCCTTAAACAACTGGCTTGGCGATGACGTCAGCATGTACCTAAGCATTCTAAGCAAGTAATCTAAATTGACGCTGCAGGGTGAGCGTTCATAACTACCTATACTGATTGTACCCAAACACTACAAGGTAGACGACTGACGAAAATTTACGAAAATGACGACTTTTGCTCAAGTCATAGCCACAAAAAAATGTTTTAACGACAAAAATAATTTAGCGACTTATGTAAGACTTAGAATAAGTACAAATCAATACAGTTTTAGACAATGGGTAGGTTTTTTGTCAACTTAATAAAAATAGCTAAACAAATTTTTAAGCAATCATTTAGGTATAGAGTAGGTACACTCGTTTTGATAAATTCATTGATCATAATAAAATACATAAATATTTGTGCATGTGATAATTAAAGAAGTGCATGAAGTGAAGAAGAACATAGTCTCCGTTCATAATACATCATTTCATCAGGTACGTTGCGTCTTTCTCTAATAAAAATACAGTTTTCCAAATTATCCTTATTTATTAATATAGTCCTCTATATCGTAAAACCAGCGTCGCAGTAACAAGTATAGTTCAACGTTTAACTGCGGTTGTTTCAGATGAATAGTTTACTTATTGTACAATTCTTTTATAGTATTCCAAAAACGGTCCTATGGTTGTACTGAGTATTTATGACGTTGTCAAGAAAACACCCAGTTAGGCCGAGAGAAATTTATTATCAAAAGATTACATAGTACCATAAGTTGCATTACATTTCGTTAGTACGAGTGATATTCGTGACGGCGCCATCTATCGCGGTAAAAGTAAAAAATAACGAATATATATATATTCAGTTAACGCTTTAACATGCCGCCCGCCATGGACGGATTGTCCATAATACATTAATACCACAAAGAAATTAAATTTATATCGAATCACATCTTAGTAACTAAAATAAACAAACATCAACAAAGTAGGTAAGTACACAAAAATTTGCTTTATATACCAAGAATAAACAACAAGAGTATAAAGATCTTATTAACTCTTGTAGGAAATGAAAACAATTTTTAATTAATAATTTTAGAGCATTACTCATGATGTGACTGGTAAAGTAATGAGCTTTGATACTGGTTTTTCAATAACAGAATCTTTACATTTTAAAGAAACCACGCGTGCCAGATTATCAGAACCAACGTATTTTTGTACTATTATACCATACAGCTATTTTGCCGGAGGAAGATCATCTTCCTTCACTAACACTACATCCCTTATTTTAAGCTCAGCAACTACATGTGACCATTTATATCGATTATGAACAGTGGCGTAGCTAGCATAGGTGGCACCCGGGGTGGATTTTGGTGTCACCCCAAAACTCAATCGAATCTGTTAAAATAAAAAAGTTATAATCATTTACGTTTTATTAAAATACGAGTATCTATTACAAATATTTGAATATTATGTGAAAGAAATTACTTTGTTGAAAATTAAAATTTCTTCCTTCTAGCTTTGACACTAGCGAACTCCGAAATCACGTCTTCAAAATTTATATTTTGTGTTGCTTCATGTTCTATCGTTAAAATACCAAGATTGTTTAATCTGGTTTCAGTCATTGTAGACCACAAGTAATTTTTAATTAATTTTAATTTGCTGAAACTTCGCTCACATGAAGCAACTGATGCACATATTGTTATAAATAACTTTAGTGCGACCGTTAGATTCGGAAGAGATTCTGTAAAATCCCATTCCACAATAAATTTCAAAAAGTCCAGTGTCACCCAATTAGAGACAGTAATATTAGCCGCTTTCAAATGTCTTCTCAATCTTGGCATTTCTAAAAGGATTTCTGTTTCTGATACTTCATCGTATAGGTTAGTAAATTTTGATATAGCAAATTTTAACTATTCAGTGTTAGCCGAAAGCAAGGTCTTTGACTGCACAACCTCAAACAATGAAGCTACGTCTTTAATGGGCTTTACTCTTGTTTCGAGTTCAATATTGAATCTGTCAAGACATTCTAACTTGTTCTTTTGAAGTTCTGCTCTAAGTGTAAGTCCAGCATCGGTGGACGATGCTAACTCACCGGGCATGCGTTTCTTGCGACGAATTCGTCGTTCCATCGAAATGTTGTATTTTTCCGATTTTTGTACAGCAAAATCTATTGCCTCTTCTGCTAGATGCAACCGTTTCTCGCCAATGAATAGACGAAGTACTTCTAGTTTTATGATTATTTCATCAACACTTAAACCTTTACTTTGTAATGCAATTTGAGCATTGTTCAGTTCCCTTAGCACATCATTCCAAAAGAAAAGAAAACAAAGAAATGAGAAATTGCACACAGCAGGCATAAGATTTTGTGCAGCACCTCTAATTTCTAAATTTACGTCTTGGTCACATAGTTCCTCAATTGCAGATATTATCCCATCAAAATTTTCAGCCAATACTTTTACTGCACCATAATGAGCACTCCAGCGCGTTATCGAAAGTCTTTTATCAGATGCTTTGCTGTGATTGAGGAGCACTTCCCAACGGCTTGTGGAAGTTTAAAAAAAGTTAAATATTGTTTCCACTGCTCCGAAAAATGTAACGCAAGTCACATTTTGTGCGAACGAATGTTGTCCTCCGTGTATACCACTCATAACTCCAGCATTATCATAACCTTGAGAACGACACATCATAATAACTAAGTTATCGTTTTCAAGCTTCTTTAGTATTTCAGTGCTTAAATCAGCTGTTTTTTTTCATGTAAAGGAAAGAATCGTAAGAATACGTCTTTGACTTCTACTTTTCTATTATTAATTTTTATATAACGAATCACTTCAGACATTTTTTGATCGACATGTGAAACGTCAGGTGTGCTATCAAATATGATTCCGAAATATTTGGCCGATTTAATTTCGTTGACAAGCTGAATTTTTATATGATTAGCTAAAACATTTATGAACTCATTTTGTATTTCTGGCGATAAATATGTTACTTTAGGTGATTTTTCCTGCTCCAAATATAGTGTATGTTCTTTGAGTACTGCATCATACTTTGACAGCAGTTTAAGATAAATATGTTACTTTAGGTGATTTTTCCTGCTCCAAATATAGTATATGTTCTTTGAGTACTGCATCATACTTTGACAGCAGTTTAACTAGTTCTAAGAAATTACCTTTATTAGACGACCCTTGGGTTTCATCATGTCCACGAAATGCTAGGTTTTGTTTAGCCAAAAACAATGTTATATCTAATAATATAGATAAAAGATTTTTCCACTTCTGTTTTTCCGTATTCATTAATTGCAAGGTTGCATCATCTATTGTGGTGTGAGATTTCAATCTCATTTCCAAAGTTTTCCACTTTTCGAAATTTTCTAAATGTTCACATGAAGTTTCATGGTCCAATATTTTAGGATTTAGTTTCCACCACTTCTGAAATCCAGTTGTAACTGTTGTTTGTATGTTACTGACAGCAAATAAACGACAGCAAAAACAGTACAGGTTATTTGATATAGGAGAAAATACCATCCATGATCGTAGAATTTTTTCACCACTAGGCATCTGTTTATAAAACCATTCCTGTGAAAGATGACGAGAATCACCTTTAATCTTTGAACCATGACGAGATACAGTAGGAAACGGCCCTTTGTTCTGGAAAGGTTCACTGCCCTTTTTTATTATGTCAATGCGAACATTATCAGGTACCGGTAAACTCCAATGTGAAACATCTTTCAAGTGTTGAACTGATTCTTCGAAGCTAATGCTATCTCCGAAAGTAGCATCAACGGCGTCATTTTCATTATTTATTTTGATTCCGTCAAGGTCCTGGGTCGCCTTCATTGATTCTGTATTGTCGATGTTGCTATCTTAATGCGAGTCTCCAAGATGTGAATCATAACTTTCGTCAGCTGGAGACTCAGGTATATTACTTGAACTTTGGCTGCTATCTGCTTTTGTGACATATTTGAAAAGAGACCCGGACATGCTCTGAATTTCATCCACTAATAAACACCTACACGTTACGTAACTAGTGTTGGCGACAGAACAGTTGTTTTCCTGTCTTATGTTAGGTTAATATGTGATATTACTGTGTTTACGTGTTATATACTATGTGTTACGATAAAATAGATTGATACAGACAATATTATAGAGAAATGTAAGCGAATACGCTACATTACAAGTTGCATGTTATATATTAAGATGTATATAAACGATTATGTATTGTGTGTCACATATGTGAAAATATAACTAATATAGAATAGATTAACGCATAGAGTAAGCCAATAGAGTAAGGATATCGAATATTATAGAGATTTTACGAACGGAAAAACAGTTATGCCGTCCGTAAATTACATTGTTTTTGGCTTATATACGGAATATATATTTGATGTATATTATAAGTAAATATGTAATGGATAGGTAATTCAAAGAGGAACATTTTGATATATGACATGTGTACATAAGATATATAATGAGAAAAATATAAAGAGATTAACAGGGCAACCCAAGCGAAAACTGAAATTAAAACAAAGTTAAAACACGAAATAAAACGGGGCTCTCTTTACGGTCATTCCTCGAACTACTTAAGCTCGAAGAGGGGCCGTATTGGGCACGGTGCAATTCAACGAGTCTACAAGTACAAGCAACAAGTAACAACGAGAAGAAAGCTTTGGTCGTCCTGCGAACAATCAACAACAAGATATCGACTTTCATTGAAGACCCGGCACCTTAAGCGGTCGTGCATTATTGCACCCCCCGGACCCCCTCACTACTAACATCACGCCACCCACTGGCATCCGTACGGTGTCTACGAGACGGGCATCCGGCGCAACAAAACGCCCGTCCAAACCGGGGAAACGTCACACCCCACCCTCCCTCACGCAGAGGGGAATTGACGCGTACCCAACAACTAGCTTTGTGAAATATATTTTTATATAAATTAAGAATCCTGCGTCTGGGTGTAAATATATATTTAAGTATTATTAGAAAAATACTAGTTAAATACTCCACCGTTGATTGTGATATCCGTACCACGAGTGCTCGAGCTACTCATCTCGGAGCCAAATCAACGTACGCGAAGTTGTATGATATGATTATGATTACTTTCAATCAAAAATCTAAACTTAATATATTCCGTTTTTGTAAACAAATCCCATTGCTATTAGATCGGAAAATAATAAATAAGTATATTATTTACAATTAAACATTACTACCTAAAGTAATATCGTAAAACTTGTAGAAATATAAATTAAATCTTTTTACGCCAGCAAAGTCTTTAAAACCTATTTTAATAATTATATACCTTTAGTAGATAGTAATACTTGCCCAGGCTAAACAAAAAAATATTACTACAATCCGTCTAAAATACCTTCTGTAGGTACCTATTTGACATTTAGGATGGCTCAGGTTTTTAAAAATAATCTAAGATACTAGATGAATTAAAAATGTAAGTATTACCTGTAATAACAAAAATACTTCACTTACCTTGTTTATTTTCTTCAAGAAGCGACTATATTAAATCTGTTTTTATACAAAAAATGTTGATTATAATATCTAATAATTAACAAACACTTTGCACTAGACGTTCACACGTTCACGTAAGAGAATATTGAAATGAATGCGGTCGGAAACATAAGAAATGGCCCAATCCACAATACAAGAGACGAGCGCTATATCGAGGGAATCCCCTGACTAGCGTTGGTTATGCGCGAACGGGATATTAAATTTTGGGGGAATCCCAGATCGATTGACAGTGTGCACGTTGTTATTTTTTTCTAAATATCATTTTATTATGCTCGTGGTACGATATCATAGTTACCTAGATAATTTTATTAGTGACGATATGCTCTCTGCCATAGATTTACGATTTTTTATAGGTAGAAAGAACTACAACTGATGGTCATCATAGTCTGGCTAGGGTGTCACCCCTAAGAGGATGACACCCGGGGCGGGCGGCCCTGCCGCCCCCCCCCTTAGCTACGCCACTGATTATGAAGTTGTGTAAGATATTCCCGTGACCATTTACGCCAAAAAATTTGCACAAGCCGTTGGGAAAACTGCCATCTCTTAAGAGTACTGGCGGTCGAATTTTCAAACTTAACGTCAGGAACAAGGACCAGAGGTTCGCCGACGAGAAAATGTCCTGGAGTAAGTGGGAAACCATCTTCTGGATTGTTGCTTATTTGAGTGATCGGACGTGAATTGAGACACGCTTCAATTTGACAAAGAAGCGTGGTCATTTCCTCAAACGTGAGTGTACTAGTATCGTTGACCCTCTTCAGATGATATTTTGTGGACTTCACTCCAGCCTCCCAAAGCCCTCCGAAATTCTGAGAATGGGGTGGAATGAAGTGCCATGTGGTTTTTAGTCTGCACAGTGACCTCTACGTGCAACGAACCTCTTAAACGCTTCTAAAAAGGCATCTGAAGTCAGGTCACTGACGACTTCGAGATGAATAGCACGAGTAGTCATGCAGATGAACAAACAAATACAACCCTTTGTGGAGTGGTAACCACGTTCTTTTGTGGTTCGAACATCAATGGGGCCGGCATAATCAACACCGCTCTGATAAAAAGGTCGGCACGCTGTGACCCGAGCTGATGGTAACTGACCCATCCCCTGTTTCAAACATGTTGCCTAACCAAGTTCTTCGCATTAATAATCCAATACCGTGTCCTTAAATAGTTCACCATTAACTGTTACGCTCATGTGCATCAGCAACAATTAAATTGGTTAAAGGCGATTTATACGGGATCAGTATTGGATGTCTCATATTTTCTAAGACGTCAGCATTCTGTAAGCGGCCACCGACACGGAGGACACCTTCACTATCAAGGAACGGATTAAGCGAGGTAAGTTCCCTTTTTTTATTTAACGATTTTTTTAACTTCTGTATTTCTTCCAAGAAACCTTCACTTTGACAACCGGATACAGGTAAGTAGTGAATTATTAATTTCTTCTGTAGTTAGCCAACGTGTATTTTTACTGCGTAATTCTTTTCTAATTGTAAGATTAATGAACCGTTTACAATACGATATTACCCTAATCAGTTCTAATTAAACTAGAAAATCTTGTAATAATACTTTCCCCTTCTGTAATAACATATGCTAAGATTTTTTCTTTCTTTTTTTCTACATTAGTTTCATTAGAGCCTCCCTTTCTGTAATGGACTGTATTTTGTTGTAGCCACTTAGGGCCATGTTTCCACAATTCAATCTTAGCCAAATCGCCTAGATTTACACCACGCGATGCACGATCTGCTGGTTTATCCTCCGATGATACGTGGGACCACTGACTACTATCCATTGTAGTCAACACCTCAGAAACTGTTTGCCACGAACGTTTTCCATTTACTTGGATGATTACTTAACCAAGCAAGAACCACGCCAGAGTCAGTCCAGGCTGTATGTCTGCCTTTGAGATGTTTAAGGCTTCTGAAACTTCATGAAGAAGGTTTGCTAGCAAAACTGCTCCACATTTTTAGAAGCTATGAGGTTCACATGAATTTCTCCTTCATTGGTTAGGGGCGGGAGGGGGTCGAACAACTTTTATTACTCGATTATTTGAAACTTTATTACCTTTATAGTTCGAAGAAAAATAAGTTACCGACTTTTTAAGAATATTATCGACAATGTAAGTACACCATTGTTTCTTAGAAAAGTTTCAGCTTTACAACATTTTAAAGATTTCGACTTATATGCTATTTACATTGCCAAAAATGTTCCAGGAAGAAGTGCTTTTAACAGGGTGGAACGACGAATGGCGCCTCTTAGTCGTGAGCTTACTGGTGTTATATTAAAGCATGACAATTTCGGTTCACATATCGATTCCAGACGATCTAGCCTTTGGCGACTATTACGAGAGGGGTTTTTACCACCACCTATTTTGATGAAACAGACGTGTAACGGGTATGTTACCATAGAAAAAGATGACTGTGAAAGAAAATTCGCTCCACTGTTACTTCAGCAATGAAGCTTTATGGTTAGATGAAGAAGATGTTGACACAATGAATGTTTCTAATGTTAACTGTCCAAATGAGAACGATGTGACTACTATGCCAGTTATAAATAATATAAAGGAATGGGTTCGAAGTGTATGGACTGAAGAGGATTAAGTTTTTACCTTCATTAATTTCCGAACACTGCTGTTTTAATTTCATAAATTTCTAATTATAAAATTGCAAAATTTGTGACATCACACTAGGTAGGGGGGGGGGGGGGTCTCACAAATGTGACCCAGCTGTGACAAGGACGGGGGAGGGGTCAAAAAATCATGAAATTCTTGTGACGTATTTTATGGATGGTCCCTTATGGACCTCATATAAACCACCGCAGCGTAAGCCACGTTCGCGCGACTTAGCAAATCGTTCATCTGTCTAAAGTAACAGTATTTGAAACCTCGCCTTGATCAATTTTATTAACCGTTTTCGGATGAAGTAGTGAGTAATTTTTCCTCTTACAAATACGGCAATTGGTTGTTTGACGACATGAAAAGACAGAATGATTTACGCCTAGACAATTAAAACACAAACGATTGGTCTGAGCAAAGTCACGACGGGTGTTTACATCTTCTTTAACTTTTTACAATTAATTATTCTATGATTATCTGAACAAAATGTGCAAGACGGTACAGATGTTACATGCATTACCTTCGGCAAAGCAAAGTCACGACGGGTGTTTACATCTTCTTTAACTTTTTACAATTAATTATTCTATGATTATCTGAACAAAATGTGCAAGACGGTACAGATGTTACATGCATTACCTTCGGCAAATATACTATATGTGACCTAGAACCCTTATTATCTAAAATATCAGTTATCTAAAACGTTGATCCAAAAAATCGCTTAATTCTAGCAAAAAAAAAAAATAGAAAAAAATGGTCCTTCACAGAACCTATGTACCTATGTGGTGTGCACGTGTGCGTGTTCATACATGTGTAATGTTGTATGTGGGTAGCTAAGTGATGCACGTATAGTGTCACTTGTATCGTGCGGGCGGTTGCCTGACCCAAGGGCTTCACGCCGAGGAAACGGACCTAGTCTTGGGTTACCGCTGGAGAGGGTGGACGTGGGGGGTGTGCGGTAGCGAAATTTACCGCCCGTCCTCTGCGGAGAGAACGGTGGTTACGCGGGCGTGGGCGCTGGCACGCTCTATTTGGAGAGACGGATGAGTAGTATTTATTCGCATTTTCGATGCGATCGTCTGGGTCGGTAAAAATATTGCGCGGCCGGCGTTTATGCCGGGTGGTGGTGGGTACCGCGACATAAGTAGCTGCTGCTTTATAATTAACGGGTTCGCGTGATTCGACGCGGTGTCGAAATACGATCGTGAGAGCTGTTTAACGTAGGCATGAATCGAAGGAAGTTCCATATGTCTATGGAGATATTCGCTCCGAATATACCCAGGGGCCCCGGTGAGACGATAAAGAAACCTGTTCTGAAGAAACGACATTTTCAATCGGAAAGAATAATACCGGAAGTCAAAACCGAGCTTAAGAAGAGTTAAAGAGTTAAATAGAACAATATTAAAATCTAGACATATTCTAAAATAAAAGATAATAACAATATGTTTTATGGTAGAACTAAACAATAATTATCGTCAAGCTAAAAACATAATTATGTTTTATAAAACCTTAAACAATATATTATTTTGTACGAACTACCGCCATGATCGAGAAGTCTTAATAGGTTTCTCAAGTTATTATTCATTTAGCAAATATTAATATTTATTATAATACGTAATATTTATTAAAATTAAAAACTATATTTTTCGTAAAGCTAACAACTCGTCCATCCTGATAAATTTCGCGTCCCCGCGACCACGTGCCCGCCGCACGCCGCACGCACGACTATACGTGCCCGCCGCACGCCGCACGCACCCGCACGCCGCACGCACCCGCACGCCGCACGCACCCGCACGCTCCTATACGTGCCCGCCGCACGCACCCGCACGCCGCACGCACGACTATACGTGCTCGCTGCAAACACCCGCGCGCCGCACGCCGCACGCACGACTACACGTGCCCGCCGCACGCCACTTACGCTCATAGCAGTGCAGTGTTTACAATGTACGTGCACGTTGCACTTCAAGTTGTTATTTACACTCACGCTCATAGCAGTGCAGTGTTTACAATGTACGTGCACTTTGCACTTCAAGTTGTTATTTACACTCACGCTCATAGCAGTGCAGTGTTTACAATGTACGTGCACGTTGCACTTCAAGTTGTTATTTACACTCACGCTCATAGCAGTGCAGTGTTTACAATGTACGTGCACGTTGCACTTCAAGTTGTTATTTACACTCACGCTCATAGCAGTGCAGTGTTTACAATGTACGTGCACGTTGCACTTCAAGTATACTCACGCTCATAGCAGTGTAGGTTTTACAAGTGCCAGCCAGCATCCACGGCTACTACAGGTATCCTGACCATCAGCACGCAGCGGTCGCCCGTTCCTGGTCATCACCCACGCCTTCTCAGCGATCTTAGCACCACACGCTGCTCTTCGGCCGGTCAGCAAGCAGAGACACACTTCTCTCCTGGTACGATGCAGCAGCCAGCCACTATGCAGCACTGCACCACTCATAAATTATCATAGTATAACAAATTATTTAACATTACCAAGATGACCCATGAGTGATCACCAAAATTAATTTATATTCATCCTGACGCACTGGGGCATCACCGCCGACAGGTCCATTTTCGGAAGAGTTCACATGGCATATTTACTCGATTGTACAATCAGTACAATGTTCAATGCCCATATTGTGGTCGTATGATTACATCAGGGTGGTAATAATATACCAAAATTCCTGATGTTATCCCACTTCTGAATTGTAAAATTATTTCGATAAAATAAACCAAATGTACTTCACTATAATTTCACTTTAATAACTGTAATCACTGTGTCCACTTGTATTCACTATAATTTACTTCCTTAACTCTATTAATCTTGCACATCCAGCCTGCCTAGTCGCTCAGTACAGACTGCCCGTCCTTTTATAGTAAACCAATACTTAATGTCCATATGAATAACTTGGAAGGCAGCTGTCAGTTTTTGTATCGTATATAATCAGGCTTGAATAGCACCAGATCTTCCTTTAGAAGTTTGGCATATCACACAATTATTCACAAATTGTCGAACAGTAGAACTCATTTTGTTGAACCAATAAATTTAGAAATCTTTTGCGATGTCTTTTCCCAACCCGGGTGTTTTAGCGCAGTGTGAAAAGAATTGATCAGACTCCATTGAAAGGACTTCGATTTGGAGCCAAGTCAAATCTCTTGTCATGATATTGACTGCAAACTCAGTTGGGTTTCTACTAAAAAAATCAGCATGTTGGAGACTCACCTTTGCGGTATTCTACCTCAAACTCGTAGTTTTGCAGGAACGCCTACCAGCGATGAATACTTGGTAGAAGATCCTTATTGTATTTAGAAGCTTTTAAATGCGTTGCAGTCCGTTATCACGGTGAATTTTCGCCCATACAGATACTGGCGAAAGTGTTTTATAGCTCGTACCACTACCAGTGTTTCCAACTCATAAGAGTGGCAACGACTTTCGGCCTCGGTGGTTCTCATACTCATGCATGTTGACGCCCATTTGTACTGCACCGAATCCAAGACTACTTACTTGCATCCGTGAATAAGAGTATGGGTGCTTCTTCTTGGAACAATGTAAGTGCGGGGGCAGACGTCAGGTTTTCAATAATTGTGTCACGCACTTTATCGTGTTTGTCTGTCCATAACCATTTCGCACCTTGTTTCGTTAATTCGTACAAAGGTACCTGCGCACGGGCGTTTAGTGGACTGTATGTTTTTCTATAGGTCACGTTGAACTAAGTTTGAAATAAAAATATTGCGGAATCCCTCGTGCACTTCGATGACTCTAATAATAAGACAAAACCACTTACCCCTTGAACTCCGGTTTCTTCTTATATTTAGAGAATCTCTTGCGCAGGTCCAGTTACACAATCGCACTGCAGACACCAATAGTTTATAATATTTTGTATCTCTTAATAATAGAGATGGTTGCGGCGCGGCGCGGTACACACACGGCAGTGCAAGACGTATCTAACACTCGTCATCCCCGCATGGCGCGGTGTGAGGGGGTCCAAGGCAATGAGCCATGCCTTAGGACGCGGAAGTGATCTTGCCACCGTCATTCACGGTAGGTTGTACCCGATTATTAGGTTATTAAGTACACGTTTAGGCGCAAACAGTACCATTATTCGCGAAAAGTCAGGAATATATTTCCTGAAGTATCCCTGCCAGACCATGGAACTCTGCCAGACCATTGAACTGTCTGATCTGCTTGACAGTTTTAGGTACTGGAGCTTTGACGAGAGCCTCCACCTTTCGTGGGCTTGGTTGCATCTGTCCATCAGCTGGTAAACCGAGCAAGCATTGCTCAAACCAAATGGCATGGTGAGATATTCATATAAACCATCTGGTGTATCGAAGGCGGTCTTCTCTATAGAAGTCTCCCTGATAGGAATCTGGTGGAAGCCCGCTGCCATATCGAGGCTTGTGTAGAAATGACCCTTAGCCAACTGGTCAATTTGATCAGAGATTAATGGAAGCGAATAATGATCACGTAGCGTATTCGAGTTAAGTTCGCGAAATTCTACGCAAAGTCGGTCGCCGCCATTCTTTTTCTTGACTAGAATGATGGGGCTAGAGTATGGAGATCGTTACACTAGACAGACGATACGGTCTCCTTTCCACGAATTTACCGGGATTTTTCAGTCCGATTTCTAACTTGCCGGTGTAGACTCGAGTCTTTGGATATCCACAAATAAATAGATGTTCGTATTTATTCAGAAGTCTATGTAGCTGCATTACTTCATCTTCTTTGGTAAGGTCACAGTATATGTTGTTGAAGAGAGGAGAACTCTTAGTCACATGATTGATTAGTGGTTTATGAATCAGTTTCGTCTTATTAGACGTGATTATCATACTTAGGTTAGTACCATGAATCAAGTTCATACCCACCAAAATGTCTGTTGACATTTCATAGTCGGGCAATACCAATTCCTTTTTAATAGTTGACTACCGGTTTCCTTTGTCCAGGCAAAACTGCAGCGATGGATTCCCGTATAATTGAGCATTCTGCCCCGCTATCGAACACGGCTTGAAAAATCCTTTCACCTATTTTGATGCTGGGCTGACGTCACTAGTGTTATAATAATGGTGATTACTCATTTTTTACAGTGTAATGACGTCACACAGAGATCCGTACTGTCCGGCGGCTCGATAGTGAATGTCATGAGCGCGCTTTTTTTTTTTTAACTGACTACACTGTTAGCCTTAGGGGCCCAATCGTCAAACAGAGCCGCTGCGGCTTTTACAGCTTCACCGGACTTTGGCATGAGCGCGCTCTGTGCGGCCGTATTTATAGGGTGCGATGTATGTGCGCGTATATAAGTATTATACTAAGTACTGAAATGTAATCATGCAACTATTGTGAAGTAATTGCTTATGAACTCATTATAAAATAATCAAATTATTCTGGTAATCGACTAATTATTGTAGTTCCGCCGATATATATATTCAGTTGACGCTTTAACACTTATACATAAGAGTCGTATAAAATCAAAGGCAGCAAAGTAGGTCTGACCGGCGGTAGTTGGTAATACAAATAAAACTATTTTTGAATAGTATCCATAGACATTTATTTCCATTTATCGGTCAGACCTAATATGCCGCCTTTGATTTTATAGGACTCATATTTTGTAATCGAATTTGTTTTAAAAAAAATCGGTTGACTGTAAAGTCGGTTTACTGACGATAGTTGAACGTGACAACGTCATAAGAAAATACTGATGGAATGGTATCATTTTTCAAACAATATGGAAAGAATCATTACCTTTATCGCTGCAATTATCGTTGCTATAAACAATTGACACCACATTCACTTTTCACTGAACTTCATACTTGACGAAAATATGTAAATGTATTATTGTATAGCAGCTGTCCACGCGGACGCATCGCTCACTCAAGTAGGAGAGAGACATGTCGAACGCGGAGGCCGATTGTGCCTCTTTGTCGCTCGGTCCGCGCTCTCGCTTGCACTTCAAGCCTTAAATGGAACGCAACAGAGCGAGGTAACGCCGCATGAGCCATGTTTTTTGCTTCATCGAATTATAAGACGTTGTCACGTCAAAAATCACAAATGCCGTTACATATTTCGAGTACCTTTTCAGGCCGCCACTGAACGAAATTCTGGATCCGCCCCTGGTAGAATCGAGACTTTCTAGCGACTTTTGATATTGATTCTAGGAACTCGGAATTTTTAGAACTGGCAACAGTGATAAGGTAGGTACCTACTATCTAACAGATAATTTCAAGGAACTTCTTTTTACTAGTGTGTGACAACCGCACAACTCTCACTAAATTATATAGAGTTGATTTGTGGATGTTAGTGGTTTAATTTAAACAAATATTTTGCTAGTTTATCGTTTTAAAATAAGAAATGTATTATTAAACAAATCAACTTACAAAGGTTTTTAGAGAACGACTCATTACGATAACGAAATGTTCTAAAAAAGTTTTTTTATGAGGAAAAGGTGCGTGGAACCGAGTACCTACCCCAACAAAAGGGACATCCCCGGGATAAATTACTTTTCTTTTTTAAATTTACTTATTTGGCTTTGTCGATCTTTACAGCTTTGATTTCGATATAATTATAAATACCTATGATGTGCATTGTAAATATCAGTCCGTTTAAGTCATTGTAAGTACCTAAAGTTTATCAGTTTTGGCAAAAGGTTAATCTGATCAAAGGATTAAAAAGTTAAACATGATCAACTATTAAAATTAATTTATTATATTCAATACACATACTTATTGATTATTAATCATACATGTTAATAAAAATGTGATTATTGTAGTTTGTACCAGATTAAAAAATGATACACGAGTTAAAGTTATCTTTTGTATCACATCACAAGCATTCAGTTATACAACAAAGTGTCTTCCGCCGCGTCTGTCTGGCTATCTGAATGCGATTAACTCAAGAACTACCTAAGGGATATTCATATGGTTTCCATCAACGGACAGTGTGATTCATGAGGAAGGTTTAGGTGAACTTATAATGTATTAAGGTTTTGTATGAATAGGCTGAAATATTGCGATGATTACTGAAGATGTCAGATAAATCACAGATCATCATACTGAGAGCTTTACTGGCGTGGGCCGCGTAAGCCAAGAGAAATACCTATTTTATGTATTTAAAGAGATCTATTTAAGATGCGACCACACTAGAGCGGCGCTGTGTGGCGCGGCGCGTCGCTCCACGTAATTTTATGTACATTCTCGGGCCGCATTAGAGCGGCGCTGCGCGTCGCTTCATGGCGCGTCACAACGCGGAGCTTCGCGTCAAAATATAATTTGTATCATTTTGTATGGTGGGTGTCGCACCAGAGCGGCACTGCACTGCCCGTCGCTGTGCGTTGCGACATAGTTGCCTTCCAAAAAATATTTTGACCCGTAGCGCCGCGACGCGCAGTACTGCACCGCTTTGGTGCGGCATAGCAAGCGTCGCGGCGAGTTGCGTCGTTCCTGCCATTTTCTAAAAACTCTGTTATCGAAAAAGGATAAAACTTTCTTCTCGCTCACGCCGGTATCAAGACACGACGAAGGTGATTACCCTTCGTTCACAATGCTATGTAAGGAGCGTCAATGTCGTATCTACTTATAGAATAAATTGATAGCAAACAACAAACTGTGACTGATCCTCATTTGATTACTGAGTATTAAAAATATATACACTATTGATACACACCTATTTGTATTGCGATTTCCACCCATATACCTATTGTCTTTCCTTGCCTGGTTCATGTATCTAATGTTCGTGTTGGAGATCGAACAGCTCTCGACGAGTACTAACAGTACTAGTTAATTTTTCTCCGTCAATTTCCATTTTTGTAAGTAGGCATGCTTCTCCGTCGAAAGCAGTATGCAGACTGACGCAACGCAATTGGCTAAGGAGTTGGTTTAGAAAAAGGTTGGAGTTTTTATGATAAATCAGTTTTTATTTATTATAAAATAAATACCTACCACTTTTTACATTACAAAACTTAAATAAACTATATTACGATTATATTTTCATGTTTAGTTAGTTTATTAGTGAAAGAAGATCCCTAATGATACTAAAATCTCTAAGGGACAAACAGAGTACAAAGTGTTACACCGCCCCGGGAATGTTCTGTGCTTACACGACAACACAGAGAATATTAAATCATGACATAGCGAGTGTGAGTGAATACTGAATTAACAGACAGACGGCTAGCTTGACTGTCAAATTGGTTTCGGTGTTGCAATACAAAATAGAAAATATCGATTTACTTAAGAGTTGCATTAAAATGAGTAATTAAAAACTATATGCTTTTTATTACTTGAAGCAATGATGGCTCAGTTTGTAGCGTGTACGGACAACGCGTCGATCGACGTGAGTTCGAATCCCTGCAATGATTTGAGCTTGACCTTGAGCTGTCGGTGAAGGACAACTTCGTGATTAAACCATAGCATGGTGGTAGGGTTTTTTCTAATTTCCGCCTGGCTAGCTACTACCCTCTAGTTGAAAATCTGTCTCCAAACACTAATTGGTGTGTTCCGGCAGTTGAACTTGAAAGTTTTCACTAGGCTCAACGTGCTATCATCTTGGGCCACATCGACACTTAAGATGAGGTGAGATTGTGGCTACAACGCTAAACCGACATATGACGACAAAAAAAAAAGTAAAACGTGATATCGGCCAATTGAATAGGAAATTTGTATATTATTATGTCGATATATTTTTACATGTGTTCATCTAGGGCCAAAATGTCTATGGATAGTGGTTATTCTCCATTAGCACTGTGTGTAGCGGCGCTGCGCGTCAAAATATTCTTTTGACATTACAGTGACATTATAATTTCACCCAAATGCTCGAAGCAACAGGCAGATACAATACGACAAAAAATGTTGGTATATATGCTCTGCTACACGTTCGAAGCCGGGGTGGGTTATTATTTTAAAATATATGTAATTATTAGTTTTAAGACTTGTGACATACATACGATTAGGGGGCGTTCAACTAATACGTAACGCAAGTTTTGAAGTTTTTTGTAGATGTAACGCGCCGTAACATTTTTCTGTAGCCCCGCCCCCTAATTAAATGTTACATAACACCCAAGTCAGCATGTCAGCATGAGAGCTTTTATATACCAAGAATAGCTGATGATGCAAATCTCCGTATTTTGAGAACATTACATTAAGTACTCACTTTAACAACACTGACTACAGAAATGCTCTTCTGCGTAACATACTAACGAATACTTACTGACAACGAAAATAAAATTAAAATGACGTACAATACAGTCAAGGGATTCCCCGTAAAACATAAACGAAAAGGGTTGCGAACTTGGGAAGTTTTAATTGCCTAGATTTTGTTTAAAGAAAAAAAAAACCAACGTGTTACAATGCGTTCTTCGAACCCCGTTCTCGCTCTTGTAACGCATCGTAACGTTTTATAAGACCCCCATCCCACCAAATTGCGTTACTTGAACGCTTCATTAGCCTGAAATTTTTTTTTACAATAAATTAATTTGACCCTTTGATTATAAAAACATTCATGTGGCTGGATATTATCTGAAAATTTTGTCATTATTTAATTTATTTCTTTTTAATTATCTCAATCTGCTTAATCATATTAATGATAAATACATTAAATTATCGTTTTGTCGTACTGACCACTTTGATCTGAAATATCTCCTCTTTGGTTAAGAATTCCAAATTCAAATTTATAAATTCATTTAGCTGGTACAT
The DNA here is from genome assembly GCA_033032175.1 of Saturnia japonica. Taxonomy (NCBI): domain Eukaryota; kingdom Metazoa; phylum Arthropoda; class Insecta; order Lepidoptera; family Saturniidae; genus Saturnia; species Saturnia japonica. The sequence continues at coordinate 7,133,288 of CM065321.1, read as the reverse complement.
TTGAGTTTTAAAACAGTCATTCATTTGTTTTTTCCTCATTATTTTTTTGTTTGGCGTCGCTTATTACTGTACAATGGAAAACATGAAATATCGGTATATTTACGAATACGAGTTCTACCGTGGTACCAGTGCTGCAGAAACAGCTCGAAGGATTAATGATTTGTACGGCGCTGGTGTCACAAAAGAAAGCACGGTACGTTTTTGGTTTCAACGTTTTCGTTCTGGAAATTTCGATCTTCAAAACCAACCCCGTGGACGGCCGGAGACCACAGTGGAAAATGCATCCATCACAAAGCACTTCAGAGATACTGCAGGCTTCAGGGTAAGTGATAAAACTAGATTAATCCACTTGAAGCAAGCCAGGAAAATAAAAAAACTTGAACGATGGGTACCTCATGAATTGAGTGAATCGAACTTGCAAACACGCATCGACTTCTGTGTTACTTTGCTCAACCGACACAATAATCAAGAGATTTTAAATCGAATCATTACTTGTGATGAAAAGTGGATACTGTACGATAATCGGAAGCGCTCCTCGCAATGGCTGAACCCTGGAGACCCAGCCAAATCTTGCCCTAACCGATAATTGACTCAGAAAAAGTTACTTGTGAGTGTTTGGTGGACTAGTGCCGGTGTCGTTTACTATCGCTTTCTAAAATCTGGCCAAACGATTCGGCAGATATATATTGCCAGCAACTGCAAACCATCATGGAAGAACTAGCTGCTAAACAACAGATGTTGGTCAATCGCTCTAGGCCACTGCTGCTCCACGACAACGCAAGACCACACACTGCACAACAAACAACCACAAAGTTAAATGAGCTACAATTGGAATGTCTGCGACATCCACCGTGCTCCCCGGACCTTGCTCCAACAGATTACCATTTTACCCGGAATTTGGACAACTTCTTACAAGGAAAAAAATTCAACTCCGATGCGGCAGTCCAAACCGCTTTCAAAGAGTTTATTGATTCTCGCACCCATGGTTTTTTTAGTAAAGGGATCAATGAACTACCTATGAGATGGCAAAAGTGCATAGATAACAACGGTGCATACTTTGATTAATTAAATATATTTTACAAAAAAAAAAAAAAATTACTTTATATTCCTCCCGTACAAAACGCCAATTTTATATGTAAGGACCTAATATTAATAACTCTGCTCCCGGACTTAAAGCTGAAGTTAAAGCTGCAATTCAGATTTGAATTCGAACTTGATTAAAATTTGAACGCAGTTTAAAATTTTTAATACAACGTGTTTTCGAGAATATCAATACAAAAAGGAAAAAACTTAAAAAAAAACTACAAGCTAAAAGCTATAAAAATTAAATCGATTTTGATAAAATTTTATTTACAATAAATAACATGGGAGCATGGGGTGCTTAGATAGGTAATATTATGAAATATTTTTTTAGATGTTTTATACCTAGAGAATTCGATCCGATTCGTTATCACTATATCGTCATTAGCACGTATACGTCCATATTAGAATGCACCCGCACAGTAGGCACTATTTATCATTATATTTCATAAATTTAAAATTATTTACATGTAATACGTAGTATCTAACTTAATAATAACTTTATACAATGGTTTCATAGGTGAATAAACTGTTTGTGTCCTTCGGGTAAAAGTTGGCTACATGCCCGTGAACGATGGCGGAGATATATAGAACAGGGCGAACCGCCAGGATGTGTGGCGCCAACCCTCGACGAATCCGTGTACGTAACCTGGTAGCGTTCTCTATTCTCAAACGCCGAACCTCAGTGACGTGAATTAGGATATTTTACAAACAATAGAACCTGACAAGTCTTTTTTAAAGTGATTTAATGATTCCAACAATTTCTTCGTTTTAACCTCATAGTTATAAAAAAATCGGCAAAGATGCTTCTATAGAAAACTACGTAATTATTTACACTAAAATCAATCAACATCAATAATTTTTTTTTTTTCTAATATTCTACCTGATCTATCTCTTCTCGGAAATCATTCGACGTTTTTGGAACAATAGCGCTTTAACAATATAGCGGAACAGTTTTTTGTTTGTATGTTTGTTTAAACACGATAATTTCTGGAAGTAACAGTCGGATTCGAAAAAATTCGTTTTGTATATGATAGACAGATTCACGAGAACTATTCCTATACCATACATGTAGGCTATCTAACAATAGGCTACAAATCTCAGCTAGGCTTAAATATTGGTTTATCCGCGTGCGCTGGTGTAATGCTTAATTATACGTAAATATTGGTCTTTAGTATATCTAAAAAATGTCCTCTATATCATATGCCTATACATAGGCTGCACTAAAAGTATCGGGAATGGAATATTTCCACTGTTCCTGTCATATTAAAATCTTTTTAATTGAAAACTCCTTGGTTTTAAAAATCGAATACAATTTATTTATTTAAAAAAGATTCTCGGTCTTGACACAAGGTTTTGTCAAACTTGTTTAGTCGTTGAGAAAATGGAATTGACTCGAGAAAATTCAAGAGCGATGATTTTGTTACGACTTTCGAAGTGGTTTAACACAAAAACAGTGTGTTGACCGGATGATTTCTGCATTTGGTGAAGAAGCCCCATCCAAAACCACAATTTATCGCTGGTTTGCTGAATTTCAACGTGGAGGTGTCAAGCTCAGTGATGATCCTCGTCAAGGTCGTCCAAAAACTGCAGTCACCCAAGAAAACGTTGATGCTGTGCGTAAGCTGATTGAGGAAGATCGACATGTGACATACCGCGAAATTCAGGCAACTTTAGACATTGGTATGAGTCAAATACAAATAATCTTGCATGAACAATTAGGTGTAAAAAAGTTGTTTTCCCGATGGATACCGCATTCGCTCTGTGAAGAGCAAAAAGCGTCTCGCGTTACTTGGTGCGTCAGAACTCTCGAAAGATTCCACGCAGGATCCTCAAATGCTGTATACAACATCGTATCGGGTGACAAATCCTGGATATACGCATACGAACCCGAAACAAAAAACCAGTCACGAGTTTGGGTGTTCGAAAATGAGTTAAAGCCAAAAAAATTATTCGTTCACGGAGTGTTGCAAAAAAAATGGTGGCCACGTTTGTCTCCAAAACCGGCCATGTTACGACTATTCCTCTTGAGGGACAAAGAACGGTTAATGCAGAATGGTATGCTAGTATTTGTTTGCCACAGATCGCTTCAGAACTCCGTAAAGAGAACGGCAACCGCCGCATCATCCTCCATCACGACAATGCGAGTTATCACACCGCGCACAGAACAAAAGAGTTTTTAGAGCAAGAAAACATAGAATTATTAGACCATCCGCCGTACAGCCCCGACCTAATGATTTCTATACTTTCCCTAAAATAAAGAATAAATTGCGTGGACAGAGATTTTCATCACCTGAAGAAGCTGTGGACGCCTACAAAACGGCCATTTTGGAGACCCCAACTTCCGAATGGAATGGTTGCTTCAATGATTGGTTCCATCGTATAGATAAATGTGTCAAATTTCGCGGAGAATACTTCGAAAAGCAATAAATACATTTTTAAATAGTAATGTAAACACTTCCTTGATTCCCGAAATTTTCAGTGCCGCCCTCGTATATTAGTACATATAAAATGCTTTGTCCTGAATGACTGACGGATCAACGCATAGCCCAAACCGCTGATCGTAGAAACCTGAAACTTGGAGGGGGTGTTCTTTGTATGACGTAGGCATCCGATAAGAAAGGATTTTTAGAAATTCTACCCCCAAAGGGGGTGAAAAAGGGGGCAAAGTTTGCATAGGACAACGTGATTCTTTGGTCCAATCTACTTCAAATTTTTCATAAACCTTTTTTAACAGAATTGAGGGAAGACGTGTTTCGTATTTTATTGAAATTCATCCCTTAACAGGGTTAAAAAGAGGTAAAAAGTTATTTTGACGGTGATTTGCTTCGAAGTTGATATCTATACTCCTTAGTGCTTTTGATTTAAATTACATTTTATTTTGACACATGTTTGAACACTCGATCCAATTTTATTCAAAAAAGGTTGAACTCACTTAAAAACAAGTAAATCTCTTTAAAATTGGAATGTCTCGAAAGTCACCGTACTATATCAGTACCTCATTTGAAGGTCTCTAAGCATATAGAGGTTATAGAGTTTATACACTTTTAGGACACGGCCTCATAGGGACGTAGAGTTCGAAATTTGAAATGGTATGGACTAGAACATTTTGGTTATAAATTGTACGAATCATTCCACAATTTAAAAAATCATGTATAATCTATACTAATACTGTTGGGTTAAAACCCAACAAATACTAATAATATAATAAAGCAGATATTTTTTTTGTTTGTTTGTTTAAACACCCTAATCTCTGGGACTACCAGTCGGATTCGAAAAATTCTTTTTTTATATAATAACCAGATTCACGAGGAATAGTACAGGTTATATAAAATTAAGCTACAGTTTCTAGCTAGCCTCAAATATTGATTTTTGTTACGTAAGTCAGAAGTCGAAACCCTCGCGAACTGCTTTAGCCGCATGCGCTGGCATAATGGTTAATGATATGTCAATACAATATTCTACAAAAATATTGGCCATTGGTATATATAAAAAAAGTCAGCGATAGCATATATCTATCTCTTATACATGAGCCACTATAAGGTATTTTGCATTTTTTTTTTTGTTGAAGATTTAAAATTAATTTATGAACATTATTTTTAAGCATGGCTGGCATATTAATCCTTACTAACAAAAGTTACTTCATCATAAAGACAATATATATTGAAGATAAACTTCGTCTTTTACAGCATGTTATTTGGACTCATAGTGTGAGAGATAATACAAATTTAAAATAATTCAACACTCGGCTCGGGTCTATGTCTATAGTAGTTAGCGGCGCGAACGAGTTGTACGATGCCGCCATGTGACAATCTGGCCGTCCGAAAAAAATATTATAACTACATTGATTAAATGAATATTAGCAATGTCTCGCCGTTCACCCTCATTAAATTTATATATTGCTCCTTAGAGCTACAGCGTCCATATGGCATAGAACCTTTTTTAATAAAAAATTTTTTACAAAGCTAACAATAAGTTCCTGAGCTTAACGCGATCAAACATAGCCTGATTATATTAAAATACAAATAAATTGTAAATGCGTATATTTTATCTATTCATTTAATAAATATTATTTAACAAAGTGTATTTAAAACCTTAGATTTTTTAAAGATTTCCTGTGTGTTTTGTCTTAGCTTGCCATTTTTATAAGGCAGTCTTCATAATATAAAAACATAAACTGCTGTTTCGTCAGATTTATTTTAATTCGTTGTTAATAGTAGATATGTATTTATTTAATGCTTAATTTAGTAATCATTTTGTAATAACAGGACAACATGAAACATGAAATGAGCGTGGGACTGTAAACTAGTTCGCTACGAAGAGGCTTATAATCGGGTCACGTACGGCTGAGTTGACCTTCGGCCGCCTCCTCATTCTATTATAAACTTATATTATTTTTTCTGTAGTTGTATCCTATCAGTTATTTTATTCGATTATACTTCTAGTCTTGCGACTTTCAAAATATTAATCCTCATCAAAATAAATTATTACGAAGTCAAAAGTACTAAATTTAAATAAAATGATGTTCATATACCTATAAATAAATATTCTTGAATGACTACAAATGTTTAATCCACGTGTGCGAAGCTGTGTCCACAGCACCGAAAATCAACAATAAAATAATAATATAACAGCAATAATAATAAAATAATTCTGCTGTTTCATACTGTTATCCATTTACTCGAATCGTAGCATTGGAATAGGTACACTTTATGAAGTCTGTATATTTTACTCATGTGTGTAAGTAATTAATTAATTGAAGTAGTTACGTATGTGCGGGACCCTGTACGTCATGGAATAAACCCGGTAAAGCGCCGTGTAAATTAAGCTCGCTCGTGTATATAATACGTCCAGGAATGTGAGGTTTCTCCGGTGTAATGTCAATTGCGGGTAGAAGAGTAGGCGGGCCGGGCGCTGCGGCGAGGCGCGCGGTGTTGATATCGATGCGGGTGCGCGCGCACGGTCCTGCGCCCCTCGGGTTCGATTTTCCTCGTCCGGGCGACAGTGGCGGCACGTTGCATAACTGTGTGCCAGCACTCAGCACTCCGTGCGCGATCCCGCACCGAGCGAGCGCGCCATTCGCGCCACAACGCGACACAACGCGCCTCCTCGCGCCCTTTACGTAACGCGCGATCACCGGTCCGCTGCTCGCGCCCCTTCGACCTTCTCATGTCGTGAACGTTACCAGTGATACGGGATATATAGTGTGCTGCGTGCGGGACCGCTTCCGGTGCATCGGGAAGACGTTGCGGCTGGGTGCGGACCGCCGGTAGGTGTCACCGCAGTGCGCGTGCTCTTTCTTTGTCTGGGTGCGTGGCGGCGACGGTGCTGTGCTGAATAATTGACGCGAAGGATGTTCGGCGGCCGCTATCGACCTCGGTCGCGTGACTAGCGTGTATTACCGGCGGCAAGGACGCCGCGCTGGCTGCGGTACTAGGCCGCCCGCCGCCTGCCGCCCGCCGCCGTTGCCACTGCTGCAACTTCCCTCGCTTTTTTGCTTTTTCTAGATATCTATGTCTCAACTGTCATATTTTGTATACATAATAATATATACGAATAATTTGTTGTGCTAATTAAAAGTTTATTATCCCACAGCATGATTCTGTCGAAAAACAATTATTGGAAGTAAGTTAAAGTGGACTCACTTTTACTTATCGTTTTACAATCAATATATATTTGACGATATATCCAATAATTAATATAAAATGTTATACCACACAAAATAAATAAATCAAAGTACTTAGCTTCTTTATGTTATAATGCTAATGTATTTATAATATTAGATATATATATCCCAAAAGAGATAAAGGTCTGGTTTGAAAACGTCTACTTTTCGTCTAAGAAAACAAACGACGATTAACTAAAACAATTCGTACAGTAATGGCTATGCACAATCGGAAGTTTCCCTCTTTTCTGTTTTTATTTTCTAACCTAGTCAGTCTTGGGTGTTCCTCTCAAATTGACAGGTCACAATCTGCGAAGTAAATTATGTTGACTATAGCTGTGTATTGAGTAATAGCTTATTTTGTTTGAGTTTGAATAAAAAAATAAACGTATATAAACCTAATTATTTAGGCTCAAAATAAAGCAGGCCAGTTTATACTTAGTTTACGTTATCAGAAATAGAACCAATAATCTAAATGGTTTTATTAAGGAACCCTGGTGAGGCTGCTATCGACTACGAATACAGGAGTAGTAGCTAATAGAATAGAAAATTCAAGGACGATCTTAGTCTGGTATAATATGTATGGAATTTTCGTCTGGATCTTTACGGGTTCCAATGCGGCTACGGTTGCGGATGCTACGCGCCGTCTACGCCGCTCGCTCGCAGACAGTTGTGCGCCTCGTGTAGCCTCGTAGTCAACTACAAGTTACGAACCTATAACACTACACTCATGAAAAAAAACATTAAACTTTCATTAGTTTAATATAATGTATAAAAATATATATTTTATATAATTAATATATAGTCTATATTTTTTAAATATTGATAGGATAGGCAATATGTTATAATTTATTTTATCTTGAAACCAATAAATATCGTTAGGTTTGTAACTGTTCTTGTCTAAGATAGTAAAATAAGTACTATTTGTAAAAGCAAACGATTACCTAAGAAAAATTATTTTGCGTTTGTGTTTAATAAAGTCAGCTAGGAGTAAAACGACCTTTATAAAATCACAGAAAACTTTATAGATTACAACTCTTTGAGTTGCCGTTAATGTAAATAAAATGAGAAAATACTAAAACCATTTTTTATTATCTGATACGGAAAAAAATACCACCAGTATAGTGTTTACTTTTAAAAGTTTACCGTTAAAATGCATTAAAACACTTCTCCTTATAAGTCTTTATTTAAAATTTTATTGTACTTTTAAAATACAGACCCATTTTAAAAGCTATACATAATTAAATACTTTAATTAGCTATATGAAAAGATGCATATAAATCATAATCAAAATATCCTAAGTCTAGATTATAATAATCTAAGTAAAATGATTGAGATTTGACGTTTTGCGCGGAACACGAAAAACTACTGGATAGATTTTGATCTATTTTTTGCTCTTTAGATAGTATGTACTTACACAAAAACACAATTTCTTCATTCAATAAAAAGTCATAAAAGTTTTAAGAAACTACGTTTTTTGTGCATTATGCGTTCTTCTGTCGCCCACGCGAGCGGAGCCGCGGGAACAGCTATTATGTTATATATTTCATTGTCTTACTTCCTTAACTTCACACCGTAAAGTAATATGTTATACAATTTACTTCTAAACATACGAATATTTGCTAAGTTTTTGTAAACTAACTGTTTGTAATCTATTGTTTAGTGTAGTTAAAAATATTGGATATACCGACGAAGGTGGTAATATTTTGCAAAAGTTCATTCCAGAGTCTGACACTGTCAATATTTATATAAGTGTCGCACTACGCATGAAATTGTTAAAAGGAACAACAGTTTTTGTAAAAGGCGGGCGTGTCCTCCGTTTGGATTTCATATGGCAAGTTTTTCTGAACTGCTCACCTGCTTGATATTTACATTACTCATAAAAAATATTACATTACTAAGAATGTAACCAGTTGCCTGGTGGCTTCTGCAAACGACTATTTCGTTTTCGAGATGTTTGAAATATTCGTATCACGCTGATTCTTTGCTTATGCGTAAATATGCAGTTACAATACTTTTTAAACTATTACATTTTCAAATTTACTTAGTAATATATTTAGTACGTGAACTAGATCATAACGAAAAATTCTAAACTGTCAAAGTACAATACTTTTAATAAAATAAGATGGGATTTTTTAATCCTAAAATACATTTCTACTGTTTTTTACGGAAACCTCTATCTCGGTACGAACTAAAAAGTTCTCTATGACTTCGCTTTTTGTCGTACCGTGGTGAATCTGTGGTGTATTGAAAAAAAAAGATTGATATAAATATTTCATTTCTTATGTTGTACACAAGAAAAACAACGATACACCCTTTACGTCCAAACATCACGTGCTAATTAAACTGGTGATCATGCGGGAGTAGGGTGTATATAGTATGGCCGACCATTTGGCTCGATATTCACTTGTCAACGTCTTTTAGTTTTTTTATGATTGTACTGACTACCATTACCCGATGATCACCTAATGGTGATCCCTTCTCTACCCTCCAAGTAGCCTAAGTAGGTTAGTACAATATAACATACAAATCTTAGTTTATTTTAATAATAAATGTACAAAATATGTAATACAAAAGAATTTAAAAGTATGAGAAATATGAGCCGAAATAAATATATAAGCTGAATCAATAAAAATATCATACGTCAGTCAAAAACACATGCCGTATTTATTAGGGTATATATTAGGTAGTAGTTGACCCGCGCAACTTCGTCTGCGTCACATAAGAGAGAGAAAGAGGGTTAGAGAGAGTGGGTCGTAGCTCCTTTAATACAATTCTAAATGAGCTGAAACTTTCTTTGTTTTATCTACGAACTATTTGAGAACCATTGGCCCTCCCCTCCTCACATGACCGGCCGCCTCCAACATCATTTTGCATAACAAAAAAGGGGCGCGGTACTTGATCATTATTTTGCTGGGGAGTTATTTTAAAACTGTGATATCTCCTAAGATATTCATTAAAATCATATTCAAAGGGTAATATTGTTCAAAATAAAATACTACTGATGAATAACGTATATATTTGGATAAGTATTAATACCATGTTTATGAAAACACCTTCCTTCATAATGCATTATTGATCCTTCTATTGATAGTAGCGTGATATATATGGTCTGTAGCTTTCCTCGATAAATAGGGTTTTGCAATACTAAAATAATTTTTCCATTCCAACCAGTACTTCCTAAGATTAGTGCGTACAACCAAACAAACAAACTCTTCAACTTTATAATATGAGTATATCTATACCAATTTTTTCATCATTATTTTATCATCCGTCCTTCTTAGTTTGACAGTCAGGTATATTCTAGTAGCAATTTTAAGACTGAAAACTAAAGAGCGTACTCAGTCATAGCTCAGCCTTAGCTTAGCTCAAACTTAGCTAATAATTTACTCAGCGCAATCTTAGCTTTCGAATTTATAGTCGAGTTACGCTAAGCTTAAGCTTAGCTCTAGCTGAGGAAGTGTCGGGTGAATGTTAATTAACGTTTCGATACCTAATCTGGACTGTTAAATTTTTTCAACTCAAACAAGGAAATTCATCACGAATTATGTATAAAAAATTAGAATAGAATTTAAACTGTGTAATTGTATAATATTCAACTTGCATTAAAGTAAAAATGACAGATTATTCGTCCATAAAATAAAAAGATTAAAGTTTCAAGCCATTAACGAGAAACAACAGGAATAACAAAACGTGTACGTAATAAAAACATTCATTTTGTGTGGTAGCCAATAATAATCAAGCAATACAGGTAATTTAAAAAATGTATAAAATCACTGTTAAGTCACTATTATGCTACACTATTTTTGTAGTCGTATAATACCTAAGTTTTCCCTAAGTCGTCGAATTCGATGACTTGAACTTTACTCAGGCAGAGCTGAGCTAATGCTAGCCTTGCGACTATAAATATGAATTTCGGAATTTAAGGCTGAGTTAAGTCTGAGCTAAGACTGAGTACGTTCTATAGATTTCAGCCTAAAAGTCGTACAAATTGAAGGATGCTATAACCAATAGGCAATATCGTAGCATTAAATTGTTATTGATACGATAACATTCATTAAAAAAGAACTTTTAAGCAATATTGAATTACTTACTGAAAAATTTGTCTTAACTTAAAATGATTTACGATTTATTAAAAGTACTTCATAATAGCTGGATAAGTCATTAATTTTTTTAAACAAAACCTTAATTACACTGCGGAGTTTCGAGGAATTCTTCAAATTGTTTTCAGTGAAAACGATAAGTGGATTTCTGAGTTAATGGTTTTATTTTATTTTATTGAAATAATTTTCATACCTTCTGACAATTAATGGTAAGGTTGTGGTTGTTTGTTGAAATTACTAGCACACTTTTTCTGCACACTGCTGCCTTTTGCAGTAGCGAAATGTGCAGATATTAAGTCTGCTGTTTTATTTATTTACTTAAAAGTCGTAAATTAGGGATCAATTTTGAATTTATTTCATTCTTTTTAATGTGATAGAAGGCGGGTACGAAGTTTACGATGTCTCTCGATTAGCTAAACAACGAGTCATAAAACTGTAACCGCCGACGTTTATCCCCCCAGTGTCCCCCCACTGCCAAACAAGGCAAGCTTAATCGACAAACAGTACGTTTACAATATTACTGTTAAGGTCACAATATTTTTTACCTCACTGCTCATGAGGAAGGTTATGTTTTTCGAAAGTATGTACTAATGTCTATTTCTTTGGCACAATCTGTAGTCTTAATGGCTTTTAATATAATTATGAAGTATCGGTAGATTTATCTTAATTGTAGGAGTGAGACAATGTACAAATTTATAATATTCCATAATTCAGTGTTTATTATAATTACTCAGCTAGTCCTATTGTATTTAGTACAATAAATTGGTAATATAGAAAATATTATTTTCCATAATGATTATTGCTTTTTTTATATAGTTGTACAAGAACTATTGCAAAGGGAGGATCCTCCGACCAGACGGGTGTTATGTCTGGCGGGCAGCTGCCCAACGGTTGTAGTCGGGTTCTTGTAATACTCAATTGAAGAGTTAATTTCTATAGCGCGATGTAGGATGCGTCGTATGTGGCTCGATAGATGTCGCTATGTAGATGTCGCTACATAGTTTTAGTAGCTTATATTATCTATAGCTTATACCCTGTAGGAGTTATAATATTAAATACAGTTACGATTAAAATATCTATTGATTCCTTTAACCTAAATTTGACCTTCAGCTAATTTCTCCAGTGTTGTGACGTCAGTTTTGATAACATAGTGTAGTCCTATTCCAATTATATTATTATTAACATACTTTAAATTACATATATATATATATATATTACAGATTATTTATCATTCTAACTAGTTAATTTTGTATTATAATCAATACGCTCGTTCCATGTATAATAACAAGGGTAATACAATGTATCTACAGGCGATAACAAAACCATTTCTTTACATCAATTGTTATACAGTGGTAATACGATTTTCCAGGGCAAAGAATGACCTAAATTACGACCTAGATTAATATAATACATACATATGATTGAAATATGCACGTATGTTGTTAGACTTTCGTGATTTTGGTTGTTTGGCATTCGACAGCGCAACACGCAACACTGTTTTAAAACTTAGGTACATATTTTAATCACTAACTAGCTTTTAATAGCGATTCTGCTTTTGTTTATGGCTATTTCAACTATTAAGCTTTTATTTATTGGTTTTATTTTTCTTTATTTCTTTTCTTTACTTGTCTCCTATCTGAGAAATCCTATGGCAGCCTACTCCATAACTAAAGTTAGGGATTTCATTATATTTATCATATTATACCTAATTATTGAAATGTGTGTTGCAATTCATTGTGTATTTTTTTGCGTTGTGAACTTTCAAATAAAAAATCCTTATTTTAAACCTTATTGAAATATTGTTTTAGTAAGGGTCAGATACTTTTACTGCTACTTTAAATAAATTTAACAATAGCTAGCTTTTATATTTAGGCAAATAATTTCACTTTGCGTTTAGAATCATATTTTTTTCTACAGATATTACGTGGTTATTAGGTTTAAAGAATTAATTACTTTAAACGTAGCAAAGAGAAACTTTAGAAACAGAAATAATAAAAGGAGATGATTGATAAATGTCAATATATGTCAATAAAGCAGGGATACGAGTTTTCGGATCTAGATGTGGGGATATCTTATGAAAAATTTAGTCGATTTCGGTTATGGATATATATATTATATATAGATATTATTTCAACATTTGTAAGTGATCAATATACTTGCACTTTTATGTTAGAAAATTATTAGTGACAGAAGTCATTTTGCTATTCGATAGTGGTATTCAGGTGGTACACTGTTGGTATTCGACTCCGTCCCTATGCGAAATTATTAAGACACATTTATACAGGATGCTGTTACGTTTTTAGATATTTTTTATTTCGGATATTCAATCGTTTCGATTATCCAGAACATCCCCCGCAATAAAGTTATTGTTATCATAACTTCATTAAGTTTTTCAGTCATACGACCTCAGATCAATTCAAACTCATAATTCTTGTAAATTAAACCTGCAATATAAGTGCAGTTCACTTTGAACACATTAACCGTATGGATTTTTTATGCTTGGAAAAAGCTAAAAGCAATTTCGTTGAGAGCCGGTCGTCACACGACAAGGTAAACGTATGTAAATGGATGCAGAGCTATGTAGTCATATGTACCCAAACGTATCTCAGACGGAGCTCGCGTAATATTCTCAGAACCCGACGTTTTTATGATTCCTACCTCTCCAACTATTTCTGATAGCATATTGCAAAAAAGTAAACAGGCTTATCACGAAAGTAAGGCCTCGAATATTCGAATCTAGGACAGAGGAAGAAGTTTTTATTAATTACTAGATTTCGTCGTAAAACAACAAACTTAGTTGGATTTAACTGAATAGTATGTTGATGATGATTGTTACTAATAAATTCAAGCTTATTTAAATATTGTAATTCAGTAGAATTTAATCTAAACGATTGTATCTAATTTTATCTATTGTTTGTGATATGAAGAAATTATGTAAAAACATATTCAGTTTTGTTAAAAATTTTATAACAAAAGGTGTTATAAAGATTTTTACATGAGTTTGCCTAACTTTTAAAAATATTGTCCAATTTTTGCTTTAATTTACGTAATTTAACAACCAGTGCATCTTTAACTTTTATATAATGTGCGTACAAAATTGGACTCTTTTATTGTTATAGCGCCACGTTATAAAAAAATAGTATCGAAGTTCATGATTTTGAAATGTGGAACTGTGATCGAAGCTTGAGTGCCTAACAATAAAACTATTGTATGATGCTAAATGTAATCACGTTCAATCATTACAGCTAACTTACGTATTACATAGTCCCAGATATTTTAAAGAACTACATGAAATAAATAATACAACGTGAATAAACATCATAACTGTGATGTTTTCCAAAATGGTGATTAGTATTTTAATATTCATAAGTGCTTTTTTAGGATGTAATATGAATAAAGAATTTTTGATTTTCTAAAATCTGTGCCTAAGTTTGGTCTTTTAAAATTCCTTGTACAAGGGCCTGATATAGAGTTATGATTATTAGCATCCTTTCATATATATTTAGATGACTCATTTAAATTAGTTGTTTAAAGTATAGTATAGTAACGAGTCTAAAGCAAGTTTTTTGAGATTTTTTTACTAGACTGGTAAAGTAATACAGTTTTAGAATACACCAAGCTTCAAACATATAACAAAAGACAATAATAATACATTTGAAGTTAATAATTCATACAAAATTTCCTTGCTAACTCCATTTTAACAGCTGTTTCCTCTTTCGTCTTCATTTTTTCTTCTTGTTCATTTTTTTTCCGGGACTTCTATTCTACTGAATATATCAGTCCCATTGTACCCAATCCATACCATCATTAAATTAAGATAGTTTAATGCTGCTAAGGATTCTTATTTTAATCTTTTTCAGTCGGAAGTCCCAAAGATATTTTAAATAAGTTATTTTTAAAGCTATTTTTATTCAGTTAACTAATGTTTGTGAAATACACATAATCTCATAGTATCAGTGCTGCGTGGAATTTGTACCTTCAGATTTCCCGACACCCCTCACTCTGATTGCTTTCTCGAGAAAACTTTATTTTTTCGTTATTTCTTTATTACACGCTTCCTTTTGCTTATTACCCTTAAACATTATTGGATATGATTTTAAATCTGTAACTCACTTTTCGACATGTTTTAACGATTTTTCCGAACTTGTATACATTTAATGATTTGATTTTAATTGAAAACCTGGTTAAATTTAAAATCGTTTGGCACGCGGAGGCATAGGAGTGGGGGTAGGGATGGCTTAGGGGGTAGCCACTTACTCTCTGGTATCATTCCCACGGAGTTATAAAGGTTGAAAGTTTCAAGGACAAATTTGAAATGTCGACAAAATTGAACTTGGAACAATAATAATAATTGGTGATAAAATTTGGACATGACACTCGCCGACTGCTACCGCGCAACGCTCGCTACTCTGGTCACTCCTATGAGTTTTGGTTTCGGAATTTGGGTTTGAATGACTAAACATTAGATAAAACTTTATCATCAGGAATAATTTTTTATTCCCGTAATTTTAATTTTATTCATAAACGATATAATAGTCAATCAATCAATCAATTTTTCAATTGAGGAATGACAAAATTTCATCAAAATCTTATAATACTATTTTTTTTACGATGCTTAAATGTGTTGTTGACCATTCATAGAACTTATAAATTTTGGAATGATGTATCTTCTCCCTTTTACAAAATTAGATCAAAAGCGGATGAGAATAGGTGAAAAATGAATTTATTGAAATTCTTTTATTTTTTTTGCGTTTTTCAAAAGTAATATTGGAATTCGTTATAGCCCATCAATTTTGAAATAAGTTATACTTTTTTCCCGTGTAAAAAATTCATAAAAATCGGCAAGCCGTTTTTCAGTTGAATTTGTACATACAAATACACAGAAAGACAGACAACCAAAAAAATAATTAAGGTCATGGGAATCACATACTAGACGATATGAACAGTCCGACTGTCTAAGCGAGAATGACCCAGCGAGATTTTTGTTTTCTGACTGACTATACTGTTAGCCTTAGGGGCCCTATTCCCGAACCGAGGACCGAACTTGTGCCCCAGCGCGAATCTGCGGTGCGCCTTGTATACCCTTCCACTCGGTACGAGAACTAGGGTAGTTATGAATATATCCCACTCAACTATTCCCGACGAGTCTAGCGATGAATATCTAACAATATATTATAAACTGGCTGATACACATGACTTTGTCAGCGGTGATTATATTAACAACGCGGCAAGATAACACATCGCAAACGAGTAATGCTTATAAAAATTGTAGTTTCTTAAAACTTTAATCCTTCTTATATATTATATAATAAAAGTAAAAGTTTGTATGTTTGTTACTCAATCACGCAAAAACGGTTGAACTGTTTTGGATAAAATTTAGCAAACATAATCTATAATCTGGATTAAGACATAGGGTACTTTTTATCCTGGTAAAGTCTTTTTTTTTTACGTGGAGAATCCCGTCATGAGTACACACCCGCCCGGGGGAGGACGAGTGGTTATGTGAGACTCTTACTCACTAAAACTTCACGGTATACCTCAGCCGGCGGACGAATCGCCTTCTCCTGCCGCCCGTTCGTCTTTGGCGGAGAGGACCGCTCAAAGGATCATCTTCGCATGCCCTCTCCGCGGCCTTCTTCTGTGACAGAATTTCCTCGCAGAAGGAGGCCATCGCCTCCCACAACCTTTCGCTGCCGAGCATGGCGCGAACCACACTCGGGAGTGAGAGGTCCCCTCCTACCACCGCGGTCAGAGCCCGGCGCTGGCTCTCCCACGCAGCACACTCGTGTGCTGCGCGGTATCATTGGCATCAACGCACTCATGACACGCGGTGGTCGACTCCCTCCGTGCGATCCCATGCAGGAACCATCCGAAACAACCATGTCCAGACAGCACCTGCACCAGTCGAAACCTAAGGGAGCCATGCTCCCTAACACACCACTCTCTTAGGACCGGGCGGACGGCGTCTATGGTATATTTACCATACCGCGCGTCCGCCAGGTCCTCCCCCATCTTCCAATCACCCCCTCCTTTAGCCTCCTCATATTCGCTACCTCTGTAGCGGCGAGCACCTCCGCCTCCAACTCCTACGGCGGGTCCTACAAATATAATAAATGTCAAAATTTGTATTTTTGTTACACAATCACGCAAAAACGGCTGAAAGGATTTGGACAAATGTTGGCACACAGATATTCTATAACCTGGATTAACACATAGGATACATTTTGTTCCGGTTAATGTTATAGCTTGACCACTGTTATCAATTGATATCTAAGCCTAAGCCTAAAATTATTCCTTTGTAATAAAATTGGTTAGATTGTTTGAACTGTGATCATAAGGCACGAGCCGAGCGAATGAAGCGAGCGGGCCGTGGTAGCGGCCGACGAGTGCTAGAAACAAATAATTATTCGTTGAAAATCCATATACAACTCTTAGACAGACATAACAACAAAATGGGAAAAAATATTCACTCAAAAACTATTTGTTTTACCTCTCACCTCTTCACCGCCCCTTCACGTCATCAAATGCAGCGCCATTAAATCAAAAGTCCAACCTTTTTTAGTTATTGAACGATTATTGTATTGTTTACGTAAACAAAACCTAAACCTAAGCCTAAAATTAATCCGAAACAGAAACCTAAACCTAAACATAAGCCTAAGTCTAAACCTAAATCTATTCCGTTGTGGTAAAATTGGTTAGATTATGTTTGAACTGTGAATATAAGGCACGAGCCAAACAAGCGAAGCGAGCGGGCTGTGGCAGGGGCCGGCGAGTGATAGAAACAAATAATTATTCGTTGTAAATTCACATACAACTTTTAGACAGACATAACAATAAAATTGAAAAAAAAAACTTTTCTTTTTAAACTATTTGTTTTTCCACCCTTGATCCTTCACAGGGAAATTATCCCTCACTCTCCCCCATGCCTTCACATCATCAAATTCAGCTGCATGTTATTAAAAGTACAATCAATTTTAGTTTTGAACGATTATTTTATTGTTTATGTCAACTAAACCTAAACCTATTGCGTTGTGCTAAAATTGGTTAGATTAGGTTTGAACTGTGATCATAAAACACGAGCCGAGCAAACGAAGCGAGCGGGCTGTGGCAGGGGTCTGCGAGTGATAGAAACAAATAATTATTCGTTGTAAATTCATATACAACTTTTAGACAGACATAACAATAAAACTGAAAAAAAATATTTTTTAATTATTTGTATCCGCACTTTTTCCTTAACATGGAGATTATCTCTCCTCCTCCCCCTTGCTTTAACATCATCAAATCAGAGGCATGTTATCAAAAGCTTGTTATCTTTAAGTTTTTGAACTATTACTGTATTGTTTACATCAACTAAACTTAAACTTAAGCCAATATATAAGCCTAATCCCAATCACAATCCCAAACCTAAACCCAAACCTATATCTAAACCTAAACCCATACCTAAATCCAAACCTACACGCAAACCGAAACCCAACCCTAAACCTTAATCTAAATCCAAACCTAAATCTATACCTAAACCTTATGTTATATTTACTTATGTTACTTATTTAACCATAGGTTACCTTATATAAACTTAAAGGGGTGAAATAGGGGATGAAAGTTTTTATGAAGAACCCATATTGTCTCAAATTAAGAAAGTGAAAATTCATATTTATGCTTTTGGTATGAAATAAAAGAGGTTTTACGTTTTTCAAAAAAAACTCTCGCAAAGTACAGGATGATTTTAATTATTTTTTGCAGTTTTATTGGGACAGTTAATATGTTGGATTCATATTGGCATATAATTACAATACCATACACAATGTAATATTATTACACTACGGTTTCTATTTATTTAGATTAAGAATTAAAATATTATCGAGGATTCACATTTTTCTCAGTTCTCTTTATTATTCTAACAACAACTGTTGCCAACGCAACCACTACAAAAAACGAATACATTCGGATTTTATAACATCCTCCGCACACCGAAACAAAGTATATATCCGAATGTTATATTACTGAAGTACAATTATATTTTATAAAGATTTAACAATTTCCAAACTTTGAATAGTTTTACTGTTATAAATTAATAGAACGTATCATATTTGTCTGACAGATAATTCACAAATACATCAATAAACTAAGTATGGAAATTGCTATCAAAGGCAGTTTAGAATAAGGAATTTAAACATAAATTATACCCACTTGGCAGTCTTACCACCCTACCGCTGCGAGTCTTCAACTGTGGTTTCTCAGGACTCATCGATTTTTGTTGATCTGCTGAATTAGAGTTTAATAAACTATCATTACCTGTTGGGTTGTTTTGATGATCAGAATCTGTCTTCAAAAAACTAAACTCAATATATTTGATTTCTAGTTTGTACAGTCTTTGAAAAGGACGAACCTTGTACACTTTAGATGTTCTCACGCGTGCAGATCTGCTAATACCATCTCTTCCAGGGTAAATTTCTTTGATTAATCCTAAAGGCCACTTTATCTTTTGATCTCCAGTTTCAATTAAAACAATATTTCCTACTTTCAGACTATCAGCCTTTACTCTTCCTCTTTGCGCTAACATTGTTAAATATTCAGTTTTGAATCTATGTCTAAATTGATCTCGAAATTTTATAAGTATCATAGACAGTTTATTCATGCCTTTTGCATCAATCTGATCAATATAAGTTACATCTGTGTTGCTCAAAGGCTGTATGAAATGTGCTGGTGTCAATGTCTCCAATGTTTCAGCTTTATCGTGGTTAACATATGTCAATGGACGGCCATTCATTGTGGCTTCACGGTCACAAAGAATAGTTTGAAGCTCATCGTATGATACAGATGATTTTCCTAAGACATGACGCAGTAAATCTTTCATAATTCTTATTAGACGCTCCCAATACCCTCCCCACCAAGCAGCAGAAGGTACATTCATTTCCACGTTATGCGTTCTATCATCGAGCGTCTTTGGATTTCATCCCAATCTAACAAGGTAAGTAAATTTTTAATTACTTGAAAGTTAGTGCTTGGTCTGACATAAGCGTGTTGATGCGACCACGTCGTGCTACAAATCTCCTTAATGTCATTATAAATGATTCTGTGGACAAAGACTTAGTCAATTCTAGGTGTACTGCACCATAGACAGCACAAGTGTAAATCACAATCCCGCATTTCTCTGCATTTTTCAGATAAAGAGGTCCAGCGAGATCAATTCCTGTTGTTTGAAACGGTGCTGAACATGTTACACGTTCTGTAGGTAATGGAGCAGTCGGTGTTTGTATCGGTTTTGTAACCCACTGTTTTAAGTCAAATTTAATCTTATTCATGATTTGTTTAGAGTCACATATAAATTTACATACCTCTGATTTATAGTCTAAGCTGGTTACACAATTATCTACATGAAATGACTTATTCAGTAATTGTGCTGACTCTGTATATTCATCTGTTACCTTTTTTTTTTAAACGTGGAGAAACCCGTCATTGGTACACACCCGTCCGGGAGGACGAGTGGTTATGTGAGACTCCTACTCACTAAAACTCCACGGTGTACCATCGACCGCCATAGTGGGACGCCGCGGGCACTGCTGTTGCAATCAGCCGCGTCGCCCCGGCGCTAAAGAGAGACAGTCTGGTACAACCCCAACTGCTTATGCCAAACACCTTTCTCGCTCTTATTTCGACACCGCGTCGAACCACGCGAATCCTTTAATCAAAGCGGCAGCTTCATATGTTCCCGACCCCAATGCCTGCCGGAGTAAACGCTGGCCGCGTAATATCTTCACTGACCCGCTCGACCAAATCGAAACAGCAAACGCGTTCTATTCCACCGCCTCTCCAAACAGAGCGTGGTGGCAGAGGACGGGCGGTCAACTTCGCTCCCGCACACCCGTCACGTCCACCCTCTCTAGCGGCAACCCAAGCCTAGGTCCGTTCCTCGGTGTGAAGCCCTTGGGTCAGGCAGCCGCCCGCGCGATACAAGTGACACTATACGTGCAACACTTAGCTACTCACTTACAACATTACACACTTATGAACACACACACGTGCACACCACACAGGTACATAGGTTCTGTAAGGGACATTTTTTTTCTTTTTTTTGCGCTAGTTAGACTAATGCGCTAGTTAGTGTAGAAAAACCATTCCGATTACTAAATACACATACGCATGGTCCCCTCCTTCCTCCCAGGAGGAGGGGAACGTGCATATGAGTATATGTTAGTTAGTTCGAATTCTCTTAGGATTAGGGAATTAGATAGATCGAGACCCTTTCGCATTCGCGACAACCGCCCGAGCCGAGATTCGGCCACTCTGGTACCCTCGTGCGGGTCGTCAAAAACTTTCGCGGCTGAGTACCCTTAGCGCTCGCCCCCAAGTCCGGTGAAGCTGTAAAAGCCGCAGCGACTCTGTTTTTGGATAGGGCCCCTAAGGCTAACAGTGTAGTTAGTAAAAAAAAAAAAAACCCCAACTGTCTCCCAGATGGATGAACCAGTGCAATGGGAAGACGGGCCCCCCGACCCGTCTCCCCTTGGTTCAGCTAGGGCAGAACAAGGAGGCAAAAAGCGCCTCCTCCTACCACCTACCGTCTACGCAATCCCCCTACGGAGGTCTCGGTGCTAGTGCCCCTCTCTTGGCTGGGACTGGCGGCCTGCAGGCCACTCCCCCCATGTAGTGGCCCGACGGCCTGCCGGCGTCAGCGCACAAGGCGCAGTTAAGCCTTTCAGCTTGGCAACTGAACGCCTTATGTCCGGCTTGCCCACACCTGAACATTTATTGGGTTACAATTGTTTTTAATACTTTTCTTCAAAACGGTGTAATACTCTTTAATGAGAGTGGTGCCGTTATAATCAGGGATTAAATTTCTATCATCTTCAACTCTTTCAATTCTAGAAACAATCCCTTTTTTGCCAATCTGTGTACAACCCATTACATTTGTCAGGTGACGGTGAAGAGAATTTTTTGTGGGAACCTAAAACATCTGAAAAATATTCTCGTATATCGATTCTGTCTATTGCGGAAAATGTAGAAATGAAATGAAAAAGAACTGTAAATTATTTGTCACTCACAGTCATATTTATGTCGTGGGCTGCTCCATATTCCTTCAAAATATGTTTATAGGTA
This sequence comes from Saturnia japonica, assembly GCA_033032175.1. NCBI lineage: Eukaryota > Metazoa > Arthropoda > Insecta > Lepidoptera > Saturniidae > Saturnia > Saturnia japonica. The sequence goes on along the minus strand of CM065321.1, from coordinate 7,111,346 downwards.
GATATTTTTACATATTTCATATCTTTAGGAATAATTATAGGTAAAATGTTCGCTATGTGCCTCATTAGCCTAGTGGCCTAAGCGCAACTGCTATGCTTGAGGTCCTGGGTTCTATTCCTGTGCTATTAGGTTTTTCTATGAAATTCCCAGTAGCAGCTCGGAATTTGGCTTTGTGCCCGATTAATGACAATAGGCCCCTCCTATTACATGAGACCTAAAATATGCCGGGAGAACTGTGGGTGTACATTATTAGTACACATCTGCCTAACCCTTCGGGGATATCGGCGTCATGGTATGTTATCTTATAAAACATACCCCTACTATAATGATTTCCTAGTAATCACATCATAAGCGTAAGGTAATATTATTTAAGAAAGTACATGACACGTCGATTTCTTTACGATATTATCTATACCGTGTAGCTTATGAGATATATTTATCTGAAAATCAGAGGTTCAAATGTACAAATAAGGGTTTGTAAGACTTTCCTTCCAAGCCGCTATACACTTAACTTATTTCAGATTTGATTCGTAAAATCATATTACACAGATTTTTCTTCACATACACAGATACTTCTTTATTATTACAATACTTGGAAGTTTTTGTTTTATATTCTCGAATAACTTTCAGTGTTGTTGCTATTTGCTATAATTTAATACACCAGAAGATTTTAGTTAAGATCAGATTTTTTTAAATATTCATTTTATATGCAACATATATATTGTTTGTTATAATTTTACATGACTCAAAATATAAACTAAAATGAGTTTAAAAAATAAGTGGTATATCCATTTTGTCATTGTAGCTTACTAACCTGATTCAGAATATCAGGGCATTTTTCAAAGATATTTTTTAAGTCAAGTTTTGAAATATAATTCACATAATTTAATAATAATTTTTCTTTATACATTATGGTATCTTGCCGTCACGTGACTTCTTCCATTTGTGTTCAATGCATATCTTAAATTTGTATCACAATGAATTAATTTAGTACTGAGTTTGGTTGAACCATTGTCGCAAATATATACTGCTAATTTTAAATTTGTGATTCTCGCTCTCCGATAAAAATGCACTAGGAAACTTGATCTCAAACAAATACTGTTTATGGAAATTGTATATTATAAGCAGTTTAATCCCTGTAAAGAATATTATTATATGTTTATATTATGGACAAATGGCTATATTTTTTATATTTGTTGATAGTAAAGTCTATAATGGAACAGTAAAATTTAGTACATTACAATATTTATCGTCACTTCCTATCCTTAATCATTCCCAATTTATCTTTGAACAATTATCAGCCTCTGATGTTGAGAAATGCATTATGAAAATATCGTCAAAGGCTGTAGGGACAGATGATATTAGTCGTAAGATGATTCTTCTTGTTCTAGAACAAATACTTCCTGTAATTTTTTCATATTCTTAACTATTCTCTAACAAGCGGCCTATTTCCAACAGCATGGAAGGATGCTCTGATTATACCGTTACCTAAAAAGCCCAATCCTGCTTCTCTCTCCGAATATCGTCCTATCTCTATACGGCCTTTTCTATCTAAAGTCTTAGAACGTCTAGTGTATGCGCAACTAAATTCCTTTCTCTGTAAAAACTCCCTCTTTAATTCATTTCAATCTGGTTTTCGTCCCGGTCATAGTAATGTTACTGCTCTAACACACATTACCGATGACTTCCGTCGAGGAATGGAGCATGGTAATCTTACAGTGCTTGCGCTGCTTGACTTTATTAATGCTTTCAATACTGTAGATTATGATGTCTTGCTCGGCTTACTCCCTTCTCTTAATATTTCTTCAGTTGTTATCGAATGGTTTCGTAGTAATTTGTATGGCAGCAGACAGCGTATTCGCATTGATAATACTTTTTCTTCTTAGTGTGCTCCGTCTACTGGAATTCCACTGGGTGGTGTTTTGTCTCCATTACTTTTTGGCATTTTTATAAATTCAATATCTAATCATTTACTTACGTCCTACCATCATTAAGCAGATGATCTGCAAATATGTTCACATGCTTATCCTGATAAATTGATGCAAGCTATAGGCATTATTAATAACAACTTAGGGCATATTTGCGAATGAAGCAATTCATACGGTCTAAGAGTTAATACAACCAAAACTCAAGATCTTATTATTGGGAGTCCCAGATTGATTGCAAAAGTTGACTACCAACAAATTCCTCCTGTCATATTTAATGGTATTATAATTCCTATAAGTGACAAAGTAAAAAACATAGGGATCTATATAGATAAAAATTTGTCTTGGTGTTCTCAGTTACAAGAAGTCAGCCGGAAAATGTATGCATCTGCTGGATCACTGAGAAGATTGCATAACTTTCTCCCCACTGCCACAAAAATTACTCTTGCTTAATCTCTCCTTCTTCCAATCCTTGACTATGCTGATAACAGCTATCTAGATCTGACAGAAGCACAACTTGAGAAACTTGAGCGACTTCAAAATTTTGGCATACGGTTCGTTTATGGGTTACGCAAATTTGACCATGTATGTATCTGTATTCCGTACTAAACTCAAATGGCTACCAATAAGGTTACGCAGGGATACACATATCTTGGTTTTACTTTATAATATTTTGTTTAATCCGATGACCCCTTTTATCTTAAAAAACGGTTTAAATATCTTCGTGATTTACATACATGTAATTTGAGATCGTCTGAAGACTTAACTTTAGAAATACCTAAACATACAACTAGTTTTCTTGACAAGTCTTTTTCAACCCAGGCAGCTCGGTTATGGAATGCATTACCCTTACCAATAAGACGTGCGCAATCACTTAATATATTTAAAAACTTAGTTAAGTATCACTATTTATCGCTTTAATCAGTTCTATTGGTGCTTGTGTATGTGTTTATGTGTTTGTTTATTTGTGTGTGTATGCATATATAATTTTAGACTAGGTATATAGATTGTAGCTTTTATTTTTAATATTAATGTTATTGTATATATTTGTTCTTGTATTTGTATATGTACGATATTATCTGGTCTATCTTTATATTTTAACTATCTCGTTCTTTCTTTCTTCCAATCCTCTCTAAGGTTGTCTGAAAGAAATTGCTTTAAGCAATAAGGCCGACTGTTGTTTCTGTTCTGTTATTTTTTCTACTTTATATTTTTATTGTACAGCGTATGCTTGAAATAATAAAGTATATTCTATTCTATTCTATAATTATTTTCATAATACGACATCAGGGGCTTATCATTGATAGCGTTAGCAAAGTTGTTTTCTGATATCGTTTTCCTTTTTTTTGAGACGAAGTCAGAATAGTAAGTTCGCATAATCACTTCTAAACACGTATTTTGAAGTATGCTAACTAATATTCGAACATAAACTTTCTCCTTAGGAGTTAGTGTACACTCTGTCATGTTCTTATTACTTATTCTATGTAAACCATCATTATTAGATTCTCATTTTTCTTCTCAAGAAATTGTAAATAAAAATAACCTATGTTTATATCATATCGTGCAAAGTAGGTATTAGTTAAATATACTAAAGACGTAGATGTTTTTAACAACACATTATGTTTTGCGGAACTATTATCTATTGCCAACTTAACTACAAGAGCCAGTGGTACTCAAACAGCCGATGGCTGGAATTACCGAAAAGTTTAATATTATATACCTTGAAAGTTTTGCGATGGTTAAATATATCCATCCAAGCCACATATCTAAAATAAGGTGTTGCATATAATTTCCGATATATGTACTAGGGATGTGCTGGATATCTGTATCCCTATTCGCGAATATCCGAGGGAGAAAAGAAACTCGCATTCGTAACCGTATCCGTAATTTTTTTGCTGATCTTGAACAGATTTTTTGTATTCATTCCATATGTGAAAATTGAAAGGTCACAATGTAAAACTTTAACCTCTTTATTTGATTTTAGTTGTGACTAACTTAGAATATGTATAAGTATAACACAAATATTACAAAATTTTACCAAAACACGCCAATTACACGCAAAAAATTAAAATATAATACTCGTAAAAATGATACTCACCGACAAAACTGACATTGTACCCTACGCAATCCTTTTTCACACAGTCACACTAAAATATAAACAGATCGCGTTTATACATGTCTCAAAATTGCACTTACACATAGGGTTCGCGCAAACTGTCGTATGTCGGTCCAACGTCACACGCGCCTACTGAAAATAAACGAAATACGAAAGTTGAGGTTCATACCGTATCCTCAAATCAAGATAGCAATAATCCTTCTGTGTCCGTATCCGCGGATCCACATTTTTAAGGATCCGGAATATCCCTGATATGTAAGTACATCTCAAAATCAGAGCACCTGATTCCATATTTCATAAACATTATATGTTTTTCTTTCGTAAGGCGGATATTAGCAGAATAGTTTACAAAAACACGTTGCCATTACACAAAAAAAGAAGTAGTATGTTGCCATTTGATCTTTCGCTAGCTAAATATTTTATGGTAGATAGCCGAAGCCATAAGTTTGAGCATTCCTGTGCCTGCTACACTGTTTACATGAAATGACGTAAGCAACTTATTTGTCAAATCATGATGACTTACGCTTCACATGTTGTTTAATAAAGTATTATATATAGGCTTACGATATGAAATATTGATTACGTATATCCTAATACGTAATGCTTAATTAATTTATTTCTAAATATTGTTAATAATGTACAAAGTATTTAATTACTTATCTTAATCCTACTTAATCATTTATGTTGTATTAGTGTAGCGCATGTGTTTACTACGCAATAATCATTTTCCTCACGAAATCTTATTTTTACTCTTATTTTATAATTTTAATATGAAATAATTATTAGTAATTTTACAGCTATCAATTATTATGACATTATACTTCCGCTATACAAAATGTCTTCAAAATCGTAGGAGAAGTATAAAATAAAAATTTATTATTGAATTATTTATTACAATTTCTAAAAGTATGATTGAAATTATTGATAGTCTATCAATTGCGGAATGACACATATCTACTTACTTTAATACAAAATTTCATAAAAATCAGTCATATTAAATTTAAGTGAAATCCCAGCATACAAACGGATAGACCTACAGTTTTTTTAAATAGGTATTATGATAGTGATCAGCGGTTTAAGTAATAGATATTTATCACAATTGAAATTATAAAAAATACACACAACAGCGGATTTATTAACATAAGATATAAATTATCTACAATAAATTAAATAAAATTTCATATCAAAATAATAAATTTCAGCTGTAGTAACTAGTTACTCACAGTAAAAAATTTCAAGGTTTATCAGATGTTTTCATTATCCGAATACTTTTTCCATGCCTGATGATAAGTACAATACAATCCAAACACAACGGTAACCACCGAGAGATCGTAATCCATCGACGGTTGCCGCTGTCATGCAGGCCTGCATACAATTAAATAGAACACACACATAAGAATACACTATGACAGACTTTTCAAACAAAATACAGACAAACTGAGGAGCAAATTTCCTTTTAATGGTAATATTTATTTCTAAAAGTCACAATCTTTTTTTATACAGTTTAGTTAAATTAATATTTTCATTAAAGTTCCATAATTTAATAGGTATTGTAATTCTTAAAATTTATAAATAAAATGCTAAATCCTTTTTTAGTTTAGGAAATTGAGCTAAAAATTCAATATCTGTGCTTATAGTAATAACTAGCTGTTCCCCACGGTTTCACCCATGTTAATTTTATCTGACAAACACCGCACCGATAACGCATCCGTGTAGTCTATAAAATTTGTTGTTCCAGTAAGTACAAATTATTTTAATTTTTCATTATCTCCTAAACTATGTTTCCAAATAACATACTATATAGAGAAAAATTTAACTTCATAAAATTGCCTTTATAATGAAATAACTTTTGTTCGTAAAGATTGCCTTGACTATAAATAATGCTTATAAATACCACATTTTTTTTCAACAAATCTTTGTCACAAAATACCTTATTGTGGCTTATATATAAGAGATAGGCATATGCTGTCTCTGACTTTTTTTAGATATACCAAGGACTAATATTTTTATAGAAAATTGTATTTCAGTATCATTAACGATTACGCCAGCGCACGCGGATAAAGCAGTTCGGGAGGGCCTCGATTTCCGACTTACGTAATAAAAATCAATATTTAAGGCTAGATGAGAGATGTAGTCTAATATTAGATATCCTATACTATTCCTCGGGAGCCTGGTTATTATATTCATAAAGAATTTTTTGAATCCGACTGGTAGTTCTAGAGATTAGCGTGTTCAAACGACGAACAAATAATAAAAAAAAACTATTCCGCTTTATTATATTAGTATAGATTTAAGATCGTCAAGATCAGTGATGTGCCGGATTCTTAAAAATGTATATCCGTGGAAACGAATTATAACTGTCATGATTTGCGGATCTCAAGTTTCGAACTTAGTTTGTTTACAGTAGTAGGTGCTGAAATGATAAGCCATGTTTAAAATCGCACGCACAGAGCGACTTGTCTGTAGTAAGTAGTACCTACTACTACGGCAGTAATTTCAATTAAATAAATTTTAATTACCAGTATGAGTTTCAATTTATTTCTTTATGTATTGGCGTAGTTAGTATTAATTTTGTTGTTTTGTATTAAATAACTATTACAAGCTAGTAATAAGTAAAGTAGCGAGTAAAATCAATTTAAGGAGTTTAAAGTTTTTCCTAATATTGAGCTAGGATTGTTCGGTGGTTTTTGTCTATAACGTAGTGAACTCCAATAGACTGGTTACTTCAGCTGAAGGTCCTCCTGCCGCTTAGTTTTCTGTTAAGTGTTAGAGTTTTAATTGAAATAACAATGATAATATCAACCTGTGAGTGTCCCAGTGTTGGGCAAATGCCACTTCCCAAGGGATCACGCCAGTCCACAACCTATTGGCGATTTCGAACGCAGAGATATCAATAGTTCCATATTCTTCCTAAATACAGTGGTACTACAAGAAAATTTCTCAAGCTTTCAGGTTTCTACACGATGTTTTCTTTCACCGTCAGCCGATAGTATGACCAAGTTTTTCATTGCTACCTTTCAAATCTATACTAATATTATAAAGCTGAAGAGTTTGTTTGTTTGGTTGAACGCGCTAATCTCAGGAAGTACTGGTTCGAATGGAAAATACTAATATGTATACGAACACTGATCTTTTTTCCTCCTCGAATATCCGCGAATACGGAATAAGAATGCAGGTATCCAACAATCCCTGTTCAAAATGTAAGCTACAGCAAGATCCATATTATTTATTTTTAACGAAATGATTAAATTCAGTGCGTTGTTAAATAACATTTTGTTTATAACTTGTTTCATGTGTAATATGTATACGTGAAATCAACTGCGACACTTGTTAATCAGAAAAAAAGTTGATAATAATGTGAAACAACACATGATACTTATCAATAATCATGACAATAAATCGCGTAAAGTCATGATTATTAAAAAAATCATACGAATAATAATTTTATGTAAATATGTAATTATGAGATTATACTTTGTATATTTTATTGCTCATTTATTTATATGTACCTATTTGTTGCATAATAATTCAAACTAATATTATATATGCGAAAGTGACGCGAAAGTGATGCGAAAATTAATTATTGCAAACCACTACATTAAAATCTTAAGTCATTAAATAGAGAAAAAAAAATTGTACTTATTTTGTAGTAATTCCATAAATAATATCAAATAAATAGGTATACAATAATTCTGAAATTATTCTAACTCGTTAATACCTAATTATATATGGTAGCATGCACAATACATTATACTATTAGCAGTTAGTTACCTCAAAGTAATTCGACTGGTAATAAAAAATGAAACAACCAAGGACTAAAATTTCGTCGTTTTCTTTTAATTCTAAATATCTGCAAGCTTTTGCCCCTTTCTCTGTTCACTGGCCTACTAAGTGAGGATCGTACGTGCAAAGAAAGGAATGGGAAACTCCAACAAGTACATCTACAGGCTAATTTTGTTATTTCAAGTTAAATTAACGGTAATGAGTTTATTAGCAAAAAAAATTATGATATCACAGTGAGTGTAAATTACAATCGTAAGTTACTTCTTAATTTCATAAATTTGTTCCTTAATACGTACTTAAAGATATTAAAATAAGAGAAGATAAGAAAGTATAATATTTAAGTAATTTGTTATTATTATACAATTCCCAAAATTTGTGTCCTGATCTCCCGATCGGTGCTGGTAATTCTTTTTAGGCATAGTTTCTTTATTTTTAGGTACTTATTAGTCAATCACATAATTTATTTTGTATGTCAAATATACCTATGCAAATTACCTAAAATAAAATAAAAATTTGGTGTTATTGAATTACCTAGTTTTGTTTATTTTTTGATAAATATGTAATTCGCACGGAACGAGAGAATCTCCTTTAGATACATCATTTTATCACATTATTTGAAGATGTTTAAAATGTTGGGGTCGGTATTAGGTTTGGTCGTATTACTGACATAAAAAATTTACGGGAAACGATTCTAAAAAAAATAATTGATTTGTATAGTGTTACATATTTTATTTAGTGACTAATACAGTAAGATCAACAGCTAACAAAGTACATATTTAGAAACTAGCTGTGCCCCTCGGTTTCACCCGAGTTTTTATCCAACAAATACCGCGCCGCTAACGCGACGGACCCATGTAATCATTATTGTTATCACTTCTCGCAAGTACAAATTATTTTAATTTTTCATTTTCTCCTAAACTATGTGTCCTAATTACATACTATAAAAAGAAAAATTTAAATTGTCTTTATGATGAAATAACTTTGGTTCGTAAGGATTAATATAATAAGCCTAAAAATAAAGCTCAAAATCAATTTTTAATCTTCAACATAAAAACACGCAAAATCCCTTATTGTGGTTTATGCTATTAAGAAATAGGCAAACCACATGTTACCGGAGATTTTTTTTAGATATACTAAAGAACAATATTTTTGTAGAATATTATATTTACGTATCACTAACCATTACGCCAGCGCATGCGGATAAAGCAGTTCGGGAACACTTTCACTTCGACTTACTTAAACAAAAATCAATATTTAAGGCTAGCTGAGAGGTTTAGCTTAGTTCCAGATAGCCTATACTATTCTTAGTTAATCTGGCTATCATATACAAAAAGAATTTTTCGAATCCGACTGCTACCCGTTGTCCAGAGATTACTATGTTTAAACAAACAAAACAAAAAAACTCATCCGCTTTACTAAATTATTAATAGTATAGATATACACGGACTGACCTCGGAACACGACAAACCAAAAGAAAATCATACATGTGTTTAACAATATGTATGGTGGTCGCGATCCCTACCACCCTGCTATATTACTGTATATACACTGACTAATCTCTGAACACGATAAACCAAAAGAAAATTATAGATGGTTTTTTTCTTTCTCACTGACTATCCTGTTAGCCTAAGGGGCCCTAAAGAAATAGAGTCACTGATGGCTTTGACAGCTTCACCAGGCTTGGAGGCGAACGCTTAAGGCATTCAGCCGCGAAAGCGTGAGCAACATGCGCACAAAGGTGCCAAAGTGGCCGGACGTCTGCTTGGGCTGTTACCGCGGTTGTGAAAAGGTCGCGAACTGACAAATTCCCTATCCGTAGAAAATTTGAGCTAAACTAACACATACATATAACATGTCCCTGCCTCTAGGAGAAAAAAATGAACATGTGTATATGTGTTTAGTATCCTGGAAACATGATCGAAAGTAACTATCGTAAAAAAAGAAAAAAAGATCCCTTACATGATCTATGTACTTATGTGGTGTGCACGTATGTATTTACATATTGTGTGTAATGATGTGTGTGGGTAGCTACGTGATTGCAAGTGCAGTGTCACCAGTATCGCGTGAGCGGCTGCATGACTCAAGGGTTCTACACCGAGGGAACGGACCTAGACTTGAGTTGACGTAAGAGAGGGAGGACGTAACGGGTTTGCGGGAGCGAAATTAGCCACCCATCCCCTGCGGAGGGAACGGTGATTTCGCGAGCGTGGGCGCGAGCACGCTTTGCTTGGAGAGACGGTGGAGTAGTATTGGTTTATTTCCTCGATCTTATAAACGGGATCGGTGAAGATATTCGCGGGCGGAGTTGTTCGCGGGGGATGTTCGGTTTTGGGGTTTAAGTCGCGGCAGCTTTCACCAACAGATTCACGTGATTCGAAGCAGTGTCGAAGTACGATCGCGTAAGATATTCAATTTCCGATTCGACCAACGTACCAAGGGGCTTTGTTAATTTTACGTAAGAATCGGGCTTAGAGGATTTGGAATTTATTAATGTTGATCTTTGACGTATGTGCGAATGTAGCGCAGCTTATATGTCATGATAGGACGGACATATGTCTTGTATAATGTAAGCTTATGTCTCAGGAACATTTTGCTTAGTATCAAGGGGTGCAGTCTATGTGTATTGTAAATCACCCTTATTTTTTAAAACACGAAACACTGTTATTTCTTCCTAAAAGCATAAATATGAATTTTCATATCCCTAAATTGAGAAATAGTGGGTTCTCCATACAAAATTTCATCCCCTATTTGACCCCTTCATGTTTTATCTTTGCGCCATAAGGTACCCTATGTCCGTCTCCAATGTCCAATATATCTCTATTCATCAAAATTGGTTTAACGGGTTCTTCGTACAGACCTTCATCCCCTATTTCACCCATTAAAGTTTTATTTTCACCACATAAGGTAGCCAAAGTCTTTCTCCAAATTCCTACATATCTCTATATCAAAATTCATCAAAATTAGGTTCTTTAAACGAACTTTCACCCCCCATTTCACCCCTTATAATTGTATTTCCAAAAGTAGCCAATGACCTTTCTCAACCAAAGTTCTTCAAAATTGGTTCAGCGGTCTAGGCTTGAAAATGCAACAGACGGGACAGAAAGAATTACTTTCGCATTTATAATATTAGTAGGTATGAATTATTCAATTCATTATGTAGTCATTTTCTATAGTGTCATTTACCAATTAAAATACTAACAGTAAATTATTACCCAACACCAAATTAACGAAAATATCAACCTGTGAGTGTCCCAGTGTTGGGCAAATGCCACTTCCCAAGGGATCACGCCAGTCCACAACCTATTGGCGATTTCGAACGCCGAGATATCAATAGTTCCATATTCTTCCTAAATATAGTGGTACTACAAGAAAATTTCTCAAGCTTTCAGGTTTCTACACGATGTTTTCTTTCACCGTCAGCCGATAGTATGACCAAGTTTTTCATTGCTACCTTTCAAATCTATACTAATATTATAAAGCTGAAGAGTTTGTTCGTTTGGTTGAACGCGCTAATCTCAGGAAGTACTGGTTCGAATGGAAAATACTAATATGTATACGAACACTGATCTTTTTTCCTCCTCGAATATCCGCGAATACGGAATAAGGATGCAGGTATCCAACAATCTCTATTCAAAATGTAATTTACAGCAAGATCCACATTACTTATTTTTACGAAATGATTAAATTCATTGCGTTGTTAAATAACATTTTGTTTATAACTTGTTTGATGTGTAATATGTATACGTGAAATCAACTGCGACACTTGCTAATCAGAAAAAAAGTTGATAATAATGTGAAACAACATGATACTTATCAATAATCATGACAATAAATCGCGTAAAGTCATGATTATTAAAAAAATCATACGAATAATAATTTTATGTAAATATGTAATTATGAGATTATACTTTGTATATTTTATTGCTCATTTATTTATATGTACCTATTTGTTGCATAATAATTCAAACTAATATTATATATGCGAAAGTGACGCGAAAGTGATGCGAAAATTAGTTATTTCAAACCACTAAATTAAACTCTTAAGTCATTAAATAGAGAAAAAAAAATTGTACTTATTTTGTAGTAATTCCATAAATAATATCAAATAAATAGGTATACAATAATTCTGAAATTATTCTATCTCGTTAATACCTAATTATATATGGTAGCATGCACAATACATTATACTATTAGCAGTTAGTTACCTCAAAGTAATTCGACTGGTAATAAAAAATGAAACAACCAAGGACTAAAATTTCGTCGTTTTCTTTTAATTCTAAATATCTGCAAGCTTTTGCCCCTTTCTCTGCTCACTGGCCTACTAAGTGAGGATCGTACGTGCAAAGAAAGGAATGGGAAACTCCAACAAGTACATCTACAGGCTAATTTTGTTATTTCAAGTTAAATTAACGGTAATGAGTTTATTTGCAAAAAAAATTATGATATCACAGTGAGTGTAAATTACAATCGTAAGTTACTTCTTAATTTCATAAATTTGTTCCTTAATACGTACTTAAAGATATTAAAATAAGAGAAGATAAGAAAGTATAATATTTAAGTAATTTGTTATTATTATACAATTCCCAAAATTTGTGTCCTGATCTCCCGATCGGTGCTGGTAATTCTTTTTAGGCATAGTTTCTTTATTTTTAGGTACTTATTAGTCAATCACATAATTTATTTTGTATGTCAAATATACCTATGCAAATTACCTAAAATAAAATAAAAATTTGGTGTTATTGAATTACCCAGTTTTGTTTATTTTTTGATAAATATGTAATTCGCACGGAACGAGAGAATCACCTTTAGATACATCATTTTATCACATTATTTGAAGATGTTTAAAATGTTGGGGTCGGTATTAGGTTTGGTCGTATTACTGACATAAAAAATTTACGGGAAACGATTCTAAAAAAAATAATTGATTTGTATAGTGTTACATATTTTATTTAGTGACTAATACAGTAAGATCAACAGCTAACAAAGTACATATTTAGAAACTAGCTGTGCCCCTCGGTTTCACCCGAGTTTTTATCCAACAAATACCGCGCCGCTAACGCGACGGACCCATGTAATCATTATTGTTATCACTTCTCGCAAGTACAAATTATTTTAATTTTTCATTTTCTCCTAAACTATGTGTCCTAATTACATACTATAAAAAGAAAAATTTAAATTGTCTTTATGATGAAATAACTTTGGTTCGTAAGGATTAATATAATAAGCCTAAAAATAAAGCTCAAAATCAATTTTTAATCTTCAACATAAAAACACGCAAAATCCCTTATTGTGGTTTATGCTATTAAGAAATAGGCAAACCACATGTTACCGGAGAATTTTTTTAGATATACTAAAGAACAATATTTTTGTAGAATATTATATTTACGTATCACTAACCATTACGCCAGCGCATGCGGATAAAGCAGTTCGGGAACACTTTCACTTCGACTTACTTAAACAAAAATCAATATTTAAGGCTAGCTGAGAGGTTTAGCTTAGTTCCAGATAGCCTATACTATTCTTAGTTAATCTGGCTATCATATACAAAAAGAATTTTTCGAATCCGACTGCTACCCGTTGTCCAGAGATTACTATGTTTAAACAAACAAAACAAAAAAACTCGTCCGCTTTACTAAATTATTAATAGTATAGATATACACGGACTGACCTCGGAACACGACAAACCAAAAGAAAATCATACATGTGTTTAACAATATGTATGGTGGTCGCGATCCCTACCACCCTGCTATATTACTGTATATACACTGACTAATCTCTGAACACGATAAACCAAAAGAAAATTATAGATGGTTTTTTTCTTTCTCACTGACTATACTGTTAGCCTAAGGGGCCCTAAAGAAATAGAGCCACTGATGGCTTTGACAGCTTCACCAGGCTTGGAGGCGAACGCTTAAGGCATTCAGCCGCGAAAGCGTGAGCAACATGCGCACAAAGGTGCCAAAGTGGCCGGACGTCTGCTTGGGCTGTTACCGCGGTTGTGAAAAGGTCGCGAACTGACTAATTCCCTATCCGTAGAAAATTTGAGCTAAACTAACACATACATATAACATGTCCCTGCCTCTAGGAGAAAAAAATGAACATGTGTATATGTGTTTAGTATCCTGGAAACATGATCGAAAGTAACTATCGTAAAAAAAGAAAAAAAGATCCCTTACAGGATCTATGTACTTATGTGGTGTGCACGTATGTATGTACATATTGTGTGTAATGATGTGTGTGGGTAGCTACGTGATTGCAAGTGCAGTGTCACCAGTATCGCGTGAGCGGCTGCATGACTCAAGGGTTCTACACCGAGGGAACGGACCTAGACTTGAGTTGACGTAAGAGAGGGAGGACGTGACGGGTTTGCGGGAGCGAAATTAGCCACCCATCCCCTGCGGAGGGAACGGTGGTTTCGCGAGCGTGGGCGCGAGCACGCTTTGCTTGGAGAGACGGTGGAGTAGTATTGGTTTATTTCCTCGATCTTATAAACGGGATCGGTGAAGATATTCGCGGGCGGAGTTGTTCGCGGGGGATGTTCGGTTTTGGGGTTTAAGTCGCGGCAGCTTTCACCAACAGATTCACGTGATTCGAAGCAGTGTCGAAGTACGATCGCGTAAGATATTCAATTTCCGATTCGACCAACGTACCAAGGGGCTTTGTTAATTTTACGTAAGAATCGGGCTTAGAGGATTTGGAATTTATTAATGTTGATCTTTGACGTATGTGCGAATGTAGCGCAGCTTATATGTCATGATAGGACGGACATATGTCTTGTATAATGTAAGCTTATGTCTCAGGAACATTTTGCTTAGTATCAAGGGGTGCAGTCTATGTGTATTGTAAATCACCCTTATTTTTTAAAACACGAAACACTGTTATTTCTTCCTAAAAGCATAAATATGAATTTTCATATCCCTAAATTGAGAAATAGTGGGTTCTCCATACAAAATTTCATCCCCTATTTGACCCCTTCATGTTTTATCTTTGCGCCATAAGGTACCCTATGTCCGTCTCCAATGTCCAATATATCTCTATTCATCAAAATTGGTTTAACGGGTTCTTCGTACAGACCTTCATCCCCTATTTCACCCATTAAAGTTTTATTTTCACCACATAAGGTAGCCAAAGTCTTTCTCCAAATTCCTACATATCTCTATATCAAAATTCATCAAAATTAGGTTCTTTAAACGAACTTTCACCCCCCATTTCACCCCTTATAATTGTATTTCCAAAAGTAGCCAATGACCTTTCTCAACCAAAGTTCTTCAAAATTGGTTCAGCGGTCTAGGCTTGAAAATGCAACAGACGGGACAGAAAGAATTACTTTCGCATTTATAATATTAGTAGGTATGAATTATTCAATTCATTATGTAGTCATTTTCTATAGTGTCATTTACCAATTAAAATACTAACAGTAAATTATTACCCAACACCAAATTAACGAAAACAGTTTATAATAATTAATTTTTGAAATGAATTCTCTCTCTCTATACCTTTCTATGTTTCTCTATAATAACTGATACTTTAGTAAGGTAAAAATTACAAAAGATCGACTGTTGTGGTTCCCTTTTAATTTTCTATTTTAGGGATTTTTATATTGTTAATACAAATGCGAAAGTGAATCGAAAAAAGATCAATTTTTGAGAGATCGATCTTTTAGACATCGATTTTTTTGGAAATCGATTCATAAGAGTTCGAATCGAATCAATCTTTTTCGAAATGAATTGCCATCCCTAGCAGCGGGGCAGCTATATTCAACTGACAATATCCAGCCTATGCAGACCCCCTTTTAATATGATTCAACACATAGGTCTGAGGTAAATTTATATTGGAAAGTCATTTTATTAAACTCTTCATTTTTTAACTTTATGAAAGGTTTCGATCATCGTCGTTTTACAAACCATAATATACAGATAGCTAAAATTTCAGTCAATTCAACTGAAGAGCTATTTTATAGCATTTTTATCAAAAAAATGTTCGACGTGATTTTTTAAATTGATATAACTTTTTTATTTATGAACTTATTGAAGTAAAACAAACACTAAATGTTAAGTAAACCTTACCAGAATATATTAGTGAAAACCGTTTCCAAATCGGTTATGCCGTTTCTGAGATTAGCGCGCACAAAAGTTGGCAAACAGACAAACAGACAAAAATTCTAACAATCATTGTTTTGGGTTCTCCTGCGTTTATAGAGACCCCCAATAATACTTTTTTTCATATATCTTCTATGTACAGACATCGATCAGTTACGTTTTTATTATATGTATAGAATATAGATAACATACATTTAAAAGTTCACACAGATATACAGTAATATAGGTAGGTAGTTAAATAATATTAGTTGGTTAAATTAGACTGCTAAAATTAGGTAAAAAATTTACTGGTTAGATTTTTCTTCTTTTGGTTGGTATGCATATTGTGGTTTTTTTTTAAATTTTATGTAAAAATTAACGGGGATTTTATGAAAACTCAGCATGTTAGTGCTATCAAATACACTGTATTTGATTTATGAAGACGAATTTATCTTAAAACTTATTAACAACTTTCGAAATGTATAGGTATTTCTTACTTATAATATTTATAATGTAGATATGGTATAATTATAATATTATCTACTCTTAAATATAGTAAGCGGTAACAAAAATGCATGCTTGACATTAAACGAATTTAAGTGATCTTATAATATGTACTTATATCTCGTTAACAACACTAGTATAAGGTACGTAGATGTAGGCCATTACCTATATAGGGTAGAGGTTTTGTGGCCGGCGCAGCGGCTCGCCTGAAACTGGGTCACAGCGATGTAAACGACAGACATAGGGAGGATATGTAGATCACGTCACAACATCCGTTCTTTTTGCTCTCAAAATTACATATTATTTTTGTCTTGAATCATTTATTGATTAAAATCAAATTGAACTGAATCAAAGTAGGTGTATTATGACGCACACGATGTTTATATTACCTACCTATATATTAAAATATATACCTACTTACATATATATGAATGTTTCTTTGTTTGACGCCTATGCGTTTTAAACCTTTCATCTGATTGCGATGAAACATCGATGAATTGTGCGCAAGCCGTCAAAGTTCTGTACCTATTAGTGCAACCTGTTTAAAACAGGTGGCGCGCAAGTACTTTCATTTCGAAGTCAAGGGAAATAAAGCTGCGGACGAAAGCAAGTAGATATTTATAGAAGGTTTAAATAAAATGTGTTTATAGATAGACATATCGGAGGCGGGTTTGACCTAAATTTCGCGAGGCCCTCTGGTGGTGCATAGGACGTATTTTACATACAGATACGAATTAGAATAGTTACGCATAAGCGTAACAGCAAGCATACACCAATACATTTTGCTTAACTAGATTTTATTTAAACTTTAGTTGGTTAGTATTGCTTACTAGCTAATGAGGTTTATCATCTTATGATGACTGTAACATTAAATAGTGGTCATGGATTTTAATTATGTTAACTAAATATTTTACATGAGAAAAGTAATATAAAGTAAGCAATCTGTATTACAAATGCCAAGTAGTTTTTTTTCATGTTTTAAATCACATACGAAAATACTAAGTTATCATAATTTTCTCATACAAAAAAAAAACAATTGTTAAAAACTCAACTGCAAATATGTTTCAATTATCCGTTAATTTAGAGATAAATTAAAATACTCTTGTATTTATGGTAGGAACGTACCTATCTATACTCAGAACTTATAATTATATATTAGATATGAAATTGGCATATTGTACGGGAGGAATATAAAGCCAATTTTTTTTTTGTAAAATATATTTAATTAATCAAAGTATACACCGTTGTTATCTATGCACTTTTGCCATCTCATAGGTAGTTCATTGATCCCTTTACTAAAAAAAACCATGGGGCAAGAATCAATAAACTCTTTGAAGAAGGTTTGGACTGCCGCATCCGAGTTGAATTTTTTTCCTTGTAAGAAAGTTATCCAAATTCCGGGTAAAATTGTAATCTGTTGGAACAATGTCCTGGGAGTACGGTGGATGTCGCAGACATTCCAATTGTAGCTCATTTAACTTAGTGGTTGTTTGTTGTGCAGTGTGTGGTCTTGCGTTGTCGTGAAGCAGCAGCGGCCTAGAGCGATTGACCAATCTCGGTTGTTTAGCAGCTAGTTCTTCCTTAATGGTTTGCAGTTGCTGACAATATATATCTGCCGAATCGTTTGGCCAGATTTTATAAAGCTGTAGTGAACAACACCGACACTAGTCCACTAAACACTCACAAGTAACTTTTTCTGAGTCAATTTTCGTTTAGTGCAGGATTTGGCTGGGTCTCCAGGGTTCAGCCATTGCGACGAGCGCTTCCGATTATCGTACAGTAACCACTTTTCATCACAAGTAATGATTCGATTTAAAATCTATTTATTCATTATTGTGTCGGTTCACAACACAGCAGTCGACGCGTGTTTGCAAGTTCGATTCACTCAAACTCATGAACCCATCGTTCAAGTTTTTTTTACTTTCCCGATTTGCTTCAAGTAGATTAATACATTTTTTCAGGATTAATACATTAACATTACAAGCTCTGAAGTGCTTTATGATGGATCCGCTTCCACAATAGCCTTTAATTCTTCATTTTCCACTTTGGTCTCCGGCCGTCCACGGGGTTGGTTCTGAAGGTCGAAATTTCCAGAACGAAAACGTTTAAACCAAAAACGTACCGTGCTTTCTTTTGCGACACCAGTGCCGTACACATCATTAATCCTTTGAGCTGTTTCTGCAGCACTGGTGCCACGGTAGAACTCGTACTCGTAAATATACCTACATTTCATGTTTTCAATTGTGCGGTAATAAGCGACGCCAAAGAAAAATAATGAGGAAAAACAAATGAATGACTGTTTTCAAAACTCAAATGTACCAGCTAAATGAGTTTATAGATTTGAATTTGGAATTCTTAACCAAAGAGGAGATATTTCAGATCAAAGTTGTCAGTACGACAAAACGCTAATTTCATATGTAAGGACCTAATATTTAGCTAGCGGTGAAAATAGCAAATTTTGTAGACGGGAAGCATACGTCATTCTATAATTGAGAGGTTATATGAATCTATAATAATACATTAGAAATGGTAGAATAACATAATAATATTCGATCGATTGATGACAACTGTACACGGGGAAATACATGCCATCCCTCAATTGATATGGCATATGATTTATCAACAATATGAGTAAAAATAAAATTACGGGTTAAATTAAAATTACGGTAAAATTACGTAGTAACAAAAGCGTGCGGAGCAGCGGGCTCATCGCTAGTATATTAATAAGTGCTTTTTTCCATAACATGTAAACATGGCTTTGAAATTTATATCTTTATTTAAAAAATGTATAACACGCAACTTTTGATTATTAGTTATAACTTCGTAATAAATAGATAGGTACTAATCTTATCAGCTAGATAACATAATACGAATCATACAATATTATGTACGTGTTATCGAATTTGCTCGTGAACTTAGCAAACATTCAAGAACATCACAATATTGATATGAAATAAAAGTAAACATTCAGCTTCGATAATGGAACTTAAATCCAACCAATATTTATCATATATAGCAGTCGCCCAATGATCGAAATGCGACCTGCGACTATTCTGGTCTATTTTCTGTTTGACATTTGCAGTATGAACCTAAACAATGAATATTATATCACTTACTGTCACTTTCATTCAGTGACAATGTCAATATTTTGGGGGTCTACTTGTGCAAAATAAACACAAATAAAGTTTCAAAAACAAAATATTACATAGATTTAACTGTGTTTTTATTATATTTTGCCTGACTGGACTGTGACTAACACACATTACGATACATATAGATAGATGTTACACAAAGTGAAATTTCTTGAGTTTGGTTTTTTTTTTATTACGTAGCATCTTGGCTACTGTAAGGAGTAATTTTTGTAACGTGTCGTTACGTTACGGACAATACAAAATGGTCTGAAATGTAGTGTGTAAATTCAAATTCAAAGAGGTTTCGCTTTAACCGCGCATAAATGTTACACTTAAAACTTTTCATTCTATCAAGATCCTCTGCCGCGGCCGGCAACTTAATTTTTGTAAGATAGATATTTATATCAATGGTAACACTCGACCACTTCGGTATAGGTTTCTAATAAAAAGGGATTGAAAAGCTAATTAAAAGGTGAGCAACGCATATTATGTGATGCGTCTGGTATTGCAAGCGTTCCAAGGCTGCGCTGACCGATCTATTATCAAAAACCCACATTTGTTTGCTACCATCGTGGTATAAAAAAATCTCATAACTATTGGCGCATCGTGCTGTACAGCTTCAGACGCAGTACCGTGTTTTTTCAAAGACGGTATAAAAATGGTAACAAATTTATAAATACATATATAGTGCGTTTTAAAACCTATCGTATATTTTAAAATAGTAAATCGCGAATTAGCTGGAATTAGCACAGTGGCCGCGTGATTCCCACCAATAAAATGGTCGGGTCGCCGGATCGATTTATAGGCGCCGGCCGGGTCAGTAGTAGACAATAACCTGTCCGACCCTTTGCACCTGCCGGTCGATTAATTTTTATATGTCAAAGGAAAGCTAACGTGTGATATGGTAGTAAAGCTATGCACTCTGTACGTACAATTATAAGGCACAAGGCCCTGATTTCATTCACCAGAATATATGTATTTTCCACGTCGAGATTTACAGGTTTAACACCCGTCACAGTAACGAAACATTTGCGTTCCGGGATTGGTCAGTGTATATCCAGTAATCAAGTGGATTGTTTAGATTATATATCCGTCTGGGTTGTGACTACCTTGCACATGGTAATAAACCCGTCACTGTGACTGCCTTTTGATTTGTCGCTTTTCAGGATCATCCAATTTATATCCAACTGCCGAAATTACCATCAATTACCCATCTATCCGTTGTTTCACTTACTAAAGATAGACAAATATAACCTTTTGTCCTTACTTTTTTTCCAATAACTTATCAGTGGATAGTTTTTCGTATATACATAATTAATATCCATATCCTATAGCTTAAATAGATAAGAAGGAAGCCGATATCTACCTTAAGTTAAAGATAAGTACTTAGGGGCCATCAATAAATTACGTCACACGAATTTCATGATTTTTTGACCTCTCCTCCGTCCTTGTCACAGCTGGTCACATTTGTGAGACCCCCCCCTCCTACCTAGTGTGATGTCACATATTTTGCAATTTTATAATTAGAAATTTATGAAATGAAAACGGCAGTGTTCAGAAATTAATTTCGATTTCAATTATTTTTATATAAAATCGACATGAAATCAAACACAGGTATAAAAATTAACAAAACATAAAAAAAATCACTTAAATGAAAGATAAAAACTTAATCTTCCTTCAGTCCATACACTTCGAACCCATTCCTTTATATTATTTATAACTGGCATAGTAGTCACATCGTTCTCATTTGGACAGTTAACATCAGAAACATTCATTGTGTCAACATCTTCTTCATCTAACCATAAAGCTTCATTGTCATCATTCAAACAAAGAATTTCCCTGGCACGTATAGCATCAATTCTTTGAGGCCAAATTTCGCGATGGGCAATACTTCTTCTTGCGTTTTATGTGATTTCTTGTGTAAGTTAGTGGCCTTGTATGATGCAAAATATATACCACAGATGCCACACGATCGCTTAAATAAGTATGCCTCGACACTGGGGCAATAGGTATCATACGGAACTTGCTTCAAATATGATGAAGCTTGGAGATCCAAAGAAAGCTGAAGTAACAGTGGAGCGAATTTTCTTTCACAGTCATCTTTTTCTATGGTAACATACCTGTTACACGCTGTTTCATTAAAACAGGTGGTGGTAAAAACCCCTCTCGTAATAGTCGCCAAAGGCTAGATCGTCGTTTCGAGTTTGGGAGGTTTTCGACTTAAAGAAGTTCTAATGTACTTAGATATCAAATATTATATTATGAAATAATGTGATGTCACAAAATTTGGGACCCCCCCCCCCCTTGTCACACAATGTCACACTTCGTCGACCCCCTCCCTGCCCCTAAACGTGTGACGTAATTTATGGATGGCCCCTTATTAAAAATATGTACTAATCGGGCATAGTAAACTCAGATATGTTATGTTGTTGAAAATGGCCGTAAATGATCGTCGTTGTTTTTGGATTGTACTGTGCTTACTTTTGGCACAGTACGGTTACTTTGCAGTGCAACTATAAAAAAAAATCTGTAACAAAAATAGTAGGCAAACGACATGGATTTCAATTCACGTGGCATTGTTCATCAAAAATAAAATATAATTTAATGAATTTAAGCCCTGAGGTAGCACTTATGAACATTGAAACACTATCCGTAAATCATTCCAATCTTTGAGAAGATCCATCTCACCACGCAAAATAGGTGCATATAGACGCCGAGTTGCGGAAACTTAGCCTGTGTAAGCCTGAAGAGCCGAGCCAGCAAGCAATTCGATAGGGTTTATAATTTTTATAAACTGTCTTAATAATGTCTATACTCTATAGTTATAATGATGATTATTTTTAGTGGATATACAGAGTGGGAGTAATTCCCAGACAACACTATCATTCACCAAATGATTGTAGCACCTAATACACTTAAAACAATTTAAATAGTTCTAAAAGAGTCTAAAATATGGGTGACGTAATTTGTTTTTATTTCTAGTATTACAATCATGCCGGCCATGTAACTGTTGCCATATTTCTCGATTAAGGTTTTATTACCAAGTTTAATATTTAAAAAAAATCTTTAACATTAGTTTTCCATTGCCTGTCTCGCCTTCTCCCATGGCTAAAATCCTGGTTACACCAATGAATGTAGTATAATTTAAATGTTAATTTAGTGTGTAAATAAAGTAAAGCAAGTAAAGTAATTTAACCATCTTGTATTTTGTTTATACATGAACATCAAAGCGTCAATCTGTGTAGATAATTTTTGTTTTAACTTTATTTAAATACAGTCTAAATACAGGAAGTTAACTAATGTGACGCCTGAATAACGTTCACTAAAACATGTAGGTAATGCAATTTTCGCATAATCATGCTGATTATAAAGAGGTGTATAGGTAGTTTGGGCATTATAGATTTTTTTACACTTTTATTGCGTAATATATTATGAACTGTTTTGTTAACAAAGAATAATTTCCGTAATAGATAATATTATTAAATTTTAATCAGTGTTTTTATTATTTACAGTTGCTGTAAATAATAATTTCTGTTTTCTTTATGTGCATTATTAATTCAGTGTTTTTCAACCTATAGATTGAAACCACCAGGGGGTCATATTACTCACTCAGGCAGTCGCGGTCGCGAACCAGGTAAAAGTAAAAAGCAATGATTGTAAATCTAATTCAATAATTCAATTTTACATTTAATTGAATTTTAGTGAGAAGGCTGTGTTTTCGAGTTTGTTTTTTAATCAATTTTCGAACCGTGGTTGTAATTTTGAGACGTCAGTAATCAAATCATTGTCTACTAAATATATCAATATTTTTCTAACTTCTCTTGCCAGATCATTTGCGAATGAAATTGCTCGAGTTTTATTACTTAAAACGTCACGAATTCAAGAACGTTGAAAAGCACTGGTCTAATTTAAATAAGTGTGAGCGTGTAGGTAACTCTCGAATATTATTTGTAGCCATAATGTAACAAAACTTGTTCACTTTACACGGCTCAGAAAAGTGTGAGGGAAAATATTTTTAAAATGAATATTTAAAAACCTATACTTTTTCTTATCTACCAATAACAACTCAGCGAATAATTAGTTTTTCGCAGTTTTTAAATATATTTAAAGATATTGTCAGTCGATATATTTTCAATGGATTGAAATAATTATATGGAAATTTTAAAGAACCACCTTAAGTTTAGTTCGAATACGAATTTTCGCCTGTTTCTTTTGTGATCATTTTCTTTTTAAATAAGTTACTAGTTGTTATGCATTGTTGGAGAGCTAAAATAATCTGCAAGCCAAATTGCATAACATTTTTTTGTTTTTTTTAGGCATTTTAGTGGAAAATAATATCAAAAAAATATTGAAATAATATCGTATTTCGTCTCCCATTTTTATATTTGGACCGATAATTGTTGTTTTAATATTGATAAATAACCAGTGTTTAATCGTTTTTATAAATCAAAAGAAAAAAATGAGATTTAAATTGTTACTTTTTATTAAAAGAAATTTTTGATGTTGCATTTATAACTTATTTTGAAAAAAGCTTTAAAAAAATATGATAACTCAAAAATGGTTCACTTTTGCATAATGCTTATGGGGTTAAAATTATCTCAAATAGTCACTCCTATCACCTAACGGGAATACGGCGAATTACCAATAACCCTTTGAACCCTTTTTAAATGATATTGTATATTTTTATATTTATTGCAATTTTATTTTGTATATTTTTGTATTTAAATCTTATTACTTTTCTAGTTTTATATTTTAGTGTTTGCTCTTGTTTATTTAATGTCCTATTACCGACAATAATGTTTTCTCCACATTACCGCTGGTTAGCTGGAAGGTAAAATGCTTTACGGCATTAAGCTCGCCAGTGTACAAACTAAAGTGCAATAAAGTATTCATTCATTTATTCATAACAAAAGGTTATTTATGAAGTTAATCAACCCTGTCTGGACGTAGTAACGTATTCCATGTACGTTTTTTAATCACGTGTAAAAGATTGGTAAAGTGTATTTTGAGTGAGATCGTTATACCTAAATCTTAACATAGATGCGTAACAGAGCATGCTTAATCTAAGGTAGATATTGCGAGTATAATATACTTTATGTAGACTAGTTATTTTAATAGGTACTAGGATGGTGGCAAACAAACGTGCGGTCCGAGTTATGGTAAGCCGATGGATTGCCGATATTTCGGTAATTTATCACTTGCGCTATACCGACCCTTTAAAATCCTGTTCATTTCTCGTTTGACGAACCCCATACCGTAAGTTCCCTGTAAAAACTTCAGTAGGAATCTCATTTCACATTCTGATAGGCATAGGCACACCTGTAAAGGTAGACCGCAGCGTGTGAGGCAGGCTCACAAAGGTTTATTCGGTGTTACAACGTTTTCGTGATCGATTGAAATGGCAGGCCGTTAGAAGAGGAGACACTTAAGTATTATTATGTATTATGTATATTCGCTCCAAGAGACTAAACTTTACGCGCATAATATGATTATTCTAGTCAAGTTTAGTTCTACATGAAAATATTTAAAATACGTCAAACATTATTAATTTTTGCAAGAATAATATTTTATTGCACTCGTTTGTATTACAGTTTTGATGTATTGGTATAAATATTTATATAATTAGCATTAATAATTTCATAATTATTTTACCATAAATGTTTATTTGTGTTTCACAAAATACTTTTTATGAATAATTATTTTGTATGATATTGTATGAACAATATATAATTTAATAATGTTAAAGAAACCTATATCACGCAGGGGTTAGCTTTCTGTCAGTAAATGATTTTTTTTAATAGCATTAGTAGTTTAAAAGATTACCTCCTACAATAAAACAAATATTTTGCCTCTTAATTAATTATAATATCTCAAAGATAATGTATGATGTATGTTAGTATGTAAATAGCTTCTAATTAGCGAAATAATTTTTAGAATCGTTCAAAATCTGTCAAAGCCTCTAATGGCCCCAGGGACCTTACGCCTAATAGTCAGTTCGTAAAAAAAAAAGAAATCGGAGCAGTAGTTCCATAGATATTACTTCTTACACTACACACACCCAAACAAACTTTACCTGTGTAAGTCTCGTTGCTCTTTTGTAAACTATTACAATATTCCCGTTCAAAAGCTAACCTGACCCAATTCGATATTTTAGCTTAGATATTCCCAAGCAGATTCTTGACTTAAGTAGTATAGACTTATTCCCTTGTAAATATTCTGCTTTGTGTTTCGATTTCCACTTTTGCTGTTGAATAAATAGATAGCAAATTTATTAAGCTATGTATATTTCATATTAGTAGGTCAGCTATTTTGTTACTATATCTACCAGTACTTTGGCTATATATATATATATATATATTTTAACCATTGATGTATTATATAATTAAATATATGTATTTTACAGTATTGATTAATAATATCAATTGATTCCAGATATGATTAAATGATATTATTCATTTTTACAAGCTTTTATTCAACTTGCAATGTTTGTATGTTAGCTTGTTTGTTTGTCATATTTTGCAAGTTGAATTAGAACCAGTCTTTCGTATCCTACGGAGTTGAGATTTTACGTATGTTGGTTTATTTCCGATAACAATGCGTTTTTATGGTAAGTATGACCTCAATCGACATCCAGGATTGGCTCCACACGAAGGAGCTCCTTAAGGGTGCGTTCAAGTATTACGTAACGCAATTTTTGTAGACTTCCATACTTCCCCCATGTAATGCGCCGTAATATTTTTCTGTAGCCCCCCTCCCTCTCCTTAAACCTTACGTAAAACCCAAGCCAGCAAGTCAGCATGTGAGCATGAGAGCTTTTATAGGGCCAAGAACAGATGATGATGCAAATCTCCTTGTTACATTACAGTATGAACTCACTTTAACAACACTGACTACAGCAATGTGCTTCTCCGTACGCACTAACGAATACTGACAACGAAAACAAAATAAAAATGACGTACAATACAATCGAGGGATTCCCCGTAAAACATAAACGAAAAGGGTTGCAAACTTGGGATATTTTAATTGCCTAGTTTTTTATTTAAATTAAAAATAAACAATGTTACGTAACGCGTTGTTCGAACCCCCCTTCCGACCTTATAACGCATCGTAACGTTTTACAAGACCCCCCTACCCCCAAATTGCGTTACGTAATACATGAACGCCCCGTTAACGGTCAACAGCTTAGATATTAAATTTTGTAAACACATTTAATTTTTATTGCCCGTTATAATGTTACCATAGCCTGGCTGCTGCACCCAGGGTTTTTATATAAAAATATAAACAAATTATAAAACTTAATCAGTACATTCAATGCATTGAACTCTGGTCATAATACAGCTGAGCTAATTTCCGCCATAGTTTTGAGAATCCTATATAATATGCATGTGTTTGTTTTTTAGAGTCGGTCGGATCACTCACTTAATTGAGTTTAGTTCGCACTCTACGATAAGAACTTCGTTACAAGCTCGAAACATCGGCCACTCGTACTTTTACTATACATACAACAGTGCGTAGAAATCTGGTCATAACATAATATAGCGCTGTCGTTCCTCGACTGGCTGTACCAAAAAAACAATGGATAGTCCATTGGTTACTCGATTGTCTTTTTGGTTGATCGATTGTCCTAAAATCCGATGATTTAACAACACCAACAAAAACAATCTGTTGAGCTTTATAATATTAGTATCTGGACTAGTTTTTACAAATTATGCATTAGTTCGCACTGGTGCACTTTACATACTGATCTAAAAAGGCATTTTCGATTGATTTAGAGTTTATCACTTTAGTATTGATAGTTCATAATAGTTACGAAAATTGCTTTTAGGTAGGTCGCGGATCGGGTGGCAGCAGCGGTGCGGAATACCGACCAACTGTTTTGCTGTGAGTGATTTCTTGGTTGCGCTTAATTTTGAATCCATGATATCTTCTACGGCATTCATTAAGTTAAGGACCATTTTATTCTACATTAAATACCGAAGTGAACTAAAAATGTTCAATTTTTTGGATGGGGATTAGTATCTACTGAATTGGAGAAAATAACTTTTTTTTAAATTAGTTTGGCATATTAACGGTACTTTTGCTCACGGTAAGCACAGTTAATCTAAACACAACGGCGACCACCTAGAGATCTTAATTCATAGGCGACCGCCGCTGTCATGCCGGCTTGCAAGCTATTTGCCTTCATCAATAACCTGTTAAATAAAAATGGTTACTATGAGTCAATCTTAAAAGATAGACATATCGAACAGCAGACATCCGCAGATACCGCAGACTGTTGTGTAAGCTTTTAAAGAACTACAATTATTTCGTACATTATTTTAATGTATCTCTTAAGGTTTAGCCAGCGTAAGCTTACATGGCGTAAGCACCCGAAAATCGATTTTTTGTCTATTTAATTACAAAAGATTGGATTTTGTGTAATATACAAAAACTGAATTGGAATATAACCTTAAAAAATGATCTAAATGACAGAGAAAACCATTATTATACGGTTTAGAAGATGTAGGCAGACAAACAGACAGACGCGGATAGCAACTTCCTTTTATACTTTGTATAGATTATTATTTGTTCCCACACGGTCATTTATGTCCAATCTGAGAGAAGCTTGTATTATGGTAAGCTGATATACATAAATATATACATATGTAACACCCAGACACATAACCGACAATTACGCTCTTCACACAAATGTACAGTCATGTGCGGGAATCGAAGCAGCTGTCTCTCGACTCAATAGTAGGGCTTACTACCATTACGTTACGAGGATTTTCTTATCAAATAATTTCTAGTTACAACTTAGAAATCCCAAACATAACAAGTTTAACAATGTTAAAGTTGTTAATGTAAGTACATGCACCCACATTGTATATACACTTAAATCTTCTCCATTACAAAATTTAATACTCTCATTTCTTAACAGTTCAAAACATATTAAATTTTACTAAATTAACATGGCCTATTTAATGTTTACAATGCTTTATCTAAATTACAATTATATATTCGTAACGAAAATACGGTTTACATAGTTTTTAAAGTGAAATGCCATGTCGTGTGCTGAATGAAGGCCGAAACTGTTTGTTGTTGATATGGAAGGTTGTTTTAAGTTTATTCCGTCTCCCATGGGCCATAAGAAGGCTTTTTTGACTTATTATATTATATGCCGACAAACAAAGAATTTTATAACAACTTTACAAATTACAATGCTTGCTACTCAGATACGTATGTAATATAACTTAAATGAAGTTTAAATTGGTTAATTATTTAAATTGACGCAAGCACAGAATAATCCACTTATACCTACCGCTGTAAACCCCGTATACCGAGAATCATCTCAATTACAGGATCAACGCATATAACAACCAATTTAACAGCGGAAGTTGATGAATGGGTAATTTGAAATATCGTATAGACGTAATTTTCATACTGACTCGCCAAAATAAAAACTTATCTAATTCAGTTTGAAAGCACAACTACATGACGCGGGTCCCATGTAAGGTTAACGGTATATACTTAAAATTGGGCCAATTCATTAAATAAAATCAACAATTTTATTTTTTAGAAAACTTAATTGAAATTTTAGTGTACAATATGTATATATCTATACTAGCTATGCCCGGGGCTTCGCTCACGTGGAATATACAATGCCCGCGCGAATCTTGCTCCCCCGCTCCCGGCTATTTTAAAGACTGATACGGCTCGACTCGGGAGACACAGCAAGTTCAGTGGCTACCTCTTTCAAACTTGAATGAGGATTTTCAGTCGCTATTTCCTATTCACTTTTGCGATGTTAACTCCAGTTGAAGACGTTGATGGCCTACAAGGGCGAGGCAAGTCTTCGAACATATTTCGACCTATTTTGAACGCTTTGAATCACTCATAAGCATGTGTTTCTGATAATGTTGATTCACCGTAAGCCTTCTGTAAAATTTTCAGTGTCTCCGAACACAAAATTCAATTGGCGATGCGAAATTTAATACAAGCTCTTTGTTCGATGTTTTGTCCATTTTGAAATTTGTAATACACACTAGTTATGATCCAACTAAAAATAGCACTGTATTTAATCTAAATGGTAGATGC
The DNA here is from genome assembly GCA_033032175.1 of Saturnia japonica. Lineage (NCBI taxonomy): Eukaryota > Metazoa > Arthropoda > Insecta > Lepidoptera > Saturniidae > Saturnia > Saturnia japonica. The sequence continues at coordinate 7,081,732 of CM065321.1, read as the reverse complement.
AACTCAAACTCCGCACCAAAATGAAACACAGTTGTATCAATCTAACAACAAAAAAGTAAACAAAAAATTGATCTCTACTTTTTTGATAAAATGTGTATTGCACTTGGTAGTGAGTAATAAATCCGTAAATTGTTAAGTGCTAAAAATCGCTGATATTTCTCTTGGCAGTATTATATATAAAACACCAAATCGGATGCTCTCTCTTCCTTGGAATATATTTACAAACGTAAACATTATTAGAACAGGAGTAGTGACAAGCTAAATTATTAAAAAGAAAAGAAAAAAAAAACGACTGCAACAAAAAACACTTAAAAAAAAACTATTTTTGCTTTTTATTTGATTCCTAGACGTCGTTTTAACCTATGTCACTTTTACAATTATTAAGAAGAATTTAACTACACCTCGTTTGCTAAAATCCATCAAACCGTTTGGCTACAGAGCGTGCCAAAGAAATATACATATTATATATACTCGTACATACGCCCGAAAATATATACAATTACTTAACATGTTTAAATTAATACGTAACCAAGTAGCCAATTTGGTATAATGTCGAAATGCATAACTGCGTTACTGAAGCAATAACGACTCAGTGGTAGCGTGTGTGGAAACCAAGTCGATCGACGCGGGTTCACATATCTACAATGAATTTGAGCTTTTGGTGAAAGAAAACTTATTGATGAAACCATACATGGTGGTAGGACATTTTTTAATTAATGCCCACCTGGCTAGCTACAAGTTGAAAATCTGTCACCAAGCATGAACCACCTATAGGTGTGTTCCGGCAACCGCACTTGAGAACCAGTCCTCCTACTAGGCTTAGTGTGTTACTATCTTTGGCTACATTGTCACTTAATATAAGTTGAAATTGTATACATAATTTGAATTTAAAAAATCTTTGATACACGAGGTTCAATGAAAGTAGAATCGGATTATGATAAGTCGAACTACAAGCATTGTGTGTAATACCCGAGCCGGCGTTCAACACATCCGATTGTCTCTAACCTGATTTGCGGACAAGCTGATTTGACGGCTCTTACGAGTTCAAACATTTACTTGAACACAAGTATACATACATACCGTCAATACTCTTTGCTAGATTTATTTATTGTTCCGAATAGGCAAGTTTCCTCCAATTATTTTACTTTATTATTTATATTCTCAACGTTGGCACGGACAAGAATTCAAGGCTACTGTTTTTTATACAAAAAAGGTAGACAATCAAGCATACAGCCCACCTGATTATATGCGGTTACCGTAGCCTATGACGCTTGTAATACCATAGGTATCACCAGTGCGTTGCCGACCTTGAGATCCCTACCTCCAAGAGCTCTGGAGTTCGTTTGTTTGTTTAAACACGCTAATCTCTGGAACTAACAGTCGGATTCAAAAAATTATTTTTATATATGATAGCCAGAATCTCGAGGAATAGTATAAGTTATCTAATATTAGACTACAACTCTTAGCTAACCTTAAATATTGATTTTTGTTACGAATGTCGGGAGTCGCGGCCCTCCCGAACTGCTTTATCCGCGTGCGCTGGCGTGATCGTAAGTTATACGGAAATACAATGTTCTACAAAAATATTGGTCCTTAGTATTTCTAAAAAAAGTCAGTGATAGCATAACCTATCTCTTATACATAAACCACAATAAGGTATTTTGTGACAAAGATTTGTTGGAAATTAAAAGTGATTTAGAAGCATTATTTTTAGACATGGCATATTATTCCTTACGAACAAAAGTTACTTTATCATAAAGATAATTTTATGAATTAATATTTAGCTCTTTTTAGTTAGTATGTTATTTGGATACATAGGTAGTTTAGGAGATAGTGAAAAATGAAAATAATTTGTACTTGCGGGAAGAACAATATTATGATGATAGACTACACGGATGCGGGGTTTGTCGGATAACATTAACACGGGAGAAACTGTGGGGCATAGCTAGTTATGAGATAATTGAAATAAAGTATTTTTTACTAACGTTATGCATGAATATAAATACTTGTTACACTTGGAAAATCGTTCTACTAAGAAAAACTGTCATCAAAATCAAAGTGTTTTTTTTTGTTAAATAACCCAATAATTAATTATTCGTTTTTAATAAGTACCTAGTATAAACCTGAATAAATAACTCTATAATATTTAGTACCTAGTCTATTCACTTTACACAAACAGATTTTGAAATTAGATTAAATCATACCATTTAATCTGACTTTTAAAGCATCTATAGTCATTTTTATTATATATATATAAAAGACCTCTACCAGGATACACGTTGCTGTGATCTAGTCTGTTTTTTTAGTATACATATGAAAACACGCACATAATCGAATGCAACGTTATGCAAAAATTTTAAAGCAATTTGGTATAGAACATTCGGAGATTTTTTTAATTTTGAATAAACCAACATTTACATTTTTGTTTACACATATACCTATATATTTTCAATAGTCAACACAGGGCCAAGTCTACATAATCAATAAATTATAGATAGCAAATAGATCTGACTAACTCGTTTTGTAAACCATTATATAGCTTATGAATGTGTTTGTTAAATGAGGTGATTAAGTGCCTGACACTAGGTAATTAGGTAATTACCTAACACTACCAAAAGTAGATACTTAACTCGATTAACATCTTGTTGCTTAATACATTGCTAGCTGTGCCTGCGACTTCCTCCGCGAGGTATATTTCGTGTATGAAAAACAGCAACTAAATAAAAACCTCCCCTCATCTTAATCTAATCTTACGGCATTTGACCGGTATAAGCTTTGAGAATACCCAACTAAAATCATTTTAGATGTTAACCGTCCTTTAAGAAAAGCTAATTTTATTTAATATCATTATTTTTATAAACCGTTAATATCCAGCGAATAATAACAATATTATAAAATCAATTTATAAATTCTTCATAGCTCAAACACCAAACAACGACATCTATTGTAAAGAGTTTACATCCAATAGATATCTTTAATAATTTTAAGTATTTAAAAATAACGTTAAAATCTATCTAAAAACATTTAAAATAAAAGTGGTTATAGAAAATATACTTAAGTATGACAATAAATATCAAATTAATTTCATGATAATTATAATAATAATTAATTCATACAGGGCCATCTATGTATACTCCTGGAAAATAAAAATACATACCCAAATTTCCTTTTTTTATTATGTAAGGATAAAATAATTTGGCATATAAATAAATTATTTTTTATATGTACACAGCCCAAACGCAATATATAGAGCATACAAATTTCCGTACGTGTAAAAATGTACCTTCAGACTATTAACTACAATCATGTCAAATTTTATTAAATTCAGTCTAGTAGTTTTGAGTGATTAGCGTTCAAACAAATCGTTAGATAGACAGACAAACTGACAATTTTTTTAAAAACTATCGAAATGTGTTCTGGACGTGATTCTAAATGTACAGATTTCGACTCTTTATTCTTTTATTAGAAGTATAGATAAACTATCGGTAACTTTTGGTTTTGAACTTATGTGACTAGTTATATATAACACTTTAAAATAGGTATTAAAATTATGTATTATATATAAAATTTGACTAAACATTGGCGAAGTAGTAAGTCCTACTATTAAGCCAATGGTCGAGGTTTTTATCCTCGTATATGAATGACTTTTGTGTGACAAATATAATATGTCCATATGAAGCCCTTCTGAATGAATATGTAGCACAAGACTAGCTATATGGTTCCAAGTGCTGAGGAATAAGATAATTGCGATAGGCAAAAAATGCATATCACGGAGATGAAAATGTTAAGATGGGTAGATGGCGTCATAAGTTTTGATAAAGTTCAAAATAAGTCCTCACAGCCTCAGTGCAGCTATGCAGAAATTCTCAATCACGTAGAGTCGCCACTAGCTTGCGGTCGCGGCACAATAAAAAATCCACACCAAAAGAAGCGCCAACGTCAAAGCCTGCTATCATTGTGTCGTACCGTCCTCTTCGCCCGACAAAACCACGACGGGAAAGTTCATTCTGCAGTCATGGCGCAAACACGTTACCTTCCGGGACACCAATTTCGCTCCTGTAAGAGTCAAACCCATTGCAAACAACAAACTCTAGGTAAAATTTGAAAACACCAGTCATAGAGACGAGACCTAAACTAAAATTAATAACGCTCCAGACATCACTGCCGAATCGGCCCACAAACTAAAGCCCTTGGCCATCTTAAAAGGCATCTCCTTAGACACCCCGTGCGAAGAACTCACTGGAATCATTATTGGCCAAAATTAGGAAATTCGAACCATCTGTTCGCATCTTGATGACTTATAATTCCGTTTCAAGCGCTTAATTAAAAAGAACATCTCTACAACGGCGTATTTATAACCACCTCTGTCATAGCTTATAGCTCATAGAAATTAAACGTGTCAATATAGACCATCAGAAAGTACACATAGAGAACTTCTGTCCGCTTCTTCAATGTTAACCTGCTCTCACTGCGCCTAAACAAACCACACCTACCAAACAGGCCCAGTCAAAGACGACAAGTTCGCAATCCAATGCCACAACTGCTCATCCCACAATCAAAAATAAAGTCTCACTTCCAATACAAAGTACTCAACTGTGTCGAATATTTGTCCGAGATTGACACAGGCATTAGAAAATGTAAAGACTATCACTAAATACTAAATATCCAGGGACTAGGAATCCTACAATGCAACATCAGACAAAATCGTCAAATTCAACATGAATTGTTCCACCATTCATCACCATATGTACCGCCTTCACCAATCATGACTATACTATAGCACTCATAATGGAACCACACGTTGGGTTCCGAAAAGTACTCAAAAAACCACCAGGGTATCAAACTTCCAATACCCCCTAGACGACAGAACCAAAACGTGCATAGTCACAAAGCTTTGCGCCGGGACGTTCATAGGAATGACGCAATATTCCACCCCTTACTTGTGCATCATTAAACTCACCAAAGACAGACAAAAAAACTTACATTTGTAGCGTTTACATAGGACCCAAACAGGACAACTCAGGAATACTTAACCGTTTAGACTACTTCCTACATAACAACAGAGGTGCTCATTAAATCATTGGAGGTGACTTCAATGACTGGCACACATCCTGGAGTTCAGTTACCACAAACAAGATAGGCCTCGAAGTAATGAACCCATCATCTCTCACGATCTGACAATATGTAATAAATGGTCCTCTCCTATATTCGAAACCATCACCCACAATGCAACAAGAAAATCAATCATCGATCTAATAATCGTATCTGGCAATCTAGCTCTGAAAGTGACGAATTGAACACAATGCAATAGAATACGAAATTTAAAAAAAGTCATCAAACATAAACCAAACTCTAAATTATCAACATATAAACACAACACCAAATCTGCAGACTGGAACCTATTCTCCGAAACCGTGACGTCTAATATGGAAATATACCATCTCGACTCCGTCAATATAGAACTTCTCAACGAGACTGAACTAAAACAGCACATAAAGAACATTACCCAAATAATAAGTCAAAGGTGCAAAGAAATATTCCCTTCATCTAATAGTATATATAAACAGTACAGTCCCTTGTGCAGCACAGAACTTGAAGACCAAAAAAAAGTCATACGCTTGCATCATCAAATACAATCCATACACCGACGAGGTCTCTCACTGCCTCCTAGAATCATAGAAGAATGCAACAAACTAAAACAAGAATATGCTGAAGCCATCAACCAAAGTTCAACTGCAAACTTTAGGGAGTTTTGCAACAAGCAAGGAAAACAAGATGTGTGGTTACTGATCAATCGCTTGCTCAAAATGAACCCAGCACCCAAACCCCCGAAAACTTTTAAGACCGACAACAAATACACAGCATCCTGTCTTGAAACAGAAGAAGCCCTACTACAAAAAATCTACTCTGACGACACCGCAGATACTTCCGAACAACATATGTATATACAAACTCGTACAGACGTGAGTGGCTGTGAGGGGTCGGTCATTGTTGGTTTCGGGGATTAGGAGTGAGAAATAATCAACAGCATCAAAGACATGAATCCCAATAAAGTTCCCAGGCCCGACCACTTCACCTCTGATATTTGTCTAAACTTCGCAGTTACCTACCCATACCTAATCTCCCGGATAATGGATCGTTGTATCGAATTATCTTACTTTCAAACGTCAAAGTACTTCGCAAACACAAGAAAGCAGATTACACAGACGTCTCGGCATACCGTTCAATCGGGCTTAACAATGTATTCGGCAATCTCCTCGAAAAACTTATAATAAAAAGATTAAACTACCACGAGCAGCCTAACAATTTCCTTAATAAACATCAAATAAGTGAATACATTATTTTGTTTTGTAAATTGCTCTTAGTTTATATTTTTTGTATCGAGTGTTTGTTTTATGGCAATGACATCTTTTAATCGGGCACAAACATATTTTTTATCGAAAGAAAAAAACAATTGAGAACTTTACTGTTTTTGTTGTCTGACTTTTACTGTTTATCTATTTTTCAACGTTATTAAACGTGTACCTTAAGAGGGTCACCTCATAAGGTATTTGAAAGACTGATAAAAAAATATATTAAACTAGCTTCTGCCCGTAACTTCGTCTACGTGGACTTCAGAATTGGGTCCTTACCAGGATAGAAAGTATTTTATGTGTTAATACAGGTTATAAGCTACCCGTGTGCCTTTTTGCGTAATTAAAGAAAAAATATCTGGGGGACCGAGCTTTTCTCGGTATCTTACAAAAAAAACACCTATCTAGGTATACTTGGAATGTAAAACATTATCTAAACACAAAGTTTCATCCAAATCGTTGGAGCCGTTTTCGAGAAATCAATTATATATATATATATATATATATATAACAATTGCCCACTTATTATAATAAGATTATGAAGTTAAATTGGTTGAAAAATATTCAAAGTCGCAATTGACGCTAATTCTATTAAGTTTCAAATGACTGGTCCTTATTTTATTATATTTAAATAAATCACATTATATATTTAATTATGTAAAACCAAAAAAAATTCTTTGATAGTGGCGCAATGTGAAGTGTGTGTCTCTTCTGGTGGCGCGTCGCATTGCCATCCGCCGAGGTTACCCGAGTATCGATCTATGCGGCACTGGGTTTGTTCAACTCGCCCGCCCTGTTCACAACTATATGCCGCTGTTCATTGAATTACACAAAGAAACCGATGTTTATTACATTCGCTCGCACCATTGCCATCTTCAATTGATCTTTGCCGTTTTGTCGGTGACACTTCGTATCTTTACATTCCTATACAACTAGTTAACTGTCAACACGTCTCTATATTAATTGCTCTCCGTAGTTACTTTTTTTCCCACATTTAGACGATCAAAAATTAACTTTAGAGTAGGGAAGAAAAACGAAAGGATATTGACAGAAAAATATACGATGCTGGTACATTACGGAATTTTTGAAATTTTGTAAAATGGATTGGATGATTAAGCGGAATTGAATTTTTTTTTTTTTAATCGAGAGGTGCCGTTGGAGACCTGGTTGTAACGAAATTCTTTCTGCTATATATTGTTATTTATGACTAAGATTTCTATGCACTGTCAATAATAAAATGTTATTATATTATATTAGGCAAACACTAAAAAAATATATCTTACATAAAATTCCCAAATCAGCGGAACTCAAACCATCGACCACTCGTACTGTACATTGAAATAGTGCATAGAAATCTGGTCAAGACACACCTGAGCCAATTCCACGAATGTCAAAGTTTTGAAAATTCTTTAAATATGTGTTTGATTATTTGTGTGACAGTCGGGTCGTTCACTTTTTTCAGTTTAGCTCCCACTCGGCAATAAGTAAATTTGTTACAAGACTTACTACATTAAAAAGTTAAAATTGCATAAAGATAGCAGCTGGCATTGATCATTATACGTTAAATTATTAAAATTTATTTTATTTTTTATTCCATCTGATTTTAAAGGATGACACTATTGAAGATGGTGACAGAACAAGCATAGATTAGATACTCGGCTTCAGATTTTCTACATGACGGTGATAAGTAACCAGATGCATGCATGCGGCTTTTAAGATTCCATACATTTATTTCACAACCTTCGAACCTTAGCACAGAAGTGCCTAGCACTACTGCTTTACAGCTGCCATAGGTACTTTGGAGCTTTCGCAGTTGAACTTTGCATAGGTTCTACCACTCTTAAACTGAATTACCTACGAGCATGCATCATCATCTCAGCCAAAAAATGTCCACTAGTGGACATAGGCTTCTCCCAGTAATCGCTACTTTGAGCGGTACAACGCTGTTTGCATCCAACGCGATCCCACAACCATCACCACGTGGTTGCCACACGATAACTCTTCCGTTCTACGAGCAATGTGCCCCGCCCAATGCCACTTTATTTTAACATGAGCATGTTTACGATCATACATCTGTAGTGTATCAACGGCAAAATCATTGACGATATGAGAAGCCAAAATATATCTAGGTATTATTTTATTATTATACTAATACAGTTTTATAATTATTTGTTTTGGAATAAGAATTGACTTCCATAATTGAGTTTAATAAAATTGTTTAAATATTCACAAAGATCCTGTGTAGAAAGCTATGCTTGTATATAAGAGGCTCATCGAAAATGTACCAAGCTTCTTTACTCGACACTTAACCTAAATTTTTACGTATTTTCAAACATGTTTCCCTGTCGTCAAAGAGATGTTTTACTCGGAACTAAATTCAAGATATGAATTTTGATGGCTATAAGATAATTTTTTTAAATTCTTTGCGTGGCGTTATGGCCACAATTTAGCTAATATTAAGTGACAATGTGTCCCAAGATGGTGACACGCTAAGCCTAGTGGGAGAATTAGCTCTCAAGTACAGCTGCTGGAACGCTTGGCGCTTGACGACAGATATTCATTTTGAGCGAGGTAGCTGGCCAGGCGTGCTTTAGATATACCCTACCACCATGCTACATACAAGATACATCACGATGTTTTCTTTCGCTGAAAGCTCAGGCGCATTCTAGGGGTTTGAACTCACATTCGACGCGGTGTCCGTACACGATACCACTGAGTCAGCATTGTTTCTACCTTTCTTAGATATTACTGTTGTAATGACTACACATTCTTTGTTTAAAGGTTTCCTTATTAGGGCTAATTGGGTTATACAATTTAAGAAAGTTGTAACTATATTACAGTACATTTAGTTGCAATATCTTAAAATTATGTATATAAACATTCTATCTCGTTCTGTCACGTGGCAAAAATATACATTATTACTTCTCTGTTACACTATTTTAATGCATATATTTATTCCGATGATAATAATAATAATTAATAACGCAGTACATAATACGAGGTAAGTAACATAAATGTCGTAAATTTAATGCCATATAAAACCTTTATCTCTGTCTACAGACTTTCTTTGTGAATCATTCACATTGTGTTGGCAGGCCGGGAAAATGGCAGACTTGTCGCCGCCAGCCGCCTCTCGGCACTCAATGGGATTCAGTCAATATATTATTAGAAATGTAGATGAAAGACGCGGGAAACTCGTGCAATTCATATAGTCCTTGTCGTTCATTTTAAAACGTGCCAATCGGGCTTATTTTCCGTCTTTCATCATATTTTTGCTATATTAGCAAGTATATATGATAAAATTATTATAAAGAAGCAGAACCTCACCAAATAACCTATATACAGTTGTCGAAATGTAATATAATATGTACTTTCGAATACGCACAATAAATAAAATTATAATAATATTTATATCAAATATTTATTCATAAAAAATACACAGTAGAACAATATAGTTTGAATTTTAAGCTAAAATAAAAGTTTCTTTCAGAGGTTAGGTTCCCCATAAGAAATAATCCTAAATACGCCAATGACCAATAAAAAAATCTACAATGCAGCAAAATTGCGAAGAACTAAAACTAATAATAATAAAATTTATTGGAACCATAAATAATGTTACATTAAAAACAAAATGTACGATATTAGCTACATTAGTGAAGACTGTGTCGCAGCCAATAGCGCCCACTTCCAGCCAACACAAGAGTAGGGTCTGCGTTCCACAATGCAATGAAAAATGCAACAAAAATTTTACACTTTTCCATTAAATGAGCAATATTTAGAGTTGTAGAGTATCATGAGTGTACTTGTGTTTGTGTGTGTGTGTGTGTTTGTGTTTGTGTGTGTGTGTGTGTGCGCGTGTGTGTGCAAGCGAGTGTATTTAACTATAACAAATATAATATACAAGAATTGCTCAATTAGTATTTTTATTAATAGTTATTTCGTTTAACATTTCCCAGAAGCAAATAATGAGATTTACTTTATTTGTGTACGAAAATGTATAGAATAAGACTAAACAATACCTTAAACCGATTCTTAAATTTAAATGAAAAATATTTATTACGATCACAGATATTTATTTACACTTTCTTTTTCCTTGGTACTATGTTTAAGTATATTCCTCCTTTGGAACCGATGAGAGGTCTCTTGGGGTCAAACTCCATTATTCTTGGCGTATTTTTGGTTGGTTCCACTCGGAAAGTAGACAGGAATTTCGTCATGCACACGCGCGACTGGATTTTAGCAAAACGCATACCTGGAAATAATTAATATAGAGTGTTTTAAGGTTAGGAACAATGGACGTGGATATTAACTTTTATCTATACAATTAATAAAAATGAAGCGTCTGTTTGTAATGTCAAAATAACAGTTTTTTACTAAATGTGTATCGAAGTATATACAATACCTATAACAAAAAACCCATTTCTAAATTGTTTTCTATGTCCGTCTGTCTGTTTATTCCGGGTAATCTCTGAAAAGGTTGAACCGATTTTGTCAGGACTTTCACTGGTAGATAGCTGAATTTATAGGAAGTAACTTAGGCTACTTTTATTTTAGAAAAATAATTAGGGTTTCGCACAAATATAAAGAAACTGGTCATGGTGAATCAATTCGGGCGCTAAATGGCTTACGTTGAGTAAACCATAAGGGATATAGCAAAAAGTCGGTGAGAGTATACACGTCTATCTTCCAAGGAACACCCATAATAAGCATTTTTGTCTTTAAAATAGCCAGAAGCGGAGGAGCAATATTCGCGCAGGCATTCTTTAGTCCACGTGAGCGAAGCCGCGGGTACAGCCAGTAAGTAACTAAAAATGTTTTACAACCATAAAAATTCTAAAAGTTTCATGAGAAATTTGATTTGATAATGACATTTACCTACAAATATTTTATGAAACTGCCTATATTAGGTAAGTGTTGGTAAATAAACAAATGTAAATTTTTGATATTATTCAGTCCTGTCTTTTAATAATCTACCTTAGAATTTATTTGTTTACTTAATCACTAAATAATCATAAAATCGATAATCCCCAGTGGTATCATGCTGATGAAGCGGCGAATATAATCATCATAATAATATTACGTAGTCTAAAATAATACTATTGTACTTAGACTTGTAATCATCTCTAGAATACTAATTTTTGCTTAGCAAAAAATACACAAGCGAAATAATTTGGTTAGAGTATTTATTCGCTAAATATAATATCTATTATTATATATGCATACCACATAGGAATGACAAAAAATATTTCCGCATTTATACATAATCGTTAGACTAATCACGTCATCGTCTGGTTTTATAAAGTCATGACCTTTATTTGAATGTCAAATAGAGGTCATCAGAATGATAAAAATTTATTAAAACAGCCATCTATTTCACCTAAAGTAAGTGATCACTGCTATACCATCATTAACCAACCATAAACAAGACCGCAGCCCTAACGGTAATAAACCATATTATTAAACAGAATAAAAATATAAGAAATATATACATAAATTTGTTGAATCATAGACAAGTTCTGTCATGTGCGTCTATTAAAAGTTTAGTCGTACTGTATACTTATATCTTAACATAGGCATTTCGATAACAGATGCTAAATAGAAAAAAAAAAAACAAGTATTCAAACTAAATATATACCTATATTAACATGTCTGATGATGTCAGATATTATCGTGATAGTAAATACTAGATATACTGTAGATATTTTATAGATAAAATAAAAATATACGTATATGTAATCCGCCATTTTGTGGCAGCAGCCATCTTGAATTTAGAATGATACTGAATATAATAAATTGTATTATCATCTGAACTAAAGGTGAATCTGAACAAAAATAAACAACCAGTGTAAGCTAAATAAAACCGTTTAATGAAAAGAAGATTTTCGAAAAGTCAAGCAATGTTCAATAGAACTAAAAATATAACGAATTTTTATTTTAGTTGAACGTTTAAAACAATTTAAAATACTTTAGTTTTCATGTGAATAATTTTATAAAGTTGTGGTGCCCGAATAGAATTTAATTCCGAATCATTGGAAATCTATCCGAAGCCCGTAGATTCGAGCCTGAGATGACCATGAACGCAAAAAAAAATTCTCGTTGTATTACGAGCTCACTAGTGGGAAAACAAAGGAATATTGATTTCTCGGCATTGACATTCGCCAATACGCCGTGGGGTTGCGTGTTCATTAAGCTCGTTTCTTCCTTCGGGAAAAGGCATTCAATTGTGGGACTTAAACATGCTAGTAGTAGACACCTACTACACAGCTACATACTGTTTATAGTAAAATTAAACAATGCTTGGTAAGTAGAGAACAATACCGTGCTCGGCGTCTTTTTTCAGGGCAGCATTTTTATAGCTTAACTAGTGTGTGTCCGCGGTTTCGCAAGTGTTTGATATTACGCAGTAGCTATTTACATCCCGTTATTTTATTTTTATATATATTATTGAAAGTTTAGATTTATAGCCTTTTAATTATGGAATGGGGTATACTTCCCACGTACAAAATTTCATAAAAATCAGTTAAGGGTTAATTAAATTTTTGGAAATTTTTTTCTTTTTACATTTCCTAAAAGTGTTATTGAAAATTCTCACAGCAAATTAATCATTCGCAAATCACAAAATTTTATTAAAATCGGTTAAGAATTGACGAAAATGATTTTTTTTTGGAAATTCTTTTTTACGTTTTCTAAAATCAATATTTAAAATTCTTATACCCTATCATTTGACCAATGATTTAAGCATCCCGTGAACAAAGTTTCATAGGAATCGGTCTAGCGGTTTTGTGTTAAATCCGGACGTACAAACGGACAGACAACACTTTTTTTATTGGCATATGCGTATTAAAGTCGTTCATAAAGATATTCATAGACAGACATTATCGGGAAATTTTAGAAAATTATTAAATGTACAGACAGAACTACAGATTTATTAATTTATATGTATAAAAACGAGTTAAATATAGAAGTAATCTTTTTTAAATACGAAAATTGCTCTATGGTTTAAATTCCTTTAACATAAAAGAACATATTTTTTATATAATGTTCTATCAATGATCTCGCCGTGCACCTAATAGTAGCGATAATATGAACCTGTTCTTGTCCTCGGAAATCCATAGAAAAGGAACAATAATTATAATTTATGAAGTCTCTTACTTAATTCCTACCGACATGGATTTTCAACCGATTACCTAAATATAATTTTTTATTTACTATTTTTCTATGTAGTTATTACGAATTCTGAATCTTTATGTTTTGTTAACGATGGATGGTATTAATATTGAATCTGCTGTAGTTACTACATGGATAAGATATCGTAATAGAATTTTTTTTGCAAAATAATTTACATATTATGTTTCTATTGCTTTTTAGCTAAAGGGATAATGTTATTTTTGCTATTGTAATCCAATGAACAAAATGATATATATTATAAGTGTATATTTAAATTTTGTATATGTTCAGATACAAATACTGATGGAATATTTTTTATTTTAATAATAAATGGATATATTTACCAATACAATTCCTTGGACCAACTCCGAAGGGCATATATGCACATGAATGCCTGTTTCCAGAGTTTTCTGGGGAGAATCTTTCTGGGTCAAATTTGTCAGAGTTGGGATAGTATTTATCATCGTGTTGTATACCCATCGGTGATATTAAGACAGTCTGACCCTTTTTAATAGTTATGTCAGTCCCTGGTATATTGTAGTCTGTTTGGGCATTTCTTTGCAAAGGTTCAACTAGTGGATACATTCGTAAAGTTTCGTTAAATGTTTTCTCTAAATAAGTCATATCTTGAAGACAATCGTATGTTATTTTTCCTTCGTATTTTTCAAGTACCTCGTCTATTTCAGCTATTAATTTATCCTGTACGTCGGGATTGAGTGCTAGTTGATACAACATAAAGGCCATCGTTGTAGCACTAGTCTCGTATCCGGCTACATAAAATACGAATGCTTGAGCTGCTATTACATCTTCTGTTAATTCAACAGTTAGTATCTTATCATCATCATTCCTTTTGGAACCTTCAATCTCTCCAAGTTGTCTCAACTCAAGTATTAAATCCATGAAGTCTTTCCTATTTGAAGGCATACCTTTTCGTTGAGAAATAACACTCTTTACGAGATCATCAAAGAATTTTTTAACAGCTGCTGGAAACAATGAGGCGTTTAATTTTTTTAATATACCGGGGTACATCATGTCCAATTCATTTACGAAATTTGTCGTTAAAACTAATTTGTCAACTTCTTGCAAAGCTTTCAATTTATCATTAAGTGTATCAATATCGACACCAAACGCACAAGCTGAGATCGTAGACATCGTGTATTTCTGAACAAGGGAGTGTATTTCTTGCTCGGGATACTTAACGCATAAATCTTTGACATGATCCGAAAACTTGTCAACACGTTCAGTCATTAGATAAAGCATATTTTTCAACTTTCCAGATGTGAAAATCGGAGTAAAACGATTCCGCAGAACTCGCCATGTCTCACCATCTGCATGGAAGAGATTCGCTCCTAAGCCTTTCTTGCTAAACTCAACTCCACGATCAGTAAAAGCGTCGAAATCTTTAATCATTATATGTTTAATTATATCCAAATCCCGTATTAGTAAGCACGGTGTTGTCATACGGTATACGCCAACAACTTTCTCATTGGGATAACTATCGTATATTTCTTTAAAAACAACACCTATCGGTTTTTTCCGTAGCGTTGATTCCATTAAATTTCCGAAAAACACGACAGGATCAGGGCCATTGACATTTCGTTTCTTCCAATAGTTAAAAGTTCTCGTGAAGTACAAGTATACTAAGTAAACAAGAGCAACTATTACGAGTGGTAAGTAAAGCAAAGTCATCGCGGCGTTGAGTCGTATCCACCGGCGGCTTACGAATGCGACGAAACATTACCCACAAACCGGTTTAAATAACAACGCGCGATTGCGAATTATCATACAAACATTTATCATAGTAGCAAATTTATCATTTTTTTATACAAACGTTGTAAAGTAAACAGCTACACTGCGCCTGATTGGTGAGCAAAGTACAGTTTAAAAGATTTTTTTTTCTTCGTTTTATGGCCTTTAACCCTTTAGGTTACGTCGGCCCAGTTAAATCAACGCATTTTATTTAAATTAACAATCAATGGAGTTGTACACCGAAATGCCGACAGTACTGCCAGGTTTAGACAATATATCATGAAACACTCCCTGATCCCACATATTATGGCCAGTTTAAAAGATAACATTTTTTTATACGTGTAAAGTGGCAAACAAGCACGCGACCCGCTTGACGGTAAGCGGTTACCGTAGTCTATGGATGCTTGTAATACCATAAGTACTACGAGGGTATTGCCGACCTTGAACCCCTCTCAAGGGCCTCTGAAAACCCTACTCATTACAGGAACACAACGCAAGATTATTTGGCTGCGATCGTTTGTAGGGTGGGGAGGTATTCCACCAGTCGGACTGCTTCAAGTACATAAAAATCTCTAAAGAAATTACTAGGGGAATCCTTTAGATGGTTGATTATTATTATACTACAGATTTATAAAGAAGCGACGCGTTTAAATGAATAACATTGAGCATAGTTGCCGCTAGAGAGAGAGGTGGCGGCGCGGTGGTGGGTGTACGTACGGGAGCGAGGTTAGCCGCCCCGCGCCCGTTCCCTGCGGAGGGACATTGACAGAGTTTACACTACATGTATTATATGGTGGTTATAGTATAGTCCAGCGCATATCACCCACTATCGACATTTCTTCATTTGTATTGTAGAATGTCTGCTCCAAAACAAACACTTGAACAAAGTTATAGTAGCAGAACTTTATTCTTTTACAATATTGTTTACCTATTATCGGTATTTATTAACTGACTTCAAAAAAAGAGGGGCCTCCCTGTTTCCTCAATTAAAATGTATATTTTTTTATGGATGTTCAGCCATAACTTCTTTGTTTATGAACCGACTTGGATGATTTATTTTTTCGAGGGTAGTCCCATTTAAATTTCATTGGATTGGGCCTTCAACTTCGATTAAAGTTGGTTTTCTTTTTCGTTAAAACTTGTCTCGTCACAATCTTTATTAACCTCTGGATACCATTTAAAGTTGAAATTAATATCATATAGTAACGCTTACGGCCTCATGTGTTGCAAAAAATATTCTAACCTAACGCATTAAAGTGATACGGCACTTAATAGTTAAAATAACGCTCCCGAACCGATTTTCAAAACATACTTATAGCGTACTTCCCGCAGACCTAGTCTTAAAACTTTACAATAAGAGAGGTCTTAAAAGACTCTTTATATGGATCTATAATGTAACCAAATTTCATTCAAATCGAATGAGCCATAAAGCCAAATATATATATACATACATATCTATATACCTATGTAATTGGAATCTCGGAAAAGGTTCTAACGATTTGGATGGAACCTTTGTATTGAGATAATGTTTTACATTCCAAGTATACCTAGATAGGTTTTTTTTTGTAAGATACCGAGCAAAGTTCGGTCGCCCAGATATTATATATTAAATCATTAAAATGGCTAACCTAATGGTAAGTACGATAGGTACAGTCCACTAACAGCGGCGACCGTCGCGTCGTTGTCACAAATTTCAACGGCAGTCGTCGATGACATGCCGGCCTGCTGGAATGCCTCTTTACGTATCGCTTGAAGAACCCAACATCATAGGAAGGAGAAACACGTTGGTTGGGAGTAAGGATGCAGTTGGGTGCACATTTGCACGATACAGTAAAAGTAAGAATTTGCGAACTTCTTTTTTTCTTCTGTGATGGGCGCTCTGCGTACACTAGTACGCGTGGTTTTCTAGTAGAAGGGAGTCGATGGAGTAAGGTGAAACAATTCTTCAGAACATTCATCATTATCCATTAGATATAATACGCTTAGCGAGGCGGTTTTTATTCGCAGTTGAAGCACCAGTTGTATTATTTCCGGTATTTGATCGTACATACTAAATAATTCTTTAGAATGAATTGTTACAACGTAATATTTAGCAGGGATAGTAGAGGTACCAGTTTCCTGGTACAAGCACCCGGTTTCAGGGTCTTCCAGGTAAATACTGAAGTAGTATAGATATCAAAATTAATAAACCTATCTAAGGAACAAGGTAAAGATGTTATTTATTCTACTAATTACTTATTTTAGAAGATACGTAAAAGTATCTGAAGCTGTCTTTCCTAGAACACACCAGCTACTACATAAAATCAATTAAAAA
This sequence comes from Saturnia japonica, assembly GCA_033032175.1. Lineage (NCBI taxonomy): Eukaryota > Metazoa > Arthropoda > Insecta > Lepidoptera > Saturniidae > Saturnia > Saturnia japonica. Next base: position 7,064,149 of record CM065321.1, on the reverse strand, counting down.
AGTACGATAGCTCTTATAATATTGTACGTACCATAGATTTAATCATAGATGTAGAGTATACATTAGATCTATGGATTTAATATATACTACATCCAAAGAATATACCGACTACATTTTACAAATATAACATAATTTTTATTACAAATAATAATAATAATATCACCAATTTATTACAAACAATAATAATATAACCAATAATCATTTAATAAACTTAAACTATGGGATTAAATATTTTACATTATTAATGTGATATATTGTACATAAATGGTGTATATATTTATATACAAATAAATATATATGTTAAAATTGTAACACGACAAAGTGATGGCACTGTACCTGGTGGTGAACATGGTGCAATCTATAAACAACGGCGAACACCGAGTTCCCTACAATTCGAAGTCAGTCGTCGCTGTCGTGTGGGAGAATGCTCAAATGTCATTTCAAGTTATAATTGATGGATCCGATATTGTAGAAATGAAGGAACACACTTCCGACGGTTCCAGCCCGCAACTTCACTTATATGAAAATGTACATAGATACGTATATAAATTTGTATGTATGTAGTTGTCTGTTTGTACTATTTATACATACGTGTTAAAAGGTTCATAATTTTGACTTTTTGACCCTGCATAAACGATCCAGTAAAAACAGTTTTTCTTATATGTAATTTATACAACCGAATACAAAATTCTTTAATTTATTTTTTGCCCTCTATAAGCTTCAACAAAAAATTAAAATTAATTATACAATCAATAGTCAGATTAGACGTGTACTGAATAATCGAATATTAAACACGAAATACCGTAAGTGAAAATATCCATTGGAAGTTAGTTCCTTTTTATGATATTCAAATAAACACCATTCTGAGGTCCAACCAAGTTACGTTTAGGTTCAATTCCAATAGACGTGAGCGTATTCTTAGATGGTTCCACGCGGAACTTGGATAGCAGTTTTGCGATGCAAACGCGAGACTGGAATTTAGCGAAACGCATACCTGGAAGAAAGTTATAACATTAAGAATATAAAGTGCATAATAATTAAATTAGCTGTCATAAAATTTTACTAAACTATCAATTATCAATAGATTATCATAGATTAGGGGTAATGTCAAGGACACTAGAAGCAGTTCAAAAAGTCTAAGGGAGCAACACTAAGCATTTAGTCTTTTATAAACATTAAGTAAAAATAATAATAAAATATTATATACAAAAATATTTCTTTGTAAATATTTTCTTTTTTTATTGGGTTAATTTTTGCCATTTGATCATTTGTTTTCTGAACGTTTTCAATTTTAAAATTAACGAATAATAAGCAAAATAAAAATTAATAAACTTAATTGTTACAAATATCCATGATATTTTGCTTATTTCTGCTGAGCAACAACGAGGAAATGGTGATAGCGGGTTGGTAGGACTGTTTTGCCAGACTGGGTCGCGACCATCATGCATGTGGTGAATAGTGCATGACGGACTCGCTCTTTCGTGTCGCGTTTCGGGTTCAGCCTGTGCATATCCAGTTATATTAATGTAGGCCAGCATGACAGCGGCAACCGTCGATGGATTACGATCTCTCGGTGGTTACCGTTGTGTTTGGATTTTACTGCGCTTACCAACAGGAACAGTAACGTCAATTTTCCGTGCTACTATAAATTAAAAAAAAGTATATAATAATTCTTATTGCACAGGTACTACTCGTGCGCGATAAGTTGAGACCCGCTCGGAATACGACTCCCCACCCGCTTCCCCGATGACACACGCGTTGTACACAGCGCAACGCCATTATTTAATATAGTTTCTTTTAGTCTCTTACTATACTAAACTAGTTGTGTTCTTTTTTGTTCGCTGTACCAGGACCCGACAATTACGTCACCGCGCTCAGGTCTCAACTTATCGCGCACGAGTAGTATAATCTATACAAATATCTTACTTTATATCTATACTCTATACATATTACTTTTAATATAATAAAGCGGAGAAGACTTTTTGTTTGTTTAAACACGCTAAAATCTGAAACTAGCACACGGATTTGTTTTTTTTTTAAATGTATATTATTATAGCCAAACTCACGAAATGGCATATTAATCCTTACGTACAAAAGTTATTACATCATAGAAACAATTTTATGAAGTTAAATTTGCCCATTATAGCATGTTATTTGGTCACATAATTTGGGAGATAATGAAATGAAAATAATTTGTCCTTTCGGGAAGTGAGAACAATTATGAAAGGCTACAGGAGGAGTTGGCTGCGCGGCGCGAAGTTTGTTGGATGAAATTAACACGGGTGAAACCGTGGGGCACAGCTATAATATTACAAAGCTGTGTTTTTCTTTGTTTATTTGATTTCGCTTATTTCTCGATCTATCAGTCTGAAGTGTCAAAACTTTTTGCATTTTATAGCCTATATTTATTGAGGAAAAATACAATTTCACTCTACGACCCTAACAGGCGGAGTAATAACAATGAATATCAAGCAATCTCGTAACCTGTATGCTACTTGGGGAAGCGAGAACAAGGATGTGTTGCGACGGGGGCATGACATGATGGAGAGTTGGTCGAACACGGATGAAACCGTGGGGCACAACTAGTTTTATATACATAATAATATCAACATTAATTTTTTTATTAATAGGTTTCTACCAAATTAAGAAAATAGAAGATATCACAGGACAAAATTGAATTTTCATTCGATTAAAAATAATAAATTTATGTTTAGCTTTAAAATACTCATGATGAAAAGTGTTATATCGTCGTATGTACCTCTATCGACTTGTATTGTAATATATTCAGCTAGAGAATAATAATGGTGATGTGAAATTTGCAAGCTAGCAATTAGGATTGTAGGTTCTATAGAGTCTCTTTGGATATTAACCGATATTCTTAAATATACTGTGATAATCGTAAAGTGCTTATAGTCCAATAATTTTTGGAGCCAGACTAAAAAATAAAAAAATACTCACCAATGCAATTTCTAGGTCCGATACCAAAAGGTATATACGCGCAGGGATGTCTTTGACCTTCGTTTTCTGCCGTAAATCGTTCAGGGTCAAACTTTTCAGGATTAGGGTAGTATTTTTTGTCACTGTGTATACCTGACTCTGACACTAAAATAGTCTGACCCTTTTTAATAGTAATATTTGTTCCTGGTAATTTATAATCTGTTTGAGCATTTCTTTGTAAAGGATCAACTATAGGGTACATTCGTAGAGTCTCACTGAATACTTTATCTAAATAAACCATATCTTTTAAGGCATCATACGAAACTTGACCATTATTCCTTGCTAAAACTTCATCTACTTCAGCAATGACTTTATCTTGCACATCAGGATTCAATGCTAACTGGTGTAATAAGAAAGACATTGTGGTAGCGCTAGTCTCATAGCCACCTATATAAAATACAAACGCTTGAGCTGCTATTATATCCTCAGACAGTTCGAGAGTTAGCGTTTTATCATCCGCATTTCGTTTTGTACCTTGAATTTCACGATGTTGCCTTAATTCCAGTAATAAATCCATGAAGTCCTTTCTGTTCGTTGGAACACCATTTCTCTGAGAAATAACATTCTTTACAAGTTCGTAAAAGAATTTCTTCACCATTGGCGGAAATAAGGAAGAATTAACCTTCTTTAAAATACCTGGGTACATCATATCCAATTCGTTTGCATAATTTGGAGTTAGTACTAATTCGTCTATTTTATTTAGAGTATCCATTTTATCATGCATTGTATCAATGTCAACCCAAAAGCACATGCAGCAATCGTTGCTATTGTATACCTTTGCACGAGTTTATGAATCTCTTGTTCTGTTTTCTTGAGACAAATTTCTTCGACATACTCCACGAATTTGTCACCACGTTCAGTCATTAGGTAAAGCATGTTCTTTAGTTTACCAGAGGTAAACAAAGGTGTAAAACGATTTCGCAGTACTCGCCAAGTTTCTCCATCCGCATGGAACAAGTTGGCTCCTAAGCCTTCTTTGCTGAATTCTATTCCACGATCAGTGAACATATCAAAATCTTTAATCATAACCTGCTTAATTAAATCCAAATCTCGAATCAATAAGCACGGTGTACGTCATTCGATAGATCCCAACGACTTTTTCATTGGGAAAATTTTCATATATTTCTTTCATGACCACACTCATATTTTTTCTCCTGAGGGTCGACTCCAACAAATTGCCGAAAAATACAATTGGTTTCGGACCGATGACATTTCTCTTATTCCAATAATTGAAATTTCTAGTAAAATAAAAGTAAATTAAATATGCTGTAAAGATTAGCAACAAAGGTATAAAAAGTAAAGACATGGTTTTTTGGTCCTAGCCACAGTCCAACTATGTTAACCAAATTGATATATCGCTATTTATACTAGTTAGCATATTATTGCGTCTTTATCACAAATACGTAAAAATAACATACAAACGTTCGGCGTGCACACACAAAATACTTATAACGATGAATAAGCAATTTCGCTTAGTAATTACAAAGATTAAATTACTATGAGAGATGTTTATTTAAATAACTTTATTCGGTTAGATCCTATTAGAGTACATACTATAAACAATTCTTTTTATTTATTTTTTTACAGAAACGGTCACTATAAATGTAAATAGTCTGTGAAAGATTTAGAGGTTAATATAAATACATAAAGATAGAGTAATTATTATACATAGTGCAACTGAATTACTTGAATACATTTTAGTACTATAGATAAAGATATAATAATTCAGGTTTAAATATAATTATTAATACTCAAAAGAAAAAAATAAAATTGAAGTTTCTATGTGTTATATTTAAATTTTTATACTTATATTTGATATTAATAAATTAAACTCCTATGTTTACTTACACGATAAAAGAGATAAAATATTTACTATAGTATACTTTATAAGCAACAGCCAAGAAGAATCTTTATGGAATCAAAAGCTAATGAGCAGTTAATTATGAACCTCAGAAACCGGGCATTAAGTAATGAGTCACGCGTTTCACATAGCTTGCACGTTAATCATTTTTTTAGTATTTTCATTGTCGATACGTTTCGAATACGGCAGTACTAACAATATTTAAAATGTTTTTATCAAAAGTAGCATGTTGTATTGGAGGTAGTTCAAATACAAGTCTCGTAATATTGGAGTTGATACAACAGTGAAGTTTTATTGTTTTCCTGAGAGTACATAACAATAGTAAGTACTTACTTATCTATAAAATTAAAGTATCTGTATGTAATTTCAAAATAACAGCTTTTTCAACACACTTGCTCATAAAGTGGCTCTAATATCACCGCAATTAGGCACACAATGACACCTGTAATCAAACTGTGACTTTTTCATTGCTATTATTCACAAGTGAGTTATAGAGCAAAAATCACAAAAAGAATTAGACTTGATTCTGAGGCACATTCTACTAGCGAAACGCCAAGTACATCCAATGATTGGATTTCACCTACCTACACGAATAATGAACCATCTCAAATAACAATAGAACATGAAAGTATTTCATTAAATAATCTATTTGATAAAACCGCCATGCCATCAAAAACAGTTAATTATAATTTTACTAACTGCACATTTACTAATTGTTTCTCTAAATAAACTTTTTATGTACTAAATAAAATGATTTTTTATTATTATTTTCTTCACAAGTGTGTTGAAAAACGTCGTATGATACACGTGTGTATTGGTGATTACCGTCCTCGGCTCTCTTAAGACCCTCACCTAACGGCTCGAGTCTCAATGGCGCCTCAGCGGTAATCACCAACATTACACACTTGTACCATAATGTACTATTACTTTTATTTTAGAAAAAGAATTAGGGTTCCGCGCAAATAACAATTAATTCGGAAAAATGACGATTTTGGGGTGCATATATGATTTATGCTGAGTAAACAATAAGAGATATGCAAATTAATGTAGTTCATAATTGTAGATTTTAAAAAGTCTTACAAAAAAGTTAACGAGAGCAATTGTCTATTTTCTAAGGCTCACCCACAATAAGAATTTTTATCTTTAATATAAACAGAAGCGGGGGTAGCAAGATTTGCGCATGTGCCCGATCGACGGCATTCTGTAGTCCACGCGAACGTAGTCACGGGCTCATCTAGTATCGCATAAAAACGTAATATATTATATGGATAAATTATTACGAATAACGATAAAAAATTACGTTGAAAGATTTAAAATAAATAGAGGAATAATTAAATTTAGTTTAGTTTATCGTAAATAAATGTGAAGTTAGTTAAGTTTCGATAAAACATGAAAATTATTGTATGTAATAATAATTGAAAGTCAAAGTTATAACCTTAATATTTTTTGAAGTAAAATTGTGATTATATTACTGTCATTTGAGTCTTATAAAATGAAAAGCGGCAAAGTAAGGTCTGAATGATTAGGAAATAAAAAAAAACTAATACATTTTAATTATTGACTTATGGATACATCCATGGCGAATATTTTACTGTTAACTATATCCAAAGATAATAGTTCTGGTCTCTACTTTCATACATCACAGTAGTTAATTTTTGTCATAAAAATCAAAATTATTTTACACTTGTTTGATTTAAATAGAAAAAAAGTTTAAAATAGATTTCCCTCATGTTTTTATATCTTAAATTTAAGTCTTCATCAACATGATATATGATATAACTAGCTCTGCCCCACGGTTTCGCCCTTGTTATATTGCTTCACGTTTATGATTACTGCTCCGCTCTCTAGGGTCGTACCGTGAAGTTATCTAACCTATAACCTTTCCCAATGAATAGGCTATAAAACATATTTAAATGAAACCTGACTGATAATTACAGAGATTATTGTTCAAACAAACAAGGAAAAAATAAACTATTGAGTTTTATTTATAGGTAAGCATATTATATAGATTTAAAATTTAACCAAAATTGCTAGAAAATGTGTTACTTTTGTACAATAAACATAACTCTGGATTTCTCCAAATGAGAGGTTTTTTTATTCTTGTAGATATAGCGTTGTGAACGCAATCTCATCTGATGTTAAGTGACGATGTGGCCCAATATGGTAACAAGCAAAGCTAGTGGAAGACAGGCTCTCAAGTGCAGCTGCTTGCAAGTGTTTGGAGACAGATTTTCAACTTGTGAGCGGCAGCTAGAAACGGGCATTAGCTATGCTATCATCACGATGTGTTGATATTAATTAATATAAAATTTACATTATATAAAACATTGATATGTAGCAGGTAGACGGAAAATGTATAAAACGTATATTTAACTTAATCACTTTATCAACATAGGGCTGTTCTGTTGGTTACTTAAACAGTCACATTACAAAATATATATTAAAACATAGGAAAATATAAATACAACCAGTATACATATCTATGTATCTAAAACTGCTGCATAATAATGTATATTAAATAAAACTGTATAAGAGTTACAATTTATGTTATTTGTTATAGAATATAAATTAATATGCATGTGTATATAGTAAAAATAATTTTCAATGTAAGTACTCAAATTATTTCATTACTTTTCTATGACAACAGCAAATTATTTTAGAATCCGTAAATATATAGATAGATAGCAATCATATTATGTTATGATATGCAACAATATGGACTTATGTAATGTTTGATAACTTGTTTTTCTAGGATTTCTAAGAGAATTAATATTTTTAAAAGTTCAATTTTTTATTTCAAAGAATGGTTGGAAAACTTTGCATGAAAATCAGAAAACGTAACCGTAAAATTGAGACGTAAATATTAATAAGTAGTAATAAATAATATCTGATATCTAAAGGAGATTATAATATGATTTATTATTTTTCAGAAATTATCTCCTAAAGACCGTGAAAAAGGGCTTAAAACATATGTATAGTAATAGTTTTCAAATTATATATAGGAAAATATGTGTTATGCGTTACAAAAAAGTCTTTAAGTATTTTTGAATTAACCATGGGATTGAAGTAGAAGGCTTCTTCTAGGCACGGCAAGCACGTCATCAACGTCATGCTTGCTGATTGTTTGAATCGGCGGGCTTGGTGCTAAAAACAAGCAATGGCGCGCCGCGCGGCACTGCAAACTGTCGTAACTGAAATGGTTTACTGCAAATTTCTGCGGCCTATGCCGGTGGCAAACCCGCATCGCAAATACCCGCCGGCTGTGTTGCTGGCATAGTGTGTAGGAGCCTTTATAAAATTTATTTAGTACAGACTTTAGTATAGTTAGGTAGGGGAAGTAGGGTACTTTGATACAAAGGGCACATTGATACACCAACAATATCTCAATATTAACAAACGCTATTAGTGACTTAACAAAACTAAAACGTGTATATACAAGTCTTAGCACCACAGCTGCAACTACGCTGACCCCTTGTTAATTGTTGGAAATTGAACAGAGTATGTATGTTTTTAGTGCGACCAACTAAAAAATACTTAAGTATGTAAAAGTATTTCTCTGCTTTTTATATGACATATTTTTTATTTAAACTTGCCAAATGTTAGTTTTTTTTTTTTTTCAAAAGTATGCTGCGGCACATTTATATATCAAACACGGGACATATTGATACGTGCCAATTACATCCAAGTAAAAGATACGAATGTGACAAACTCCAGAAATACACAAAAGGTATTTTTTATGGACATTCACATTAAATTTACTGAAAATTGTGGAGAAAATGAAAAATCCGCAACCGACCTTTATATCTATGGAAATATCCTAGATCTAATAAATCGTTCCCATTGTGGAAGAAAATCCAAGCATTGATTTTACAGCTGCAACTGTAATACCTGTTTTTGTAGATACTAATTTTTCACAATGGACATCTGGAACCTTGTCCGTATATACTTTTTGAATTAATTTAAGCACATAGATACAATTTACACTGATATGCTCAACCCCACAAGGGTGGTAATAGTGACCGTATAAATGAGGTCACTTTATGAACTTGTTATTAAATAAGAGAGTTCAGCTTATGACTGGAACTGATAAATGTAAACCAAGTTTTTTTTTTGGTTAAATAAATAATTCAGTCAATGGTTAGTTTCTATAGATTTCTTTTTGAAATCTTTGAGAAAGATAATTTTTATTTTATTAATAGTTTTAAGATTGATTATAATGTTCAACAGTTAAATGTTATTTCCTTAAAATTTTGCAATTTATGTTTACATCTATACATACATAATTTCGTACCAAACTGCCCCATTGTATGTATCATTGAACCCTTCATATGGGCACAATGTTACCAATCCCATTTTCTACTAATTATACTAATTCTTATAATTATTTAAGTTTAATGATTCTTATGAAATTTTACATTCAAATAACCAAAATACTAAATATTTTACTCATTTTTATGCATAAAATATGACATTGAATTCTTTTGTATCAAACCCGCCCACTACCCCCCTACATACTTAACATCGACCTGCACGCGTTTCAAAAAGTTCTTAAATTATTTTAAGATAATTTAACATCTTAAGAAAGTAAAACCACGTTTCATTAATAAAAAAACTTAATTTTTCTTTAATCAATACCTCAAAATATTTAACAGAATATTTAAATATTTTTTGAAATGATCTGTAAAAACAAAAAAATCACAGAAGATTTTCCTTACCTCAGTATTAGCTACTTAATATTATTGCCCATATGTCTATGCAGAAATAATAGATATAATTTATAATATTTTGATTATTGCAAGAATTTCAAAAATTTGTATAATAAACGAAGTGGGTAAGACATTCACATATAATAATGTACTAATCAAACAAATAAAAATATAACAACAATGACACCAACGATAAAGTACAAAAAGTGTCGGTTGGATTTCTAAGTAATAAATTCAATATGTAATTATAAATAATTTTAACCTAATTGACAATAATAAAACATGAGTGTATATGTTGACATATAAACGTAACATGTACAGACGATTTAATATTTTCTACGTATAATATTCAAAGGGATTCCTCCTTTAGGCCCAAGGATAATTCGGTTAGGTTCCATTTCCAATTTCTTTGGTGTATTTTTACATGGCGTAACACGAAACTTGGAGAGAATATTTGTTATGCAAACACGTGACTGCAACTTTGCAAATCTCATACCTGAAAAGAAATATAATTAGGATAGTATAATTATGACAATTATTATTAATAGACCAAACAGGGTATAGATGTATAAAAAAATCGATGTATGTGGACTGCCATGGAAAGAGCTAGGTTATATGTCATTATGCTTTTCTGTACAGGACAAGCACCAATAAAAAATACACTTAAAGAAAATAGCATTTTCAATTAAAAAAATTCGCGAACGTCAGCTAGTATTTTATACAAGGATAATAATTTTTTTTATAGGGTGTCTCATGATGTCTATTAGCCATACAGAGAATTGAATCTAACTACAAAAACTTTGTTTTATTTGTTTTGCACGAAACGAGCACGAAAATGATCAAAGGTTACTTCTGTCACTATAAAAATCAAAATGAAGTTTTGACTTAATTGAAAATTTTGAATAAAACTTAAACTTACCTATGCAGTTTCTGGGACCAGTTCCAAAAGGTATGTATGCGCACGGATGTCTATCGCCAGATTGCTCGGAATCAAACCTATCCGGATCAAATACCTCTGGATTGGGATAGTACTTTTCATCGTTGTGAATTCCAAACGCTGGTATTAAAACTGTTTGACCTTTGCGAATAGTTACATCAGTACCGGGTATAGTGTAATCAACTTTAGCGTTTCTTAATAACGGGTCCACTATGGGATACATTCGAAGAGTTTCACTAAATACTTTATCTAAATATGTCAAGTCCATTAGGGCATCATATGTTATTTTACCATTATATTTCTCTAACACTTCATCTATTTCAGCTATGACCTTATCTTGAACGTCCGGATTAAAGGCCAGTTTATAAAATAAGAAGGCCATAGTAGTGGCACTAGTTTCATACCCACCTACATAAAATACAAACGTTTGTGCTGCTATCATCTCATCAGTAAGTTCAACCGTCGTAGCTATATCATCTTTATTTCTCTTTGTACCTTGAATTTCTCCCTGTTGTCTTAATTCTAGTATCAAATCCATGAAGTCCTTTCTATTTGTAGGAACACCGTTTCTTTGTTTAATGACACTTTTAGCTAATTCATCGAAAAATTTTGTCACCATAGCCGGAAATATTGAAACGTCCATTTTCTTTAAAATACCCGGATACAACATATCTAATTCTTGTGCAAAAGAAGCATTTAATACAATATCGTCAACTTTTTTCAAAGTATCCAATTTATCATGTAAAGTATCAATATCAACACCAAAAGCACAAGCCGATATGGTAGCCATTGTATACTTCTGGACTAGTTTATGTATTTCTTGTTCAGGATTTTCACGGCAAAGATCATCAAGGTAATTCATTAATTTGTCACCACGTTCAGTCATCAGATAAAGCATATTTTTCAGTTTTCCAGAAGTAAAGATTGGAGTAAAACGATTTCTTAGTACTCGCCAAGTGTCACCATCTGCGTGAAATAAATTAGCCCCCAAACCGTCCTTGCTAAACTCAAGGCCACGGTCCGTGAATACGTCAAAATCTTTAATCATAATATGCTTCACAATATCTAAATCGCGTATTAATAGGCACGGTGACGTCATTCGGTAGATACCAACAACTTTCTCATTAGGAAAATTATCGTATATCTCCTTCGCTACGACACCGATGTTTTTCCTTCTAAGAGCTGATTCCAATATGTTACCGAAAAATATGATTGGTTCTGGACCAGCAACATTTCTCTTTTTCCAATAATTAAAATTTTTAGTAAAATACTGATAGGCTATGTAAACCAGTACTAATAGTGCCAGCGGAATATACAGCAAAGACATTATAAGGTTGACTCGCTCTAAACTACTAAATATTATTTGCGCAGTGAAGTGGCTTATATAGCAAGTTTCTGAAGATTATTTAGTTATCATGATGATACGCAGTTTAGACAGCGTCGATCAGGATTGCCAAACCCAGTCGAACCGAATCGTAATAATTCGCCTCATATACTATTGTTTTGAAACAGCGTCGGTTAGCGGTGGTTAAAGGACGCGTTACAACTCAACTTGGCACACCTAAGTATTTTTTTTTTAACGTAAAGAGACCCGTTATAGGTAGGCACCCGCCTGAAGGGACAAGTGGTTGTGTGAGACTCTTACTCACTACAACTCCACGGTGTACCTCCGCCGCCGTAATGGGGTGTCGTGGGTTCGCGATTGCATTCAACCACGTCGCCCCAGCAGCCGACCCAGCTACTACTGCCGGGCCACCGCAAAAGGGAGACAGTTCAGTACAACACTAACTGTCTCCCACAGCCGCCGAATCTGTGCAATGGAAAGACGGGACCTCCAACCCGTCTTCCCTGGTTTGACTAGGGCGGCGGGAGTTGGCGATTGAGTCGGCTCCTCCTGCCGCCCGTTTGTCTTTGGTGGAAAGGGCCACTCAAAGGATCGTCTTTGCGTGCCCTCTCCGCGGTCTCCTTCTGGGGCATTACCTCCTCGCAGAAAGAGGTCACCGCCTCTAACAGCACGCGTCTGTTTGTGACGCCGAGAGCATCCATCCAGACCGGTGCCCCGTAGACGGCCATACTCTGCACGACTCCCGCGAACAAACGGAGGCAGCTTGCACCCGGACTCCCAAATTCGGGAGAAACCGACCAAGAGCTGCCGCCGCTCCAAGTACGTGTAGTAAAACTTAAAATTTTAGGTATGTTAATCGAAAATACTGAAAAAATTAAATATTCTTTGAGATTCAGAAATAAAATGTGAAACTCAGTAATCGATTTCGTTTTATGCTTATAACGTATATCAAGCAATTTCGCGTTCGTCTTCAGCAAAGAGAATTTGAAATAGAAACATTTCTTCTTCGCCTCGATTCTCCTTTAATGAATTTATACGTGACAAATGCAACTAGATTCGACGCACCTTCATTCGGCGCATATCGACTACAGTCGACGCTAGGCTTTATGTAAATATTGCAATAAATAATAACCTTCAAGAGCATTGTATAAATTACCATGCAAAACAAATAATTTCAGAAAGAAATATTATTTTCGCGGTTTATTTAAATGGGATTGGATTTCAACAAGAATAACAACCAAAAAGATGATAAAAAAAAATTGTTCTTAATTAAACAATTAAAAATACCGCATGTCGATAACCGCATTAAGTGCAATTGCCAAAAGGACTCTACGAAAGGAAATAACTTTAGAAGCTTTTGTTTAACAATTATCCTACTTGAATAAATGTAAACGTAAACTCAATAAAAAAAAGGGTTAATTAACAATAGATAAATTTTATGAAAAAACAACGAAAGATTTTTTCAACGATATTATTTTCTTCAAGAGTCTATGTAAATGACACCATATTTTATTGAAACATTTTAATGAATATTAAAAAATATTTTTATTAGCAGCGGCCAGTTTCCGGAGCAGTGCTACAGAACAGCGCTCTCTGCGTGGAGTCCTAGGAATATTCAACATTAAATGAAAAGTATTAAATAATGGAGATCAAGTCACGGGAGTTAATATATTTATTTCTTCGTCTTTAAGAATCCATTTTTAACTTCTCTAGTACTTTTAATGTTCGAGTAATTTGTAAAAACTTAGAGCCTTTTTTTTAAATGTTAGGCCTATCTTATTAGAAATCCAATAAGTTATTGCACGTATTTTAACTCGCAGTAACAAGAATGAACTTTTAGATTTGTAGTAATTTTTTAAATATATTGTATACAATTATTAATTTAACCATATTACACCGGAAAAGAACACTGGTTATTTATCAATATTAAAACAACAATGGTTCGTTGTTTGGATGTGTGGGTGTGGGGTGGGCTCTTGTTTGTATGTAGAATGTGCGTATTTAAAAAAGTCCGTTGGTCGTCTGGCTGGGTTAGGTTATGTTTTACTGGGTTATAAGTGCAGCTGCTGGAACACACCTATAGGTGCTTGGCGACAGATTTTCAATTTGAGGGTGGTAATTAGGTAGGTGGTAAAGTGGTAAAACTTGTTGTGTAATATTTACATTTACAGGTCGCTCGAAAACATGTAAAGTACGCGATTCTTTAATAATGAAGTAATCGGCAGAGATCTCTAAAAAATTAAATGTCAACTTAAGAATTCCAGAATAATTATAATGTCAAACGTAGACCAAACCAATTACTATTATAGAAATTATTATTAAATGGCGAAAAAAATAAAAATAAAATATATATAAACCATATTAGAATCTTTACCAATCTTAGGTAACCTTTTAATTTTGTTTTATTGAGTTGATTTTCAGTAAGAATTCTTAAAATATGTTAAATTAACATATTTTCTTGTGAAATTGTCACCCTATTCTACATGTAAATTTCTTAATATCTGATGAGCTGAAATTTTACTCAAATATTTAGATTACATTACTACATTACATTACTTACATTACTCATCTGTTTTAATATTAAAACCCAAAACCGAAGAAAGTTTGAGTTTTAGGCTTTGAAGCAGAATTCCTCATAAACTCTATAGAAAATTTCTAATAAAGATTTTATTAATAATAATTATTATTTTAACATGTATTTTTACTAAATTTAAAATACCTTATTTTTAGGAAATAAAACGTTTTTCACCTTCCACGCTTACTGAGAATTTTTAAAATAGTTTTGTTTTGTTGCAGAGAGTCTTCAACGCTAATCAGATGTTGCGTGCTTGTGGATATTTGAAAAAGGAGCGCGCGCGGCCAGCGGGTGTCGCGGCGGTAGACCCGCGCGCCCTCTAGACCTAAACAATCCAAGATACCGCACTTTACACGGTAGGTACATCTTTAATCCTATCTTAATTTACAATCAAGGCTCTGATATATAAAATTTTACCTTGTAATCAGTAATTTAATTTAATTTAATTTTTATTGAAAATGGATTCCCTGTCGTAACTTACTTGAAATTTACTTTAATCCTATACACGGCGATCACTCCCGTTTCACCCATACAAGTTGATTTTCTAAAAACCAATAGCTACTTTCTGCCAAGAAACTTACTTGAGACAGATATTAAACGTTACTGGATGTTTTTTTTCTGACCGAATTGTTTATTGTATCTCTATAACTTTAGTGTTTTTATCACGCTTTCTTATAACAACGACCTTTATACAATGGCATTATTAATGCAGATTGTTTTTTTTAAAGTCCTGTTCGTATAATAACACATATTTAATCTAATCAAATAGCTGTATGTAGATATATTATAAATTGAAATTTTTTGGACAGTTGTAATACCATAGGTTGTGACGCGCATAGTAATGTAAAGGTCAGTATGACCTTGAACTTCCCTACCCCAAATTCTACTCACCGCGGGAGCACAACACTAGGTTATTTCACCCCGATCTTCTCTAGGGTGGAGATATTCCACCAGTCAAACTGCCCCAAATAGACAGAAATCTCCAAAAAAAAAATTCCTAAGCTCTACCTCTCTATGTCTAAGTATGTTTGTTTGAATATATTGCCTTCAATCACCCTCGAACAGCGTAGAAGTCAATTATATGGTGGAATACCATAAAGAATACTTTTTTATCGTTTTATTACTTCA
Source organism: Saturnia japonica (assembly GCA_033032175.1). NCBI lineage: Eukaryota > Metazoa > Arthropoda > Insecta > Lepidoptera > Saturniidae > Saturnia > Saturnia japonica. The sequence goes on along the minus strand of CM065321.1, from coordinate 7,048,600 downwards.
TGAAGCTGGCGGGTGATAGCTAGTATATACATAACCTTAAATTGTCACGATATTGAAAACCGCTGTATGGAATGCATTTATTATGTTAGGAAGGTGAACAGAAATCTAAACTAATATTATAAATAGTATTAATGAAAATAATATTTTATCTATTTTTGTAATAATTGATAAACTCGATAATGGGTAAACATAAAAACTAATGAACCGATCTATTAGACATTCTTTCTCAAAGCTACTTATATATGAAAATTGCGATAATGTAACCCAAGGTATTATAAATTTGCTTAAAATAGAAATCATTAAAATTGCGCTTTGAAAATATAATGGCATTCGTATCATGTTATCCTTTTCTAGCTAGATACTTTGATAATCCAGGTTGATGTAAGTTTTCAGGAATGAATTCTTAGAAATGTGGACTGCATGTCATTACGCTGTTCTGTAGGCGCTAAGCAGTATTTATTTATTATAATGGATAAGCCAACAACATTACACATTAAAGAGTATTATTATAATTATGTATAAATAGTATACCCGATGGGTATAAAAAAATATGTTTGTGTGTTCATTCCCACGCGTTCGTGCTTATTTCGTCCGATTGAAATTTATGCAGTCGTAGATAGCCCCCGCGGTTTGGTTTCTAGCATAGTACGATCAACGTAATAAATAGGTGACGAACAACTCATAAAAGGTGTAGTAGGTATATCAGATGGCAATTTTTTTTTTACACAAACAGCAGTTGAAAATTTAGTTAATTAAATCTTTTTGTGTTACTAAAATAGATTCCATCAGGATTTACATAAAACTTACATTTATACTTTTTCAGACCGTTTTGTAGATCTTTTGTGGTAGAACATTAATGCAACTAATACTTTATTTTCAACAATTTTGAACTGTTTGGACAATGTACACCGACATAGCAGCCAAGCAACATTTAAATTACCGTAACTAATTTTATTGGGATTTCTATATAGATATATACATATGTATACACTTATACTGTGGCAGACTTTTATGTAAACCCTTTTAAACGGTGAAAAATATTGTTATACACTATTTTCAATTATTGCAAACAGTTTGATCAGCGCTTGCGGATAAAACGGCCAAACAACATGTTAATTACTCCAAGTCCGGTGAAGTTGTAAAAGCCGTCAGAGGCTCCAGGGCCCCTAAAGCTAACAGTATAGTCAGTTCTAAAAAAAAATGTTAATTACTGAAATATTTTTTATTGTGATTTCTATAAACTACTCCACTATCAAAAACTATCTAACTAACTAACTATACTATCAAAAACTTTTTTGTAGATGTTTTAGCACCGAACAATATTGCAGTACATACACACATCAAAAAAGTCTAAGCAACATGCGTGATATTACAAATTTTTCCATTTATATTAATTAATTTCTAAATATTTACTCAAACAAAGTGCGTAGGTAAGTAAACTTTTTTGTTATTGATGACATACTGGCTAGTTGTAAAAAATTTTTTTTATTATGTTTGTTTTTTCATAAAATTCAAATGACTGCGAATTTGTTTGAATTTAAGTGCGTTTTAATTGCTACGTTTAGTCTTGATTTTATAATTTTACCAACCATTTAAATAAAGTTAGCGCCAAAATTGAATTGTTAGATATTCTTTACGTCATGAAGCGACGTCATTTGATGGCAGATGAAATGCAAAGAGCTGTAGGGATGTTGCAAGCGGGAAGTAATCAATCTCAGGTATCTCGACATTTTGGCATTCATAGAAGTGTTATTTGTCGTCTTTGGCAGCGCTACACTAATACAGGAGAACCCGCTACAGGAGAATACGCCAGCATCCTGGCCGTAAAAGGAGTACAACCACTCGGCAAGACCGGTACATACAACTGACTGCAAGACGCCAGCCGATATTAACCGCTCTAGAGATAAGTTTTAGGCTACAAATTTCAAGTGGTGTTGATGTAAGTCCTCAAACTGTGCGAAATCGACTGCATGATTACGGCCTACGAGCTCGACGCCCAATCAGGTGCCAAACCGATACGTCACGGGAATCGCGCTCGTCGATATGAATGGTGTAGAGAATGCGTAACATGGACCCAGGAACAATGGGATAAAATTATGTTTTCCGATGAGTCGCGATTCGGGTTTAAGCCTGATACAAGAAGGGTGCGAGTGTATCGTCGGCCCGGAAATACTGAAAGGCTCAGGTGCGTTTAGGAAGTTCATCCATACAGCGGCTCAACAGTTATATTATGGGCGGGTATTATGAAGAACAGGCGAACTGAGCTCGTTTTTGTAAATGGAAACATGTATGCTGAAAATTACATTGAGAATATTCTCAGACCTTATGTCTACCCATTTGCATAAGCCTTTGGCTCCGATTTTAGGTTAATGCATGACAATGCGCGTTCACATACAGATCGGCGAACCAGTGAATACTTTGCAACGGAGAACATCCGGGTATTGCCCTGGCCTGCACAATCGCCAGATCTCAAACCCAACGAGCACGCATGGGACATGCTCCAGCGACGTGTTTTGAAGGACTTGGACGGAGCAACAACAACCCAACAGCTGAAGGATTTGCTACAATTCCATTGGGAGCGAATACAGCAAGATGACATAAACAGTCTCATTAAATCAATGAATAATCGTTGCCGACAAGTTCTGAATAGCAGAGGAGCCAATACTTTGTATTAAATTGTTCTATTCTTTCACAATAAATACATTTTCTTTAGAAATTTCATTTTGTAAGAAAAAAGTTTAGTTTCTTAAGTATCTTAGTTTCTACAGTATATTCTAATATTGTTCATTTCTGTTATTAAAAGAACTTATAAAGATAACAGCTGTTATTTTTACATCATAGAACCCTAAAGATATTATATTAAAAATAAAATACAACGTTATAATGTGAAGAACCATCCTAAAATTTAAATTAGTACATGTTGCTTAGACTTTTTTGATGAGTGTATTTTATAGGTGAATAATTTTCTTGATTAACCCATTAAACCGTTTTTGAGTTAAATCCGGACACACAAAATAGACAGACAGATAGCCACAAAACATATTTAATGTCATATTCGGGATCACTGTCGTTCATAATAAATATTTCTCAGGTAATTTGGAAGCGTCTCAGGAATCAGAAACATTCACAGAGTGCGAGATACGGCTAAATCGCCGATGTCGTATGTCACTACAACTAGGTGCATTTCTGTGATGTTTTTATACACGAAATTCCATGTGAACGGAGTCGCGGGCGCAGCTAATTTTAAACAAAATGATATTTTAGGCATATATCATATACTTATAACTACTATACATACAAATAGTTTATAACATGTAAGGAAGGAAAGATAAAGGTAAGGATATTTTGATAAGATTAAATATTTTGCATGTCGTGTTACTTAACATTTATAATTTGCTTTGTCACGTAAAATCAATATGTTTTTATATATGTATATACCTAGTTGAAAGTTAGATTTATATTGTAACCTATTTTGTTTCTATTTATTTATTCGAGACAATTGCCCACTACATTATATTACCTAATATTTTATAGTTTTGATCAAAATCAAAATAATCTTTATTCAATTTAGGCCCTAAGAAGGCACTTATGAACGTCAAAACACTACTGCCGGTTCAAAAAACGTTCCAGACATGGAGAAGAACCGGTAAGAAACTCGATCGGGTTTATCTTTTTTTGTCAACTGTACAAATGTTAATATAAAAGTTAAATAATAATAATTTAGTGGATGCACAGAGAGGGAGTCACTTCCAGACATCACTATCATTCACATAATGATCCGCCCTATAATAACCTTTTGACAGTAAAACTTGCTTGACATGGTCTTTGAACTTGTTGTCCGGTAAATCAGTAATATGCGCCGGGAACTTATTATACAATCTGACACTATTACCTAAAAAACCTTTATTTACCTACTTAGTCTAAAACACGGTACGACTAATTTATCTATATTTCTAGTATTAACATTGTGCTGATCTTTGACAAAGTCTAACTTGACTAAGTTTTTACGAATATAAATTAAGTTATCAAGGTGTATTGGGAGGGCAAGGTTACGATATTATATTCCTGAAATTTGTTCTTTAGTGATTCACGAGGTTTTAGGTAGTAAATTGCTCGAACTGCCCGCTTTTGCAATATAAATATGGTATCTACCTCAGCTGCTGAACCCCACAGCAAAATACCGTAAGACATTAAGCTATGGAAGTAAGCGAAGTAGACTAACCTAGCAGTGACAATATCTGTTAACCGGCGAATCTTCCCGCCAAGGTTTTAATGTGCGGACACCGTCGTAATTTAGAATCAAGCGTAATACCCAAGAAAACAGTACTATCAACTAAACCTACAAAACTCCCTTCTATCTTGGTTCTACTATCAACACGCCGGACATTGGGCAAGGCAAATCTCAACATTTGGTTTTGTTTGCATTTAGCAGTTAATTATTTAAAGTAAACCATTCAGAGATTGTGACGAAAATATTGTTTAATTGCCTAAGCTCCGAATGTATTATTTTCACTTTGAATATATGTGAAGAATCGTCCGCAAAAAGAACCATGTCAGCGCCATTTTCAACTACTAGCGGTAGATCGTTTATATCAAGGAGAAAGAGAAATGGTCCCAAAATTGATCCCTGAGGGACGCCGATTCTTGCCAATGATCCAGAAGACGTTACCTCATTTACACTTACTTTTAGACAGCGGTCTGTTAAATAAGAGATTAAAAGTCGAGAGAAGGGCCACAAACACCATAATAATTTCGATTAAGTATCAGCGTGGTGTAATCAATGCAGTCGAAGGCTTTTGAGAGATCGCAGAATACACCGATTGCATCCTGTGACTCTTTCCATGTCCCAAATATATGACTTAGTACCGTTTCACCAACGTCAGTGGTGGATTTCGATTTCGTGAATCCAAACTGTCGACCATACAATATATTGTGTTTAATAAAATACTCTACTAACTGCTTAAGCATAATTTTCTCGAAAATCTTACTAATCGAAGCAAGTACAGAAATTGATCTATAATTACCAAGATTACTTCTACAACCTGATTTAAACACTGGAACTATTTTACTAATTTTTATCATATTAGGGAAAGTTCCTGTTTCTATGCATTGATTAAATATATGAACCAGATATGGTGAAATATTGATAAATTAAGGATTATAGAGAAAGAACAATAGTACCTGAGTGGAGGTACTCATTTATTTGTCGCGAATGTATCAATACTGTAGGTATCAACGCTTTCCTCAAACCCTGCTGCTAATTCTGTAGTAGACTGATCATAAGGGTTAGCTTCCACTATGGCTTTTGATTGCACAGTGCGTTTGTTAGTCGTGATGTCTTCGAACACAGCATTAATGTTACGAGCTGTATCAGCTGCGTTAGTGCTACTTTGAAACTCGTATTCACAAACTACTCGATACGAACTTTCTACATAAGTTTTGCTTTGTTTACAAGGCGAATATAAAACTAACCAAAAGGAAAACAGGCAATTAATAGTCCCAAATTATTAAATTTACAGAGCTTAAATTTTAATTTCAAAATTGTTTCTAATCTAAAAACAACACTAAAAAGCCTAACTCGCCAGTGTTTTGCAACAGCTATTTCGTACTGAAATTTGTATTAAGTTTACTTAAAATTTTATTCGTATTTTCAGATATTCAAACAAACAAACAATCTATTCAGCTTTTTAATATTATAGTATAGATTAATATGAAAATATAGGTACTGGTAGTCAGTTTTTGTCATCTTAATTTACTATTATCCAATTACATTTTTACCTAAAGTAACAAAACCTATGATTTAAAAAAAGAATCATATAAATCGATTCAGTGGGACTCTAGTTAGTAGCACACTACCGGACAGAGAGACAGAGAGTCTACATGTATATGTAGGGGAAAAAGGAAGGCAACGTTTCTCTCTCTCTCTCTCTCTCTCTGTCTCGGTCTGTCGCTTGATCGTTAAGTCCCACTTTATATGGTATATATTTGGCACTATATTTGAGTACTTATGAAGAATTCCGATTTCGATCGTTGTCTGAATTATTTCGCGCACTTCTTTTAGGTATAATAATAATAAGTTGGATCAAGGGAAAGATACATAAGGCAGTTCTTCTGGACACGACGCAAATTGTGAGGAAGTTCCTCTCTCTGGAACCCTAGCCACCGGTAGCTTGGGTCTTCACCCCGCTACTGGCGATGAACCGTTTTTTTATGTTTTTTTTATTTTAATATGGTGTTTTATATAGATATTATTGTAAAAAAAATATGTAAATAACTAAACAAACGAAATAATAATAATAATAACTTTATTTGACCATAATAAGATACAAAAATATGAGGCTTATTCCTAGGAAATACAATAGTTTTGTACTTATGCGTTTCTTGTTTATGTATAAAAATATAAAAATAAAATATAGCCTACGTCAATCAAGGAAAACGTAGATTTTTATGAGTGTAAGAACTGATCATATCCTACAAATATAAAAACTTTACTTCTTTACACTACGCTTGCGTAAACAAAAACAAATTGTTTTACTGAGATAAAAGTGTCCTATGATTTAAACTGGATTATAAGCTATCTATGTGCCAAGTAACAAACAAACAAACTCACTTTCGCATTTATAATATTAGTTAGGATATTTTTTTATACATCTAAGGTGAGGCAAACAAGCATACTGCCTTTATTAATTAACCTATGGACGGACGCTTACCAACAATACATACCATCACGCCTGTATTCCCAGAAGGGTTAGGCAGAGGTGTACTAATGTACACCCACAGTTCGCCGAGAATGTTTTTAGGTCCATGTAACAGGGGGCGAGCCTATTGCCTTTAATCGGGCACAAAGCCAAACTCCGACCTGCTACTGAGAATTTCATAGAAAACCCCCAATATCACTTTGCTCGACCTGGGAATCGAACCCAGGGCCTCGAGCATAGCAGTCACGCAATGTACAATTAGGCTAATGATGCAGTTAATATAACTTACAAATATTTATAATTTTTAATTATATAATTAATATATAAGTAGTTAATATAATTAATACCAACAAGCTTTATAAAAAAATTGTAATAATTATAATATGTAGGTACTTAATATCAATTTCAAACTAAATTTCCACTCTCCGATTATTAACGAAAAACAACAATATTTTTTAAATAAACATCACGAGGTTATTAGATAACCGATTACATTATTTGCGTATTAAAAAAATCCTCTAGTCATTGTGATATTTGATATTTACAATATTGATATAAGTAGGTACATGTTTAAGCTTATGTCTACACATGGGTCTAATCAACGACCTCTGTGCTCAACTAAACCACAAAAATAATTTGCGGAATGGTAGGGGAGTTTTAGGCGGGATCTTATGTGATATGTTGTAAGTAGTTTTTATTTTTAATTCATTAATTCAGATTTATTTGTCCATACATTATGTAATATTGGTGGCATTTTGCGTGACATAGTTTGATTGTTGTGCTTATGTGAAGTGGATTATAAATTTAAAGTGGGAGCATGCATTTTGAGATGTCACATAAACTCCCTAGATAGTTCTGATCATCACCAGACCATCTTGTCAGAAAATCCCACTTTGTAATTTTAATATTGGAAGATTTTAAGTCGGGCATAGTGCACTCAATTTAACGTGCTACTTTCTATAAAAAGTAGATAGGTGTAATTATTCAACCATAAAGTTATGTGACGCTTAACATCAGATGTGATTATTCTCACTAAAACAAGCAAACCTTCAGCAAAAAAGAAACCAAAAAAAGATTTTGAGGAGTTCCTTGGTGTATCTTCGAATGCTTTGACTAATTGCTAATGAAATTAAAATGGGACCACCCAACGAAAAGAATCATCTAAATCGATTCATAAACAAAGAAGTTATGCCCGAACATCAATAAAAATATATAGTTCAATTGAACAAGAGGTTTAAGCAAGCAACTTCATCGTGTACCTACTGTTTGTTACAATAAGCGCGAATCGTGAAAAAACATTCATAATTTTTTCTTAGTAGAATATTTAATATTTGAAGTCACAACATTGTTGTTGTTATTGTTGTTGACAAACAAAAAATATATTAAGTAGTATTGTTTCAGGTCGGTCATGAAAAATCTTGCCGATTTGCTGGCTGTCCCTATCAGCGAAATCGTGGTAACTTTCATCTCCTTGGTAGCCGCGGCCACACTGCTTTCGTGGACGACAGGTCAGTTTTAAACCATTACAATTATTATACTCATTGCCCACCAACACTAATTAATTGCACAACGATTCCATACATAATTATTTAATTCTTTATTCACAAAGTAATTAATCATTTGATTTAATCTAGTATTACGTCATGCCACTAAGTAAGAATGGAGCGACATTTTTCTCTATTCTTTTTGAAATGCTTTTTATTGTTTATGAATTTAACTAGCAAATGTCATCTTTCCTTTATCATCAGGGATACATTGTCCCTGAATAATTAAAAAAACAACAAATTTAATTTTATCAAATATCAATCCAATGAACAAAAAGATGAACAGAACCAGAGTAAATCAGTAACCCACAATAATTTAGTTTGAAAAAGTAACTACATGCCACAGATATAACTTTAACTACCTATGACTTTAACCCTATAACATAACAAAAATGTACGTTAAATTGGCATAAATGCCATCCGTAGGAGCAGAAGTATTAAATTTATCTACCTATTTTCAACACTAAATACCGAAAATATATTTTTTTTCATTTAAGGTCAGCCATGTTTGTTTATCTTTTTATTGAGTTGAATTGAAACAGGATATTAATATTTCGCTTGTTGTGTAGAAGGGCGGTCCGCCCGTAGGTGGTCGGCGGGAGAACGCGGGCGTAGAGCGTGCGGCCGCGCGCGTTTCCCCCACCACACGCACCCGCCCATTCACTGTTAGCAGGTAAAAAGTCACTAGCTAACTTTTGAAGTTTACCTACTAACAAATAATACAGTGTAAACTCTTTATAACGTTATCCTTTATAACGATAAACTCCCTATAACGTTGAAGTGAGCCCAACTTGGATGGTTTGCGTTAAAACCAACATATTGAAACACTCTTTATAGCGATACGCCATTCTCTATTACGAAGAAATGGGTTCATATTTTTAGACAGTAAATATTTATTATCGGTATTATTGTTTATTATCAGGTAACAAAAGACTTTGAAGCTCCGAAACATCCGAGGTTGGTCTGGCTTTTGTTATCCTTAATTGCCTTGAACACGTGCAGTATGACGCATTGTTTTCTCGGAAGTGATGGTCTTCGACCAAGCATACTGGGTACCTATTGTATTATCAGTCGTAAACCTAAAGCGATTATTGTTGACGAAAAAGTTTGTGTGATACGTGCGATTGAAAAGGGAGAAAATAAAAGTGACGTTAGAAGGCGTTTTGAACTAAGTCAATCCACTGTTGCTACCATTTGGAAAAACCAAAAAACAATTCTACAGGCGGCGCTGGAAGGAAACTCTTCTAAAAAATTAAGAAAGCCAAAATTCGAAGACTTCGATCAGACAATGTTGTCGTGGTTTAACAATCAGCGTCAGAATAATGTACCCTTCTCGGGGCCAATTGTAAAAGCTAAGGCTGAAAAGTTTGCCAAACAACTTGGCATAATTGTTCACTCCATATAACGGTAACTCTCTATAACGACAAAAATGCTCAGTCCCTTGAGGTTCGTTATAAAGAGTTTACACTGTATTTGTTTAATTCCCATTAAATACATTATCTAGTTAATAAAAACTAACTGACGACAACGCACAACTTAAACCGCTGGGTCTAGAAAAGCAGGGGGCCTGGTCAAGTTACCTTTCTACAATCGTTAACGCTAATAAAAACAAAAAAAGAAGTATGGAATTGACATATCTGTTCACGTGATTTAACGCTGTGATATATCAATTCCATTCAGGCTTGGCTGGGGTGCTCAAACTTATATTGACAGCGATCTACCACAGAATATTTAGGCAACAAGTAAACGTCTACGAATCTATTATTATAACTTTAAAACACATAATGTTTATGAAAAGTCTTTAAATACATTTTAAAATTAAATAGGTACAAAGTGAAGGTACAAACTCATTAATCTAATTTTTTTCTGGATTGTTGATACATTATAATATTTATATTATGGGTGTATTTGTCATGTAGAGCCTAGAGGCATATAATTACTGTGTGTCAACAGCAAGTAAGAGAATAAGTATTACTTATTCGGTAATAAGTAAGCGTACCTATGAAGTAGGTATTGCGATTTGATTACATACATTTATATTTGATTACATTATTTTCGTTTCTGAAAATGCTGACTAGCACAAAAACATAGATCCGAATAATAGAATAATACTGTTAGTGAAGAGCTATTTTTGTCAATCGCGGATATTTATACACACTACATGTGTCATTGTAGGAATGATAGCCGCAGCGAGAATTTCACGGTGAAGTACTTCGGAAAATTGCCGCGATCGACTCTGAAAGTCCTCGCGAACCACCGGTCAATCGCTATGGACTGTTTGAGCACCCTTGGTCGAGAAGCATAACATTTTATACAGAAGATCTTTATATAAAGTAGTTGACCACTAAGAAACAATTTTTGAAAATTATTTCCTAGGGATTTATATTGGACCCCCTAAAGTCCCTGAGATGTTACATCATCATCATACCTCATCAACCTTTAGATTCTAGACATAGGCATCTCTTAAGGTTCGCCATCGGACCCGATCTCCGGCTTTCCGCATCCATTCACTTCCAGCAGTCTTCCGCAAGTTGTCGCTCCATCTCGTTTGAGGGCGTCCTACACTACGATGTGAGATATTTATTCCCGAGATGTTGACGATGGTGAATCTCATCAGGTGGCACACGGCTAATTGAAACCTTTTCCATGAAAAAACACTTAGATCTACTAATTTTCTTCATAGTGATTGGTCAAACGGTTTTGGACTTTATCCATCTCATACATACTAACATCTACTTTTATCTATAGATTACCAAATTTTAGTGTGTATACATTAAAAAAAAACTGTTCATTAAAATTTAATTAATTTCGTAACAAAATTTTTTTTTGAACTGACTATTCTGTTTGCCTTGGGGGCCCTGGAGCCTCCGACGGCTTTTACAGCTTCACCGGACTTGGGGGCGAGCGCTTAGGGCACTCAGCCGCGAAAGTTTTGGACTACTCGCGCACAAGGGTGCCAAAGTGGCTGGACCTCGGCTTGGGCGGTTGTCGCGATTGCAAATAAGTCGCGATCTGACTAATTCTCTATTCGTAAATTCGAGCTAACTAACATATACTCATATGCATGTTCCCCGCCTCCTGGGAGGAAGGAAGGAAGGAAACATGCGTATGTGTATTTAGTGATAAGAAATAACAAAAATCTCCGAATAAAATTTAAATGATATCAATAAGAACTTTCTTTTCAATAAAAAAATTGTTTCTGTAAAGCCTCAGGGTTATGGTAAATAAAGGAGCACATTACGACGTTAAATATTGAAATTATTAGACATCCTTGGCCTACATTTGTTCACAAGCCGTAGCTATTTCCGATGTGAATTGTGAAACAGGGGGAACGAAATGTAAAGGAAAATTAATCACTACCATGTAATGTGTCTTTGCTACAGATTCCTTTATATCTCATTTTCGTATTTTTGACCGTGACATGCATCTATAGAAAAGAAATCATACATAATATTACTGAATGAGAAACCTTTTCTAATTGAAGTTGTTAAATTATTCTAATGATTTTTAAATAATTTAATGTAATATAGTGTAAAAAATAGGAGTAATCAATACTTACTTCTATTTTTTTATCTTATACAGTACATCACGTTACGCGTTATGGTAAAGGCCACAGCCTTTCTTTCGGATGAGGCCTATACCCAGCAGTGAGATGATTACAAATTGATATTATTATCTTTTGGAGATTTAATTTATTAAATCGCAACGAGTACACATTTGTCTCAACAGTAGGCAGTTCACTCGGGGGGAGTTCGATAGACAATGTCCGAAGACTTGGACTCGATCAGCGAGGAAGAACGAAGCTTGTTCCGACCCTTCACACGAGAGTCATTGGCCGCTATCGAAGCCCGTATAGCTGAGGAGCATGCCAAGCAAAAAGAACTCGAGAAAAAACGAGCGGAAGGCGAGGTAAAGTTTTATAGATTATTATTAATATATATGTATGTGTTAGACAAGTCATGATTGGTTGTCCAAGAGCGGTAGAGTTCTGTAAGTTTGTTTGTAAGCTTGCACGATTTGACAAAATTCAACAGTGTTTGGCAATGATATTAAACAAAATTACACAACCAGTGAAACATGTAATTCTTAGATACTTGTGCTCAAAATATTTCAAGTTTTAAAAGGATACAGGCTAAAACAACACATTTTATACATCTAGAGTGAGAAATCGACTGGTACAGCAGATTATGCTGATCGATAATTTTTAAATTATTACAGAACGATTTGGGGCGGACGAAAAAGAAAAAAGAAGTAAGATTGCTTGCTTGCCCCTTATACCATTTTACGGCTCGTTTTTACTAGAGAAATAGTTTAAGCAAGTTATCGCTTTAAATCGAAATTGATCTATGGATCAGAAATTGTAATCTTCGAAGAATATTGACTCTACTGTTAGCTGTCCAACCGCGATAACTTGTACTTACCGCATTCTGATTTGTGCATATTAATTGCATTCAGTGCATTATTTCTCAAACACATCGCTTTATCGGCAAAATATTTGTAAAAACTGTGTTTGCAAGTTTAGCTGTTATGTCAATAACATCATGGCAAAATATTTTAAAAGCTGATCTTACGTAGTTTGTTAAACGAAAGCTTATCATATATTTATTTGCAACTCGACAAAGTCAATGTTATAATACCCTCGAAGTGCCTAAATAAGTAAGTTATTCTAGCCCTTCCTACAAATTATATAAATATTCCTCTTAATGACCCATAACATAGAACATATAAAAATAGAAACGTAAATATAGTTATAGTAATAGAAATTTAATTATAGTAAAACTTTTAGCCAACTTGTTTTGTAATTGAAGTGTTACTAATTTAGATTTTAACGACTTCTTGATATTATATATGTATACGATGTGAAAATGCAATGCAAAATATTATGTGGTGTGTTAAGCAAAATATTACAAGCAGTACAAGTTAATATTAAAACACCTATAGTGCCAACAATTTCGCCTTTCATAAACCAAAACCAGGATTGAACATTTTATCATTTAGAAACGGCTGTATTCAAAACACACCAGCACAAAATATTCACTGTTGTCTAGAATTGCACACGCTCATCTTTCACATTATTGATTATTGTCATATTTTCAGCCTAGCATGGTGACATCACCTAGCTAGGATTTTAGTGCATTTGAAAATAGAAGCAACAAAAAAATGACATACTCGTCTGGGCTTTTGCTAGTCACGCCTCCTATTTTGAAACCGTTTTCGAATTATTGATACACGTGGCGCTTTTTGTCAAGTCGAAATAATACCAATAGTACAAAATACATTTGATTGAATATCCTTATTCGGAATGGTAACATAATAGCGGCGAACGTTTCATTTGAAACGCTTTTAGTAATGCCTAATACGTAGTCACACAAAGCACACTGATAAAATTAGCTTCAAACATGACATGTTCACTCAGAAAATATGTACTTAGTAATAATTTAGTAATTCTCACATAGAAGAAGAAAATTTGTTTCATAGTTCATACTCCACTTATGGTAGTTTTTTGATAAGCCTTTCCAATTAGGCTAGCCTGTTACAAGGATGTGGAATCTTACATTGACAAGTGTGAACCGTAAGTAAGAATAATGAAGTACTAAGAAGTGAAGACTAGAATTAGTTCAATTCAAAAAACTTCTGTTTGAAGAACTCCAATCCCGCTAACTTTTCTTTGCAGTGAAATCAAAACACTAATACCTAACTACTTTTTTGACATTATGAAGACTTTACAAAAGTACAAACACGAGCCCGATTATTGTTTATCGGATTATGGAAGTAATTTCGTTTGAAGATAGATTACTACCCGTGCGCAATAAGTTGAGACCGTGGGCGGTGACGCCACAGACGCATGGTTGTACTGTAGACAAAAAAATATAAGAACAAGTTTCCACCCGCGACTTCTTCTCTGCTATTTTTTTAATGCAGCGAGTGTTGTACTTGGAACAACGCCACCTTATATTTATTATTTTGTTCCGTTTTTCGTTTTCAAAAAAGTCCAACACTTTTAACACGAGGTTTCTCTCTCTACTATGTAAAGTTTTACCCTTCATTATAACAATAAACTTAACACAAAAAATAACAATAAAATATAGCAGTATATCTAATAACTATTAACGAAACAGTATCAAATAAGATTATAAAATCGGAGCGCGTCGTCGTTGCGTGACGTAAGCCAGTACGAGAATAAGATGTTAAAAAAATGGCTTTGCCTACAGTACAAAACGGGAGCTTGAGGGTAAGTTGCAGGGGCAGCGGGAGGAGGGTTGCATTCCAGGCGAGTCTCAACTTATCGCGCACGGGTTATGCCTATATCATTTAAAAAATGACTTTATCAGATTCCTACGCTTTTGATTGGAATCGGAAATTGAAATAAGAACGAATATTTCATTTTTCTTAAACGATTTACAAAACAAGTTCGTTTTAAGAATATGTTTGAAAACTTTAAGTGTCAACAAATATCCGATGTAAGGCAACCACAAATAATATAAACTTAAAAAAATTATAGTACGTACCTACGCGCCCACTTTTGTTACACGACATTTAAAATTTCAGCTTTATTAATTATGATTTTATTGTAATATTGACTTGTTGATGTAGGTGCGTTATGACGATGAAGATGAAGACGAAGGTCCTCAACCGGACGCTACCCTCGAGCAGGGTTTACCGCTGCCGGTGCGGATGCAAGGAACCTTTCCACTGGAGCTCGCATCCACACCCCTCGAGGACATTGACCCTTTCTATCTTAACCAAAGAGTAAGTCAAGGGAAAATTTCATCAGATACTTTAATGCATGAAAAACGTCAGTTGCGGACTAAGGACAGAGCGAAGGTAGCGGCCTGTTTCTGGGATCCGTTTCTGGGGGCTTAAAATTCTCCAGAAGACTCCACAAGATCAAAAAATCAAAATAAAATGTATATTTAATATGGGTCTAGAATGCGTCTTACTTTATTATAATTTTTCGATATTTCTGCCTCCATAAAGCGTCCGTGGTCGCGAGCCGACTGAAACGTCAAGTAATAAAAAAATTAAAGTAAATAAAAAAAATGTATTACAATGAGTAAAATACTCGATTGTTGAAAAATTGTTATTTGCAAAATATTTTATTTTGTTTAGATCCTAAGAAAACATATATGAATGTCATAACACTATTACCGGTGCGGAAAACACCACAATGATCGTATACCCAGTCACCCAGATATTTGGAAGCTTCTCGGGATCAAACTATAATTGATTAAATCCCAAACAATGCCAAAATATGTTTAGTAAATAAGAAGTACCTAGCAGTTAGTGTGAAGTCACATACACATGGAAAAAATAATCATCCGTCTTGAAGTCCTATATAGGTTATTTAATCAAATTTGCTCCATTTCTACAATAATAGCAATAATTCACTATTTACATAAGTTATAATAATGAATTATACCATTATGAAATGTACTCAAACCAGACATTATTTTAAAATTATTGGTCACTCATGTTTTCATACATTTTTTTTATACCCAAGAAGCTTAAACTTTGTAAAAAAAAATATTTTAGCAAATTTCTCACAGAAAAATTAATTCAAGTTTTTTTTTAATAGTACCATATCTAGTCAAACTATTTACTGCTTATCGGTTGGCATAGTTAGCGTATAATAATAGATCAACAAAAAACCGATAGAATTCAGTCATTTGTGGTCGCAGTTTACAAGAATGTAAAACAAGGTAAAAATTTGTAGTTTTTTATTTAATAAATTCTTATCTTAGGTACTACCTAGGATATATTTTGTTTCGCATTTTACCTATATAGTATATATATATTATAGCTCAGCACATTGACGGTACTGTCCTTGATGGTAAACACAGCACGGTCCAAATACAACGGCGACAACCGAGAGATCTAAATCCATCGGCGGCCACTGCTGTCATGTCGACCTACATAAATATCTCTTCACGTTACGCTTAAAGGACCCGATGTCGTAAGAAGGGAACACACTAGCCGGGAAAAGGTTCCACAGTTTCACAGTAAGAGAAAGATAAATCATAGAGAACTTTGACTCCGAAGTCCAGCGCGTGTGGTTGTGTTGCGGAAAGGAGAGAAGGTATTAAATTGAATAGCTCTTCAGATCACTCATCATGAAACAGACGAAAGAACACGCTCAGCAAGGCGATGTTCCTGTGCAGCTGAAGCGTTAGAAAGCATTTTAAAATAAACCGTTGCGCCGAGGTCTTATTTATTTTCCTCGGCCCACCGGCTCTCCGACGGTTACGCCTTTAGTCCGCCCCTTGATCGACTCGTTCTGTAATGTGTAGACATGTGTAAGTACTGCGAGTCATGTATTACGCGTAATATGTTACGACCGCGTACTGTAACAGTACCTATAACCCAACAAAATTTAGCATGTCACATAACTCTAAACATGACGTTCCATAGCAAGAGGTTAAAGGATAGGTCCGTCGCGTTCTAAGTACTGTACGTAGGTACTGAAGTGTACTGTAATGTTTAAAATATTTCGAGTTATCGTTGTTATCGAATGATAACATTACTATATCTCATAATCGCCCACCACTATTAGAAATATTTCATAATCACATAATGGTTAAGTTTGAAGGAAAATCAACTTTTTCAATAAAGCATAATAAAGCTTGCGTTTTCATTACGCCGTGTCGTCACTCGTACAAGTAAACTATACAAATAGGCAATAATAAAAGGTCTATTTATGACCTCAGAACATTCAGTACAATAGCACATACGTAATTGTTAGCGGGCTATATGTATGCCTAAGCTTAATGCGTTATTTCAGGCGGGTCATGTTTAGAGTACTGAGTACTGCTCTAATGCCATATTACGCAGCACGAAACGTCATCCCATATGGCATTACTTCATAGAGTACTGTTTTGCGCATGTCTAGTGATGTGGGTTCAACTTTAACAATAACCTAGAGTGTCCACTATAATGATGACAATAGGGTAATTTTGATGCTCGCATGGTTAGCTAACGTTCTCAAGCCGAAAAACTGTCGCAAGCAAACTATCGATATCTTTTAAAAGTAGATTAATTTAGTACTGTTTTCTGTACGAATTGTCAAATTCAATATGAGAAAATTACAAAATATTAAAAAAAAACATTGAATGTACCTAATGATTTCATTAATTATGACACCCGAATTACATACATTCGTAAATTAGGAATATTAAATTGAGTAAAATCACGAAAATTCTCTAAAAGGTGCCGTAAAACTCAAAAACAACGGGATTTCGCCAAACGTGTTATTTTAGCTTCTGGACAATCAGACTTATTTTGGTTCAACGGTGATTCTTGTTCATCGTGAATGAATTATAAAAAATATTGTTGTTTTTAAAAATAGGAATCATAATATAGCTCGTTACTCTTAGGTACTTGCTGATTAACGATAATTACGAAGTTAATAACTTGACGATAGTGAAACAGGTGATTATTTTCGAAAAAGCTTTCCTTAGAAAAGCATCGAATGCGGTATATAAAAGGCTTAGTTCTGAAGTTTTAAACAACAATATAAAATAACACAATTAACATTAATTATCAACATACACTATCTTTAATCGCAATATTGTTTAAGTATTTTAAGTATCTAGATTATAAATGCGCCACGATTATGCATGGTAATTATTCATAGCTATTTCAATATAATTGTATAGTAGCAGTAAAATTAAAAAAATCACCGCTGCTATTTCACAGGTGTTAAATGAAAACCTGCTATATTATAAGATCACTGCATACTGCATAGGTGATAGATATGTGCATTAATTTTTGGCTCCTGTTTTTCTGATGTTTTCATGTGCGAAGGACTGCCGCCCGGATGACCTTTTTTGGCTCCTCCGCCGATACAAATACAAAAACGTTATTATATATATTATATGCGAAGGATTCCTGCCTGAGGGATCTTTTTTGAGTTCCTCGGCCTAACATGTAACAAACCTATGAATTCTACGAATTACAGCTTACAAGCATTGTCAAAGATTCATAATTTCATATGAAGAATTGTTTTTCATACCACACGAAAAATAGCAGTGATGCATAAAATGTTCCATGCCTAGTGTACATGTACAATGTTCCTATAATACATAATAATCATTGTAATATAAACATGTATTGAATAATCTTTATTTAAAAATACGCTTGTTCATAGTGACTATATTATGTCAATTATTATTCGGTAGAGTAGGTAAAACATCAAGATAACCTTCACGGATTTTTTTATCGCTATGATAACAATATTTGTTGAAGAGTGTGTTTTAACATTAATTACCAAACATCCGAAGATGGCCGTGTAATTTAAAATTACAATTAATAATGGTCTATTAATAATAATATCCACTTGCAATAAAATACCTACCATTGCTAGACGTTTTTCCGAGATGCTCAATCATCTTACAACTATTACCAATTTGTAACAAGAAATCTGTTTCTGTGTTTTTCCACTACAAGTTTTTTATACTACGAGAACATTTCGCAACTGTTCAGGTTCCGTTACGATGAAATTCTCCATTTTCAACCGACTGATTAAAATGTAAATTGGTCTATATCACAAATTCGGAAAAAAACATTGGTACATTCATAAGTACCATGGATAAGTAACGGAAAGTAAATCAATATTTCACCAGTCTTAACCGTTCGATCATTAATTAGCCTTAGAACTAGTGCACTATTTAGTAAATAATAAAGATGCTAAAAATCTGAACGAAATAGAAGACATTATATATATGTATGAAAAAATAAGTACCTAAACTGCAAATATGAACTATATTCTTGGGTACTAATAAAAAGTTTTTGTTCCAGACCTTCGTAGTTGTAAGCAAGGGTAAAGATATCTTCAGATTTTCGGCGACCGATGCCCTATGGATACTAGACCCTTTCAATCCTATAAGAAGAGTGGCAATATATATATTAGTACATCCTTTGTTCTCCTTGTTTATTATTACAACAATCTTAGTGAATTGTATTCTAATGATAATGCCGACCACGCCCACCGTCGAATGTACTGAGTAAGTAGCCATTATAAATAAATTACATTATAAATAAACAGTTTTCTTTGAAATATCATTTCTAATGGGGAATTATTAAATATTCAGAGTAAAAGACTATATTCCTTGATTAGATTCTAGATCATAAGTAGATTGCACGTTAGTTTCAAAATTATTAGTTTATGGTTAGTTTTTAAATTGATTTTAACGATATATTAGTAAAATGAAAGATATAATAATATTAGAAATTATAGAATATATACTATTGGAAAATATTACCCATATATAGAATTCCAACTTTGCTTTTAAATATCTCTATAATAAATTAGTTAATATTGATGCTAATACAACGGCTGACTAGCATTACTGCTAGTTTTTCTTCTTTAGCAAGATTGGTATTTCATTACAATATTATAAAGTTCTTAAGTACATAGGTATTGGAAATGCAGAAAGAAAAATAAAATATCAAGTAATTAACGACGCATAAAAAATATATTTTCATTACATTTATAAGTTGTCAGTAGTTTATGATATGATTATAGATGTTTATATTGTTTTTTTTTTTTAATAATTATTTAATTCAATTAGTTATATAATAAATCCATGGATATAATACTACAAAAGCATACTTATATACATACAATAGATTTGTATTTATTTATATTTCAACCGTTTTATCAAGGTATCTTTTTTCACATATCTTATTTAGACGATTGTGAATTGTTATTTGATACAAGATAATTTTTGGTACAATGGAGTGGCGTTCCTCAGCGGAGGTGAATTTTTCCAGAGTTATCTTTACCGGAATCTACACATTTGAATCAGCGGTGAAAGTAATGGCCAGGGGTTTCATACTACAGCCATTCACATACCTTAGAGATGCATGGAATTGGCTTGACTTCGTAGTTATAGCTTTAGCGTGAGTAGTAGAATTTTTTTAATGAATTATGTAGTACATTATAAATGTTGAAACGTAGATTTTCTATTGTTATATTTAATGTGTCATTGATTAGTTTTTATAGAAGGATTTTTATAAATATTCTTTAAATTTAAGCTTCATTTATACAATGTTACTACAAATATCGGCGTTGAAGAAACGTGGCCAGAATGTCACAAATACATTATTTCTTTAGTTTTATGTAAATTAAAAAATTGTAAAAATAAAATAGTTAGAAAATATTATTAGAATCAATGTAAGTAGTGATAGTAGTAGTGTAAGAAGTGTAGTTAATTGTATTAACGTAGACGTTGTGTTTGCGGGTGTATGTTTACAGTTATGTGACAATGGGCATAGACCTTGGCAACTTGGCTGCTCTCAGAACGTTCAGGGTACTACGAGCACTGAAGACAGTAGCCATCGTTCCTGGTAAACTTATAATTTTCTCATAAAATTAACCCTCATTAAATAATAGGTACGATTTAAAACCCAATGGTGAAAAAGAAATGAAATTCCCAGTGTACAGAGGATATATTTAATATTATCAGTTTATTGCAGTTTGTACAAATATATAATTTCAATTACAAATTATTGTCTAACTTGAATATTATTGGTTTAAATTTAAATGCTTTGTCATATTGATTAGTTAATCTAGAAAAAAATATTAGATAACACATAACATCAACTACATCGGGTTCAAGTGGTCTTAAGAAATAAAAATATGAATGCATAAATGCAAAATTAAACATTTTGAAAAGATGGCATAAACAAACTTTAATTTCGTTTGTCGATACTTTTATACGAAATATGTGTTAAGGGTTTACCTCAAGTTTTACCTTCTGCTGTAGTATGAACGTATCAAGAAACAAGAAAAATATACTCTCAATTTCAGACATATTTATAACGTAAGTTGTAACGCTTAAACAGGGTTGAAGACCATCGTCGGCGCTGTGATAGAATCAGTGAAAAATCTTCGGGATGTGATAATTTTGACGATGTTTTCGCTATCAGTATTCGCGTTGATGGGCCTGCAAATCTACATGGGTGTATTAACGCAAAAATGTATCAAGGTCTTCCCCGAGGATGGTTCATGGGGCAACCTCACCGATGAGAATTGGGAGAGATTTTGTCAAAACGAATGTAAGATTTTTTTACAAAAATTGCTTAAGTTTTGTGAACCAGTATAATATGATACAGACACGCGTTTGTCCTCAATCTCACGTGATTCTAAGTGAAGATGAGGTGATGATGGATCGCGCTTACATCGAACTATTAAAATCTATCTATTTCAAACTTCGTTGATACAAGTGGTTTTCGTTCTTACTATTGTTTACGACTCTGATGAAACGGTTTTATTTTATAGAGCAGTATAATATATTTATAAATTTTTAGCGAACTGGTATGGAGATGGAGGTGAATATCCACTATGCGGCAACTCATCAGGAGCAGGGTCAGTTAAGTTTCTAAATGAACAAAATTCAACCTTGTAAACTTATGCATAACTTTGTTTTTTCTTATTTTCTCCAATAGGCAATGTGAACCTGGCTATGTCTGCCTACAAGGGTACGGTCCAAATCCAAACTACGGCTACACTAGTTTTGATACATTTGGTTGGGCATTTCTATCAGCGTTCCGATTAATGACTCAGGATTATTGGGAAAATTTATATCAACTGGTAAATACTATAAAACTTTTATTAAAGCAAGTTTATCTTTTATATGTCTAATCTATCAACTAACGTAAATATCTTAACTTTTAATTTCAGGTGTTAAGATCAGCCGGATCGTGGCACGTTTTGTTCTTCGTTGTGATAATTTTCTTGGGTTCGTTCTACCTTGTGAACTTGATCTTAGCCATCGTCGCTATGTCATACGACGAGTTACAAAAGAAAGCCGAAGAAGAAGAACAAGCTGAAGAGGAAGCTCTTAGAGTAAGTAAAAAAACTTAAAACACCAATAAAATATTTTAAGAGCTTTAACTAATATAATTCCTGCAATATTTTCACTACTACATGTTATATTATTTGCTTAAAACCTTATTTATAATTATTTATCTTTAAGCAAATATTTTCCATAAAAAAATATCTACTATAGTCGCGTAATAAGATCAATCACATTGCATATTTTATGGTAACTGATGTTAAGTGGCCGCTAAAGCTTACAAATAATCGTAATGCAAACTGGATTCAGTTAATAACAAATTGAGGACTGACTTGGAACATCTTTGGTATGTCAGTGTGTTTTCAATAACACCTTCAGCCCAAAATATAGCAACACAGCAAATATAGCTGTAGAAATATTTATCGCGGTAGTACATCCGCAACCGAACCGACCACACTAACCAACGTCATCGTAGTCAAGTATTAAAATGATATTTTTTCCAAATGTAGTAGTGTACTAGAACTTATTTAAGCAACGTGATGTACTTTTTAACCGATCTCAAACCAAGACAATTTAATTTAAAAAAAATAAAACTTCCCAATGCCAATGAAATGATGGATGGATGGATGGATCATGATGGATCTTCAGCCATAACTTCTTTGTTTAAGAAACCGATTTGGATGATTCTTTTTATGTTGGATAGGGGATATCTCAAGGATGGCCTCATTATAATTACACTGATATTGGACTTGCGTATTCGAAGATACACTAAGGAACTCTGCAAAATCATTGAAGTTTGTTTTCTTTTTTTTTTTTTATTGTCTTGTATCAATCTTCTTCTTTCTAACTCTATCCCACTTTAGGCAGGGTTGGCTCTCCTAATTTTCTGGTGCCAGGTCAATCTGTTCTGGATTGTCGGGTCGGGCAAATCTTCCTCCAACAGGAGTTTCGTCATGCTAGTCCACCACGTAACCGGAAGTCATCCTCTACCTCTCTTATATTTAGATAGTTGCAATGCTTTCTTCACTAAATATTTCTTTTCTCTTCGCATCACGTGACCATATCATCTGAGATGGCTCTCGGTTAGTTTCTCTGATATAATGGCGAGTTTGAAACTACCGCGGATATGCTCGTTTCGTACATGATTTTATTAATAAAAATAAAAAATTTAACATAGGAAGCGGAACAAAAAGCGGCTGCGAGAGCGGACAAACAAGAGGCAAGAGAAGCACATGCAAGGGAACAGGCAGCCGCTGCCGAAGCTGCAGCGTACGCCGAGGCGCATCCAGCCAAGTCTCCGAGCGACTTCTCCTGTCAGAGCTACGAGCTGTTCGTGAACCAGGAGCGGGGCAACCAGGACGACAATACACGGGAGCGCATGTCCCTCCGTAGCGACCCCTTCCAGGACTCGGTGAGCACACAGCCCACGCACAAGCCAACCGCCACCGAACTGCACAACGACTCGGCACGGCGACCGAGGAAGGTCAGCATGGTGAGTATGCGCTGGGCTGGTCACGCTAAATCTCACTGATAATGATTCAATATTATGCATAAATATTAAAAACTAAACTCTTCAATATATCTTCAATTAATATATTGGAACGTCAGCTCAATAATTATATTTATATGGTTATTCTTGTATCAATGTTTTGACTCGTGAAATATAATATAAATAGAGATAAACAAAAACATGTCAATAACAATAATTACAAATAATATCTTAAAGAAAAATTCAGTAAAGTTGCAGCAATAAACAGACAAAATATGATCTTATTTGAAATGGAGTCATTGTCAGATTAATGGCTTTTCAACTTGATCCAATGTCACCGCTTTAAATAGCATGATTGCATATTATAGAATATTTCTTACTAATTTCTTTTCTCGTAAAAATACTTAAATCACTCTCTCATCTTCATAGCACTCTCGGTAAAGGTCAAGTTGAGAAGAATTTCTTAAAGTTCTTAAATTTTTTTATTAGGCTTAATCATTTGGTTTTATATTTATTGTCCTTTTTATATTTGCTATATTTACTGTTTATAATTAATAATAGCATATCGCCACTTTCCCGCTACAAAAGGCGTAAGTCCAAATGTTAAACAAAACTAATAAAATAAAAAATTATTTCTTACATAACTTTTTTGTTTTTATGGTTTATTTTCTAAAATTTAAACAATATATTTTATACTTTGTTTATACATGTTTACTTTCGTAATGTAAAAAAATATTGTGTTATGACGTGATTATGAAGAAACTCTTTGGTAGTAATAAATATTTTTTTATTGTAGCGCTTTTAACGTTAGTGAATTGTCAATATAAACACAGAATGAAAGAACTTGAAAAATGAACAATGCTTCAAAAAGTCAATTTGTCTAAAGTACTTTTTACGCTATTTGTATGGAAAGAGTAAAAAAGTTAAAAAAACGTTGATAAATAGATTTTTAGAGAAAATTATGATTTTTATTATTTTGAGGAAAACCTGATAACTCGGCTCAACTACTTTTATTTTACAAATTTCAGTAAATAACTGAGATGCGATCATAAAACCAAGGCATGTTAGTAGAAATACTTCCTTTTTTGTTTGTTTTTGTACAAAAGCTTATCAATTCCGTCTTCTAAATTTTACCTTTTATTTACCATCTCATATCTTTGTAATATCATCTGCTTTCCATTATTTCAAACACAACATCTTTCCTCAATTAGATCTACCTTTTTTAGAACTTTTTTCTGATTATATTTGTTAGCATGATGAATATCCCATTCACAATAATAATAAAACTAGTACATTATTTAAACTCCTTAGAGTGTTGCAGCATGTTTTAGAGGGTTATTTGTTCTTTTAATTCTCCGATGATATTTCTTTATAGATAACGTTTAAATTATGTACATTTATTACGTTTATACAAAATCATTTTTTAAAATATTCAGTTTATTGTAAAGGAATAATATTGGAGATGTAAAATCTATTGTCATGGTAGATTGTTTCTTTTGGGATGTCAGTGTTCACGACCGGGCCGGGCAGAAAGAGACCATTACAACGATAAAGAGGTAGGTTCATTAAAATACTTTAATAATAACATTAACTTTATCAAAAGTATAATAATAAAGATTTTATTCCTCAATTTCGATTAGTGACGTGCGGAGGCTTCCATATCTATTTTGTTTTTTATACAAACAAAAGAACAGTCATCATGACTATAGATGTAGATTCCAAGAAAAATATATAGAAATAATATTTTTTTTTTTATAATTTAGAAATTGCAAAAAATGCATGAAATTCCCACACTACTTCATGTGTTTATAAACAAAGTTACTTGACTAACTGTTGCTAACACTCATGATAATCATGCTACTTTTATCATTATCTATCTATCCGTTATGTTTTTACAATAAGATTTTTATGAAGCATCCGTAACTTTATTAATTATAAGACGAATGGTTGCTATAGAAAGATAAAAATTCTTATTGTATTGATTTCTTTCTTTTTAGATGTTTTCTGTTTTGTAGTTACATTCGAAATATATCACAGTAGTTTTCAATGAGGCCTCGCACAATCTCGATAATTTGTTTTTTCTGCAAAATTGAATATATTATGCATTTGGTTTAAATCTATGTTTTTTAATGCCACTTCTCCATTCACTATTCCTCCTGGTGAATGTTAGATAATTAAATGTTTGTGTTTAATTGACATATAATAAATTTAGAATCTGTTTATATATTGAAGGTCCCTCACCCTGAACGCATAAATAAAATCGGACAATTGCCATATGGGCCACTGCGGGAGGGCTCACAGGTTTGTCCATCACTCGTCCTTGATGTTTGTGCTCCCCTACCTCTTCCTTTGTTATAAGAATAAGTCTTCTTTAATTTCAGTCTATCGAATTTTATTCTTGTTTATTACGCTAATATTTCAATTATTCTCTATGTTGTAACGTCAACTTGCAGCAATTCATGTTATGCATTCGAAATTTACTCGAATTTTTGTTATCATTGCTCTATTACATGTATTGATGCAACAAGACCATTATCAGCACCTAATGTTTAATTTAAAGCTTCTGAATTATTTCTTCTTTATTCTTAAATTTTATATTTATTTTCTTTAACTGTCCTTAAATGTTCTTTATTTCTGACTTCTGTTTATTAGCACATGAAAGTAAGCTATCCATATATATGTAAAAATAATTAAGAATACTTCTCTAACTAACACTAAAGCCTCTGCAATTATTTAATAGATCTTATGGTAAATAACTTCAGTATTTGATCTGAATTGAGGAAAAATGTTCACCTAAAAAGAATTATTTTTTGTGTAATAAATATAGATGAAGACCAATATGGTAATACATAATATAATATATTATAATAAATACAATGGCAGTCGACTTACTATAAATAATGACTATACAGGCATCGCTGTCGTTGCCTGGTTCGCCATTCAACTTACGTCGGGGGTCGCGAGGCTCTCATCAGATGGCACTAAGACCAAATGGACGGTCTCGTTACCCTCCCGGTGCAGATAGAAAACCACTTGTTCTGTCCACGTACTTGGATGCTCAAGAACATCTGCCTTATGCCGATGACTCTAATGCTGTCACCCCTATGTCTGAAGAGAACGGTGCTATCATTATTCCAGTTTATTACGCAAATTTAGGTAAGTTTAACGTTTACTTCACGTTTATCATGGTTGTATTTACTTATTATTTAATGTGTCGGAGCATATTCAGGGTTCTCTCATTGCTTAATAATAATAAAAACTAAATGTTATTTGTATAAATGTATTTATACTTTTTATAGCCAACGAAGTATAAGAAATGAAATAACAAAAAAACTGGAAATCGTAAAACTTTCAAGGACTAAATATGAGATAAATTAAAGACTGCTAGACGTCCCGGTACACAGAGACAACTATACTTGTATTACAGTGTACCGATATGTAAATTGGTATATTTTTCTATGAAATTAAAAACAGAATTATAATATCAACTACATAGATAGTAGGGCTTGCATTCGAATAATAAACTTTTTGAATATTTGAATAGATACTAAAATTCAAATATGTGAATATTTGATAAATAGGTACTTTTTTTAACTCTGAGGTGCACAAAATATTAGGTCTTTACCTATGAAATTGCCGTTTTGTATGAAAAAATTTAAACGAATTTTTGTCATGTATTTTTTATTTGTATTAATCGAAGTAATCACCCATGCAATCAATGCATCTTTGCCAGCGCAGTGGCAGTTTACTGACACTCTTCTTAAAGAAATCAGCTGGACGAGAGGCAACAAATTCTTCAAAGGCATTTTGTACTGCCTCTCGGGTATTGAATTTTTTTCCCGCCAAGGAGTTATCCAAATTCTGGAAAAAGTAGTAGTCTGTAGGCGCAAGGTCTGGTGAGTAAGGCGGATGACGGAGAACTTCCAACCCCAGTTCTTGCATCTTGGAGACCGTCTGCTGTGCAGTATGAGGTCGCGCGTTGTCGTGCAGAAGCAGCGGAGACGAACGATTGACCAATGCTGGTTGGAGATGTGCCAGCTTCTCCATCATTGTGTTCAGTTCTTCACAGTACACAACTGCAAGGGGTAAGTTTTCGTTTAGGGCATTGTTTAGGTGCTGAACCAGGATCCAACCAACTTGCTGAGCGCTTGCGGTTATCAAACAGAATCCTTTTTTCATCGCAGGTAACAATGCGGTTTATAATTCCTTCATTTGTGTGTCTGTTGAGCAGTGCAAGGCACGTCTCGACGCGTGCTTCGCGCTGGCGATCATTGAGTTCGCGGGGCACCCATTTGTCAAGCTTTTTTACCTTGCCAATTTGACGCAAATGGACCAATATTGATTTGACGCTAACGTCGAAAGCTGCTGCTAATTCAGCCGTAGATTATGTATAATCAGCTTCCACAATCGCCTTTAATTCGTCATTGTCGACCAAAGTCTTCGGACGACCGCGAGGTTCATTTTTCAGGTCGAAATTCCCAGAATGGAAGCGAGCAAACCAATAACAGGTGGTGCGTTGGTTTGTAGTGTTAGATCCGTAAACGTCGTTGATGTTGCGTGCCGCTTGTGCCGCGTTGCTGCCACGACGGTACTCATATTCCATAATTACTCGAATTTTTAACGTATCCATGATGACAAAATATATTAAAATGCGTTGAAAATGTAACACTAATCAATAAACAAATGACTACTTTTGAAAAAAGAATTCCATGTTTTTAAAATAAAATTAATTTGAAATTAGAATTCTTAGTCAAACAAAAATTATTTTGATTTGAAATGGCCAGTACTGCAGAACGGCAATTTCATAGGTAAAGACCTATTATCACAGCTCGAAAGATCACTACTACGATTAATGTCTTCGACTTATTATAAATGTGAATAAGTTCGAACTAGTTCAAACAACTTGTCAAATCGACATATTGGTGATTTGCGGATATTGCGAAAATGTCAAAATTTGTAAGTTTCTGAATATAGTGAAAATTTCGAATTATTTGTAAGTTTTTCGAATTATTTTGTAAGTTTTTCGAATTATTTGTAGTTTTTGAAATATTCGATTCAAAGTTTAAATAAAATAATTCATGAGCTTTCCATTTTTTTTTTATATAAGAAATTTGATGCGATTATTCGGGATTTAAATTGAATATTTAAATCTTAAAAAGAATTGTGCTTAGAAAAGTCTTCGATTCGAATTACGAACTGAATAGTAATATTCGACTCCAACGCATACTCCTAAATATGTCTTCTACTACTCATCACTTGTGAAAACTAATAATAAATGGATACGATAACTTTTACGGTGGTGTTTACTAACATCCGTAGACTCCACTATAACTTAAATGCCATTCAGCAACATCTTGAGGCAGTTCAACCAAATATGCTCTTCTTAATAAACACTCAGATTCGCCGTATGGCTGATACATCTTACTCAACATCGGCTACCTTGCCTGAAGAAAACATTCTAGCATAAGCTAGAACATGTATATTTCCCCTCTGCGTGAGGGGGGGGGGGGGGGTGACGGTTCCCCGGTTTGGACGGGCGTTTTTTTGTTATGCCGGATGCCCGTCTCTTAGACGCCGTACGGATGTCAGTGGGGCGCGATGGTAATGAGGGGTCCGGGGGGTGCAAAAATGCACGACCGCTTGAGGTGCCGGGTCTTCAATCAAACTCGAACTCTTGTTACTGCTCGCAGGACGACCAAAGCTTTCTTCTTGTAGTTACTTGTACTCGATGATTTGTGCCGTGCCCCATACGGCGCCTCTTCGAGCTTAAGTAGTTCGGAGAGTGACCGTAAGGAGAGCCTCACTTTAATTCGTGTTTTTATTTTTGTTTTCACTTTGGTCGCCCTGATAATCACTCTATATTTCTTTCTTTATATATGTTGTGTATACATGTCATATATCAAAATATTCCTTGTTGTATTACCTATTCATTGAACATTCACATATTATATACAACAAGTACATATTCCGAATATAAGCCAAAAACAATGTAATTTACGGGTGGCATCACCGCTTTCCGTTCGTAAAGTTACTATAACATTGAATATTCTTACTGTATTGACTTACTCTATGCATTTACCTATTCTATAATAATTCTATTTCCATATATGTAACACACAATACATAAGCATTTATATACAACTTAATACATAACATGCAACTTATAATGTAGCGTAGTCGCTAACATTTCTCTATAATTTTATCTATATCAATCTATTCTATCATGACACTAAGTACATAACACATAAACACAATATTATAACATAATAACCTAACACAAGACACGAAAATAACAGTTCTGTGGCCAATAATATTTGTACGATCGAATGTGTGTTATCTCCGTTTGCGCTTTATGGAGGATCCTTTCTTCTCCGTTCTTTCCGTCTGTCACCTACAAGTGGACCTGGATACTCTTAGCCGTGTATGTATCTACGTGTGCCTGTCCAGATCCCATAACAGAGATAAAGAGACAAGCCGACTGTTCGAAAGATCTCTGGTCAGGACGGCATCTCAGCAGTAGTTCTCAAAAAATGTCCAGCTGAGTTGTTTCCAGTAATAACGCGCATATACCGGCTATCCTACTTCTCTGCTGTCGTGCCTTGGGTTTAGTGAGAGACTAATCTGCAACCGATATACAAAAAGTGGGACCAGTCGAACCCTAAAACTTATGGCTCAATTGTCGTAATTTCAGTGTTTTGCAAAAGCATGGAGCGGATCATCAATACCCTGCTTGTCTGCTACTTGGACGATCACTCTTTTATTAATTACTGTCAATATGGTTTTCGCCAGAATCGATTGACGATTGAAAATTATGGCGAAGTCTTGGGGATTAGTCTTGACATAGCAAATGTTTCTGGTAGGCTCCAGCTGGTATCGTAGACTTCTCTCCATACTTCCGATGTACGGATTTCTCGACAACTTGTGCACATGGGACTTTACTTTTCTACATAAACGCAGAATTCTTATACTTGTTGATGGATGTGATTCTCAGCTCATGTCAATACATGGTCAAGTGGTGGAGTGAAGTTTTGCAAGGTTCTCTACTTTCGCCCACTTTGTTTCTTCGGCATATCAATGATAAGTTGCCTTTGGGTAACATTAATTACTATTCAAATGACAGTACTCTTCATGGGTGGTTTTACAGAAGGAACTTGACAACTCATGCATCGCATACCTACAAGGGTAGCAAGTAATTTGGTTGAGTTGAAAGTAATGAAAACTCTGGTGTGCGCGTTTTCTTCAAAAAAAAACAATTTTCTCCTTTTTCCACTCTTTAAAACGTCTCGCTAGCAATACGAGACAATATATATCTATATCAATATAATTATATGGTATGGTTCGCAGCGATCTTAACATCATGATTATTAATGTGGGACGGTTTTATCCGCATCTTTCCCATAGAAATGATCTGCAAAATAGTTCCTTGATATCCTGGATAGATTGCAGAGACGAGCTATCCGTATTGTAAATGATGCAGACTTTACTAAGTTAGAGAAGCTTGAGCTGCGCAGGGATATTTCCTCGATGAGCGTGATCTAGTTTCTTTATCATGGAGAGTATTCTATAGAGCTGTCCAACTTAATTCACTCCTCTCTTTCCTCCTTCCACGCACTGGTTTCCGGAACTACAGTTTTACGGCAAAAGTATCTCGATTTATCTTACAGCGACTACTGGCGATGGATTGTAGATTCCACGGTGCTCGCCGATGTTGTTAGATTGCACTGTGCTTACTATCACGTACATTGAGGTCACTTTGCGGTGCTACAAATACCGAAGGCACCGTATACTATAAAAAAATCGTAATAGGAAAGAGTGAATAATTAAAGAGGGATAATTTTTTTTCTATGACTGCGTGCAGTACCTTTCCTTTTAGTATCTGCCTACCTTTAGTACAAGTATTCTAATTTCGATTTGATCCTTCATTTTAATTATAACTAGCTGTGCCCGCGGCTTCGCTCACGTGAACTACCGAACGCCATCGATCGGGTACACACGCGAATCTTGCTCTCGGCTCCCGACCATTTTTTAATGACAAAAATGCTTTAATTTGGTATATCTCTTATGGTTTGGTTGATTCGCCATGTTTAGTTTTTTTTTTTTGAGCGGAACCCTATTTCTTTATCTAAAATAAAAGTAGTCTAATCTACTCCTTATAGCATCAGCTGTCTACCTGTAAATGTCCCGTCAAAATATGTCCAACTGTTTCGAAGATTACCCGGAACAAACAGACAGACAGATATACAACAATTTTAAAAATGGGTTTTGCTCGAAAAAAAATCGAATATACGAATAACAAAATTTTCGAATATTTGCAAGCCTAATAATAATAAGCCTAATAGATGGTGAGAAAGACAAAAACTAAATTCCAAAAAATAAATATTCCAAAACTTTTTTATACAGGTTTTACTAATGTTTGTAGATAGTACGCAAGATAATTACAACAGGAGATATTAAACCCTTTTTTCATTCCTTTAAATTTGTTCATGAGTCTAGTTCTCGATGTCGTAATAACAGCCACCACTGACCCGCCCTTTCAGTACTTAAATATTTATTTTTTTATTGTCGAAGCTTTTCTATTCGTCGACTTCTTATACTATGTGCCCGTAAAAGCTATGTAGGTATTGTAGATAACCTTATTTTTTTACCTTTGACATTTATACATACCTAACTAAAATATACAACATACTGTATAATTTATGAATAATTAGTACTTTAATTATTCAACGGAGGAAACTGCTTTTACTTAAAAGACTTGCCTTTGTAAAATTAGAGATTACTCAAATTTATTTCTAAGGTAGAATACAATATAAGTAGACAACTCATTGGTCGTTAAAAGCTATCAAAACTATTTTATCTTCATTACAGGTTCACGTCACTCATCATATACCTCCCATCAGTCGCGGCTTTCTTATACGTCTCACGGTGACTTACTGGGCGGTAAAGCTCAAACTAAAGAAGCTAGATTAAGAGGACGTTCAGCGTCTAGAAATCATAGCGTCACATCTCAACCTCACGCCTACGGACTGCCTAGACAGGACTCTTCACTGGCTTCAAGGCCGCTTAGAGAATATGTAAGTATTAGATGCGAAATAAATTGAAATATTTACCATAAGGTAGTAAAAATAGAGCCGATCGAAGAAGCTCTTCTCGAACATCAAAAATTATTCAAATAAATCTGTTGTTGTATTATAGTTAACAGTTTTTAACAAAAGTATTAATGATGTTCATTTGTTTATGAAAATTTAAACATTACTTAGTGATCCCAACATTACCTTTTTTAACCGAATTCAAACAAAGCAGGTGTTTCTCAATTCGATTGTAATTTGTATGGATGTTCAGGAGTAATAACTTCTTTGTTTATGAACCGATTTAAATGATTCTTGTTTCGTTGGATAGCGAATAACTTCAAGGATGGTCCCATTTTAATTTTATTAATATTGGACCTTCGACTTCGGAGATACACCAGGGAACTCCTGAAAATCATTGAAGTTAGGCGGTTTCTATTTTGTTAACAATTGTTAATTGTTATATTACAGGAAATGACTGAATGTACAGACGAAGCGGGTAAGGTTCTGAAACAACCCAACGACAATCCATTTATAGAATCGTCCCAACAACCTAATGTAGTTGATATGAGAGGTAAGGATTATAATTATATGTATATCTATTGTTGTATTTATATGTATATAAAGCGTAAAACTGTTTACTTGTTTGTTTCAGATGTAATGGTTTTAAACGAAATTATTGAACAAGCTGGGAGACAAAGTCGGGCTAGCGAACAAAATGGTACGGGTAAAATAAAAAACTAATAAACGTTATTGTCTCTCTTCTAAAAAAGCTATTGTCTTGTTGGATTCTTTAATTTTTTATATATTATTAATCGTAATTATCTGTATACCTTTGCTTTTTAAATTAAAAAACAAAAATTAATAGGTATGCTATTTTAACACCTACTCAATGCAATAATACTTTACATTCACAACATAACACTATCGGTATTTGCTCATTATGCAGAATGTAAGCATAATTGGCATATATTTGTGGATGTCATTTATTCGTTGTAATTTTTAAAACGTTACATTTAATTTGCACTTACAACGCCGATGAAAATTTTGCCATAAATAGGTATATTTATTTTTAATTATATGTAATGATTTCTGTAGATATATTCGTGAACGACAAATTTAAATTCGATTATCTATGTTTAACAATGAAGTCGTGGAAGAATCTTTTAAATGTTAATTTTCTGTCTATCTTAATATATTCCGATTGTCGACGAATGGTATTAATATGTTTACCAATGACCTCAATAGAATTCCTATGTATGAGAAACAGCAAGGATATCTCGTAAAGGCACAAATAAAATTCATCGGCGTTTAAAAAGAGTTGGTAATTTAATACATGTTTTGATCCATTTGACGAACCTTCATCACACAATTTAAGGGCACTCTATGTAGGCACTGTATATTTGTTTTTTTTTTGTTTTTATACACACTCCTTTACCCGTTTTTAGTTGCGCACTAATTCCATCACTTATACACATGAACAATTTATTTTTCATTTGATATTATTTACTAAGTGGAATAAGAGATTTTTCTTCTTCATTATTTTGTATTTGTTACACTGTTTAAAATGATGTCAACTTATTACAGTTCAGTACTTACATCTTACTTATTTAGTATTCTTCATTGTGAAGTTATTGATTCCTATTTCATTTACAAAAATTAATCCAGAGTAGTCAAGCAAGTAGTGTAGTTACTGAACTGAGTACCAAGATATATGTATTTCAAAACGATATTCATATTTTTGAACTATACATGAGGGTTGTTTTTATATTAGATACTTTTAAAGTCATAGTAAAACATAGATCTGCAGCTGATGCTTTTACTCTCAACGTAGACGTAATAATGATGAGTAACTCATCGTCACTTACTTTCATTTTATTTGCACAAGTCCTTTTAAGTTATCGATATGTACTTTCAAGTGTGATTTTAACAGTAAACACTTAGAGTATCACGAGTAAGACACCACCCTTAACCTTGATTTTTTAAATAAATGACAACCTGCAAAATTACAGAAAGTATGGATATTGGTGTCCAGGTCTCAACCTGATTATATACTTAAATCTGATAAATTATTTCTAATTCTCATAAAATAATAAAGTGACTTAGCAAAATAATATAATGCTCCGCATTTATATTTATTATTTTATTGGAAATAATATAAATTAATTATGCAACCTAAAAATAATGAGCGAATACTAACAAAAATATTTCTCTCTGTCTCGTAACACACACAAACGCACTCTGCTGGTAAATGGGATGCAACAGTGTCAGTATACTACTTCCCAACAGCGGAAGATGATGAGGATGGGCCAACATTAAAGGAGCGACTACTAGAATGTGCCATGAAAGGCATTGACTTTTTCTGTGTATGGGACTGCTGTTGGCTTTGGCTGGAATTTCAGAAATACGTTGCTTTATTGGTGTTTGATCCATTCGTTGAGCTGTTTATAACATTGTGTATCGTCGTGAACACGTTATTCATGGCGTTGGATCATCACGACATGGACAAAGATATGGAAAGAGCCTTAAAAAGTGGCAATTACGTAAGTTCGATTATCAATATTAACAGATTTGATTGTGTTATAAAACTGAGTATCACATTGTTTGATTTTATGATTTCAGTTTTTCACCGCAACATTTGGTATAGAAGCGGCATTGAAATTAATAGCTATGAGCCCAAAATATTATTTCCAAGAGGGTTGGAATATATTTGACTTTATAATTGTGGCCTTATCTCTTTTAGAGTTGGGTCTCGAAGGTGTTCAGGGTTTGTCTGTATTACGTTCATTCCGTTTGGTAAGTATCACTTTAATTTGTAAATTTCATTTTATTGAGTACATTGACAAATTGTACGAAAACTGAAAACTGTCTGAATTACTAATACTAAGTCCATCTAATTCATTTGTATTCAAATATCCAATCCATTACTCTGGTGTTCGTAAGTATATAAATTAAAATGTTTCTCACTAAATGAAATTACATTATCATTTAATTTGGCTTTAAATAATATCGTCATATAAATCCAATTATGTATAAATGTGATAAAATATTTTCAGCTGCGTGTATTTAAACTGGCCAAGTCTTGGCCGGCACTAAACCTTATAATATCCATAATGGGTAGGACCGTGGGCGCTTTAGGGAACTTGACCTTTGTACTTTGCATCATTATATTTATATTTGCGGTGATGGGAATGCAGTTGTTTGGGAAGAACTACACAGGTTCTGATTTAAGAGAAATTTAGCATCTCTAATTAATGAACTAAGCTTCATTATTGATTATTCAGCTTTACACTACAGAAAATTTTACACTGGGCTTTGACTGAACATTATTTTTCATAAGTGACCTATATAGGTCAATGCTGTGGCTTTATAACACAGAATGAGGCTCAGAACACTAATGAGCCTATTATAAAACACGTTATAAAGCTATTTACCACGCAGCTTGAAATCATGATTAAGCTTTGCATCGAGTAATATAGATTTGACTTGCGGCTTTGCTTACGAAGGGTACTAAACGCGTCAGAGCGTAACTGATGGGATCTATGTCCAAAAATATAAAAATAATTAGGCAATGATGATAAAAAAGTATATAAAATATTATTAATTTAAAAGATCTCACTATAGATAGCTAATGAAACATATATCCCACTCATGCAAAAATGAAAATCAATGCACATCGATAGGTACTTCGAGCACATATTCGCTACCTACATTTAGTATCTACATAATATTGATCCAGGATCACTACAACAACATTGTTATGAATAGCATAACAGAGCGTTGGTACGTATTGTAGATGACTCTGGATCTGCGAAAGAATATCGCAGTAGCATAGGTGAAGCGCCGCACCGGTTGAGTTGAAGAGCTTGTGTGACGCCTTGTTTCACAATTTGTAATTGCAGCTTCGAGTATTCAAATTGGCAAAGTCATGGCCGACTCTTAATTTGCTCATCTCTATAATGGGTAGGACAATGGGTGCTTTGGGCAACCTGACCTTCGTATTGTGCATCATTATTTTCATATTTGCGGTGATGGGTATGCAACTATTCGGAAAAAATTACGTGGGTAAGTGTGATTGGTGGGAGTGCTGCATGCTCATTGATGTTTGGAGATGTCGACTGTTGGTAAAAAGGCGGCGATACCCGATGTAGGTTCTTATGAAATGTTATTCAACATTAAATACATTGAATAATTTATTTGTTTTTAAAAAACCTGCGACTACGACTCAACTAGTGGTCATGATATGAAGAAATTCTTTAATAATTCCGTTTTTAATAAACACATAAATTTGTTTATTTGTTGTATGTATCCAATTAATTATACAGTTGGTGCTGGTCCATTTTTAATTTAAACATAATTATTTGTTGAAATACATTTCCTATGACTAAATATTGGTAGTATTTAATACTAGAAATTTGGGCTCGCCGTCCAATTTGCATAGTGAATATTGTGTTTATGTGCGTCACACTGTTCTGCTCATATTGTACTATTGATAATAGTTAATGTGCCTTTTCCGAATGAGCCCGAGTTCCTAAAATGTTTTTCTCGTCCTGTATAAATGTCCCATTCAAAAGGCGCCTCACTTGTGAAACACTATCTATTTTACTCTTTCATCTTTCCTGACTATCATTATTTTTGTTTCAAATAAGCCTTGGTTCTCTGAGCTCTCTATTTTAATTTTTTTAGCGTTTCTCCTATTAATATTGCATGCTATACAAAGCCTAAAACGTATACATAATATAACTCGAAGCTTTAATATATTATCTTGTGCTGGTATTATTATTCGGAAGTTCATTGTTGCATGATATATACAGCTTGATTTACATACAAAAAAAACCACTTTAATTGTAGATCAAAATAACTTATAGCTGTACAAATATGTCGTAAATTTAGATAACATAGCCTAAGTTGAAATATGTAAGTTATAATTTTAACTGATGTATTAATCGTAAACATAAACATGTTATCATTATTTATTCAGATTACGTAGACCGTTTCCCCGACGGAGACCTGCCTCGATGGAACTTTACTGATTTTATGCACAGTTTCATGATTGTATTTAGAGTACTATGTGGAGAATGG
Organism: Saturnia japonica; assembly: GCA_033032175.1. Taxonomy (NCBI): domain Eukaryota; kingdom Metazoa; phylum Arthropoda; class Insecta; order Lepidoptera; family Saturniidae; genus Saturnia; species Saturnia japonica. Next base: position 7,010,926 of record CM065321.1, on the reverse strand, counting down.
ATAGAAAGTATGTGGGATTGTATGTTGGTCGGGGACGTATCCTGTATACCTTTCTTTTTGGCTACCGTCGTCATCGGTAATCTGGTGGTTGGTATAATTGCTATTCATATTTGTTTATTAAATATACTTTATTACATTTTAATAATTCAAATAAAATTTCAGGTACTAAATCTTTTCTTGGCCTTGTTACTCTCGAATTTTGGTTCGTCGAGTTTGTCAACTCCCACTGCTGATCAGGACACTAATAAAATAGCGGAAGCATTTAACAGAATATCAAGGTTCATTGATTGGATAAAAAGAAACGTTGCGAATTTTCTTAAACTCATAAAAAATAAGCTGACTAATCAGATAGCAATACATGCACCCGGTAAGATGTGTGTCTATATTATATGCCAATTGTTGTGGAATGACGGTTTTTCATTGTATGTCTGTGGTGCCTTGCATTGTATTTCAATCTTATATTTAATGGAAAAAAAAACAATAGCAAAAATATAAATTGTAAAATTTTAACCTGCAAGCATGATTAAAATATTATATATGTCCGCTGTGAATTTAACATCAGAAAATTTTAATACTATAAAAATAGTATCACAAAACGCTTTGTGAAATAAAAATAATTAACAAAAATTCCAAAGCATGATATTAAATGAATAAGCATGATTTTGGTAAACTTAAAAATGAATGTCTAAATACTCTAAATGTACCTATTTTGTGAACACCGTGCGTTGCCCGAGCTCCCTTAATAATCCAAGTGTAGAGTGCAGACCCAGTCTCATAGTTATTTTCATAATGTTACAAACCGCCTTACTTTTTTGTACTACACCGTGTTTTAGATGATTATTTATTTTATTTTGTAGTGTGTCCACGCTTTGGTGTTATAATCGTGTATTTTATAAATAATATGTGTATAAATGCTTTTTATGTACATGCATGTGTTTAATAAAATATTTTGTATGAATAATATTCGTAAAATTGATTTATGTTTTGTATTCTTCAAATATAAAAATGAATATGTAAACATTTACTATAATCGAATTCTTTTTTAAGAAGTTCTGACGTAATAATTTTTGCTGTGCTAATTTTGTTATATCATTTCCCAATAAGATTTAAAATATGTATTTATATGATGCTGATGAAACTACACAATATCTATAAATGTAAATATGATTCTCTTTAGCTTTAAATCCGTCGTAGATTCATAAGTTGCTGTGATTTAATTATGGTTTCGTTTTGTACGCGATATGGTTCTTTTTTACAAGAACATTTCTTAAGTTTATTCGTCTGGTCTGATTTCTATGCTTGGATGGTGTCGTCGATGATGATGCTCTGTGACGCACTGTGGAACATAATCGGCGACATTTAGGCTTAAAAGCGGCTCTCTGTGGCCGCTGTGTCTCCTCAGAACGTGTCGACAACGAGCTAGAACTTGGTACTGACCTCGACGATGCAGTGCTTTACAAAGATAAGAAGCTCAAAGATCAAGTAGAAGTGGCCATCGGTGACGGAATGGAATTTACAATACCAGGTATACCCGTTTAAATATTTTTTAATCATACATACTTTTATATTAACTTTCTTTGAAATGTTGATGTAAAATTGAATTTTAGGTGACAATAAATATAAAAAAGGAAAGATTTTGATGAACAATATAAATGCAATAACCATTAATCATCGAGATAATCGTCTCGATTGCGAATTAAATCATCACGGATATCCTATTCAGGTAATAAATGTTTAATAAATATTTAATGTAGTAGGTGTAAACTGTCACTGTAATCTGTAGCTGTCTAAGGTTAATTATATTACACGCACTACTAATAATCATTATTTATTTTATTGCATATTTTACAAGCCTTTTTTTACCATTAGGTCCTTACATATGAAATTGACGTTTTGTTGAACTGGCCATTTTGATCTCAAATATCTAGCGTTTGGTTAGGAATTTCAAATTTAGGCTTGTGTATTTGTGTTTCGAATTTAGTGATTCATGTTTGTTCGCACATTTGATTTTCCTTTGACATCGTTCTTTTCACAAAATGGAAAAATTAACATATCGCGTTATTTACGAATATGAGTTCCACTGTTGCATCAGCGCTGCAGAAACAGCTCGAAGGATTAATAATGTGTATGGGGAAGCTACTGTAAAGGAAATCACGGTACGTATTTGGTTCCAACGTTTTCGTTCTGGGAATTTTGACTTGATAATGAAGAATTATAGGTAATCGTGGAAGCGGATCCATCGCAATCCATGTCAGAGTTAGCGGCAGGCTTCGGTGTGAGGGATAAAACAATTTTATTTCACTTGAAACAATTAGAAAAAGTGAAAAAGCTCGAGAAATGGGTAACGCATGAATTGACTGAAGCACATCAACAAATACGCATTGAGTGCTGTGTTACATAACTCAACCGTCACAATAACTAGGGAATTTTGAATGGTATTGTTACTTGGAAGGAGAAATGGATCCTTTACAACAATTGGAAACGCTCAGCACAGTGGTTGAACCCAGGAGAACCGGCCAATTCCTGTCCCAAGCGAAAGTCATCTCAGAAAAAGGTACTGGTGAGTGTTTGGTGGATCAGTGCTGGTGTCCATATACTACAGCTTCGTAAGATCTGTCCAGACGATAACGGCAGATCTGTATTGTCAACAATTGCAAACAATGATGGAAAAGCTAGCCGATAAACAACCGAGACTGGTATTGAGATATTGATCTCAAGCCCACTGCTGCTTCAGGACAACGCTAAACTCCACATTTCACGACAGACATTCGCTAAATTAGAGAAACTGCGGTTGAAATGTCTCCGACACCCACCATAGTCCCCGGATCTTGATCCAACAGATTACCACTTTTTGCGGAATATGGACAATTACTTGCAAAGAAAAAAAATTGAATTTCGATAAGTCTGTCCAAACCGCCTTCAAAGATTTTATTGATTCTCGCTCTCAAAATTTTTCAGCAATGTAAAATCAATGAATTACCTATAAAATTGCGAAAGTGCTTAGATAATAATGGTATATACTTCGATTGATTATAATATGTATAATATATCATATAATTTACTTGTTCCATCTAAAACGCTAATCTCATATGTAAGGACCTATTATACTCCAAATTTTACTTTTTTACATACTTAATTACAAATAATATGGTATATCGACATTATTAAAATTTATGGATATGAACATGTATCAGGATGATGACACAATTAGTCAGAAATCGTATGGAAGTCACAAGATCAGATCGTTCAAAGACGAAAGTCACAAAGGCTCTGCTGACACCATTGACGGAGAAGAAAAGAAAGATGCCAGCAAAGAAGAGTTAGGCTTAGAGGAAGGTTCGAATTTTTATTTTTCTTTATTCGCTCAAATGAAAAGTGATTCGTTAAACCAATTTATTTTATATTTTAGAAATGATTGAGGAAGAAGACGATAAATTAGATATAGGCTTAGGGAAAACGGATATTAAGGTTGGCGCCGATGAAGAAGTAGTCGATGACACACCAGCTGATTGTTGTCCTGAACAATGCTATCAACGTTTTCCATTTCTTGCCGGAGATGACGACTCGCCTTTTTGGCAAGGCTGGGGCACGTTGCGGTTAAAGACATTCAAACTTATTGAAAACACTTACTTCGAAACGGCTGTGATCACAATGATTTTGCTCAGTAGTTTAGCTTTGGTGAGTGTTATTCAAAGTTAAATCAATAATAAATAATTTCTTATTTATTTCAAGCGATTATTGTTTATACATTGTATTTAAAAAAACATGTTTTATTAAAGGCCTTAGAAGACGTACATTTACCACATCGGCCAATTCTTCAAGATATATTGTACTATATGGATCGTATCTTCACTGTCATCTTCTTCATCGAGATGTTAATCAAGTGGCTCGCTCTTGGCTTCCAAAAATACTTTACTAATGCTTGGTGCTGGCTCGATTTTATCATCGTCATGGTAAATTATTATAATTATCTCTTTTTTGGATATACGTAGTCTTCTAAGACATAAATTGAAAATACATTTATAATACACAAATTTCAAGTTTTTCCAGCAGAGGGTTATTTCATGATATTAGTATGTGCATGTGTTTATAATTACATAAAAATTTGTATCCAGAAATTTTATCTAAATCATAATTTGCAATACTTAAACACGGTATTTTGAAGAAATGTTAGCAATAAGGTTCATTCAAATAAATAACTGATGGTGTGACGTTAGCTATCTCTCGTAAACCACGGCGCGGTGATGGCTGGAGCGGATGACATCCCAGCGTTCAGGTCGATGCGAACATTGCGCGCCCTTCGCCCGCTTCGCGCGGTCTCCAGATGGGAGGGCATGCGCGTGAGTACGCGCCGCCGACGCCCACAGAGCGATACTGTCAGTGTCCATAGAGCTGCGTTGCCCATTGAACTATTACAAAAATAACAGTCGCTGATCCTATAAAGAAATTTGATGACGCGGTGGGCACCGCAGCTACCAGTGTGCAGCTTTGACTGTTCGATGTCTATGATGGCAGAGACTCTGATAGGTCTCCTGCGCCTCGAGCTCTCGATGTCGTAATGTTTGTTTGTGGATATTGCTTCTGTGTGACTCTAACCCACGAATCCTGCTAGATTTGTATGGTCAGCTCGTGAAGGATTACTGAGCAATTATTTTTTTATAGTTTTATTCCAATGTTCCAGTGCATGACACACAACCTCTTTGTGCTCTTGTGCCAAATAAATAAGTGCTATTTTCACATGAACAAACATAATATGTAATACTTACTATTGCTTTCGAAGTACTATTTCTTACTTATTGTATAGGTGATGATAATGAAAATAGCACATTACCCACTGTTTAACATTGATATAGTACTCGTACTTACGATCTTTAATACTAGAAATTTAGCTTTACCTTCACAAATTTTATATAAAATATTTATATTAGATGCATATTTATAAAAATTATTAAACAGAATGTGATGAAATTTACGTGTTCTTTGTACATAAGTTACCGTAGCTCTTTATACATGTATACATATCACAATAGTGTAATCAAATACTTAAAAAATATTTGCCTTATCGTATACTCTGTTTTAAAAAAGTCTTCATCACAATTTCATGAAATTCGTTGTAGCGGTCGTGTGTCTTCACCCAATATGGAAATTATCAACATTAATCGCTGGTATTAAAATTCCTTCGGATTGGAATTGTCTTGTGTTTTTTTATTTAGGTGCTGCTGAATACCAAACAACTTAAAGACTAATAAAATATATCATTTGGCAGTGTATATGAAATTGCAACCGTTAATTTTATCAGGTCTCGCTTATAAACTTCGTAGCGGCGCTTTGTGGCGCCGGCGGCATTCAGGCGTTCAAAACCATGAGAACGCTACGCGCACTGCGTCCACTCAGAGCCATGAGCCGCATGCAGGGCATGAGGGTATGTACCACCCTGCTGCGCGTGCTCGACTCCATTGCTCACCCACTACACACCGCTCCACACTTCACAATCATATCTCTTATATAACATCACTGTATAATTTCTACAATATCACGACACATAATCTCAAATTTCGTTATCAGAAATTTATTTTCTATCAAACATGATTCATCCGACATTATTTATTTATAACTTGTTTCGAAAGTTGTTATAAATTCATTGGCAGTAGTCGGAACGTTGGTTTTTAGATAATCATAACAAAGTCGTCGATGGCACCCCTTGAATGGCTTAGCATCATCACTATTCGTCATGATCCTGTTTTAGCGACAATTCAATCTAATTTACTTTATGAATCGAGTTCATGCATATTTTGGTCAAGTTTTTCTATTCGACCTTTACATTATTAGATAAAAATAGATTTACATATTTTCTAGTTTCTCTAAATGTTAATTTCGATTCTGCACCTTAGATTTTTCTTCATGTATCTACGTTAATCCTACGTCTGGGAAATCGCATGTGCTATGTTTTGGATGGTTATTATTTATATAAAAAGGTAAGTGACGCAGGTTTTATTTCATGTTTGCTATAGTAGATAAGCATTGTGCTTAAATGTTGTGATTTTTTTCTTGTTGTTGATGTAATTTGGAAATTATTATGTGTTAATTTAGTATAAATTTACTATTTTTAAGCCCATCCAAACATTAAGCCAATAATTGTTTATCAAAATATCTTCACATACCATAATAAAAGTAATTTGATAAATCGCTTATGGCTTACTAATTTAATATGAAATAAAAGTTTTATAGTATTATCTTTCTTTTTTTAATACGGAATACAGTGATGAATTTTTGTATACAGGTGGTGGTGAATGCGTTAGTGCAGGCTATTCCATCCATCTTTAACGTGCTGCTCGTGTGTCTCATCTTTTGGCTCATCTTTGCTATTATGGGTGTACAGCTATTCGCTGGAAAGTATTTCAAGGTAAAAAAATATTGTCTTGTAATTAAATAGACGATTTATAATATTTGAATTTAAAATATGCTTCAGCGTTATTACATAAAATAATAATGAATATACATTACATCTCTTTCAGTGCGTCGATATGAACCATACAACCTTGAGTCATGAAATCATCCCCGACCGAAACGCTTGTATTTTAGAAAATTATACTTGGGAAAACTCTCCAATGAACTTTGATCATGTGGGAAAAGCCTACCTTTGTCTATTTCAAGTGGCTACATTTAAAGGGTGGATACAAATTATGAATGACGCTATCGATTCCAGAGAGGTGATAGTTATTTTAATATATATTTGAATATTAATAAAATTGTAGATTTATTTGCCATATCCCGTGATAGGCGTTTATTGTAAAGAATACTGATCACTAATTTGCCATAAGTTTTTTTTGTCTGTCTGTTTGTTTTATTTCCAGATTTAACTCAAAAACGGGTCAATCGATTTTTTTATATTTTGTACAAAAGAACCTCATGTCATTGCTCAATTGAATGCTATAAGAATTGTCAATAATAACAGTAAAAATAAAAGTATGCCACCAAAATAATTAATACGTACTAAACGCGTGCGGAGTATCGCTAGTTTTAATATACAATTGATTTTATGCCATGATCACGTAATTATTTCAATTGTGTTTATTTTCTTTTTGTAGGTCGGTCGACAACCAATCCGAGAAACTAACATCTATATGTATCTTTACTTCGTATTCTTCATCATATTTGGCTCGTTTTTTACTCTCAATCTATTCATCGGTGTGATCATTGACAACTTTAATGAACAGAAAAAGAAAGCTGGTGGTAGTTTAGAGATGTTCATGACTGAAGATCAGAAAAAGTATTACAATGCCATGAAAAAAATGGGATCCAAGAAGCCTTTAAAAGCAATTCCTAGACCTAAGGTAACTCTTTATTTCCGAAATTTAAATTGAATAATACTCATCATTCTGTTTTGGTTCTGACAAAACATGTATTAGGTAGCTCAAAAAATGTATCATATTAAGAAAAAACCACCACTCCCTCTGAGAAAAACTGTTAAGAAATTTCAATCTTAATTAAAAAACTTTTTATTAATTTAAGCAGTCCCAAAATTATGGAGTTTTTAGAACTGTCTATACTATTAGCGGTCAGCCAGCCATAAGGGCCCTGGAGCCTCGGACGGCTTTTACAACTTTACTGGGCTTGGAGTATGGAGTACTACTATTAAGTGTATTCCATACTTTTACCAGCGATGTTTTGCTTTTAAAAGATTGTAAATCTGCAATGTTCTTGAAAAACAATTTACGAAATCTAACAAACCAAGCTGTACATGCTTAGTACCTACAATAACGTTCATCTTCGCAAAAACTTTTGCGTGTTTTTATAAAACGCAACATTTATCTTTAATACATATTCAGACAGGAAGGTTTCGCAATCCTGGCAAATAAGAACGTATGTACCTACTCATTTATTCATTTTATCTTTTTGTTTCAGTGGCGACCACAAGCAATAGTATTCGAAATAGTAACAGACAAGAAATTCGATATGATTATAATGTTGTTCATTGGCTTGAACATGCTTACAATGACGTTAGATCACTATCAACAGACAGAAACATTTAGCAATGTCCTAGACTATCTCAATATGATATTTATCGTGATATTTAGTTCAGAATGCCTCCTAAAAATATTCGCCTTACGGTATCATTACTTTGTTGAACCGTGGAATCTGTTCGACTTTGTCGTAGTTATGTTTTCAATTCTAAGTGAGTATAATCAAGAGTATACGATTGAGTGTACTATGCGTTTCAAATAAGAAGTAAATGTCAAACCGCCTCTTGCTTCGCATTTGCAAGCGATTTCAGTAAAAAATGTACCATCGGAAAAATTAATTATTAATAAAAATGAAAAATAGATATAAGAGAAATAAATTTTGAGTTACTATTTTTTTTACTTCACCTAAATAAGGTGTAAAATATTTAAAAAAACAGCTTGTTAGTAAATTAATAATTTTGTATTTCTCATAAAAACATTTTCAATATATAATTTATGTTTTCGTTGCTGGCAGAACAATTTTGGCAAGTACCTACCTAGTAAGTGAAGTTGACGCAAGAGCAATTAATTATCTTTCCATTGGAAACGCATAGCATTTATAATTTATATGAATTATATTTTTTTCTATTACTAAAACTTTACAATATTTTACAGCGTTGGTGGTGAGTGATATCATAGAAAAGTATTTTGTATCGCCGACTCTATTACGAGTGGTGAGAGTAGCGAAGGTCGGTCGAGTTCTTCGACTTGTAAAAGGTGCTAAAGGTATCCGGACGCTATTGTTTGCGTTGGCAATGTCACTGCCAGCTCTGTTTAACATTTGCCTGTTGTTGTTCCTCGTCATGTTCATTTTCGCCATTTTCGGCATGTCGTTCTTTATGCACGTCAAAGACAAGGGTGGGCTCGACGACGTATACAACTTTAAGACTTTCGTTCAAAGTATGATCCTGCTATTCCAGGTTTGTTCGTTTCATCCAATTATAACTGATTATTTTTTGTTTTATTTAAATTAAACCATAACATCACTAAATTTTCAGATGTCGACCTCGGCTGGATGGGATGGTGTTTTAGACGGAATTATCAATGAAGAAGAATGCGACCTCCCCGACAACGAGCGGGGTTCACCGGGTAATTGCGGTTCCGCAACAATAGGAATCACCTATCTTCTGTCATACCTCGTTATATCTTTTCTCATAGTTATTAACATGTATATCGCTGTCATCCTCGAGAATTACTCCCAGGTACATACAAGTGTGCTCAATTAATTTAACAGTATGTATAAAGTTTAGCTGCTTTACTAACTATAATTTCCTCTGGTAACAGGCGACGGAAGATGTACAGGAAGGGCTGACAGACGACGATTACGATATGTATTATGAAATTTGGCAACGGTTTGATCCAGACGGTAGCCAATACATTCGTTATGACCAACTATCAGACTTCTTGGACGTTCTCGAACCTCCACTGCAGATACACAAACCGAACAAGTACAAAATAATATCAATGGACATACCCATATGTCGCGGTGACATGATGTTCTGCGTAGACATCCTCGACGCGCTCACGAAGGACTTCTTCGCGCGAAAAGGAAACCCTATTGAAGAAACAGGCGACATCGAAGTGGGAAGGCCGGACGAGGCCGGCTACGAGCCCGTGTCGTCGACGCTGTGGAGACAGCGCGAGGAGTACTGCGCACGTCTCATACAGCATGCATGGCGGCGGCACCGGCGAGCTCATGAGGATCCCGGTGCTAGTGATGGCGAGGGCGGCGACGGGGGTGCCGGGGCTGGCGGTGTCGAGGGTGCAGGCGCTGCGACCCAAGTGCTCCTCGATGCGGTGACGCCGAACGGGCACCGCGTGGTGCTACAAGGCGGCGGAGCGTCAGCGCGGCCACCCGAGCCAGCACCTCCACCCGCGCCTGTCTGACCCGCGCTGGCGCTCGCGCTGCTGCCCGCGCTGGTCGACAACGTGCCGCTGCCGCTGCCCGCACCGCTGCCCGAGCTCTTGAGCCCACCTAAGCGCACTTAATTATTTTTTACGCTAGACGTTTCGCATGTAGGAACGTAGTGTGCGTCGGCGGGCCGCGGTCGAGCGGCGCAGTGCGAGCTGGCGCGACCTGCCGCTGCGTGTCTGCGCCGATTCTTTCGTGGACGTTATTTTTCGCGTTTGAAACGTTCGAGGTGTTGACCGGAGTGTTTTGTGTTCGCACGGCCGATGCTTCAGTGACTGTTTGTTTTGCGACAATTTTTGCGCGCGTTCGTTGCGTCCAGTCATTCTGACTCGCATACTTTCGTTAGTTTGCGTGTTATCGCGTCAGATATGCCCCCGGTGAAAGAAGTCTGACGATGAGAATCGTTTTCGCGAGCGTGCCCTTTTTTATTCATCTAGTGATATAATATAAGGTATTGGATAATGTTGAGGAAACTCTAAAAGCTTATTTTTGTATTCGACAAAGAACACTGTCTACCTGTAAAATTCTAAATCAGAAGTCTAATATATTGTACCCAATTATTTGTAACCGTGAGATATCATTTTTCTTCCCCGAAATGGTGTCGAGCAATAGTAGTATACACGGTATTACACGTTGGGCAAGTGATGTCGCGCCGTGGCCGCGTGGTGCCGGACTGCGACACGAAGTAACATTCGCTTCATTCCTTTTCGCTAGCAAATAGATATATCGCCCCACCCGAGGGTCACAACCATCAAATCAATGTACCACTTAATTATTTCAGTGTACTTAAATTACAAATAATTTCAAATTTATAATCGTCTTGGAGTCACATAAACATACATACATAAGGGCGTTAGTAGAATCTTATCTAATAGACGCTTATAAAATCCAATGGCTGCGCCAATTCATATCAATTTTATCGGTATAGTTTTTGTAGTTCCAGTTTATAAGCTTTTCAGTGTACCGAAGCGACGCTACATCGCGTCTGTCTACGCGAGGTCAGCTCGTCGTCGATGTACTCGAAGTTACGAGTTTAGAACTTTTTGAATCAGCCGTGAAATCGATACCAGAATTCACTTCCGTCCTAATTCAGTACGCATCATAAGAATCGAGCCATTTTATGTAATGTGCACTTTCCACGTACCTACCCAGTTAATGTAATTTCCTTCCCTTAAATTACATTATCTGTTGGGACGCGACAAGGCGGTTGACGCCGGCCCTCCCCAGCCGGCTTTATATCGCTTTCTCGCGTGCCTCCAAACTATCACTCTTCGACGAAGAGCAACATCTCAACTCCTACGTTCCGACCGTTGCAGTTCCATAACTATTCTGGTTTCACTGAATTAATAATTCGGCTACATGGAAGTTGTCTGATGGTCCTCTTCGAAGTGTGAATTGGATATACAAGCATCTATATATTACTTATCAGATAATTGCGAGCGGGCTGATACTGCTTCGAGAAATTTGCTCTTGCCGATTATATTTTAACTATGTTTATAATGATATATCCATTGATCAAGCAATTTGGCAACTCGAAAGAGTTCGCCATAAATTAGCAATAAGATATTATTGATAAACCTAAGAGATGAACGTCCCTTACCGAGTAAGGTAGATTATTAATGAATTTTTTTTTGTTTCAATTGACATCTCTCTAGCTAGTGCGGTCGTGTAGTCTGTTAGTAGGAAGCAGACGGTCTGAGCATTGCCACAAGTTCGCATGAGTAGCGACAGTAATGTCTTCTCTAGTAAAACAGGATAATTAATCATTCAAATTTTGTAACTTATCTTTGGAAGTGGTCAATTTTCTTCTACTCTGTAAATATGGAGAGCTTATCGCCGGGTAGATCCCGAATTGCACGTCGCAACACATAATTATAATGTCTATGGATATCCAGCAGCAGGAGTACGCAGCGATACGTAATAAGCTTGAAGCAATAATGTTTAATGAGTGCTCGATGAGAGGTTTAACTTTACGTTAATCCTTCGGAATGTGTCACCTGATAGTTGTGTATGTCGTTTGTTTTTAATTTGCTTTTTAAAATATGGAAAATACTTGAAGTGCAAGACCATTTTAAGTAGGTATTGAGAAAGTGAAGGATTCAGTGTATCGGAAACTAAATGAGACGCTTACGGTTTTGCACATATTTTGCAATAATTGTGATTAAAAATAATAGTTATGTAGATCATTTTATATAATAAAGCGTAGAGTATGTACGAGTGAAATTCCCCGTCGCTCGCACACGTTCTGCGCCCCGCCTTCTCGATATCACTTGACGTTTTACTTTTAATTCCATTGAATATATTTTGCAAAAGAAACGAGGAAGCAAATGAATAATTAATTTAACCATTTGGAGTGATTCAAACTCTTACAATTAAATAAATCGCTAAGCATCAGAAGACTGATTGGATAAGGAAAATATCGAATTGAATGAATATTCTCATTTTGTAATACAAATTTCTTAAACTTCCCCTATACTAATACATTTAGGCTTTTCCGCGGGCCAAAGGGGAAGTGACAATAAATTGTTATCTTTGTGTATTCAGATTACCTATATCAAAAACATCGCAGCTGATAGTTTCACATTTTAATCAATATTTAGCGAATGCTGGAAATATTTCATGGGTTTGAATCTCTCCATTGTGGATATACAATCATATAAAATATACGACGTACAGTTGAGGTTTATATATCACTTTATGTTGGTGAAACCAAACATTTATACATACTATTAGGCGTATTTGCACAAAAACGTTGTGTTTAATTAAGTTTAGACAATAAGTTACTATATGATTGTATCATTTATTTTAACTTTAATTATGACAAAAAGTGAGTTCAGTTTGCTGAATGATAGAGATTTAATTGAGTATTTATTATGTACATCTATATATATTTATGATATATTGTTGAAGTTTGTACAAAATAAATTAAGTAAACGATAACATATAGAACTCGACTGCTTTATTTTGGAGTTTTATTTTGTTTTTCATACTATTCCCTAGTACATACCGAAGGTCTGAATTTCCCCCGTTTGAGCCTGCTGGCGTATACCTTACTCTTGACGTTTTCGAGTACAGAATCGAATCGAATTTTATTCGATTTGGTGCCATTTCGTCCTCTTTAAATCAACACTAGCGCACGATCGTGGTGTGGTTCGAAACGGAACTAACTTCAATCGTGTTAATTCGTTCGCAATCTGACATCTATGAATCGAGTTACTAAAACGAAAATAAACGTAAAAAAAACTTTTTGTGAATCAAGTGTGATTATTACTGTGGTCTAAGCATACACGCTTTAAAGATACTAGCAAAATACGAGTACATAATATAACAAACAGAATTGATTATGAACCATATAAGTACACCTATAGAAGAAACTATCGTGTAATGAAGTAGCACTAATATGTTTAAATACACTGTTCTACAATAGGTAGGGTGGTGCAGGAGTGTGCACTTTCATTTATTTATTTAATAAAAATAAACATTTTAGGGATGATTGTTGGGTTCGCGTTACTTCCCCTCTGCGTGAGGGCCCCTCCCTTCCCGGTTTGGATGGGCTATTTTGTTTGGCCAGATGCCCGTCTTGTAGACACTCGAGGTGTAATGAATATATTCGTAATAGGTACAGGGATTATAATACACGCCACGGACTGTTAAATTATGATAAACGAATAAAGAATAATAGGTTACCAAATATTAGTCAAAAATAATAGGTACGCGATACACGATCCGCGCGGCGAGTCAGGACATTTTATACACGTCGGGTTTCGTATGAAAACGGCATGGGTTGGTAACACAGTAAGCAAGCAATGAGAACAGAATAGTACTAGTAGAACGTACTAGTAATATGGATATTAGTTATATTAATAGATTAGTTTGTAATTTTTGTATTAGGTATCTATTGATAATTCGTATTATATTACCGGTTCCTTCAGTTCCTTGTATCTAGCTGCGATTGCACAAATGTTATTATGGTTTCTATATATTTTTGAAAATTTCAAATGTAAATATTTTATTATTTTGTGTTTAGAATCTACTAAAAAAATAATCGATTGACGTTTTTAATGGACATATATAAAAATCTATAATTGTAGTACATGACATAGTGATATTTTTTAACATAATATATTTTAATATACCAAAGATTTTGACGTTAACGACAGTCCGTAATCTATACAATTAATAAAATTGAAGTGTATGTTATAACAGTTTTTTTTAATAAATGCATATGAAAGTATATAACGACACCTATAACAAAAAACCCACTTTTAAAATTCTTGTCTGTCTGTTTGTTCCGAGTAATTTCCGAAACGGTTAGAATGATTTCGACGGGACTTTCACTGGTAGATAGCTGATTTTATAGGAAGTAACTTAGGCTACCTTTATTTTAGAAAAATAATTTGGGTTCCGCATAAATAAAAAATAACTGGTCATGGTGAATCAATTCGGGCGCTTAAAATGGCTTACGTTAAGTAAACTATAAGAGATATAGCAAATTAACTTACTAAATAATTGTAAGCATTAAAAGACCTACAAAAAAGTCAGGGAGAGTATACGTCTATGTTCTAAGGAACACCTACAATAAGCATTATTGTCTATAAAATAACCGGGAACGGGGGAGCAAGATTCGCGCGGGCATTCTGTAATCCACGTGAGCGAAGCCGCGGACACAGCTAGTTTATTAATACGAAAGAAAATTTAATCAATTTTTCATTTACGTTATATAATAAAGATACGAATAATAATTGTAGCGACATCTCTCGCCACAACTGACGCATCAACGCATCGACACAACTACGTAGCGACACATAGCGACATCTATCGAGCCACATAGGACGCATCCCTACTATCCTACATTGCGCTATATAAATTCACTTTTTTTTTTTTTTAGATCTGACTACACTGTTAGCCTTAGGGGCCCTAAAGCCGCTGCGGCTTTTACAGCTTCACCGGACTTGGAATATAAATTCACTCTATCGTTGAGTATATATACAAGAACCCGACTACAACAGTCGGGGCAGCTGCCCGCCAGACATAGCACCCGTCTGGCCGGAGGATCCTCCCTTTTCTATGGCGGATGAGGAACTTTACTCTCTGTTCCTCACCTCCGCTAGAATAATAATTAATATTCACAACAATCTTTTATTTCATACTCACATTCTTTAAGTAGAGAATAGATAGGTACGCTTAATATCAGTATTAAATTCAAGTAGGTAGCGAATATTGAATCGTTGACTATTATTTGACTAATACCCAATAATAGGTACGGGAACCTAATATGAGTTAACTAATAAATTCCATATCAGGAATATCAAAATATTAGCCTAACATAACACCTCTAGTAGATAACGTACGGATGCCAGTAGGGCGAGGTGGCAAATTAAACTTGAGCTCTTCTTGTACTTGAGGCGTTTCGCAAAACGACCAATCTTGGTTTTCTTCTTTATGTCGCTGTGTACCCGATGTCTCGGACCGTGCCCGACACTTTTTTTTTGCGAGTGAAGAAAAGTGAAGTGGCTGAAACCTAGATAGGCCGTACACCTGTCGTGCCACCAATTTCTGGAAGAAATGCACTCTATAGAATCTTCAATATTTGGTTCCTTGTATATCTCTGAACACCCTGTACACGCCCACACTTTATTATTGGATGCATTATTATTTGGATTTTTGGATTTGGTTTTGCCAAACCTCCTTGTTTGGTATAGGTTTTTAACTTTTCTTCGCAGCTTCTTCTTTAAGTTGTCTCTTATAAGGTATAGAGTAGACGACTGGAGATAGCTGCAAATCACTGTATTATGATCGAATAGTGGGTACACGCACTCTTGCACCACCACCACAGGTTGTCATCTCGCACATGTGGTTTCTTGTGCGGGGAAACCGCTTCAGGGCCTATATCGGCCGATAGCCCTCTATCGGTGACTGTCTTCTACGCCCGCTACAACGGGCGTGTCTCTGTAATAAGGCCTCGCGTAACTGACGCTGAGGCCTGTGAATTCTCCTCTTATCCCGCGCTTTCTCAGTCCGGCGTGGGTGCACGTACGAGTTGGCGCGCCTGAGGCTTCATAATCTTCCTCTTACATCGAGGGTATGGCTGATCTGGTGGTCTGGTGTGCAGCGGCGCTATGTGCTAGAGGTGTACATGCGCCAATGCATCCGCTTTCCGGAACATTCGGGTAGCTAGGCTGCTTATAAAGTCGTCCAGGCTTTCTATGCACAGATCGCGTTGTATTGTCTAGTTCATCAAGTAACGTGGTGCCCCGACGATCGTTCTGAGAGTATAATTCTGCTGGGCTCGTAATCGGCGCTTCAAATATTCTGCTGCGTAACCGAATCATGCAGGGGCGGCGTACGTGAGGCGCGATCTCACGTAGGTTTTATATAAACCTAGTTTCGTGCGGAGTGGGAGTCTCGAAGCGCTACCTATTGGTCCTTGTTATATAAAAAGAAGTCTGCGGTAGTATGTACATACATCATAATAAGGTATTCTGCGACAAAAGTTAATTGAAAATTAAAAAGTGATTTACGAACATTATTATTTGGCATGGCGTATTAATACTTAAGAACAAAAGTTGCTTCATTCTCAAAAGAATTTTATGAAGATAAACTTTCCTCTTCATAGTATACAATTTGGCCACATAATTTAGGAGATAATAGAAAATTAAAATAATTTCACATACGACTCAGGTCTAAACTATGGTAGTAGTAGCGAGACCATTTTTCACATGATTATACCTTTCCTTTATTATTATAATGCCAGTTAGTAACAACCTGGCCTTAAGATAATATTCTGGTAATTTTATAGTAACCTTATACCTAAAAAATAAGTGATTTTGGGGAGGGGGATGGGGGTAATAATCTAAAACCTCACCACTTTTCCGACGACGGGCGATGCTGGCCGATGCCAGATGCTGGTGCTTGTGTAAACGAGGCATTACAAGCTTTTATTTAACTTGGTTCGTTTTTTTATGTAAGTACCTATAAAACACTAAATTTCAAAATTTGCAAAGCATTTTTCTACCTCCTGTTATCCAATTGAGATGAAATTCGGCATATTATGTATGTAAGTATCATGACAATGCAATATTGTGGTGCCATGGAGCTGATCTGATGTTGGAGTCCTGGCGTAAGGACTGGAACTCCTTGATGGTAAATGGTAGTATAGTCGAATTTGAGCTAGTTTGTTTTGTTGTCATGAGTACTTTTTATTGCACATGATGACGAGGATCTGAAGATGGAGCCGGAAGATTGCCATTAGAATTCCATGAAGGAAGCTGCAAAGACAATCGAGTTTGGGCTAGTTTGTTTTGTTTTAATGCATACCTTTCATTACACACGATGACGAGGGTCTGAAGATAGAGCCAGGTGATACATCCTCCGATAGTAAAGTAGGTGCAAGCGGTTGCTTAAATAACCACTATCTACAATAAAACATCATCGTCTATTTTTATTTTTGTTTTTATTCGATTGTATACAAAACTTTCCTATACATTTTTATAAATTACAAGTCTTGAGTTTTCTGTGTAAATTATGTAGTTACCTAACATTCTAACTAAGACATTAATAATCAGTCATATTATTAGTCTTTATTCACTTGTATGATTTTTGAACGAAACAAATCGTTTCGGGTAGACGACAAAACGAACCCTGCGTAACAAATAAAAATTTTATCATTACTTAGGTACATTGAAGATGTTCGCTATGTGAAGCTGTGGAACTGTCTCCCGGCCAGTGTGTTCCATAAACATAAAGGGAAGTGACATTTGAGCAGGCCGGCATGTCAGCGACGATTGATGATGGAATGTAAATCCTTCGGGTGCTTACCATCAGTTACAGTGCCGTAACTATGCCGCGCTACTATGAAAAAAGATAGCTACATCAAAAAAATTTTTTTTTCGTTTATAGGTTAAGCGATATGGCCACAACCTCACCCAATCTTAAGTGACGACGTGGCCCAAGGTAGTAACACGCTAAGTTTAGTCGAAGATTGACTCTCAGGTAAAGCTGCTGGAACACACCTATTTTGGTGCTTGGCGACAGATTTTCAGCTTGAGGGAAGTAGCTAGCATCGAGTATCGCCCTAAATGTTTTATATTACGGGAGCCCTATAGTATCTAATTAGGCAATATATAATTGATACTACCACTTGATCTAAATAAAGATAATAACTAATTTATTTGATTTGACTCACCGACATAAAAATACTTATTTGCTAGGCTTTACTGGGTCTCGTAGGTGAAGGCGCCAGAGCGTCCCTGTTATAACAAACCAATTAGAAACTATGCAGAAAATATGGGTCAGTTCTGGGATTTTTTTTAAAGAAATCGCTTTTTGTGCGAGTATTATGTGAAGGTATATTAGCGGATTAATACATTTTCATTGTTTTAATCTATATTCATCTTTCCTAGGCATTTGCCTTCGTTTCCTACAGAAAAGTGTAGGCCATCCCTACTCGAACTACGGTCCCCAGTATTTGAGTGGCCCAGTTCTCAACGGTAGTAGGTAAAAAATAATTCTCAACAAAATACTCTGAATATATTTTCAACACTTCATGCGTAAAATCTGTAAATTTGTGAGCCTTTTTTACACGTGACACGTATGTATCTACGTATGTATGTTTACGAATGCGAATGCGACGAACTTAGCTACATCTATATCTACATTTTTTATTTCCTAAATAAATATTAACTAAACATTTTTTTTCATTTCTGTGACTTGTAATATATGCGGTGACGTGCTTAGTTCTTTATGCAATCACAAGTTATAATCCTAGTACTACTACTAGTTATAAGTTAGAACCTTCACTGCCTTCACACCGGTACAGAGACGGTCAATTATGATAATTATGTCCTATACATACAATTTCCTAGCGCAGTGGTCGGCAAAGTGCGGCTCTGGCACAAATATTCACGTAAGGCGCAATAATAATTTCATTAAAAAAAAAAAAAATTAATAACACTAAAATCAGTTACGAAAAAAGGTGTGGTCTCAAACCTTAGATTTTAGAGCAAGTTCTACTCGTTATTTTACGAATCAAACTATATTTTAGATTTAGATTAAATTTACTAACAGGATTGCAAAAACAATGGTTTGTTGTCTTACAAATACATTTCACAAATCAACTCCAAACATTCACGATATTACGATCGTACTTTTTTTAAAAGGTCATTGACCCTAAGTGCTCTGAAAAAGCTCCCGTTTGCTGTTCTTTCCCTTTTCGGTTCTACATATTTATGCGAATAATCTATTTCAAGCATGAACATTGTCAAGAGTAAACTGAGAAGTCGTCTTAGTGATGAGAACTTGGAATCTTGCCTAGAATTAAAAACAACAACATACAAACATGACTTACTCAAACTTTCCAAGGAGATGCAAGCATATTGATCGCATTAATAAATATTTATTAAGTATGAAATTTAGTTTTATTTAGTGTAATAAAAGTTTACTAAACA
This sequence comes from Saturnia japonica, assembly GCA_033032175.1. Taxonomy (NCBI): domain Eukaryota; kingdom Metazoa; phylum Arthropoda; class Insecta; order Lepidoptera; family Saturniidae; genus Saturnia; species Saturnia japonica. The sequence continues at coordinate 6,991,565 of CM065321.1, read as the reverse complement.
AGCAGATTTGGCTCCCAAATTTTTTTTTATTGTTGTAATGTTCATATTTGGCTCTTTGGCTAATAAGTTTGCCGACCACTGTCCTAGCGTGATAATCATCTATTAAATTTTTTAACTCTTACTCGTTATGGAGAAGATAAAATGATTTAAAAACTGCAAAAATGCATTTCTCGTTTATTTATTCGTTCTTTTTCTAAGGCTCCCAAAGTTCTCAATTTATAGCAATCTTCTCGATTTCCTCATGATCTTCACCACTACAATTAAGAAATTACTTTTGTAACGTTACTTGAAATATAAAGAATGTTTCAGTTTAAGCATATCGACTCACTATCTTGAGGCAACGTGGCGCAGCAGTATTAAGCCCTACTATTGAACTTACGAGATCATGGGTTCGATCATCGTACATAACTGAATTTTGACAGAAGCATGATTGTCTTTTATATCTGGGTGTTATACTGTCTAGAAACTTCGAACTTCTGTCCAATCACATATTTTTTTAGTTGTCCCTTATGAAATTTTTGATTTAGTTTGCCAAATTGCCAGAAAGACTACCTATTTGTTTTTTTATTAATCTGATTAACACAGAAACAAGCGCTTAGAGATAATTTACTTGCCTATACCTACTTACGAACTACTGTTTTCGGACAGCAATTTTCAGGAGCCCATTTATTATTTATTAAAATAATATCATGAAATCTAATTTAAAAGCATTTATATTTAAAAAAATTATAATGACTAATTGATAAAATATTTCTATGAATGAAGTAACGGGAAAAATGAGGTAGGATGTTTATATTAAAATAAATTATTTGGATTATTGAGGGTTTCATAAAGGAATAAATAATTAAAAATCACTTAATGTTACTATTTTTATTTCCGTCTTAATTTTAAGACAACTGTGTCCTAAGCGTAGGCACACATACAAGACGCTATTCAATACAATATATTAGGTACTGTCAATTACACGTTAACCATACAAATCTATACAGCATCTATATGTACAGTAGTAATATGTGTACACCGATAAATTCCTCCAAATAAATTTATTTTGAAATTCCATTTGAGTCATTTATATGGAGGACCTATATAACCTAGCCGAAAATTCACTATGTGAAATCTCTCCAGAAGCGGCATAATGCTGCAATAGTCTTTACCGTAGTCTTACTGGCAGTACAATCGACTTATACACAATCCGTTAATCATAAAGACAGAGAGATATGTAGCGCGAGAATTATTTTACAAAAGCAGAGTTCTGCTAACTTATTCCGTTTTAAAAACCGTTATGCGTTCCGCGAATTCGGTTTCTTTTTGTAAGTTACATACCCAAATTAAGCCGTAAAAATTTTATGGTTCACAATAATCAAATCAAACCAAAATCGACCTTATTGTCTTCGAATTATTGTTATCTATGATTAAATTGTAATTGTTTTAGGAGAATAATTTAACAGTTTTCCAACGCTTTTAAAATCATACCGTGCCTAATGGCACACAATTTCGACAACATCAATAATTCAAAAACCTTCTAGGCTTATTTCATCACTTAATATAACATCTGTGAACTTCTGCTTATGAGCTTAACAGTAGGAAGATATAGTCATATTTGAAGCCATATCTATTCAGCAAATTATATAAAAGGAAAATGTCATGTTTAAAGTACAATAAAAAAAAATGCAGTTATTAACTGAATACCTACTAATTTAAAATTTTAAGAAAAAATTGAAATAAAAAAAAACTGAGAATAGTGACATGTGAGCGCTGCTCTTTGAAGTATAATTAATCGAGTTTAAAATTAAAATCCAATTACAGTTGTGGTATTATATTGATTAGATATAGATTTGATTTGAATAGAAGCGAATGTAGCCCAGTTTTGATTACATTAAAACGAGAAGAGTTCGGGGGCCCGCATTCCCATATCCACAACCTTACCTTTCTTTAGTGTTACCTAAATACCTACTGAAAGCGACCACCGAGGGATCCGAAAACATAATTATAAACAATAACTACGTAATAGCGAAACAAACAGCTAGTAACAAAATAAATGACGGTTACAAGTTGTGTAATATGTATAATGAATAATAAGTAGGGGAAATGAATTCAAGACGAAACTGATGTGATGTCGTCTGTTCACACTGAGCGCGACGTCCGCAACAGCACGCTGATTAAATCAGCACTGACCGGTAGGCATTTAATTCGATCATCAGGCGCAATTTCACTGCAACGTAGTTATTGTTTATACTTATGCTGAAACCCAATTTTGGGTTTGAGACCCAACAGCCTGGGGTGAGCACCATCCAACCGCCGAAATCTACATTACACGCCCATGGCTTCATGCTATAAAATATTTTCATTACCTACCAGCACACTTCCACAAAAGGTCGCTCCATCTGGCAGAAGTAAAGTTACATTGTCTGGTAGAATATAACCTACCACAAACTGAAATTGCAAGAAGTTCACCGATGATAAAGTTTCCTGAACTGCTTACACTGTATACTGATATTTATCACATTAGTATAACATAATGAAATAGGATTTTTGGTAAAAAATATTCATCTATTAGGTATATCCTAAACCGATACCATTATTTATTCATAAATTGTGCCACTATTATTGTTTCCAGAAGAATAATAAAAACCAAGGCTTACATAAACTTAAGTAATCCGTTAATATAACATGAAAAATGAGGTCATAATAATATAATACAAGTACCAAATAAGCTTCGTACCTACACTAAGCGAAGACGATTTTTAATTTACACGATACTATGCTAAATTAACAAAATCAGCAAATACATTATTATAAGAAATGAAATTGAGTTTACTTCACACAGCGAGCGATAACATAATAGAGATATTTTAAATCGCGACCGAGCACACGCCTTTTGTATGTTTGTTATAACTCAATTTGAAAGATTGACACGTCCCTCGTCCCTAGCATCCACATCTCCGAACTTCAACCTAACCTATTTTCACAATATATATGTGGAAGCAAATATTCTCACATATATACAATTCTGTATATTCTTCTAAACTTAGTGAGTTTGCATTAGTGACTTTAAAGTTACTTATAAATGATTTATTTACAGAATTGGTAGTTTTACTAAGTACAATTTTGAACTATTAAACAGAAGCAAAATTTTCATTATTTGAAACTTAATTTAATCGTCTTTTCGTGCGTCTTTTTTTTAATCCTCATTCGTCAATACTTAGATGGAAGTAACGGTTTTAAGCTAAATTGCTTATGAGCGCAAAGTTTTTTTAATCTACCACTAGAGGTGACAAAATACCTACGCCCAATTGAGCATTTTCGATCGATCGAATGACAAAACAAAACGACACATTTATCTATAAACATTTTTTTTTTCTAGCAACTAAAATGATAAGAGTTACAAAACAATCAGAAATATTTATAGTGATTGATGAATGTTATAATCGCGAGAAATATCGTCTCATGGTATTGCTAGCCGTATGAAGTCAATCTTATAAAGAATTATATTTAATATTAATCGGAGATCTCAATGTTTTATACAAAAATAGTGAGATAGTAAATGACCATGTCCAAAGTGTTAGGCACCGTACTCACGAACACTTTTCCAACGCACGTTAAGCCGCGTACATGCAGAGCAAACGAAGACTCAGAGCGGGCATGGCCAATCGTCACCTCACTCACTCTTTCGCATTCGCTGTTGTGTTCCTAACAGAATATGGTATTGATCGACTATGCCCACTTTATCTTTGTTCGCATTCGTTCGCCGTCTGTACGCGGCCTTAAATCCACATTCTGATAGAACAAAATGCTAATCCCTGTAACTGTTCAGACGGAGGTAGGTTTTAAACGCGACATTCTATTATCTGTGCACGAATAAGGATTATAATGAAATGTATTCTTTTTATTGTTTATTGGCAACGTGTCCTTGCATTCGTTCATTTATTCATTCATCTGTATACGAGTACAAACGGACGCAATATGGCGGTGCTGAGGTACTTGTGGTGCCCGTGGTGTTGACACATGTATCTCTGAGCAAGTGACTAACGGCCGTTTACAATAACCTATCTATCCGTTGTTTGTTGTTACTAAAGACAGACAAATATGACCTTTTGTCCTTGTTTTTTTCAATAATCTATCAATGAAGAGTTTTGTGTATCCACATAATATATATCCATATCCTTATAGCTTGAATATATAAGAGGGAAGCCGATATCTGTCTTAAGTTAAAGATAGTGCTTATTACAAATATGTACGAATCTGAGATAGTAAACTCAGATATGTTATTAAAAACGGCCGTAAACTGGCCTCGATAAGATTTTGTAATTAGGATTCCGAATTAATAAGAGCAGTGTTGATGCAATCTAGTGAGAAAAAATTACGACGTGGAATATACCTGCGCCTGGCACTATGGCTAAAAACTAATAAGTAGCTAACAATTTAAAAATTATTGTACTATAAGACCAATTTCAAAATTGAACTGTTATGACTATAGGAATAAAATATTGCATCAGTCTGACGCAAAAATTGTAAATTGAAAAAGAACAGGATCACATTTTTAACGGTCATACGAACTCTAATGTTGCAGTCACTTTAAGTGCGCTAAACACTCGCATCATGAAAACATTGAAAAATTGAAATGAGCCTTAAAAAAGTATGTCTATTTGAAAGATACAATGCTTGCAATTTTTGTATTAAAAAGTCTTTACAACGCGCGTTAGAAAACCTCCAGTGTGTAAAATCCTTAAGATTATGTATCCCTTCAATATTATAAACAACATAATAAGAACTCCGTAAATATATACAAAAGTTTTTTAACAACCAATTTTTTTATTAGTGCAAGGCCAAAAATATATAATATTTTTTTTAAATATTTGTATGTATAAGATAATGTAACTCCTTCACTACTTTTACTTTGAATTAATGGTTAGTAATTAATCCAACTTCATGAATTTTATCTACATTCATATCTCTTTACAATAAACAATGAATATGAAACAGGGTCTTACTTATTTTGTTACAAAAAGATAAAATATTCTGAGATTAATTACTGAAATTTATAATTATGTATTTTAAATTTCAATATTAAAAAATGAGTATTTAAATTGAGAAAATTATTTTCATTAAACTTCCTATAGGTGCCATACTATTTGGTCACAGATTTCTATATTACCATAACATATCAAATTAATATTATAAACTTATTTGTAATCATATATATGAACTAAATTTTATATACGTTTGGTAGCTATTTTATATTTTAGTATGGTAATAGGCTACAAGAAGCCAAGATTTTATTTTTAATACTTTTAAGATTTGCTCTAAAAGCCCTTTTATAGGTATATAAATTAAGTAAAACCCTGTAGATAACGAAGGTGATAATTATAATCATATAATTTATGAACTGTTTCATGAAAAGCTTTTCCATATCTTTATACTGAAAAGTAAAGTTTTTTTTATAACATTCGTTTCAAAATTCTAACGTGATTTAAAACTTGAGACTTTGTGAAAAAATGCTATAGAATGTTTTGTAATGAGATAAATTCCAAATACATACTTATGGGCGCAGTAATTTTTATATTGTTATAAATACAGCCGCGGATCTAGGAGACATTTTGAGACCCCAAACTCATATTTAAAAAAAACTGGATTCACTAAAGTGCTTAGTATGTAGAGGGTGCGTCGTACTATTTCTTTATTTGATTTTGGAACGCATCCTAAGTTAACTTTGAAACGTGATTTTAGAACACGTTCCAAATTGATTTTGAAACACAAGTGTGCGTGTGATATCTATGCCAGGGGAATTCTAGGTGCATTTCAAATGTAGGAGGGGCAGGGGATAAAGTTTATTCCGCGGCTCAAAAAATCGTAGATCCGGAGTTGTATTAATATATATTCACGTTAAAAACATTAAGGCATGCGTCAGAATGTAGTTCTAACAAATGCCCTTACGCTTCTAAAATAAAAACAAAATAGATATCTACATGATGAAGTACTGAAGTTAGTTCGGCAAAATATAGATAAAAATTCAACCGACAGCAACTGTTTGTTGTCGGTCTACAAAAACGTAAGAAGTGCTCAATTTATTTTCACACAATAATGTGATATAATATAGATAATAATGTTTTTCGCCCTATAAAATTTATACGGCCACGCGTTTTCGGTTTAGAAAAATAAAATATCTGTAATATTTATGACGAGTTATTTTTTGTTTGTTGAAATTATATAATTAATAAGAGTTTATAATATTTACGAAATGTCATGGGTCTTAATTTTGTAAAATACTAAATTAAAAATATAACAAGTTATAATCAAACCAACAATTAGTATTTTGTTTGAAAAATACTTTTTCTTGTAGATTTTTTTGAAGATTCTTTTTTTTAGTATTTTTTTCCAAATTTTTTGTATTCCGAAAGCAATTATTTACAATTTATAAATTAATTACAATCGAGTACCGCCAAGATGAAAACTTTCAAAACACTGAATCAAAGTTACTTTGATCAAGTTCATTCTAGACAATTTACCGTTTTGCCTTTCACTCGTTAATATAACAATATTTGGACATTTTTCGAGACGAAGATCAAATTTACAGGCGTTAATCTATCCACGTATTTGGAGCATGTTAATTTTTAGTAAGTTGTGAGAAATAGAAGAGATGCGTGTAGCTAATGTGAAGAGAGAGGCAAGAGGTTTACTCTGTGTAGTCCCAGCCGTCCTTCTCGTATCCCTCGTGAACATGCTCCAATAGCACCTTACGTCGGCTATCGCAATATCTGAAACCGAGTGACAAATTAGTATCAATAAACAACTATAATTTATACTTATTAAAAAAAGTTCAAGGCTTTGTTTGTTTGTTAGAACTTTAGAATCGCTACCGCTGAATTTCATGATGTGATGTGTGAATTATTAACATTATGGGCGCAGTTCAAACATAATCTAACCAATTTTATCATCCCAACGGAAAAATTAAAATATGTTACTCAAAACAAAAAACGGCACGAAATGATAAAGTAGATCGTATTTCATGTAAACAACACAATAAACTTTCAATAATTAACAAAATAATGTATACAAAAAATTATTATGTTCGAAAATTTTTGAGAATCTTTCAAAAGTGAAATTGATGACAACCACTAAGAATTGACATTTGTATTGTCAGATTTACAATAAATGCGATTTTAAAAATTTTATTACTCAAAAACTATTTAATTCTGCAGTGTTAAATTTTATATATATGTAAAGAAAAATGTAATTTCTTTAATTTTAAGATTTCCACGCATCAAGCGTCATCGTGGTAGACCGCGACATAGACTAAAACTAGTCGCTCTGTAATCTGTGGTCGAATGATGACAATCTATGAAGCATCTAACTAGCTAGCTGACAATTGAAAATTAATAAAAAATAATTAATTTTGTTTCCCAGTTGTGATTTAGGAATTGACATTGTCATTAATAACATTAAATGTTGTTTCTTTTATTACAGAGAAACTCAATTGTGTTTTGAATAACTGTCGCCCAAATCACAAGAAAATACCTTATAAAACGACATTTATTGTCAAAAAGAAAAATGGAAAAGTTGAAATTTACGTTTCAATCAAAACCAACAATAGACGGAAAGTCAAACTATATTGCCATAACCTCAATTGTCACACAAGATAACAAAGTTTTCCTGATTCCTGAGAACTTTCAAGCAGTATCACTTCACAAACATGTCCAAGCCTCTAAAGTTTTCGTAACAGTAAAAAACACATTGAAAAAAAGACATCAAACTAGAAGTGTATGGATAAAAGTGACAGAGGGTATATTACAAACATACCTTGATGAGGATGAAAACATGATTTTTGAAGACCAATTCCTTGAGGAAATCACCCAAGAACAATTGGCTATTGTCAATAAAAAAGAATCAGAAGATCCCATAGTGAAAATTTTAGAAAAGTTAATTGAAAGTCAACAAAACAAAGAAAAACAAAGTATAAAAAAGTTAGCCGACAGGTTTGTTATTGAAAAATTTAATGGAAAAAAATTTGAGTGCATATCACTGGATGGAAGTATTTGAAAAAGAATGTGCAAGGTTTGATATAATAAAAGACGAAGAAAAAATAGAAATCTTCAGATTATTTCTAGAAAAATCATCTAATGATTGGTATTCTTCCATGATAATTAAGCATGGTTTAAAATCAGAGTGGTCAGAATGGAAATCAAACTTTTTGCAAACCTATGCTAATAATGGTTGGGCTACTAGCAAGTATGCTCTATCTTTCAAGTATCAAACAGGATCTTTATTAGAATATGCTATTAGAAAAGAAAAACTTTTACTTGAAGTAAGAAGAACATTTGATCAAGGTACCCTAATTGATATAATTGCTGCCGGCTTACCAGATTTTATAACGGATAGGATCAACAAAGAGGAAGTTGTACAAACAAAAGATGATACTAAGATGATAACAGAAAAATGTAACATTTGTGAAAGGTTAAATAAAGGTGTGCGTTATCATTCAGAAGATTTGTGTTGGTTTAAAACAAAAATAAATAGTGAAAAAGATAAGAAACAAATTAAACTCGTCAACAATTCAGAATTGGAATGCGAACTGCAATGTGAAAACCAAAAAAACTAATAGTTCCGCCATTAGTTAAAGTAAAATTAGTATTGAATAAACATGTTGAAATATTTGGAATCTATGACTCAGGCTCTAATGTGTCATTGATAAATTCAAGGTTGTTGAAAATAAACAATAAGGAATTGAGTTATTCTAACAATACTAACTTAAAAACGATTAATGGCGTTAAAAAGGCAACTGGCATAATAACACTCGATATAACTATTTTTAATATTGAGAAAAATATGGATGTCTTTGTAATAGACAAGGAAAATTTTGATTACGATTTTTTAATTGGACTAGATTGTATAAAAAAGTTTTACTTAATTCAAAATGAAAACTTAGAAATCAATCAGAAAATTCCTGTTCAAAGAAGTGAAATAGTTTCTAAGGAAACAAATAAATCAGTTATTGATATTTCAAAGGAAATAAAATCTGATAATTTAATAAACTTCAATGAAAACTTAAAGCAGAAAACTTCAATATTTTGATAATCATCTAGATTATCAAAAACAGGCAGTGATTGATGACTTAATATCGATCAATAAATCTGTATTTGCAAAGGACAAATATGACATCAGGACGGTAACGGATTATGAAGCACACATTGACCTATTAGTAGAAAAATATTGCAGTAAAAGACCATATCGTTGCACAATTGAAGATAAAAAGGAGATTGAAAACCAGATTGCAAAATTATTGGAAAAAAATATAATAGAAGAATCATATAGTCCATTTGCAGCTCCAGTTACACTAGCTTATAAAAGAGATGAAAATAAAAAATCAAGACTGTGCATAGATTTTCGAGACCTAAATAAAATTGTTGTCCCTCAATCACAGCCATTCCCACTTATTGAGGACCTAATAGTAAAAACAAGAGATTGCAAGTTTTTCTCGACATTAGACCTGAATTCAGCATTTTGGTCAATACCTCTGCGTGTCACAGATAGACAGAAGACTGCATTCATCACACAAGAGGGTCACTTTCAATGGACTTGCTTACCATTCGGCTTAAAAACGTCACCAGCAATATTTCAGAGAATAATGTATAATATAATACGGAAACATAAGCTCATAAATTTGTCATTAATAACATTAAATGTCGTTTCTTTTATTACAGAGAAACTCAATTGTGTTTTGAATAACTGTGTCGCCCAAATCACAAGAAAATACCTTATATATATATATCCTTATTATAAAGTGATCTAACTGTGAAAAAAAATTTGAGTCTGAAATCGACGGTAGTGATTCTAAAGCTGAGCCGTTTGTTTGAAAGCGCTAAACTCTGAAATACCAATCAGATTTGATTTTTTTTTTCATTTTGTAATATATTCATTTTGGTTAGTTATAGGATATGTAACTTCACGCTATGATCCTATGGAGCGGAGAAGTAAACATGAACATCATGCAAGCTGGAAAAAGGTAGGTAAGTAAGGGAAATGAGAACAACGATAGGCTAGACAGGCGGGCTCGTTTTATAATTACGTATTACGTCTAGAGACAGCGCGGCGCGGCGCGGCGTAGTGGACTTTTGTTCAAATGAATTATACTGCTTTTACTATTCCCATGGAGTAAATTGACAATCACCATTGTCAAACTTGAAAATAATGTTGTACATAATTAAACATTTTTTTACTTACACTAAATAATTTTTTAGTGTCTGCTACTGTATATTTTACGTTACAATTATTTGAATCGTATGATTTGAAATCCTGAATTAAGGATTTTTATGTATTAATTGAAATAGTTTGTGCTAATCAACATACCCGATAATTTACTATTATCATTAGGTACATAATTGAGGATATGGCGAACAAATGAAAGAAAAAAAAGAGAACGCTTCGGTTAGCCCACGAGAAACGCGATTTTGTCTCACTTATTTGGCCTTCAGATTTGGAGGGCTAACGTTTTATTAGAAAAAAAAATAATATCAAAAGGTATAATATCTAGTAAGGTTTTACGATTAGTTCCGATGGATGATATTACTATCGTCCGTCAAGTTCGTGTGCGACCGTCCTATGTGACGACAGACGTTGGCGGGGGAAAGTTATTACAGACGATAGCGGGCGGGATGTTTAGAGGGAAAGGGAAACGCGTGCAGTAAATACATATACAAGAGATGCATATATGTATAGTTAGTTAGATCGAATTACAGATAAGGAATAAGACAGATCGCGATGTTTCATATCTGGGAACAAGCCTAGGCCGAGGTCTGCCACTGTGGCACCCTTGAGCCCGTTGCCACGCTTTCGCGGTTGAGTGCTTTAAGCGCTCGCCCGGAAGCCTAAAAAAGTTGTAAAAGCCGTCTGAGGCATCAGGGCCCTTATGTCTAACAGAATAGTCAGATCGAAAAAAAACGCACTTCAAAATCTCGGTACCCTTCGGTACACAATTAAATAGTCACGAATGCGACGCAGTCACGTAATTTATAAATATAGACGAAATATGATAGTACATAGTTCCTAGAATTTAAATTGTTTTTGTTTTATTAAAATAAGCAAAAAATTATATTCTTAATTTAAAAAAAAAATGAACATTCTCTTCTTACTAACTTATAATCACAAGATAATAACGACAATTTAATATAGCATTATCAAATAATAATACTAGTAAGTAGTAGTGGTAGGTAACCAAAAGATCAATTTTTTTGATCTCGCCAACTCATAGTTGTGTTCCTAATTATTGCGTAATCAAATATTTATTATTTTACTCACAAAATGGTACAACGGAATCCATTACACTGTCTATGTTAGGGATGAAACGATACTTACTATTATTTACTACTAATGGAATTACTTTTATTTGATACCGTAGTAGTGGAAAAGAATCGAAACTTACTTGTATCGTATAATTTATTTTTTCAAAGAATTAAAGACAAGTACAACCTAAAATACTTTCTTATACATTTTATGTTTACGATAATTCTGATTTCCAGTCTGCTCCCCAAAAACAATTACTTTTCAAAATAATTTCCTGTTAAACAGTTTCTAGAAGCACTGATAGTCGCACCAGCATTCGAAAACATCCTTTCTCAAAGCACAGAGATGTCAACTATGTGTAAAAATATTCGTGCTTGTTTATATAACATTGGAAAGATAGATTTTATATTTTTTCATTCTTCCAACGGGTTTGATTTTAATTTTCAGACTCAATATAAAGACACCTCATCTTTTAAATTAGCACGTCTTCATATTTGCCCAACTGCAAGCTCTTTATGTTATAGAAGTAAAAGATAGAAGATATCTTCTTTAAAAAGCTTTTTTTAATTTTGTATGGCACGTCCACATGAATTTTATATCGTCGATCTAGTAGACCAGACTATAGTAGACCAAATCTTTTTACACACTATCAATAGTGTGGTTCGACAGATTAGTAACATATTAAAGTCTAAACTCAAGGATAAAGGATACCAGCCAGATATCGATACTTTTATTTTGATGTCGTATTTGCGAAAAATTCACCTGATGATACATTCTCAGAATCAGTTATATACCACTATACTTTGTACTATAGATTTTTTTTGGGTTTAGAGCAAGAACAATATTATTTACATAATTGTAGTTTTTTTTTAAGAAAATCTGATTTAGTAATGATTTCCAAAAACAATTACTTAAAAAATATTTTCTCAACAAATAATTTCCTAAAGCAGTGACCTTTCTAGTAGCATTTCAAAACAACCTTTTATTAAGTACAAAGGTGGCAACTATGTATAGAACACTGGCGCCTGCTTCCATATCGTGGAAAAATGATTTATAACGATATAATCCATCCCATTCCCATCTTTCTAAGGTTCAATTATAATGAATAAATGCGACATGGCGTCACATACATTAATGTAAACTTTTAATTAAAACCAGAGGTTATTAAGACTTCAAATCATGCTTTCACTGCATAATATAAAATCCTTTAAGAATTGAAAATTATTCCTAAATTTGAAATTCAAATCTGCTATGAGCGAGTATCGATCCGAGTACTTTTCATCGATTCTTAGTCAATACTCAGTTACAATGTATTGATGCCAAAAGTATTTGGTATCGAAATAAAAGTATTTACACGATATATCCTTAGTCAATGTAGATTGTCGTTGTCAATGAAAAATTTTGTCACTGTTATCGAAATAATTGTTACTTTATATGTGTTAAACATAAAAATGATTTAATTAGACTGTTTCAAGATATATCAGTTAATGTTATTATTTATAGTTGGTGCATTATAGTTGTATAATTTGTAGGTTATAGTTGAATCAATCGAATTTTATGTGAAATATAATTGCGATGCGGATGTTGAAGTGAAAAAATATGTTAAGCTATATGATATTAAACATAAACATAATAAAAACAATAAATAATTATGTGCGTTTCATTATTTTCTTTAGATTTCTTTTCCTTATTAATTAACGTAAATAACTAGCTAGCTATGCGTACGTATTTATAAAAAGTTTCGGAACAAGATTAACAGATTGAGCTACGTTCAACATCTTGACATATTGACGTACTACCTCGTCCCCGTCACGTCTGTGACTACATAGTGACAGTCGCGCACGAACTCGTCAGACTATAATTTAAAAACACGTTAAACTAGCAACATACGAAATGTTATTTTAACCCGTGGGAATAAAAAAGCACTATAGCGCGAACGCTACAAAAATCATTAATCTGCAAAACGCGTGAAAGTTGGAAGCGATAACCTTAATAAGAAAGAATAATACCAACATCAACGGCTACATACACAATGTACATGATAACGTTTATCAGTTTTACACGGGCTAACGACGTCTATATGAACCGATTTTGTGTGATGGTGGCTGACTTTAGTCATGCCAATCCAGTTCCTCCAGGAAGTCCACCAGTCGCCCGATGCTTTTCATGACTTTCAGGAGGGTCCTGGATGTACGAAAGTGTTCGACCCGATATCGAGCCAACTGTTTGCACTCCAAGAGTACGTGAATGGCTCTCTCCCTTTTACATGTACGCTCGGCATAAGGTATAATGACCATGCCTCATCCCAAACTGCGTCAATCTACGTGGTTTTGAATCCTACGATGAACCTCAGCTTTTGGCGATTGATTACATCGTATTGAAACTATAGCATTATGGTTTTTTTTTATACAACCACTGTGGCAATGACAAACATACGTTAAAATAATCTTTCTCTTCTGAGTACTCTACAGAAAGTGGTGCCTCCACCTATAACCTAATGATTTGGCCATAACGTGAAACAAATAAACGTATCAAGTGGTGATATCATATCAAAGTATACCTATATTTATCCTGGACCTTCTGCTTGATATCAGCCAGGTTCTCACTGGTGATGTCCCTCTCCAGGTACTCTGAGAGAGTTTCAGTGGCGGACTCGAGATCGCGCTGGTTGTCCTCGAATATCACCGACTGGTTGTTCTTCCGCAGGTAGAATGCGAACACATACGTATACATCAGCGTCTGCCGGCACTGGCAAAGTATGTCCACAGCTTTCTTCAGAAATTGCACCTGGAATGAGATCACATCTTAAGCTAGCCTCCCACTTTAATGGAAATATAACCTATTAGGAAAGTTAAGTTCAAAATAGCAGAAAAAGCATAAGCATAAACTTGTTACATATGTGCAGCAAACATTCTAATTATCAAAGTTCTTTTAAACATAATTTACTAGATGGCTTAACAGACGTTGTTCTGCCCTTTCTTACAGTGTAACTTATCTGGACCAGGTTTTCTTTTTAGGTACACAGCCAATGCCTGTTGCATATTTTGATCCATAAATATATAATTTGTCAATAACAACTACAGCGCTACTTATCCACCTACGAACCAACGTTTCTATATAAAAATAGATTGTGTGAACATGAACTCAATTGGTGAAAACATTCAAGTTACAAGTTACACATAACAACATAGCTATGAAATATCGTTTCGATAAAACTTATCAACTGAGCGATAGATGTTGATAATTTATTATTCTACTCCCTAGTTACTTGGTCCTTATAAAAAAAAAATTATCACGATATCTTCATAAAGAATAATTGTGTAGTCCTCGCGAGCGAAGGCGCGAGAACAGATAATATAAAATAAAGTGTTTACGATACTAACTTCGATCCAGCTCATGTTGTGCTGTTGCATCTCTTCCATCTTCTCTTTGATGGAAGCGTAGAGCTTGGACTCGAAGCGCAGTGACTGCATGTGGTTCATATACCGGTTGCAGTAGAACAGATATCGCTGTAGCGCCGCGCGGGAACGCTCCTGTGCGTCGCGAGCTGCCTTCGCTTCGTCCTCGTCATACCTGCATTCATCACAATTTATACTCACACTACCTATTCAAAATAGGCGCATATAGACGTCTAATTGTGGAAACTTAGGCTTTGTAAACCTGATACCTGATACCCTAAATTCAAATGCTTCTTCGTTATTGCTATTATTTTATTCTAAAATAATTTTCAGTTGTATTCATTTGTTTTAAATCAAAGTGATATTTGTTTCGTCTTCCGAGTATCAAAATACGTTAGTTACTTTTAATACAGGTTAATCGTAAAAAAATAATTTATTTATACACAATTATAAAGCTAAAAAAGCTTCACTTTCCAAATTGTTAATGCATACTTCTAATAGTTCTAAAGGATTATAACTTGAATAATTATTCAAGAAATTATTATAAGAAACGAGATAGTGCAATTTGAAATAAAATTTATATGTAACAGTGGGAAATTAATTATCAACCGAAATTTTTCAACAATCCAATGACAAAAGCAGCTGATTCGCGGAACTTTCGGAACTCTTAGGTTCCGTGCAACCACTTTTGGAATCGTTGGCCTATAATATGGATGAAACAGTTACCTATTACAGTTGTACCAGCTGCTCCCGTGTGGTTCCCAGGGGCCGAGACACACCCAGCAGAAGTCAGCTTTGCAGGTTTGATTCTTGCATACCATATGGTTGCATCCGCCATCCTTCTCGATAGTAACGTTACATTTGGGACACTCCTTAGTATTTGCAGCAATCCAGTTTGACGTTTCTGAGTCGTCATCACATTTCTAAGAAATATCAATAAACAATGAAATAGATCAGCTAAAGCTTAACCTTCCGTGTACGAGGTGGGGTATATCATAACCCAGAAATTAAAAATCGTAATGATTCTTAAAGTATAAAGACGCGCAAGTTAGTTTTCTCAGTAGCTTCAAATGCGACGTTGACGTTTCTACTAGTCCAATTAAAGTCTTCCTGAAAGCACGTAACAAGTGCGTAAAGTACTTTTGGGTATCACACACCCAACCTTGTATTGCGCGTGGCTCAAAAGGTATGTACGACTATTTTTTTATTTTATTTTTTATGTTTATTTATGTGCTGCAATAATGGCATCGAAAGAAACAAAAGTAATTTGAGAGGAAAATTCATTCGTGAATTAGGTTTATTATTAGTAAGACCCTAATTGGGAATAAGAAGACAAAACCAAAGGATTCCTAGAGAACTGTGCCACAGAATTGATAAATATTTTCAAAATCCCCTTGAAAACCCACGAGAACCACCGGCAAAGAGACGTAATACATATAATGCAGAGATGTTCAATGTGCCCTAGGAAAAAATATAGAAAGACTAGGCAGATAATATATAAAAATGTAACAAGACAATATGTTTGGAACATGTATTTTTTTTGTTAAGATAGCGGTTACTTTGATGCTTATGATTTCAACTAACATTTTTGCTCTTATTATAAATTTTCAATAAGTTAATAGCAGATATACTATAGTCTTATATAATGAAAAGACCTTGATTCTAGAATGTGTTATTTCAATTTAGTACTCAAAAAAGGCTTAACAGTTTATAAGTTAAACAAATAATTGAGTTTTTTTTAGTCCATTGAAATGTATATATGTATAAATTATTATTAGACATTATTAGTTATTAAAATATATTTCCGATTAAAACAGTCATAAAATATTAATTTGTTGATTTTATATCATTTTATTTTCAGGGTATGTCAAACCCCACCTAGTATGGAATTAAGATTTAAAAAGAAAGGTTAAAAGGAATTCACAATGTCATCTATATTAATAAGTCTGTATGTCTGTATGTACATGTAATTTCTGTTTGCCACTGTCTCTCTGTTTCTTTGCATGTCTGGATTTAATTCAAAAACGACTTGACTAATATTTATAAAATGCTGTATGTAGGAAATATATATCATTCATCAATAAAAATGATCAAAAATAATATAAAACTACTATAATATAAACTTTACTAGACATTAAATTTTTATTTATTCTTAACCAATTTTAGATAAATTTTGTATATGTGTAAGTATATTATGTCATTTCGAAATAGATAGGTTTATAACGACTCATAAAGTATTATCAATAACTTTACTCCCGGGGAAGGCATATATGCCAATTTTACATACATTTTAGTGACGTCGAAAGCCAAAGGGTTAAAATAAAATTACAAAACAAATAAATACTGCGTAATAAGCGCGTATGATGCCGCGGGCACAGCTATATAGTATTCGTTACAAAATCAAACTAAACTACATTCTAATAAGTATATAATAACTATGGTTACTATATTCTAATTCGCAATAATAGTTTATAAAAACTTATTAAAATTGTCAGAGCCATGAAAATGAATTGCCAGTCCACAAGTGAAAAGTAGCTTATATTCCTGTTATCTTACATAGTAGCGACTCGCAAGAATTAAAAAAAAATGAAGAACAGCTAAATACGCGTGAAGCTGTGGAACCTTCTCCCAGTCAGTATTCTTTCCTTCTTACGACATCAGGTCCTTTAAGCGTAACATGAAGAGATATTTATGCGGGCCGGAATAACAGCGGCGAACGCTGATGGATTTTGACTTCTCGAACTATTATAAAAAGCTGGATCTCCAATCACACAATATCCCGTAGAACAAGTGTTTCCAAATCCAGAATAAATTAATTTCGAAACAACTTTCAGCATGATCTGCACCTAACCTTAACATGCATAAACAGTTTCTTCATGAACCCAAGTAGAGTCAGTTAACTAACCCGTATAGGTATTAGTTGCCATCATAAATGTATTGTCATTGTTTCGGATTCTATAATAAGATCCCGAAGCACATTACTGATTTGTAGGGAAATCAGTTGAAGGACCATGTCAAGTAGGTTTTATTGTCAAAAGGTTATTATAGGGTGGGGATCATTATGTAAAGGATAACGATATCTGGAAGTGATTCGCTCTCTGTACATCCCATAATTTATTATTATTGTATATTAATAGAATTGTAGAGTTGGAAAAAAAGGTAAGCCCGAGTGAGTTTCTTGCTGGTTCTTCTCGATGACTGGGATGTTTCCTAAACTAGTAGTAGTATTTTGACATTCATAAGTGCCTTCTTAGGACCTAAACTGAATAAAGATTTTTTTATTTTGATCACACATTACCAGCCGTCAACTGTCAACTGAATTACAAGTAATACTTCAAATTTTATTATAAAATTGATATTTATTATAAGCAGTAAAATGAATATCAATCTACAACAGATCCTGGTTAAGATAGACAAAGGTACCTTAATCCACTTCTGAGCAGACAGCAGCGTACGGGATCGTGCCAGTTCTCCCCACAAGCGAAGCAGAAAGTATGGCCGCAACGGCAGGTGACTGGCGCTGCTTCTACATAGGCTACTTTGATTGCATTGCTGCAGTCCGGAGACGGACACCAGCGCAGTAGTCGATTACACTGAAAACAAACATGTACATACGTGTTTTTTGTTATTATATATGGTATGTACTTATGTTGCTGGGTGGTAGGACACAAGGATAGTGCCTGACTACATCACAATCATCAGGCACCAGGTGTAACACCCGCCATAGTGACACGCTTATGGAGTAGCTATGGAATTTGACTTAGCAGCGCGTGGGCGGCAGGGGGCGCGGTGGGCATGCCAAGTACACTCGGCAACGATAAAGTGGGATGTATTTAGACATGGTTTAAGAAACAGTGTTGAAACTTTTGATAATATACTTCAACACATAGAAGTTCATTTTCAACATCAGATCAGATTGCTTAATTTATTCCCAAAAAAAATTAATAACATTTTTATATTCATGCTACGTGTGTTTGGACATCCATATATGCAGTCTAATCAAAATTTCTGTAATAAATACTTTATTGTTCATTTTATTCCACTAAACCGTCACAAAATCGTCCAAAATATTTTGTTTCGAAAGCCGCCACTCTGTGTCGTGGCATGTCTCCTATTCACCCGTATATTCGTTCCCGCCACGCTCCGCCCTATGCGCCGCTGGAGTGATTCGCTTGGCAAAAATCACAATCTTTGCCGCCGAGCGCGGCGACACGTGGCATGCTTCATACATCGTAGTTTTTTTGTAACGCTCACCACGTCGCACTAAGCCTTCGCTGATAGCAGCATGCCCTTGGCTGGGCTGTTAGGCGTATCGCGTTCCGGAATCAGTTGATGTATCAAGAGAGGTGGTAAGGTGACATAATTATAAACCCGTTAGAGTGACTCTCTTCTGTTTTAACGCCTATGGATATCTAACTGCCGAAAGGCTTGCAAGCCCGTGTACTATTAATAAAAGACGGCTGGTTATATCTAGTCATATAATATGGTACAATTTGGAACACTTTGTAAATAGCTGACGAACATTGTTAACTCGACGATATGAGAAATAGAAAGACATATCACGCCACATACTTAGTAGTGATGTGACAGCCAGCATGCCAGCGCCGATTGTACTGTGCTATCTATTAGGTAGAGACGTAACTTCACTTCACTTTTCCGTCCTACTATAAAAAAGACAAAGTAGAATAGTACATAAATCCATATTATTTTAATTTAGTTGCACTCACTCTTCTAATAAATAAACAAATTAATTTTATACCGCCACTTAGTATCTGTTTAAAGTATTTCAGGAAAAAAATTATACCATATAATATAAAAAATACCTCAACAAAGCTATTGGTAATGATGTGCTGGTACTTGAGTTTGACTCGCGGATCGCGCACCAGTCGCATTACAGTCGCGTCGTCAACCAAGATGTCGCACGCATGCGCCGCACACGCTATCGTCTGCCCCTAAAATAACAATCATGTATACTTGTCTATCTCTAATATATATAATAATCTTATAAGTGTCTGTTAGTAATCATATAACTACTGAATTAGTTGACTTTTTGAGCTCATATTCACACAATATATGTATTTGTTTTGTCGAGATGACGGTACATAACTAGGAGTCGATAAGTGGCGCTTTAGTCGTTATTAAAAACTCTATATTTATGGACAAAAATGTTTTGTATTCACAATACATATTGGTTTAGTGCCATAAAAGAATCATGGACCCAAAAATATGAACCCGATAGTTTGCCATTAGACATTTTTTTTGTATGAATTTGATGTATGTTTTAACTATTTGACGGATCATTTTAACGAAACTTTTAATAATGTTCCTTCCAAATTCAGAACTGCCATAAGGTTGTGAAATATTCAATTGAAAAAAAGGGCTCATCGACGGAGGGACGTTCATAAGTGCCTTCTTAGGGCCTAAATTGAATAAAGATTATTTTGATTTGATTTTAGCTAGTTATATAACAAATGTGGCACTATGGCTAGATATAAAAAAATGTTACAATTGAAATGTATACTTATAATAAAAGAGTCGAAATTTGTACAATGAAGATATTTGAGAAAAAATAATACGGGGGGGGTATGGACAGAACACATTTCGATAGTTATTGAAATTTTTGTCTGTCATTATATTTTAATAATGAAATTTAGTTTTGTAATATGTATATGTATTTAAAATATTTACTAAAATAAATTGAAAAGCTACCAATTTATTTTAGGTTTACATAATTTTCAATAAAATTAATAAATGGAAACGTGCATATTTTTATTTTCCAACAGTATTCAAATATGACGCTTCAATTGATTTGTAAGTTACTTAAGTATAATTTCTGTAAACATGTATATTGATAATTTAGTAATGAGCTTTTATTATTATTTTTTAATATTTTTAGATAGATTTTAATGATTTTTTAAATGTTTAAATAAGTAAGAATATCTATTTTATCTAGATTTCTACGATACATGTCGTTATTTGGTGTTTTGCACAATTATGACTTTTATTAAATTACACTAAACAGTCTTACTTAAGCTTTATTATTCACTGAAAAATAACGGTTTATAAAAATGAAGTTAATAAATAAACATAGCTTTTCGTAAAGGATTGCACAACTGAATATTTTTGTATGCCTTAACATACCATACCATCACGCCTGTATTCCCGAATGGTTAGGTAGGGGTGTACTAATGTACGCCCACAGTTCGCACGGATATGTTTTTAGGGGACGAGCAGCCTATTGGCATTAATCGGGAACAAAGCCAAACTCCGAGCTGCTACTGAGAATTTCATATAAAACCCAATAACACTTTGCTCGACCTGGGAATCGAACCCAGGACCTCGATCATAGCAGTCGCGCTCAGGACCACTAGGCTAATGAGGCGAACCCAGTACCTCGAGCATAGCAATCAGTCTTTGTCTTTTAGATAATATCGGTATGATTGTTAAGCTGTGATATCGGTTAACTTAAGCTTATACGGGTCTGCTTTTCATTCACGAAATATACCACGTGGACGAAGTCACGGGCACAGCTAGTATAAAAAAAATTAAACTACTGGATTGTAGATTAGATGTCTTAGTTTTAACTTGCAATAAAATACTCTAACCTGTTCAATTAACTTTAAAACTTAATTGACATAAATAAATGAATCAAAACTTTGTGAGAACTTAATTACTCTAGAGAAGTATTTTCATATAGCTGCAAAAAACAAAATATGACAAGACTTTAACTTCCTAGGTATTTAAAAACACCAATACGCCATACGCAAAATGGTTAAATTCATGCCATCCCTCGGTAAGAGAGACATTTGACCATTAGTGGAAAAACTTCAAGCAAGTCTTTAATTGGTACCTAGTTTTATTATAACTATACATAAACCTATATTTATCAACAATAACAATAAGTATAAGATACCACGTCACTGAATTACGCATAAGTTTATCTTTATTATGAAAATCGAGAACAAAGAAAAATCACTTACTAAGCCCTCTTCCATTATTTTTGTTGTTAAATATTCACACCAGCATTGTGTACAAAACCTATGTCCGCATTCCAGCCCTGTCATTATCTGCAAATTAGTGAAATCCAATATATTGTCACCCTGTGTGATCGCATTACTTTCATAGAATAATTAACAAATTCATTATTAACTTACTGCAGTCGGTAAAACTGTAAAACATATTTCGCATTCTTCTGTGCCTGTAGTTGATATCCTTCTAGGTAGCTGGAAAAATATATTTATTA
This sequence comes from Saturnia japonica, assembly GCA_033032175.1. Classification (NCBI taxonomy): domain Eukaryota; kingdom Metazoa; phylum Arthropoda; class Insecta; order Lepidoptera; family Saturniidae; genus Saturnia; species Saturnia japonica. Next base: position 6,969,647 of record CM065321.1, on the reverse strand, counting down.
AATATTTAAAGCAGTATTTGAAAATATTTTAAAACACCATAAATATAAGCACTATCTCAGATATCTTACAATTAGCATCATTTCGTGTCAGGTCTTACAGGCTGCTTATACTATCATGTACAAAACAATATTATTAAAAAACTAGCTGTGTCCCACGGTTTTGCCCGTGTTAATTTTATCCGAAAAAATCCACGCCACTAACGTTTATTCCACCCTATTGTAACCTATCATAATTGCTCTCACTTCCCGCAAGTATAAATTATTTTTAATTTCCATTTTATTCTAAACTAAGTGTCCAAATAATACGCTATAATGAGCAAAGTTTAACTTCATGATTTATGATGAAGTAGCTTTTGTTCATAAGGATTAATATGCTAAGCCTAAAAATAATGCTCCTAAATCACTTTTTAATCTTCAACAAAAGTTTGTCACAAAAAACCTTAATGTGGCTTTTGTTGAAGAGATAGACATATGCTATCGCGGACCTTTTTATTGACCAATATTTAATTAGAAATTTATATTTACGTAGGTATCATTACTTATTACGCCAGCGCAAGCGAATAAAATTTCCGACTTACTTAACAAAAATTAATATTTAAGACTAACTGAGAGTTGTAGCCTAATGTTAGATAGCGTAATACTATTCCTCGTGAATCTGGCTATCATATATAAAAAGATATTTTTTTATCCGGCTGGTAGTTCCAGAAAGTAGCGTTTTTAAACAAAGAAACAATAAAACTCTTCCGCTTTATTATATTATAGTTAGTATAGATGTTATAATATAACCAATTACATCAATATTAAGTATGATTTTTTTATACTTCTAAAGTAGCAAACAAGTGTACGGTTCGCCTGATGGTTAGCGGCATAGCCTATTAATGCTTGTAATACCATAAATATTAATAGCACGTTACCGACCTTAAACCCCCCTGCCCCAAGGAGCTCTAGAAATCTTTACTCACCGCATGACCACAACACAAGGTTATTTGGTTGTGATCTTCTGTAGGGTGGATGTATTCCACCACTCAGACTGCCCCAAGTAAAGAAAAATGTCAAAATTAATTTTTCTGTGTCCTACTAACTGTCTTATTCATGCCATCACTACTATCTCAACAAGACTTAATGGCTTAAAGCTGAGATTGAGAGTTTTGCTATCTATTGTGACTTTCTCAGTCTTTTATCATATTGACGTCAGTATTTCATTACCAGAGATAAAGTGTAATAAAGAAAGAATGTATTGTAAAATTGTGCACTACATATAGTGAAACTTTTCATTTTCTAAATATACCTACCAAGAATACTCTATTACAGTATAGTCGATTTTAATGTTATAACTGATAATAATGGCTTAGTTTCAGGAATATTTAATAACATTCTTTACCTCTAATATGTGCTATTGTCTTATAAATTTATTTAGCATGTTTATTTTTTCTTCAAATACTATGGACTACAGAAAAACAAAGTGCTAACCCTACTGCAACAAAGACCACAAAACCACCACAAAAGAAAATCAAAGTCAGGTTGTAGTTTAACTAAATATCTTTATGACTTATAGAGTACAACTTGTTATTTATTTCATACCATTGACTTAAGATTAACAGAGGGAAAGACATTGAAGAGTATAATTTTTCACTTATTATAAAGCTCAGAAACTGATAATTTTTTCACAGTCTGTTGTTTAAAGATTAAAACTGAAACTAAAGATACAATTAATGTTTGTTTTCTTTCTGATTTTATTATATACTAACTGTTCCAAGCGACTACGTTCGCGTGGATATCGGAAAATAAAATAATTTGATAACAGTCTTTAAGACACTTCAAAAAGTATCCTTTTTGATATTTCAGATCAAACTATATGTGTTATCACACATCCAAATATGTCCAGTCGTTTTTGCGTGATTTGAGTAATAAACATACAAACATACAAACTTTCACATTTATTATCTATACTAATATAATAACGCGGAAGAGTTTTTTTGTTTATTTGTTTGTTTATACACGCTTAAATAGTTTGTTTAAACAGCCAGACTCACGAGGAATAGTATAGGCTATAATTCTCAGCTACCCTTAATTATTGATTTTAGATAAGTAAGTCGGCGGCGGAAGTCCCCCCGAATTGATTCATCCGAGTGCACTGGTAACCATTAGGTTAATGATACGTAAATACAATGTTCTACAAAAATATTGGTCTTTAGCATACCTAAAAAGAAGGCTGTGATAGCATATGCCTATCTCTTATATATAAGTCACAATAAGCGATTTTGTGACAAACATTTGTTAAAAATTAAAAAGTGATTTATGAACACTATTTTTAGACATGGCATATTAATCCTTAGGAACAAAAGTTACTTCATTTTAAAGACAATTTTATGAAGTTAAATTTTGCTCTTTATAGCATGTTATTTGAACGCAAAGTTTAAGAGATAATGAAAAATTAAAATAATTTCTACTTGTGGGAGGAACAATTATGATAGGCTGTAGCGCGTGTACGGATGGATACGTTGGCTTTGCAGTGTTTGTCGGAAAAAATAACAAGAGTGAAACTGTGTGGCACAGCTAGTGTAATATATATTGGAATAAAAACTAAAGTACATTCAACACTAATATTAACCTGACAGTGGGAGTTATCTGTTGTTTTCAATCCAGAAGTAGACAACTATTGAAAATTTGTTTTATACACTTTACAAGTTGAAGTTGAAAACAAAATGATTACGCCTTTATTACACATTTTTAAAAATTAAAATAAAAACACAAAAATGTGGCATTATTTTATACATGTGATAGAGCTTGATGTAATTATTCAATACATAAAACTAAAGCTAAAGGTATTTATTATGTGTAAGCTTGAGTTTACTAGAAATTCAGTTGACACTTATGAAATTTCTATAGCACCTATATAAAGTATTTCTACACTTAGTAATCATTTTAGAATCACTTGTCACAAGATAACCTAATAAGAATAGCACTGAACTGTGTATATAAATATTCTATGATGATGTTATGTTATCTGATTGGGGTTTTCAATCACATAACTGCCAGACAGAAAATCTCAATAATCACAAGGATAAATTAACAATAATTTTGCCAGATTTATATGTTTTAGCTTTTTATAATTAATACCAATATGATTAAATAATACAAGTTTTATGTTTAAATATATACATATATATACCTATATAAAATATATATATTACTTTAAGCTATAGTAAATTTGCTAGTGATTTAATTAGAGTCTTAAATATGATTTAAAAGCCTAATTATAGTACAGAACTTATTGACATTCTCACTCAATTACAATATTAATATCATAAAACATATCAACTCTTTACCCAACAAAGAGCATAACTCCAGATGATATACTTTTGACAATGAGCAAAACTCTTTTATTTTTATACTTTATTTGCTCAAGTTTAAACAATGTATTAAATATTTTATACTTTGTTTTATAAAAATTTGCTCTCATAATGTAAAAAATACTGTTTTAAGACATGAGTTTGAAGAAAAATGTTTTGGAAAAAGAGTTGATATGTGTAAATAACTAAGACATGGAAATTTAGCATTACTAGCAAGCCTAACAAGCTATCATCCCCAAATGTAAAATTTGTCACCAAGCACTTATTGGTTTGTTCCGGCAGCAGCTCTTGAGAAAAAAAGGTTTAGCATGTTGCTATCCACAGCCACGTAACAGCAGATGAGACATGGTAAAATGCTAATCTATACACAATAATTTAAAAAAGCCTAGCCTGATATCACCCTTTGGTTAATTATTATTGATATTAAGATATTTACTATACATACAAGATGCAATAACTAATTTAATGTCATTCTGCATACCTTTGGCCTTTGTATTACAGGTTTCCTGAATGGATTAATGACTCTCGCTTCAGAAAACAATTGATCCTGATCGCCATCATAAAAACGCTCCATCAACTTCTCCTTGTCCCATTTGAAATGATTTAACAGAATACGGGTTGTAGTAGCTGGTATCTGAAATAAGGTATTTAATTTTATAAAAAGACTCTTTATTATATTTTTTGGAGAAATTCTTTATAACAATAGTAAGAGATGTAAAGAAAAATTACTCAAAATAACATACCACATGTCACCAATTTTATTTAAAAAAATGTATAAGATGTTATTCAATGGTGTAATAAACCTTTAGTAAAATTATGACTTATTGTGGCTTAATTATATACTGTTACAGAAGACCAACCCTGGCTAAGCAATTTTTCCAGAACCAGGCCAAAATCTTATCATTGGTGCCCTTTCCCTACAGTATTTGAGATTTTTAGTTGCAACAAGAATTTCCCCAGTAGAAACATTGCCCTCACTATGCATGCACTCAAAAATTAATTTAGAATGTATTCCAAAATCAAATGTATTATTAATTTATTAATTAATGCTGTGCATCAAATGCTACTCTATGTTAATAAGTTTTTTTCAGTATATATGAGTTTAGCACACACTTAAATTACCATCCAGGACATATACTCCGGTTTGCCCTTCACCCAGTTCTGGAGCTATGTAAGGTGAGAAACAAGAACAAAGAATTCTCAATGGATAAATAAATTATTTAAATAATATTCAACATAATATTAAATCCTGAATAAATAAATGCCTGGATTCAATAGCGTGATGATGCTTATTACAAATCAATTATAAATAGCCATAAAAATCATCTACACCTCTCTAAGCCATATAACTAACTATCATAAGATATTAAATTTATCCTAAGCAACATTACACACACATTATGAAAACAAAGCTGTTTAGATCTACTAATACAGATGACCCAATTTCAGCTAAAATTATGTATTACTTTTGAATAAATTCAAGTTTATTTTGTTATTGGCAATATCCTCAATAAACAATATCATTTAGTCATCTTAAATATGACTCATCAAAGTTCTATACATCACAGAAGACATTAAGCAATTTCCTATTAGAACTTTTAGACCTTGGGAAATTGCTGTTTTATGGATACATAATAAATGATATCCTATTCTTTTTTTTTCCATATTTTTATACAACTCATAGCTGTAGTGTTATAAATGACAGTGTATCTACGGAGGAGTTGATGATGAGCAAATCGCATCATGACAAAAGACTCTGTCTATAGTGTATTGTACGACTAACCTAATTCTATTGGTCCATTGTTTACGCTCAACACTAACATACTGACCTCGACAACAGTGTTCACTTCTTTAATGCAATCTACCATATGTTGGACGATTTCCTCAGTAGACAAAACTTCGTAAGGGTATTCCTCGAGTTCGGTCTGTCGTTCTCTAGTACTGTGTGTCTCAACGTCCATTGCAAAGTCGACATCGTCGCCGCTAGACTCATTTCCAGAATCCACATCGTCCTTTGTGTCATCTTCGGAATCCATCGTACAAACTTTTATGAAATATGTATATATTAAAATAAGAATACAGCCAGATTCTAATGTTGAAATAATTACACCTAAGATTTAGGAAAGGTCAACAATGAAGAAAATAGTTCACCCGCGGGCTGCCAAAACCTCTGACGAGTGACGCATGACGTTTAGACAGATGGTAGTTGGAATTGCCAACCACAAAATAAAAACTTCTACGTTATTTGTCACTGCAAATTAAAACAATGCCAAAATTAGGTGTATATAGTAATTATGAATGGATAAAATAATAATATTAAATTAAATAATGTAAAAATCTTAATTCTATTTAAAATATAATGTTTCACTTCTTCGTTTTCGTTTTTTATAATAATGGTAATATGCAAGTACCGCCATGGCACATACAAGTACATAGAAAGAGTAAGTGGAACTGGCTGTGGGAACTGGTACATCGTATATCATAATAATATTGGGACCGATGTCACCAAAATTACACAAATAGGCATTCAACTACTAATAAAAGACCAATCACAGTTCAAAAGTAATATTAATATGAAAAGAGTTAAGTTAAATAAAGTATTTGTGACAGCACTAAATATTTGTGGATGGAAACGGTGACCTATGACCATGAGTATTTTACTAACCATAGTTACAGATATTTATACTTTGCAGGTTGGTTATGGATATTTGGGACTTTAAAGGGTCGTGTCCAGTAGTCTCGCCGAGTAGAGTCGAATCGCATCACAGAAATTCTCCTCATATACATTTACTATGAAACTGCGTCCATTAGAAGCGGCGAGTCGCGCCGAATCAAATCGCACGTGCGCATTGCTCGACAGGCGAATTTCTTCTCCTATGCGCTTCGATTCGACTCGGCGGGCCTCAAATCGACGCGAGAAGCGGATAAACGTGCGACATGTTTTATACAAGGTTTCACCACTTTTAGTTGTTTTCTAATTTTTTGAAAACACCTAAGTATAATTTAGATGATTTTGGATTTAGCCCCAACAGTTGTTTTTTTTTTTTTTTTTTTTTTTGAACTGACTACACTGTTAGCCTTAGGGGCCCTATCCTAAAACAGAGCCACTGCGGCTTTTACAGCTTCACTGGACTTGGGGGCAAGCGCTTAGGGCACTCAGCCGCGAAAGTTTGTGACGACCCGCACGAGGGTGCCAGAGTGGCCGAACCTCGGCTCGGGCGGTCGTTGCGAATGCGAAAAGGTCGCGATCTATCTAATTCCCTAATCCTAAGAGAATTCGAACTAACTAACATATACTCATATGCACGTTTCCCTCCTCCTGGGAGGAAGGAGGGAACCATGCGTATTTGTATTTAGTAATCGGAATGGTTTTTCTACACTAACTAGCGCATTAGTCTAACTAGCGCAAAAAAAGGAAAAAAAGGTCCCTTACAGAACCTATGTACCTGTGTGGTGTGCACGTGTGTGTGTTTATACGTGTGTAGGTAGCTAAGTGTTGCACGTATAGGCTTGTCTAGGCTTGGGTTGCCGCTAGAGAGGGTGGACGTGACGGGTGTGCGGGAGCGAAGTTAACCGCCCGTCCTCTGCGGAGAGAAGGGTGGTTACGCGGGCGTGGGCAATGGCACGCTCTGTTTGGAGAGACGGGGGCATATAACGCGTTAGCTGTTTCGATTTGGCCGAGCGGGTCAGTAAAGATATTACGCGGCCGGCGTTTACTCCGGCAGGCGTTGGGGTCGGGAACATATTAAGTTGCCGCTTTGATTAAGGGATTCACGTGGTTCGACGCGGTGTCGAAATAAGAGCGAGAAAGGTATTTGGCATAGGCATGTATCGAAGGAAGCTCCATATCTCTATGGAGATCTTCCATACGAACATACCAAGGGGCACCGGTAAGGCGGTGAAGAAACCTATTCTGGATGGTTTGTAAACGATCCCAAATATATCTTGGCATATGTGCGAACACAACGCAGCTATATGTCATAATCGGTCGGATACACATCTTGTAGAGCGTAAGCTTGTGTCTCGTAGACATTTTGCTTGCAGCACATAACAGAGGATGCAATCGGACAAGGGTCCAGGCGGCCCTTTTCCTAACCAGAGTGATGTGACGTATAAAGGAGAGTCTACTATATAGGGTTACACCTAGATATTTGGACTCCTTTACCCAGGGGATCGGATTACCGAAGAGTTCAAGGGGATGATCCTTGAGTTTTTTTTCGGTATCTGTGAGGCGGTTTGGTCGAAGAGCACCGCTGTGCTCTTCGTGGGGTTGATGGCTATTCGCCAGTCGTTAAACCACTCCCCGAGAGTGGTCACGGCTCTTTGGATTCTACATTTGAGGTTGATCTTTTGCCTTTGAGAGGAGTATATGACTGTATCGTCAGCGTATAACCCTACCTCAACTTTCGCGGGAAGTTTTGGTAAGTCACTGACGTACAGATTGAAGAGGCTAGGAGCCAGGATGGAACCTTGAGGGACGCCTGAGCGTATGGGATGGGGTGTGGATAGTTCACCTTCCACTCTGTACCGAAAGGTGCGGTCTTTGAGGTAATCACGGATGATTTTAACTAATCTATCGGGGACTTCGCGGGAGTACAGCTTATAGACTAATCCTTCGTGCCAGACCTTATCAAAGGCCTTGGCTACGTCGAAAAAGACTGCCAGTGTACGACGGCGTTTATATAACTCGGAAAAGTTAAACAAAATGTGCTCCGTGAGGCGGTGCACTTGATGAGTGCAAGAATGTCTAGCACGAATAACGCGAATTGCATCAGGCGGATGAGAGGTTTTTCTCCTCTATTACGGACTTGAGACGGTTCAGAGGTAGCCGCTCCTAGATTTCTAACCTAGGGTGATTTAGACGACTGATAGGAGCGGTAGCTGTCGGGACAGCGACGCGCTCTTCCCGGTATCGTGAATACCGTAAGACAAGGGGATGTGCCGTTTTCTCGAGACGGCTGTCGAAGAACCGCTGGCAGTTGGCTATGGCTAGTGAGTCGTTCGAGAGAGTGGCACGACTCTAATAGCGACCTACATGAGGTGATCGCGAAGGAAGTTTGATGTACTTCGTTCCTGATCAACTTTCGTCGGGAGCCTGGTGACTTGTCCTGAGCTGTAAGGCTTTTGAGAATGGCAGAGATTTCCTCAGGAAGTGACTTGGGGACGCCTGAGCGTATTCTGATGCCGGGATAGCTTATTCAGCTCTGTCCACGTCGGGCTATCAATGTCATCTATGGGACTCGGGAGTCGCTATGACTATACTCGTGACAGACCTGTTCGGAAAGCACTGGCTCTCCAAACAAGCGGCAAGGCACTCCGCCTTGTCGATGGTATCGAAAGCGGGTGTAGTGCCGGGACCCCTTTCGAGGGGGGGCATGCGAGGTTGGGCGTCTTTTTTAAGGGCGTGGGCTACTTTCCAATAAGTCAGATGTGACGGCCTTAGCCCTTCGACTAGGGTGTCCCATCTGTGACTTTTGAGCTCGGTTATACGGGCTTTAACCGCTCTCTGAAGTGCCCGTAATCGTGCGCGGTTTAGATCGGTAAGATAAGAGTCATGCGCACGAGTCGCAGCGTTCTTCTCCGTCATCAACGCTCGCACGTCGGCAGGGAGTACAAAGCGGCGATCGTTCGCCGCTTCGACCTCTCTCGAGGCCTCTCCGATGCCGACTTGGAGGTGGTCAACTAGGGAGTCGATTGCGAGATCTACGTGCGCAACTGACTCTAATACGTCCGGGACCCTAACGAGACTGGGCGAGGACTGCCTATCCGCGAGGTAGTGTTTTAATTTTGCATAGTCAACCGTTGTGACTGTAGGAGGGCTGGAGTCATCTAGTTGTCCTAGCTGTAGGATGACCGGGCGATGGTCGGAGTCGAGTTCGTGTACGACCCGAATGAGTCGTACCTGAAGCGCGATATTTTTCAGGAGGGCTATGTCAAGCACTGTCGGTGTACAGTGATCTTGAAAGTGGGTGGGAGTGGGAGGCGCTATGACGTCAAAGTTTAACTCGTCCGACAACCCTTCGAGAATAACCCCATTGCTGGTGTCTCTCCAATTGTTGAAGGACGTGTGTCCACTGTTGAGGTCACCTGCGATAATGACCGATGTGCCGAGCGAGAGTAGCTTCTCTAGGTCAGACCTGAGAGGTACTTTCGTCGGTGAGAGGTACACGGATACGATCGTTATGGACGGATGATCGGTCATTCCTAGTCTACACACGGATACTTTCATATTGGTAAGTATCGGAGGGTCTACCGGCATGCAATACAACGAGCGTTTGTAGTAAATGAGAGTGCCGCCTCCTCGGCCGTCACGGTCATTTCTAACAATGTTGTAGTTTGCAATACTCGGATTGTGTTTACCACGCTTTAAGAGCGTTTCCTGTAATAAGAGAACGTCTATTTGGTGATCTTTAAGAATAGTTGCGACGAGATCACGCTGCGGGTATAAGTTCCACGCATTAAAAAAGGAGATGTTTAAGCTTCTCGACTTGAGCCTAGCCATTGAGAGGCCTGAGGTTGGCGGCTTCGAAATCGAGACGCTGTAGCGTCTTTACGAGCCGGGGAAAGGCAAATACGGTTTCGACGAAACCGTACTGCTCCAGATGGGCCTTGTATGCGAGGACCTCGAGTATCTCGTGCTCACAAAGGAGCGATAACATGAGGTCATCTTTTGTGACATGTGTGGAGGCGCGGGGCGCTGGAGCGCGGGGCGCGGGGAGGTCCATAGCCATGAGGGGCTGTGATTTGTGGGCCCATGTGTTCTGAGTCGAACGCATGTGTTTGGGCTGCACCTGGGGTGCGGGGGGCCTACGGTCGCCTGAGTGCGGCGGGGGGTCGGGAGGGACGGAAAAACTTCTGGATTGAGCAGAGGTTGTGACCGGAACCCTGAGGCGGGTGGTGCCCTCTGAGGGGCAGCCTGCAAAGGGCGGCGAGGGTGCGTGGTGCGCGAGGGTTTGGGGCATCCACGATAGTTCGCGGGATGTCCCTCCACCTTGCATAGTACGCAGCTCGGGGGGCTGGTAGAGTCACGCTGACGCGTGCACTCCCTGGTTGGGTGGTCCTCTAGGCACTTAACGCACCTCGGACGTAAGAAACAGTTGCAAGCGGAGTGCCCGTACAACTGACAGTTGTGGCATTGGGAGGGCTTAGAATTTTTGTATGGAGGCTCTACCGATACACCGGAGAGCTCGCATACCTTCTCGAGGTTGAAGATTTTTTTGCCTTCAGGCGTCTTATCAAGGATTAGTACGAGCATTTGAAGGGCTCGGTTGTCTTTGTTGTATATCCGATGTACTTCTCGGATGGGGAATTTTTGTTCTTGGAGGAAGGCGAGGACTTCCTCGGGTGTGATTTCGACGGGGATTCGTCGAAGCACAACCCGTAGGACTCGCTCCTCTTCGAGGGCGTATGTGTAGTAGGGTATATTCCTACTACGGAGGAGGGTAGTTAGTTTACGATGGCAATCTGGCGAGCTCATCGTAAGGGAGATTCCGGTCGCGATATTACGCGCCTTGTTATATCCTATTTTGAGCGATTTGAGCTCATTGATTAATTTTGTCCAGACAGCTTTGTCGTGGATTATGATTGGCGGGGGTCTTTGCTTTTTACCGACAACCGGTTCGTCGGTATTTAAGGAGGGCGCGGGGGCGGCGGAGCCGTTTGCCGTTTTGGCAGTTTTTGTCGCATTTTGCTCGACGGGGCTATCTCGGAACGCGCGTTTCCAAGATTTGACGACTGTGAAGTCGTAGTTGTTCGCGGTAGCTTCGGTCTGGATTATGACCGGTTCTTGGAAGTGGAGCGAAAACTCCATTTCCGAGGAAGGGGTTGGGCTAATCGGGGCGTCCATGTCTAATTCGACTGGGAGGGCCGAAAAAGAATTAGTGAGGGGTATTGTTGCCGTGGGGGCAACGGGTTTAGTGGGGCGGCCATAGGGGCCGGGGGTGAACGATTGCTGTTGCGCTTTCGCTCGGAACTTATTTGGGGCTTGACTCGCACTTGCGAGGCTAGAGGGGTGGGGGTACTCGGTCGCGGGTACCGAGGCAGGCCGCGTGAAACCGGGTGGCGCGGCAGCAGGTGAGATTGCGGCGGAGGTGGAGGGCATGGCATGCGCGGTAACGGCGCTCTGATTGGCTGATGACGGACGTAGCGAGTCCGCCATCTGTGCCCTGCTAACGTACTCATTGCTGAGCTCGGGCAAATGTTGTGACATAAGCTTAATAAGGCGCTGGTTTTCGGCTTCCAGCTGCCTAAATCGCACTTCTAATTCCGCGAGTTTTGATTCGGCCATCGCGGTGGTGGTTTGGAGGACGGGGGAGTGACTTTAATCACCTCCCTGCCTGGAGGGCAGGGGTTACGCCGAATGAGTTTAACTGGCTATCTGAGCCCGGAGCAATGAGACCTGTGTGTCGAGGTGCAATGACGCACAGGAAAAGGACCTAACGTTTCCCTAGGGGAGTCCCTAGCAGTCTCGTGGCAGACGACGCAGGCCGGTATAAACCGTGGCTCCGCCCAAACAACCCCGAGGATGGATGGTAAGGATAGGAAGGGTTGGGTAGGAGACACCTGGGGCTTAACTATGCAAAAAGGCAAAGGCTAAGATTCCCAGGCCCGTCCGAGTTATCGTTTACCTCGGAAGGAGGTAACCGAAGAGCGCTCGGGTCACGCCCCGTTCGTCTTCGTTAACACCACTAGGTATCCGACGAACGACCACTAAAACGTGGATTTGCGTGTCTTTTGAAACAAGATTCGCGCTGAAAAGCGCGTTTGTTGTCGTACTGAGAAGTACGGTTTTTCGTGTGCACCGAAGTGCTACATGAACTGTGCGAGCGAGACAGCGCTATGCGCGCAACGAGTACCTGGATACTCGCTACACAAAAATAACACTGTCTTCACTATAAAACGCGGTATGAAAAAGCTTAAAAAACTAGCTTTAGACTGTGTACTCTGAACAGGCAGGCCTAGGACCAGGTCCGTGGATCAGAGTAAACAAGTTCTAAACTAGTTTAAGTAGTGCGATAATTCAGATAGCGATCGAGAGCGCGAGCGGACACGTCCGTTCACATCATCGGTCGAAATCGGAATCAATCATCTTTTCCCCGACTGTTGTAGTCGGGCTCTTGTATATATACTCAACGATAGAGTTAATTTCTATAGCGCAATGTAGGATGCGTCCTATGTGGCTCGATAGATGTCGCTATGTGTCGCTACGTAGTTGTGTCGATACGTTGATGCGTCAGTTGTGGCGAGAGATGTCGCTACATTGGATTAGGATGAAATGCCTAATTATAAATTTTGCAATATTATTAGACATATTCAACATTACCAAATATATAAAAAAAATTAAAAAAGTGATTATAATTTTTATAACAATACATAAAAGAAATACTCAGGTACTTGTTTTGGTTGCTTAAAGTATTAAAAGTAGCGAAAGTTATATTAATTGTATTTATCAAACTGTTATAACAACAGTAGTTGTCAATCTGTGGTAGAACCATAATAGCATTTTCAAATAGATATTAGTAGATTTCATCCAAATTATTGGTAGAATCTCGTAAAAGAAAAGTGGTCACGCTGCTTTTATTTTACTATTCAGTTTATTTATGTATCTTTCAAAATGAATGAAGAACTGTCGATATGACATCAGATATGACTTCATTAAAAATATATAGAATTGTATATCAAAAAGTATTTCAAATAAAAACATTACTCAATTCGAGCTGTCCATCACAAAGAAATAACACACTTCGATAAAGAGTTGAGACGAATGAATCATTCTATTCATTTCGTCTCAAATGGACGCAAAGGAATAAATGAGTCTCGACTCGCTTCGATTCGGCTGTAGTATGTATAACCATTTTCGTTGCTCCCCTTTGGACTTTCTCCATCTATAACTATATATTTCTTAAAGTATGGACACCATATTTGAAATGCGTATTCCAGCAATGGGCGAATGTAAGTTTTATAAATTTTAATTAATATCTCTTTTGTGATTATGTTGATTGCTTTCCTGATCATGAGTTAGCTTTTTAGTAATAATATTTATGCATATGTTCTATACAATTAGTAAAATTGAAGGTCTGTTTGTAATGTCAAAATAAGTTTTTTACTAAATGCATATGAAAATATATACGATACCTATAACAAAAAACCCATTTTTAAATTTTTTGTCTGCTTGTCTGTCTGTTTGTTCCGGGTAATGTCCGAAACAGTTGGACCGATTTTGACGGGACTTTCACTGATAGATAGCTGATGATATTGGGAGTAACTTAGGCTACTTTTATTTTAGAAAAAGAATGAGGGTTCCGCACAAATAAAAAAAACTGGTCATGGTGAATCAATTCAGGCACTTAAATGGGTTATGCTGAGTAAACCATAGGAGATATGGCAAATTAATGTACTACATAATTATAGGCACTAAACAGACCTACAAAAAACTCCAGGAGAGTATACATCTATCTTCTAAGGAATACCTGCAATAAGCATTTTTATCTTTTAAATAGCGCGGGAGCTGGGGAACAAGATTCGCCCGGGCATTTTGTAGTCCACGTGAGCGAAGCCACGGGCACAGCTAGTCCCACGTATGATTCTGTGTTATAGTAATACCAAGTTCTCTTTGACTGGTCACGGCTTGAAGGGGCACTGAGTCCATGGTGTATGAAGCTTTGGATTGTTTTTGCCTATACAGGGTTATTGATAATTCGACGTTTTTGAGTTATCATGATTTTTTAACTTTTTTCAGAATAAGTAAAAAATGCAACATCAAAAATTTATTTAAAAAAAGGATCAATTTAAATCTCATTTTGAAGTGAAAATTTCTTTAGCATCGTTTTGATTTGAAAGTCGATGAAACGAAAAAGCGAAAGCGACAGTAAAAAGAGACAGTGGTTGCCTTACACAATAGTATTAATTGAAAATGATATTGTGAATAATGATTGTGAGTACTTGTATGTACATTTTCATAAACTTTAAATTAGTGTGCATTTCATCTTTTTCTGAATTTAAAAATCATAGATGTGAAGGTTTCACTTGTACTACGTGTGAATTGCACACATAATTTTTTTTCTTCTGATTTATAAAAAAGATTAAACACTGCTATTGCAAAATGCGGGACACAACACAAACACAAGTAAAGAATACGTCGATATTGTGTTCTGTTACGGCTTTTCCAACGGTAACAGTGAAGCTGCTCGTCAAAATTATTCGCGTCGGTTTCCTAATCGCCGGTTACCCCATGTATCAGTTTTTAATTGAGTGTAGGTAGGTATAGGCGAATCCGAGAAAATGGTACTTTTCAGACACGACAAATTAATGCCGGAGGACCCAGTCCATGTGGTTAATTACGAAGAGGATATTCTACAAGAATTTATCGATGAACCAACAGACACGACAAATTAATGCCGGAGGACCCAGTCCATGTGGTTAATTACGAAGAGGATATTCTACAAGAATTTATCGATGAACAACAGACACGACAAATTAATGCCGGAGGACCCAGTCCATGTGGTTAATTACGAAGAGGATATTCTACAAGAATTTATCGATGAACCAACAATTTCGAAAAACACCCTAGCCACACGACTACCTATAACACAATGGAAACCGTGGTCTACAGTGCATAATGCAGGATTCTATCCTTACCATTATACTCCTCTGCAAGTTATTCACGAAGAGGACCCTGAAAGGAGAGTTGCTTTTTGTAGATTCATGTTAAATGCGCGAAGACGCGTATTATGATTGAAACACAATATTTATAATAATAAATATCTATTATGTTATTTTTACAATAGTAGCTTGTTCGTAGACCTTTTCTTGTGAAGTTGTACTCCAACTGTCGTTATAAGATGCACTGCCGTTTTTAAACTTGAACTGTTGTATTCGAACTTGAACTGCCCTAATGCCGTTTTTTTTTTATCTGACTACACTGTTAGCCTTAGGGGCCCTAAAGCCGCTGTGGCTTTTACAGCTTCACCGGACTTGGGGGCGAGCGCAGAGGGCACTCAGCCGCGAAAGTTATTGGGACGACTAGCGCGAGGGTGCCAAAGTGGTCGGACCTCGGCTCGGGCGGTCGTCGCGTATGCAATTAAGTCGCGATCTAATCGAATCCCTACTCCTACGATTCGAGCTAACTAATATATACTCATAGGCACGTTCTCTTCCTCCTGGGAGGAAGGAAGGAACCATGCGTATGTGCATTTAGTAATCGGAAAAGGTTTTCTACACTAACTAGCGCAAAACTAACTAACGCAAAAAAAAGAAAAAAAAGATCCCTCACAGGCAGTTTTTTTTTTTAAGATCTGACTACACTGTTTGCCTTAGGGGCCCTATCCAAAAAACAGAGTTGCTGCGGCTTTTACAGCTTCACCGAACTTGGAATACCTCACAGCCACTCACAGGTATTTTTTACTTTTAGAAAATCCGTTATACATTTATATTAAATAATTTACTTATTACTACACAATTATGCTTTATTCCTATAATTTATTATATACTAGCTGTGCCCGTGGCTTCGTTCAAGTGGACTACAAAATGTCCGCGCGAACTTGCTCCCCCACTCCCGGCTATTTTAAAGACAAAAATGCCTATTGTGAGTGTTCCTTAGAAGATAGATGTATACTTTCCCGGACTTTTTTGTAGGTTTTTTTAATGACCATGATTATGTGGTACATTAATTTGCTATATCTCTTATGGTTTACTCAACATAAGCCATTTAAGCGCACGAATTGTTGCACCATGACCAATTTTTATTTGTGCGGAACCCTAATTATTTTTCTAAAATAAAAGTAGACTATGTTACTCCCTATATCATCAGCTATCTACAAGTGAAAGTCCCGTCAAAATCGGTCCAACCGTTTCGGAGATTACCCGTAACAAACAGACAGAAAGACAGACAGACAAAAACTTTAAAAATGGGCTTTTTGTTATAGGTATCGTATATACTTTCATATGTATATAGCAAAAAACTGTTATTTTGACATTACAAACAGACACTGCAATTTTATTAATTGTAAAGCTTTAATAAATCTTACATGTATTTAAACCTAACTTATTATTACGAACATATTTCATTTTGGAGGCTCGCTGTCCGCAACAACGCGTCTTTTCTGAAAAAAATTCTATGGACCGATGAATCCAAATTCAATCAAGATGGGTTTACTTACTACCACAATGAACATTATTGGAATGAGAAAGTGCACAAAAATCCCAATAAAGAGAGGCCAAAAATGTGGATGGGAATAAATGACGACAATTTATTCGGATCACATTTTTTACCGAGCAATCTAAATGCTGTAAATATATCACCTTAAAATCGGAAGTTATCAGACGTTTGTCCAGCTCTGAACAGAAGCGTGTTCGTCAACTGATAAGTGATGTAGGACTTAAAGACAGAAAACCGTCTCAGTTCCTCAGACACATTCGGTCATTAGCAGGTAATACTAATTCTGAACAAAACCTTTTACGGCAGCTGCGGTTGCGTAGACTGCCTGAACATCTATAATCCATTCTAATAGCTCAGTCAGAGCTACATTTAGATATGGTAGCTGAGCTTGTCGATAAAATTTTAGAGGTCTCTCCGGCGATCGCGACTCCTTCACTACAACCGGCTATATACAGTACAGAACAATCAAATATTACAGCATAACTAGACGAAGTAATACGTCAAGATGCTGCTTTAACTGCCTTTCGCCACAGGAACACCTCAAGCTCCCATTCAAGACAACGAGAACGACATTCTTGAACGCCATCCACATTATGCTGGTACCACAAATCATTTAAAGATAAAGCGACTAAGTGCAATTTACTATGCAACTGGAAACAATCAGAAAACTAGCAAGGCAGTCGGTAGCATCGGCAGCTGATTGTCTCACCGGTATCGCGGTAGTCGCCGCCTCTTTGTCACTGAATCAGTATCACGCCGCAGATTTTGGTGGATACCGGTTTAGATTTATCGTGTTACCCACACCGGCACCGGTGGCTTTCGACTCGACGTCAGGCTTCTGATTATGTATTGCGTGCCGCTAATGGAAGTGACATTCGCACGATCGAAAACATGCCGGTTTGTCTTAATTTAGGTTTGCGTAGGGAGTTTTCATGGAACTTCATTATAGCAGATGTGGGCACCGCTATCATTGGGGCCGACTTCCTTGAACACTATCACCTGGTACTTCTTGTGCAGGCAGATGCCTATTAGACGGAAGGTTTATACTGAACCGCCACCGTTGCCGACATTGAAAAAGCGAGTGATAAGCAGTGTCATGCAATGTTACCGGTTCTTCTTTGTTAAAAATTATTTCCAATTTTACAGACCCTACGAGGCTTTCTGGTTTGCCGAGAGTGTTAAACGTATTCGTATCGAAGACACGGTTTCTTCCTGCTGCCCCACTTCTATTGGTGTACCGCAGGGTGGGGGTGTTGTCCCCTTTAATTTTCGGAATTTGTATTAACTCAATATCCAATAATTTATCGTCTTATTACCATCTTTATGCGGATGATCTACAAATATATACATAAGCTACCATCGACAATCTATCAGAAGCTTGTCACAATATTAATAACGATCTAGCCCATAATAGTAGTTGGAGTAAAGCATAGCCTTAAAGTAAATCCCATCAAAACTAAACTAATTATTATTGGCAGTTCTAGGTTGACTGCCAAAATTGGTAGAACGCAACTCCCTTACAACGTTTTTGATGGTAGTTTTCTTCCTATATGTGATAGGGTAAAAAAACTAGGAATACATGTTGATAAAAATTTGTCCTGGGGCCCACACCTTCAAGAAGTAAGTCGGAAAATATTTGCCTCTGTCGGGTGCCTGAGAAGATTACGAAATTTTCTCCCTACTGCTACTAAGATTTCTCTTGCTCAAGCCCTTTTATTTCCAGTTCTCGACTATGCTTACACTAGTTATTTAGATCTTACCGAAGCTCAACTAGATAAACTTGAGCGACTTTCAAAATTTTTGTATTAGATTCATATTAGGTCCTTACATATGAAATTAGCGTTTTGTCGTACTGGCCACTTTGATCTGAAATATCTCCTCTTTGGTTAAGAATTCCAAATTCAAATTTATACATTCATTTAGCTGGTACATTTGAGTTTTGAAAACAGTAATTCATTTGTTTTTTCCCCATTATTTTTTTCTTTGGCATCGCTTATTATCGCACAATGGAAAACATGAAATATGGGTATATTTACGAGTACAAGTTCTACCGTGGCACCAGTGCTGCAGAAACAACTCGAAGGATTAATTATGTGTACGGCGCTGGTGTCGCAAAAGAAAGCACGGTACGTTTTTGGTTTCAACGTTTTCGTTCTTCAAATTTCGACCTTCAGAAACAACCCCGTGGACGGCCGGAAACCAAAGTGTAAAATGAAGAATTAAAGGCTATTGTGGAAGAGGATCCATCACAAAGCATTTCAGAGATAGCTACAGGCTTCGGGGTAAGTGATAAAACTGTATTAATCCGCTTGAAGCAAATCGGGAAAGTGTAGTAAAGCAGTCAATAAAAGAAGTCCTGGAGTGCAGTGCATAAGATGTATTAAATGGTATCATGGTACCTGTGCGTCGTTAACGACAGATCAGCTAAGTGCATTGTCAATCATGGAATCAGTTGACTGGAAGTGTCGCGGATGTACACCAACAGTAAGTAGTAAAGGCAAACGCATATCGGTTATTCTTCCTGATCATGACGACGAAGAACAATCTGATGCTGAAGGAACAACAAACAATCAAAAAGAAAATACATTACTAGAAATACGTCAAGAAGTTCGAAAATTGCATCAAACCGTCAGAGATATTTTAAGTTTTACTCTAATAAAATAGACGATTACGAGGAGAAAGTTAAGAACCATGAAATGTGTGTTAAAATTATGGAGAATCAATGTAAGGATATTACTAATACATGTAGGAATTTAACGCTAAAGAATGAAGTCTTAGAACAAAAACTCAGTAAAATTGAGCAAACTCTGACCTTGAATGATGTAGAAATATGTGGAGTCGTTGAACAGCAATATGAGGATATTAAAAAAATTGCGACATCAGTTTGCCAGCTGCTGAACCAAAATCCACAGGACATCATAAAAGTTGTTAGGAAAAAAAAAACAACTCGTCCCGGTTCAGCTCAAGCGGATCGTGCCAAGGTTGAAGCGCCAATCACTATATCTTTACGTGAAGGTAGGCGTGAATACTGGTACGAAGCCGCGCGTTTAGCAAAGATTACAGCTAAGGACCTGGGTGGAGAAGGTGATAAAAAGGTTTACCTACGTGAATCACTCACACCTACGACATCTTACCTATTATGGAAAACTAAGACAAGTCTCAAGGAAAAAGCACTCTGCAAGTATGTCTGGTGTAGGAACGGGCAAATAATGGTTCGGTCAAAAGATGGTGATAAAAAGATTCACTATGTCTACTCTGAGAAAGACATCGCTCGAATTGGTAAAGACTTACAGAAAGATATCATAAATGAGCACTTAAGTACCTAATATATATAATAAATATAAATATAACTTAAACTGTCCAATTATGTTTAGTTAAAGAATATATTCTATGGATTTATTTAATCAAAGTGTAACTGAGAGTACTCATTATCAATGGAATGAATTCATGTCTGTAATACCCGACGAGCATAATAAATTTCTCCTACTACATGTCAACATTCGATCGATGATTAAAAATCATTCACAGTTGGAGTATATTGTTAAAGGAAGTCAATTACTTATACATTTACTGATTATAACTGAGGCTAATATTAATAACGAAGTGTCGAGTTTATTTGAACTAGAGGATTACGTTATGTACACAGAATTACGGAACAATAGAAAAGGAGGTGGTATTATTGTATATACCCATAAGAGTATATCATTCGCAAAAACCTTGGTGAATGCGGTGAATTTTGAGTGCCTATATGGTGAGAAAACAACTTCTTATGGTTATAGAACGGAATTGTGCTGTATTTATAGACCACCTAGCTTAAATAAAAATAGTTTTGTTTATGAATTAACACAGTTTTTATCAACGTGTCCCACCAATGAGAACTGTATACTAGTGGGGGACACTAACATAGATATAAGTTGTACAAATAATACTGTCAGATCGTACCTTAATAGTTTACATGGTCTTGGTTTTGAATGTTGTATTTCACAGTTTACCAGAATTGAGTCAAATATAAACGGTATATCGAAATCGTGTATTGATCATTTATTCATTCGTGATGCGAGTGAGCGAGATACATTTGGGCGTTCAATACAGACAGCTGTCGTTCGTGACTCATTGGCGGATCATTTTATAATCGGTTTATCGCTTATCAGCTCAAATCGTGTAAATGGGAGTAAAGTTGTATATAAGTTAAATAACGATAAAGTTAAAAATGAATTGAGTCTGATTAATTGGAGCCCTGCATTTGGTTGTGGCGACCCGAATGATTTAATGGATTTTATTGTTAACCAGTTTCAGTCTATTTATAAAAAATGTACCTATCAAACTAAAATTAATTTATTCAAAAAACAGAAATTTAATTATTTAAGTGAGAAATTAATTGAAATGTGTAGTATAAAGCAAAATCTATTAAAAATTTTCTTAAATGATACAAGCAATAAACAAAATGAGTTAATTTACAAAAAATATAGAAATAGGACAAATAGGATGATCTGTAAAACTAGAAATAATTCAATCAAAAAGGAAATTTGTGATAGTTTTAAGAACCCGAAAAAAATGTGGGAAATTATAAATAGACTGACTGGAAGAATTGTTAAAACTATTGATGAAGTACTACTTAAATCTTTTAAATTACCAGCTAAAATACTTTCGAATATTTTTGTTAGTGATTTCGATAAAAATGTTAAAAATGTAATGAACACATGTAGTGAACCGTTACTGAATGAACTTACATACATTAACTCACCAAGCTTGTCTCTAAGACTTAAAAAAGCTAATGAAGAAGTATTACATAAAATTATAAAAAATATAGATGACAAAAAAAGTCCAGGATATGATAAAATTAGGGCGAAAGATATAAAATATATCTCAGAAAAAATGACCCCAGTACTCACACATTTAATAAATTTATGTATCACTAGATCAATATATCCAGATAGGATTAAAATAGGACTAATTAGACCAGTTTATAAAAGGGGTAGTTATAATGATACAAATAACTTTAGACCTATTACAATTTTGTCATGCATTGATAAAATTTTAGAAAAGTATTTTGGTAGTTTAATAAATAATTTTCTGTCAAGTAATAACATAGTGAATAACAGACAATTCGGTTTTCAAAAAAATAAAAGTACGTCACAGTTATTGTCCTTATTTACAGATGAAATAAATGACCATTTAGATAACAGAAAATATATTCTTGCTGTTATGGTTGATTTCAGCAAAGCATTTGACACATTGAACCTTAAGACACTGTATAAAAAAATGGAGCAGAATGGTATACAGGGACCGATGTTGGAACTCTTTAAAAGTTATCACACAAATAGATTTAATTCAGTCACCATAGCTGGTGAACATAGTAGCCAGATACCTACATATCAAGGCACGGCCCAAGGATCCGTCCTGGGACCGACAGAATACTTATTATATGTAAACGATATGTGCAATATATTTCAACATGGTTCGGTATATCAGTTTGCTGATGACACATGTATAATCGCTGCTCACAGTGATTTCAATACGCTACAAGGTATGATTCAGGAGGATTTTGATATGTTGAGTAAGTGGGCTCACGATTTAGGTCTATCCATTAACTACAGTAAAACTAAGCTAATGTTTATACATTCACCATATAAAAAAATTAACTACCTACCTAAGATTGTCGCTCATGAGCACAACTGCATGCACTTAAACAATACCTCATGCACATGTTCGTACCTTGACGTAGTGGAAGAGCATACATATCTTGGGCTTAAAATAGATCATAAATTTAATTGGGGTCCGCATGTTGCCCAGGTATGTTGTAAACTTAGAGCTGTGCTGTCAAAATTGTGCATACTTAAACATAAAGTTCCATATAACACATTGAGGCTCTTGTATATGTCATTGGCTGATTCAGTGATCAATTATGGACTAGCTAGCTATGGACGTACATATATGAGTTATTTGAAGGATATATATAATTTACAAATAAGGTTATTGAAAACCATTGTTCCGTTAAAAATTAAGTATAAATATAAAGATAACTATCATTATTTATTTAATTATTGTAAAGTTCTGAGCATTTTCGATAAATTGGATTTGGCAATTGTAACTCAATACAGTAACTGTAAGTGGAACTTAAATAGGATAGTAAGACCTGTGACCTTACGTAATCTGGTATATCTTCCGACATTTGAAATACCTAAATGTAACAACGTGTACGGTGAGAGGGTTCGGAGATGCATTCTGCCCAGTACGTTAAATAGATTACCTAAAGCTATAGTCGAGAAGCTTGAAAACAAAAATAGAAGCCAAATCAAAAATATACTCAAGCGATATTTTTTTTTAAAGGTTAATTAAAACCATTTAGTTATTTAAGTAGGTAGCTTAACTCCTTTTCTATAAAATCTTTTTAGTTAAGATTAGAGTTAAGGATACGTGTAATATTTTTTTTTTGTGCTATTTTTGGTAATAAACAGATGACATTTTTTTTTTTTTTTTAACAAAACTTGAACTATGGGTACCTTATGAATTGAGTGAATCGAACTTGCAAACACGCGTCGACTGCTGTGTTACTTTGCTCAACCGACACAATAATCAAGAGATTTTAAATCGAATCATTACTTGTGATGAAAAGTGGATACTGTACGATAATCGGAAGCGCTCCTCGCAATGGGTGAACCCTGGAGACCCAGCCAAATCTTGCCCTAACCGATAATTGACTCAGAAAAAGTTACTTGTGAGTGTTTGGTGGACTAGTGCCGGTGTCGTTTACTATCGCTTTCTAAAATCTGGCCAAACGATTCGGCAGATATATATTGCCAGCAACTGCAAACCATCATGGAAGAACTAGCTGCTAAACAACAGAGGTTGGTCAATCGCTCTAGGCCACTGATGCTCCACGACAACGCAAGACAACACACTGCACAACAAACAACCACAAAGTTAAATGAGCTACAATTGGAATGTCTGCGACATCCACCGTACTCCCCGGACCTTGCTTCAGCAGATTACGATTTTTTCCGGAATTTGGACAACTTCTTACAAGGAAAAAATTGAACTCCGATGCGGCAGTCCAAACCGCCTTCAAAGAGTATATTGATTCTCGCCCCCATGGTTTTTTTAGTAAACGAATCAATGAACTACCTATGAGATGGCAAAAATGCATAGATAACAACGGTGAATACTTTGATTAATTAAATATATTTTACAAAAAAAAAAAATTGACTTTATATTCCTCCCGTACAAAACGCCAATTTCATATGTAAGGACCTAATATTTAGCTTACGTAAATATGACCATATCTCAGAATATCGTATTAAGCTCAATTGGCTCCCAATTAGACTTCGCCGGTATGCTCATATTTTGTTTCTCCTTTACAGAATTCTATTTAATGCTATCACTCCTTGTTATCTAAAAAACGTTTCAGATTCCTTTACGATACCCATACGCGTTGCCTACGGTCCACGGAAAACGTGTCGCTGGAAGTACCAACACATACCACAAATTCTCTTGTAAATCTTTTGCAGTTCAGGCTGCAAGGCTGTGGAATGCACTACCTATTTCTGTAAGACGCGCACAATCACTAAGCATGTTTAGGAAATGTGTCAAAAATTATTATTTGTCACTTTAATGTTGTGTATAAGTAATTATATAACATTTTGTTTGTATTATAATTATAAATAATAATAATGCAGTCTAAATTTTATATATTTCTTTAGCTATAGCATCCATTTATTTATTTACGTATTTAATTATTTTTTTAATTTCTGCAGTTCTCATTACATCCATACTACCTTTACACTCTGTAAAATATCCATCCGAAGGTTGCCTGGAAGAGATTGCTTTTTTTAAATGTTCGATTGTATGTAACTAATGGTGTACAATAAAGATTAATAAAATAAAATAAAAAAACCATAACATCACACACCACATTACGACGATTGATAGGCCACTAGTCTCTTGCCGCCCACGTTGTCTCGTACCACAAAAACTTATAGCCGCTAAAAAGTTTTCGAAGGTATGGCGTAATGTGATACAGCCCAATCTTCAAAAAGTTTCTGGTCGTCTCCGTTAACATATGGTAGCGAAAAAGGATGCCATATGGCACCCGTGCGGAAACTACCGAGCACGGACAGTTTCCGACCGCTATCAAGTCCGCCATATACGGGATGTTTGTCACAACCTCACAACATTGCCGGTTCTACTATATTTACTACGTTAGATTTGGTAAAGGCCTACCAGCAAATTCCAGTAGAGCCTAAAGACGTGTGCAAGACGGCAATCATCACCCCTTCTAGCCTGTATGAATTTTTGTTTATGCCATTTGGTCTTACAAACGCCGGTCAAACATTTCAGCGGTTTATCGACCGAGTTGAATCAACGTTAGATTTCTATTATTTTATCTTTACACTAACTATGCCCGCGGTTTCATTAGCCTGTAATTTTGTAATTCTAACTTACTCTTTGTATGGTAGTTGCTTCTCTTCCTGACGGTTGTAGCGTAATGTTATCTATATAGCCTATTTAACCCGTGTTAATTTTATCCGACAAATACCGCGCCGCGCCGCTAATCGTACTTATTATAATTGTTCTCACTTCCCTTCTTATTTTGCTTTATCTCCTAAACTATGTGTCCTAATCAGGTAATGTTT
This sequence comes from Saturnia japonica, assembly GCA_033032175.1. NCBI lineage: Eukaryota > Metazoa > Arthropoda > Insecta > Lepidoptera > Saturniidae > Saturnia > Saturnia japonica. The sequence continues at coordinate 6,944,505 of CM065321.1, read as the reverse complement.
AACTTCATAAAATTGTCTTTATGATGAAGTAATTTTTGTTCGTAAGGATTAATAATGCCATGCCTAAAAATAATGCTCATAAGTCACTTTTTAATATGGCGCTGTATGGCTTTACTTTATAAACAGGAAATTGATTTAATATTGTATATTTTCTGCAAGTACTTATGTAAATAATTTAATGTTGGGCTTTTATTATTTTTAAATTTTTTGCGATAGATGTCGCTGTTTGGTATTTGCGATATCAATCTATACAATTAATAAAATTGAAGTGTATGTATTTTGTAATGTCAAAATAACAGTTTTTACTAAATGCATATGAAAGTATATACGATACCTTTAACAAAAAGCCCATTTTAAAAATTTTTGTCCGTCTTTTTCTTCCGGGTAATCTCCGAAACGCTTGACCGATTGTTAAAGTAGTGGTAAATAGTGAAGTTTGAACTATTTTGAAGTGTTGAACTAATTGTACGAAGTTGAACTTTGAATAAATAAAATACCAACGTCGACTGTAACTCGTTTAATTGACCACAAAGTATCTTTTTTTTTTTTTTGATCTGACTACACTATTAGCCTTAGGGGCCCTAAAGCCGCTGCGGCTTTTACGGCTTCACCGGACTTGGGGGCGCGCGCAGAGGGCTTCAGCCGCGAAAGTTATTAGAACGACTCGCACGAGGGTGCCCAAGTGGCCGGACCTTGGCTCGGGCGGTCGTCGCGTACGCAAATAAGTCGCGATCTAATCGAATCCCTACACCTACGATTCGAGCTAACTAAATTATACTCATAGGCACGTCCCCTTCCTCCTGGGAGGAAGGAAGGAGACATGCGTATGTGTATTTAGTAAACGGAAATGTTTTCTACACTAACTAGCGCAAAATAAGGAACAAAAAAGGTCCCTCACAGAACCTATGTACCTATGTGGTGTGCACGTGTGTGTGTTCATACGTGTGTAATGTTGTATGTAGGTAACTAAGTGATGCACGTATAGTGTCACTTGTATCGCGCGGGCGGTTGCCTGACACAAGGACTTCACGCCGAGGAAACGGACCTAGGTTTGGGTTACCGCTGGAGAGGGTGAACGTAGGGAGTGTGCGGGAGCGAATTTGACAGCCCGTCCTCTGCGGAGAGAACGGTGGTTACGCGGGCGTGGGCGCTGTCACGCTCTGTTTGGAGAGACGAATCGATAGAGTTTATTTGTATCTAAGAGTTGATAAAAAAAATTTACGCGGCCGGCGTTTATGCCGGGTGGTCGTGGGTTTCGCTTTCGAGACGGTGCAATGTCTCAACGAGGCGGGGGAAGGCGCATACGGTCTTGACGAGACCGTAATGCTCTAGATGGTCATTGTACTCAATGACCTCTTGGATGTCGTGCTCACGAAGGAGCAGGATCATGAGATCGTTGCTCGCTACGTGAGATGGAGCGCGGGGAGCGGAATTATCCATCGCCATACGAGGCTGTGGATTTGGGCGACGAGGGCCCCATGCGTTCGGAGTCGAACGCACGGGTTGTGATTGAACGCGGGGTGCGGGAGGGCCGGCGGCGGACGGGATATGGCGAAGGATCGGGAGAGCGGGAAATTCCCCTGGAGCCAGCAGGGGTTGCGCTCGGAGGGCTGAGGCGGGAGGCGCCACCCGGGGGGCCGTCTGCCTCTGGTACCGAGGCCGCGTAGTGCGCGGAGCCTTGGGGTATCCGCGATAATTCGCAGGGTGCCCCTCCCCTTCGCACAGTACGCAGCTCGGGGGGGGTGGTGGAGTCACACGCGTCTACGGGCGGCGTGCCCGTAAAGCTGGCAGCTGTGACACTTCGAGGGCATGTGGTTTTTATATGGGGGCTCGACGGTGACGCCGGACCACAAAGTGTCATAAAAAAGTGCATACATTATTAAAAAAAGTAAACATTATAAATGATACAGCGCCATCTTTTAAGAAATATAAGACTTAACACCGATTTTGACGGGACTTTCACTGAGAGATAGCTGATGATTCGATCCCAGCTCTTTTTTGTAGATTATCCTGGGATCCCTGGATTGTGGACAGGTAAGATAGTCGATAGAGACGTGGCCCCCAATTAGAGGATTCGATCCCGGCCCTTTTTCCTACAGATTATCCTGGGGTTCCGGGATTGTGGACAGGTAATCTGCTTTAAAATTATCATTGTCACTAATATGAACTTAATTAGACATAAAATGTCAGAAAAATTAATAAAAATTAAACCATTTCAAACATCCTTCAAAATAACAATATTGTGTTGCCAGAAAAAGTAAGTTTAAAAATTAAACCACTTCAAGCATCTTTTAAAATAAATCAACTATTGATAACTTTTTACTCCACGTTACATAATACTTTACGTATAATAGACTTTCAGGCACGGATTATAAATTACAGAATATGAATCACGGACTACTACTCGTGCAATAGTTCAAGTGAGAACGATCTTTGGGCTTTTTTTTTTTAGAACTGACTACACTGTTAGCCTTAAGGGCCCTGGAGCCTCTGACGGCTTTTACAGCTTCACCGGACTTGGAACCTTTAGGCCTTTAGGCTTATATAATGCGTGCGGTTACAGAACACAGCTGTTGCTATCGTGCGCCGCTAAAAGTGCGGGTCAATAGTACGGTTTCAGTATTCATACCAACAAATATCCACCGCTACTTGTTTCTATAGCACTTAAAATTAATACGTTAAAATTCCAAAAAAAACCTAATCAGACTTAAATTCCCTTAGCAAAGTCAGAGATCAGTATTCACCTTATTAAATGAACAGAAATGGTTTAAATTGTTTAAAATGGTTAAACACTTTAAGTCTTATTTGTATCGCGAAAATAAAATCGAAGAAATAATAATACATCTAACGATTCGTCTCCGAGCTTCTGAGCCAAATTTGCGAAATAGGCAAACTTATCAAATCACCTGAAAAAACAGGATGGTTGACAAAATGTAAAGTGAAATAAATTTTCAAGAGAGATAAGGTACAGAGAAATGTCTTTGGAGATCCCACCCTACAGAAAAACGCAGCCAAATAACCTTGTGTCGTATTCCTGCGGTAAATAGGGCTCATCGACCAGAGCTCATCGGAGTAGGGGGTTCAACGACGGCAACACGCTAGTATTACAATCGTCCATAGGCTATGACTGCCACTTACCTTCAGGCGTGTTGTATGCTTGTTTGCAACGCTAGTGGTTCAAAAAAGGGTGTGTTTTAAAATGTTTGTTCATAGGAGTTAATGTTTATTCATTATTACACATTTTTAAATTGAAATAAGAAATATGCCACAAATAGATGGCATTATGTTAATGTGACAGCAGGTCTGTGAGACATTATCTTTTAGTAAATAAAACTAAAGTTAAAGCATTGAATTCATTAGAATTTCAGTTCTGATGAAACTTATGAAATTTTTTCAAGACCTATATAATTGTAAAGTTACTATTTCTACACTTGGCAATAATTTTAGAGTTGCTTGTTACAAGATAACCTAATACAAATAGCACTTGACTGTGTCTATAAATTTTGTTTATAATGTTTTCTGATTGGCATTCCGAATCGTGTGAATCCCAAGGGAAAATTAATATAATAATTCTTTTTTTCCAAATCAGTATTTTTAGGTTTATCTGTGAAACCAGTATGTATAATGAACTTTGTAAGTACACCGTTTCATACAAAATAAGGGTAAACAAGTTGTGGAAACTAGCCCATAAAATCTGATACCTGAAGTGCACTGTTAAGGCCTACTTCAGATTCTATTTTTGATTGTGATGTTTTAAATACCTCAGATATAGGTTTATAGAAAAAGAATTGTAGAATTCATTGATGTTGGCATATACTCAGCACTGGACCGATAAGGGCAATATCTATGATCAATATAAAAGAAAAAAAAAATAATTAAGTTAATTCAATATATGGTATTTTTTAAATTATAATATATGCTTTACAAGAACGAATGTAGAGATTGGCAAGTTTTTTAATTTTTTGTTTAAATAAATTCATATATGTATTTTTATGTACACAGAATTACCTTCTTCGATATTTTGATATATTAGGAGTTATTATTAATTCATTAGATTATCTAATTCAATTTGAATTGATTCAAACTGTATGTACATTGAATGAAGTTCATTATGATCACATTCTATTTCAGTTGATTTATTTACTTCAGTTATTGATAAATAAGCCTTAGGAACTTTGCTTTTCTTGCAATAGTCAGAACTAAGTTCCGCATTTAGCTTCCATGTAAAGTTTAACATATCTACAGGGTTATTTACAGTTTCTGAATCCAGTACTTGTAACATTATTCTAGTTTCAGCAGACCAAACTTTTAATATAAAATCTGATTTTTCATTATTAAATCCTAAAATTGTCAAATCATTCTTTAAGTCAACAGGCATAAAAATAAATTTTAAAAGCCGTTTCAAAATATATAACACCGTTTTTATGCTTAACAATAGACTTTCTTGGTCTGTTTTAAATATTTTTTCAAGTTTATTCCTTTCATCATCAGTAAAAACTTCTGTATCTTGAATTTTTATTTTACCCAAAATTCGCCGAAAATATTGTTCAAACCTTGAATCTTCAAATTCATTAGTGATTTCAATTCCCTTGCTTAAACTGAAAAATAATGATAAATAACTTATATTTAATTTTATTTCTCAAATCTGTGGTATTACAGATCGTTTTAGTGATTAAGTTACCTTGGTGATATTTTTATCCAAGCTAGCTTCATGATTTTTCTAGGTAAGCTAATATTTAAATTAATCACCACAAAGTACGTTTCTTGTACATCTAATCAGGTCTATGCATCTAATAGTCTGTGACTTTTCAAATGTAGAAGCAGAGATAGAAGTACTTTGTATAGAGATTAGAGAGATTAGCATAGACCACTAAGGATGTGAAAAAATAATAATTTTTTTTTAAATCAATTATTAATCTATTATTTTTTAATTCCAATAAAATCAATTTTTTTTAAATCGATTTTTTTCACGGGCATTTTATTTTGATGGATCTAATGTAAATTTTTTTGTGACAGTAGGTATTCAATCACCCTTCTTACTAACTTGCCAACTAGTCTTCTTTATTGAAAACCATTACTGCCATTATCAAGTGAACATAGTGGTAAATAAGATGGTAGCTCTCTTGTTAGAACTTTCTAGGGAGTTTTTGTGGTACATCAAAATGTATGCTTCCAGTTTATATTTATAATCCATTTCACATGCTCAAGCTATATCACACAAAACGCTATCAGTATTATATAATATAGGGTCTAAAACCTAAGTTAATGGATCTATACTAGTACTATTAAGCTGAAGAGTTTGTTTGGTTGAACGCTCTAATCTCAGGAAACACTTCTTCGGATAGAAAAAATAATTTTTGTTTGATATCCCAGTAATCGAAGAAGGCCTATAGACTATATAACATCACGCTACGACAAATAGAACAATACGATCAATTAAAAATATTGCAAAACAGGGAAGGATTATTGCTTTTGAGAGCTTCCATTGCGTGCGCTGCGTAAATGCGTAAAGTTACTTGACAATCATGTGTGACGGAATTGTTTCTCTTAAAAAGTAAAAAAAAAGTCCGTGGTAGCATTTGGCTATCTTTTAAAGTTGACTCAATATAACCTTTTTTAAGGTAATAAAATTTGTTCTAAAATAATGCATTATTTACAAAGGTGTTTCTATAAATATGGTATTTACGTTATTGAAATAAAATATTCATAACAAGTATTTAGTTTCAATAAAATTGTCCAAATTGTCAATAAATAACTTAGGAAATATCACAGTTTTAAAATAAATCCGCAGCAAAGTAATGAAAGTTTCAACTCCTTTAAAATTCTATTATAGGTGCCTACGACCCAATCTTTCTAATCCTCTCTCTCTCTCTCTCTCATGTGACGCAGACGAAGATGCGTGAGTCAGTTAGTTAAAAATAAAAACCAAATACCAAAACATTTCATTTTAAGATCCCATCAAAAACTTTAATCGCACTTATATATCACCCATAAATATCGATATTTATAATTAAATAATGAGTTGCTTTTTAATTTAATATTGTATTTTTGTGTTCAAAAGGATTGTAATACAGGCAATGAAAGGCAACACCCGCGTCTTTGGAACTATTTACGCAGTGTATAATAAAAAATTGTCTTTAAGATGAAGTAACTCTTGTTCGTAAGGATTAATATACCATGTGTAAAATAATGATATTTAATCACTTTTTAATGTTAAACTACTCTTTGTTATATAATAGCTTATTGTGGGTTATGCATAAGATACAGGCATATGCTATTGCGAACTATTTTAAAGATGTACTAAGACCCAATATTTTTGTAAAACATGTATTTACGTAAAACTAAAAATTATCGCAGCGAACGTGGATAAAGCAGTTCGGGAGAGCTTTGTGTTCCGACTTACTTTACAAAAATCAATATTAAAGGCTGGTTAAGACGTGTATCAAATGCTAAATAGATTATACTATTCCTTGTGAATCAATCTATGATATACAAAAAGAATTTTTCAAATCAGACTGGTAGTTTCAAAGATTAAATATTAAACTAAAAAAAAAAAAAAACAAAAAACATAATAACACTTCCGCTTTGTTAAATTAGTATACATATAATATATAGTATAGATAATACTTTTAAAATTTAAAGAATATTCCTACTTTGAAAACCAAATTCCGAGGATAAAAGGTCGTAAAATAATATGCAAAAAAAAATTCTTTACTTTTTATTCAACCTTACTATACAACAAAATTTGGTACAAGAATGGGCATTCTCTGTTATTAACAATATTTTTTGTCTTTTTATTGAAATATGTAAATTTAAATTGATTAAGAAAGTTATGATTCTAAATATTTCAGGTTTTAATTAAATTTCTAAAGAAAATATGAAAAAAGAACGATATTAAAAATTATTAATTATTTTTTGAACAAAAATCGATTATTAATTAATCCATTTTATTATTTTATAAAATAGTTGTTTTTTTTTAAATCGATTTATTTTTGAAATAACATCCCTATAGACCACTAAGTACCTCTCGGCAGAGAGTAGTTTATTCTTTGTTATGTACTAAGAGCATAGAGTTGAGTAATACATAGGGAATAGAGAACTAACTCTTGTTTTTTTAATGCCAACATGTTGAACGTAGCTCAATCTGTTAATCTTGTTCCGAAACTTTTTACAAATACGTACCCATAACTAGCTAGTTATTTACGTAAATTATTAAGGAAAATAAATCTAAAGAACTTAATGAAACGCACAGAATTATTTATTGTTTTTATTATGTATATGTTTAATATCATATAGCTTAACATATTTTTTCACTTCAACATCCGCATCATAGTTAAATTTCACATAAAATTCGATTGATTCAATTTTACCACAAATTATACTAGTATACAACTATAATGCACCAAATATTAATAATAATATTAAGTGATATATCTGGAAATGGTCTTATTAAATGATTTATATGTTTATCACAATTAAATGTAACAAATATTTCGTTAACACTTACACAATTTTTCATTGAAAAAACAACTGATGGAGTTTTTGACGGGATCTTGAAGTGATATGATCATTTACTTAGGGTTTTGGCCCTATATTATCTAATATTGGTGGCGTTTTGTTTGATGTAGTTTAGTTTTTTTGCATAACTGAAGTGGATTATAAATATAAGCTGAAAAAATTCATTCCGAGATCCCACAAAAACTTCCTAGAAAGATCTAACAAGAGAGCCACCATCTTGTTACTATACTGAATCTTCATAACACATGACACTATAAGTCACTCGATAATGGCAGTAATGGTCTTCATTATAGAGGACCAGTTGCTAAGATAAGAAGAAGAAGAACAACTGACAATGACTAGGGATGGACCGTGTAAATACACGTTCATACAAGATACTTTTATTTCGATACCAAGTACTTTTGACATCAATTGATTGTGACCGAGTATCGAGTAAAATTCGGTTAAAAGTACTCGGAGCGGTACTCGCTCAAAGCAGATTTTAATTTCACATTTGTCAAAAATTTCCAATTCTTGAAGGATTTTGTATTATGCAGTGAAAGCATTATGTGCAGTCTTAACAACTTCTGGTTTTAATTAAAAGTTTACAATACAGTATGTGACGTCATATGACATTTGATCATTATAATTTATTGAACCAATTAGGAAAGATGGGAATAGGATGGAATATATTAACATCATTTTTCCACTATATAGAAATAAATAACAATTGGCGCCAGTGTTCTATACATAGTTGCCACCTTTTTTACTTAATAAGAGGAGTGTTTTGAAATGTTACCACAAAGGTCAATACTTCACAAAATTATTTGTTATGAAAATGTTTTTTAAGTAGGTACCTAATTGTTTTTGAAAATCCCTATTAAATCAGATTTTCTTTAAAAATAGTACAATTATGGAAGTAATATTGTAACTCAATGCTCTGAGTAGATTCAGTAAACGCTACACTAGATGTCACTACGTCACTAGTTAACGTCGGGACCATAGACCAATAACCAGACTTTACAATTGTTTACAATATCAAACTTGACTGTTGAATGTGGTTGAATGTAAACAAACATTAGTTGAATTCAAGTGTGTCGTTTTATACTTTTGTTATTGTTAAATAAAAGTACCTAGTGTATAGCATCATATTATGTAATAAAATTGATAACTTCTTATTTTCAATTTAAAGTCATTTTTACAGTGCAACTTAATTAATCGTAAGAAGTCATTATTTTTGCCTTTGTTGATTAATGAGTTAAATAAGGTAAATAATATTTTGTATTTTATTTAATATTACCAAATATAGCTAATTCAATAAAGGTATTTAAACATTCTTATTCAAAACTCAGCTCGTATGATAAATTCTTACTCGATGTTTTTGGCGGGATCTTGAAGTGACATGTTGTGGTTTTTATTTTAATCCATTATCATAGGTTTTTGACCCTACATTATGTCAGTGGCGTAGCTAAGGGGGGGGGGGGGGGGGCGGGTTGGCGGCCCGCCCCGGGTGTCACTTTTCTACCTATAAAAAATCGTAAATCTATGGCAGAGAGCATAACCGCCACTAATAAAATTATCTAGGTAACTATGATATCGTACCACAAGCATAATAAATTGATTAAAAAAAAATGTGCACACTGTCAATCGATCTGGGATTCCCCCAAAATTTAATACCCCGTTCGCGCATAACCAACGTTAGTCAGGGGATTCCCTCGATATAGCGCTCGTCACTTGTATTGTGGATTGGGCCATTTCTTTTGTTTCCGACCACATTCATTTTAATATTCTCTTACGTGAACGTGTGAACATCTAGTGCAAAGTGTTTGTTAATTATTACATATTATAAACAACATTTTTTGTATAAAAACCGATTTAATATAGTCGATTCTTGAAGAAAATAAACAAGATAAGTCAAGTATTTTTGTTATTACAGGAAATACTTACATTTTTAATTCATTTCGTATCTAATAGCAGTATCTTAGATTATTTTGAAAAACCCTTCAATTATTTTATTCTCTTATAATTACTGTGTATTTTAAAACTATATTATTGAGCCATCCTAAATGATAAATAGGTACCTACAGAAGGTATTTTAGACGGATTGCAGTAATTTTTTTTTTGTTTAGCCTGGGCAAGTATTACTTTCTACTAAAGGTATTTATTTATTAAAATAGGTTTTATAGGCTTTGCTGGCGTAAAAAGATTTTATTTATATTTCTAAACGTTTTACGATATTACTTTAGGTAATAATGTTTAATTGTTAATAATATATTTATTTATTATTTACTTACTTATTATTTTCCGATCTAATAGCAATGGGATTTGTTTACAAAAACGGAATATATTAAGTTTAGATTTTTGATTGAAAGTAATCATAATCATATCATACAACTTCGCGTACGTTGATTTGGCTCCGAGATGAGTAGCTCGAGCACTCGTGGCACGGATATCACAATCAACGGTGGAGTATTTAACTAGTATTTTTCTAATAATACTTAAATACATATTTACACCCAGACGCAGGATTGTTAATTTATATAAAAATATATATCACGAAGCTAGTTACGTAACGTGTAGGTGTTAATTTACTGTTATAATTAGTTTATAAAATCAACGTTTTAAATTAATTAAATTTTTTTTTTTAGAATACCTGGAACGAAATATGCCTCGGGGAATTCATACTTCGAAAAGAGAAAGCGGGTATCAACACAGAAAAGCCAAAAAGGCTAAAATGGATGAAATTCAGAACATGTCCGGTTCTCTTTTCAAATATATCTCAAAAGAAGGTAGCGGCCAAAGTTCAAGTAAAGTACCCGAGTCTCCTACTGACGAAATTTATGATTCACATCTTGGAGACTCACATTCAGATAGCAACATCGACAATACAGAATCAATGAAGGCGATCCAGGACCTTGAAGGAATCAAAATAAATAATGAAAATGACGCCGTTAATGCTACTTTCGGAGATAGCATTAGCTTCGAATTATCAGTTCAACACTTGAGAGATGTTTCACATCGTAGTTTACCGGTACCTGATAATGTTCGCATTGACATAATAAAAATGGGCAGTGAACATTTCCAGAACAAAGAAGGACCGTTTCCTACTGTATCTCGTCATGGTTCAAAGATTAACGGTGATTCTCGTCATCTTCCACAGGAATAGTTTTATAAACAGATGCCTAGTGGTGAAAAAATTCTACGATCATGGATGGTATTTTCTCCTATATCAAATAACCTGTACTGACGTTTCACATGTCGATAAAATGTCTGAAGTGATTCGTTATGTAAAAATTAATAATAGAAAAATAGAAGTCAAAGAAGTAGTCTTAGGATTCTTTCCTTTACATGGAAAAAAGCAGCTGATTTAAGCGCTGAAATACTAAAGAAGCTTGAAAACGATGGCTTAGATATTATGATGTGTCGTTCTCAAGGTTATGATAATGCTGCAGTTATGAAGAAAAAAACAATAAAGCAATTTTTATTGGTTGTATAGATCATTCAATTAATTTATGTGTCCAACATTCGTTCGCACAAAATGTGACTTGTGTTACATTTTTCGGAGCAGTGGAAACAATATTAAACTTTTTTTCAACTTCCACAAGCCGTTGGGAAGTGCTCCTCAGTCACAGCAAAGTATCTGTTAAAAGACTTGACTTCTGAAGAAAGAAAGAGGAGTGCTCATTATGGTGCAGTAAAAGTATTGGCTGAAAATTTTGATGGGATAATATCTGCAATTGAGGAACTATGTGACCAAGACGTAAATTTAGAAACTAGAGGTGCTGCACAAAATCTTATGCCTGCTGTGTGCAATTTCTCATTTCTTTGTTTTCTTATTTTTTGGAATGATGTGCTAAGGGAAGGGAACAATGCTCAGATTGCATTACAAAGTAAAGGTTTATGTGTTGATGAAATAATCATAAAACTAGAAGCACTTCGTCTATTCATTGGAGAGAAACGGTTGCATCTAGCAGAAGAGGCAATAGATTTTGCTGTACAAAAATCGGAAAAATACAACATTTCGATGGAACGACGAATTTGTCGCAAGAAACGCATGCCCGGTGAGTTAGCATCGTCCACTGATGCTGGACTTACACTTAGAGCGGAACTTCAAAAGGACATGTTAGAACGTATTGACAGATTCAATATTGAACTCGAAACAAGAGTAAAGTCCATTAAAGACGTAGCTTCATTGTTTCAGGTTGTGCAGTCAAAGACCTTGCTTTCGGCAAACACTGAACAGTTAAAATTTGCTATATCAAAATTTACTAACCTTTACGATGAAGTATCAGAAACAGAATTCCTTTTAGAAATAGCAAGATTGAGAAGACATTTAAAAGCGGCTAATATTACTGTCTCTAATTGGGTGGCACTGGACTTTTTGAAATTTATTGTGGAATGGGATTTTACAGAATCTCTTCCGAATCTAACGGTCGCACTAAAGTTATTTATAACAATATGTGCATCAGTTGCTTCATGTGAGAGAAGTTTCAGCAAATTAAAATTAATTAAAAATTACTTGCGGTCTACAATGACTGAAACCAGATTAAACAATCTTGGTATTTTAACGATAGAACATGAAGCAACACAAAATATAAATTTTGAAGACGTGATTTCGAAGTTCGCTAGTGTCAAAGTTAGAAGAAAGAAAGTTTAATTTTTAACAAAGTAGTTTGTTTCACATAATATTCAAATATTTGTAATAGGTACTCGTATTTTAATAAAACGTAAATGATTATAACTTTTTTATTTTAACAGTTTCGATTGAGTTTTGGGGTGACACCTATAAAATCCGCCCCGGGTGCCGCCTATGCTAGCTACGTCACTGCATTGTGTTATATTAGTGGCGTTTTGCGTGATATAGTTTGGTTTTTTTTTCTTAATTAAGGTGGATTATAAATATAAGCTGAAAGCATTCATTCTGAGGTCCCACAAAATCTTGCTAGAAAGTTCTTACAAGGGAGCCACCATCTTGTTAGGACACTGAATCGTCATAAGTGATAACACATGACACTATAATTCACTCGATAATGGCAGTGATGGTCTTCATTAAAGAGGACCGGTTGCCAAGTTAGGAAGAAGAAGAAGAAGAAAAAGAAATTCTTATTCGAGTTGTAAGGAGTGTAACTAGTTTACTCGAGTGATGCAGTAAAATTACTTGAGTGGCTCGAGTCACAAAATCCTACTCAAGTCGCATCACTAAACCAAAAACGATACTACTTATAGTACGAGATCCGGCTGCAAAATCTCTACGTTCATCGAGTTATTAATAAAATTCACATTTTTACATACATTTATGATTAGGAGAATACATTGATAACAGAGTGCCAGTCAACAAGTGGCCGCAAGTAATTTTAATTAAATTAATGTTAATTAATTTTCATAACAAAATTTCGTTCATTCATTTTTTAAATTAAATATCATCCGCATCATAGCAATGTATGTAAAGAATTCAAAAATCGATGGGTGCCGTTGCACACTCGACCGCAACTACTTCGCAGCCAGGTGTAAGCAGGTAATATTTTGGTGTATTTATACGTTCATGACGTATACGCATGTTTTTTATATAGAATTAAAGCTATTTTTTTTAAATATGATGATATATCGCTGCCTGTGATCAAATGGCCGCAAATTAGGGTAACTAGCTGTTAAACACTCGAGGTATTCGAGATAAAGTGAAAGAGAGTTAGCGCGCAACGCCACTTGTTAAAAAAGGATGGCGTGTGCCAGCTGTGCGAGTATTTGTTTATTTTAAGTACAATGTTGATTTTTTCTTGAACTAATATTTAATGTCAAACTAATAACTGTATTAACGAACTGTAATAAAATCTAATATTTTTTCAAATATGATATGCGTAGTATCTTTTTTGTTAATAAAGTAAGACAACCAAAATTCTATTCTTCATAAATACCCTTATTTCATTTTTACTCGATCGATAAACAATTTTTTTTTATAAAATATTTTTTTTCTTATTTACATATTTTTCCAGAATATTAATTACAATATTGGAGTAAATGTAAAGTCGTTTCTACTACTGTTTGCGCCGCTGACTTAGAACCCTATCTATGGACGCATGCGCAATGGCTTCAAATACTCGCACAGCTGACACACGCCATCCTTTTTTAACAAGTGGCGTTGCGCGCTAACTCTCTTTCACTTTATCTCGAATACCTCGAGTGTTTAACAGCAAGTTACCCTAATTTGCGGCCATTTGATCACAGGCAGCGATATATCATCATATTTAAAAAAAAATTAGCTTTAATTCTATATAAAAAACATGCGTATACGTCATGAACGTATAAATACACCAAAATATTACCTGCTTACACCTGGCTGCGAAGTAGTTGCGGCCGAGTGTGCAACGGCACCCATCGATTTTCGAATTCTTTACATACATTGCTATGATGTGGATGATATTTAATTTAAAAAATGAATGAACGAAATTTTGTTTTGAAAATTAATTAACATTAATTTAATAAAAAATTACTTGCGGCCACTTGTTGACTGGCACTCTGTTATCAATGTATTCTCCTAATCGTAAATGTATGTAAAAATGTGAATTTTATTAATAACCCGATGAACGTAGAGATTTTGCAGCCGGATCTTAGACTATTAGAGATGTGACAAAAACAATTAATAAATGTTTTTTTCACTGTTAATTTTTTGTTGATGGAGTTATTGTCATATTTTTTTTTTGTGACAATAGGAATTCAATCACCCTTTTTCTTACTAACTTGTCAATTAGTCCTCTTTATTGAAAACCATTACTGCCATTATCAAGTGAATACAGTCTCCTGTCTTAGAACGAGTTTGGTATCCAAACAAGATTGTGGCTCCTTTGTTAGAACTTTCTAGGTCGTTTTTGTGGCAAATTAACAAGTATGTTTCCAGTTCATATTTATAATCCACTTCACTTATGCACAATAATCAAGCTATATCACACAAAACGCTACCAGAATTTCATAATATATACTCTAAAACCTAAGTTAATGGATCTATACCAATATAATAAAGCTGAAAGGTATTTTTGGCTGTTTGTTTAGGTTGAACGTGTTAATCTCAGGGACTACTTCTTTTAAAAAGGAATTTTTTTAGCCCATTGATCGGAAAAGGATATAGGCTATATAAAATCACGCTACGGCCCATAGGAGCGGAGCATCGATGAAAAATGTTGCAAAAACGATGAAAAATTATTGATTTGAGAGATTTCATTGCGTGCGCTGCGTAAATGGTTAAAGTTACGAAACAATTATATGTGTCGGAATTGTTTCTCTAAAAAAGTTTAAAAAAATACCGCGATAGCATTTGGTTATCTTATATGGTTGACTCAATATAATATTTTTTATGATAATAAAATTTGTTCTAAAATAATGCATTATTTGCGAAGATGTTTCTGTAAACATGGTATTAAATCTTATTGAAATACATTCAATGTTCATCACAAGTATTTAATTTTAACAAATTTGTCCTTGACATCAATTGATTTCAATAAATATCTTAGGAGATATCACAGTTTTGCAATAACTCCGCAGACAATTAAAGAAAGTTTCAGCTCCTTTTTTTGCATTATACTCATTATAGGTGCCTGCGACTCACTCCTTCTCTCGCACTCTCTCTCTTAAGTGACGCAGACGATTGGCGCGGGTCAGCTAGTTAAAAATAATAACCACAACATATCAGTTCAAGATCGCACCAAAAACTTTAATCGGCCTTAAATATCAACCATAGTAATCGTTATTTATAATTAAATAATGAGTTGATTTTTATTTTAATATTGTATTTTTGTGTTCAAAAGGATTGTATTATAAGTAATGGAACGCACCACCCGCGCCTTTGGAACCATCTACACAGTGTATAATAATTTCTAGCCGTACTCCACGGTTTCACCCGAGTTAATTTTATACGACAAACACCGAAACGCCAACGCACCCGTGTAGCCTATCATTATAGTTCTTTCTACAAGTACAAATTATTTTAATTGTTCACTATCCCCTGAACTATGTGTCCAAATAAGATGTTATAAACAGAATAATTTAACTTCATAATATTGTCTTTATATTCCATGTCAAAATAATGATCATAAATCTTTTATTAATTTTTAACATTTGTCTGTCATAAAATAGCTTATTGTGGCTTATGTTTATGAGATAGGCATTTGCTATCACACACTATTTTTTTACATATACTAAAGCCCAATATTTTTGTACAACATTGTATTTACGTACCACTAAAAATCGCAGCGCACGTGGATAAAGCGTTTCGCGAGAACTTTATGTCCCGACTTACTTAACAAAATTAATATTAAAGGCTAGCTGAGACGTGTACCTTAATGCTAGATACCCTGTAATAGTACCCCGTACGGGGTATAGACCCCGTGAATCAAACTATTGTATACAAAAATCATTTTTCGAATCCGACCGGTAGTTCCCCACAAAAACTCTTCCCCTTTATTATATCTATACAATTAATAAAATTGAAGTGCCTGTTTGTAATGTCAAATAAACAGTTTTTTTAATAAATGCATATGAAAGTAAATACGACACCTTTAACAAAAAGTCCATTTTTAATTTTTTTGTCGGTCTGTCTGATTGTTCCGGGTAATCTCCGAAACGGTTGGATCGATTTAAACAGGATTTTCTAACTAACAAAGGACGCAACTGAATCGTCCCTAATAATGTACAGATTCAGTCTACACTTTATCTATGTTCTACACTGTCTACACAGTCTACTGTCTATCTCTGTTGAAATGACGCAGCGTTGCCAACATTATTTTTTAGAGCATCGTAGCATACACTAGGAAAAATCGTATTTTACTCAGAATTCTAGAAAAAAAAGCATTGAGTTTTCAATTAATTAATAGGGAATAATTTAAATATGTTATGTAATTATAACTTTTTAGTAATTTAGCTTATATAATATATTATATCTAATAACAAAGTATAATCTACTAAGGGGCTACTAGGTAGTGTGCCCAAAATACTAGCAGCTTGCCGCGTTGTATGGCAATTTTGATTTTTTGGGCAAGGTAAAAACCCGCCTTTTTGTCTGGAGTGCACGCGAACAAACGCCCTGCAATTTTATTAAACAAGGCGTATGCACTCGGCCCCCATGAACCCATTGTTTCGACCCCAAACGGCTCAAACACATATAAATGGTGTAAATTTAAGTATTGGAGGCTTCTACCGAAGCAGCTGCGTTGCCAGCCTTCACAGCAGTAGTTGAAAGATGGGATGGAGCCAAGGTATTGACACATGTTACATCCCAGACAAGAGCTCTGCCCATCCTCCAAGGAACCAAAGTCATACCGTCAGGTCTTTTACCATCAACACGTATTAAACCTGTGGGTTCTAAAATACTGACAGTTCCAGCACTGGTAAGAGCTCGACGGATGGCATCATTTAAGCAGCTATGCCGAGAAGGTCGGCCAGGGCTCCGACGACAAAAGAGTCCGTAATGACCGAGTTCATCCACGTTGAGACCGCAGCGGCACCGATGTGGTACGCAGCATACCGTTCCCAGCCTCAAACAGGCAGCATTTCTAAACGTCGCAGGATCTAAAATTGTACCCATGTTTGCAGAAGGGAGAGCGTGTAGCTATAAAACAGATTCCCAAGTGTTCACGGCCAAAAAACCAGCACGCTTAGCTAGCATAGCATAGCTTAGCAGTTTTTCGGACTAGTTCACAGAGCGGCTCGTCCCAATGCCTTTGCGATGAAGGTAATGAAGGAAAATTTGTACTCGAACAAGTCCTTTCCCAAATATTGGTAGCTTCTATTAAAACCTAATATTAAATTCAGGTGGTAATGAAGAGGATAAAATCCAACATACTAGATCCTTTGTGCTATGAATTGAAGCGAGGCAAGCGGGAAGAGATACAGAAGAAACTTCTCTGATACGCAAGCCCCCATGCCTAACAGGTAGCGAAGCTTGAGACCATGACCTATCATCTAAATATGTGTTTACAATATGTGTAAGAGTATTTTTAAGATGTAATCAATCCTTTGTAATAAATCTGGACGTTTCCAAAGATGACAACATCATAAAAAATATTTGAATTGTGGAACGAATAGACAGTAGCGTATAATGACAAAAGCTATGTTAGGATTAAGATTAGATAATTGATTCGACATAGTGGAAAATTGTTGAATTTTTTCTTCAAAGAAAGATCTAAATGATTCGTCTAGAATGGGAGACCCTAACAAGCGCAGAGAATTTTTGTTTATAATTTTTAAATTAGCAGGTAAAATGGAGAATTTTTTAATTCTTTTTAATTTACAAAGACAATTTTCCGGTATATATAATTCACACTTGAATAGTTTGTATATCTTAAATAAAGAAATAAATTTAGTTCTAAACCGATTTTCTGTAACTCTGTAATAATAAATTGTAAGTCTTCATAGAAAGTTTCCGTATTGCCTCCTATAGTTCCAGCGTCAAGATACCAAACATTAAATTTTGAATAATTGGATGAATAGCATGACTAAAGATTACTGGCTCTAAAGGATCACCTTGTTGACAACCAGTGGACGACATTAAAACCGGCTTTCTATACAATAATTTAGAAGGTGTACTGTAACACTGCCAGAGAAAATCAAAAGTATCAGGAAATTTTTCTTTTATTTGTGTTAATAAGGCGCCTCTATCTACAGAGTAAAATGCGTTTTAATGTCTACTTTTAAAACAACTTTCTCACTTTTAAGATGAACAAAAGTTCTTAAAGCGTGTACCGCAGCCTCACAACCACCGTGAGAACCAAAAGCGAGTTGAGATGGTTGAAAATAATCGTTTAAAATATCAGACTTTTTTTACAGCATAGTTTTGCAGCTAACTGTCGATATGTGGTACCAAATACAATGGGTCTAATACCAACATCTTTTTTCTTTAAAGCTATAAGGTTAGCACCGTAAAGAGTGTCGAGTGAGTCATCGTGTACATAACCTGAAATCATAATATTAATAAGTTTTGTGATGTTCTGTAAAAGTTCCCTGCCAGCGTTACCACAAGATCGACATGTTACATCTTAAAAATGTTGTGGCGTCAGACCACCTGCATCACTTGCAGAGCCGTTTGGAAAAGATAAAATTGCCTTATGTACCTACATCATCCTCGTTAATTATTAAAGGCTGAGTATGCTAAAGAGGATCGGGAAGTATGTGTGTACTACTGTGTAGAAAAATTAACGTAACTAATACAAATTTATATTAATTTTTATTTGTCTCAGCTGTATAGTTTGTAGAACATCTAGGGATGTATGGGTACTAGAGTACCCCCTGTACTCATATCTGTTTAGTGTGTATTTGCATTTGGCGTTATAACGTATAGATAGTTTCGATATACGCTACGTACCGTATAACCTCCGTGTCGTGTAGATAATTAACGTTCGGTGATATCGTTAGTTCGTTGGATTGTCGCCATTCTTTTGCGGAATAGATGTGCGTTGTTTAAGTTATGCGCAAAATAATAAATGCCATTCTTTGACGTGAAGAAGATTTATTCGAATTCGACACAGTTACAAATTAAACACACTTATTTAATTACACTGGTCTCGCTTCCTGTTTATCGCTTTATAATTGAAAACTGAACTGCGGCGCAAACCTGAGCCGCTTAAAAACTTACATTAAACGATCGCAGAAAAATCGTGAATCATCGCTAACTTTCTCGACGTTTAGTTTTTATGCCTACTCGATGACGTAATCGAGGCGTTAAACCCTATACATGTGTGTGTAATTGCGATGTTTACACAAACATACGTCGCGATTGTTTATGACGCGAACATTATTTCGAATTCCTGAGAAGTATGTAGTTGCTTCGAGATATTTCAGGAACAGGATTTTTTGTCTTTTTAATCGGGTTGTAACAGCTAGTAACAGTATTATAGTGGACGCATTTTAACACTGTGTCGTTGGGCAATAAATGTCACTGCCAGTAGGAATGTGCACGCAATGCAAACTGTTGTCGATACTTAGCTACTTGCGCACGCGGGGTCGATGCCTCATCGTGACCTTCATTAGCACTCTGACTACTGATTGGTCGTTACGAATAAGGGTTGCTGTTTTTCTATAAATATATGATTTTTTGTTATGACACTCATTACATTACTTACGCTTCGTTACTCAATACACACAATGGAGAACTTATTTCCTTACGTGGTTTTGAAGACATTAAATGGTGACATCAACGCTCAAGCTCGGGCTGTAATTCACAACGTGTTCCTGTTTTTAAAAGAATTGAAATATAACCCCGAGAAAAAAGCTTGCTTCAATTTCAATAATCCACGAGAGCTTGCAGCACTAATTTGTGGAGTTAGTAAAGCGTCCGTGGATTGAATAAAAACAGAAGTATCACAGGCAGGCAACCCGAATATACCAAAAGCAAATATTAAGTAAACAGTGACTGTCACTGATCTAGATAGCTTTGATGTCAGCGTACTAAAACGTACCATTGATTAATTTTAAGACAACGGGGAATATCCATCGGTGGCTGCAATACTAGAAAAATACCAAGAACAGATGCCTAATTTTAAGTACGGATATTCTTCAATGAGAAAAATTTTGACGAAGGTCGGCTACAAGTTAAAAGAAAGAGCGGTTATAGTTCTATGCCAGAGTGGATTTTTTACGAAAAGTGGACTTTGTCAGGAAAACCAACGATGAACAAATGATGAAGGCGATTTCAAGAATCAGCCAGTAAGGAAGGGCCAGAGATTAATCGTGTGTCAGGCTGGTTCTGGAAAGACTGGCTTTGTGCCGGAGGCAAAATTTATTTTCAAAGCCGTTAAGTCTAAGGACGCTGACTACCACACTGAAATCAATGGTGATACATATACGGCATGGTTTTCTAATTTATTAAATGTTCTTGAAGAACCTTCGGTAATAGTTATCGATAACGCCAGCTACCATTCCATGCAATTAGAAAGGATGCCCACATCATCTACAAAGAAATGTGACATTCAAGAATGGCTGACAATGAAGAACATTCCTTTCTCGAATGCAGACATAAGGGAAGAATTGTTAAGAAAAGTGAAGGAGAGTAACCCAAAAAAAATATATGCATTAGATCAGTTGACACGTAAGGTGGTAAGGGGTCACGAAGTGATAAGGCTGCCTTCATATCACTGTCAATATAACCCCATCGAACTCATCTGGGCTTAAGTCAAAGGAGAACATGCTGCAAAAATCATACATTTAACATTGCTGATGTTGAAATTCTTCTCCACAATGATATTGATAATGTTAGTCAAGAAGACTGCCCAGGAGTTTACTACTTAAAAATTTGATTGTAGTAGTACGTAAATTAGATGGGGAGCAGAATCGAGTATTGGTTATTATAAAGTGGATCTTTACTTGAATGATAGCGATGTCTGGTAATTTTCTATCCAGCTGCGAAAAAGGATGGTTTTTTTAACGTATGGATGTCCATTTCTTTGGCACGCTCTATTATAGCCTAAACGGTTTGATGGATTTTAGCATACGAGATTTCGTTAGATTCGGCTTATTTCTGTATCTGACATAGGCTACAAAATATTTAACTACGGCGCGCCGTCTGGAAATGAAATAAAAATAGATAAATACATGTATTTTTAGCTGTGTGGTTCCAGTCGGGGTTTTGTTTTATTATTATTATTAGTTATAGAATACAGTCAAAACCGTTTACTGCGACATCGTTAAGAACAACATGCCGGTTATAATAACCTAGAACAAAGGTCCTGGCTGAATGCTATATGACCGCCTTATTAAAAACATTGCTTTATACGACATTGCTAATAACGACATACCTCATAAAACGACCACATTTAACTAATATTTCGGAGAATTAGATCAGTTAGAACGACCAGCTAAGCTGTATTGTAAACAATTTGAATAGGTATCCACATTTGTCTTCAATGGCTATTAAAATCAGGAAAGAAAACAATAGGATTTAGTTTAGTGTAGGGTCTTTTCTAATTCTTAGAAATAAAACACGTGCATGCAGTAGAGTCAAAGCCCGCTTCTTCATATCTCTTCAGTTAGTTTGTTACTTATCTATACACAAGACGCACCAAAACTTTGTGGAGTTATTCGTGAAACTTTCAAAATGTCGCAAAGAAAAAGAAAACAAATTAATATTCAAGAAAAATCACGTATTATATCCAAGTTAGAGAGCGGAATTTCAATCATAGACTTAGCAAAGGAATGTGGTGTATCACATTCGACAATTTCAACCATTTGGAAAGAGCGAGAAAAAATTCAAACGCTTTATGACAATAATTTTTTGAACATGAAACGAGCCAGAACAACGATGCATACGAATATTGAGGAAGCTTTGGTAAAGTGGTTTACATATAAAAGGGCTAATAATGTGCCAATAATCGGACCGATTCTTCAACAAAAAGCTAACGATTTTGCTCAACGTTTTGGCGAAGATTTTGTTTGCTCGTCTAGTTGGATTCAACGTTTCCGGGCTCGGCACGGTATTGTCGGCGGGAAAATGAGTAGTGAAGCTGCTAGTATTGATAAGGATACTGTAGAAGAATGGATAACGCAAAAGTGTCCTACATTATTCGAAGGCTACGGACCAGATGAAATTTTTAACGCAGACGAAACTGGACTTTTTTAAAATATGAAACCAGACAAGACTTAAAAGTTCAAAGGAGGGAATTGTTCGGGAGGAAAAATGTCTAAGACAAGATTAACGATCACGGTTGCAGCAAATATGACAGGATCCTGTAAAAGAAAGCTTTTAGTTATTGGCAAATCTAAGAAACAAAGATGCTTTATAAACATACTCTCACTGCCGGTAACGTATGAAAACAATGTGAAGTCATGGATGACATCGGACATTTTTGAGCGATGGGTAAGAAACTGGAACGCTGAATTGAAAGGAAACAAACAGAAAGTTATACTTTTGGTTGATAACTGTCCTGCTCATCCAGCTGTTACTAATCTAAAATGCATTAAACTTGTGTTCTTACCACCAAATGTAACATCTGTATTGCAACCAATGGACCAAGGTGTAATAAGATGTTTAAAATCTCACTATAGAAGACTGCAAATGTTTAAGTTAATACAAAACCTTGACAGTAGGGACCAAAAAAGCTTTACGGTTCTTGATGCCATCTTGATGATATCAAGCATGGAAAAACGTTTCACAAAACACAATAGCTAACTGCTTTAAACATGCTGGTTTTAAAGACCTCTTAACAATAACCTCAGATGATGTGACTGATGATGATGGAGAGGACAATATTTCTCTTGCTCAATTAGCCCAAAATTTATGACCTGCTTTATCTACTACTGAAGCAGCAGAGTTCATTGATGTAGATAGCTCTATTGCAATTTGCGCACGAGCTACGGAAGATGATATTGTACGAGATGTTCAAGAGGAAGATGACGAACAGGAAGACTCTGAAGAATAATTTACTGTACCAACTTTGAATGATGGTATCAATGTTGTTAGTGTATTAAGAAAGATTGTTCTTTTTAATGAACAGTTCCATATCCACAGCAGTTATGACGATACGTTAATTAAAATCCAACGTGAATTACAAAATATCTATGCATAACAGAAGTGTTCCAAACAGACCAAAATTACAGATTTTATGCTCACAGTAAAATAATATGCATTGTACTTATATTTAATAAACAAAATGTACATAGTTGAATAAATATATTTTTCCAATAATTCCCTATCGATTTGTTTGTACGTGCACGATACACATTAAACATCACCGGTTGTTACGACTATCGGTTTTTACGACTGAATATGAGCAGTCCCTTCGATGTCGTTATAACAGATTTTGACTGTATACAGGTGGGTTTTTGAGATGGGGCAGTAAGGGTAGGTACCTTAATCGTTGTAGCTACACGAAAACGTTCTGAGGAGACTGTCCTTAAATTTTTTTAAATATATTGCTAGGCATTTACAAAATTTTTTTAAATTGTAAAGTAGTTTTCAGCAAGAAAATGGGCAATTTTCATAGAAACTTTATTCATTTCCATTTATCCTGTTTTTTATAAAGACCAATAAATTCTATGGAACCAAGTGAGGTTAGGGTAATTAAAATGTTATAAATCACAAAATTACTTTTAATAGACCCATACATTTCCTAGGAAATCGTCGTGGCTTTGATATTATTTTCCAAGAAATGACACTCCAACCGCCAACTTATGTTTTTACCCTTATTTAAACATTTTATTATAGATAGTTTGGGTGCTACGTAGAAGCCTGGACAAAAATAAAGAAAAATCGGGTGCGGGAGATTGTGTAGCTAAAATCAGCATAGAAACTTTATTACATTGGAAGATCGACCACCATTTCTGCTGATATTTACTTTACTATAAAAAGCAATCGGGATTATAGATTCCGATCAAGGTCAATTATTGACCGATCGCATGCAACGCAATTAACGGGTAGTTTAGCAGTGGTTTAGCTACATAACTATTGAGAACTATTACGGAGAGCAATTGTATGCGTATAGTTGGTCGTTTATATAGTAAGCTATACTATTGAGACGAGATGACCACGCCGCACCGCGCCGGTTCGACCTTCGCACTTGACTTTTTTCATATGGGGTTTTAGGTCGTCTTTTAGTAATTTCAAATATACTTGATTTGATTGACAATGAATAGCAAAGTTATGACAGTTCTCCTAAAACATCTTTAGCGGAGGTGAAGAACAGAAAGTAAAGTTCCTCAACCGCCATAGAAAAGGGAGGATCCTCCGGCCAGTCGGGTGCTATGTCTGGCGGGCAGCTGCCCAGACTGTCGTTTTTTTTTTTTTTTTTTTTTTTAACTGACTACACTGTTAGCCTTAGGGGCCCTATCCAAACACAGAGCCGCTGCGGCTTTTACAGCTTCACCGGACTTAGGGGCGAGCGCTTAGGGCACTCAGCCGCGAAAGTTTGTGACGACCCGCACGAGGGTGCCAGAGTGGCCGAACCTCGGCTCGGGCGGTCGTCGCGAATGCGAAAAGGTCGCGATTTAACTAATTCCCTAAACCTAAGAGAATTCGAACTAACTAACATATACTCATATGCAGGTTCCCCTTCTCCTGAGAGGAAGGAGTGGACCATGCGTATGTGTATTTAGTAATCGGAATGGTTTTTCTACACTAACTAGCGCAAAAAAAGAAGTAAAAAGGTCCCTTACAGAACCTATGTACCTGTGTGGTGTGCACGTGTGTGTTGTTCATACGTGTGTAATGGTGTATGTGGGTAGCTAAGTGTTGCACGTATAGTGTTACTTGTATCGCGCGGGCGGCTGCCTGACCCAAGGGCTTCACACCGAGGAACGGACCTAGGCTTGAGTTGCCGCTAGAGGGTGGTCGTGACGGGTGTGCGGGAGCGAAGTTGACCGCCCGTCCTCTGCGGAGAGAACGGTGGTTACGCGGGCGTGGGTGGTGGCACGCTCTGTTTGGAGAGGCGGTGGAATAGAACGCGTTTGCTGTTTCGATTTGGTCGAGCGGATCAGTGAAGATATTACGCGGCCGGCGCTTACTCCGGCAGGCATTGGGGTCGGGAACATACGAAGCTGCCGCTTTGATTAAGGAATTCGCGTGGTTCGACGCGGTGTCGAAATAAGAGCGAGAAAGGGGTTTGGCATAGGCATGTATCGAAGGAAGCTCCATATCTCTATGGAGATCTTCCATACGAACATACCAAGGGGCGCCGGTAAAGCGGTGAAGAAACCTATTCTGGATGGTTTGTAAACGATCCCAATTATATCTTGGCATATGTGCGAACACAACGCAGCTATATGTCATAATCGGTCGGATACACATCTTGTAGAGCGTAAGCTTGTGTCTCGTAGACATTTTGCTTGCAGCACATAACAGAGGATGCAATCGGGCGAGGGTCCAGGCGGCCCTTTTCCTAACCAGAGTGATGTGACGTATAAAGGAGAGTCTACTATCTAGGGTTACACCTAGATATTTGGTCTCCTTTACCCAGGGGATCGGATTACCGAAGAGTTCAAGGGGATGATCCTTGAGTTTTTTTCGGTATCTGTGAGGCGGTTTGGTCGAAGAGCACCGCTGCGCTCTTCGTGGGGTTGATGGCTATTCGCCAGTCGTTAAACCACTCCCCGAGAGTGGTCACGGCTCTTTGGATTCTACATTTGAGGTTGATCTTTTGCCTTTGAGAGGAGTATATGACTGTATCGTCAGCGTATAACCCTACCTCAACTTTCGCGGGAAGTTTCGGTAGGTCACTGACGTACAGATTGAAGAGGCTAGGTGCCAGGATGGAACCTTGGGGGACGCCTGAGCGTATAGGATGGGGTGTGGATAGTTCACCTTCCACTCTGTAGCGAAAGGTGTGGTCTTTGAGGTAATCGCGGATGATTTTAACTAATCTATCGGGGGCTTCGCGGGAGTACATCTTATAGACTAATCCTTCGTGCCAGACCTTATCAAAGGCCTTGGCTACGTCGAAAAAGACTTCCAGTGTACTACAGGGTTTATATAACTCGGAAAAGTTAAACAAAATGTGCTCCATGAGGCGGTGCACTTGATGAGTGCAAGAATGTCTAGCACGAAAACCGAATTGCTCAGGCAGATAGAGGTTTTTCTCCTCTATTACGGACTTGAGATGGTTCAGAAGGAGCCGCTCATAGATTTTACCTAGGGTATTGAGAAGACTGATAGGGCGGTAGCTGTCGGGAAGCGACGCGCTCTTGCCGGGTTTGTGAATACATATGACAATGGCCGTTTTCCAGACGGCTGGAAAAAGGCAGTTGGCTATGGCTACATTGAAGATGCAGACCAATAGAGCTATGAGGTGATCGGGAAGAAGTTTGAGTACTTCGTTCCTGATCCCGTCGGGACCTGGTGACTTTTTAAGCTTAAGGCTTTTGAGTATGGCAAAGACCTCCTCAGAAGTGACTGGGGACAGGGATTCTGATGCGGGGAGGTTATTCAGCTCCGCCACGTGGGCTTCGATATCTCTGACTCGGTCGGTATTTGCGTTGACGCTGTTCGGGGAGCACTGGCTCTCCAAACAAACGGCAAGGCACTCCGCCTTGTCGATGGTATCGAACGCGGGTGCAGTGCCGGGACCCCTTTCGAGGGGGGGCATGCGAGGTTGGGGATCTATTGTAACCCCGACTGTTGTTTTTTTTTTTTTGAACTGACTACACTGTTAGCCTTATGGGCCCTATCCAAAAACAGAGCCGCTTCGGCTTTTACAGCTTCACCGGACTTGGGGGCGAGCGCTTAGGGCACTCAGCCGCGAAAGCCCGACTGTTGTAGTCGGGTTCTTGTATATATACCCAACGATAGAGTTAATTTCTATAGCGCAGTGTAGGATAATAGGATGTGTCCTATGTGGCTCGATAGATGTCGCTATGTGTCGCTACGTAGTTGTCTCGATGTGTTGATGCGTCAGTTGTGGCGAGAGTTGTCGCTACACATCTTTCTTGCCAATGTGCAAATACTAACATGGAACAAAATAAAATTAAATTTCATGCAAAACTTGGTAAAAATGTATCAGAAACATTTATGTTGGTGCAGCAAGTGTACGGCGATGATTGTTTCAGTAGAGTAAATGTTTTTTTGGCATAAACGATTTCTGGAAGGCAGAGAAAGGTTAGAAGATGATCATTGTGAAGGAAGGCCAATTTCAGCTCTAACATCAGAAATAATCGAAAAAGTACGTCATTTTATTGCAAATGACCGCAGTGCTTTATTGAAATTGATGGAAAAGACTTTGAAAATCAGCAAAGAAATAAATCGAACCATTCTTTACGAGGATTTTGGCAAAACAAAGGTCTAAGCAAGATTTGTATTAATATACAAGGTGTTAGTGCATGCATATTCCTTTATAACTTTTCCTACCTCTGCCACAATTAGCGCCATCTACAAACAAAAACAAAACTCACGTGCGACGAGGAACAGTTGGAAAAAAACGTGTCGCCTAACAGAGCGCATAAAACTATTGCGTCTCCGTCGCAAATTAAAAGAATAAATCAAATAATAGTTAAGCTCGGACTTCACAAACCCCAGGGTTCCATAGTGATTCAATAGTGCGTGATGTGCAGTGCATAGAAGCCACGAAAATCAACATCAGCACGTCCGAGTTGAGTGGTCGGCAACATACCTATCCAAATTTCTACCCCGCATGCTAGGGAGAAAACATCTAAAACAATACACAAGGTGTATATTTGTGCTTATACTTGTTTTATGGTTTTTTCTAATATGAACTCAATATAGAATTATAGACAGACACAATGAAAGCCATGTTGCAGAGACCATAAACTTTAATTTTTAAACTTATTAATATACATTCACACACCATAGACTAACACAAAACTTCACGAGAGCATTCACATATTCGCAACAATTTGTTCCACACACTTTGACGTGCCCAAAAATCTGCGCTGGTCAATTATTCCATAGAATCGTTGCAGCTGCGAGAATAATCGAAACTTCCTGAAATAAAGGGTGACGAAACATGGTGTGTTAAAGACAAAACCTTGCAGTAAAAGGTTTTTATTAACAAAATCGATGTTACATATTTTGTAGTAGATATGACATAATTATTATAACAAACTAGTTGCTAAGGAACGTCCATAGACCAGATATAAGAGGTCATGGATATACCACATGGTGCTTTCAATCATCCCAAAAAAGCGTCCAAGTGAGGAATGGAAGTCAAAAAATTTACCATAAGTCAAAAAAAACACGCAAAGTTTCATAAAAAACCAAAACAATGCTAATTACGTTTTTCGATAACAAAGGAATTGTCCACAGGGAATCCATTGCAACTGGACAAAATGAGCCCATTTTAATAAAATTTGGAGTGGTGCCTAAATACCTTGTTTGTTTAATTTCTGTGATTTAATTACTTTGTTTGTGTTAGGTACTCTACTTAATTACTTATTACACCTCTGTCAGCCTGTCCAATGCCCGCTCTGAGAACCTTCTACAGACAATTAAAACTTAAAACTAAGTAGAAAATAACCTTCAATATACATAATACAAACAAACTGATAAAGGAGGATTATACCAAACCTTTAACAAACTAAAACTCTATTATAAAGATCCAGTTTAAATACAGAACTGTGTCTCTGAAAAAAAAAGATTGACAAGTAAGTGTGTGCAAAAGTGTCAATAAACTAAAACTGAAATTGAAAAAAAATAATTGTGATAATAAAAGACTTAAATTTATGTAAACCTCCAGTTATAATATCAGCTTAACGTAAATGCTTCCAACAATAATACAAACAACAACAAAACACGCTTCAGAAAGGTGGTTCTCAAACCTAAGTACCTGCATTGTGTTTCGTGAGCCACAGTACAATATTTAAAAAAAATTGTTTTATTACGAGTCGTAACAATATTAGAATGCCTGTTATTTTTCATTATCATTTGAAATTAAATTACAAATGTATTTTTTAAATAGAATATGTTTTTTTAAAAACATAACTACCAATTTGTGGGGAATCGGGACATTGGCCTTGCCCAATATGGGGATTTAGAACAAGATTTTTGGGGAATTTGGATATTGACAAAATGACAAGTGACGTGTGACAACTAGGGATGTGATTTTTTTTTAAATAGATTTTTTTTAAATTGTTTATTTTGGAAAAAAATAAAATCGATTTAAAATTAAACGAATTTATAAAAAAAAATTATCGTTTGTTTTAAATAATCGATTTTTTTCATAAATTCTTATGAATTTTTTTTTTATTTATTTTATTTATTTAATTAAGGTAACATACAGCCATAACATAAACATGTTTAAATATAATTTATACAAACAGGCCTACAGTACCATATATTGAAGTACATATATCTATATATAATTTTTCAAAAATCGTAGCGTTACAATCATATTAAAAAAAAAAGAACTAAATAAATTTAGAATTTCAATATCAACATTAAAATAAAAACATACAAGAGTTAAATTTATATTATATCATAACATGTCTTTATTCAACAAATCACGTACCTTCCTTTTGTAAGATGATAATTTATTTGAAAATATGTCAACATCACTAAGAAATCTGTTATAGTAATAACAAGAACGTTGAAAGAAGGAGTTTTTGAAATAATTTGTCCGACAAAAGGGAACATGAAATGTGTCCTTTGATCGTGCGTTTGATCGCGGTATTTTTAAAGAAATGTGTTCCAGAAGTGGAGAAGAATCTATATGGTGATTAATTATTTTATGTAAGAAGATTGCATCAAGATATATCCTCCTATGTTTTAAGGATTGCATATTATGCCTAGAAGCACTTGTTTTAAAATCAATAAAATTATGACTAGTTCTATAATCGAGGGACTTTAAAAATCTGTTCTGTATTTTCTCAATCCTGGCTATGTGCACTTCATATTATGGGCTCCAAACTACACTTGCAAACTCCAGTATACTGCGAACATAGGCGTAATATAAGACTTTTAAAGTTTCTACTTTCTTAAAGGGTTTACCCAAACGTAGTATTAAGCCGAGTTTCTTAAGAGCTTTAGAGACGATAGTATCTATATGAAGATTGAAGTGCAATCCTGAATCCAGAATGACACCTAAGTCGCGAACTTCATTAACACGTTTAATTATATTCCCAGACAGTTCATAGTTGTAAATTAAAGGATTTCGTTTCCGTGTGAAAGAAATAATGTGGCACTTGTCACTGTAAATAAATAATTGATTTGACAAGCAATATTCATTAAACATATTGAGATTATTTTGTAATTGCATATAGTCAGCCTCTGATTGAACGATTTTAAAAATTTTTGTATCGTCTGCATAGAGTGAATGACAAGACTCCTTAAAACATGCCCCTATATCATTGATATACAGCGTAAATAGGAAAGGCCCAAGATGAGATCCTTGGGGAATACCGGAAGAAATCGCTAGAAACCTAGAACGATAACCTTTGAGTGCTACAGCTTGACTGCGGTTTCTTATATACGACTCAATCCACCTTAGAAGGTTACCGTGTATACCGACCCTTAATAACTTGTTCAGTAATATTGAATGATTTATTTTATCAAATGCTTTAGAGAAATCAGTATACACTGCGTCCACCTGATAGCCAGAATCGAGAGCTTTTGTAATAAAAGTAGTGTAACCGACTAAATTAGTGTCAACACTGCGACCGCGAAAGAATCCATGCTGCTCAACAGTAATATGATGACAAATTTGTGTTGTTAATTCGTTAGTAATTATCTTTTCAAATAGTTTTGCAAAAACGCAAAGTTTTGAGATTGGTCTATAATGCTTAACATTATGTTTATCACCTCCTTTTGGAATTGGAGTTATCAGTGCCATTTTCCAGACATTCGGAAAACATCCTTCAGTTAGTGACTTCGTAAAAATTATAAAAAGCGGCGAAGACAATTCTTTTGCAAGTCTTGACACTAAAATGGGGTGAACCTCATCAAAACCAGCACCTTTATTAGTGTCAGTTTGTTTTAATAGTTCGAACACCATTTCTTGGGAAATATTAATAGTACCAATATCTACTAATGATAATGATGTATCATAGCATCTATGGTGAGTATCTTCGTGACGACTGGTTACAAACACTGAATTAAAATAATTATTAAACATATTGCATATTTCTTCACTATCGGTTGAAGATTGATTATCGTATATCATTTTAGCCGGTATATTGTTATCAGAGAACTTAGATTTAATGAAGGACCAAAAATACTTTGGCGATGTAGTAATTTTAGCCTCAGAAAACGAAATATAATTTCGATAGCATTCTGCTTCTAGGCATTTTTCTTTTCTACGTAAGATTTTAAATTCTACTAAGTCTCGATCATTTTTATATTTTTTCCAATTTGCATGAACTTTTAACTTTTCACGAATAAGTTTTAGTAATGCTCGGGAATACCAAGGTGGATAATTTTTATTTAAATGTATTGGTTTCCTGGGGACAAATTGATCAATTAACTTATGCAAAATGCAATAAAAATAAGTAACAGCTTCTTCAGTGTTCAAACCACTAAGACATTGAACCCAATTGATATCTCCCAAACCCTTACTTATCTCTTCAAAATTAGCTGAGTGATAGATATATTTAAAACGGTCGACATCTTTAATGTATATCACCGAGGAAATATTAATTTCTATTTCGAGAGATTTGTGATGCATGTCCTCAGGAGTGAGTGGTGAAGGACAAGCTTTGACATAACAATTACTATTACTTAACACTAAGTCAAGAATACGCTTATTAACATTATAAAAACTGTTGTATTGTAAAGTATTGCTAAAATTCATAAAATCGGATAAGATCGTTACTTTGTTAGAGTTAGCAGTATTTAATAACTTTAAATTAAAAAAATCGTCACGGTCCCATTCCGCCTGAGATATATTATAGTCGCCCAACAATAAAAAGATGCTGTCACTTCTATCATTGTGCATTATTTCATATGAATTATCAAAAAATCGTTGTAACGATAGTAAATGGTTATTATTGTGCGGGAAATAACAACACACAATATGCAAAGAGCGTAATGTATCTCGCTTATTGGTCGGAGGCGCGAAGGTAGGGGAGCGGGGGTAAGCCGTGGCCGCGGACGCTGAACCCAGCTCGATGCTCAACCACAGCTCCTCGGAATCGCACGCCGAACACCACTCGTCACGGCGCCGAGCAACAAGTTCCCGGCGTACCGCTATCAAAACTCCACCTCCCCTCACATCTTTCATTGTATTAGAACGATCTCGTCTGTATACAATATAATTGGTGTAAAAATACTCAGCACTATCGAAATCTGAAGATAACCATGTTTCTGTTAAACAAATCAAGTCATAGTTACATTGTAAAACACTAGAAAGAAAAGTATGCGATTTTGTACGCAGTCCTCTCACATTCTGATAATAAATATTTAAACCATTTAAGCTCTTTTGAAAATAGTAATTACACAAACAATACTTATACACATTATTATTGACAATATTTTTATTGAATATAATGAACGGACTTGTGACTATATATACATAATACTCTAACGTATGTTTCAAAGGAACATGAGTTGACATATTTTCAAAATGAAAACTACATAAAATTATTAAAATGATTAGCAAGAAAATAACATTATTGATAATACTATGAAGAGGTGATTTGCTTTTATAACAAATGTAATAAATAATAGGAATGCAATTATAGCTTATTAACTTTTTGTAACAAAGTTTTTTACACAAGAAATATAAACAGAACAGTCACTTAATTTTCTGGAGATCAGATTCTTTAGAAATACGAATAATACCTGATTTATCATTTTTCCTCATCAGTATTTTACAGTCTCTAACCCAAAGATAGGAATAGTTATATAGGACTTTGAGTTCTCTGGCGCGTTTTAATAACAGCTTATTTGCGGGTGTAAGGTGGTCATTCAAGTAAAGGTTGGAAGCAGCTCCGGGTATACCGATCTCCGCTGTCGTTAAACCACGACGAGCGCGAACGGCTGCGATCAGCTGATCCTTACGGTGTCGCTGTGTGAACCGTACAATAATGGAAGGGTGACGTACAGCTAGCTTATTACCATCGGGTCCAAAGTTGTTATAAGGTCGAACACGATGGATCGTGTCGAGATCTGTATCCAAGAGCGTAAAATCCACAACTCTGCATAAATCATTTAAAATATGATGCAAATTCTCACCACTGCGAGGGGGTACCCCTGATAACTCTATATTATTTTGTCGGGAGAACTGGTCTTGCAGGCTATTTTCATATCTTAGCCCGAGTATTGTATCTTTTGCATGATTTAATTCTTTTTGTATTACGGTCATCCCTTGAATTTTTTCTTCTACTAAAATCAGTCTACCTTCCATTCCTTTAAAACATGATTCTAAATCATTCCATTTTTTATTAAGATCTTGAATATTTTTATTTGTATTATGAATATCAGATTTTACTGTACTAAATTCTGTTTTCATTGTGTTAAAGTCCCCTCGGAAACTTCTGATTTCTCTTAATAAATCTGCCAACACTGAATTATCAACAGAAGGATTCTTGCAGGAAATACACCGCCAAGCAGCCTTCTTCTCCACTCCCATCCTACGATAGACACTTTCAGAGATACCGGCACACACATAGTGGTAACGACCTTCACATTCCTTGCATAACACAAAATCGGAAACAGTTTCGTTACACTTTAAACACAATGACATTTTATTATTATGTTGCAAACTATTCACAATTCACCAATTTATATTATGTACTCTGATATACTTGAGTAATAATAACGTAAAATAATAAGTTAATAACTCAGAGGGTATCTACTTCAGAGCAATTGAGATACAAGCGACCGTCCGCTACGACGTTTGACGTTTTTATATTAATTATATGCCTGAAATATTCATAATCATCTCTTTATTAATCAAATAATCAATGTTTATCACAGTATTATTCATCAGCAGTGATCGGCACGACCCGTGCCACACCGCGGGATTCAAAGAGTAAAGTAATAATATGGACATGACATGATTCGCAAAAATTAAGAGTTATGTATTTGTAAATAGAAGTCAGAATATTAAATAAACTCGTAAAATGTATCATTTTTATTAAAGAAAATATTGATAATCTATGGTTTCATTTTATACTGCGTAAAATATTACGTGCACTCATATAAAACATGTAAGTATTAAAATATAATCATTTGAAGTGCATAACGACCCTTTTCCCTACCTGGCATGTCGGAGGTCACTATCGTGTTTTCTATTGTTTGCGTTTATGACCAAACGCATCGCTTAAACTGGTGCGAAAAAGACAGCTAATAGTAATATCAACAGAGTTTATGTCATCCTTATCTAATTTATTGAAGGAATGCAACCAATTTCTAACATCAAATATGTGTACTTTTACCTTTTACTTATGTTCTTCAGTTCATTAAGTTCGGACGTGGTGATTTAAAGTTATTTACTCATTGTTTATTTCAACGAATTTGGCTTGTTTTACGGACTCTGTGATAATTTCTTATGAATACTGTGGCTTACTCTAACTGGACTTTTTATTTGCTTGTGATTGGATTAAGTAAACTGTTGGAGTTCTGAATAAGCCGAACACAAAAAGAGATTTAATTTACATACACGAAATTTATGAAATAATCGAAATTGCCTTGACAAGACTACAAGCTTTGTTGATATTTTAGAAATATTTGACGAAGTTTGCACATTAATAAATTGGAGTTCTAATCTAGTTATACAAGCCAAATTAGAAGCGGTCATGGGGCGTAATCCTGATTTAGATGACATCAGAACTTATGCAGATAAAATATCGAATAAGTCCGCAACCGATAAAGAATGCTTGTATAAATTCGCTCCACTCACGTCAGTGGAAGTAGAAAGAAGTTTTTCGGCATATAAATGGATTTTAGATGTAAAAAGAAATAGATAGAAATTATAAAACATCGAAAAAAATTTTTACACAGACAAAAGAGAAGTGAAACTTTCATGTTTATTAATATAGTTATATTGTATATTTATTGTTTATCTATAAAATACATGTTAATTTATTGTAGAGTTCATAATTAATTAATTATGGTAAAAATCATTAATCTTATCGTCGTTACGGACTTACTGTAATGAGAATATATTATTTCGTTCGCCGATTCGAAAGCTGGAATCCCGGGGAATATCCATATTCACATAATGATTGAGGTCATTGACACCATGTGGCACGGGTCGTGCCGATCACTGATCATCAGTCAGTAATAAAATCAATAATAATTAAGTATACAAATAGTTAAAAACAAATTACCACATCTCTGTGGGCAAAGAATTTAGAAATAGCAGTTTTGGTAAATTTAACGCTGTTTTAAAAGTACAGTAGTGTAAATAAATACCTACTTTCACAAAAAAAATGACAATAGATTCATCAAAAAAAATCCATTATTCAATAATCGTTTTTTTTTTAAATTAAAAAATTGATTTTTCCAAAAAAAAATTGATTATCAATTGCTTTTTTTTTATTGATTTTTTTTTGCACATCCTTAGTGACAACGTAGCTTATGACAGGTCATCGTCATAATATCATGCGGGAAAATTTTATGCTCGGTTCGTGGCGCCAGCTTATGAGATAATAAAGATTGTTTCTTATTATGAATATACGAAAAATTTGTTTAGAAAGGAACCGAACATTGTCATTCAGATTCAGTTATAGTTAGGAGTATTATTATTCTGTGGTTGCAGCTAATAGAAAATATACTTTAGTTCTTTATCCGCACGAGTTACTATGGTATTAAAACGTGGAAAGTCTCATTATTAAAGCCAATCAAAGTACCTTCCTACAATAATTTAAAGTAAGGAATATAGTACTCTCTTACGAGAGGTTTGAAGTTCCTGCTTAGTGCTTACAGTTAATGCTTGCGGTGCTTGCCGCGTGAACTCGTATTATTTTAAAAGGTTACCTTACCTATTTAAGGAACGACTGGTAAGAAATTTAGAGTCTACGTATTGGTATAAAATAACAATGATGGAAAAAGTGGAACGAGTACCCGAAAATATAGACTTCCCAAAGGAAGAGGATAAAATTTTGGAGTTTTGGAAAGAAATAGATGCATTTCAAAGCTGTCTAAAAGAATCGAAAAATAAACCAAGGTAATTTTAAAAATCAACACATACATTGGCGAGCTGTATTTGCTGTCCCACCCACCCATTGTATTGATTTACAATAATGCATTTATCATTTTTAACCTCAACCTTATTTAGACGTTTTCTTCCTTTATCATTTTAAATTTAATTTAAATATATTATCTATATTATTATCTATTATATTTTAACACCCTGAAGCACGGCAATTATTTTACCAGCAATGTCGAAATTATCATATTTTCATTTATTGCACAAAGTTTATCGTTGTTATCTGGTTTTGCTCAGAAGGACCTATTTTATGATACAAACATGGGTATTGTGAGAGGTAATCCCTCTGTGAAAGAAAAAGTACAGAAACAAATAGTTATAAAGAATAATTTTTTTCAATTTTGAGGTTATGCCTATCTAGGACTTGTATATCGTCGTTGCGCGTGCAAAAGTCGCTATGTGTTTTTTACACACTTTACACTTGGCGTGTTTAAATGGAACTTTCGATGTATGAATGTCACATAGCTACATTCCGTAACTCTTTAAATATTTTGTCTATCACATACCTGATTTTACAGTATATTGTGTATTGAAATAACTATTAAAACTGCATAAAAACCAAAAATGACTAAATAACACATAGCGGCTTTTGCACACGCAACAACAATATGATTTTTTTTTTTTTTGTTCTGACTACACTGTTAGCCTTAGGGGCTCTATCCAAAAACAGAGCCGCTGCGGCTTTTACAGCTTCACCGGACTTGGGGGCTAGGGCTTAGGGCACTCAGCCGCGAAAGTTTTTGACGACCCGCACAAGGGTGCCAGAGTGGCCGAACCTCAGCTCGGGCTGTCGTCGCGAATGCGAAAAGGTCGCTATCTATCTAATTCCCTAATCCTAAGAAAATTCGAGCTAACTAACATATACTCATATGCATGTTCCCCTCCTCCTGGGAGGAAGGAGGGAGCCATGCGTATGTGTATTTAGTGATCGGAATGGTTTTTCTACACTAACTATCGCATTAGTCTAACTAGCGCAAAAAAAGAAAAAAAAGGTCCCTTACAGAACCTATGTACCTGTGTGGTGTGCACGTGTGTGTGTCCATATGTGTGTAATGTTGTATGTGTGTTGGCGACAGAATAGTTGTTTTTCATGTCTTAGGTTAGGGTATTATGTGTTATTATTATATTTACGTGTTACATACTATGAGTTACAATAAAATAGGTTAATACTGACAATATTATAGAAAAATGTAAGCGAATACGCTACATTACAAGTTGCATGTTGTATGTTAAGATGTATATAAACGATTATGTATTGTGTGTCACATATGTGAAAATATAACTAATATAGAATAGATTAACATATAGAGTAAGCCAATAGAGTAAGTATATCAAATGTTATAGAGATTTTTCGAGCAGAAAATAGTGATGTCGCCCGTAAATTACATTGTTTTTGGCTTATGTACGGAATGTATACGTAATGTATATTATAAGTGAATATGTAATGAATAGGTAATTCAGAGAGGAACATTTTGATATATAACATGTGTACATAAGATATATAATGAGAGAAATATAAAGAGTTTAACAGGGCAACCAAAGCGAAAAGTAAAGTTAAAACACGAAATAAAACGGGGCTCTCTTTACGGTCATTGCTCGAACCACTTAAGCTCGAAGAAGGGCCGTATTGGGCACGGTGCAATTCAACGAGTCTACAAGTACAAGCAACGAGTAACTACAAGAAGAAAGCTTTGGTCGTCCTGCGAACAATCAACAAGATATCGACTTTCATTGAAGACCCGGCACCTCAAGCGGTCGTGTATTATTGCACCCCCCGGACCCCCTCACCACTAACATCACGCCGCCCACTGGCATCCGTACGGTATCTACGAGACGAGCATCCGGCGCAACAAAACGCCCGTCCAAACCGGGGAACGTCACACCCCCCCCCCCCCTCCCTCACGCAGAGGGGAAGTGACGCGTACCCAACAATGTGGGTAGCTAAGTTTTGCACGTATAGTGTCACTTGTATCGCGCGGGCGGCTGCCTGACCCAAGGGCTTCACACTGAGGAATGGACCTAGGCTTGGGCAACTATATGAATTATCAACGAATATTTATTCGTTTCTGGTTGATTATGTGATTATGATCAACTAACCTAACTGGTTTTATCACCACAATGAATAAATTAAAATATCTCACTCAAAACACAATAACACACAAAATGTTAGGTAAAAAACACAATCTAAAAAAATTACAAAAAAAAACATTTTGTTCAATATTACGAATTTCGAAAATCTGTACCATCTTACAACTGTCATACTTAGAACTGACATTTGTATTGCTATATTTACAAAAAAATGTGATTTAACTTTTTTTTCTCAAATACTATTTGTTTCCACCATGTGAAATTTGATATTTAGCCTAATTAATAAAGTGACCTAAATGTAAAAAAAATTTGGAGTCTGAACTCAGGGGCGTGTAATGTAAAGCTGACCCATATTATCTACTATTTACTATAGCTGTAGCAAATTATCACCAAAATAAATCCGCTTCAAGTGATAATTTGAATTTTTATTCTATTTAATTTTTAGTAATTTAGTGTGTACATATAACAATTTCACTTGCACCAAAAAAAAAATACAATTAGTTTTAACTGAAATTCAATTTAGTTATGTTAAAATGTATGCAACTGACAATCTTAAATCTGATTCAACTTTCGATTGATTCAATGATTTAAATATGAATTAAGGACTTGGGTCAAACCCCTTCTCTTTTTTATGTCCGGATTTAAGTTAAAATTGGTTTGATGGGTTAATCAAGAAAATTATTCACCTAGAAAATAATGTACTACAACATTGTTCTGTGCTAAAACATCTATAAAACAGTTTATGATAGTATATGTGTAACTTTTATAGAAATTGTTTTAAAAAATATTTTAGTAATTAATATCTTATCTGACCGCTTTGCACACCACATGCACTGATAAAATGGTTTGCAATAATTAAAAATAGTTTTTTCCATTTTTTTCAAGGATAGAGGGGTTTACATGAAGGTCTCCCACAATATAAATGTATATATTTTATAGAAATCTCAATAAGTTTATTTACGGTAATTTAAATGCTGCTTGGCTGCTTTGTTGGCATGCATTGTCCAAAAGGTTCAAAATTGTTCAAAATAAAGTATTGCATTATTGTTCTACCTTAAAAGATCTACATAATGGTTTGAAACAGTATATATTATGTAAATTTTATATAAATCCTGATATAATCGATTTTAGTAATAAAAAACGATTTAATAACAAAATGTTGAGAACAGCTGTTTGTGTTAAAAATTTACTTACCATCTAATAATACAGCTTTTACGAGTTGCACATCACCTATTTTTATGTTGATCGAACTATGCTAGAAATCTTAACTATCTCAAACACACAAACATAATTTTTATATATAAGACTGCTTAGCACCTACTGAACAGCATAATGATATAGTCTAGATCTTCCTTCGAATTCAGTCCTGAAAACTTACATCAACCTGGATTTTGAAAGTATCTAGTTGGAAAAGGATAACATGATACAGAACATCATTATATTTTCGCAGCGCACTTAAAATTACTTCTATTTTAAATAAATTTTTAATACCTTGGGTTACATTATTGCAATTTTCATGAAGGTTTCTGATTCTTTTGAAAATAAAAAATACAACTTATGTTGTTCGCATAGAAGTAATGTAGCTTTCAGAAAGAATGTCTGAGATTGCTTTAGTAGTTTTTGTGTTTACCCATTATTGAGTTTATCAATTAACAAACATACCTAAAATCATTTTTTATTAATAATATAAAAATAATAATAACTTTATTTGACCATAATTAATAACATACAAAAATATGAGGCTTATTTGTAGGAAATACTATATTTTGTTCTTAATTAATGAAACCTAGCACCTAAACTAGGCCGAGCCTGTATCTCAAATGTTAGTCTCTTCCCGTGATATATTATTACATAGTAGGTACCTACATGTGACATACCTAGTATTACACTGCTGTATCTTATTAACATTATCACAAAACTATAATTTTATATGAGAAACATAAGGTATATTCCTTTTCATCCCACCTTACATTCATAATGTAGGAAGTTAAACTACAATATTGTGAACTTGACTCAAAAAATTGTATGCCCACTAGACATGAGGTTCCATTCCTTGTTCATGTATAAGAAATACAGCATTTTAAACAACCATGACAATTCTATTACTTTATTTTATTTTATGATTACAAACAAGTTTTTTATATCTTCATAGTTGTGTGTTTTAGCCAGTATATTACTACTTCATCACATTTATGATTATTAGGAGAAAACATGTCAAGAATTTTATTTAGTTTATTGTAAGGTAAGGCCAAGATAGCACTGAAAGTTATTTACAAATAATGTTTTGTATTGGTTATTAGCACAAACCGTATTTTTCCGTCTACTTGTTAATAAATCGGGTATTTAGGGAACTATTAAGATGTTAATTTATGAAAAAGATTTATGAATTTATGAAAAGGAAAAAGTTTCTTCCCATAACGTAGATATAAACTTGTTATAAAATTTATTTGGATGTACTATTTGTATCTGGCTGGTTTTGGTAACATTAAGAAGAATAAAAAAAGAAAAAACTTGGATTCCCGCTATTTTTCATTTGTTTTTTTTTTTCTGTAAAAATTAGTGAATCTAATGAAGAAATTCGATACATTTTAAAATATTATTACAAAAAAGGCAAAAACGCAACTCAAGCACCGAAAAAAAATTGTGATGTTTATGGACCTAATGCAGTGTCCGTAAGTGTAGCACAAAGTTGATTCAAACATTTTCAGTCCGGAAATTTTGATGTTAAAATGCACCTCGCTCTGGTCGCCCTGTTACGAATAAAATGGACGCAATTTTTGAAAAAGTGGAGCAATATCGGCATTTCAATAGTTACGATGTAGCTGAAGAACTGGAAATGAACCACAAAACGGTTTTAACCCATTTCAAGAAAGCTGGCTATACTAAAAAGCTCGATATTTGAATGCCACACGAGCTTACTGAAAGAAACCTTATTAACCGTGTACTCATTTGCAATTCATTATTGAGACGTAAAGAAACAACAATATGTGTATGGTGGTCGCAATCCCTATCACGCCGCTATATTATTAATTACTGCATATACACCGACTGATCTCGGAACACGACAAACTAAAAGGAAATCATAGATGGGTTTATCACTCTATGTGTATAGTATAGTAAATCATCCCTTGCGGGATGATTTTGAATAAACGCGAAACACTGTTATTTCACCCTAAAAGCATAAATATGAATTTTCATGTCCCTAAATTCAGAAATAGTGGGTTATTCATTCAAAATTTCATCCCCTATTTGACCCCTTCAAGTTTTATCTTCGCGCCATAAGGTACCTTATGTCCTGCTCCAAGGTCCAATATATCTCTATTCATCAAAATTGGTTTGATGATATCTTCGTACAAACTTTCATGCCCTAATTCACTCATTAAAGTTTTATTTTCACGACATAAGGTAGCCAATGTCTTTCTCCAAGGTCCATTATATTTCTATACCAAAATTCATCAAAATTGGTTTGATCGGTTCTTCATAGGAACTTTCATCCCCTATTTCACCCCTTCCAGTCTTATTTTCGCGACAAAAAGTAGCCTCTGTCCTTTCCCAATGTCCAATCTATGTCTTTACTAAAAATCATGAAAATTGGCTCAGCGGTCAAGGCGTGAAAACGCAACAGACGTGACAGACAGAGTTACTTTCACATTTATAATATTAGTATGGATTATTAATTTCATTATGCTGTCATTCTTTATAGTGTCATTTACTAATTAAAATAGGATTCATAACAGTAAATTACCGAACAGCATAATAACAACAATTTATAATAATAAATTTTGGAAATGAATTCTCTGTCTCTGTACCTGTAATAAATTCACTCTGTCTATACCTTTCTGTGTTTCTCTGTAACTGATACATTAATATGGTAATAATAACAAAAGATCGATTTTGTTGTAGTGTCCTTTTAGTTTTCTTTATTAGGGATTATTTTATTTTTAGTACAAATCCGAAAAGTGAATCAAAAAACGATAAATTTTTGAGAGATCGATTTTTTAGACCCCGATTTTTTTGTGAATCGATTCATCAAGTTCGATTTGAATAGTTTTTTTTTAATGAATTGCCATTCCAAGCAGCGGCACCGCTTACGCGCTGCTGCCGCGCCTTAGTTGCGCTATGCTGTGTACACGCGCTGCCAAGGCGGCGCGGTACTCGACGCGCTCGCATGGTTATGACCAACCGACAAAATCCAGCCTAAACTGACCCCATTTTAATAGGATTTATCATATAGATCTGAGGTCAACGCGCACAAACTCAGTCAAAAGACAAAAATTCTAACAATTATTGTTTTGGGTTCTACTGCGTTGATAAAGGACCCCAATAATAGTTTTTCTCATATATATTCTATGTATAGACATCGATCAGTTACGTTTTTATTTTATGTGTAGATTTAGAATATTTAATAAGTCACTTGAAACTACAGTCAAAATCTGTTATAACGACATCGAAGGGACTGTTCATATGCAGTCGTAAAAACCGATAGTCGTAACAACCGGTGATGTTTAATGTGTATCGTGCAAGTACAATCAAATCGATAGGGAATTATTGGAAAAATATATTTATTCAACTATGTACATTTTGTTAATTACACATAAGTACAATGCATATTATTTTTCTGTGAGCATAAAATCTGTAATTTTGGTCTGTTTGGAACACTTCTGTTGTGCATAGATATTTTGTAATTCACGTTGGATTCTAATTAACGTATCGTCATAATTGCTGTGGATATGGAACTGTTCATTAAAAAGAACAATATTTCTTAATACACTAACAGCATTGATACCATCATTCAAAGTTGGTACAGTAAATTGTTCTTCAGAGTCTTCCTGTTCGTCATCTTCCTCTTGAACATCTCGTACAATATCATCTTCCGTAGCTCGTGCGCAAATTACAATAGAGTTATCTTCATCAATGAACTCTGCTGCTTCAGTAGTAGATAAAGCAGGTCGTAAATTGTGGGCTAATTGAGCAAGAGAAATATTGTCCTCTCCATCATCATCAGTCACATCATCTGAGGTTATCGTTAAGAGGTCTTTAAAACCAGCATGTTTAAAGCAGTTAGCTATAGTGTTTTGTGAAACGTTTTTCCATGCTTCTGATATCATCAAGATGGCATCAAGAACCGTAAAGCTTTTTTGGTCGCTATTGTCAAGGTTTTGTATTAACTTAAACACTTGCAGTCTTCTATAGTGAGATTTTAAACACCTTATTACACCTTGGTCCATTGGTTGCAATACAGATGTAACATTTGGTGGTAAGAACACAAGTTTAATGCATTTTAGATTAGTAACAGCCGGATGAGCAGGACAGTTATCAACCAAAAGTAGAACTTTCTGTTTCTTTCCTTTCAGTTCAGCGTCCCAGTTTCTTAACCATCTCTCAAAAATGTCCGATGTCATCCATGACTTCACATTGTTTTCATACGTTACCGGCAGTGAGTGTATGTTTTTAAAGCATCTTGGTTTCTTAGATTTGCCAATAACTAAAAGCTTTCTTTTACAGGATCCTGTAATATTTGCTGCAACCATGATCGTTAATCTTGTCTTAGACATTTTACCTCCCGAACAATTCTCTCCTTTGAACTTTTAAGTCTTGTCTGGTTTCATATTGTAAAAAAGTCCAGTTTCGTCTGCGTTAAAAATTTCATCTGGTCCGTAGCCTTCGAATAATGTAGGACACTTTTTCGTTATCCATTCTTCTACAGTATCCTTATCAACACTAGCAGCTTCACCACTCATTTTCCCGCCGACAATACCGTGCCGAGCCCGGAAACGTTGAATCCAACTAGACGAGCAAACAAAATCTTCGCCAAAACGTTGAGCAAAATCGTTAGCTTTTTGTTGAAGAATCGGTCCGATTATTGGCACATTATTAGCCCTTTTATATGTAAACCACTTTACCAAAGCTTCCTCAATATTCGTATGCATCGTTCTTCTGGCTCGTTTCATGTTCAAAAAATTATTGTCATAAAGCGTTTGAATTTTTTCTCGCTCTTTCCAAATGGTTGAAATTGTCGAGTGTGATACACCATATTCCTTTGCTAAGTCTATGTTTGAAATTCCGCTCTCTAGCTTGGATATAATACGCGATTTTTCTTCAATATTAATTTGTTTTCTTTTTCTTTGCGACATTTTGAAAGTTTCACGAATAACTCCACAAAGTTTTGGTGCGTCTTGTGTATAGATAAGTAACAAACTAACTGAAGAGATATGAAGAAGCGGGCTTTGACTCTACTGCATGCACGTGTTTTGTTTCTAAGAATTAGAAAAGACCCTACAATAAACTAAATCCTATTGTTTTCTTTCCTGATTTTAATAGCCATTGAAGACAAATGTGGATACCTATTCAAATAGTTTACAATACAGCTTAGCCGGTCGTTCTAACAGATCTAATTCTCCGAAATATTAGTTAAATGTGGTCGTTTTATGAGGTATGTCGTTATTAGCAATGTCGTATAAAGCAATGTTTTTAATAAGGCGGTCATATAGCATTCAGCCGGGACCTTTGTTCTAGGTTATTATAACCGGCATGTTGTTCTAAACGATGTCGCAGTAAACGGTTTTGACTGTACTTATTATGATTGCATATTTCAGATATTCTTTTTATGATGGACCACCATTTGCGACAGGATTACCACATTATGGACACATACTGGCTGGAACCATTAAAGATGTAGTTACCCGCTATGCACACCAACAGGTATAATATCAATTGTCTTCACTCCAATAGTCTAATATAGTCATAAAAATGATTGGTTATATATTTCCATGCTGATTTTCTATTTGATATTATAATACTAGCTCGTACCTGCGACTACGTCTGCGTATTATTG
Organism: Saturnia japonica; assembly: GCA_033032175.1. NCBI lineage: Eukaryota > Metazoa > Arthropoda > Insecta > Lepidoptera > Saturniidae > Saturnia > Saturnia japonica. The sequence continues at coordinate 6,899,520 of CM065321.1, read as the reverse complement.
GATATACACAGTTTGATCTCGGAACACGACAAACCAAAAGAAAAGAAAAAAGCGTGGAAACAAATACTTTGAAACAAAGAAAAATTTCAATGTGTTTTTATGTCTGTCTAAGAGTTTTATATGAATTATCAACGAATAATTGTTTTATTTCGAGCTCTCGCCGGTCGTGCCACAGCCCGCTCGCTTCACTTGCTCGGCTCGTGCCTTATGATCACAGTTCAAACATACAGTGTAACCAATTATACTACAACGGAATAGGTATAGGTTTATGCTTAGGCTTAGATATGAATTGATAACAGTGGTCAAGCTATAACATTAACTGGAACATAATGTATCCTATGTGTTAATCCAGGTTATAGACTATCTGTGTGCTAAATTGTATTCAAATTCGTTTAGCCATTTTTGCGTAATTGATTAACAAAAATACATTTTTTTATCATTTATTATATTTGTAGGTTAACACTGGGTAAGCTATACTATTACCGGGATAACCTACGGGGTACCTTAATGTGTTAATATTGATTAAAGAATATCTGTTTGCTAAATTTTATCTAAAACCATTCAGTCGTGTTTGCGTGATTGAGTAAAAAACACAAACTTTCACATTTATTAAATTTGTAGGATAACACTGGTTAAACTATGACTTTTTCCGGGATAAAAAGTACCCTATCTGTTATTCCAGGTCATAGACTATCTGTGTGCCAAATTTCATCTAAATCCGTTCAGCCGTTTTTGCGCGATTGAGTAACAAACATAGAAACTTTCCATTTATTCTATTTGTAAGATAACACTGGTTAAGCTATGACTTTTACCGGGATAAAAAGTACCCTATGTGTTATTTCAGTACATAGACTATCTGTGTGCAAAATTTCATTCATATCTGTTCAGCGGTTTTTGTGTGATTGAGTAACAAACGCCCCAAAACATCCAAACATACACACTTTCACATTTATTATATTAGTAGGATTTATAAAAAACTCATTTTAACAATAGCAATAAATTTGTCAACAATATCCATACTAATGAGCTGGTTATAATTTTTCCCTTTATGTTAAATTAAATTAAATTGTATTTACCTATTTAAATACATTATTGATTACAAAACAAAAAAATTATGCAAAAACAGCACGCTTGTTAAACATTGATATTTATTTCTAGGGATATCATGTGGAAAGGCGTTTTGGCTGGGATTGCCATGGACTACCTGTAGAATATGAAATAGATAAAACGTTAGGAATTAAGGGGCCTGAGGATGTAGAAAAAATGGGTATTGATAAATACAATGCTGAGTGTCGAAAAATAGTCATGAAGTATGCCAATGAATGGGAAACAATCATTACAAGAATGGGGCGATGGATTGGTAAATATTTTGATATACCAGATTAGTTTTCAAATTTCTGGTCACTCTCATTAATGTACTTCATCAAAAAAAAAAAGTTATTAAACAATTCCTTTGCAGATTTCAAGAATGATTACAAGACACTATATCCATGGTACATGGAGTCTATTTGGTGGGTTTTTAAGGAATTGTATAACAAGGGCTTAGTGTATCAAGGAGTAAAGGTGATGCCATATTCTACAGCTTGTTCAACTCCTCTTTCAAACTTTGAATCAGGACAAAACTACAAGGAGGTAGTAGATCCAGCAGTTGTTGTCTCATTTCCCACAGATGAAGGTTTTTCTTTACTTGCTTGGACAACCACACCATGGACATTGCCAAGTAATCTAGCTCTATGTGTCAACCCTAAATTGACATATTTAAAAGTGCAAGATAAAAATTCTGGTACATGCTATGTTCTACAAGAGTCACGGTTATCTGCTATTTTTAAAAATATTGAAGATTTTAATGTAATTGATAAATTTCCTGGTGAAAAGTTAAAAGGTGTAAAGTATACACCTATTTTTGATTATTTTGTTACTCTGTGTCCAAAAGCTTATCAAGTTTTGGTCGATAGTTATGTAACTGATGACTCTGGTACTGGTGTTGTACATCAAGCACCTTATTTTGGTGAAGACGATTTTAGGGTATGTTTAGCAGCTGGTATCATCACTAGAGATCAGGAAACTATTTGTCCAGTTGATTCTAGTGGACGGTTTACTGAACCTGTAAAAGATTTCTTAGGACAATACGTAAAAGATGCTGATAAAAATATAATAGCGAATTTGAAAGCGCGTAATAGACTGATTCAGGTTGGACAAGTAAAACACAGTTATCCATTTTGCTGGAGATCAGAAACACCTCTGATTTACAAAGCTGTTCCATCTTGGTTCATCAGAGTTGAACAAATGAGTCAAGATCTTTTAAAATCTAGTGAAGCTACATACTGGGTTCCAGAATATGTAAAGGAAAAACGATTTGGAAACTGGCTCAAGGAAGCGCGTGATTGGGCTATAAGTAGAAACAGATATTGGGGTACACCTATTCCCTTATGGATCTCACATGATAAACAAGAAGTTGCATGTGTAGGCAGTATCGCTGAACTTGTAGCTTTAACTGGAAAAGAAGTTACAGATTTACATAGAGAAAGTATTGATCATCTAGAAATACCATCTTCTCGAGATGGATACCCACCACTCAAGCGCGTATCGGAAGTGTTTGATTGTTGGTTTGAGTCTGGTTCTATGCCGTATGCTCAAACTCATTACCCTTTTGAAAACAAAAAGGAGTTTGACGATGTTTTTCCTGCAAATTTCATTGCTGAGGGCATTGACCAAACTAGAGGATGGTTTTATACACTTATCGTTTTGTCTACAGCACTATTTAAAAAACCTCCATTTAAGAATTTAATTGCTAATGGGTTAATCTTAGCATCAGATGGTCAAAAAATGTCTAAAAGGAAGAAAAACTATCCTGATCCACTGGAAGTTGTAAAAAAATATGGTGCTGACGCTTTGAGACTTTATCTTATAAATTCCCCAGTTGTTAAAGCTGAGAATCTTCGATTTAAAGAAGAAGGTGTAAGGGACGTTATTAAAGATGTTTTCTTACCGTGGTACAACGCTTTTCGGTTTTTGATGCAAAATGTAGAGAGATTGGTCCAGGAGGATCAAATTAACTACAGATTTAATGAAAATGCTTTAAGAGAAAATGTTATGGATAAGTGGATTACTTCTTTTATACAATCCTTGATACAGTTTGTGAAAAAAGAAATGTCAGCATATAGATTGTACACTGTTGTGCCAAGACTGACTAAGTTCATTGATCATTTGACGAACTGGTATGTCAGAATGAATAGAAAGAGACTAAAGGGAGAGAATGGGGTCGAAGATTGCCAAGTAGCACTAGATACTTTGTTTGGCGTATTGTTCGATATGGTAAGGGTTATGGCACCATTCACACCATTCCTTACAGAGTTGATGTATAAAACATTACGCCGACTTTTACCTAGAGAATCCCTTGACAGTGTACACTTTAACATGATACCAGATCCAAAAGTGGCGTTTGTCGATAACGATATTGAGAGAGCTGTTCAAAGAATGCAGACTGTTATTGAACTTGGAAGAGTTCTAAGGGATAGGAAAACTATTCCGATGAAGTATCCATTGCCAGAGATGATTGTTATTCATCGTGATCCAGAATACTTAAATGATGTCAAATCCTTAAAGAAATATGTTTTGGAAGAAATGAATATTAAAAAATTGCACCTTACAAGTGATAAAGTAAAGTATGGTATTAAATTAAGAGCAGAACCAGATCATAAAATTCTCGGAGCTCGTTTAAAAGGCGATTTCAAAGCAGTAACACAGGCTTTAAAGGAATTAAATAATGAAATGTGTGAAAAATTGGTTTCTAGCGGATTCGTTGAACTGGTCGGCCAACGCATAGACGTTTCGGAAGTAAGACTCATCTTCCAAGCTACAGGTGATGAACAATATGAGGCACATAGTGATAATGATGTTCTTATTTTACTCAACGTAACGCCTGATCAAGACATGCTTGATGAAGGTTTTGCAAGAGAAATAATAAATAGGGTACAGAAATTAAAGAAAAAAGCTCATTTAGTTCCCACCGATAATGTAGACGTTTATTACTATGTCCCCAAAGCAAGTGATATTGGACGTATAATAAATTTACATCGCGAATTTATAGAAAGTACTGTTAGAGCACCGCTAATATCCTTTCATGAACTTACAGCATCAAAGCAAATAATTATAGAGGAAACTCAAGAACTAAAAGGTACATCTTTAAAATTAGTAATTACTTGGAGAAAAGAAGTCGAACTACCAGTTAGTCAATGGGCAAATATTTTGCTACAAGGTCTGACTCCACGTTTTGGTGTTACCAGCAATCAAGCTACCATCGTTTTGAGAGGCAAAAATAATAAATTTATAAGCTTAGACAAACTTTACAACGAAGTAAACGTTTTGTTTGGTCTCTATGGGATGAAATTCAAGTTATGGCTTAATGGATTAGAATTAATAGACACTACAGATTTGAACGGGAAAACCGTAGTTGCATCTCCATCGTTTCCGAAGGACTGTGATACTAAAAGTAGTCCATTCTGCAAGTTTGTCAATGTAGCTGACGATACTCGCACAGTAACTTTATTTTTAGAAAATCCGATTGGGAAGATAACCTTTAGCCAGGAGAATGCACTGAAGTATGTGTCAGATTATTTGGGAATTAAAATGGCTGATGTTGAGAAAAAAATGTTGAATAATTCACCTTAATATACATAACTAATTTGATATTTATTGTTGAAGTTTTTGCGTAATAATACGAAAAACGCTTCTTTGCAAAATATAGTTAATGTCTAGAAAATATATGTTGTTCTTATTTGTATCATGATAACATGTGATACAACTTTATTACTTACAATATAATAGGAACTGTGTGGTTTTAAAATGAAATCTTCGGCCTTTTCTACGCGGTTTGATAAAAATGTAATTTCTTGCGCTCTATTTTCTATTTATCCATAAAAGTTTATTTCTACCATTCACTATGGTATGGTATGGATGGCCATGTTATTATTTAAAAAAGGTACTGTTTCGTGTTTGCGAGTTCAATTACATTTTTTAATAAATGATTGTTTTCAGTTCTCAATGGGATTATTTATAAATGAGAGTATATTGAAATCAGGAATACCACAAGTAACTTAGACGAAACTGATTATTTTTTACGTGAAATAAATATATGCATCTTTAAAATTGGTATAAAATTAATCTTAGTATTTTTGTTGCAATCACGGCTCCAATACGTCGTGTCATGCCTGTCTATACAGATTAATATATTTTGCATTTCGTTGAAGTTCCGCATTATGATGCAATTTTCAGATGAGGATATCAACTAACTGTTGCTTAATGGTAATCACTATCTTCGCGATAGCCCGCTTTGTGAGTTCACAAAATTTCTCTGTTGGCTTCATGTCTGGCGAATTTCCCGGCCAGGGCAAAACTGGTATATTCTTTTCGGCCAGGAATGCAGTAACACTTCTGGCTTTGTGGCACGGTGCCGAATCGTGCATAAAAATATACTGTTTGTTAGTGGGGAACCAATCTCGGAGCTATGGCAGTAGTTGGATTTCTAGTACTCGCTTATACTGGTCTTGCCTCATTGTTCCTTCCATGATGTACTTATAGGTGCCCCGTGGCATTGGCTAAGATCACAGACCACACCATAACACTAACCGAATGTATAAGCGCCTCCATAAAGCTATCTGGATGAAATAGCTCTCCTAGGCATCGTCTGACAAATTAAGTTTTATCGACTGGAACATAATAGGTCGGGGAAAGGTTTCTTCCCATTTTTATATGAAAACTCGAGACATTTTTTTCAAAGTTTATTTACATTTATTTACAGTACATATGTGCCGTTTTGTTCGATGACTTTCTGCCATTTTGTAGGTAGAGACATGATTCTGTTGCTGTAGAAACTTTAGGACTTCTGATCAAAAAAACACGACAAATAGTTTTGGCAGTCCTCTCTTGATGTTAACCTTGTAGAACCGAAAGAATTTTGAAGAGACCGAAACAGATGAAAATCTGAAGGTGCAAGGTCATGGCTATATGGTGGATGCACTAACACCTCCCAGCCAAACTCTCTTAATTTTTGCTGAGTGGCTAAATATGTGTGTGGTCTAGCGTTATCGTGATGAAAGACTTGGTCAACCCTTCCTATTGATTCATTCCGGCCGCTTTCTCTCAACCGCTTCCTTTAATCTCATCAGCTGTTGGCAGTAGAGATCTGAATCGATGGTTTTGCCGGGCAGTAAAAGCTCATAATGAACAATGCCCTTCCAGTCTTACCATACACACAGCATCACCTTATTTCGAGTTAGACCAGGTTTAGTTCCAGTCTTACCATACACACAGCATCACCTTATTTCGAGTTAGACCAGGTTTAGCAACAGTCTGTGAAGCCTGGCCGAGCTTAGACCACTACCTTTTTTACACGTTCTTGTCGTACGTGATCCAATTTTCATCGTCAGTTATCAATCTCTTCAAAAACGGCTCGGTTTTATTACGTCTCAATACGAATCCCAAATGACTACACGGTTCATTGGGTTTCTTTCAGTGAGCTCGTGTGGTACCCTAATATCGAGGTTTTTGGTATAGCCAGCTTTCTTTAAATGGGTTAAAACTGTTTTGTATTCAATCTCCAGTTCTTAAGCTACATCGTGACTACTGATATACCGACCTTGCTCCACTTTTTCAAAAATGGCATCCATTTTATTCGTAACCGGGCGACCAGGGCGAGGTGCATCTTGAACATCAAAATTTCCGGACTGAAAACGTTTGAACCAACTTTGTGCTACTCTTCCTGACACTGCATTAGCTCTATATACATCATACATTTTTTTTCGCTGCTTTAGTTGCATTTTTGCCTTTTTTGTAATAGTATTTTTAAATGTATCGAATTTCTTAATTACATTAACTCGTTTTTACAGAAAGAAAAACATGAAAAATAGCGGGAAACAACTTTTTTTCTTTTTTTAAATTCATTTTTAATGTAACCTTTTTAATGTTACCAGAACCAGCCAGATACAAACAGTACAGCTAAAGAAATTTTAAAACAAGTTTATACCTACGTTATGCGAAAACACTTTTTCTCAGACTTAATAGAATATTGAATCGTCGGAAAAGCAGATCTGTAAAATAATTAAAGAAAAACATTTATTTACACTATTTGTTTGAATTAGTTGTACCCACTCGACTTCAGTTTGAAACAAACATATTCTAATGTTGTCACTTGTATTTCGGTGAGGCATGATTTTTTATAGGCCCACGACCGATTTGATGCTCTTCAGCCTACCGCCTTCGTACTGTTCTTTTGGAAACTTCGATTTTTCGTTTACCGTCGTAGTTACACGGGCCACAAACCTTACGATTTTTGTTAAGAAGTGTATCTGTTACCACCCATTAAATTCTACATTCTACGAGAGATTCATACATTTAACCACTGTAATTAACTATAAAACTAGTTTCTACTAATTAAAATGATGTGGTGATTATAATCTAAGTGTGCGTCCGCAATATTTGTTTACCTTTATCTTAAGTCGTGCTCATTTACACTTCAGGTACCTGTTTATTTTTACTAATTCCACTACTACTATAACTGCAATTATTTCCGAGTCTGTCATTGTACTAACATCTAATGGAGACATCGAATTAATCATGCATGTGTGTAGTACGTTTAATTTAATTTATAATGTTTAATAAGTTTAATTTTGAAATTTGTATACGGCCACTCATTTCACACCGACAGTCAGTGCCGACTGGGGTAGAACGAAAGGAGCGGCTGCTCTAGGTGCCAGATGGAAAGGAGCGCCAAAAGCCAATGACAATTTCAATCCAAAAATATTTTAATTTAAAAATTCAATTATAGTATTGATTATTGAAATCATTCTTATTATTTATTTATCAAAAAATTCAATAAATGTAATGTGAAAGTGTTCACTGATACAAAAGGCATCGAAAGACATCGCTCTACTTTGACAAAGTTGGTCGGCACTGGACACAGTTTTTACAAATCGAAGTAGGTGGGCGAATAGAAGCCGACTTTTCGCCCTTCGTTAAGGCTACGAAGGGTTTATTAAGCAAAGCTTGTCATAGCCGAGGCCGTGGTTTGTTTAATTTGTAATTAAGTGTGTAACCGATTAAGGTATTATTCGTGGTGAACTTGGGCACAGTCTGCGATCATAATCATCACCTTTTGCTTGTATCGTGTACGACTTGTGTGTGCCGTGCCGATAGCCATGCGATAAACTAAGACCAGACTTACTTACTGAGACGAGAACAGTTAATCTTTGCGAGGTTTCAAAGTTTTGAACTCGAAAACCAATGCTGCACATATCCGAGATTCATTTTTTAAATAAAAAAATCAAACATTTTTTAATTTTGTCCCTAAAAAAACAACTGGTTCTGAAAAACTTTATCAAATAGAAGAACCAACAAGAAAGTGGATTAGGTTTTTCATTATTTAGTTAAGTTTTTTAATAACACAAAATTTCATGGTAACTCTGGAGTCCATTTCTTTATAAATGGATTTAAAACTAAAATTAAGGAAAAGAATGAAACTTCAAATTGAGGAAAAGAATGAAAGAAAATGGAACTGTTCCCACAGAAAATTTTCATAGCATGACCAATGTGGGTTTGTGTTTGAACAAAGATTATTCTTAACTTTTTAAACTATTTGAGTGCAATGCAGCGTGCATGCAGCTGGTTCCACAACAGTCAACATACACATAGACTTTGCGTTGTTTTCTTCTTCTTTTTTTTAGATTTGACTATACTATTAACCGTAAGGGCCCTGACGCCTCAGTCGGCTTTTATAGCTTTACCGGGCTTTGGAGCGAGCGCTTAAGGCACTCGGTCGCGAAAGCCATTCGTATTCATTATCTGTAGGCCTGCGAATGGTCTGAACCATCGTTTAATCGGCCCTTTTGATTTACGCGCGTGCTTTCGTCATACAACACCAGAGAGTGTAACATGGGACTTTACTAGTTTCATTATTTCCATGAAGAATGCTCAATTGCTTCTGCTACCACTGGTTAAAGGTGAAAAAATTATCATTGTTACCAAATGAGTATGACATAACCGTCCTCGATGTCATATAGTTCGCGGTATAAAATTGTATGTAACTGAGTAGATAATTTTTAGTGAGTAGTTACATCACATTGTTGTGGTAAGCCCATTGAAAATTATTCGCAGTATCTTGAGCAAGTATTTGTTAAACTTTTATGTGTTTTCTAGCGAAGTGCATTGCATAGTCCAATTTAATAATAGAGGATCAATTATACAAACTCCCAAGCGAAAACTATAATGAACTTGCGCCAGGACAGGACAATGCACAGTAGAAGTTCGCGTAATCGGTGCGGAATGTGTAGCGAGGAAGAAAAAGTTTATTGCTTTGACATTCACTAGCGCAAAGTGTTTATTCACATCATGGCTTTTTGTGCACAGTACATATGCAAGCTACTGTGCATCGCTTGCAACGGACTTTCACTTTGCCCTAAAAAAAATACTTCATAGTTACTTACACATAAATACTTTGCCATGTATATTATCATGAAATTACTTTCGTGATAGATTTTATTAAAATTGATTAATATTATTATATAATATTGGTCATTCAAACTGTAAAGGTCGCAAAAGGTTAAAGTTGTAACATATACCTACCTATTTATAAAAATAATCCTACATTCACTTTGATATTTACGTAGATATGTCAGAATATTGTATCTAATGTTACGAAAAAATAAGTGTTTCTGAATTAATATTAAAAAATATAAATAAAATGTCGTTTCTGTTTATTAATATTTTCCTTCCCTATAAAATGTTGATCGAATTATTAAAATTTCATTCTAATCTCAAAATAAGGTTAGCAACATGCGATACGTGTGATACTGTGGAACCATCTCTCGACCAATGTGTTCCTCCTTACGACATCGGGTCCTTCAAGAGTAACGTGAATACATATTTATGCAGGTCGGCATAACAGCGGCAACTGCCGATGGTTTGAGGTCTCTCGGTAGTTGTCGTTGTGTTTGGATTGTACTGTGCTTACCATCATTCATGGACAGTACGGTCAATGTGCCCAGCTATTATTTAAAAAAAAAAAAACATTATAAATGTACAGTGAAGCGTTCGTGTTAATATAGATTACTTTAAACCATAATAAAGTACATAATGGTGTTATGTGATGAAACGATAGTAAATGGTAATACATATTCATATATTTAATATGTATAGATCGGCAATATGTTGATTAAGACGACATCAAGAACGGAGTACACTATTGTGCGCACTAATATTTTGTTGATTTCTATGTTATATATACCTACTAGTTACATCCGGTGACAGTACCTACACGTAACCACAATTAAATGTCTATTGTACATTAAATTACGCTTTAAAATCTTACACATTGCCACGATTTACGTAGGCAAATAAAGGTCAGACAGCGCATAGGAAAATGGTGTCGTATACTACTATTACTCTTTCTGTTCCGAGTTTTCACTCTATATAATATATTAAATCTATGATAATGTCACCTGTTTTGTGATAAATAAAAATGGAACGGGAACTGGCTCCCACAAACTCAGTTACCGGAACCCACCGATTACTTAACTGGACTTGTAGAGAATTGTGTTTTGTCGAGCACACAGAAGTCGTTAATATTTTACATTCCAAGTTTACCTAAATAGTTGTTTTTATTTTATTTATAAGACACCGAGCAAAGCTCGGTCGCCCAGATATTTCTATTTAATTCTACATGAACTGCTTCATAAGTTTAAACAAATTCACTTAGTGTCTGTTGCCATTTTCGGTATTATCTACGAATAAGAATAATTAACAACAACAATAGATTATATTATTGAAACTTTATTTCATGTTTTCCTCATAAATAAAACAAAGCATAAAAATACATTGTTAAATTTAACTATTGAAAATAATATCGTGCATAAAATATATTTTATATTATATTTTTAAGATTTTAGAATTTCATCGATTTTCAGTTATATTTAGTTGATTCTTTGTAATGCATTTTAAACACTTAAATTCAATAATTATATAAATGTCCAGTCTGTCAACTGTAGACCATATTTGTATAGAAATGTTTATTTTTTATCAGGTTTAATTTCAAAGTAATTTACAATAAATGTTTAATGGATAATAGCATTTTGTAACGTCTTATACGTTGTTTTAATGTTTTTGTACTTTCGTAAATAACGTTTCTCGAAAATTGCCGAGTGATAAAATTAATTTTAGATTATCAATAAGACCTTTAATTTATCGTTTTTATGATAAACCTTTTGATAAAAAAAAAAATCCATTGGATTCTAAAGTAAAATATATATGCAAAAGAAGCACTTAACGGAAATATTAATTATAACAGTGAATAAATTAATACAAAAGTGAATTACAAATAATTATACAATTCAATGTAAAACGAATTCAAAATACAGAACCTACAAAAACAACTGTATTTGAAAAACACATAATGTAAATTCACAGTGCAAGGAAAGTACCTAAAAACTAAATAAAGTGTAAGTCAAAAAACGTGTGCATATTTAGAATAATTACAATTTCTTAAACACCAATAGTGTATAACAATTTTATTTCAGTTGATTACAATTAGCCTGATTATATTTTATGTGCGAATTTCATTCGTAAAGCCTAAAACTTGGTAACTCTCAATTTTTGTTTCACGCAATCAGCTATACATACACACATACATGAAATATTTTGACACGATATAAACTTTGGTGGTTATATCATATTAACCTAAAGATATATATTAAGTAATAACCAAGATAACAAAATCAATGTCTTTTAAAGTATATATTGATCTCTACTTGCGAGTTGTAAGTACAGTTTAAACGTAACTGCATAAAAGTAACAAATGTTAAAACACCATTATTAACTTCTATTTGCATATAAATAAATAGAACGATGTGATTGGCTAGTTTTTTTAAACTTTAAATAAAGTAAAACAGACATTTAAAAATGATGGAAGTTAGAATGGATATTAAAAATTTATTCAAGCTAAATGTCGTTATAAAAAATAATCCGGAGTGTTTTAGGAAGATTGTATTTAGTGTACGTTGCCTACAATACTGATATACTATTTGTGATCAATGTTATAAGTTTTGTAGAATCGCATTGATATTGTGTGACAATACTGTTTAGCAAAGCATATGACAGCACAATAGGTACATGTAAATATTTATAATTTTATTGCTTCTATAGATGTATTGCTCTTTATATTATTATGTTACGATATATATAGAGGATATAATACTTACACCTAATTACAATGAGGTGCTTCATATAGATAATATATTTGAAGTGATTATGAAAATACATTCCTGAATCGATAACACACGACCCATGACACCAAATAGTTAATATAAGATTAAGCTAGTATTGATTTACACTTGGTAAATTGTTATACAATTAAACATTAAATAAATAATTATTTATTATGCGTCAACAAGTTTAGTTATATGCACTCATATCATAAGCTAACCCACCTGAGATGGCTAATTTTTAACTAGGAAAAGGCTGCGACGTAGTCGTCTTCATAAGTCAGCGATTCATACGAGTTATTGCACTTCATAAATACTATAAATATAACACGTCGCACAATATTACACTAACAATCACCTACGAACGCATGTTTACATACGGAGTGAAGTTTAGGCCTGGTCCGGCCGGTGCCGCGTCACCTCACTATACGAACAACAGCGAATGCGAATAAATAAATAATATATTCATCTAGGGCGTGTTACAAGATATAAATAGCGAATATTTCACACTAGAAATAACTAAAGATTCATTAACATTTTAAATACAGTTATAAGATAAAACATCACCTACTCATTGACTAGTCTAACGGCGCATAATAATCATCATACTTCGTAACGATCGAATAGCAACAACGATAAATAACATCACAAGGGACTGTAAAGACGCGACGTCTGCCGAAGGACTTTACACATGTGCGGACTGCGAACTACGCCCACCTGTAGGAAACAATATTTATTTAAATTAAGAGTAATGCGGTTACAGTATTTTTTAAATGTTAAGGGTCAATTGATGCATATCCTTTTAGCATCAATTCGTATATTTATTTTATTTTGTCAAGAGAGTATTTAGGTAACAACATGATAAAATACCGTAACGATATAAATTAAAAACCACTACATGATAGATTAAAGAGATCCTGCTAAAAACTCGCATTTTAAGTAGTGAAGTGCGAATTGCCAGTTTTAATGCATTTTAAATAAAGCGCTAAGTTGAAAATGATCAACTATAAAATCTTAAGAAAAATTACGATCAGTAAATTTAACTTTACACGCGTAGTTCCTTCGTATACAGAGTTATTGTACATTATTTACGGACATAAGTGAAAATTTAATATAAGCAAATAGATTACGTAACTACATATTGAAAATTACTCACCATACATTTTTGAACGTCAGAGCGAACGTGTTTGTTTTAATACTGCGGTTGATGCGAGGGCGTAGAGTCGCGTTCGGGCAACTTACGCACTTTCATAGTGCCGTCCGCACCGCATGAGAACAGACGGCCGGCGTTATCTACCACATAGAGAATATATTATCAGTTTAAAAACTATGTATATTAAATTATCTTTGCTATACATTATCAACTATACATTTTTACATAAAGAAAAAATATGTAGTCGACATTGATAACATATTTGTTTGATCTCCGTGGAAATCGGACCCGCAGGAATATAGTTTCTTGAAGACAAGTCAGGTATTATTAATATGTGATAGAGCTTACCAATATGTATTTGCGTCACGCCTTGCCCGATGTGCTTAAAGAACGAACTCCTGGCATGTTCTCCAGCGAAAGTGTACAACAGTTGGTGTGTCGTCAACGAGAACACCTAAGAAAAATAACATTCATAGTAATACTTCTAGAACTTTTTTTTTAAAGGTTATATGTTAGGAATTATTCTTAGGGAAAAAGAATATACATAAATGTGTTCAAAAAGCAAAAATACGTTATTCAATTTAGACCTTAACAAAGCACTTCTGAACCTCAATGTGCTATTACCGGTTCGGAAAACATCCTTATCATCGAGAAGAGCTGGGTAAGAAACTCAATCGTGTTTATTTTAGTGAATGTAGAGAGGAAGTTATTTCCAATCATTCAAGTAAGGATCCACCTCATGACAGTAAACTTATGGCAACTGCTTGATATACAGTCCTTCAACTTATTGTCCAGCAAAAAGGTAATGTACTTAGAGATTTTAATACAGAAAATACCTCTATTAGATACCTAAAAAAACTTTTATTGGTTTTACTAAGTCTACAACATGGAATAACTAATTTATGTTTAAAATTGCATTAAAAGTGTTCAATTGTTATTTTGTGATGCAACTTGCAAAAAAAAAAGTCCAAATATATTAGTAGTTCTTAGAGTGGGTCAGTAAAATAAATGAAGTATACATAGTTAAAAAGCAAAGTCGACCGTTGAAAAGTTAATATCCATGGGCAGTGATACTAGATTGCAAACAGCTCGACGACATCCATGAGTTAAGACACTGTATATACACCAGACATAAAAGACAGAGCTTCAAAGCTATTCACTAGTATGGATCCCTCATATTATTAACTAACTGGTGCCTGCGACTTCGTTCACATGAATATAATGTTTTATAGGACGTTTGCGTGTTCTTATCTGGGTGAAAAGTGTACTTTTTTTACCCGACTGCGAAAAAGGAGGGTTATGTTTTTCGACCATATGTATTTTCTATTTCATTCATAAACGACTTGAAGGATTTTAGCATAAGGTGTCGTTAGATTCGTATTAATTTTGGGAGTGACATGGTATATGTATATAATATTTAAGTACGACGTCTGGGAATCAAATAAAAAGCAAAAATAGAAAAATACAATTTCTTGTCATCTTTTTTTTGTTGCAGTCGTGTTGTTTTCTTTTTAATTCATTGTTACTTCCTAGTTCCTATGGAAAAGCATAATCATTTCCTATGGGAATAGAGCCTAGATAATTCATCGTAAGCCTTCCTAGATTACGTTCGAAAGTTATCCTAGATGGACTTGTCAAAATCGGATCAGCCATTCCGAGATTAGTTTGAAGTGACGGCAATCATAATGTCCGGAGTGACGGACAATCAAAATACCCGGGGTGACGGACAATCAAAATACCCGGAGTGACGACGGACAATCAAATTGTCTGGTGACAGACAATTAAAATGTTTTTTTTTTAAAACGCGTGTTTAGATTTGATAACGTGCAAATAACCATAATAATCACTACTACTTTGAGAAAGAAATAAATATTACAGTGATACACTGGTTCTATGATCTATCACTCTTACTGCTGTTACACTATCTAATAGAGAAAATACATATTATTGTAATGTAGTGACCTTGATGTCTCCGTCAGCGGCGCCGACCGCGTAGTAGTCCTCCCGGGGCGAGAGAGCGACGCATTTGATGGGTGCGTGGTGCGCATGCAGCTTGTGTCGCACGGCGCGCGCGCGCACATCCCACACGAGCACGTCGCCGCGCCGTCCGCACGAAACGAGCGCGCCGCTGCTGCCCGCCCATGCGACGCACGCCGCGCCTCCCTCGTGACAAGTCCACGCTGCGAACATGACACATTATTAACGACCCATTAACAGACAAAATATTACTATTGCTCAAATTTAGCGGCCGTAGGGCCGCTAAAAATAGCAAGCCTTTTTACGAGATTACCCCACATAAATTAGGGGTACCTTATAAACAATTACGAACAAAGTACACGTTAATCTCCGGTAATTATATAAATATACTTTAATGTAATGAGCGTTACACTGTTATGTCTTTACAATAAATGTATTGTATGAAAAATTTTAACATCCTTCAGTCATGTCATAATATAATTATTATAGTGTAGGTAAGGGACGTGGTTCAGAGTATGATCGGATGACTAATGCTAAAATGGAAATAAGACTCATCAGAATTAATTTTTTGGGCCTAAATAATGAATTGGTATTGTTCATTATTTTTAATCAGGTCTTAAACAAAAAACTATTTCGAGGAATTGCATTCTATGTTAATTTTATAATAAAATAGTATAAAACTTTTTGAACGATTAAAGATATTTTTGAAGATCATATGCCCTTTGTGTGACATTCATGACGTCATCATTTAGCCTGGTAGCGCGAACAGCGAACAAAAAACGACGTAATATTTACTACTACTATAGCCGTACTATTATAGATTATCAGTATCAAATGTCAAATGATGTTGGGTTTGTCAAAAGATGCATACCATAGACCAAATGCATACGATATGAATACGCAAGTATTGTCAGGGTCCTTGAATCAAAAGTTTCATTTCATTCCCTGAGAAGTTCAATTTTTCCTACAAAAGTTATTATATATTGGTTGCTCCTTAGTAGTAGAAACTTTGTTAGTATTGAGACATATTCGCCACTATTAACTGCTTTTAAATTTAAATGAGATTTTGTAATAACTTCGTCGCTTGTGAGCCGATTTTTGGTAAAATATCAAATTTAGTTTAATAATAAAAACTCAATATCCTCAGAAGTTACGAAAAATTTAACTATTTGCTAACGTTGGTATACACACTTTTGTTAAAGATAAAGCTCAAGTCATTAAATATTTATGACAGTGATGACGTCATCATAAAAAATGTCTCATAAATTGTGTCAATAAAATTACTGTCTCAAAACTCTTCATAGTATCCAAAATAAAAATAAAAACAAACTAAAAAATTTGACAGTGCGCCCACATTGAGCAAATTCAGTGATGTTTTAAAGATAATTCGATTATAAGGCAAGCGTTCGTCATGTGATTATAATGGGCACTGTAAAAAATATAACTTTTTATCTTTGGAAAAAAGACGCAAAATAAGTGATATTTGTTTTGTAATGAAATTAGTTTGATTAGCTATTATATTATTTATTTCTTCTCATTTACTGATATATTAGTCTGTAAGCCTTTCCAAAATTATTAAAATTACTAACGACCTGTTCCGGCTTCGCACGGGTGTTATTTGCTAAAATAATGTTCGATCGATTTACAGTTCATTGCTTTGGTATTGATATATCATCTTGACGAAAAGGGCGTTTAGCTAGCGACTCACTATTGATAGACAGGACGCAGCGCGAGTGGCGACAGCATACGCATGCAACCGTTTTGCTGCGAGTGAAATTTTGGTTGCGCGTAACCTTTTCTAGAACTACAATTCTTTATTACATTATTTTGATGTATCTCATGAGGTTTAACCAGCGTAAGCCTTGTAAGCGCCCGAAAATCATTTTGGACGACTTGATTACAAAGCATTGTATTTTCTGTAATATATAAAACCTTAATAAGAACATATTGTATAAGAAACCTTCCGTGATTTTTTTTCTAAAAGACAATGAAAATGTATAAATGGCGTAATTTTGAAGAACTAAGCGGTCAAACAGACAGATTCAGATAGCGACTTTCTTTTATACTATGTATTGATTATAAAGTTCAAGAGTTTGTTTGAATGTGTTAATTTCTGAAACTACCAGCCAGATTTGAAAAAATCTTTTTTCTTTTGGCAGCTTATTTATTGAGAAAAGTTATAAGCTAACTAATAACACGCTAAAACTCTTAAGAACGGAGCAGTAATCAAGAACGTCAAGCCGTAGACAAGTATTGGCGGTAAGTTGGCGTGGGTGAGTGCGTTAGCGGTGGTGCAAGTGGGTCAAATTAATTTAACACTGCACGGAAAAAACCGTGGGGCACAGTTAGTTAGAAATAAATGTTTATTGCTGTCTACTGAATATGTATATATGAAAAATGTAATATACTCACAAACCACTAATGCTTTCTTAATAGGCATCAACGTATCCCATATTGCAACATTTTTACTCTCTGAACTGTGTCCAGCTGAAATCATAAAAGAAATGCTAAATAAAATCCCAATTAATTAAAAGAAAAATATATACAAACTTAATACTGACCAGTAGCAACTAAACTGCAGGATCCGAGGAAAACAAAATCACTGATGCCTTTACTGTGACACTGATGCGTCTGTAAAAAAATATAACCAATAAATAAATATCATAGAATAGAATAAAGTGTAATGACGCATAGATAGATTATTAAGATGAAATACGGGCAGCGTTTACTACATACAAATGCATTCCCTGATTTATCCCTGGATAACGGCTATTTCGATATATAAGTATTGTGCTGTATAATAAGTGTCTAAATGAACAGTTTAAACTAAACCTTAACATCAACAACGGCACTAGAACAAATATATTCTACCATAGAATTTATATCTACCACTACCATGTTCTGTGTTTGATTTCGTTTCCTAAATTATTATAAAAATCAGTTGTCATCTTAAATCACCCATTTATACCGCCTTTATCAGATATCTGGAAAACGAATTTGACGAGTATAAAAAGTAAAACATAAAGCCAAAAACATTCTTATATTGTTCTTGAAAATTTTTTATATTGGACTGATTATTCGGTTTTAGAGGAATCCGATATTATAATTTTATCTATTTTACGTAGGTACCTATAATCAGTCCGAGCTGCACTTGTCTTTCTCGCACTTATTTTTTTTCTTTTAACGTTTGGCCACCTATCTCTCATCTGGTGTTAAGTGACGATGTTGCCCCAGATGGTAAAACACTAAGCCCAGTGGAAGGACAGGCTCTCAAGTGCAGCTGTCGAAACACACAAATAGGTGTTTGACGATAGATTTTCAACTTGAGTGTGGTAGCAAGCCAGGCGGGCATTAAAAAAAATCCTACCACAATACTATGATTTCATCACGACATTTTCCTTTACCGAAAGCTCAGGCTCGTTGCAAGGATTCCAACCTTCTATTATACCTTTTCCACCAGGTTAACCACTTTTTGAAAGTTATTGAAAGATGGAAATAGTGATTGCAGCAACCTGACAATGCCATTATTAATCCGATTAATGATACCTTCATTAGTATCGATTATCGATTTTTTATTGTCGAATTGGAAATGATGCGGTTTCTATTCCTATTCAAGTGTATACTTTATTTTTACATATGTGGTCAATTTTTACTATGTAGTAAGTTATGTAACATAAATATGGAGTAAACACTCCGTTTTTGTGCATAATATTTTATGTTAGTTTTTAAATATCGAAATAAAACATTAACATCCTGTTTATGGAGGCAAATTCATGTCCTGGCAATACTAGCATAATACTGCCGCCGCCATTTTGTTTGCTGACGGTTAACACTCTCCACTAGGACTAATAGTGTTCAGTGGTTAACACTCAGCAACAGTCGCAACGAGAGGTCTGTACTTACGTGCTAGTCACTTTTCTGTATGCTGTTTTCCCATTTTTAATACGACAAGTTGAGTTCATTATATATTCCTTTGTGTTAACTTTGTGTCTGTGTAGATCTTAAGTGTTCGCTGTATAAATTTAGCATATATTTGGATATTCTAAAATGCCAAAGAGAAGTGTACTAAGAGGACAGTCGAGGGAATTGGTGATACACTTGCGTGACTATTTTGATAGAGAAAATCAAAATGGTGGACCCCTTTTGCCTGTGTCACAAGTGCGTGATCGTGTTGCGGAAGCTCTAGGCATCAGTCTGAGTACAGTGACAAATATTATTAAGGAAGTCTATGGCAAAAGTGGCACAGAGCTAAATAAGCCCTCAACGCCGAAAAAAAAAACTGTACGTAGTAACCAATGTGGACGAATTTGACGCTGACGCAGTACGACGTCACATATATGACTGTTACTTGAGAAAAGAGTTTCCAACATTAAGGAAGTTGACTATTTCACTCCGCGACTGTGGCTTGTTTCGTGGACAGAAGTCTTCACTGGCAAAGGTATTGAAACGGATAGGATTTTTATTTAAAAATGTGGATAAAAGAAAAATATTATTGGAGCGCACAGACATTGCTCTAGCCCGGTGTAACTTTTTGAAAGAAGCTAAAAAAATATGGGACTAGGAAAACGTGATTTTTATTGACGAAACGTGACTTAATGCCAACTAAACTTTATCGAAGGCCTGGACTGATGATACTGCTGCGTCTACCTCTAAAGTGCCTTATAGGGAAAGGAGAAAGATTGATTATTTGTCATGCAGGAAGTAAAAAGGTTTTGTTGAAGGAGCGTTGCTGGCATTTAAATCGAAAAAAAAACAGTCGTATACCATGAAGAAATGAATGCTGAAGTCTATGAAGGTTGGTTTCAAGAATTACTGTTGACACTAGAGAAACCGTCTGTTATCGTCATGGATAACGCACCGTATCACTCTCGCCAATTGGATAAAATGCCAAAGCAGGCCAATAAAAAGTCAGATATTATAAACTGGCTTCGCAATAATGGCGAAAGCATAGACGAATCTATGTTGAAGTGTGGGCTGATAAGCATTTTAAAAACAAAACCCAGATACGTAGTGGACGAAATGGCAGCAGAATATGGCCATACAGTTCTCAGACTTTCACCATAACACTGCCAATATAATGCTATCGAAATGATATGGGCACAAGTCAAAGGATATGTTGCCAGATATAACAATGGTCCGCCATTTACAGCTAATAAGATGCTTGAATTACTAAAAGATTCTTGTAATCAAGTGACGCCTGCAAATTGGTCTAGTGTAGTAGAAAGGACTGTACGACTAATATTATCGGATTGGGAAAGAGATGTATGTGGCCTTCGACACCATTATAGAGCAAGAACCAATCATAATAAATTTAGGTGAAGTAGGCGAGTCTTCAGACGAAAGTTCCATGTCGGAAGACTACTAATAATAAACAAATATGTATAAATATTCATCTGGTTGTTTTAATTTTCGTATACAAACCCCTTAATATAGCCATTGATTTATTTTGAAAAAGATTCTGTTTAATATATAGTATTTTATTGATATTTGAGTGAATTCGATTTACCGATACTGATTTATATATCATGTATTAAATTATTACAGCGAATACATTCGATCCCATCACTAGTTACGATAGAATGTAACTAAATTTAATACGATTAACAATTACCATTTTTTGGAAAACCTGTTACATTTACGGTATCATAATGTTTGTAAGAAGTCATAATTAAGATAATGTATTAACATAACGCAGTTACAATATTTATTTTTAAACTCATTTTAAAGTTAACTTTTACGTAATTTGGAACAGTTACGTTCTAAAGCAGCTATCAAAAAGTGGTTAACCTGGTGAACAAGGTATAGTGTCTTTCCGGTACATCGCGGGACCCCGATTAATAGATTTCTGTTAAATAAAAGAAATTTCTTACGGACCGCATTTCCTTTTTATCAAAAGATCACCAGCACACGTAGTAGGCAATAGGTCTCTCTATTTGACAGTATGAGTGAAAGTGTCGAGTACACTGCGTGTAACACCTTCGCACGACCGCTGCTTGTCTACTGTATCGTCGTGACATAACCACATACGTTACACGTACGCATCGTGCTCACGTCTTGTGAACGAATTATTTTAATAGCATTAAAAATTTGTGAGTAAATTATAATTACAAAAAACGGTCGAGGCGAGGCCTGGGCTTGTCCCACGTTCTGTTGCGGTGCCGGATGCAGTTGCCACATGGCCAGGTTTCCGTCGGCGTCCGATGCGGCAAACTTGTTCCCGTAGTCCGAGAACCGTACACGTGTCACTTTTGCGAAAGCACCGGGCGCGCGCGGCGACCACACGCATGACGGATGACCCCATTCCCATAGCTGGACTGACCCGTCTGCGCCTCCCGTCAAGTCTGAACATATAAACATCGAGTTAAATGAAAGTTAATTATTACATGTATATACAATGTAATTGTTATATAATATATACTTACATAAAGGTTGTGATGGGTGAGCTGCCATACGTTTTATGTTGTCGATTTTGTGTTTCAGCACCTAAATAGAAAAATGAAATTAAAAGGAGTTAATTTTATTATTTTCCAATAATTCTCAAAGATCTCAGTTGTTACAAACGTTTTCGGACCTTTATATGTATCTGAAAACCATATAAAATTAAACAGAACATGCTTCCTTGACCATATGAACAAACATGCAAAACACAGCACAAAAAATAGCAAAATAAACAGTAGCGGAGAAACTTAAGATATCACCAAGAATGCCTATAAAAAAAACTACTTACCGACAGTTATACCAATAGAACATTATTCGACGTATTTAAAAAAAACTAACAAAGTTAAAAATAAAATCAAATGTGAAATAAAACTAAATTCCAACAACGATGGAGAGCGCCTGCTGAACAAAAAACTACCAGGTGTATGAAGAAAAAAGAAAACCAAATTGATAAGAGCGTCAAAATAAAAAATAATATGAACATTGATCCGTCATAAACGGGAAGTGCGAACAGTTAATGAATTTCAATCGAATGTAGTGGGAAGGGATCTCAAGTGTTGTCACTGACCGGTTTCATGAGAAGCTTCGAGCGGTGCAGCACCAGACGACAGTATTTCGGATCGTGGCAACCCGGAAACTGGAGACCCTTCACCTGTGATCAACACTCTGTTATACCAGGCATTCACGCACACATTCTTTCTTACACGCATCACTTTGCAATAATTCTTTACTAAATTGACCTTCATACTTAAATTCTAAAGTTTCGATAACTATTTTAAAAACTTCAAGAACAACTAGTAGGTGTACGACTGAATGTGGTGTAAATGTAATATTCCTAATATACTCAATATTTTTCTTATTCCTGATTGTGAATCAACCGTAAATGCAATATTGTGTTTAGATACTGGTAAAATACGTAGAAGCTATTTACTCTATTTAAATTTTATTGAATTTAAAAAAATCGGAAGATCGGTGGACAATCTATCCATAAGTTCCAATCAATGAAGTATAATTTAAGTGAACTATTTACGGAAATTCTGAGTCTAAAGCTACGTCGAGATTAGTTCTTGCCCTTGGACTCCAGTAGAGCATATATCTTACGTGAACCATTTACGGAAATTCTACAACAAGCTTCATCGTCATTGGTCCTTTTGAAATGACGCCGACAAAAAATTACAACTATGAATATTACCGTAAATTAATAATAGAATTCAATATTGAAATATTTTTTAATGTATTTATTTATACTTGGTGACAATTGACAACTAATAAAATTACCCTTGAACTAAATTGTTTTATAGTATCTATATGGTTTGTTAACGTACAGGCAGTGTTCATTCTCTATTGTCCCTGGGGAAGAATATTCCCTAAGCTATTTAATTATTTTTACCTGATTTTAAACGATATTTGTTACGAAATGTTTTGTGCTTTGAAAATTTATGTATGACTACTTATTACATATTCATCTGTAATGTATCAAGCCTTATACTTTGTTGTAACAGAGATTTTGTCTATGTGAGTATTATCATTTATCGTAGAGACTGAAATCGAGGAAAGCGCTAACGAAGCTCTGCAAAAGGCGAGACGCAAAAAGAGAACAAGATCGCAACTATGCACACAAGTACCACACCACGTCATAATACGGCAACCACTGAATAAATAAATGAACTCTGCTTTTACTATACAGAAGAATAAAGTATATAGATATAATAATACCTCATTGGATGATGCTGTAAAAATCGATAATACCAAAAGCTTCCTACAGTTACTACATAAATTGGATTTTGATAAATATTATAATTTATTATTATTTATGAACATAAGCTATTACAGTATCGTTCATAATTATTTTTTTACCTTTAATTATTTTTCTTTCTCATACATAAACCTTTAAAACGATGTAGCAGTGTAACCGTCTACTTTTACTGATTTACTGACATACAAAGTAAAGTCAATGGGTCAAGATGTAAAAAAATTACACAAGAATTCTATAAAAGTATATATAATATCGATGTGTACTAAGAAAGCATTTTTGAAAATTGATCCCCTAACTTTAATCCGACATATTTAGCTTGTAACATTTATTAATTCAGTGACCCCGGGAAATTAACGAATTAGTTTATGATGTTGACGTACTGTGACAACATACGCTTCGAGGCCAGTTGGCAATGATTGGCTTGCGCGACGCTCCCGCTGGAATTGTTATTTACAATACTTAGTTAGTACATATACCCCTGACCCTAACTATGATGTTAGTCACAGAGGATTAGCATTAGTGTTTAATACAAATAAAATGTTTAATCAGTAATTATAAAAACATTTTGGTACACAACTACCCGGCGGTCGAGCTATACTCGAAATAACAGGAAAATTAAGGGTGAAGGTAAAACCTGGTAATTATAACATTATCTAAATAGAAAATGTCATCCAAAGCCATAGAGTGGTTTCCAAGAAACCGAATTGTTCGCTGGATAGAACTACACTTTATGTTAATGAATTATAATGGTACTTCCGATGCGATTTGATTATTTTATGCTTCTGAGCACTATGACTGAATTATATAGAGAAGACTTGGCTGGATATGTGGTTTAATTGTAAGATATTTGAAAACATTATAAATTAAAAATACATGTAATTGCTTGTAATAACTGAAGGAAAAAAATGTGACAATGGAAAACTGAAAACAAAACAAAAGATTCGATATTCTTTAACTAAAAAATATGTCTCCTTTTTACAACGGCCAGCACGCGTCGTAACGGTAACATTTTACAATAAAGGACTTTCACGTATACATATTTAATTAATTTTAACTTTAAGTATTTGAGGAACTCTTTTTAAACTAAGATCAGTTTTAATAATGCACGTAATACAATTGCTTGGTATTTTTAAATCAGTGCCAATGTAATTAATTTGATACTCTATAACAAAAAATGTTTTTGACATAAACACAAGCATAAGTTTAGCCATTCCTACTGCTCATCTCGTCTCGAATATAGTTCATGTAACGAAAATAAGTTTATAATATAAATACAAATCGTATTACTGTTTAAAGTGTATGTATAGTGTGTACTTAATGTTACTTCAGATAGTACAGGAAAATTTTATTTTATATATATTCTACAAGCATTTTATATTGTAACTAACTGTGCCCCACGGTTTCACCCATGTTAATTTTATCCGATAAACAACGCGCCGCCAAAGCACCCGTGTAGCCTATCATAATTGTTCTTACTTTCCACAAGTATAAATTATTTTGATTTTTCATTATCTCCTAAACTATGTGTCCAAATGGCATGCTATAGAGAACAAAATTTGACTTTATAAAATTGTTTTTATGATGAAGTAACTTTTGTTCCTAAGGATTAATAGCCCATACCTAGAAATAATGCTCATAAATCACTTTTTAATCTTCAACAGATGTTTGTCACAGAATAGGTTGTTGTGGCATAAGTATACGCGGACGTTTTTTCAGATATATTAAGATTGGTCCTTTATTTACGTATCATTAACCATTACGCCAGCGCACGCGGATGAAGCAGTTCATGAGCGCTTTTACTCCCGACTTACTTAACAAAAATCAATACATATTTAATGCTAGCTGAGAATTGTAGTTTAATGTTTAATCTGCCTATCGTGTACAAAAATATTTTTTCTAATCCGACTGGTAGTTCCAGAGATTAGCGTGTTTAAACAAAAACACTTTAAGGCTATATTATATTACCATGGAAATGAGCGATGCTTTTTACCTGCATATTTATTTTAAATTATACCCAATTACTACTCGTGCGCCATAAGTTGAAACCCGCGCGGAATCCGACTCCCCACCCGCTTACTCGATGACACCCGCGTTGTACAGAGCGCAACGCCATTATTTAATATAGGTATTTTTAGCCTCTTACTATACTAAGCTAGTTGTGTTCTTTTTTTGTTCACTGTACCAGGACCCGACAATGACGTCACCGCGCTCAGGTCTCAACTTATCGCACACGAGTAGTATCGATATTTATTCAAGCTTATTATGAAAGATATGATGCAATGAAATGCTTCAGTATTAAAAATAGTTGCGATTAAAAATACTTTTATTAATTCAACTTAAAATTTGTGATTTTGTAGTTTTTTAAATCTAGTTTCTGCAAAATAATCGTAAGTCAAGAGATGAGAATGTGTCGGTATACCAATTGACATAATATGTAACACGAGGAAAACCATTACGTGGTACCATATATACTGGCTAACTGCGAAACACATCGAACTAGGGCTGGTTTCAGCCTCGAGGCCCCTTCACGATACAGGTCTCTATAATATGATTTTTTAAATTATTTTATTATAAGAAAAGATAATACCTTTGTTGAGAAAGAAACATTTTCATATTCATTAAATATTTCGTAGCTAATTCATATTCAAAATTACTCTGGGGCTCTGCATTTTCATTGCGCCAGGCCTTCAAACACACTGAAGATATTCACAATAACAGATTTTTCGCCATTTATTTGGGGGTGTAATCTAGTCAGGCGCAATTATTCTACCACCTCGCCAACATTATTTATTTCGTATGTTATCTATGAGCATGTGAGTCGGCTTTATTACCTGTCGCGAGATGTTATTTGACATTTCTTAAACCCCAAAAATATCCAAAGGGTAAAATTGCTGATATTATGTAGGTATCAGACAATTTGTAATTGAGATATTAAAATTCTATCCCTGCACTTGGTGTTCAAATATTGACGCATTAAAACTTAACTGTAAACAATACTTATTCCTTTTTATCCTACGGTAATTTGATATGTCGAGAAAAAAAGTCTTAATTTGTTGAGGCGCAAATTCTTATGGCGTGAACAAACATCTACTTAGTGTCACGATGATATATTTTTATAATATCGACACTTTGAATTTTTTATCCCAAGCAGGTTATTATGTATTTTGATTGAATAAATACTAACAATTAGTTAATATTTTAGACACATAACTTACCTACCAATTAGTAATTATTTCTATGAAAAATGTTAGTCAGTATACACATATACATTATTTCTTAGTTATAATATGTTTGTCATATACATACATACATATTTATATTTAGGGGGTTTTTTTAATGATTAGTTGTATATATTTTAATACTCACAACACTAGCCCCTCGTCCCGTCTGACTGGCCATACCGATTGGTACTTGAGGCGCGTTAGGATTAAGCGGTGAGCTGTTTCCAGTGCCCGGAACAGAACCATTGTTTGGTCTAAAAACAAAATAATATGTAATTCTAACGCTGTATATTTATGCTTGCTTATATTTTATACTCTGTGGTCATCATAACAAAGGTTTGTTGACGTATCCATTGAACGTAAGTTGTAGCGACATAACCTAAAACACGCATTTGACTATCAATTATAATAAAAAATTAATAATATTGATAAAATGAATAAAATATTTTTTAATAATAAAAGACTAAATAACCTCTTCTATACAATTATTTTTAAAGAGTTATTATAATTTTATTTCTTACTAAAGGAAGCTTTACATTTATTTTTATGCTTCTTGAAACTAACGTAAACCACAAAAAAAGCGTAAAAAATATATTTTTATCATTCCTACAGTTTTCTATTTTTATTCAATGTGATATTGGGATAATTGTTTATAAACACCAGTTGCCATTAAGTATCAAGTAAAGTATGATTTAATTGCGATTAGAAGGCTTCATGTAGTTACAGGACCTGTCTCTGTCGCGGTCTTGATGATGAATGAGCAGGAAGCCGGTGTCGGGCAGCGCGGCGGGGTCGGCAGCGAGCGCGAGCAGGTCCACCTCGCACTCGTCCTCCGCCCACCACGCTCCGCCGCGTAGTAACAGCGACACGTCCATCTCCTGCACCTCGCGCGCCGTAGCCACGCCCAATAGCGACCCACCAGCCTGTGTTATTACGTACATTTTGCTTTAACAATTGTTTTAAATTTCCTAACACGAGACATGAGCACAGATCGGTAGTTGAATCCATTCAATAAGAGCATCTGTACTATACTACGAATGCTTAATAAAATCCGTATAGTTTGTTTTAAAACTTATTTTAACTACCAGTGGCAAGATTGGTTTAGTTGACAGCACGAGTCGTGAGCCCGACGGCAGTAATGGGTTCAGTTTGGGCATCCATACTACGAATACATACGAAATAGGTGCATTCCATGTGAAGCAGACAGTGGGAAAAAGTGAGGTTCTGAAATACGTTCATATTCGGCCTAATTGAACTTGTAGGAGATATGAATGTGACACACAATTTATTTTTTGTATTATGATGATGCAATATTTAAAAAAAAGCACACATGTACCTTATTGAGACAGAACGCAGCAATTGAGTCCTGCTCCTTGTGAATGATTCTGACGGGATTATGAAATTCCATGTCCGGTGAGCGTTGGTTGTGAGTGATGGAGCCCGGCTTGCCGTCTGGTCCCACAGCATCCGTTGACACAGATTGAGCTCGTCGGCGGGAGAATACCGCGCGTATAAACAAATCCTGAATATAAATGGTTACATCAATATTGATTGCTGTGATAGAAACAGGCAGATCATGATACTTTTATTAACGAAAAGTTTTTTTATGAAAAACCCATTTTTCCGTTTTTAACGGGAGTGGCCCCCGCTCTAGGGCTTTGGTCCTGGGAGGCCTCCCAGTTTTCAGAAGTATACAACATTGCCAGGAGCCTTATTTAGTTACACCGCCCGGTGACGCTTAATCCGCCAATACATAGGTCTACTTAAAGTTCAAAGAGGTTGAAATGTAATTGATGTAATCAAATGTAAAAAAGTTGTTATTATTCAAAATAGATAATGAACAAAATAGCTATAAAAAATAAGAGATACATATTTCGATTGTTTGTACACATTTTGCGTTTGTTTACCTGAACTGGCTCTTGTCGAACGAGGAAACTCCACAGGCGTCTAGCCGGTGCTGAACTGAACAGTACAGAGTTGAATGGTGTGTTGTGCTTCTCCAACAAACATCTATAAATTTAAATTGATAATTAATAAAATGACTATTCAACAAATTCCAACACAGATTAATCATTCTGATTAGATGAGTCTTAAACGTCATAGAACCAATCTCTACGTTTGTATGTATATGTATATGCAATAAATTAGTTGTCCACGAGTTGAGGTATGGTTCGTTGCATGGCAGTTGTTAATTATTCTAATGAATATAATTTTAGCGATTGATTCCAATGAGTCAGAGAAAATATATCTTTTAGTAGTGCTATAGGAATTTGTTTAGTGTTTTTCATATCGCAATCTATCACATCGAAAGATACAGACAATCCGCGAGTTGACTATATATTTAAAAATTAATGTAAATTTATTGCGTATAATTGGTCTATAGATAAAAATCCTAAAACCATACAAATGTGGAAAAAGTAATTGTTTATTTATTTAATTTTCCATTTGTAAAATTAATATTTTTTATCTTTCAGTCACGTGATTTGAAACGTCGATTAGAAAACGTGACGTCACCATTCAGGAAATATGAACGTTAAACTCTTGCATAAGTTGTCACATTTGTCACTAATATCATACAAAATGACATATAAAATGAATGATGACGTCTCAGGACCATAATGTCGCGTTTTTGTGGCATATTTTTTGTTTAAATTAAAAAATATTTTTAAATCACTTTGTACGGTGTATTAATGAAAAATAAGTTATTCACTGGTATTAATTTCAACATATAAAGTGTTTTAAATAATATTCCAAAAGTTGTCAACACCCGGATTGAGGACAACTTTAATCGCATAGTTTATTCACTTTAAAATAATTTAGATTTCGATTGTACCAATTTTTGTTCTTAAAAAAATTAACCTATATTTTTCAGTAATTTGTGTAATCTGTACAAGTAAACAAATAATAGATACAATTGCAATTCAAAAACAATAGGTAGGTAATAGTCGCTCGGAAAAAACAATCAGTTTTTATATTATCTAATACTATTAAGTGAGCAATTTCTAATATACGTTTGTAATTGATTTTTCAATAATAACTATCAATTTGGATGAAATTTTATATTCAGATAAGGTTTCACGTTTAAAGTTTACCTAGACAGGAGTTTTTGTGCAAGATATCGAACAACGCTCGGTCGCCCAGGTATTGTATATTAAAATACACTCGGATGAATTTAAATAATTTAAATTTAGCAATTTCCAGTGATATATTTCCTTCAACGATAAATATGTACAAATAATATATAATAAAATTTAAAAGTATTAGGTATGAACCTGTATTTATTAATTGGAGGGCCCGATATTTGTTGTTCAGGGAAACAACCGGGGATGTAGTCTTGTGGCGGAGCGCGTGATTCCAGAGATTCAGTTAACTGTTGCTGCCACTGATCCACACGTCTCAGAGCGGCGTGTACTGTTGGACTTGTTGTGGCCAATTCTAAAAATATCACATATATTACATTCTATAAACCTTTCAAAAACAGAAATTAACCTAAAGCTAAAATCTGCTACCATGCTTCTCATTTCGTATGCCACTTCAGTCAAAAATGTACGATCTTGTTGGCTGAACAATTTTGACATATAGAGATTGAAGAGGGCGCGGGAGCGATTATTTTTTCATTTGAAATGCTTGGTACCTATTTATAGGTACATAAATTGAGGCAACTATTATAAAATCATTCAAATTTATATTAACTCTAATATAGTAGAGTTACTTTAACTAGTGTTAAACTTGTTTGATAAACTCTCTAAAGCACCACCGACAACGCACCCGTGTAGTCTCACTTCCCGTACTAACCTACAGATTGCTAGATTGCTTGACGCTAATCGTTACTGCTCCGTTCATTAGGGTCGTAGCATGAAGTTATATAGTATATGACCTTCCTAAATAAGTAGGCTACAAAATGAAAAAACATTTTTTTCAAAACGCTTCTTAGGACTTTATTATGAAGTTATAAAAGCTTCATCAACAAATAAGCTTCAAATTTCAAATCTCAGATTTTTTTTTACAAATCTGACTGATATGGTGGGACAAGTTCGTGCGCGACTGTCCGATATGTGGCGACAAACGTGGCAGGGACGAGGTAGCACGCCATTACGTCCTTACACAGTACACTAAAACAGTACTTTGTTTCGGCAGTCTATTTGAAATAATTACCTGTAGCCGCTCGGTAGATAAACACGCACTAGGCCTGCCCTCTAACTGTGTTTCTTGGATTACCTACTTACGTATTTGATAATGCTATATTAAATTTTCATTATTATTTTTTCACCAAAATATATTACTGCATATTTTGTAAATTTGTATTTAAGTTATTTGTACTTGGAGTAAGAAAAAAATATATGTACAATTTTTTAAAATAAAAAATTAATTTTTTTGATTAGTTTAATAAATCAAAAATAATCACTGGCAGGAAATCGGTTGGCCGGCACTCCGGACCGCTGCTGCCACCCAGATGAATTACGCGTCGTGAGCTAAACACACTTTTTGTAACTATGAAGTTATAAACTATCAATACTAAAACAGTAAATTCTAAATCAATCGAAAAAACTTTTTAAACATAATTGACACCACTTTATAAGTTGCACCCGTGCGAAGCGTAGCAATTACGTAACTGAGGCGCCCTTGCAACTACATATCGTGTGCTGAAGTTAACCGAGATTTCGAAGTACATTGTGTAGGCCGTTAGTATTATTAGGACATGGTACTAATTACCATAGTGTACTGTGACCTACGTCACGTGATTGCACGCAATTTCCTTCTCCGCTCCACAACCCGTCCCCGTTATCATCTGTAGTACCTTGCCCCCTCCAACGTCTGTCGTAACATAGGACGGTCGCGCACGTACTTGTCTCACTATATAACCAGAGAATCGTTTAAAAAAACCAAAAAGAATGTTTATGAGCTTCTTTATAATATTAGTATAGAGGAACGTACCCGTCATTTCGATACCACAAAGTTGCAGGAAATGTTGAAGGTTCTTCTGCGCGAGTCTGAGCACAGCGACACGCATCACGAGCCACGAGTACGACTCTGGGTCCGAGTGCTCCGTGTTTGTGCTTTTACGACGCTTCTCGACCCTATACAATTAGTATTTAGTGTTTGACCACAATTTAACCTGTTAAAATACAATTTGACACGCTAAGCCTATATAGAACGACTGGTTCTCGAGTACTTCAACCAGAACACACCCACAGGTGCTTAGCAACAGATCTTGCGTGTTATTGATCCTTTATGAACCTGTTCACTCTCCTCTTGAAGAATCTCTGAAACCGCACTGTCCATGACCAATGTACCCTGTTCTTTGTAAGTATTAGGAAAAAATATATAGCATGAAAAGTTCAAAGCAAAAACGCCTCTGTCCATGTCATGCAAGAAAGGTGACGATCCCTTATAAGAAAAATACGTAATACTTATGAGAAGATGAAAAATTTATCATTCATTCATCAGGATAAAACGTATCCTATGTGTTAATCTATCTTATAAACTATCTGTGTACCAAATTTCATCCACATTTGTTCAGTTATTTTGCGTGTAAACATTCAAACATAGAAGAAACTTTCACATTTATATCATTAGTAGGATCATCACTTTTAATGTACCAATGACAATTTTTTTACAAAAATGGACAGTGGCGTTTTTTAGTCTTTATAGGTTTAGTGTTTGGCTACAATCTGACGTTAAGTGACGATGTCCTCAAGATGGTGGCATGCTAACCAATGTATTGGTCCAAGCATGTATTGGGAAAACAGGCTCTTAAGTGCAGCTGCTGCAACACACCTATAGGTGCTTAGTAACAGATTTGCAACTTGAGGGTGATAACATGCCCTATGTCGATGCTTTGATATAGTATTTACGTCTTTTATAATATCCTTTACAGTGCTCTGGAACCATCTTCCAACCAATGTGTTCTTACGACATCGGGTCCTTTAAGCGATAACACCAAGAGATGTTTATTCAGGCCGGCATACCAGCACCGAACGCCGATAGATTTCGATTTCACGGTGGTCGCCGTTGTTTGGATTGTACTGCGCTTACCATCAGGGACAATACCGTCAAATTACCGAGCTATTATAAAAAAATCTCATATTAATAAATAATAATATGAGGTTAAAGTCACCGGTGATAAGTATATACGTACTTGGTATTACTTGTATCGAAAATATCATCATCTTCTGTCTCGCTTGCACTTTCATCAACGTCCTCCCCACCTGAATCTGCCGAATCGTAGTCGTAGTTCTCAGGGTCTTGCTCTTCTGTCGGCTGTTTATTACATTATTAATAATAATATAATTTAGAAACTGTTCCGCGAAAAAATGTAGACAAAGTAAATAATTTGAATAGTTAATATTGAGTTCTATGGACACAGAAACCAGAAGAATAATTTAGTTTAAACCCGTTGTCAAATTAAATGTAAGGAACAATTTGAAGAAGAGAAAGAGAAAGCGAGGCCGAATTCAGTGGAATAAGGTGACAAATAATAAATACAATAAAACTGAGAGAGATGGGGATTGGATAATTTACTTTATTTTAAATAAAAACACATTTATAAGAAAATATCTTGAAAGTATTTAAAGTTGTATAAAAAAACAAACATAATTATATTTACTTTACTAAAAGATATATGAAATTATATTGCTAGTTGTCTCTAAACATAAAGGGGAAAAAAATTTAATATATAGTTTTAATTTTGTACCTTAGTAAGTAGGTATGTCAATATGCTATAATGCGGTGGAACAAATTGTTCTCTGTATGTGGGTCTGCCCTCTTGTATATTTTTGTGCGGCGTCGTCGGCCCCAATCCTAGCAGTCGCATATGAAGCAACGCTCGCTTCTCGCGGAGAGATGACCACACAGATGTACCTTCGGCACGCTCCACCAGTGTAGGCTTTTGATGATACATCGCTTTTTTATATATTAGCATAAAATAAGATAATCTGAATCCCAAATAAAAGTAAACATATCCAATCATTTGTCGCCGCAACCTGGCGCACTTTTTTTTTGGGTTCACAGTAGGCCTGGCCTAATCTGCAGTAGCAAGTAGATCAACTAAAATTTGGTAAATTATAGCAAAATCAAAGAAAAACAATTGATTTTATGGTACGGATTTTTTATTTATTTATTTAATATTGTAATTTTAGGAATTCATATTTTAATAAAAGCTATTATGTTCATTAAATATAAATTCTTATGTCCCTATTTTTCAAATCTTAACCGCTGTACGGCAGCGATCTAGTTGTGCTGATTCCGTTTCTCCACTCCACTTGCCCGTCCCGTTTCTCCGCTCCGCATATAAAATGTATGAATTTTAATAAACCTTGCAAGATGAACAGGAGTTCACTGATGCGGATCTGAAATTTTTATGCAATACTATTGGTCGACAAAACTCCCCATCAGCGGATTGGCAGCCTTATACAGATGAATAGACTATAAAATTGTCTTTAAAATAATAAATTCTAAATTTTAATTTTGTCATCATACAACTTGTTATTTGTGTAATAATTTTGTCAGTATTTTTGATATTCGATCTCCTTACTATTCATTGTGTTATGTAATGTGTAATGACTCAGTGGTGGCGTGTACGGGCGTCGCGTCATGCATGTGAGTTCGAATTCCTGCAATGAGCCTGAGCTATCAGTGTAGGTAAACATCGTGATGAATTCATAGCATGCGTCCGGTGAGATGACACTAAAACCTATAAAGATAAAAAATTAAATAATATTAAAACAGTGAGTGTGTTACCTGAGGCGGTGCGGGCGCAGTGGTCAGTAGGCGACGCACGCCGCCACCGAAGAGACGTGCGTGCGCGCGATTGTCCGGCGTATGCGCGGCGAGCCGGTACAGTAGGTGCGCGTCACGTGCCGCTAGCGCCCACCCGAGCAGCGCGAGGTACACTCCGCAGAACGCTTCCGCAAGCAGCACTGCTAATCTAGGCGCGTCCTCCTCCTCCGCCGCACGTAAGGCCAGCCCGCGGAGTGCAGACACGCCTTTTGGGAGATATGATGATTTTATTGCTTTTTTATAAGTTAAAATGATTATAATATTCAGCGAGTTGTGTTGTCGAGTCGCTCATGGTTGCAAGCAAACTGAACTGATTTTATAATTAAATATAAAAGAGCATAAAGTACAATAATAACATATTATGTTTAGAGAGCAGTTGGATGTGTAATAAATACTTGTCCGAATACTTGTGTCCACGTGTTCTAAATATGTCATTCCCAAATTATAGAATGTAAACAATATAACTAAAGGTTGTCATAATATCTATGGTCATATTAATGTTAATTGATGGGACCTCATAAAAGTTAGTTGTGTATGATTTTTTTAAATAACTTTTTGTGTGTATTGATAGTTTTGAACTTATAAGCCTTTTTAAACGGGTCCTTAAATCTGCGATTACGACGTGCACACAAGAAGTGCTTGACTTGGAAGTCGGTAGACGAATACTTGATAGTTCGATTATCAGCAAATCGCAAGCCTTTTCGTATTGTTTCAGGTAAGACGAAATTTTGTAAACAAACCACAAAGAAGCGAAGTAATCCCATTATATATTTTTTAACACTGGCATAGAAAAAATCCTAATTAGTCGTTATAAAGCTCACAAAGTAGTTGGATATACCTGGCCATTTATTAGGTGGAGTGGTAACAATGAGCTCTTCGATAGACTGGCGTCTCTGTCTCGCTATCAATTGACTCGTGCCAGGAGTTTCAGCTATTACACTGTAAAAGTAATATAATTAGTTTTAAATCGATCTTTTATAATATATCAGATCGAATAAAATAAAATGTGAAGACTAACCAATCGTGATGGTGAGTGTGTTTCATACTGAATGTATCAGAATCGCATAAACTTTGATATATACAAGCGGAGAGCGCCACTGCGAGTTCCCTGAGCGTGTGCAGTATGCGAGTCGCGGAGCCACCCGGGACGCTCAGCTCTCCTATAGTGCCCAGCATGTCGTGCGCCATAGCCTGTACAACAATGTTCAGAACATACTCAAGTTTCATTCATCTCTCAAGATTTCCCTAGTGAATACTCTTCTTCTACCACTTCTGGATTATGCAGACGTTGCTTACTTGGACCTCTCAGAAGATCTCTTAAATAAATTTGATCGTCTACTCAATAACTGTATCCGTTTCATCTTCCGTCTTCGGAAGTTTGATCATGTTTCTGAATACCAAGCCAATTCTCAGTATACCAAGTCATCATACTAATTTCCGCGACCAATCCTTCGCCGTTACAGCAGCACGACTGTGGAATTCGCTTCCTATCAATATCCAACTGGCCAACTCTCGAAATTCCTTCAAGTATTCGCTACGTAGGTTTTACTTGGAGCAATTGAATATTGGCTAGGTTATTTCTCTTTTTTTTACTTAACATTATGCACACCTTGCATATACCTTTCCCTTGCTCCCTTGGAAGACTGGCAGAGAATGCTTTTTAGCATTAAGTCCTCCATTTGTACTTTTTTTTGTGCAATAGAGAATATAATAATAAAAGTTTAAAGTTTATAGGCTAGTGTGGGCATGTCTTGAGGACTCGAGGAGGTATGAAACTCATATAGCTAGAAGAATGTTAAGTATAAAAGTGGATGGATATAAGAGAAATGACCAAAGAAATGGTTTGTTTAAGGAATTATATGAGTATAAAAGGAGTGTTTACTGTGCGAGAAGAGTGAAGAGTGGAAGAGGAAAACTTATTGTGCCGACCATGCCTAATGATAAAAATAAGAATTACAAAAAAAAAAGCGACGTGTAAAAAAACGTACACAAGTATTCGTATTATAATATGTTCATCATATGAAGGCTTGCATGACACATACCAAATGTTTATTTTAGAGATTTAACATAACTTAAACTGGAAGTGTTTTTTAAGATTATCCAATATTTTTTAAGGGCTAAATAATATACTCGATAATACGATTGTGTTTCAAATTAATTGCAGTGTAAGCTATATAAATAAAATTTTAAAAAAACTATAAAAACATAAAAATAGTATAAATACAATTAGTGTCTGTATATAATAAATTTTTTAACATGTTTCGATAAGTTTCAGTTTCGGCCAAAACTAAAAATCCTGTTTCAGTCGGACTACTTTAAACATCAGCTATCTGCCAATGATAGTCCTGTCAAAACCGGTCCAACCGTTTCGGAGATTATCCGGAACACACAGACAGACAGTTAAAAATTTAAAAAATTGACATTTTGTTATGAGTATCATATAATTAAACTTTCATATGCATATAGTAAAAAGCTGTTTTGACATTACAAACGGACATTTCAAGTTTATTAGTTCTATGGATTAAAAAATAAATTAAATTATACATTGCCGTTCGATTAATTAGCGCAATTTTCGATTACTACAATTAATTGTCGTTTCATTGATGTTATTATTTTGGTCTACTCTAGTTTTAAGTAGGTACCATAAAAGATAACGCTTCACTTAGTAATAAAAACAATACGAAAATTCACAAAAATGATTGTATAGAGGAAGTTATTTAGGATTTAGTCATGAAATTTTTTTTTATAACGTTTATCAGTGTCATAATTTTTTTATAATGATAATTGATAGTCGAAATGCATGTTTTTAGGTTATGATACAATTTACACGACGCGAATACGTATCCAAGTTTTAATGTCATAATATTAATTCATAATCCTGTACTGCAAATAGTATACGATTTTATTAAATTGTGCGGTGTAAATGTTTTACAATGTATGATGTATGATATGGAAATGTATTTATTGATTTATGAAGTATGATGTATATACTAATCTTAATTTTTTTATTACCTGTAAATGCCTAACAGGATCCGCTACAACAGTATTGTTAGTAGCGACCGCGGCCGCAAGTAGCGGCAGTGTAGTCGGGAATGGCAACGGAGACAACAGTTGCTGATGTTGTTTGTCCTGGCCTAGCTCTTGTAGTAATAGCACCAGCTCCATCCGGACAGAGGCGAGTCCGCCTCCGCCGGCGCCGTGTAGTGAGCAGTACGACAGTAAAGTACGAAGTAGGGTTTCGTTTGCTGAGGACATTAATTAATTTATATAGTTAATATTCAAAATCAATGAGCATAAAAAGATCTGGCGCGACCTTTCAAAATGTATATTTTGAACTTAAATTTGGTGATAGTTATTTAATTTCCGTGTACAACATGATAAACTAATATATTTCTATACGAGACTTGAAAAAATAAATGGATTTTTTACGCAACTCTAGTATAGTAGACAGTATTTAGGAAAATTTTCGGTTATTCCCAATTTTACATCACAAAATTATTCCCAACTTAACCAACCTTTTAACCATTTTTTCCTCGCCACAGCCCTTTGCACCTTGGCCTCGAAATCCGCCTTCTCTTTGACCAGCAGCTGGTGCAAAGTAGGTCTGTCTGGTAAGGAAGATGATTCGTTCTCCGCGCAAACTAGTTCACCGGTGGAAGTGCCACAACCACGTGACGCGTAACCGCACAAACGACGAAGGGCTTCCACCTCACGCTCCAGCCATATATACAGCTGATAACGTAAGTGGCCACCTGAACAATAATTGTAAGCCATTAACAGAAGCTAGAGGTTTGTAAAACTTGTAAATCTTGATTAAAATTAACTATCATACGAAATAAGCGATTATAACTATGTAGATTCTTTTAGTTTATTTCACTATTGTATTAAGATTTGTAAATAATTAACTTCGTAATTCTATTTTAAGTTATGATTTTGTAGCAGTGTGTAGCAGAAATGCCAAGTAGTCATAAAAGTCATCATCATTGTTGGCTTTTCAATCTATCTACGGTCATCCCGCCCTCGTCCAACCCCCCTCCCCCCAACCCTCACCCTCTACTCCGCGCCAAGCCAAAGAGCCGACCCGCGTTATTACTTGGTTTTACCTTAGCGTACTTTCTGTCCTACACTTTGTTTGATAATTGCTCCGCTTCGAAGGGTCGTAGCGTAATGTTGGATGATAGCCTATAACCTACTAAAATAAAATAGGCTATAAATGGGAAATATTTTTTCTAAAGTGATTGGTAGTTCCAGTGGTCAGAGCTTTCAAATAAACAAAAAAGCTTTGTATAATTATAATTATAATAAGTATATGGATAATCATGCCAAATTCATTATGTTATTAAGATAGGTATACCGTCAACTTCGAACCCAGTCGCGAGCGTGCTCAGTTCTTCCATAAGAATCTTGAGACAAGCGACGAACTTGAGTTGTTGCGCCATTATGTCCACAGAAGGCGTGTCTTCCGCTTCTTTGTTGTCAGAGGTACCATCCGTGGTTGGTTCCTCCTCTTTCCTATCCATTTTCATTTCTAATGGTGGTGTGGACGTTCCAGATGTTTCGGAACTAAATATATCAGAATAAAAGGGATTATATATAATATATATATATATAATAGGGATATTTTTTCTACATATTTTAAATTTTCGTGAACATTATAACTTCTTTAGGCACGGTAAAAAAAAAATTGCGTTACGGTAATGTTATGATTGTAAATGTTTAGTATTAAAATTTCATAGAAGTTTCACTTCAACCTCGTGTAAAGGTTACATACATGCACAATTTTTTTATGGAGGCATAGTAGCATAATTGTTGGAAGCCGCTGATACAAGCTTTACTAGATTGATTTGAGCTCTCGACTTGTGATTATGCTGATCTAATACATATTATTTATAAGTGTATCCTACACGTTCTTGGCACCAAAATGGTATCCAATGTATAACCCGTCGCGTGGTCCTAACAAAGAACAAATCGGCTACCTCTATGACTATAGTTAGATGTTCTAAAGGCTATCTATAAAAAGAATACGCAAGACAGAAATTTGTTAAAATGAATTGAACTAGTAGTGTTAGTAATCAAGATCTCCAAAAGAATACAGCTGGGATATTTAACACAACCCTCCTGGTCGCATTCAATAATTTAGACGATATACTTAGATCCGTTCACATTCCACAATGCTTGAAGACTCGTGTGTGTCCCGTCCACCATGATGTTTGGTGCTGTGATATGAGACTCTCACAGTTGACGCTGAGCACAGAATACTAGTGGCTCAATGCCAGGCATAGAGCATGCTTAAACTACTTGCAGCCTTAAACTACAAAATCGAGTAAGAAACCTCGATTTCCGACGACGCACTAAGATTCGTGATTTTGGCAAAAAAAATCATGAAACTGAAAAGGAGTTGGGCAGGACATGTTACCAGGTAGAGTGATGGTAGTTGGAATAAAACGGTAACGTATTGGTAGCCAAGTAAACGAGGTATCGGACGGAGGTTGGGTTGACAATATTTTTAAAATCGCGGGTCAAACATTTATGAGAATAGCTCAGGACCGGTATGAGTGTCGTGCAAGAGAAGCCGATACTCAGTAGAAGGCGATTACGAGCTAAAAATGATGATGAAGTAGCGACAGCTAGAAGAATACATGTAATCGTATGAGAAGAATGTAGTATATCATACTTGGAATTTAGCAATTAAGTTATACAAATATTTTTCTTACCAGAAACAAATTTTAAAACATATTTAGCGTTAAATAAGACTTCCGACGACGCACTAAGATTCGTGATTTTGGCAAAAAAAATCATGAAACTGAAAAGGAGTTGGGCAGGACATGTTACCAGGTAGAGTGATGGTAGTTGGAATAAAACGGTAACGTATTGGTAGCCAAGTAAACGAGGTATCGGACGGAGGTTGGGTTGACAATATTTTTAAAATCGCGGGTCAAACATTTATGAGAATAGCTCAGGACAGGTATGAGTGTCGTGCAAGAGAAGCCGATACTCAGTAGAAGGCGATTACGGGCTAAAAATGATGATGAAGTAGCGACAGCTAGAAGAATACATGTAATCGTATGAGAAGAATGTAGTATATCATACTTGGAATTTAGCAATTAAGTTATACAAATATTTTTCTTACCAGAAACAAATTTTAAAACATATTTAGCGTTAAATAAGACCCCAAACTAGGCTATGTCTGTAATATGGCGGCCTAAGATACAATGCGGATTAAAACAGAAAATAGTAAGTAGGTGGCGCATGTTGATTTAAAAACAATATAATATGAAATTGTAAATTAAAATGTGTGTATGGATGGATGTGTTTTTGAGCGTGTGTGTATTTACTCACTCTTTATCGTTATCATCATCCCAACTGAGAACGAGATCGTCGCTCTTCGTAGAGCTGACCGGAGCACCCCAGTCTACAGACGATGAACCCCAATCTGTATTAATCTCTCCTTCCGCTATAATACGAGAAAATCGCATTTAAAACGTTACTAGTAACACGTTACAACAAATTATTAATATAGACTATATACACAACTTACAAACAAAATTAATGACATCTGAAAGTATAAGATGCTTATATGACTATTTATCCGCAACCAAATTAGAAAGTGCCAGAAACAATTGATGTTTCTTTAGTGATTAAATGATCTACGATGTAGATTGTTTGAAGTGAAAAAGATTATTATTGAAGCGTGCACAGTTAATCACGTTATAGACATACCTGCTTCTCTTATGAAAATTGACATAGAATAAACTATTTAAAAAAATCAGAGTAAGTATAATTAAAATAAGATGATTAACAAAAGTAAAAAACTAAGTTCCCTTTTACACAAAGCTACTTATGTATTCGATACTAATGCGATAAACTTACGTCATTTGAGAAATTAACAATAAAAACAGAGTTACCATACACACCACATATTATTTTTTATTGTCTTCGTACCGGTGTGATGTTTAGTTAGTGAACCAAAAAAAAATTGAATTCATTGTGGTTCTTCAAAATTTTAATAACTTAACGACGTCAGTAAATTGTTTGTGTTCATACTACATACA
Organism: Saturnia japonica; assembly: GCA_033032175.1. Lineage (NCBI taxonomy): Eukaryota > Metazoa > Arthropoda > Insecta > Lepidoptera > Saturniidae > Saturnia > Saturnia japonica. Next base: position 6,857,893 of record CM065321.1, on the reverse strand, counting down.
AACTCCAGAATTATAATGACTGTTGGTTAAATGGGCAAGCCGTTGAGAGTATCGGATACACAGGTAGCACTGCGTACGAAGGAACCTAGGTGGTAGTAAAAACAAATAAAGCACAGTGACGTACAAACGTAGGTGAACGAGTCGTACTTTTGACAGGGAGTTGTTCGACGATGTGTCCCGTGTGTATGACGGTCTCGTCGAGGCTAAGCGCAGCGGGCGGCGCTCTGGGACGCTCATCACGCACGCGAGCAGGCAGCTTCGAGAGCACCTCCAGCGCCAGAGCAGGGCAGCCAGCCTTGAAGTGCCCGTGCGCGGTTTGGAAGTATAACCGCCGTTCTATACGAGTTATGCCTTCTTCGGCTTCCTGTTGCAGAAGAGCTAACGTTCCTCCCTTGAAATTAAATACATCTTTCAATATCGATATAAAATCATGCTGTACCTCTTTTGGAATAAACTGTGTTAGCACTTATATTTTTATTTCGTGTCTGTGTTTAACAAGCACTCTTTTAGATCAGTCTGTCTACTTTGTCATGTTGTATAAATAATTACCATATTATATATGTAATAGACGGCTATGAGATGGCAACACGTGAAGATGTGTCAAGTGTTCACTGTCCATTAACTGTGCATTAAAAATATGTTTCTAATAAAACGTATGTAAATCATAATGTATAGCAGTTGGCAACCTCAGATTGTATATTTGTGCTGATCAACTATTTGGGGAGGTAACAAATATTTACAATTAAAAAAGTTGGCTGTCACGGGACGCCCAGGAAATGTGAAACGTCTTAGTAAATATTAAAAAAAAGGTTGTGTGCGTGTGACAAACTGTAGGTACCAGTCAGTACCAGTACCCAAAAAAAAGCCACTGTGAAGATGTTTACTTTATTACTATGTGTATGGTGGTTGCGATTCCAACTAACCGCTTTTAATCTATCCATGTTTTAACATGAAACTTTGCGATGATCCAGTCTATCTGTCAATGACGAAGAGTCCATATAACCCGATTCCCATCGGTTTCCCTTTAAAGATTGGCATATAACGTAAGTACTTCGTGATATATTTAGGCCAAATCAATATGTTCGAAATTTATTTGACGCCTAAAAATTCGTAATAGCAACAAGTCAAAGATAATACAATCTATGCATTAAACAATTCAAAATTGTAAGCCCTCTAGATTTCGGCTTATCGCCTAGCATCCCATCACTTTCATTTCCCTAGGAAGCGAACAAAGTCTGTCTCGATCTACGGATGACCAATAAGGATTCACCAATTTAATCTAACCAAGTAGCGAATACGAATTTGCAAGATAATGGCAACTCTGACAGGTCAGATAAATTTGAAGTTCATAACTCGCTGGCAGCCGGCTTATGAAATTGTTAGAATATACGTATTTTACAAGAGGAAACGAGAAAGGGCGACCGTATATGTCCAAATTAAAAATTCTATTTAAAGTACTATTTTAACAGGTACATACTTACTATCTTTGGTTTTCAACGTTTGAGATTGTATTTTGAAGGGTGTGTAGTAAGTAGTCTGTGAGTGAATCATACATGTGTGCTCGATTTTAAAGTTTTGCATCTGTTTATGTTTTGTAAGCAAGCAAGCATGGATGTCTCACAGCTACATAAAAAGGCATTTTTCAAAGCCCCTTTTATCTTATTTGAAAGAGACTATTTTGAAAATACCAGTACATTCATATATATCCACCATATGGTGAAGGTGGGTCTTTAATCGCCATAGAAACATCAGTGATGGTGGTGAAGAGCTGATATTCTGTTAGGTAAAAATTTTGTTTTGCTCCGGCTTCCTTTTTCATATTTTTTTTACCCTTCGCCACGCTGTTTATTAAAAAAAAAACGAACTCGACTATACATCGCCAACGTTGGCCAAAGGGTAGCCATGCCAATATCCGACATTGGGTACAACGATCGGTCTGAACCGCCGCATTAGATATTTCACATCAAAATACTATTCGATTTTATATTCATCGTAAGAAGGCTTGCATGACATGCCAAATTTTTATTTTAGAGATTTAGCACTACTTAAACTGGAAGTTAATTTTACGAATATCAATTATTTTTTAGAGTTAAATATTAATAATCGTACCAATTGCGGGTAGTGTAAGCTGTGTAAATAAAATAACAAAAATAAAGATTGCAATCCGGAACACTTAAATTATTGAATGCTTGACGCCAAACTAGTTTAATTCTTCCAAACAATATTCTTTGTTGCGTGTTGCTGCAGTAAAAATCTAGGGATTACTAAATATATATTTTTATTAGAAATTAAAAATGTATTATAAGCGTTCGATTATTTTTTTACATTTAGGATTTTGTCGTGCAAAATGTTAATATAACGTTTATGAGTGACATAATTTTTTTACAATCATAATTAATTGTCGAAATGCATGTTTTTACGTTAGGTCATAATATGCACGACGTAACAATTTACGTACTGTGGACGTGTCATGCAAGTCTTCGTACGATGAACAAGGTATAAGTAGATCAACTGCTACAAAAGGCCATCCTACCTTGGAATAATATAACTAAAATTATTATTCGACATAAAATTACCTGGCTAGGTAAGTTATGGCGTTTAAGTCTCGGATGTGTCCGCAAGTATACGTAGAAGTTAAAGACACTGGGTGTCGGCTCGTTGTCCTGTTTCTGGGTGTTCTCCCGCGTCGTGTGCAGTCGTCCGGCTGGACTTAGTAGGGTATCTAGAGCTTCACCATAACGCTTAAGTTCCCACAGAGCCATGGAACGGATGAAAGGATCCGGATGTGCACATTCTAAATTTACTTCACCATCTTCTGTTTCACCTCTACAAAAAAAAAAATCAGATAATAGCCCCATTACTCTTCACTAGTACCTAATAAAAATAATAATGCAATTTATTTTGTTTTAATAACTCCAATACATTTAATTACATAGAATTTACAAATTTTGAAAAATCTCACTTGAGATATGGGGTCGGGAGAGTGAGTGGGTCGAGACAAAACTCACTAGGGAGTCAGAAAATTGTCAAAATCGACTCACGTTAGTAAAAAATTATAAAATCTAAACAACATATTAATTCACATTAAGGATTATGTGTAGGCACTTTAGAAAATTACACGAGATATATAAATTTACGCTACATTATCAATAACTAATTTATGTATGTATATAAAATTTATTATACATAGCTCAATCCGTCATTGCTACCTAGATAAAGGATTATGTTTATAAAGGTATTTGTACAAGATAAGTAAAAAGTAGAATATCGGATATACGCATTAGATACTTATTGACGTTATGTATTTTATAAGTCATTCTATAAGATACACTATAAAACATACAACATTGAAAGTGTTTATAAAAGCTTAATGTAGTTCCAAGAGAAATATCTTTATTTCCTGATAGCATAAATATATCGTAACCACATTTGAAGATTCTTTCTACTCTATTAAGCTTTATAATATAAAGAAAGCTAGAGATAAAATAATCGAGAGAAAATGTTTATCAGTTTGCAAAAAAAAAACTGTTTCTTACTATGAATGGCAATCACAAATAAGAAATATAAATTTTAAATAATAAAAACTTTGTTACTACTCACCCTAATATTTCATCCATTAATAATTTCTTTAAGCTAGCAGGCAATGTGGTGTCCGAATCATACAAACGTGCCACCACCATGGCCAGTTGTAAATCACCTAAACGCGTTATAAGTACCTAAAACATTAATCTCATATAAATGATAACATCTAAGAGCATTTAAATTGATAAAATGTATGGGTACCTCCAACGCATCTTTGAGTGCTCCACCGAGCAAGAAAAACGCAGCTGCGTGTTCGAAGCGCTGTTTGCCGAGTAGTACAAAAGCGTTTTTCAATGCAGCTTTACGCCAGCGATCTTCTGTGAAGTCATTTGCGAAGAACTATAAACAATTAAAGTTAAATTGATTAACGCATTTAATGTTAAATTGTTACTGCAGTCTATACAAATAAATCAGTTTGGAGACATTTTTGCGTTTGTAGTAGTGTAATACACACATAGTGTCTAAACCGGAATAAACCAGTTTGCGCTAATTACTACCACGTGCCTCGCACTCTCGCATCAGTCGCTTATAAGTATGCGTTAGGAGTGTCATGCCATTTTGTTTATTATTTTCTTACTAATTAATTACTTCATTTTATTTGTTGTACATTGTTATTATTTGTTATTCAGTGTTACTATTTGTTTCCAGACGGAGTGACGGCAGATGGACTAAAGTGTTGACGGATTGCTGGCCACGTAAGGGTAAACGAGTAGTCGGATACCCACTAGCTCGTTGGGTGGACGACATTGTAAAAATGACGAGAATACATGGATAAGATTAGTTCAGTGTCAGGATGAGTGGCGTACAAGAAGAGAGGCCTATGCTTAGCAGAGGGCGATTACGGGCTGAAGATGATAATGATGTTATTATTTTTCATTCAGTGTTATTATTTGTTGCTAATTGTTGTTATTTGATATTTAAATTGTTAATAAAAAATGGCTCAGATTATAAAATATAGCCTTTGACTTCCCACACTAAGGAAGTTTTGTATAATTTGTTCCTAAATTTAATTATATAGAAAATATATGGGGGCTAGTTAAAATTTATTACAATGCTTTAATGACATTAGCTGAGTAAAATTTAATACTATAACTCTAGTGGAACGGAGAAATTTTTATATAAATGCTATTGAAGAGGAAAATAAATTTCAGGCTTTAAAACAATATGAAAACAAATTATTATCGTTAATATAAATGATTTATCGGACGAAAACGAGGACCCGGATGACCACGAAATGTCTGGAGTTAAAGAAATTAATTATTAAAAATTACGTTTAATATGTATAATAATAAGTACCTCCTATAAAAACAAAAAAGGTATTTGTTTATTAATTTATCTGCTGACCGTACACTACTTACTATAGACGCAAAAACGTCCCCAATCTGATTTGGCTGTACCAATTTATAATCAACTGAAAAAAATCGTAGTCCCGAGACCAATCAATAATAGAGGACCGAGTAAAAAGCCCCTCGTGTGCCAATGTATGTTGCCAATCACCATCCTTTGGACTGGAAGATAGCAGCGCGAGCACGGCTGCTTTGTGGCCGAAATAGGTGTGGCGTTCTGGAAGAATCTTGGACATATTCTCCTACTATTTGTTACCTCATAAGAAACTACTAACCGCAGTCATCTTATCATCTCTGTTTGATCGGAACAATCCCCAAAGAAGCATTCTTTTTTTCATAGCTAGGTAGTACAACGCTGCATCCATTGGATCCTGCTTCTGCATATATGATGCGCGGGCTAGTTTCTCCACACAAGTCCTTAACAATTCACCACGAATCCACCAGCCAACGCCTAAGGAAAAAATATTAATAAAACACTATAAAAAAGATATTACATAAATATTCCAAATATGACCAAGGTAATTTTTTTATAAGTTTTATCGTTTGACTACAATCTCGCCTGATTTTAAGTGACAACGTGACCCAAGTAACACGCTAAGCCTAGAGAAACTGGCTCTAAAGTGCAGCTACTGAAACACACCTATAGATATGTGTATACTGTATTTTATTCCACGTAGTAAATTGACAATCACTAATGTCAAAGTTAAAAATAATGTAATATATGTATGTTATATTTATTTTTGTCAATTGTTTTTGTTGCAGTCGGATTTTTCGTTTTCTTTTTAATGATTTAGCTTGTTATTAATATATTTTTTATAATTTCAATTAATCAACTGTGTTGTAAATGGACTCACCAAGTTCTCTCATTGTCGTCCATTTCGGTTGGCCTTTTGTATATCCTGGTACTAGCGCAAGCAGTTGCTCGTGAGTTTCAGAATGAAAAGCCCACACGAGATTGCAAGTACCGACGCCGTTACGCTGTAATGTCGCACGCTGCGCAAGCGGCAGACAACGTAGCAAATATCCGTAATGCTTCATTGCAAGTAAAAATCGGAGACCACAATCGTCTAGGGAATCTGTTAGAAGAAGGATTGAAGTCAATATACGTGGTTTTGTGGTGTTTATTTTAACAGACTCACACGCGCCCGCATATGCACAGCATGCACCCACGCACGAACTATTTTTTTAATATCTTAATTTTGTACCGTTCTTCATGTCAAACGAAACACCAATAACAGCGCATGACGTCATTCGTGTATAAGCGAACGTTATGATATACGTATATCATATTACGTGATGACATACGGCACAGAGACGTGGTCGCTCACTGTGAGCCTCATAAGAAAGCTCAAGGTCGCTCAGCGAGCTATGGAGAGGGCTATGTTTGGTGTTTCTCTACGAGATCGAATCAGAAATGAGGAGATCTGTAGACAAACTAAGGTCACCGACATAGCCAAAAGGATTAGCAAGTTGAAGTGGCAGTGGGCGGGGTATATAGTTCGGAGAACTGACGGCCGTTGGGGCAGAAAGGTTCTCGAGTGGAGACCACGCACCGGAAAGCGCAGCGTAGTACCCCCCCCCCCCCCCCCCCCCAGATGGAAAGACGACCTAATAAAGATCGTTTGGAGCCGTTGGGTGCAGGCCGCACAAGGTCTGTCGCCTCTGGAGATCTATGGGGGAGGCCTATGTTCAGCAGTGGACGTCCTGCGGCTGAAATGATGATGATGATTATGATGACCCAATTGGTGCGTTGATTCCTTATAATTTTTTGCGTTTAGTTAGTATACTGACTCCACGTATGACGTGACGCGCTGTGAGTTATAGTTTGTGCGACAATTTAATTTTTTATAAATTTAGATGTTATTTTAAGTACTTATAATGCGTTTTTTGTGTGAAATTATATTTTTCCAGCTTTATAAATCCACAATGATTAATGCTTTTTGAAAAGTTGTCCGGTTACCTATTTTCTAAAAAAAAATGTTTTTAATTTTTCGGCCTTAAATATTTTAAGGAGAATGACAATTTAGATACTTATAACAGAAGTTTTCTTTAATGGTATGCTGCAACTTTTATGAATTAAACACAAACTTTTTTAAATATCTAAGTAATAAGGTAAACTCTTATCATTTTGAGAAATTTTTATTGCGTCATTTTCTCAGTTCCAATAAGAAATTACCTAATGAGCGTTCTCACTTTAATTTAGTTTAATTACCTGGTAATACTTCTTGTCCAGTGCCTTGTGTTATGTCAACGCGAGCATTAGTTGCTAATCGCTCGGCAAAGTCCGCATCACAGGTGGACACAGTGTCGGCCAAAGCCAGTAAATGCATCTGATCCAACGAACTTAGACCAGGTAAATGCGTATGTGTCAGAAGTCGTGACAGAATCCGGCCTGAATAATTAATAACATGTTAGAGTTTTATAAGGTAAATGAAAATATTGAAGCTTTACTTTAAATAATATGAAATAAGGCGACAAATGGTATTTATTTCTGTGACATCTCATTTAATATATTTATCATTGCTAAAGTCGACAAAGACATCACACAAACACAAAAAACAAATACCTAAGCGTAAATAGAAAATGATAATAAAATTACAAATTACAAATGTTGTTTTAATTTTAAAGATTGCTTTTTTCTACAAAATATAATTAATTACATACCCTGCCGAGGACCGAAGTGTGACAGAGGTTGTCGCTCAGGCATCGACGGTCTTCTATTAACACCCTCATCTTCGCCTAACAGTAAAGCATCCAAATCTTCATCAGTGTCCATTGTACCTTCAAATAATTCATTGTAATCCTGTAAACATACCAAACACAAATAATAAAATTTTAAGGAAACAAACAAAAAGAAACTTTGTTTAATTTAATAACATCACCTATTGACACTCACGCCATTATATCGATTTTTGTATTAAAAACATAATTTTATTAATAAAAGGAAATTAAAGCTATTTGGCAGCACAATAGATTAATGAGACATTTAAATTATAATTGTTCAACATTTATTTAAAATTAAGTAAATAAAAACCAAGAAGTATAATAATTAAACAGCCAGTATTACTATTTTAAAAATATAAATATATGAGAGAGTAGAAGTAGTTATAGGGCAAAATGAGTCATATACTAGAAGTAGTAAATGCACACACAAGTGCAATAAGCAACATAGCAGAAACTGTTTGCTTTTTATTTGCCCAATTCTATATTTTTCTTTCTTATTTTAACTTAATTTTTATTCATATTCGCGAACCAATCATATATGATGAGATTAACGTTTCCGATAATCATTACATGTTGTTCTAACGTGATCGAACAGGAAAGTTTGATTTTTATAAACCGCCTTTTAAAAAAAAAAAAACATATGATACATTGAATGTAAGGGTTGTCGAATTACATCTTCAGCACTGAGACGCCCAAGCCAACCCTCATATGCAGGTGGTGCACACTACTGAGTAACGAACGAGGCAATGGCGATAGTGGAGTGGTAGGTATGTTTTGCCCGATTGGGTCGCGACTTCCATGCGTGTTGTGAAAAGTACATCATAGTGACACACTTTTGCGTGTCGCGTTTTGGGATCAGCCTGTGCATATTCAGTTAAATTTATGCAGGCCAGCATAACAACAGCAACCGTCGATAGATTACGATGTTTCGGTAGTCGCCGTTGTGTTAAGATTGCACTGGGCTTACCCTCAGGGACCAGTACCGTCAATATGCAGTGCTACTATAAAAAAAGCACTCATATTTTTTTCGTGAATTTGTTAATACCATAAATAAAAATATGTTTTACCTTTGCTTCTTGAATAGTAGAAGGATGATGTGTGGACTCTTTATCTGCAACTAATAATGTCCAAAGAGGCAATGGTGGTATTGAAGTTATTTCGGCATAATCCAACTGGACATCTTCTGTAATCTATATTGTTCACAAAAATACATTTATATATTAATTTAAAATTTCCTATTTATAAGTACATAATGTGTAAAACTTTTTGATAAATAAATAATGTATATGAGGTATGTTACGTATAAGGTTTACGAAACTGAGCGTGAATGAATGCAAAAATTATGTAGATATTGTTATATGCTTATGTTAGTATGTAGTGCATTTCGTGGTTTCGCGAAAACGCAATGTTTTGATGAGTATACACAGGTGAGTAAGTTTTGGAATTTTCTATAGATGACTATTATATGACTCTTGGATCTCAAAAAGTTGAAGTATTATACATGTAATTTGATGTAATATATCAACGTACACTATTTTCTTATATGCTTATGCATTTTTATTTAAAAATTAAAAAAGTAATTCAAAAATGTACAAAAAACAAAATATATTAACGTATACAAAACTTTACAAACGTAAAAAGCAACATAAAGTAACATTGAATCCATCGGTTCGTTTTCATGTAATCTTACGAAATATAATGACTCGATATAATATCTTTTTGAAAGCGACATTTACCTGTGCAACGCCATCTAGTGGCGAAGCGGCTCCCGCAGCAAACGAGACTGACAGGGTGCGCGATCGAGACCAGCCGCGCTGCAACACACGTGCGACATGCAGTAGTGAATGCGATTAAAACCGCACGTGCGACTCTCGTGTATTCGATTTTTCATGCATTCATTACCCTCAAGCACAAATGATATAATGTAACATTACACGACTCGTGTCCTAGGCATGATAACAATCTGTTTTTTTTGGATAAAATCAATTAAAGCACTGTACATTTTAAAATAGAAACTGATTACAAATCCTTTGTAAAGGAATGACATATTGTGTATTAATAAAAATTGTCCGATAAAGCAATGCAGCAAAAAATCAGCTTAAAAAAAACAATCTCGGACAATCATGGGCTCCATTTTAAAATGTGCTATAATGGAGGAGCAGATGCTTGGTAGCATACACTGATGTCTGTCTGTTTCTCTATTACGTTTCTATATCGAAATTATTGTAAAGTTTGGTACTAAATCCGACAATATGCGAAATTATATTAGATTAATTACTTTAATAAATATTTTAAATATCTGGTTTATACGAAGTATTCGCTTTAGATGCATAAAATCGTTTTTTTTTTTTGTTTTACCAATACTTATCGAAAATATATATTGCTATCTTTCTTGCAGATACGACACCTATATAAGCTTGTTCAAAAATATAACAAATAGTTTTAATATCTCCTATAACTTGTGATAAATACAAAGATTTACAATAAAAGACTTATTCTATATACATAAAAGAAAAAAATTCCCTCGTAGCACTAACATCATGAATGAACCAAATTTTGATTTGAAAATCAATTTATTAGACTAAAAATTACTTGTTATTTCTAACATGTGTACAAACTTACTTCTTTTTGTATTGTAATATGGATATTAGTAACCATAATATAAAGCTACCATTCACATGCTAAAAGCAAGTAGAATATCAGCAAGACCCAATGTTTTCGATAATGCGCCTAATATGTTGATATGAATGACACCGACACAGAAATACAAAAAAAAAAAAACAATAATTTTGACGATTGCTAACAAGCATAGTAGTCGATTTGTGCTGTTGGGTTCCTCAAAAAAGACACAACACACGACTTCAAAAGCTTGATTCTCATTTTCTTATATCTGAAATATGAAGATAGAAAATGAGTAAAGAATATTTAATAAATGATTATATACGAACGATACCTGTCTAGATATACTGTCTTCGTCTCCCTGTGAACTGCGGCCAGTGTATGTGCCACCTATACATCTGTGAAATATAAGATTTTCTTTCAGATTTTTTACTACTAAAGCTAATCAACTAAGTATAAGAAGGAAAGGAAAATTGAGAAAAAAGTCGAAATATTATTATCGAATCATGTAACCCAGATTTACAAAATATGATTATTCCCAACATAGATTTTTGTCGTATAACGCTGGCAATACTTAACAAATATTCATTTATGGGGATTTCTTGGTGTCATCTTAATCTGCCATGTTACCTAGTAGTTATTATTATGATATTATTCCTAAACATGCGTTATTTGATTCTATATTCGGAAAAATTAATAACATTTTTGTGTCATAATTATAGTTTTACATTGTCCACAAGCAAAAAGAGATTAGAAATAATATTATGGAACATGAACTTAAACATACCATAAAACTATCTGGATATTTCTACAAGGGAAAATAGTACAAAGTCAGGCCATAAGAACTGGTAATAAAATGTATCTGTATTGTGAAAAGTGAAAAGTTTGAGTTCTATATAATTTTATTAATACATATATACATACATAAATCACGCCTACTTCCCAACGGGGTAGGCAGAGACTACGTCGTTCCACCTGCTACGATCCTGGCATACATTTTTCGCTTCTTCAACATTCATTAATCTTTTCATGCATGCTCGTCGGTTTAGAGTACTCCTGACTTGACTTTTCTTCAGAACTTCTCCGATTTGATCGATGATGTTCGTCTAGGCCTTCCTCTTCCAACATTTCCTTTCACACTCGCATTATAAATTTGTTTACTCATTCTTCTTTCATTCATCCTCTAAATATGCCCAAACCATCTAAGCAACCCTTCCTCCTACTACTTTCATCATTTTTCTGCCACAACCAGCTTTCACTTCCGTACATGAGTGTTGGAAGCAACACTCCTCTATGCACAGCCAAACGAGCTTTCATAAAAATTCTCTGGCTGCTCCTAAAGGAGTGTAACGCCCCATTCATATTACCGGCATTTACCGTCCTTTCTATATCACTCTCACTTTTTCCCATCCCTGGTAAACATCGATCCCAAGTATACAAACTCACATACTTGCTCCAGTACATCGTCATCAATCCAAACACATACCTCTGTCATTTTCTCTTCCTTTTCAAACACAAAAACTTTAGTCTTTTTGCATTTACTTTCATTCCCTTTCTTTCCAAAGCTTCATTCATAATAGTCACCGTCGCTTGCAAATCCTTAGCAGACAATGCAAGTAAAACTTGATCATCAACGTAAACAAAACATTTGACCAGTAACTCGTTCATTCTCAATCCACAATCACTCTCTTTCAATCTGTCAGACAATTATCCATGAATAGGTTGAACAGCCATAGAGACGCTACACATCCCTGTCTAACACCCTTTTGGATATCAAACCATTCAGTGTATGCTCCATTTATTCTAATACAAGCACCACTGGAATCCTCATAGAGAGATTTCAATGTTTGTATCAGATCACCGCTAACCCCATGCCTAGACAATGCCAACCACAACTCATTCCTCATCACTTTGTCATAGCCTTTTTTAAATCTAAGAATGCACAAAAGACTTTTGGACATTTTATTAATAACACCATGAATAAAGTATCTATAAAGTTTTAAAAGGACATTAAAGTTTTCTTCAATAATAAAATTCTAAGAAGACAAAAATTTTATACAACATAGTTAATTGAGACAATCTTGGTGTCTTTGAACTTATATATCACACATAATTTGAAGATCTAAGCCACAATTTTTGATAAGCATTACACCATGACTCGTATTTTTTGTATCAAATCAATAAAAAATCAAAGTAAATAAAATGCTTTAACATACCTTACAAGGTGAGCAAGAATAGCTTTAACCCATCGAATCTTTCCGCTGTTCAGTAACTCCATAAGCTGTTTAGGATGATACTGCGGTAATACAGGACATGCCATCTGAGATGCTTCGAATAATCCATAATCAGGCATGTAGTCTAGGAGCGGCTGAATGAAAATTACACATTTTAATAACATTTTTTATACCTGTATAGTAGTACCGAGGAAATAATCGGGATATTGCAATTTACGTATGTATGTATACATTGCTGTAAAGTTTTATCCTTAGGAGGGTGGGGTTTAAAACAAAATGTTGTAGCCTTTAAATTTCATTACTGAGAACATTAATAGTGATCTCTATTACTTATTGTTTAAGTTTTATATACAAGTCATCTTCTTTTGACACAACTTACTGAATTTTTTTAATATACAATTTTCTCCTTGGGATGGAAGGCTTTTAAGATGATGTAGTAAGTAGCCTCTAAATTTTTCTTACTCAATACCTGTTATGTAATACCTATTAATTATTGTTTAAATTTTATACAAGCCGTCTTATTTTGACACAACTCATCGAATTCTGTTATGTCTATAAAAAAAAAATAGTATTGATTCTATTTGGGATATTTTAATGTACAAAAAAACAAAATTCATAATTTTCTTGTGGTTACACATACCTGTGGTTGATCTGGCTGTGTTTTATTTCGTCTTCTTGCGTCCCGCTCCAACAGCTGCAAGTTGATAGAAGACACGCGCTGGAGATGCGGAGCTGATACACGCAAATCTGAATCACGTAGAGCGCGAGATTCACTTCCTTCTTCAATTTCCTAAACATTTTAAAAATCATCTTTTATTGAAGTGAAACTTCCTTGGGCGCGATGAGAGCAAGGTTTTAAAGTTGAATTTTACTGCAACGTTTCTAACGCAAAAAGGACGGAAAAAAGGTACTGTGCCTGTTTGCGCCTCTTTATCGTATTGTGAATCGATGTTGTCTCATCCCTTAAATCCCCCCCCGCTCCGTCTATTTTCCTACCGTTGGCTTGTACCTGTCGTCGTACGCGCCAGTGTCTTCGTTGATTTAGCATAAAATGAATCGTATCGAACCGACAAAATCGTACCGTTGAGCCTGACCACGAGCACATATCAAAACTCTTGTAATTTGGAAGAAAGGATCCATCTTCGGGCAGTTTGTGACTCAAAATCGTGAGTACCTTTTTTCCTATCCTACCTATATTTGTTCCCCATTATCGCATCGGTTCACATATGAGTTTCACTTAGCATTCGTAGGTACATTAAAATCTTTAATCTGTAATTTTAATAAATCCATACAGTCCACTCATTATCGCGCAAACAGTGCCAGTAAGAGAAAAGAAAGCACTGTGCTATAAACCTAGTGAGATACACGAGCACCATAGAATGAGATGAAAGTATACAGACATGCTAAATCAATTGACATAGACAAATAAAGTATTAGAAAAAAAGACAAGGTGTGTGTGTGTCATTTAATTTTTTATATACTAGTATTTCAAAGAAGTTTATTAAAGTAAAGGAATTTTAACTCTGTTACATATACTGAGTTGCACACACTTTTTTCTTAGGTACTTTAATATTTGTTAATTATTTCCTGTGCCCAAAATTTCAATTCTTTTGTTGATAATATATAATGAATATATTCCTAATATCATATTTATATTGTTTGTAAGTGATACGCATGGTGCATTTTACTAATAATATCTTATAATGTCATATCATTTAATTTAAATAAATAAAATATTTACAATTTTTAACATACCTGTCCATTGATTTGTCCTGATGTAGTTTGCGGATTTTCAGGTTTCCACTGTGAATACACATGCATCTCTGAATCCATCCCCACTACGAGTATACCATCTCGAACCCAAGATATCTGCATTGGCAGCGGTGGTAAGCCATCAGCCGTCTTTAACTCTATCCTTCTAAGTTGCATCCATCGAATTTCCTCCACAAACAACGGTGCAGCTAGTGAAGAGGCTTTACGTAGGATTGGACGGTTGTTGTTTATTGATTCTTTCATTGCCTACAACAAAACAATAGGAGATGACGACACATAAATACCTAATGTTTTTTACGTACATAGGTATAGCAAATGCCTACTACACCTACACCATGTAGGACCATTTCAAGCAGGTTTTACTGTCAAAAGGTTATTAGGGTGGATCATTATGAGAATTATGGTGATTGTCAGTAAGTGACTCCCTCTCTGTGCATCCATTAAATTATTATTATTGTATTAAATTATTACTTTTGTACAGTTGGGAAAAAAGATAAACCTAATTGATTTTTTTTTTCAATAACTGGGATATTTTACGAACCGGTAGTAGTGATTTGACGTTCAGAAGTACTTTCTTAGGGCCTAAGTTTAATAAAGAATTTTTGATATTTAAGTTACACGTTACACGAAGTTACAGTTATAATACAAAACTTGATTCTACTTTGTACTTACAACACATTACTGTATTCTTGTCTTGACTTTGCAGGGTGGTAGGGTATGACAATAAAATAACTTGACTCATATGAAATTTGACTCAAGAAACCAATATTTATTGATTTCTGATATTAAAAGTGTAACATGGCTACATAATTTTAATTTACAAATTGTTTTTTTTAACTGTGAAAAAAAAACGCTGTCGGCCACATTGTGATGTTAGGCAAATTTCATGTCAGATTTTATACGATTTTTAAACTTAGGGCGGTCCGACTGGGGAAATACCTCCACCCTACATAAAATCGCAACCAAATAACCTTGTGTTTGGAATAGGGGTAGGAATGGTACAAGGTCGGCCACGCGCTAGTGTGATACCTATGTTATTACTAGCTCGTCCATAGGTTATGGTAGCCCTTTACCGTCAAGCGGGCCGCATGCTTGTTTGGCACCTTAGTTGCATTAAAAAAATCCTTCGCAGAATTGCTGTACCCGAAAAAAACTCATTAAATAAAGTCGATAGGCTTACTTACTTTGGGTACAAGGTATTTGTGATTTTTTTAATGTAGTGCTAATCATATTGTAAACTTTAAAATGGCCGGCCAGAAAAGTATAAATTTTCGATTATGGTATGAACATTTATTTTTAAGTTTTGGCATCTCCCTGGCAATAGTCACGAAGCAAACATTAGTTTAATTTGTTACAACATGATCGATTATGAAAACTTACCTTCAAATTAGCTTGTGCAAGGTCGCTCGACACCGGTGTAAACAGAAGTACTCTAGAGCCAACAGCTACCGTCAATATATGCGAACCGTCTTCTTTAGAGACCCAGTCGAGCTGAACGAGATGTTTCTGCGTCAGCGGGCACGTGTTCCCGTTCTCCATTATGCTCCTGCGTAATGACTGGAGAGTACTGAAAGACGGTACTGCTAGGAGACCGGCAGATTTGCCAGTATCGCCCTCCCCGTTGCGGTTGTTCCTACTTTCATCTGACGATAGCGTTTGAAGTACCTAAAATTGACATTACTTTTATTAATGCATTTCGTTTATTTGATAAACAGTCAAGATAGGCAACATAACAGTAATACCCCGGTTGCTGCAATTGTCCGTAAGCGACGGTATCCATTTACCATTAGGTGAGCCGTCTGCCTGTTTGCTGGTCTTTTGGCATTAAAAAATGTCTTCTTTTTAAAAATAAAATCACTCCCACTAAAATTCACAACTACAGACACTATTTTGAGTATGGTCTTAAACATAGTAAGAATAAATTATGATAATGTAAATAATTACATTATCTATTATTATTATATACCTAGTAAAATATGTTGAATTTTAGTACCTCAAAAGAATCTACAAAAACGTTTTTTACTCGCAAAAGATCTTGGAGAAACGTTAGTTAGTTGAAAATGTAACGCCAAATACCTATAGGTATATTCTGATAGAATCCGTCTAGGCTTAACGTATCAACTCGAGATGCCATCCACCAAATCGTCACTACAACATCGCCAAATCGTGATCAAACATTAAACTTATATAATGTTTGAAGTAACAAACAAGCATGCAGTTTACATGATGTACAGTGACCACAACATCCCATACCTTTATACAAACAACTTTAAAATGCCACTCTGAGGACTGAGTAAGGAACGTCTTATGAGACAGTGCATTTTGCTACACACCGTACAGTTCGGAATACACTAATATGCTTTGCGATAGAAATTGGTATGACGGTGGTGCATCCACAGCCTACTCGTCAACATCTACTCTACAGGTTTTACCAATGTTCATCTTCTTTTTTTTAATCGGTTTAGTAGTTCTTGGCCACAATCTCTTCTGACGTTAATTGCATGTTGCCCAAGATGCGTTGCATGTGCATGTGCATCTACCGGAACAGACCAATACATTTTTCCGACTGATTTTACACTTAGGGAATTATTTAAAAAATACCCTACCACTATATGCTATAGTTAGTATAGGGGGACAGGAAAATGTCTTTGGAGATTTCTCTCCAGTTGTGTCAGTCCGACTGGTGAAATATCTCCACCCTACAGAAGCAAATAACCTTGTGTCGTATTCCTGCGTTGTGTAGAGTTTCCAGATTTCATTGGGGAAGGGGCGGGAGTGGGAGCGGGGTGGTCAAGGTAGGCAACGCGCTAGTGATACCTATGGTATTGTAAGCCATACGCTCTTTTGCCACCTTTGTAGTATAAAAAAATTATTTCAACATGATGTTTTAAAACCCCAGGTTCCTTGCAGGGATTCGAACTCATATCGATCGAAGCGGCGTCCAAACACGCTACCACTGCTTCAAGCCATCATAGCTTATTCTTATCACGCATAAGGAATTTGTACAATAGATACCTGATTCAAGCGCTGCTTCTTTTGCATAAACGAAGTATCATGCAGATAGGAGAGATCGATCTGCGTGTCGGCTCCCACCCTGGGCAAGCTGACGTTCCGCAACGGGATAGTGTCCTCGAGCAGCCACTCCGCGCCGCCGCTGCTCTCGCACTCGTACACGCACACGGACAGGTTCACGAACCGCGCGTCCTGGTTCAAGTTGTTCGACGTCGCGTTCAATCCCTTCGGCCGGGTGAACGACCGACCGCATTTGTACGCGCACGCTATTCGACCCGAATACGCGGCACTTATGTGTAACGGTTGCCCTATAAAATAAAAAGAAACAATCACGACCACATTTAAAACGAAAAAAATATTTTACAATCCACAAGGTTTTCCTAGTAAAGTGGTGTAAATTTATTTCATTGGTATAATATATAATAAAAATATATACAAAGTACATGTTTGTAATAAAAAAGAAGATACTCAATTTAACGACAAAGCCAAAACAGATATCACAAATTACACAGTTTTGTGTAATAAATTAGTAAGAATAGAAAACAAAGTAATAAAATAAGTATGTATGCATTGCTATGTATTGTGAGTAAGTGCGTGTGTGTGTGAGTGAGTGTGAGATTTTGTGTGTAAAATAAATATAAGTAACCTGGAATATCGATTGCCGATTCTTGGTCTTTGTTCATCATCTCCCATTCGTTCCAAGTGTATTCAAATTCACCGTCATCTTTTTTAATTACATTACATTTCCAAAATCTAAAAAAAATATTTATATAAGTAACATTTAAAAAATTTTTTTCAATTACTACCTGGGCGACCGAGCTCTGCTCGGTGTCTTATAATAAAAAAATAAAAAAATAAATAAAAAAAACACCTATCTAGGTAAAATCGGAATGTAAAACATTATCTCAATGCAAAGTTCCATCGAAATCGTAACTACACCACTAAACTTTAAATTTTTACTATCTTTTAAATTTTGAACCGATCATAGCTAAATTGTAGCTTGTTTGGACATCGCGTCGATCGACTTAGGTTTGAATCCTTTAAAGAGCCTGAAGTTTCGGTGAACCATAATGGTAGGACATTTTCTAATGTCAGTATTAGTTGTTATTAAATCACCAATAGTCGAGTATTCGGGCGGCTGCAATTGAGTGCCAGAACCCTCTAAGCTTAATTTTACCATCTTGAATTGAAGTTCTTAAAGTCAATTAATTAAACGAAATAATGTATGGAACAGATACATATAAAAAACCACTATACACGAGATATTTAAACTTCTGAATGAAGAACAAGATTAGGCAGTTTATTAAATCAATAGTACAATGGCATCCTCACCTGAGTGTGCTGTCAGAACAAGCAGTGGCAAGTATGTAGGGCGCCAAACAAGCCGGGTATATGGAAGCAGAACTTAAATGCCCAGCAGCAGGCGTTGCATGTATAACGTCGACACCGTCAGGCATAGACAGAGGGCATTCACACACCTGCCATTAGTGAAATCAATTAATTATAGGCTATACAGAGTTACAAGCAATATAAACCAGCCACGTATCACGTTTTAGTTGACATGTTAAATTAATTTACATTACGTGCAACACAAAATTTATATGACTTATATTATCTATGATTCAATATAAGCAATGTAAATCGTAATAATCATGTGGTAACAAATTGACACTAAAAGTTAAAAAGTAACAATTGCAACGAAATTGCGATGAAATTAGGGGCGTCGATTGCTGTATGGTCTCATCATAAATGAATAGATTTGAATAGTATGTACTCTACGAATTAAATGATAACTAATTAAACTAGCTCGCCCCACAGACATTGTACCCTTTTCAGTAGACAATAACTCGATCAATTCACCGCACCACCTATCACGTTCAGGGATAACATAAAAACTTTTCCATGACAAGACAAATTTTAACAAAACAAAACAAAATAAAAAAGAAAACAAACATCAATGATTTTGAATAATTCCATGGTGTATCTTCTTAGTTGAAGATTCATTGACAATGAAATTAAAATGGGACTACCCTTGAGGTTCCCCTATCTATCATAAAAAGAATCATCTAAATTGGTTCACGTTATGGTAGGAAGTTATGGCTGAACATCTATAAAAAATATATACATACATTCGAATTGAGTAAGTAGGTTAAAAAACTTTTGGTATTAACTTTAGCGTCCATACGCGACAGAGATTGCTGTCAATTTTAAATATTAGTAAGCGTTGGAGGTTCCAACCTCTGCAGTCAAATTGACATCAAATGGTGAGAAATATTTGGATGTTATTTCGGAAAAATAATTGTAGATACAACACCTTCTTTGTGGATATAGAAAGGTGCGAATTCGGAGGTGAAGGTGGTAACGCTTTATCATTGTCGATAGAGACTGAGTTCTTTCGTGATTCTCCTTCCTCCTCTTGCACTAAAGCACTGTCCGGCACGTACATCATGCTGTTTGTTAGATCATCTGTAAGTTGAAATTAATACATATTTTTTCACAAACGTGGATTAGTTACATGTTACAACAGTACAATACAAACAGAATGCAATATTTATTATACTTATACACACTTTTATTGATACTTTTTAGGCCACAGTTCATCAAGAACCAGGTGAGCCCAATGTGAAGTAAGGTTATAACCGAAGAAATATACAATAAAGATAAAAGAAAACTTGCTTTCAAGTGTTAATGATAACAACGGTAATGACTAAGTACTTATCACTGTTTTTCTGCCAGATATACAGACAGACTATTGCATTTCTTGTAATACACATACAAAATAGTATTATAAAAAATTAAAAAATCTTCAGAACTTCTATACGATAATGAACGTGATTTACAAATGGTGCATCTAATTTTTTATTTTTTTTTAAATCTTTATACTAGTTCGATCCCAACTGTGAAGAATATAGCATTCAAGTAGAACTTTACTTTATTTTTCCCACGTATTTTTTCCGAAAAACCAATTATATATATACAAGAATTACTCACAATATAATAAGATAATAAATAGTTTCGAGTGACATAATTTACAGGTTAATTACAACCTATATACTTTTAACCTGATTGGTATTCAACACGGTAAGTAATAAAATGTAAAACTAAATACAGTACTTACCAGCTGAGTCCGCCTGAGAGGACACTGTTAATCTCCACATATGCACTGTGGATCCCCCATCCGTTCGCTCTAACACGACAATATAAAACGGCTCGTTGAAGACAGCTGCTTTGCGTAGATCCACTATAGCCTCAAGACCAGCTTCTGTTATCGTATTCACGTCGGATCCTTCCATACCCGAGTCTACGTTCTCAGAATCAGCGCAAGTGCGTTCACCTGGTAAGACAAAGTAATTTAAGATTAAAAAAAACATAGGTCCTAGTTTATATTTGGAATTAACGTTGACTACAAAAGCTGTAAATTTACTACTACATATTCTTAATTACTTTATCTAAATTTACTTTGCTACTTCCGCCTGAAAAGTGAAACGGTTGTTTTGTCTTTCTGCAACAAAAACGTTTGTTATTAATTGTTGAGGTGAATTTGATAATGTTTGATCTAAAACTAATTGTGGAAAAGAATGAAAATCAAAAAGAGAAAGGTTAGTAACTGAAATCATTAAAGAGATGCGGTCGAGCCCGCTAGCTTCGGAGGGGTCAACATCGATCTGAGGATGCCTCGTGGAGAAGCGAAACACGTGTAATCGATTGTGGTCCTTTCACATCTCATTTTCAACATAGATCTTTTAGTATTATTTTATTTATCTTTTATTTATTTATTTAAGATATACAAACTTCACAGCACATTTTAAAAATTGTAAAATAGTTAAAAATAACATTTTACACATAATTACATTTTATACTTATACCTAACGATATATATGTCTATTTAAAAAGATGTTTATTAAGTTATGTGTGTGTATGGTTTGCTTAAAATTTTGATTTTTTATTGTTATTTATGTATTATTATTTGCTTAACATTTATTCCCTATAGGTTAATAACGATCGGGTCTACGGGCTCAACCGCATGTCTTTAATTGTTTCAGTTACTAACATTCTCAAAACTTCTAAAATTAATAACAAAAGTTTTTAGTTGTAGAATGACGTAACAAGCATTTATCTTTTCAGGCAGAAGTAGCAAAGAAAATTTGGATAAAGTAATAACGATGGATTTCCGTAAAGTAACGCCTACATCAATCAAATACAAATTCTTAGACGAAATAAAGCGTTTGAAATAATTTCTGAATTAATTTTTTTTTAATCTATAAATATAATAAAAACGTAGCTGATCGATATCTGTACATAGAAGATATATGAGAAAAACTATTATGGGGGGCCTTTATTAACGCAGTAGAACCCAAAACAATGATTTATAGAATTTTTGTCTGTTTATCTGTTTGTCAACGTTTGTGCGCGTTGATCTCAGAAACGGCTCAACCGATTTGTATACGGTTTTCACTAATATATTGTGGTATGCTTTACTTAAAATTTAGTGTTTGTTTTATTTCAATCAGTTATATATAAAAAAGTTATATCAATTTAAAAATAACGTAGAACATTTCTTGGATAAAAATGCTATAAAGTATATGTTCAGTTGAATTGGCTGAAACTTTAGTTAACTGTATATTACGGTTTGTAAAATGATGATGATTTAAAGTTCACATAAAGTTAAAAAATATAGTTTGAGAGATTTAAAATTCCAATATAAGTTGACCTTAGATCTATATCATACATTATATTAAAAAGGGGTCAGCTGAGGCTGGTATTTGTCGGTTGGATATAACCACACGAGCGAGTCGAGAATCGCGTTGCTGCTAGGGATGGAAATTCATTCCAAAGAAGATCGATTCGTATCACACTCTGATGTATAGATTTACAAAAAAATCCAGCTCTAAAAGATCGATCTCGCAAAAATCGATCTTTTTTCGATTCACTATTCGGATTTTTGTTTACAATATAAAAATCCCTATTACAGAAAACAAAAAGAACACCACAACAATCGATCTTTTGTTTTTTTTTACCTATGGTAAAGTATCAGTTGCTGAAGTATAAGCTGTTGTTGTTATTCTGCTGTTGGGTTATTTACTGTTATGAATCGTATTTTTATTGGTAAATGACATCATAGACAATGATAGCATAATGAAATAGATAATCCATACTAATATTATAAATGTGAAAGTAACTGTCTGTCCTGTCTGTTGCGTTTTCAAACCTTGAAATATGGGATGAAGGTTTGTACGAAGAACGCATCAAACGGATTTTGATTAATTTTTTTATAGGGTTATATTGGACCTTGAAGAAAGACATTGGCTACCTTATGTCGTGAAAATAAAAGTTTAACGGGTGAAATAGGGGATGAAAGCTTGTAAGAAGAACCCACTATTTCTCAATTTAGGGATATGAAAATTCATATTTATGCTTTTAGAAGAAATAACAGTGTTTCACATTTTTGAAAAATCATCCCGCAAGGCGGTAAAATAAGGGATGATTTACAATACATCTATGATTTTCTTTTGGTTTGCCGTGTTCAGAGATTAGTCGGCGTATATGTAGTAATATAGCGGGATAGTAGGGATCGCGACCGCCCTACACATAGTGATAAATATATGTATGATTTTCTTTTGGTTTTTCATGTTCCGAGATCAGTCCGCGTATATCTATTCTATTAATAATTTAGTAAAGCGGACAATTTTTTTTGCTTGTTTGCTTAAACACGGTGATCTCTGGACGACTGGTAGCAGTCGGATTCGAACAATTCTTTTTCTATATCATAGCTACATTAACGAAGAATAGTATAGGTTATCTGGAATTAAGCCACACCTCTCAGTTAGCCTTAAATATTGATTTTTGTTAAGTAAGTCGGAACACAAAGCTATCCCAAACGGCTTTATTCGCGTGCGCTGCCGTAGTGGTTAGTGATACGTAAATACAATGGTCTACAAAAATATTGGCCCTTAGTATATTTAAAAAAAGTTCGCGATAGTATATGCGTATCTATTATACATAAGCCATAATAAGGTATTTTTGACAAACATTTGTTGAAAATTAAAAAGTTATTTATGAGCATTATTTTTTAGGCATGGCATATTAATCCTTACGTACGAAAGTTACTTTATAATCAAGACAATTTTATGAAGATAAACTTTGCCCTTTACAGCATGTTATTTGGACGCATAATTTGAGAGTTAATAGAAGATTAAAATAATTCAACACTCGACTCGGGTTTATATCTATAGGAATAGTAGTGGCGCGAACGAGCCGTACGATGTGACGCATCTGGCCGCCCGATAAAAATATTGTCTGTACTGAAGTATTAGGTCCTTACATATGAAATTAGCGTTTTGTCGTACTGACGTATATACACAAGAACCCGACAATAACCATTGGGCAGCTGCCCGCCAGACATAACACCCGTCTGGTTGGAGGATCCTCCCTTTTCTATGGCGGATGAGGAAATTTACACTCTGTTCCTCGATTCTATATCTAAAAAAAAAGTCCGTGATAACATACGCCTATCTCTTACACGTAAGCCACAATAAGGTATTTTGCGAATTTATTTGTTGAAGATTAAAAATTGATTTATGAGCATTATTTTTTAGGTTTATCATATTAATCCTTACGAACAAAGTTATTTCATGATAAAGACAATTTTATGAAGTAAAATTTTACCTTTTGTAGCATGTTATTTGGACACATAGTTTAGGAGATAATGAAAAATTAACATAATTTGTACTTGCGAGAGGGGGGCTACACGGGTGCATCGCGTTGATGATGCGGTATTTGTCGGATAAAAACACGGGTGAAACCGTGGGGCACAGCTAGTATATAATAAGTTTTGGTCCCACCGTCGTAACGCACAATGCTGCGGTACATTGTATGCGATTCCGGACATATAATCGTATGAAAAACATCTAGAATGGTCTTTTGCTCCATCGTAGACTCATACTACGCGTCAGCAGTGAGGGGCAAGGGCAGCGAAGGGAGGGTTGGGCACTCCGCACGCCGCGATATCGTGCTAGTATAACGCCGCGGTGCGCGTCACCAGTCCACATGGATTTGTTTATAGATGATTTCAGAGAATCCACAACTTTATATCGAAACTAGCGGTGTACCCGCGGCTCCGCATGCTTTTGTTACTGCGTAGTAGTTATTTACACCCCTTAATTTTATTTTTACTCATATTAAAAACAATTCGTATGTCGTATCAATTCAGGAATGTATTTCCCGTGTACAATTGTCATCAAAATCGGTAGAAAATTATTATTCTATTCTACGATTTCTAATGTGCTATTTACGATTCTTATTGCTTCTCAATTATGGTATGACGTATGCTTCCCGTCTATAAAATTAAATTTTTGAATTTCTTTCTTTAATGATTTCTAGACGTAATGTTGACAATTGTTATTATAGCTCATCAATTAAATAATTACTTATACTTTCCGTCTACAAAAATTCATTAAGATCGGTTAAGAATTAAAGAAAATATTTTGTTTTGGAAATCATTATTTTGCAATTTCTCAGAGTAATATTAAAATTTCTTATACCTTATCAATAAACTAATAACATAAGCATCCAGTATATAACATTTCATAGGAATCGGTCAAGCCGTTTTTAGTTAAATCAGGACAAAAAAATTGCATATTTGTGATCAGTATCGTTCATATAGTATACCTATCGGGGAATTCTGCGAATATATTAAATATACAGACAGAACTACAGACTTATTAATATATAAAGAGAAAACACATAAAAATTTAATACAATTTTAAACAAATTTGCTGGAGAAAGATGTCAATTGTCGTTGTTCGTTTTTACACGTACCAGGATACAATAAAAAGATCGCATTAACGTATCGTATAAAATTGACAGTGTTTTATTTTTTACAATTTTAAAATTC
Source organism: Saturnia japonica (assembly GCA_033032175.1). Lineage (NCBI taxonomy): Eukaryota > Metazoa > Arthropoda > Insecta > Lepidoptera > Saturniidae > Saturnia > Saturnia japonica. The sequence goes on along the minus strand of CM065321.1, from coordinate 6,832,709 downwards.
CTATTACGTTATAACAAAATGATAAACAGTGCCATTAAACATATTGTCATTCTTAATAAGAGATACTGTTGACAAAATTAGTTAAAGGACAAAAGCAGCCGGCTTTTGTTTAGACTTGTACTTGTAGGTAGATTGAGATTATTTTAACAAATCTTTTGAATTTGTACTACCGTCAAATATGATTAATAAAAGTTTATTATTGTGTTCTTTTATTTCAATTCGTTCGAGTTCGAGCTACACAAAACTTATATTTCATAATCGATTGTTTGGATATTTTTTTCATGTTGGAGAGTGTAAACTTGAGACTTATGTTTGTAAAAACTAAAAACAATACTAAGAATTTACAAACTCATTTAAAGAAACATCATCAAGTGCATTCGATTGGGATAGAGAGATTTGGTACTGCATTATTTATCTGTTGTGGCAACTTCAGTGCTTTCCAAACGCCTGTTTTCTCTAGCCGGATCGACACTTTCAGAAAGTTGTAATAGGTTAAATTCACAGCGCTTATCAAAATTATTATTATTCCACTGTTTAAGTACTGATCAGTGGTAACTGTGAAAAAATTTTGGTGAATAAATTATTTTAAATACAAATATGTATTTTATCCTATTAATAGTTACATAATATAGAATAAACATTTAAAATATACCTCTTCGCATTGATATGCAATCATTATATCGCATATGGATTGAAAGGCAAGCGATACGGTTGGTTACAATACGATATATCGATACAATATACTTATTTGATCATCCCTAATGACGTCTACTTTGGTAGCTGCGGCAAAATCAACTGACTGCTTCACGCTTCACGTCATAACGTTGCGTAGGAACTGCGTATCGCAGAGTTGTGCGTTACGATCGCGGGCCCAAAGTTTTATTTCTACTCTACTTTCTTTTAAAACATCAATCATAAGGACTGTTAATATTGCATGACACTGCGTGCGGGTTGATTTCGCTGCAGACTTTCACGTATTAAGGAAGTTTGGTAATTTAGTGAAATGGAAATAAATATTTTTGCTTTTTACTTGATTACCAGACGTCATACTTAAACATTATATAGCCTGCCACTTCCACAATTAAGACAAATATAACGACACCTCATATGCTAAAAACCATCATGCCGTTTAGGCTAAAGGGAGTGTCAAAGAAATAAACAAACATACATACGCTCGAAAAACATAAATCTCTTTTTTCTCAGTCGGATAAAAAGCAAGTTATTGCAATGAAAAGTCAGTGAGATAGTGACCCGTAATGAGTTGTTCCTGGAAGACGTGTAGTAGTTGCGTATTGTGCCAGTCGTGTGTCGCGTCGGCGATCGCGTGCAGCTGTATGATGGCGCCGGGACGAGCAGTCGACTGTTGCGACACTATCTTTATGCGGTCATGTAGCGGGATGCCGCCTTCCTCGAGCGTCGATTCCGATGACATCGACATCGTGTCGTGTAACTATCATATAAATAACGCAATCAATATTTTTTTCAATTATTTCTATGTTGCCCAAGATAATTAAATACTAAGCCTACAAGATTTTAGATTTTTAGATTTTAGACAGATTTTCAACTTGACGGTGGTAGCTAGCCAGGGGCGATTAGAAAAAGCCCTACCACAATGCTATGTTTTCATCACGACGTTTTTCTTGACCAAAAGCTCAGACTTATTACAGGAATTCGACCCCACGTTGGCCGACGCGGTGTTCATACACATTAAGACTGAGCCATCATCATAGCTTCATTGCTTAAATATCGACGGTTGAAAGGCTAATTGACAAATCTACATAAATGTTAGTCAATCTTTTTTTTACAACTACGGTGATAAAATAAGCCTCCTGCTGGCCTGATGGTAAGCGATTACCGTGGTCTACGGTCGCTTGTAATACCAGAGATATAACTAGCGCGTTGACGACCTGGAACCCCGATTCCCCAAAGAGCTCTAGAAACCCTATTCACCAAACGAACATAATATATTTGTCTGTGATCTTCTGTAGGGGTAAACAGTCGGATTGCCAAATTAGCCTTTCCACCGTCGATATGATAAAAAATTACATAATAATAAACAGTGAATTAAAAAATATTTCCAAGGCTGTAGATGAGCCCAATTTACTGTCAAAATGAGTTTAATATTAAATCTATTAGGCAAATAATTAGTTCAGTGAAATTTTTTAGAGTGATTTGCAAACTTTTTGCAAATGTCGTTCGTTATATAAACCAAAAATGAACATATTCTTACAGAAAGGACAAATGTAAAGTAGTAAGAAATATCAAGAATGCTTATCTAGTACAGATATTATTATTGCTTACCACCACGTCTTTATGCCGTCTTTCAGATGTAGCTATCTCGGCTAGCAAAGTACGTGCGTCAATAACCGCTTGGAAAACTCTGAGACTCTCGCCGTCGCTTGCCACAAAACACGCTGATGGTGAATTCGATAAATTTCCAAGGGTTGTACTGAAAATAATACCCGTCAAGTATTTTCAAGTACCTACTTACCAATCACACATAAGTTCAGAGGCTATAAGTTAGCGTGATATAGACATGTCATGAAGAGGGATGAAAGTCCTACAAGTAAAAGAATATTAAGTATGAAGTTATATGGATATAGAAATAGAAGAAAACCGAAGTACGTATGGATGGATTGTGTGTGATTAAATGATATGTATATACAAGTTGGGACTACTGAGGTGACAGTTGTTACGAGTATTGGGAAGAGAAATACATGTTGTACTGACCCTACATATATAGAAGATGTATTTTCTAATACATATTCTATAATATCGATATTATTTTAAAGTAAAATAAATATTGTAAACGTAAATAAATGTATTTACGTCTAACTTAAAAATAACATAAAAGATTATACATCTTCATTTTCAAAAATTGTAATAGTATTTTTAAGCAGTTCCAACCTTTATGCTAATTTCGCCTTCTGAATTAATTTTCATGCCATACAATCTTTTAATCGATCATAAAGTTGTTTTAAATAATATCAACTAAATAAAAAAAAAAATTGTAGCGTAGTATCACGTTAGGCTGCATGCTGACAGGGCGAAAACGAAGGCTGCAGAGTGGATGTGTCCGATCGACATTGCACTCGCTAGCTCGCTCCGATACCAGTAGATACTAATGCCGTTTACCAGTGAAAAATATACATGTTCTTCTATCTAAATACTATTATTTTGATCTCACACTGTTGAGTAGATATAGATGTAGGTGTAGATATGTAGTAAGTAGATGTGTATTGTAAATAAATGAGAGTGCTAAGAGATATGTTAGGAGTGAAACTGAGTGACAGGATAATAAATAGTGTGATAAGAGAACTTTATGGTGTGAAAGAAGATATAGTCACATGGATTGAGAAAGGGATGCTTAGATGGTTTGAGCATATTGAGAGGATGAATGTAAGAATGACTAAACAATTTATAATGCCAGTGTGAAAGGAAACGTTGGAAGCGGAAGGCCTAGACGAACGTTCATCGATCAAATCGAGGACATTCTGAAGAAAGATCAGGTTAAGAGTACTCTAAACCGATGAGCACGCATGAAAAGATTAATGAATGTTGAAGACGCGAAAGATGTATGCCAGGATCGTAGCAGGTGGAAGGACGTGGTCTACCCCGTTGGGAAATAGGCGTGATTTATGTATGTATGTGTATTGTAAACATATTTATTTTATCTCGGCACCTCTCCTGGCAATTATACACTCCGCTCAGATTGGAAACCGGAGCAAAAAAGACAATGCGATGAACGAATTGAGATGTTAGAATAAGTAAATAATGTATAAACCTTGGTAGCAATGTCGGTAGCCACGCGACGTTGCTGAAAGCGGACAGATGGGGCGAGTTGACTCGGGCGAGTTCTGCGACACCGCCCGACTTGCCTAGTGGACCTACGCACTCCACTCTCCACATTATCAGTTCTGAACACAGTCCACCCGCGGCAGTCTCCTGTTCGCTCTTACGGTTGTCTCTTTCGCTGTCTAAAATATTATTAACGCTTAAAATGTAAAAAAGTGCTCGGAGTTAGCGCGTACACATAATAATAATAAGCAATGATGACTATGGTAGCGTTTACGCACATCACGAGATCGACATTTGTTCGAATCCCTGCAATAAGCCCAAGCTTTCGGTGGGTGAAGGCATTGTGAAGAAACCATGGCATGGTGGTAGAGCATGGGGCTAGCCACCCCCCTCAAGTCGAAAATCTGTCGCCAAACATCCTATAGCTGTGTTCCGGCAGCTATAATTCACAGCCAGTGCTCAACTAGACTTACGGAGGAACTGCCACCTAAAAATCAGCTTATATCACCGAAATGTATTGCAGTTCCTTAAAACATCTGATACAACATTTTCATTTGAATTTTTTCAATTTTGTATAATATATGTACATATACAATATGCCAATGAAATTAGTTAAAAACGTTAATTTTTATACTATTTACTACATTCATAATATCTAGATAGAAGATCTAGATCTAGATCTTCTAGAAGTCTTGTATATGAATAAAGGACATGATATTGTAACTTTTCAAAGAGAATACTTAATTATATCAGTTTTAAATTCTAGTAAGTTACTTATTTTAAAATAACATACCTGAAATGTTATGGTGACTTGTTGTAAGGAGTAAAGGTAATACTGGATGGCAAGTGATGTCATTCACTCTAAATCGATGACCTGATGCTCTTGAAGCATGACCTATTGATAACACCTAAAACAAGAAACAAGTTCAAGTCGAATAACAAATGTCAATATATTTCACAGCAAACATAACCATCTAACGCCGATCACAAACGCTATGACCTACCAGAGAGGTCTACCTGTGCAGGCACATTGTATAGAAAAACCTCTCCGGTATATCGTAGCGCGTGTGGCCTGCTTAAAACGAATATTAAATATGTAACATGTAACAATTCATACCTGTGAAAACTTTGATTTATCATCAAATGTCAACTGCCACAAATTGAGTGTTCCATTAGTGTGATTTGTAACCATGGAAATGACCGGAGCTGAATCCAAAACATCTCCCTCTTGATTCTCGCCTAGATCTTCTGTCGCTATACTTGTCTTACGTTGAATTTGGTTATCCTCATCACAAGGTCCTGGGAATTATGAAATTTTTCGTACACTAAAATATTTATTTATTTTATATTATATTCAGTACATATTCTTACAGATTTAATTATAGTTCACTTGTTAACTTCAATACAGTTGATGATGATGAAAGCTTGTTGCGAGAACATAAATAAATTACCCTTATCCCGCTTTTGTCTTTACACAGTTTCCTTATAAAGAGTTATATTAAAAGACGAAGGATTTTCAAATGTATTTCAATATATTAAAAAAAAAACTCACTGTATCGATAGCTATGTGACACTCTATTCACATTGTGTTATATAATTCAAAAATTAAATTTCACATTCCACTTATCTAAAAAAAAGCCATTTAGTAAAAAAACCCATACCATTTTCTTGAGGCTCAGCCGTTTCTTCATTTTGAGGCCATTCATGTTCTTCTTTTTCTTCCTGTACACTGGCTAAAGGTGTTGTGACGTTTTCAGGTTGCGGTTGCTGTTGACCTTAAATAAAAGACACAAATTAGTTTCATATTTAGAAAAAGCATGTACTTTATTATGTTACTCCCCATATACTGAAAAATATTTTGTACTAAATTAGAAAGGACGCCTTTTAGTATTCCCTTAAATGCATACGGGAGTGTAAATAATAATCATAATATTTTCAAACAATACGATTGGCTACGTAGCTCATACGAAATTTCGAGTACATTCAAGGGTCATGATTATACTTCGCGTTGGCCACACACAATCACATGCATACAAACCGACAGTGGTAAATTTTTTTAACGGTATCCTTTTTAAATCGAATATGCTCACTAACTAATTTCTATTTACTCCAATTTGTATCTTAGGCCTCCATGTTACAGGCATTGCTTAGTTTGAGATCTTATTTAATGCCAAATTAAAGTAATAGTTCTTGGATATAAAATTCGTGTATATAAATAAGAATAAGTTACCAGGTATGACAGGTTTGGTGCGATGTCTAACGTAGAGCGGCTGGGCAGCCGCGTGGTAGAGTTCAGCCGGCGTACACATTGTCGTCGCATCGCCCAGTGGAAACGCGCACGGTATGCGCGCGGAGAACGACACTTGCGCTTGACGTATCGCACCGGCTTGCAGCTCGTCCAACCATTCACAAACCCTAAATAAAACCCACTCGAATTTTAATATTTAATATTGTCACTGTATATGCGCTATATGTTACTCAAGCTACATTTAACGAGATGACGGTTTTTTTTAAACTCTTATCGCAAGCTAAGTAAGGTCAGCACAAAATGTTTTATTTTTCCATTCCTCTATCAACTATAAACAATATAAACATATACAACATTATCATTCCTCACACAAACTATCGATACCTTGTTCTGTCTCTTCTACCTATATATCAGTCCACCTTCATACTTTAACTTGCTTTTAGTTACCTTTATCAGTTACCGGCCACGACCACCCTCTCCTGCGGCAGCTCAAGCCTAGTTGTGTTCTTCTGGCATGGAGCCCTTGAATCAGTAGCCGCTCGCGCTATATACTAACACTGCATTCACTAGCTATGTACTGTACTTCACACTGGCACACAACCAAGGTACATAGGTATCAGGAAACTTTTTTTTTTCTATTCTTAGCTAGTTAGACTTAAACCAAATGGCTAGATTACTAAATGCATATACGCATGATTCTTCTTTCCAGAAGGCAGATGTATAGTACGATCGACTTTTACGGATAGGAAATTGGACAGATTGCGACTTATTTGCATGTACGGCAACAGCACAAGCCGAAGTTCGCCACGTTGGCACCCTTGAGCTTGCTGCCTAGCTTTTGCAGCTGACTACTTTCCCCGCTGGGCTCCAAGTCCAGTGAAGTTATCGAAGTATCTAATGCCCCAGGGCCCTTCTGGCTATAGTATAGTCAGTTTGAAAAAAAAAAAAGTTATATGAGTTTCACCCCTCCTCATGATATGCTCGTACCACGGTAACCAATTACTCCTCACTTTCTCCAAGTAGAAGTAGTAAAGATATTAACAATATTGAAAATAACAAGCAGTAAAAAATTATATTTACCAAAGATCTAATCCCGAAGTAAGGCATGGGTTAAATCAGCACGCGAGCAGAGACAATAATTAAAATATAACTCACCATATCAGAAAACTGCCATCAACGGGGTGTATAGAAAACAGAAGATCTGGACTCTGATGCCAGTCGCGCAGCAACGCTTCTATCTTGGCGTCGAGCGAGTCCGGGAGATGTGTACAGGTCACGTCTGTCGCTATCGAGTTTATCGACGTCGTATTCGATAAGCTGGGATGACTGTGATTACCATTACCTACACAAAGTAAAAGTGTTGTGTGCCCGGTGGAATTTCCCATTGGCAACATCTCAGGAATTATCCTATTTTTAACCTCTATTTAACCAGCCATGGGGGTGAAATTAAAAAAAAATCCTTTCTTAGTGCTCATCTACGTTATATACAAGAATTCTTGTGAAACATTTCATGGTTTTAATGCCGTGTACAGACAGAGCGAACAAACGCGAACGAAGGCTCAGAGTTGGCGTGGCCGATCAACATCGCACTCCCTCCCCTCGCTCGTGCATGATGTTGTATCCCACAAAGAGTAAAGTATTGATCAGTTACGCCCACTCAGTGCCATAATTCGCGTTCGTTTGCCCTGTCTGTACGCAGCCTAAGCTGTACGTTTTCTGTCAGTCAATCTTAACTATTAATTAAAACTTTTAAAAGTATCCTAAAAATTCATAAGTATGTATATCTTTAAATAAAATTCGTTCGGTCAAGTATGACGGGGACTCGCTCACCAAAAGTTACGATCCACCAAGAATTCATTTCATTCGTTCAAGGCGCTTAGGCTTGACTCATGCTTGGTCGGTTGTTTAAGTTGACTTACTTTATTTAAGTCTTGGCTATTTAGTCACATAAGTTTGTCGCCGTTTTTAAGATAGAGTAATAAAAAACTTTGGTAAAACAAGTTTATTATTTTTGTTATTCTTAGTATTTTTTAGAATAACCGCCATAATTAGACATATTCTGTGAAAATTTCAAAATCCCATTAAGAGTAGGACTAGGAAAAAAATTACAACTAAATACTAATTAACATTGTTTAAATTTAAGCGCACACATAAATGGTCTAATTGCATGACGGCGTCATAAAATTTTAATCCTATTTATTACCTTGTTGTTCGTCGCTATTGCTGTTGTCCTCAGACTGTATTTTGGTCAAATGATGACTTGGCCGTCTATGTCCTATTTTAGCTGCATGAATTGATTAATCAAGCGGATAAGAAGCTAGCTCTTCTATAATAAAATAAATTATAAAGCTCCCATAATAATTACATTGAGCTTACAATTGTATTTTGACATAAGTACGTAATTGCATGGCAATTGTCAGAAATATGCAAGTAATATTGAATGGTATACGTAAACACGTACCCATTTCATTCTCTCCATCCGGATGTGTTGTTTGGTCAGAACCGGAGCCCCCTTCCTCTGTTTCTTCTTTATCTAATACCTATAATTACATTAAAAATGTATTATTAGAATAGTATTCAAATAAATGTAAGTTAACATAACATAACATACCAACACGCCTGTATTCCTCGAAGGGTTAGGCAGAGGTGTACTAATGTACACCCACAGTTCGCCGAGTATGTTTTTAGGTCTCATGTAATAGGGGGCGAGCCTACTGCCATTAATCGGGCACGAAACCAAACTCCGAGCTACTACTGAAAAAACACTTTGCTCGACCTGGGAATCGAACCCAAAGCCTCGAGCATAGCAGTCGCGCTTACGACCACTAGGCTAACGAGGTAGTTAAGTTACACTCATATCCATAAACGAAATGTATGAACGCATAGCGTCGTTCGAGCCCCCAAGTGTCAAATTTTATGTAGATATTATGTACCTTGTGCGTTCTAGAGCAGTTCGTCCTCGTAGTTATGATTGTTAATACAGATGTAAGTGCAATAAGTGTAAGTAGAGCAAGTTTTTTAAACACCCATTTACTATTGCTTCGCTTTAACTGCCGCACTCAGAGACTTTTAATAGTTACTAATAATCCAAAATTTCCAGAAATTTGGAACTCAAAACTTAATCACTTTTTAAACGATAACATGCATCAGCCACATATTCGTTTTATATAATATAAAGGACACTCTTTGGATCCCATGTATCCCGAACGATAACGTCAAGCCCGTTGAAGCCGTTAAAGCCTCTAATGGCTCCAGAATCCTTAAGACTAAGAGTACAGTCAGTTCGAAAAAAAAAGTACATAGACCGAACTTTCGTGCTAACTGATAATGGCTGTTTACATCTGCGTGTATCGTTTCATTGTACCCAGGAAGCTTGGTGATAAGAGACGCAAAATATACCATGCAATCATATCATCACTGAAGAAAATACGGATTTATCATTAGACCACACACCTGTCATAATTAATATGAATTTTAAAGGATTTATAGTTGAACAACCCCCTAAAATGTATAATGCAAAAATAAACTGGGAAAGATACAGAAATATTATTACTGACAATACAGATCTACTAACATTCCTGAAAACAAAGCAAGAAACGTTTAGCAAATAGAAACGTTTAATAAATTAGTACATTTTGCAGCAGAACAATCTACGTCTATCCCAGTTAACAAAATTATACCACCACACATATACCCGAAATATATCAAGGACCAAGTAAATGTAAGAAGGCAAATACTCGATTGATAAGAAAGCATTCAACAAAGCTTCTGAAGAACTATAAAACACATAAATAATTTAAGAAACAAGAATATAGAAACTTATCTTACGAATGTCACACCTCGTAATGACACCAATTACTCCTTAAGTAGAGCTACAAAAAATATTAAAAAAAAACCTAAAAACCAATTAACACTCATTAAAAATACCAATGGAGTTTGGGCTAAATCAGACCTAGACAAGGCCATTACATATGCCGAAAATCTTAAAACTGTCTTTCAGCCAAATCAGTGTAAACATCCAATACATGAAGAGGAGGTCATCGAGTACATTAATAGCCCTATGGGATGATAAATAATACATACTCCGACCAGAGCGGCAACGTGCAGTGCACGCGCATCATGCGGCGCTGTACTAAGCGGCAACCTCGCATACACCGCTGCACCGCACCGGGCGGCGACAGCCAGTGTGGATCGGTACGCGACACACGGCGCTCGGTCTGTCGATATGTCGATATAGTCTGTCTGCCTCCACGCTACACGTAATATCCATAGCCCCCTACAAATACAACTACCATTGAAAAGCACTTCCCCCAAGGAAGTGCAGCGAGAAATTAATAACTTGAAAGTGGGCAAATCACCTGGATATGATAGGGTCGATACTACTCTCCTACAGAACTTTACTAAAAAAGGTTTACTACTATTAAACGTGTTCTTCAACGCTTGCTTGAGACTAGAAATTTACCCCTCTCAATGGAAAATTCCATAAGTAATAATTATTCTCTAACCAGGTGAACATCCAAATGATGTAAGCTCCTATAGACCGATTAGCTTTTTGCCTGTAGTAGGTAAACTCTTAGAAAAAATACTGTTAAACAGAATTCATTCCTACCTCCCTGATATATTACCTCAACATCAATTTGGTTTTAGTGAACGGCAAGGTACTACTGAACAAGTGCATCGCCTCGTTGACACAATCAGTCGTGCTCTTGAAAACAAACAATACTGTCCTGCAGTCTTCTTAGATATAGGACAGGCTTTTGATAAGGTATGGCATGAAGAAGTTCTATTAAAAATCAAAAAAATGTTACCGCATTCGTTCTATCACATACTAAAATCATATCTAACTAAAAGATGTTTGAGGTTAAAATTAACACCTCAGTTTCCTCACTATGCAACATCTCATCAGGCGTCCCTCAAGGTAGCATCTAGGGACCAGTACTACACCTGTTTTATACAACTGACTTTCCAACACATAGCCAACCACTACTATATACGCTTATGACACAGCCGTTTTATCAGTGCATGAGGATCCTATAATAGCTACAAAAAACCTTCAAAGACATCTAGCAGTAGTTGAGGATTGGCTCAATAAATGGCGCATTAAAGTAAATCAAAATAAGTGTACCCATGTAACATTCACCCTTAGAAGGCAAACTTGTCCACCCATAGAATTATACAATAAAATCATCCTCCAAGCCGAGCACGTAAAATACTTGGCAAGGACCTAGACCGTCGTCTTAATTAGCGGAAATATATCTGGACCAAACGAAAGAATTTAGATATTCAATTAAGAAACTTGTTCCGCTTCATAAGACCTAAATCAAAACTTTCACCTGCCTGCAAATTAAAGATCTACAAAATCATCCTAAAACCCATCTGGACATACGGAATACAGCTATGGGGGACTGCTAGTAACAGCAACATAGAAATACTGGAAAGGTTTCAAAGGACGTACCATATATAAGTACATATACATGGGTTTTTATATCAACATTGTTAAACAGGAGATAGTGGAATACAGTAAAAAATATCAAAGTAGACTATTAAAACACATTAACATACTGGCATCAGGGCTGGAAGGAGAAGGAAGTGTGGTGCACAACTAACTGAAAAGGGTTAGTGTGTCCAACCTCAAGCATAGAGTATAGTAAGATTGGAGTCACTGGAAAAAAAGTCAAATACAAATACAGTGTAAACTCTTTATAACGAAACTCAAGGGGCTGAGCATTTTTTGTCGTTATAGAGAGTTATCGTTATATGGAGTGACCAAAAAAAACAACCAAATTAACAAGAATTTTTAATATGTATGTCTTAGATAATAAATGCTTATAAACTATTGTTTACACATATAGTCTGATAACTTTGTCTGACGTTTTTTGCTATGCCAGTACTTGTTTTGTATTATTTTATGTATTCTATTCATATCTAGATATGTGGTGGAATCGTCTTCCTACACATTTCTTCGTAATAGAGAATGGCGTATCGCCATAAAGAGTGTTTCAATATGTGGGTTTTAACGCAAACCAACCAAGTTGGGCTCACTTCAACGTTATAGGGAATTTATCGTTATAAAGGATAATGTTATAAAGAGTTTACACTGTAATACAACATAAGAATGGCTTATTGTACCTACAAATAAAGAAACAGATTGCCACGACCCATATAAAGAAAAAAGGAAAAGAAAAAACGAAAAAAAAAATAATTGACGCAGTGGGCCCTAGTCCCCAGTATAAAACATAAAAGTGATGAAAGATATATTCTTAGCTAAAATGTTGTACAAAAAAATGGAATGAAAAGTAAGATTTTATGAATTATCAAGAAGTTTTTGAATGTTTGTAACTTTTTGACACTATTGACGCTTTGCATTTGCACAGCAAATAAATTTATACATTTACAAATTATTTTAGTTAAAACTACGATTTATGTCGATGTCGATAACACACTATTGACTGTCACCGCTCATTGCTTCCATAAAGTTGTCATTAACTAATGAAGGTTTAAATTTTGACTCTGGGATTAATCTGTCATTAAAATATTAACTTAATGGTAGGTAATTAAATATTCATTACACCTAAATTAAGAAACGTTTCTGAGTGCGGCAGTAAGGCTCATTAACATTTCGAAATTTATAATTTCCTTTTCAACAAACTTTTTTCCAAACATTTCCATAAAAGATCAATTATAAATCATCATTGAATAATTCATGAGTTGTTCCATTACATTTTTACAGTACAATCCTAACACAACGGCGATGACCGAGAGATCGTAATAAATCGACGGTCACCGCTGTCATACCCGCCTGCATTAATTTAACTGGATGTGCACAGGCTGATCCCGAAACGCGACATGCAAAAGCGAGTTACTATGTCGAACTTGTCACAACCTGCAAGGTGATCGCGACCCAGTTAAGCAAAACAAGCCTACCACCCCACCATCGCCATTTCCTCGTTTATTACTCGGTAGGGTGCACTACGTGCAGGTGAGATTGGCTTGGGTGTCTTAGCTTTGAAGATATAATTCGACACCGTTACATCCCAAACATACCTTTTTAGTGAGGTCATGTAAGATAGCTTCTGCTTGGCTCGTGAAGTGCATCTCCTTATTGTGTAGCCAGTGGAGTATGAATCTGCCGCCACTAGATAAGGACGGTACAAGTGGTATGTCAGTCTCTGCGTTTATAGACGCTGCTAGATGAAAATGTAGACCTGTGGAAATATTTACAATATTATACATATCAGATTTTGCCAAAAAATCGACTATTTTTTATCGAGCCTGAAAATTACGTTGTCTGTAACGAAAAAGAAATGGTATGAAATTAATCCAGATAAATTATTTTCATTTCGTATTCTCTTAAAAATTTTGCTATATAAATAACTTGGGGGAAAAATCAGTCTTTTTTTGTAGCATAACTGAACATAGTGTCCAATATGTTTGTTATGGTATTGTATCATGGATCAAGGCCCGGTAGGGAACAAAATTCTCTATAAAACATGTAATTCTTTTGAGCGAGTCTTTAAAATCAGTAATTTTTTTTGTAAATTAGTGAGAACATTGCTGTCATGATATTCAGAAAATGTATTATAACAAAAAACAAATGTTCAATACATATGTTCGTTATATTTTAAAAGACACATTATTAATGCTTCCTAAAACGATCGAAGCTGATAAAACCCCAAAATTTACCTCCTCGATTTATTTCTAGATAGCATTCGGGCTGCCTGTCAACTGAAGCGGAGCGAAGCGCGGCTGTGCGAATTTCGACCAATAGAATTACATAAAAATCTAGAGATGCAACTTTAATGGTCAAAAATACTTGAGATGGAATTCTATTGTTCGAAGTTTTCACAGTTCTGCTCCACTTCGCTTCAGTGAACAGGCAGCCTTAGACCGAATACAAGGACCACGTCTTTAGAACTGTTGTTTTATTACCTGATTTTATGTAAATAGATAAAAGTAAGATTATAATTAAAACTCACCTCCCATATATGAAGTGGTATGGTAGGAATTGTGGAAGTCGTGAGCGCTGTACGTTGAAGGTAGAGTTGGTATCGGTGCGCTGGGTTGCTTCGACGACTGCGCCGTACGTCTGATATGGAAACATGTCCTGACAAATAAATATTTCGATTCATCATTTTTTTTAAATGGTACTATAGAGATTTCTTTATTTTTGTCCAGTCTTCTTTTTAGGTCCCATACTATCCATAATAAGTTTAACTAAGGATAAAAATCAGTATTGTTTTCATTGCAAAAAATAATAATATTTTTACTAGGATTCCCATCTTTTGATAGCTTTTCTAATTAAAATACATTCAACTAACATGTAGGAGACGCCATCTATTGGCAATCAGTTTAACTAATATGACAGAGCTGTTAGATTGCTTACATTATAATATAATATGCGAAATATTCGCACGGATCTGCTAGTACTACAGAGTATAATTATGATAAAGAAATTTTCAGTACTTGCAATTTGTGGAAACATGGAAAACTAACGACAAGCAAAGTGAATTTTTAAGCGACGATAGCTTAGTGCTACCTTGTTGGCCACCGCATCTATCGACGTGGGTTCGAATCCTACAATGAACCTAAGCTTTGAGCTTTGAGCGAGCATTGTCATATAGCTTTTGTATGTCTCATATGTGCCATTTACCACTCTCAGTTTGAAAGTCTGTCGCCAAGCACATATACGTTTGTTCCGGAAACTGCATTTGAGAGCCAGTCTTCCTCCTCTTGAATTTGTGTGTTTAACGAACACTTAATTAATATCATCTAAAATTCTTATCTAAACCATCTAAAGTATTTAAAAAAAACCTAGTGGAAGACTGACTCTTAAGTGCAGCGGCCACAACACACCTATAGGTGCTTGGCGACTGATTTTCAACATGAGGGTGGTAGTACCAATAGTACTCAGTGGGTAGTACCCAGGCGGGCCACCATGGTATGACTTCTTCAATGAAAGCTCAGGCTCATTGGAGGGATTCGAATTAACCTCGATCGACGCGATGTCCGTGCACGCTATCACTGGCCAATCATTGCTTTTGGAAGTACTGTGTATTTTATTGATGAAAGAAACTTTACACAACTTTTATTTATACTAACTTCATATGTTTGAGACGTTGCATAAACCGATGTTTGTGACGATGAGTGGCGCGCTGTCGCCGAGGTGGTGAACGAGAGTGTGACGTCACACAGCCCCCACCCCACTCGTCCTCTGGTAGCAGAGTCTCCGCCCACACCCGACAAATGTTGTCCACACATGATGTCACCAACACGTTGCCGACGCTACCTCTTTGAATGTGAATAAACTTCGACAATGAGTCGTCACTTCATATATATACTACTATTTCTTTATCAAAATCAAAAATAGTTTATTCAATTTATATACTAACAAGGTACTTATGAACCTTACAACACTACTACCGGTTCGGAAAGCTTATCGGTTATTAAGAAAAGCCGGCAAGAAACTCGATTGGGTTTAGCATTATTTTTTTTTAATGATAAAAAGGAGACAAACGGACATGTGGCGCACCTGATGGAAAGTGATCACCGCCGCCCACAAACATCCGTAACATCAGAGGGCTCGCAAATGCGTCGCCGGCCTTTTAGGGAAGAATAAGTTCTCTTCTTGAAGGTCACCAGGTCATAACGGCTCGGAAAGAACTCAGGCGACAGCTGGTTCACAGAGTGGTTGTACGAGACAGAAAGTGCCTCAAGAAACGCACTGTGGAATTTACTCTGGAATTTATCTCTGCATCTTCTACGGCATTTATCATGGGAAGTGTTCCGACGAATTGTTTGGATTGATCCCGGCTATTGAATTACACCATCGGACAACGCGCCAGAATCGTAAATTCCATCCACACCACCTCGGATGTCCAACGTTCCGCAACTGTGCGTTTCTTAAGGCATTTCTGCCTCACACAACCACTTTGTGGAACTAGCTGTCGCCTGAGATCTTTCCGTGCCGTTATGACCTGGTGACCTTCAAGAAGAGAGCTTATTGTTTCCTAAAAGGCCAGCAACGCATTTGCGAGCCCTCGGGTATTGCGGATGTTTGTGGGCGGCGGTGATCACTTTCCAACAGGTGCGCCACCTGCCCGTTTGCCCACTTTCTAATATAAAAAAAGTATGACGATCAATTACAAAATCGAATTTATCTAAGTTTCGCGAGCATACATTTTTTTTTAAATCTATTTTTAATTTAGGGACTTGGGTTCAAAAAGAACATGTCAGTTCCATCATAACCTAAACATAGCATCAAACAACTATTTTAGTCCACTAAAGACAAACTTCCACAAAATCTTGGCCTCCTCACTTGCCGGTGTAGCCAAGATCCCGTGAAAGATGCCTTGGTCCATAACATTCAATTTAAACTGACATACATACATTATATTAGCATACATTAAATCGTAAATGATGTATCGAAGAGCTAGATAGTAAATTGCTGAAACTTGTTATTTAGTGTTCGCTCCTTTTGTCAGAAAAAGTAAGAAAAAAGCTTGCTTAGGTAATAGTTGAACGCCTCCATAAATAAATTACAATTATTGTTATATAAAATATTTTCTTACTTGGGCATGTATTTACTGGTCTTCCGCCATGAGAGATGAGTGACCGCCCGAGGATGCGCAACGTATATAAACGTGTAATTTAATTCTGGCGATGTGTGCTCTCCGTGTGATTGTGCTTGTACCAGAACTGAAAATATAATGCAGAAGTAAGTTTTCTAATACTTTAACGTCTTCTTAACTACTGAAAATATTGGATAGCTGGTACTATAATTATTTATTTCGTTCAGCCAGTACACATCGTATAACGTTAGTAGCAGCATTTATTTATGGTAAATAATTGGTAAAAGTCATCATGTTTAATAATATATATTTTTAATAATCCTTAAAAATGAAACAAAATAAACAACTATAGTATTGTTCTTACCATTGTCAAGAAATACAAATGATTAAAATTTACAGAACAAGAACAAAACATAAAATGTGCAAGATTTATTTTAGTATTAAAAAAAATGCTTTAATAAGGCCTTGTTAATTTTTTTTTCATTTGCTTGTTTATAAATTCTGCAATGACCCAAAAAACCACTGTTATCATTATCCATTTACGTTCAAACTTGTAGACAACATTTATTTACCAAAGTTCCTAAATATGTCATCCACCTAATTAGGTTTGCATTCGCACTGTATTCATAAATGAATATACCAACTATGTTTTTTAAAAGCTACCTGTGTATATTTGATAAAATTTAACTGTGGTCCTTCAAATGGTTAAATTAATTAGAAAGTATAAATAGATATTTCTACAATAAATTTTGTTGCTTTTTAATTAAAAAAAAAATGTTATACAGACTTTCGAAATATCAAAACAATAGAAAAAACATGAATTTAGTTCTAGAATCTTCCTTTCTTTATTCATATTTTACTGTCCCCAGTAGGTTGCCGCCAGGGTGCTTTCTTGCACCCCCTGCACGGCTCGGCCCTGACTAGAGCTATCAATACATACGTCTTATTTTTTTAAAGAAAAAACTATACTATCCATTTGAAGTAGAACTTATCTATCTATGTGTAGATTATAAATCTGACGCACCTTTATTTTGATACCATATTTTGACAAGCCGATCGTTAATACCAGACGTCGCGAACAGAACTCCATCAGGTGAGAAAGCCAGATGATGTGCTGGAGTTGCCGTGTGACACTGCCATACACATATCCAACCCTAAAACAATTAATTATGTAGTTATATATCATCAAATATTTTGAATAATATCTGATAAAGAGCTTATGTAATATGGAATCAGAATAACTCATCTGTTATCTTATCATTAACACAAAAGTTTGAAGATAATCCTTAATCAGTCATTCTTAGTGTTTTAGTTGGGACGAAAATTCAAACGGTCAAAAAACTGACATTATACTAATCTAAGAATACAATTAACATCAGCGATAATTAATATATTAAAGACTAGCTGACCCGCGCAACTTCGTCTGCGTCACATAAGAGAGAGAGAGGGTTAGAGAGAGTGGGACGTAGGCAGAGACAAATAACAATTGTCGTAGGTACCTACAATACAATTTAGAGGAGCCGCCCGCCTGCCACATTATTCCACTTAAATGCACGTGCGTTACTTGATTATTATTTTGCTGCAGAGTTATTTTAAAACTGTGATATCTTCTAAGATATTCATTGAAATCAAATGATGTAGAGGAAAATTTTATCCAGAGAGACAAACATCTTAGCATTCCATGGATTCACACCGTGCGGGTGCTGGGTCCATCTTGTGGCAGACAGAGGGAACACGAGCAGCCCCCATGACTTGCGACCCAGGTGTAGGTTTAAGGAGCCCCCTTATGATGCACACCGGCGCTCAACGTGACTGCCCGTGATACCCTCCCTGCCAAGCTATATTGATGAATAACGTATTTATTTCTATAAGGATTAATACCATGTTTGTAAAAACACCTTCGCGAATAATGCATTATTTTACAACAAATTTTATTACCATTAAAAAAGTTATATTGCGTTAATCTTAAAAGATAGACATATGCTATCACAGACTTTTTTTAGAACTTTTAAGAGAAACAATTCCGTCACACATTATTGTTGCGTAACTTAAACCACTTACGCAGCGCACGCAATGGAAACTTTCAAAAGGAATAAATTTTCCCCGTTTTTGCAACATTTTTCATTGATACTCCGCTCCTATTGGTCATAGCGTGATGTTATATAGCCTTCCTCGATAAATGGGCTATCCAACACTAAAATAATTTTTCCATTCCAACCAGTACTTCCTGAGATTAGCCGTGTTCAACCAAATAAACAAACAAATTCTTCAGCTTTATAATATTAGTATAGATAGGTGGTACTACCCATTAGTAAAATGGTCTTCCTCAAATACTTTTATTCAGTTCGCCATTAGCACACTAATAGCAGCTAATATCATACTAAATGACCCAACGATTTAATTATCAATAATAGTCGTAATGAATTTATTTAAATCCTGAACCACTATTTTATATTCATTAATAATATTTACCTATTTATTTCTATTAAATTACAACTAACACATTTGCCAATTGAACAAATTAGAAAATTGTAAATACATACATACATTACATAACAGTATTCACTTCAAATATTGTCGTAATTTGTATTGATAAATTATCGGTCGCATTCTCGCAGAATGCAATCTGCATATAGCAATAATTATCTTACCACAAACCACTCCCGTAAATTATAAGAGTCCATGTTGGAAACTTCATAAGTTTACGATATTTACGTCACACTAATAAAATTTACGTTGTCAAGATTATGTTCTCTTCTGTACTACTTGTGAACATTATTGTTCAAGAATAATACTAAATTATATTAAACAATAGAAAATTTGTGTTTAAAAACATAAATAGTCTGCAATATCATAATAACTATACCTACACCGAAATAAAGGAAAGAAAACAACTAAAAGATAAAATATGTAATAAGTACATAGTTAAGCTGAAATTCAAGATATTGTATTAATGTATTTGAATATGAAAATGGCTTGTTCTAATATTGTATTTGCCTGACCTTGTAAGTGTAAAGACAACGTAGAAAATAGTTTTTTTTCTTCTAATACACTATTATACTATTGGCTTCCAGTTACGCACAATATAATATACGTAATTAACCTATACTTAATTTTAATTACACTATTGGAATTTCCAAATAAGTTGTTTTATTCGTTGAAGACATTTTATCCGTAATTAATAAATTTACAAAACGTATTTATTTTCATTAAATGAGATTTGTTTGTTATTAGTTTATTAATATTATTATCTATATTAATAATTCTGCCTGTCTGTACGTGTAATTTGTTTTTCTAATTTGCCGATAGACGTACTAAATGAAGGACACTGATCACGAACATACCAATAAAACGAACTTGACGGTTTTGTTATTTTATCTTATCTATCGCAATCTGAACGTTACAACTTACAGGCTCATCTTCCTCCGGCTGTTTTTGTTTTTCATCTCGATCGCCACCGATTTGGAATGTTACGCCCGAACTTGCTGAAAATTAAGAATCTATTACAAATAACGTTAAAATCATGTATGCGCTCACTTTATGGTGAATCCAGTAAGTTAATTATCGTTATAATAGACTAAAAGATTTCGTATACGAATTTTATTCTATTTACGATGATCGCTGTTGTAAATATATAGTTAAATATTTCAAACAAAATAATATTATGAACGCTTTAGAGACGCAAATGGAGAAGCATCATAATATGATAAGTTTTAGTTCATTGCTTAGAATCGGGTTTCTAATTTTATTTTGTTTTATTTTATTAAATAGGTACAATTACACTTAACAGATTGATAATTACATAAATAATTAAACAATATTATAACATGAAAAATCTGACATCCAATTACAAATTGTACACGGCATTCACATATAAACATAAAACACAGTTAGCTTATCGCAAACATATCAATAAATATGTATTTTAATAACTTAATACACACATTCTAGAAGTTACAGCTGGACTAGTGATTTGTTAAATTTATTTACATTATCATGAAATATGTCTTGGTGAACACAACATTCATTATAATATCTGCACATTCGAAACAGAGGATTATTTTTGGACACATTGTTATTTGCAGGTGGTATGTGGAATAATTGAGATACTCGTACTGAACGAGTGGGTATTTTAAAATGAAGCTGTTCAAGTAGGTTGCTGCTAAATGTACCATTTGCAATTTTGTACAGATTGCATAAGTCTCAGCAGTCTTCTGTCTTCAAGACTTTTGAGTTTGAAATTAAGGAGTCTTTCTTTATATTCCGGCAATTTATTCCTTAGTCCTAGTCTACTACACAGTATCCTGAGAAAACGGCGCTGGACTGACTCTATCATATCTACATGAGTTTTATAGATCGGGGACCATACACTTGAACAATATTCCAAAATGCTAAGTACTAAAGAAACAAACAGGGTAATCCACGACTTTACTAATTTAAATGTGTTGGCAGTGCGCGTAACAAAAACCCGAGCATTCTGTTTGCTTTACTAGTAATGCAGTCAAAGTGTGATCTAAATGATAGATTAGAGTCAATTATGACACCTAGATCTCGGACAGTATCAGTTCGATCAATATCAACTCCCTCTAAGTTATAGTTGAAAACATAACGAATTTTCTTTTTGGTGAATGTAATGGTTTGACATTTCTTTATATTTAGCGCCATGCCATTTTCAATACACCAGGACTGTATAATATTTAGGTTCCTCTGAAGGTTAAGACTGCCGTAATTACTGTGGATCCTTTGAAAATTTTTGATATCATCTGCATAAACCAGGCATTTACAATTTATCGAATCAAGAAGTTCATTAATAAACGCTAGGAATAAAAGGGGCCCTAGATTAGAGCATTGTGGCACACCTGATGTAGCTAGAAACGGTACCGAAACAAAACCAAAAAGAAAAACTAGTTGTGATCTATTTAGAAGATAAGAGCTTAACCACCTGTGAAGATCACCATGAATACCTAAATGAGCCAGTTTTGCTAAAAGGACCAAATGATTGACGCGGTCGAAGGCTTTCGAAAAATCTGTATATATAGAGTCAACTTGTATTTTCTCGTTGAACGACTGACATAAGTAATTTACATATTCAAGTAGATTGGAGCTCGTAGACCGTCCTGAGACAAAACCATGTTGTTTCAAGCTAATCTTATGACGCAAATGATTGTAAAAATGGTCGTAAATCATACTTTCAAAAATCTTTGCAAAGCAGCTAAGAATACTTATCGGACGGTAATTTTCTTATCACCTGACTTATATACTGGAGTAATTTTAGTTATTTTCCATTGAGATGGGAAGGTGCCTTCTTTTAAGGATTTGTTAAATATTATTGAGAGGGGTTTGACTAAAGCGTCTGCGCATTGACATACAAAGAAAGGTGGAATACCATCAGGGTCAGCACTCTTTGTGATGTCAATCCGGTTTAGTCGAACATGAATCGTGTGCATTGGAATTTGCAACTTATCAATAGAATAATTCGAAGAGGCAAATTGAGGCGTATAGTTTATTGGAGGACAATTCTAATATACAGAAGAAAAATAATCTGCAAAAAGATTAACAATATCAATACCTGTGCTAGCCGAACTGTTTTCATAAAATACACTGCTTGGAATATAATTAGTTATTTTTTTACTTTTAGTGTAGCGCCAGAAAGCTTTTATATTTGAAACTAAATCAGCTTCAATAGTAGAATATAGACTTTAATAGCATTACACGGACTTTCCCATTACAATATTTTCAAGCAATAGAAGACATAAATAAATACGTAATGATGGGATATAAAAGCAAAAGAACTGTCAAATTCACAAAGTATAACTGCCAACCTCGATTTTAACCACAGCCAGGAAGCATTTCTTTAAATTAAGAATTGTATAATCGTACCATATAAAAGTATACTGTTTCTACGTATTATAATGAACTCTTTATACAAATAGAACGAAGGCGTAAATTCACCAAAGGGTGTTGACCTAATTAAACTCCAAGAATAGACCCTTTGTTATAGTTTACGTTGATAATAACGATCGAAATTTAAAACGTGCATACTATGATCATGACATATTTTCTTTATCTTACAGCACCCGTGTAAACATTTTCAACCTGAAATGCGAATAAACAGTCTTTGACCGCCCTAATGTATCATATCTAGTGTGATTTACTGATAAACATAGATAGTGTACAACTTGAAATGGTCATGAATGCGAATTGATCCGCACTTAAAAACTACACAGAGTTGCTACTGTATATTAAATCAGTAAAAAAACGTAATCTGTTTTGGCGACAATTGCCATTAATAAAATTATTTATGACACGATTTACCAGAGTTTATATCTGAAAATATGTATTATATTTATTGACTAGCTGTACCCCACGGTTTCACCTGTGTTAATTTTATCCGACGAACACCGCGTCGCGCCGCCAACGCAACCGTGTTGCCCATCATAATAATTTTCACTTCCCGCAGGTACAAATTATTTTAATTTTCAATTATCTCCTAAAGTATGTGTCCAAATAATATGCTTTATAGGGCTAAATTTAACCTCACAAAACCATTTTTATGATGAAGTAACTTTTTTTCGTAATAATAAATATGCCATGCCTAAAAATAATGCTCATACCTCACTTTTAAATATTCAAGAAATTTTTGACACAAAATACCTTATTGTGATTTACATATAAGATATGTACGCGGAGTTTTTTTTAATAAGCTATAGAGCAATATTTATGTAGAATATTGTATTTAAGTATTATTAACCATTACGCCACCGCACACGGATAACGCAGTTCGGGATCACTTCCACTTCCGACTTGCTTAACAAAAATCAATATTTAAAGCCAGCTGAGAGTTGTAGCCTAATGTTAGATGTCCTATATTATATCTTGTGAATTTGGCTATCATATTCAAAATAATTTTTCGAATCCGTGGTAGTTCCAGAGATTAGCGTATTTTAACAAGCAAACAAAAATCTCTTCCACTTTATTATATTAAATAATAATAAATAATATTATATTATTACTAGCGCTTTGTTCGCAGCTTCAATTGCATAATAGTTGAGTTTTTTCTTACTTTCTAACTGAATTGCTAAATACAAATTTTCATAGATCTTCACAAATTACGTTCATACAAACTTCTATTCCCTTTTTCACCACCCTAGGGGGTTCATTTCCAAAAATTCTTCCTTAGTGCTCACCTACACTGTAAAAGGAACCCACATGCTAATTTACCTAGCACCAGTAATTTGGACTATACATTGATACGCGTATGCCAGTCAATCAACCAGTCAGTTATCCTTTTATATATTACTAACTAGTATAGATGAATCAAGGCGTTATGCATTCCTACCACATTTAATACTATTCTATAACAGCAGATTAAAAGTAAATAGTTCGGGAGATTAAATTTGCTTTAATTAATAATTCAAATGGAATATAATATATGGTCATCAAAATTTTGAAATTCATCAATTTTTCTAATTTGTCCTTAGTAGATCATGGAGGTATGTAACAGGGTTGTTAATAGACCCGCCTCCCCAACCTCCCTTATGTTGTGTTCCTGCGGTGAGTAGCGTTTTCAGAGCTCCTTAGGGTAGGAGGGTTCAAGATCAGCAACGCGCTAGTGATACCTATAGTATTACATGCGTCGATAAGCTACGGTAGCCGCTTACCATCAGGCGAGCCATACGCTTGTTTGACACCTTAGTTGTATAAAAAACAATACTTCCCCCTCGCCCCACTTTTAAAGCTATAGATATCCTGTAATAGACAACAGAACGAATTATACTCAAATGTCAGATTGAAGTTTAGCTTAAGCATTTTCGTTTTAACATTGACGAGATAATACGCACATTTTCTCGATAATCAGGTTTTATCTAAGAACAGCCCAGATCTTTTAGAGACCCAAAGGTTGTTATATCCGTATACAACTCCATAATACGTAGCATTTTGGAATATTGAAGCCCAAGTGTGGAATCTTTGTTATGAGGTACACTCAAGTAGAATTGTGCGTGCAAAAGCGCTTTGTTTATATTATAGCTTATTTGGAGAATAAATGTAGATCTTTACAATCTTATGAATGTACACTTATATATTTCAAAATGCAAGCGTTATGTGGTAGATGGAAAACAGCCGATATTTCTCTACTTTATAAACTGATTCACGGTTTGGTTGCAGGACTAATGTTTTCTGGATATAACATTATAAGACACCATCTCGATATTTTTTCTTGTTCTTTACCTTCACTAAAATCTAAGCTTAAATCGTGGTTTTGAAGCATTGATTGCTCCATGTTTTTTTTTTAATAATGTTTAATGTACATGTCATGTGTAACGTTTTTTATTGAGCAAGCTGTGTTCACTTTTTTAAGGCACACACAAAGTTTTTCTTTTAAATTTTAATTGTTAAATATGCGTGCGTTAAGTCTGGTTTGAGAACTAAATTAAAAAAAAATCATCATGCGTGAAATGAAATGTTATTAGTTTGATGAGCAAGCATTAGGAATTTCGCAATATATTCATTGACTTCATACATTCAGTGAGTTGTATTTGTCATGTAATCATTAGATGTGACACTGCTTTACAATGTGCAAGTAGGTATTGTTCAAGACTCTTACGTTGACTGTCGTCCTGGTAAAGGGATGCCTGGTGCCACAGCTGTAGTATTTTGCCACCGGTTAGCAATCGTGTGCCTTCGAGATTCCATGATAGCGCGGTGATTGGCCCGTCAGCTGTCAGCTTACCTGTTTGCACCCACCGGTACTCCAGACCCTGTCACAGTCACATGGCTGAATTGAATACTGAATCACGGGATTATAGGGTACAGTGTCGTGTGGCAAGTATTGGCAAATTGAAGTCACATGGCCGACAATCGTTTGGCCATCCGTAATCTTCGCCAGTTCAGAGACCTATTACATAACAATAATCGTTATGCGAACTCCCGACTGCTATTGTGGATATAACTAAAGAAAATAGTAGTAATAACGTAACTGATGTGTTTGTGTTGTGTATGTACCGCACAATATATCACCATAATGACCCTTTTATGGATCGCTAACTTATCGTCTGTCATATTTAGATTATATCACATGACGACGAGAGATGTGACAATGATGGTTTTGTTTTTGTACATATTATCCATTAAGATTAAACACGTTTTTGGTCAAGTAATTTATTGGAACTCTTCAAGATAAACACTTTAATTTGAGAATACATTGGAATCAACAGTGGACAGTCCACAAGGGCAAATTATACCAATAATAATAATACCTCTTGAACTTGTAAAGAATTTGTCCTCATTAAAGGTTTATTAAAAGACCAAAGGTTCGCTTATGAACTAATCATTTTGTTTTGAATTACGCGTTGTGTCGTGTATATCCATAAGTGAAAACCAAATTCAAAGTATTCTATACTAGCTGTGCCCCACGGTTTCACCCGTGTTAATTTTATCCGACAAACACCGCGCCGCCAACGCACCCGTGTAAGCCTATCATAATTCTTTTCACTTCCCGCAAGTACAAATTATTTCAATCATTCATTATCTCCCTAAACTATATGTCCAACTAACATGCTATAAAAGACAAAATTTTACTTCATCAAATTGTCTTTATGATGAATTAACTTTTGTTTGTAAGGATTAATATGCCACGACTAAAAATAAATCACAAAAACCGATTTCCTGATCTTCAAAAAAAAAACAACAAAATACTTTATTGTGGATATATATAAGAGATAGGCATATGCTATCGCAGCCTTTTTTGGAATATACTAAGGGCCAATATTTTTGTGGAACTTAGAAGTTACGTATCATTAAGCATTACGTCAGCGCACGCAGATAAAGCAGTTCGCGAGGGCTTCGACTTACTTATATTTAAGGCTAGCTGTGAGTTGTAGCCTAATGTTAAATAGATTTTACTATTCCTCGTGAATCTGGCTATCAGATACAAAAAAAAAATCGAATCCGACTGGTAGTTCCACAGATTTGCTTGTTTAAACAAAAAAACTTTTCCGTTTTATTATATTAGTATAGATTGGACGCGGTTTATACTTATAGTTAAGTTCAATATTTATTGAAGAAGAGAATTTAACTTAAACAAATTGAACACCACTTTAACCTGGAGGTTAACTAACTATCTAGAAAATCATCAATCAAATATCGTTATTGCAAGATCATCAATAACATCATAGAGAGTCAGGAGTCCAAGCGGCACCAATTTTTGTCAATTTATCAGCTTTTGTATAAATATATGACTAGCCTCGTTTCAGAGTGAGGCCTTTACCTAGTTTTAGGACATTAACGACTAAACACTGATAGTGACAGTACCTATAACTTGTAGTTATTAACAACGTTAAATAATTATTATGATAAATGTTTATAGGCCAGTATGGAGGACCCGGACTGTACATAGACCATTGCCACTCGGTAATCGCTACTTTTAATGGACTGTAATTTGCTCACGGCCAGGCAAAGTGCAGTTATTTTTCAGAGCTTGGATAAAAAATTATGGATTTTTAAAGTTTAACTTTTAAGTGAGTAATAAAAATATAAAACCATTATATTATGAAGGGTCGTTTTTTAAAAACAAAACACTTAAAAAAATCCTATAGATGTCTCTTTGCTTTAAAATACTTTATAGGCTTCAGAAAAGGCATTGTAAAGTGACGAAATTTCAAAAACAACAGCAAAAAACGAGAGATCTTTAGTTAGCCCATCGCCAGTTATGTAGTCGTCATGCCAACCTGCATAATAAATTTCTTTCAAGTCTATAGGAAAGTAGGGGCATACTGGCTGGATAACAGTTCTGTAGCTTCACAGTAAAGCAAAGATAGCGAATTTTTTTGTTCGTGACGAGATAAAAGACTACTGTAAAACTGTGGCTCCGGAGCCCAAGCATGTATGTTTCTGGTATAGAAGGACGAAAAGTGAACAAGTTGAACAGCTCTTCAAAACATTTTTCATCACACTAAACGGTAGAATAGGCTCTGTTCTTAGGAAACATTGAAACAGGGTATAGAAAATTGACTACAAGGATAGTAAATTCATAAAAGTGAAGGAAGAAATAGAAGCTAATCTATATAAATAAAAAGATACAAGTTTGCCGTTGTACCTGCATCACGCAAAAGGTACTGGATAGTTTTTGATAATTTCCTTTTTGTTTTACTCCTTAGATACTTGGTCCTTACATTTAAAAAAATATAACGATCTTATGATTAAAAAAAAAAATCTGTAAACCACATGAACGGAGCCGCAGACACAGTTACTATACTATAAAAGTATTATAATACCTTAGAAAATAACAGTAAAATATATTTTATATAAAAGAAACAATTACGTATTACACTAGACTAGCGAATAAATATGAACAATTAAACGTCAAGTGGATTAATTATACGCTACAAACAATGATAATAGCCAACCCAATTTCAAATTTCATTCATTTTTCCACATTTACAGGTTGTCCACAAATTCGAACCTAACATTATAAAGTCCTTATTTCTCATTGTCATATTTCGGATGTGGTAGTGTTAAGATTTTTATAAGGAATAAGTCTACATTGGACATCAGTCTCAACTAAATAAAGTTAAGGGTCACTATTACAAAGTGTTTTTAAAATAAATAATACTCAAAACATACAGGATTGGTGGGACCGAGCGATAACCGCGTATTAGGGTAATTATATGGCATGATCTACCAAGATGTTTGTCAATATTCAGTGCAGTATAATAAAGAATCGGTATACAGGATCAGATCAAGGGCTAATTGACTACTGCAGTCACAACAAAGATTACTTTTTGTAGTCTCGAGAGTGTAAGCGCAATGATAACATATGTATGTATCTCTTGGCGTTCGTTTTTAAACTAAGATAGCAGTACGATATTGTAGCTTTGTAAGATAGAGGCCGGAATGGCAGTGTGGTGTAATTGCGCTGCACAATCCTGCAATTAAGCCCCCCCCCCCCACCCCCCCGAAAATCGGTTGTGGAAGATCGTACAATGTAATAACCCCTTATGTCGAATTTGTGTAGCTCGGTGTACACTTTTATACAAATACGTACAAAAGATGTTTAATTGGGGCAAGAAACTAAAGAAAATAACGATTTTTAAGAAAAATATACAATCATGTCTTAAATAATTATCTCATGTATGTTTATCCGCAACGTAAAAACATAAGTATAAGGTAGTAGTTATTGTTTATACTTATTGTAAAAAGACAAGTCAAAACTATTTTGACATAGAAATATGTGTCCATAACATATAACAAAGACATCTAAGATGGGTAAAAAAATTATCTTCTCATGCAAAATATTCTTATTGTACAATTTTTTCCCCTGATTTGTAACTAAACGCGCCCTTCATTTGGGACTATGTGACTAAAGTGGCGTAGCTTGTTATATGACTGGTCTCCTGCCTAATTAAAGGAGACAAATTAACTTAATAAAAAAAGGCTCAATGGTAAATGCTAAAAATAAGCCCTTCTCAATAAGATTGAGAACCTAGGTAGGTTCTGCACCTGATTGGACTATTTTAGTGGACACATATGAAAAGCATTATAAAATACCAGAGGATGTGGGTGTTTCCGACCGGACATATTTCTTTATTCTCGAGAAATAAAGCATATAGTACTTGTGGAGCTTACTGTACTGTGGGAAACTAATATATGTAAAGACCACAAAATAAAAATGAATAAATATTACGATCTATGTAATGAGCTAACCAAAAACGGCTATGCGGTGGAATAACTTGTATGCGGTGGAAGTGGGGACGAGAGGTATTCGAACGAAATTTCTCTATAACTTGTTAAAAGGTCTCGGGTCTGTTGAAAACTGCAGTAAGTTCTATTTTAGAACAGGTATCCAAAGCAGCATTAACAGGCCCTTACCAAATCTAGCTTGGCAGGGTGGGTATCGCAGGCAGTCAAAGTGAGCGCTGATGTGCATCATAAGGGGGCCCGTTAAACCGACACCTGAGTCACAAGTCCCAGGGGCTGCTCGTTTTCTCTCTGTCTGCCACACAATGAACCCGGCACCCACCCTGTGAATCCATGGAATGCTAAGATGCTTGTCTCTCTAAAATGTCAATTTTCAAAAATTGCATAACTCCTAATATGCACAAGTCAGTGTTAGGTAAGTTAGTGTATTGCTTTAGGTTGGTGTTATTGATATATTTGACTAATTATAGCAATAGTTGCGCAATGCTTTATTCTCTTAAAGTTTTTTTTAAGTATGTAGATTGTTAAAAGATAAGTAGTAATCAAAAAGACAGAAATCTGTGCATAGTATTTTTTTTAGCGCAATAATATACTGCATTTGTCAAAACTACAATTTTTGTATAATAATTTGAAAATAACTCCATTAATTCATAATTAAAATAACCAAATATTTAGCATTACCTAAATATGGAATGCCAAAATCCACAATTACATATTATATAATGAAGCTCCATGTCAAAATAACAAAGGATGATTATGATAATTAATCAGAAATATTTTTTACTTACATGAGTAGTAGCTGCTGAATGAATTAGAGGTGTTGGTTCAAATATACAAACTTCAGCTCCATATGCTGCAGCAATTTTTCCAGTATCTGTACTGCAATCTAGTGAACCAATGCGTACATAGCCATGGATAGCTCCCGGTATTATTTGGACTCTTTCAAAGTTCGAAGCTAAGATGACAATATTACATCCTGCTGCATAAGCCTGTAATAACAATCTTTAGGTAAATATTTAAGGCAGGCAACCAGGCAAAAGAAAGTTTTATTTTTATTAATGATAAGCTGTGTGTATAATTATTGTTATAACTCAACCCCCAAGAATTGTTATAGTATCAAAATATTTCTACTGGAATACAGATGGATGGTTGGTGATAGATTTTTTACTTTAGGGTAGTAATTAGAAAAGTGAACATTAGAAAATTCTATGGTTACATGACCATATTTTTTTAACAAAAAGTTCATGTGATATGGACTCAGAATATAATACTACTGAAACATCATCATGTTGAAGTGTAACATTACAGTCTTTATATTTCTCACTAAGAGAAGACTTATTTTGTTAAGTTTAATAGATTTGTTATTAATTTTATTTTGTAAAATATTTATTAGACAAAAAAATTAGAAGAATAATTAATGTTATTTAATCAATGTGAGTTGAAGTTAAAACAGAAAATGTTAAATGAGTATATTAATTAAATAATGTCCAAAAAACAATTCACTAATTACTAAAAAGGGTAATTATTATATGAATTGAAATAATAAAGTAATTCATTCAAAATGTATATTCTTTACAAACATTGTTTCATTTAAAGAAACTACATTATGATTTAACAGTGATTTTTTTATTAATTTCCAAACCATAAACTATGTAATATCTCTTTTATCTGTCTCAATCTCAGAGCATGAAAATCTTTTCAGATAATATAGTTGTTGTAATTAGTATGAATGAAACATGCAAATTAACATTCAAGGAAACTTATTTCATCAAATAATTATCACTGTAACTAATTATAATGAATAGTTAATTCCAAAGACAAAGGAACGAAGATATCGATATTACCTAAGTATAAAAGAAAAATTATGCATATCAGGTTTTTATCTAAGTGAGATTTTCCTGTTTGAGGCAGTACAACTAAATCAAAAATTTAAAACCTTTGAGTACTGCGGTCACGAGGCCTGTCCGTCAACAATCTTAGTCCTTGAAACTTATTACTTACAGTAAAAGGTATTCCTTCTACAGAACCAACAGCAAAACATTGATCTCCTGAATTACAGGCACCACTTAGTACTTGGTGACAGTTCATAATGAACTCGGAAAACAAAAAACTGCTATAATAAACCCACACAAGATAATTTCACTATGATATTTTCAGTAAAGTAATACATGATTATAAAAAGAAATAAATGTACGTAACATTGTAAGATTTACTAGTAATTATTATTTTACAACTATGAGGAATATTTCACTTCACTGACACCTCACATCGAACGTGAGAGAATGACGTCGAGCAAGAAAGGGATAAATATAATGGGTGCGTTCAAATATCTAACAACAGAATTACTTCTATGTTCAAATTACAATTTAATAAATGAATTTTAGCTATGATTACATACATACTTTTTGGTACGTATATGCTTTCAAATTAAATAGATTACTGTTTTTAATAAATAGTGAACAGTTTGGTAACGAATCTGTGAGAATGGTTTTTGAACGCTACTTAAGAACCACTATTCAAACCGTAGAGCGAGTAGGTAACAGAGTTAATGATTTGACTTACTCTTTCACTAAGAACTGAAATAGCGACATACAAAAAACAAAAACCAAAAGAGCAAAAGAAAAAGGCCGTGGATTTTTGTTTCTAACGCGGTAACCGCTTTTTTGGTGCTAAAAGTTACACAATTGTCAAAATTATCGAGATAGAGCACTCTCTAAATTCTCTACACTTACCAACAAAATGAAAACACTATTTGTCGTGGTTTTTTTCCAACTATTAAAGAATTAAACAAAGTAACATTTTATTACACATATGACATAGAACAGTGTTTTGTGCGTGCGTAACATGATAAATTTTAATGAAACTGAATACAATGATAACATTTATCCAAAATATTGCTTTTTCACACCTGGTTGTACGTTGTGTCTTTGTATTTCCTTCTCTGTTTACGATATTATTATGGAACTTGCCACAGGCCAATGATATTTTGTACTAGCTGTGTCCGGGACTTCAATTACGTGGATTACAGAATGCCCGCGAATTTTACTCCACCCCTCCCGTCTATTTTAAAGACAAAAGTGCTTATTGTGAGTGTTCCTTAAAAGACGTATATACGTGTAGGTACGTACGTACATACGTATAGTCTCTGTGACATTAATTCATTCGCGTTCGTACGACGCGACGTGTCTGTATGCGACCTTAGTATGGTTCAAATATTGTAACAGAGTTTTAAAACAGTTATCCCCAACCGATAAAACTGTAATTTTGTATACACACTTAGTTTGGATAACAATACATGGTTAGCTAAGTGTCGTCATTCTAATCCAATACGGCGCACTAGTTTGTTTTTTATACACCCGCATGCTATGGGTATCAAACGAAAAGGTTTGCTCAGAAGAATATAAAAAATAATATCAATTAAAAACCTAAAAAAATATTTTATTAAGACTTCAGGTGTATTAAATTTAAAATAGTAGTTAAATGCAAGGGCTATGCTAAATGTTATAATTAAGTAATATGATGAATAAGCTATAGGTACCTACCTATATCAAACAATTTTAAAATCTTGTAGCCCATATAAAAAAGGGAGATAGGGGAATTTAAACTAAATAAAACCGGTATGTCTGCTCTCAGAACTGATACAAATAAAAAAAAAACTCCTTGTAAAAAAATCTCAGATGGTGGGTAACTGGAATATAATCTGATTTTTTATTGTTAAGGCCACTAGATACACTTCTTTTAAGCCTAACATTATTATTACACAGATTGAGTTTAAGTAATTTATTGTACTGTTGTTACTTGAAATCTTTTTATTTCCCTTTTGTGTTTTCCAAGTTGGTATAAAATGAGTTTAAATAAGTGTTTATGAATAGGATCACCTTTATTACCTATTAAAATATATGATAATAGAAAACAGACTAATGATTAATTTTATTGCTATAGCACGTAAATTTACTGTATCAGCAAACAATTTATTGTAAACTAGCTGTGCCCGCGATTGCGCTCACGTGCATTACAGAATGCCATTGATTGGGCACACTCATGAATCAGATATTTAGAAGATATACTCTCGCTAGCCTTTTTATAGGTTTTGTTAACATCTACAATTATGTAATACATTAATTATTTGAAATATCTCTTATGATTTACTTAGCGTAAGCCATGCACCCGAATTGATTCACCATGACCTGTTTTTTTTTATTTGCGCGGTATCCTAATACTTTTTGTAGAACAAAAGTAGCCTAAGTTACTCCATATAACATCAGCTATCTGCCAATGAAATTCCTGTCAAAATTGTACCAACCGTTTCGAAGATTATCCGGAAAAATCGGTGGTTTATTGTACCGTATATACTTTCATACTACTTTCATAAATTATATACTTTCATACTAGTATGTATTTAATAAAAAAATGTTATTTTGACATTACAAAGTTACAAACAGACATTTCCCTAACCAATTTTATTAATTGTATAGAATCTAGAGTACAGATTTTGTTTAAAATATTATGTTAAAAATTATATATTCATGTGTAGAAACAGTATTTTAAATATTTCATTAGAAAATAGTTTCAAACTCTTATTGACTTTTTTTGAAACTATCAGTAGGTACATTGTACATTGACTTCTGATTATTGATGACTTTTCTAAGCAATTCAAGATACGTTCTATTGTTGTAAATGCCGACGTTTGGTTGTCGTTCTTTGAAGTTGATTTTTTCAGTATTGATCAGTGATCTGCACTATTTTTTAATGTGTACGAAAAAATAATAATTATCATTTGTCGAGGACTTTATAGTAAAGTGTATTTGGACATTATACAGTTTTAGTCTGTGAAAAAAAAACTTCTAGAAGAAGAATCAGTACAGGACAGCACAGGAAGGTAGGTGACTGAAAGCTTTCTATTTTGAATGTGATTGATTCACAAATATAAAGTACTATTCGTTTATCAGTTTATAGTTCATTGATAATATCACGGTACAGTAAATTAAATTTTATTTCTTTGTGTACTTACACAGAACAAGTTTAAACTGAGTAGGTACAAATAAGTATTTTTTTCATATTTCAATGCAATAGAAAAATACTCAGTTTTATACTTATTACTTTTTTACAAACTCAATATTAAAATAATATTTCTATATACTTTTATGACCAATGAAGTCTTCGTTTCTCTACACTTAGTTATTGTTAATATTGTATTACTGGAGCGAATTAATGAGTTGCCGGGATAGTAAATTCGAATTTAATATTTTATTATTTAGGATATTTGTTTAGCAATATGTGAAACATATTACACCGGCCGACAAATGAAAACTTTTTGAACGTTGTTTTGATTTCAGTGAAACATATCGCTAATTTATAGTATTTTGAACACAAAAATACCTACATAATTACTCTATCACATCAGGTTTTTTTACAAAAAGGAAAAAGTGTTTATTTGAAAATTTTAAGAAAAAATCAATTATTACATTATAAATACATATATTTGAAAACTTACAAAGAAAATATCAAGTACAATACACATTGCTACAGGGCTATTTTGAGTGACATCTTTTACGTTTAGTGATAGAATGATGTCTTGGTGTAATTTTTTTATGAGAATCATCAATAATATCATGTTTTGTAGACCAGCAGTAATCAGCCATCATATTTACATTCCATCGACCTTGGCACCTTGTTTCCATAGTTTTTATGTCTTGGTGGAACCTTTCTTCCTGTTCTTTACTATAATCACGAAGATTATCAGGGAAAAAATCCACATGTGAATGTAAAAAATTGAGTTTTATACTCATATTACACCCCAATTTTTTGTTCTGATGATGTTGAGCTGAAATCAGATATTGAACTTGGAACTGTGTGGAATGGGACGTGTAACTGAGGTTACATTTGCGTAGGCTATCTTATTTTAATTTTTAGCATTAAAACCTTTCACAATGGTACAGCAAGAATAACAATTATCAATATGATTGGCTTGCGTTCTCCAAATCATGGGTCTACCAAAAGGTAGAGATTTGATTTGAGACTTTTGCGGTATGTCCACTGCCTTCATTGTACAACACAAATAGCTAGTACAAACTAACTGCGGAGTCCACGATTTTAGTTGTATTTTGAAGCCAAAATAACCATTATACATATTATCTAAAAACTCAGTAATTTTCAGTTTTTGCTTTGAAGTCATAAAGTTTCCACAAATGTAACAAAATGTATCTGGACTATTATGACACTTTCTTGAAGACATTATGTTTTTTAGACGTTTTTCAACCACAAATCATTAATTAAATATAAAATACCAAAAGTATAACGTAAACAATTTTTTTTTAATAATCACACTGATTTCAGTAAAAAGTTTGTAACCAAAGTAACTATAACGGCTTATTTCCATGTAACACATTTTAAATGAGAGTGTCGCTGTTCCAACTAATATATTTTCTCACGAGAAGTCGCTTAATTCAAGGAGAGAGCGCCAAAACTCAATAATTCAATTTAATTTTACTAAAAATCTGATGTGATAAGATGAAATTAGGTAGGATTTTGTAATCAGCACTACAAAATTAGTGGAAAAAGTTAATTATTTCTTGGACAAGGAAAATCATGTCAGCTGGTGTTATTTATTAAAAAAAATACTTGGTATATTTATAAAAATCCTTTTTGAGTGTTTGAGGTATATTTGTGTACTCTGACTCTTTTTATTTGATATTGTTATATTTTATGTAGCAGTTTAAAACTGCTATTTGATTTGATTTCAACTTTTAATATGGCTTAAACTTTCAGTGAATGACATAAAAATTGTTTCTGATCTGGAAAATTAAAATTATCACTTTGCCAAGTGTTATTAGGTCTTTACTGTGAAATTGCCGTTTTGTATGAAAAAATTTAAACGAATTTTTTTCATGTATTTTTTATTTGTATTAATCGAAGTAATCACCCATGCAATCAAAGCATCTTTGCCAGCGCAGTGGCAGTTTATTGATGCCCTTCTTAAAGAAATCAGCTGGACGAGAGGCAACAAATTCTTCAAAGGCATTTTGTACTGCCTCTCGGGTATTGAATTTTTTTCCCGCCAAGGAGTTATCCAAATTCTGGAAAAAGTAGTAGTCTGTAGGCGCAAGGTCTGGTGAGTAGGGCGGATAACGGAGAACTTCCAACCCCAGTTCTTGCAACTTGGAGACCGTCTGCTGTGCAGTATAGGTCGCGCGTTGTCGTGCAGAAGCAGCGGAGACGAGCGATTGACCAATGCTGGTTGGAGATGTGCCAGCTTCTCCATCATTGTGTTCAGTTCTTCACAGTACACATCTGCAGTAATGCTCACCCCGTTTAGTAAGAAGCTGTGATGAATCAAACCACCAAACAGTGACCATCATATTTCTAGGGGTAGGTAAGTTTTCGTTTAGGGCATTGTTTAGGTGCTGAACCAGGATCCAACCAACTTGCTGAGCGCTTGCGGTTATCAAACAGAATCGATTTTTCATCGCAGGTAACAATGCGGTTCAAAATTCCTTCATTTGTGTGTTTGTTGAGCAGTGCAAGGCACGTCTCGACGCGTACTTCGCGCTGGCGATCATTGCCAATTTGATGCAAATGGACCAATATTGTTTTGACGCTAACGTCGAAAGCTGCTGCTAATTCAGCCGTAGATTGTGTATCATCAGCTTCCACAATCGCCTTTAATTCATCATTGTCGACCAAAGCCTTCGGACGACCGCGAGGTTCATTTTTCAGGTCGAAATTCCCAGAACGGAAGCGAGAAAACCAATAACAGGTGGTGCGTTGGTTTGTAGTATTAGCTCCGTAAACGTCGTTGATGTTGCGTGCCGCTTGTGCCGCGTTGCTGCCACGACGGTACTCATATTCCATAATTACTCGAATTTTTAACGTATCCATGATGACAAAAAAGATTGAAATGCGATGAAAATGTAACACTAATCAATAAACAAATGATTACGTTTGGAAAAAGAAATCCATGTTATTAAATTAAAATTAATTTGAAATTAGAATTCTTAGCCAAACAAAAATTATTTTGATTTGAAATGGCCAGTACTGCAGAATGGCAATTTCATAGGTAAAGACCTATTATTAATTTAGATTTTCGTTTAAGATGATAATTAAGTGAATTAGAGCAAGAAATACTCAGAAATCAGGTGAAATTGTACAAGGATGAATCAATTTGATAAAAGCATAAACAATTGTCAATAAATGGTGCTCTTCTCTGAGTACCTCATTAAAAATATGGCTTGATTATAGATAATTTATATTGATTGGTTTTTTAGCAAGCAAACGTGAAATATTTTTATTTGGACTCTTTATTACTGTAGAATTACACAGCCTACAATTTTTTTTTTTTTATCCGCCTCTTGTGTATAGATATTCGATAAAACTGTGTTAATAAATTATTAAAAAGGAAACAAAAACCCGACTGCAACAAAAATGCATAAGGTTAAAAAAACTTCTATTTTTGGTTTATATTTGATTCCCAGACATCCTACTTCAATATTATATTATAGCCTATGTCACTCCCATAATAATTAAGACACCTCATATGCTAAAATCCATGAAATAGACATACATGCATATGTTCGAAAATATAACCCTCCCTTTTAGCAGAAGGGTAAAATATGAGGGAATTTAAAATCTCAAAACCAATGCTATTGGTCAAACCGAATGGTAACGTAAATTATGCGTTCAAAGGCGAAGTTACTGGGTGTTTTTTTAGTTTTGTGATAATGTGTTTAAGTTTCATCATTATTTATTAGTCTAATTAGTAAAATGTTGCATTCTTATAATGCAAATTGTAGATTGTCAGTAGAGTATGTTTGGCCAGATCACTTTATGATAAGTGATTACCAAATAACTCGGCTAAATACTTTACTGTAATACTAACTGTGTCCGCGGCTTCGCTCACGTGGACTACAGAATGCCCGCGCAAATTTTGCTCCCCCGCCCCCAGCTATTTTAAAGTCAAAAATGCTTATTGTGGGTATTCCTTAGAAGATACATGTATACTCTCCGGACTTTTTTGTAGGTCTTTTTAATGCCTATAATTATGTAGTACATTAATTTGCTATATCTCTTATTTGCTCTTGCTCTTACTTTCTTTTTCTAAAATAAAAGTAGCCTTAGGTACCTTCTTATATCATCAGCTATCTATCAGTGAAAGTCCCGTCAGAATCGGTCCAACCGTTTCGAAGATTACCCGGAACAAACAGATAGACAGACAGATAAATTTTTTTAAATGGATGTTTTTTTGTAAGTATCGTATATATTTTCATATGCATTTAGTAAAAAAACTGATATTTTGACATTACAAACAGACACTTCAATTTTATTAATTGTATAGATAAGAAAATAATTGTGTGTGTTTTTTTAATAATAGCTCAGAAAAGTGACGGTATTATACCTGATGGTATGTACAGTACCTACAACCCAAAAACAACGGCGACAATCGATCGATTGACAGTCTATGCCGGCCTGTAATGAAGCCTCTTAACAAGTTGGATATACTCTGCCTAATACCGAAACACGACATACCAAAAGAGAGACACTGTGACAAGTTTATGATCATTTGCATTGTGGTCGCGATCCAGTCGGGTACATATACCCTACCACCTCGCTTGATTACTTTGATAATGGATATTTTATTTTGTATATAAGCGATTCGTATCCTGAGCCATGACAGTTCTGTTTTTAAAACCTAAGCGGAAACAATATGCGATATAAAAGACGAAATCTACAAAAGGTCCATAGAGGAAGAAACTGTAATCATGACAACACTACATTCATAGAGCAGTATTGTGAGTTTGTTTAAATTGTATTTTGAATACGAAAAAAGTTTACGCGCTCAAGAAACCTGTAGGAACGACATATTAGGTTAAATTCACAGCGTATTGCAAACTATCAATCGATCAAAATTAGAGATTGTGAGGCAAGGCTAAGCGTGAGTACTACGCTGTGTCTCAGGAATCCAAAAAATACACAAAGCATGAAAAACACGGTTAAATCGCCGATGTAATGTTAAATTTCATTACACCTGCACATTTTTCCGCTGTTTTTTTAATTAGTATGTAATGTAATTAGTAATTTTCACGCGAAAGAAGTTGTTGGCGCAGCTAGAGTATATAAATTTTTACTTAATGCGTATTTGCTAAGTGAGATAAAATCAATGACACGTGTATCAATATCGACATTAAGACCTAGTCACTACATGGTATAGCACAGCACTATTACACGCACGCTAATTTATTTTGTTTTTCGGCTCGCCCAAATCTACCCATTGCCGATCTAAGTATATATTAAATTTTTGGTTTGAATCCCTACGTTGTAGGAGCCTGAGCGTTCAATGACAGAAAACATCATGATGTATGTAACCATAGCATGGTGTTAGAGCATATTCTAATGCCTGCTTGGCTAGCTACCACCCTCAAGTTGGATATTTGTCACCAAGCACTTATTGATGTATTCCAGCAGTTGCATATATAGCCTACTATATATCTCATTGTATATATAGCCTACTAGCTGGTATTCGTGACTTCGTCTGCGTATTATTGGATATACACAGACTGATCTCGGAAAACGACAAACAAAAACCATTGCCGTTTTTGCGTGATTGAGTAACAAACATCCAAACATACACAATTTCACATTTATTATATTAGTAGGATAGATCATAGGAGTGGAGAATACTCCATCATAAAGTATAAGTCACAAACAGATAATATGTAGATATAAATATACCGTATATATTTTAGCAGTCTCAAAATCTTTTAACTAAAATGTATTGTTTACAATAAAACATAATTATTAAGTTTATTGCACTCATTTGATAAATGTTTATCAGTATAGTGACAATGAGCAATATTTATTATCTATATAATTATTAATAATGAATATCAATTTTCTAATTTATTTATAGCTGCAAACCTCCACTTTCTCTCTAATTTAATATAATATGATTTACTTCTTATCATAATCCTGTGTTATTAAGTCTATTAGCACACATAGTGGATATTGCCTTTCATGTTCATTTACAGGGAAGTACATAATTTTGTGTAAAACACCTTTTGTAGCTCGTCAAAGATCATCACTAGCAAACGCCAGACCCTTCTTTTTACTCAACTGCGAAAAAACAAGTTTATGTTTTTAGAGCATATGTATGTATGTCTATTTCTTTGGCATGCTTTGTAATCAAAATGGCTTGATAGATTTTAGCATACAAGGTGTCAGTACATTCGTCTTAATTGTGGGAGTGACATAGGTATGCTGTAATATTTAAGTATGGCATCTGGAAATGAATTAAAAAGCAAAAATAGAAAAAGATTATTTTTTTGCAGTCTGGTATTTTGTTTCTTTTATTTCTTTTTTCGCTGTCGTCGCTCGCTCTGCTGGATATTACGTTGACATTATTAAGAAACCGTCGATTAATCCGTAGTTGTTTTACAAAACAATCTATACTATCATATTTGTAATTTTGCAAACAATTGATGTCTTAACAATACGTAGATGAATCCTTTACACTGACATATACACTTATGTATATTAATTTGTAAATAATTTAATAATCAAGTACAGCCAAATTTACACTGGCAATTTTTTATTTTATACAACTAAGGCGACAAACATGAGTACGACCCACCTAGTGGTAAACAGTTACTGTGGCCTTTAGATGTTTGTAACAGCATAGATCACTAGCATGTTGCCGATGCTGACCTTGAACCTTTCTTATCCAAAGAGGTCTGGAAACCCTACTCAACTCAATGAACATAACACAAACTTATTCAACTGGGGTTTTCGGTAGGTTGGAGGTATGTCACCTGTCAGGCTGCCCCAAGTACAGAAAAATCTCCTAAGTCCTCATTTTAAGAGCACCAGAACATCAGGTGAGATTGTGTTGAAATGCTAGCCTATACTTAAATCATAGCTTTTTTCATATAAATATAAATAAGTGTTCATGAATTTTATTTTTTTATGTGAAATATCTAATGCGGCGGATAGACCGGTTATTGGACCCAATGTTTCCGGATGTTGGCGTGGCGACGCTTTGACCCCCACGTTAGCGGTGTGGAGCCGAGTTCATTTTTTTTTAACAGACAGACTGGATCATTTCTAAGTTTCATGTTATAAAACATAGCCACCATACACATAGTAATATAATAAAAATCTTCATAGTGTCTTTCTTTGACGGTGCAGGTTCAGGTACAGTCAGTTAGTCTGTCGACCAATCACCTATTTACCTATTGCATATTCAAAGACAATCGTATTTAAGGAGTAAACACCAGTCATAGTCGGAGCTGGCACACACACAAACTTGAGGGTTTTTTTAATATTTACTAAGATGTTTCATATCTGCCGGGCATCCCGTGGCGGTAAACTTTTTTATAAACAAAATAATAAAATTAAAAAAAATTTGTCTGTCTCATTGTATCGGATTTACCTCAAAAACGGCTTGACCGACCCTTATGACATTTTGTACACGGGATTCTTAAGACATTGGTCAATTGAGATAGTGTATAAGAAATGTCTATGTTACTTTTGTATAAGTAATTCCATAGATAATGGGCTGTAATAATCTGTACAATTAATAAAATTGAAGTGTCTATTTGTAATGTCAAAATAACAGCTTTTTACTAAATGCATATATATGGAAGTATATACGACACCTATAACAAAACACCAATTTTTAAAAATTTTGTGTTTGTCTGTCTGTTTGTTTCGGGTAATCTCCGAAACGGTCTTTCGGTCTCTCTGACGGTACTTTCACTGATAGAAGCTGAATTTATAGAGAGTAATTTAGGCTACTTTTATTTTAGAAAAAGAATTAGGGTTCCGCAAAAAAAAAAAAAAAAACTGGTCATGGTGAATCAAT
Organism: Saturnia japonica; assembly: GCA_033032175.1. NCBI lineage: Eukaryota > Metazoa > Arthropoda > Insecta > Lepidoptera > Saturniidae > Saturnia > Saturnia japonica. The sequence continues at coordinate 6,790,546 of CM065321.1, read as the reverse complement.
TCGGCCGTTTAAATGGCTTATGGTGTGTAAACCATAAGAGATATAGCAAATTAATGTACTACATAATTATAGGAATTAAAAAAACCTACAAAAAAGTGTGGGAGAGTATACGTCTATCTTCTAAGGAACACCCCACAATAAGCATTTTTGTCTTTAAAATAGCCGGGAGCGGAGAAGCAAGATTCGCGCGGGCATTCTGTAGTCCAGGTGATTGAAGCGACGGGCACAGCTAGTAATAAGTATAATAGAAATCGTAAAATAGAATAATAATTTTCAACTGATCTTGATGAAAATTGTACACGGGAAATACATGTCATTCCTCAATTGTTACGGCATATGATTTGTCAACAATATGAGTAAAAATAAAGTTACTGTGTGTAAATAACCACTGCGTAGTAACAAAAGCGTGCAGAGCCGCTGGCACACTGCTATTCTACAATATAAACATGGAATTCTCAATTAAAAAAACTTATAGGCATGTAGAGACATCATCTCTATAATTAGGCATTATTGTTAGTCAGATATGTGCTCCTAATTCAGATTAATAACTTGTTGATTATTGTACTAATTAATATAAATGTATTATTGCGTAGAGGATTTAAAACCTTATTTCTAAGTATTAAAATCCATGTTGTGTATGTTAATTTATTAAACAGGGGAGTTGCGTCTAGAATGTGACGTCATGATTTTTTCAATGGTCTCATATCTATACTTGAACTATCACTGAAAGATATTATTACGTAGTATGTAACGAGTTTGTTTCAAGAAAATATAATATAGACAAGACAATTTTTAACAATAAAGAAAACCAACTTCAATGATTTTGAAGAGTTCCCTGGTGTATCTTGGAAATTGAAGGTCTAACGCCAATTAAATTATAATGGGACCAATTTGTTGGGATCCCCTATCAAACAAAAAAGAATCATCCAAATCGGTTCATAAACAAAGAAGTTATGGCTGAACATTCATAAAAAAATATACATTCAAATTGAGTAACCCCCCCGTCTATTTTGAAGTCTGATATAAAGAGGTTAGAAGTGCAATCATACGTTTATTTATTGAAAACAGATGACGCTACGTGTTCTATCACCTAAGTAGCTATATTATAAGTTGTTCCTACGGTTTCACCTGGGTTAAATTTATTCGCCCAACTCTCCACTGCGACACATTGACAGACGTCAAGCGACGTAGTTTCGAATTCTAAAATACTCTTGAACATTAGTTATGGAATAAAACCATAGTATGGTTGTAAGGCTTTTTCTAATGCTCGCCTGGCTAGCTACCGGCCTCAAATTGAAAAGCTGTCGCCTTCAAGCAACAGCTCTTGAGAGTCACTCCTCTACAATATTAGATCATCATTACATAAGGTGAGATCGTAGTCAAACTCAAACAGGCTATAAAACCATTAAAATGCAAAAAAATATACTAACAACAACTATGGCATGAAGTCTTTTATCATTTCATTAGCTGTGCCCGGCACATTCACCCGCATGAAATTTGGATTGTACATGCCTGCTTCTTACATAATATGATAAGTACTTGCCTACAGATTGCCAGATTGGTTGACGTTTACGGCCACTGCTTCGCTCCTGGGTCGAAGACTGATATTAGATAGCCTATAATCTTTTTATTAAGGCTATAAAATACATAAAGAATTTCTCAAATCTGTCTGGTAGCTCCAGACCAGATGTTAGCGTATTCAAACATACAAACAAAAACATTGTATTAAGTTTTATTACTATAGTCCGACCGCTATAAGCGCGATCCAGGCCACCCTCCTGTTGGTTTACAAGACCGCGAGACGCGAGACGACTGGTGTGCACGTATATAAACGGTATTCAGATTTCTTTCGCAACCCCAAGTCCAGTGAAACTGTAAAGGCCGCAGCGGCTTCAGGGCCCTAAGGTAACAAGTATAGTCAGTCAGAAAAAAAAATCTTTCGAAATTGTAATATAATGTGGATAATTATTTAATCAATCAAGATTTAAAACTAAGATATTTCTAAGTTTGAAATATTAAAACCAATTCAGTTAATTGAACTAAAATAAGTTTTATGCAGTAAGTAATAAACTACCTATGTCAAAAGATGTTAGTACTGAGCGATTCCTTGGCCATCTTCAAAGAGATGCGAGTCCTACATGAAAATTACGGGTTTATGTGCAATCCAGTAATTAATCAATTATTAGATTTGCTGAACCGATCGTAAGATATGTTGAGGGTCCGTTCATCAGACCCTTACTCTATATTCCGTGATAAGACCCTTTGGTCAGTGATTCGGATTATAGTAAAATAAAACTGATAACAGTTTTATTCTTACTTCTTAGTCATCGTTCTGTCATTTTTATGATAACTGGGTGAGATTATTTCATGAACTATTGTTTGCTTGGAACAATCCTTGAAGATAAAAGCCAAGTTCGTTGTGTACAATTAAGATATTCACAATGATAAAATGTATAGTCGTATTAATGCTAGAATTATAGGACACTAAATTCGATAATTAGCTATAATATCTATTGTGTTAAATGTATGATATGTAAAAAGTTTTTCTTTGATTATAATCATAATTCTATTCCACTTAATTTTCAATTAATGAGTTGTTTACCATCTGGTAAATTAGCAGAAAATCGATATTGTATTTTAAATAAGTTAGGACAATGTATGTCGGTGAGTTTAATAAATGAATCTATAGTTGCATTGAGTGCACTTAAGGCAACCAACCGTCTTGAGTTCGCGGGGGTCTCGTTTATTTATAGTTCGCTTCCCCGCGACCTCGGTGTCACTCAATTAACGCTATAGCATGATGAAATAAAGTAGTTTATGGCTTTTAACTATGTATAATTAGGTTTATATTTATGCCCGGTTTCTGAGGTACCTAGTTTATTTGTTCCATAGCGCTTTCCTGAACACTCCATCAGATAAAGTTCAGTTAAACTTGGTTCAATTTAACTAACCAAAATGGAGCATTTATCTATTCGATAGTAGTCTGACGTTTTATTTGACAAAAATATACAGTAGAACCCGGCATATCCTACTGACAAACCAACAAAAATTATCGATTTTTTTTATTTGTGTTAAATAAAAAAGGTTTCATTTCAATTTATTTAGTACGCATATTAATTTTGATATATTTTACTTCTATCTATTAAAAGTAATACGTACGATTTATTTTTTTCAGTAGTAAAAACAGAATATACATTATGTATATAAGTAAAAAAATTACCCCTAATAAAATGTAAAAAAAATTACTTAAATGAGAAAACTTACATGGCAATACAGGCGGGGCGGCGCAGGGTACCCCATACGATCAAACTTACCGCTGCAACGCGCCGCGCCGGGTTGAGGAGCTGGCGAAAGTGTTATCATGTTTTAAAAATTTGCAAAATTTTAGGAAAACTAAAACTAAATATGTTAATTTAAATCGCAATAACATTTTTACTATATACCCTTTTCGGATTCGACGGGGTTTTTAATATATATTGTATACATTTAAGTACCATGGACGTAGAAAAAAATATTTTAAAGTTTCGTAAAGGTTCCACCTAGTGACAGCTTTTTGAACTACTTATTCAATAGACAGTTGTTGAACAGTTACAAATGTATTCAGAATCACATGATGAGATAAACTTAGATTAAGCTACAGTTATTTTTATGGAATTAATAGCTAATGAGTAGTTATTTAGGAAGCTTAGAAACCGGCCATTAGTGTAGTTTTCTGGATGGTACACGAGAATAATTGTGTCCGACTGGATTACGACCACCATACTCCAGGTGTAACATCCCCCATAGTGGCACGCTTAAGACGTGTCGTTTCGGGATCAGCCAGTGTAGTATATCCAGCTGCCGAGAGGCTTGTAGGCCGGACGACAGCTGCGACCGGCGCGGCGATGAATTTCTGAACTCTCAGTGGTCGTTGTTGTATGTGTTCGTTGCTTCGATAGCTTAGGTGGTTGTAGGGCTGGTTCATTTCACTTGATTTAATAGCAAAAAGAAACTACAACAGCAATCGTTTTATTTAACGAAATATGTACAATGTTGCGCTGTGTGTTCAGTTAGATGTCCGAGTGAGAGTGGAGCAGTCTCGCGGTGTGAGGGCACGTGGCTTGTACTTTTGATCTCTACCGCTGAATTTGAAGCTGTGAAGGGGTGGGGAAGAGAGGGGAGGGCTAGAGGTCATCCCCTGTGAAAGAAAAAGTGTGGAAACAAATATTATTTGAGAATTTTTTTTTTCATTTTGAGGTTATGTCTATTTAATTTGCAACGAATAATTATTTGTTTCTGGCAATCATCGGCCGCTAGTGCGGCACGCTCGGCTCGTGCTTTATGATTATGAACCTAACCAATGTTATCACCACAACAGAATAATGATACAAACACGACAACAACACATACATGACAGAATAATGAAACAAAAAACGACACAAAATGTTAATGTTTTGACGTAAACAACACAATAATCATTCAAAAACTAATAAAATAATTTATAGAAAAAGTTACGACCTTTCAAAAATTTTGTCCATTTTACAAATGTGAACTTTATGAGAACTACTTAGAATTGATATTTGAATTATCAGATTTAGAATAAATGCGATTTAAAAAATATATATTTCTCAAAAACTATTTATTTCCGCAGTGTGAACTTTTATATTTAAACTTATTATAAAGTGATCTAACAGTAAAAAAATTTGGAGTCTGAACTCGACGGTAGCGATTCTAAAGCTGAGCCAAAGTTTCTGTACTGACTGGTATTGATTGATGAATTAATTGTAAAGGTCAATAAAATCTGTATATTTTAATCGCAGTTTGAAAAAAGTCACATGAACTAGATTTGTTTATTGTCCATTACCCTAATTTTATGTAACATTACTGTTATTTCCATAACCATTCTATATATAGTGGAAACTTATGGAGGCCAACTGAATATTTTAGCTATATTGGGGACCCACATAAAGTAATTCAATAGGCTTAACGTGCTTTACGTATATGAAAGTTGAAAGGTCGGATGTGATCCCTAATGCGACTCTCATTTATTCGTCTATAGTTACCTACTTAACGTTAAGATCTCCAGTCACATACATACATTATTTTTGCGTAATGTAAATAATATAATGAACACTGTATTATCCATATCTAATTATCAAAAAAGAGAGGTGAAGTTAAAGAAAGAGATGTAAGGCCCAGATAAATTTCTTTGGATATTTTTCTCTACTTGCGACAGTCCGACTGGTGGAATACCTCCACCCTACATAGATCGCAGCCTAATTACCTTGTGTTGTATTCCTCTGGTGAGTAGGATTTCCATAGCTCCTTGGGTAGGAGGGTTCAAGGTTAGCTACGCGCTAATGTTATCTATACACTATGATATTACTAGCATCCATAGGTTACGGTAGCCGATTACCATCAGGTGGGCCGTAAGCTTACTTGCCCCTCAGTTGTTAAAACAAAAAATCCATTAAGAGCCCCCTCTTGAACGTGAATAAAATTTACAGTAAGTACTTAACATTGTTCTTCAGGTTATTTAATCAAGGAAAATCATACATTCTAGTTTAGTATTATTTTTCTGGGGGGTAGGACACTGGATCGCAACCACCATATACCATATATAATACCCGCCATAGTGGCACGCTTGGGTGTGTCGCGTTCCGAGGTTAACCGGTTAATTGAGTGGGTCGGGACCTCGATGCGTATAATAATAATAAACCCATCACAGTGAGTCAGTTTCGTATAAGCCGAGAGGCTTGCAGGTCAACATGACAGCAAGTAGGTTTTGCTATCCCGCAGTCTTCTTTTTTCAGCTGGAAATTTGCGGTAAATTCGCCTATACCCAGCGGCATCCCGCTGTAATTCCCGCAAGAGATTTAAAAATACATTTTTATATAAGAAAATAATAAAGCTATTGTTTAGATCATTTATATTTAATCAAACGAAATATAAATGAATGTTCTTGTTTTAAGTCAAACGGGTTGGCATTGTATGCATCAAAAACTATGTTTTTTTTATAATAGCTCGTCGGCACATATACGGCATTAGAGAGACTGTCATGCCGTCCTGCATAAATATCTCTTCACGTTACGCTTGAAGGACCCGATGTCATAAGAAGCAGGGAACACATTGGCCGGGAGATAGTTTCACGGTACGACAAAGATAAGTGAAGTGACATAGTGAATTTTTAGCTCGTGCCGAGATGGAGGTTACAGTAAAAGTGTTTATCTAAAATCTAATACTATTAACGGCCGTTTTTAATAACTATTCCTGATTAGTACATATTTGTAATAAGTACTATTTTTGACCTAAAGCAGATATCGGCTTTCTGCTTATCTATTCAAGCTATAGGATATGGATATATATATTATATAGATACGAAAAACTATCTATTGATAGATTATTGAGAAAAAAAGTAAGGACAAAAGGTTATATTTGTCTATCTTTAGTAACTGAAACAACGGATAGATAGGTTCTTGAAAACGACCGTAAGTGAGGAAAACTTCTGCATGTGTATGTATATACATACTTAAATACTATTATGCCTATTTACTGAATTTTCTTCTTGCTGTTAAATGCAGAGATTAGGAGTGAAAGCGATCGATTCCACCGGCAATCAGAAATAACTTTGTGTTAAGAAAACGAAAACACAAATCACAATCATGAAAATAAAAGTTACTTATTGTTCTGAAAATAAGAGCGCAGTAACAAATGGTATTTATTGTCTTGTCCGTCAGCTTATTTCTTATGGGACTATAAACATAACTGGCTGCAGAAAATGAAAATTAGTTCAAAATTTTCTCGCGCTGGATTTACCACACAAATGCGGGAACTCCGCAGGTCTCATTGATATGCGGGGAAACGTTGGAATGCGGGCTTGTAAACCCTGTATACCAAGTTACAGCAGGATCATCAGCTAAGCAGGGTGATCAGTAGCATCAGGCACAGTGCCATTACTTTGCCGTGTTCTGTATTTTTTATTAAATAGTTAAAACTAATTAATTAATATAATTTTTGGAAATGACAATAGCTTTTGTTTTTGACACTATCAACAATTGATTTAGAATCTCAATTACCAAACAAAGGAATATTCGAGACAGGGCTATTAAATGTTGATGAAACTATTTGTTATTCGTATGAATTTGAACCCTTTCTTAGGCTTAGTCTAAAATTTTATAGACTAAAAGTTATTATTAAGTTTGTATAAATAGTAGGTAAATAGTTGACTTTTATCTTTATTTGCTTTTATGATAAATAACGACATCTGGTTTTGTGGCCTGTTTGAATTTGGAGCGTTAATTGATTTTAAACATATTTCAAGTAGACTGACTTGGAAACGTGCCAGTGCGGATACCTGCAAAACTTAAAATCACCTTAAAAGTACATAAGAAGTAGATATCTTACGTTTCTTTGCTATTCATTTACATTTTTTTTTTTTTTTATAGTAAAGTGAATCTACAAGATATTTTTATATTTATAGTAGCTGCTGGGCATATTTTTTTCTATATCGGTTACAAATTATCCTATTTCATTTCCTTGACATTATGTGCTTCTATGGGAAATTGTATTTATATCACTTAAACAATTTGAAAGTTATTAATGAACAAATATCTAAATGATGCTAAACATTCACATTTACTTATAATTTCTAGCTTCTGCCCGCGGCTTCTTCTGCGTGGAGTTCAGAATAGGGTATTTACCGGGATAAAAAGTTAATCCAGGTTATAAACTATGTCTGCCAAATTTTAAGAAATTTCATCCGTTCAAATCCTTTATTGCATGGCTGAGTAATAAACATAAAAACTATCGCATTGTAAATACATAATATTATTTTTATTATATTACTAGATGTGCGCGCGCGGCTTCGCTTGCGTGGACGACAGAAGAACGCTTAATGCTTATTAAAATCGTAGTTAGTAAACTTTAATATTTTTTTATTGAATGAAGATATCGTGATAATTTTTCATTTTGATGAGGACTAATTTTATCTAAGGAGTAAAACAACAAAAAAATGATCAAATCAATCCGGTAGTTTTTGCGTGATGCAAGTACAACAGTAAACCTCAATCATTTTATTTATATAGATTATATATAGGTGATTAAATTTAATTTTGGCCATTACTAGCGTCTGTTTGAATATTGTAATACATTTTATGGGATACTAATTTTTTTTGGCTGTAACCCATACTAAAGCCTAGTAGCAGTTTTGTAGATGAGGTTGTTGCCCTATTTTTACACGTTCCCACCCTATTTGGCTATGAGCTCTAGGCAGCAAACAATGGGCGGATGACGGCAGACAGGCGGGCGCCACGGTGAGCCGTCTAGTTTCTCAGTTCAAGACGACGCCACGTGCAGGACTTATTTTTCATCCTTGTTAGTGTCTAATTACGAACCGCCTATAACAATCGATTTACCGTTTAACACTGAATGATTTTAAATGATTTTAATATTTAATACGAAATAAGATTATTCTTTATACTATATAGTAGTAAAATTAATAACTACTTGAAAATTTAACATTCATCTTTCAACTCGTCAAAGGTTTAATAAAAAAACATTTCAACATATAAACATAGCTTTTGTAATAGAATCTGAAAATATATTCTACGTTTTTAGGAATTTGTAGTCAACAAGGAATCCTTATAGTTTCGCCATTTCCGTCTGACTGTCTTTCCGCGGCTTAGCTCAGAGAATCTTAATACAAGAAAGCTGTAATTTGGTATGGGTGTACATGTTAATAGGCCGACAAAGTTGTAAAATAAATTTTTTTACAAAAAAAATGGTTAGGGTAGGTATCTCCCCAACACGTAAAGTGGGGATGATTTTTTTTTTTCTCAACTATCCCATGGTGGGGGGTGTCGTTGAATAGGTAGTTCAAAAATATTGTGTGAAAACCATTTTTCGATTCAGAGATCTATTTGCAAATTATTAAGCTTTAAAATGCTAATTTGTTTTAGAGTCAAGGTGTCAGCAAAATCGTTGTTTTTGGAGATTTACAAGGCCTTACAAGTTAATAAGCAATAGTCAATCTACTTATAAAATGTACTTAGAGAAAGTAAATTTTTTACAAATTCCATTGAAAATTACTTATAAGAAGCTGTTACTTTTGTAAAACAGTAAATACATGTTTATGGGGCATGTAAAATTATGGAAAAATAAAATCGTATCTCCCTCAATAATAATTCCTAAGGCAAATAAGGAATCATTGCACTGCGCGTGGATCGACGCGCACATGGCCGAGTTTAAAAAAAAAATTTAAAATGCTTTCGATTTTCCTTAGAGGGGTTTTACACTCTTTTCGCACGTTTAGAAATAGATTATATATATCAATAATCCAATTTTATGTTAAAATTCCGTTAAATATGTCAGAGTTGTTGAATAGAATACTATCTGCCCTATCCGGTAGTTAAGAGCTAGACTACAGCGCCACCTATTGAATCCTAACATGTGATCTTTAAACTATAGTCTCGACAAAGCAAATGTATTGTGTAAAGAGCTTAATCAGACAAATTTTTTAAAATTATAAAAGATTAATTGTCTCTCAGTTATTACAAAATATTTAGAGTGAAACAAATATACAATTTTACCATATTTGCGAAGGAAACAAGAAAAATCTTATGTATAGACTAGAATCCATTGGTCTGATGATACCTATCGAAATCAACAATATTATGCATTATTTATTTCTATCCAATTAATAATATTGATGTGTCTGTTTGTAACGTCAAAATAACAAATTTTTACTAAACGCATATGAAAGTATATACTGTTCCTATAACAAAGCACATATTTATAAAAATTGTCTGTCTATTTGTTCCGGGTAATTTTCGAAACGGTTGGACCGATTTTGACGGGGTTTTCACTGGCAGATAGATAGCTGATGTTATAAAGAGTAACTTGGGCTATTTTCGTTTTAGAAAAGGAATTGGGGTTCCGCGCATATGTAAAAAAACCGGTCATGGTGAATCAATTCGGGCGCTTAAATGGATTACACTAAGTGAACTTCAAGATATATATCTAATTAATATACTACATAATTGCAGATATAAATAGATCTACAAAAAAGTCAGCGAGAATACATGTCTATATTCTAAGGATCATCCTCAAAAACCGTATAACCGGGAGAGGGAGTAGCAGGATCAACGGCATTCTGTAGTCCAGTCGAACGAAGTCGCGGGTACAACTAGTATTATTATATAAATAGAACTATTCTGAATATTATGTTATTTATACACTAATCGATTATTAATGCCCTTTAGAGATAAAGATATGACTGAGGAATAAGGTTTAATGCCCTATGTTATTAAATGTGAGGAGGGATTGACGGATTTACTCGGACGGCTCGCGACCTATATTTCCATGCCGTCTCGCTTCAATGTGATCCGCGCTTATAATACATAGACTCACATTCATAACGTTCGATCCGTTTCACTCTGCCCATAGTTTAATGGCTTACGTTATATCTTAATGACTTTCGATAAAGAAACCAATAGCATGCCTCTTACGTTACCTATTTATAGTAGATGATCTTTTGTGTGTACTGCTTAGGGTTTGTCTACACTTGGTGAACGATTCGTAACAAAACAATTATTATTAATTATTTAGCTTTGTGGGCAGAATCTCACCTGATCTTAAGTGACCTAAGATAGAAGCACGCTAAGGTTAGTAGATGACTGGCTCTCAAGTGCACCTGCCGGAACACACCTATTGGTATTTGGCAACAGAATTTCAACTTTAAGGTGGTAACTATCCAGGCGGGCATTAGAAAAAGCCCTAACATCATGCTATAGTTCAACACGATGTTTTCCTTCACCGAAAGCTCAGGCTTATTGCAGGGATTCGAACTTACGGCGGATTCCATACACGCTATTAACTGAGCTATCATTGCTTCCATACGACAACTTATCCCACTGGATCGCGATTACCTTATATCAGTCATATTGGCACTGTTCGGGCTAATAAATTGGTTGGGGGTATGCAATATTATTTTTGTTCTTAAATTACCCCCAACAATAAAAACCGGCGATGACTGGTCACTTGCTCGTGGGACTCGGACGGATACCGGTGCGGCATCTAACACTTGTAATTGTTTCGGCGGTATAGTGCATCAAAAGGTGTTGTGCATATTTCGGCTTGGAGTTTGAATTAATATCATCGGCGGCAACATCGCCGGAAAGGTAAGTGAGCCTTCATCCCGGTTATAGTATACTATATTCGGCAGTTATTTTGTGTGATATCTACTTCCAACCAGTTTAAAAATATACAGCCCACTTGATCTACAGAGGTAGAATATCGCACCCAGTGTGTGAGTGGTGGTTGCCAACACAGGCACGCTTAGGCGTATCGTGTTCCGAGATCAGCCGGTGTATATTTAATCAAGCAGTATGTACAATTGCACACCGAATGATAAACGTTGATAATAAATTCTTCACAGTTACTCTCTTTTGGTTTGTCGTGTTTTTAGATTGTACTGTGCTTACCCTCAGGTACTTTGCAGTCACTTTAAAATAAAATAACAAGACAATTTTTAACAAAAAAAAAAAAACAATTTTATTGATTTTGAGGACTTTCGTGGTGTATCTTCGATTTCAAATGAAATTAAAATAGGACCACCATTGATGTATTATCTATTTAAAAAAAAGAATCATCTAAATCGGTGTTTAAACAAAGAAGTTATGGCTGAACATTCATAAAAAAGAAATATATACATTCGAATTGAGTAATACCATTCTTTTTTTTAAAACTCTGTTAAAAAATAATAAGAAATTTATTAAAAGAAATAGGAAATATTATAAATATTCATGAAATTTATAATTTGTTATTCTATCGGCAATATTAACCGTATTCGAGACAGTGGGATGGGATTTGGTCTAAAGCAGTGTTTGTCGCGGCTGTAGGTAGAAGTTTGGCTTAAAGGATGCGCGCGCAATCTCTTCGATCCGAGACACATTCGTTTGAATGAAATCAGCCACTCACTGAGATGCTCGAGACTCGTTTGGTCAATGACGACATCTTAAAATAGCTCCCTTTTAAATCGATATAATATAATACGTCCTTGTATTGATAGCTTACTTCTAAAATTTTACTACCACGATATTTAACATTATTGTAGATCCACCTATTACTGAGAATTTGAATTTAGTCTTTACTTCTTTACAACACTAATCACAATTCTTCTTTCTTCTTTTTGTCGGTGCAAGTTTATTATAAACTAACTGTGTCCGTGGCTTCGCTCACGTGGACTACAGAATGCCCGCGCGAATCTTGCTCCCCCGCTCCCGGCTATTTTAAAGACATAATTGCTTATTGTGGGTGTTCCTTAGAACACAGATATATACTCTCCCGGGCTTTTTGTAGGTCTTTTTAATGTGCCTATAATTATGCAGTACATTAATTTGCTATATCTCCTATGGTTTACGCAGCATAAGTCATTTAAGCGCCTGAATTGATTCACCATGACCAGTTTTTTTTATTTGTGCGAAACCCTAATTTTTTTTCTAGAATAAAAGTAGCCTACGTTACTCCCTATATCATCAGATATCTATCAGTGAAAGTCCCGTCAAAATCGGTCCAACCGTTTCGGAGATTACCCGGAACAAACAGACAGAAAGACAGACAGACGACAGACAATAATTTAAAAAATGAGCTTTTTGTTATAGATGTCGTATATACTTTCATATGCATTTAGTAAAAAAACTGTTATTTTGACATTACTAACAGACCTTTCAATTTTATTAATTGTATAGATAAAAATAACTCCTGGCGTGGGGAAGATATTGGTTGTCAGTGAAGTGAGAATTGGGACTAACCGCCCAGGATGCGCCGATCGTACTCGGGTATCTTCATTCGCGGAGGTTTTTTTAAGCACCCTAATCACAATCAAAAGCCACTTTTAGCTTCTTAGCTTAAAATAGCCATCTTCACCAGTCGGACAATATCTATAATTGCTGTACCACTGCAAGACCGCTTTTGTTAATGATATTATTTTAGCAAATTGTAATGATAATTTTATTAAAGAACTAAATCTTTTTTAGAATTATTTGCCCATATTTTATTACGCTACCACTACTTCTACTATTATAATACTACTTAGCTGCGCCCCACGGTTTCACCCGTGTTAATTTTATCCGGCAAACACCTTGCCGCCAACACACCCGTGTTGTCTATCATAATTGTACTTTTCCTTAGTAGAAATTATTCCAATTTTTTTATTATCTCCTAAACTATGTGTCCAAATAACATGCTATAAAGAGCAAAATTTACTTCATAAAACTGTCTTAATGATGAAATAACTTTCGTTCATAAGGATTAATGTGCTATGCCTTAAAATAATGCTGATAAATAAATTTTTATTCTTTAGCAAAAAAAATGGCTTATCTATAAGAGATAGGCATATGCTATTGCGACCTTTTTTTAGATATACTAATGACCAATATTTTTGTAGAACATTGTATTATCCAATACGCCAGCCAGCGCACGCGGATAAATCAGTTCGCGATGACTTCCACTTCCGACTTACTTAACAAAAATCAATATTTAATGCTAGCTGAGTTTGTAGTCTAATGTTGTATTAGCCTATTATACTATTTCTCATGAATCTGGCTATCATATACAAAAAAAGTTTATCGAATCCGACTGGTAGTTCCAGAGACTAGCGTGTTCAAACAAACAAACAAAAAAACTTGTTCTCATTATAATAAAATGGTATAGATAGATTCCACTGTTTCCATTAACTTTAAAAAAAGCAGAAACTTAAAAATATACGTTGATTTTATAATTATTATATTTACCTGAAAAACAAGTTTTATCTTCGTTTACTATACCTACTAGCTTCTGCCTGCGATTTCGCTTGCGTCAAGTTTGAAAAATATAATTCTTAAATGATTTCTCCATACAGATTTCGAATACCTGTTACAACCCTTTAGGTGTTAAATTTTTGTGTGACAAATTTCAGCCCAATCCGTACAGTAGTTTGAGCTATATATTGATAGATAATTTATTCAGTCATTTACGGGTTTCTTTCATATATATTTAGATATGGACTATAATATAGCTGAAGTAAAATAAGACAACAAAAATTAATCTCACCAACGGAATTTAATAAAGCCAGTTCAACGCAAAACAATGTAATGTCGTTCAAGTCGGATAAAGCGGAGCATTGGCCGGTTTTTATCGAAGCGTTTATTATCATCTTAATAAATTGCTCCATATTCTTTTTTTATCGCTGCATTACTACTTTGGGATCAGGCGTCTTAAATAAGCCCTAGTAAATAAGGCATAGAAATATGCTATCCTATTATACACATAACTCAATCAAACAAGTTATCCTTTATTACGATTGAAATTCTTTTATCACCTTGAAATTTGAATTACGATGTGATCAGACACCTACCTGTAACACAAGGTAACAGGAGGAGAAGGCGTTTAAAAAAGAGTTACGACACAGATAAATTTCTTATTACGTGGAGAATTGGGACACTGATAGAATAACTCCACCCTACATAAAATCGCAGCCAAATAACCTTGTGTTGTGTTCTTGCGGTGAGTAGGGTTCCCAGAGCTCTTTGGGGCATGGGGTTCAAGGTCGTCAAAGCGCTTGCCATGAGCTACGGTAGCCGCTTACTATCAGGCGGGACTTGGCCACGGAATCGAGCCAATAGCGACGCTCGAGTAGGAATTGAACCGAAACCGAAAAAACCACACCGAAGTCGATCAAAAATCAAAGTAATGTTGACTGTTTTCTTTGACAATCGCGGTGTTTTGCAAGCCAGATTTAGTAAGAGCCTGGTAATGCTGCTTTAGATACCCGTTCTAAAAACTAAAACTCCCTTTAAAATAGAACTTACTGCAGTTCTCGACAGGCCGAGGCTTTTTAGCAAGTTATAAAAAGATTTCGCTGGAATACCTCTCGCTCCCACTTCCACCGCATACAAGTTAACCGCATAGCCGTTTTTGGTTAGCTCATTACATAAATCGTAATATTTATTCATTTTTATTGCGTGGTCTTTAGGTATATTAGTTTCCCATGGTACAGTAAGCTCTACAAGTAATATAGGCTTGATTTCTCGAGAATAAAAAAATATGTCCGATCTAGATGACGAAACACCCACATCCTCTGGGATTTTATAATGTTTTTCATATGTGTCCACTAAAATAGTCCAATTAGGTGCAGAACCTAGGATTGAGAAGGACTTACTTTTAGCATTTACTGTTGAGCCTGCTTTTATAAAGTTAATTTGTCTCATGTTAGTGGTCAATCCTTTTTGAGCTCTAGCTACTGAAAGATTTACTGCTTCACGTATGATTTGAAGTACTCTATCATGGCGACGTGAGTAGTGACCCCTATCAAGAAGCACCTTGCATTCTACTAATAAGTGTCTGGCTGTACCTATTTCCTCACCACAAGTATAGCAAGATTTTTCAAAGGCTTTCTCCCATCTTACTAAGTTACTCTGGTCTGGGAGGGTCATTTGGTAGGCATTAAGATAAAATTTTAGTAGGACAGGAGACCAGTCACATAACAAGGCGCGCCACTTTAGTGCTACTGGGATGCAGAACTCACCTATGGCTAACCACTCATTTTGGATTTCTAAATTCATTGCGTTCACTCTATAGGTGTCATTTTCATCTTGTTGTACAAAGGATTTTAGTATGTCTCGGTCATCCTTTTTCTTTCTTAAACCCAAACTGAGTCTATCAATCTGTGCACCTGCCATAAATTGTTTATGGAATTGAAGTCTCTAGTTCTGTGGCACATTTGCCTTTTGGGATAGATGTATTATTTTATCATGGGATTTCCCTAAGACATACATTTTGGTGATTCTAAGGTGTTTATAGAGTTCTGTTGCCTCATTAATTTATTCCCAAAACTATTATGATCCGTAAATAAAGTTGAGGGGTCAGCCGAATGTGCCAGTCCAAGCCATAACCTGAACATCTTTATGACCTTTGCATCTATCTTTGCCAGGAAAGTTTTACCATAGTCATATACCAGAAACGAAAAAAATATTATGAAATTATACATTTAATCAATCAAAGTATTTAGTTACCGTTATTATCTATGCACTTTCGTTATTTTATAGGTAGCTTATTGATTCCATTGCTGAAAAAATTGTGGAAGCGAGAATCGATAAAATCTTTGAAGGCGGTTTGGACAGCCTCATCGGAACTGAATTTTTTTCCTTACAAGAAATAGTCCAAATTCCGAAAAAGTGGTAACCTTTTGGAACAAGTTCTGGGGAGTATGGTGTCTGTCGGCGACGTTTCAACCGCATTTCCTCTAATTTAAAGACCGTCTGTCATGAAGTATGGGGTCTAGCGTTGTCCTGAAGCAGCAGTTGGCTAGAGAGATTAATCAGTCTCTGTTGTTTAACGGCTAGCTTTTCCATCATGGTTTGCAATTGTCGACAATACAGATATGTCGTTATCGTTTGGCCAGATTTTAAGAAGCTGTGGTATATGCCACCAGCACTGGTCCACCAAGCACTCACCGGTACCTTTTTCTGAGTAAACTTTCACTTGGGACAGGATTTGGCCAGTTCTCCTGGATTCAACCACTGTGATGAGCATTTCCGATTGTCGTAAAGGATCCATTTTTCGTCATAAGTAAAAATACGATTCAAAATTCCCTCGTTATTGTGACGGTTGAGTAAAGTAACGCAACACTCAATGCGCGTTTGTTGGTTTCCTCTGTCAATTTGTTTCAAGTGAATTAAAATTGTTTTATCACTCACACCGAAGCCTGCCGCTAACTCTGACGTAGTTTGCGATGAATGCGCTTCCAGGATCACCTTTTATTCTTCATTATCAATTAGGGTCTTAAGCCGTCCACGAGGTTTGGTTCGTAGGTCAAAATTTCCAGAACGAAAACGTTGGAATCAAAAACGTACTGTGCTTTCTTTTACAGTGACTTCCCCATACACATCATTAATCCTTCGAGCTGTTTCTGCAGCGCTGATGCCACGGTGGGATTTATGTTCGTAAATAAAGCAATATTTTAAGTTTTCCATTTTGTGAAAAGAACGATTTCAAAGAAAAATCAAATGTTGCGAAAACACATGAATCACTAAATTCAAAACATAAATTTGAAGCCTAAATTTGAAACAAATTTGAATTTGGAATTCCTAACCAAATGCTAGATTTTTGAGATCAAAGTGGCCAGTTCAACAAAATGCCAGTTTCATATGTAAGGAACTAATATAACTCTTTTGTGACCCAATCGAGATAATCGGTTTTTGCGATGGAGATTGATATTTCGTATTTTACCTCAGTTAATAAATATGTAAAGTCCAAAATTTTTCCACTTTGAAAGATTCAAAAATAAATAAATATCTAATTAAGTAAATAGTTTGATATGATTAGATTTGTATAAATGACTGTCTGTACGTTTGTACCCGAATCATGAAAAACTATCTAACATGCAGAAATTACAGTCAAAATATTACGATATTATGAATTCCTAAAACTACAATATTACACCTCGTACTAATGATCTAATAAAGAAATCCTTAAATTTTGTCTGCACTTGTGATAATGTAACGTTCTCACAAACACCGGTGTTACCGGTTTATACCATGTTTCTATTAGTTTAGTGCGCCACTCTTTCATGAAACTCATCTCGTTCGGGTTTAACTAACTTCGTTGTGCCGTCGCATAGCTGTTCTAGGATGTGTCCTGAACTCACGTATAGTAAAATATATTGATGGCAACTGGCAACATGTTCGAACTTTCAGGATACCTCTATACCGTGATCCAATCAGTGATATACCTACATAAGTGTTTCAAATAACGTAAACTTCAGTGTTTAATAATATTTTCGTGAAGCTCAAGGGACTACAGCCGTAAATGTATGGAAACGAAGTATCTTTAAAATGTTGTCAATTTACTAGTTCCTGGAAAAACCTACGCAATGAGTGAATTGTAAATCGTGTAAATCGTGACACGTCGAGATAGGGTTTAAAAAATAATTAAATGTACCTACATCATACATCTGTTTCTTACATAACTGATCAGCTACTATTATTAAACATTATTCAAGAAGCAATGAAAGAAAATAGTAGATTACACAGCAGTGAAAAAAGACGGAATTTAATTCTAGGGACAGAGTTGGATCCCGAGAGTAGCGAAGGATTCTAGAGTAGAATCCAGAGTGTAGCAAGGGATTGTGAAGTAGAACCCTGAGCGGAGCGAAGGATACAAGGAACGAGATTAATTTTTTTTTTACGAGTTATGTACTCTACTTTTTACCATAGACTGCGAGAAAACTTCTTAGGCGGTGATACTTTTGGTTTTTCACGCTTAGAGATCAGTCAATGTAAATGCGGTTAAAAAGAAAGAGAGAAAGAAAGAAAGAAAATACAATACATAGAATACTAAAAATTAAAGAAAAAAAGTTAAGATAAAGATTATAAAGATCGCGACAACCAGACACATAGTAATAAACCCATCAATGATATTTATTTCAAGATGTTTCACTTCTATCAGGTGTACGTACAATTTTTTTATACATAATTTATATAATTCGTACTAATTCGTAATAAGTTCGTAATAAGTTTTTATTCTCTTGTGTGTAAAAGAGTGTTTTATTCACTGTTATTGATGAATAAAATGCCCTTTTTCGAGTGACAATGGAAAAATGGATTTTTACGCTCTTTATTTCAGAGTAGAGTCAATAGAAATAATGTAGCGTTAATCGAAAAAGGTCTGCGTTGCGTCGTAGATTGAAACAGGTGTTTCTTACGCTATCATTACATATCATGTCATTTAATAAAAGATTGAATTTTGACTAAAGAAATTTTACAAACTTTTATATAAAAAGGTCTGTTGTAGGGCTGTAGGAGGGAGAAAATGGATCTTTTAAGTATAGAACAAAATTAACGACGTGGCCGTGGTCTCTACGTTCAGTCGAAGACAAAGTTTCGAGGCTCCGAAAGTATCACAGAGATTAACATACCTATTATCACTTGCTTAAAATTTATAAATCCATTTACGAAATACATCTAATGCTGAATATATAACCGGATTAACAAGAAGAAGTCGTGGAGGCTTAAATGTAATATTCATGAAGGGATACATAAAGAATTTATGGAATTTATCTCACATACATAAACTTCATAATTGTCTAAATTCACGCTGTAAATAATCTTATTCTGAAAGGCTCATACATATTAGAGTTAAGACTGGATCGATATCCTTGTTATATTATAACTCATTGATGAGCTAAAATATTCATTAATAAAGATAATAAAAAAAAATATATAGCTTATGTTGTTTTTTTGAAATAGTTTATTTTGTTGTATGCTTGTGTGCGTGTGTGTGGTTTATTAACTGATTTTGACATCAATGTCGAGTGTCCATAAATCTTTTGGAAATTGTTTGCATTTGGATTGATATTGGGTTCATATGTGAGGGGCGAGGCTGCGCGCGCATACCTACACTTCGTAGCGCTACGACCGCCTCAGTCTCACTTCAGAACCGACAACTATTGACTGCTACGTTGTAGCGTACGCACTAACACTGTTGTAATCTGAATCCTGTCAAAGTGTGTGTTGTGTGTGATCCCGGAGTATCAACGGGAGTCATTCAAGTTCGAAGGATAGAAGGTAACGATAATTTAATGATACTGGAAAATATTTCTCATCGTAAATGTATCATACATATTAAATCAAATCGACGTTGCTGTTTTTTCAATATCAATTCCGGAATGATGAATATAATTCGATTTAGGTTCATATCTTATTATAATATTATTGATGATTTTGTTTTCTATGTTACTGTCAAGATAATAGGAGCTTGTTGAAGAAATGGCTTTATAACTGAAGACCGACTGCTGTGACCTTTGCAACAAAGCTGTTTCCATTGAGCATTATCGTTTTATTACCTTTTTATGTTACGATTGTAACATATCATATTTCATACATTATATATATATATATATATATATAAGGAATTCTCCTGACTAATTCATCATCACCCAGCCCAATTTGTTATGGATGAAAATATCAATTAGAAGATGTGGCAATTATATTGTAGGCATCTATTAAGAAAGAATTTCTCGAAATTCAACTCCTAAGGTTGTGTATAGCTTCTACGAAAAATAACATTTCTCGTTTTAGCTTTTTAAGTAAATAAATAAACGACAATAAAATTAAAATCGAACGAATTTTGATTATATCCAGCAGTGGACTGTTAAGGACATGATAATGAAATTCAAATTAAATCAAGAATCTTTTCCAGATCGTATAGTCTACGCGAGCGAAACCTCGAGCGGAAACCTAGTTTAAATATTAACTAGGTGTATTTATATGAGTTATATACAGAGATATGTATAATTACTAGTAATATAATGTCTTCCTTCTTCATGCCCTTATTTCTCCTAAGCAGAATCGCCACAAGATAGGCTTTATCAACTGTCATCTCTGTATCCATTCCTTTTATACACATATTCTTCACACAATCCATCTATACTTTCTTTTGTCTTCTTCTACTGTATATGTAGTTATTAAAACTAGTTTTAATTTATTCGAAGTCTCTTTGCTACTTCCGCCTGAATCAGATTAATCTAGATCCAGATTAGAAGCTGTTTCAGGCGGAAGTGGCAAGGAAATTTCGGATAAATTAATTGCGATGGATTGCCGCAAAGTAACGCCTATGTCTATCAAATAAAAATAGTTTATTTCTTAGATGGTTTCTTAAAGTATAAGAAGCTTTTTCTAAATTGGTTCTAATTGCCGAACGCTCTCCTTTTTAAAATTTATGTTATTATTAGATTTATGACCGTCTCGCTCTTTTGCAAATAGGTAATACGTCCAGACATCATTTAACTGTAATATTTTCATGTTTGAATTCGCTTTACAAATATTTTTACTATAATAAATTATTTGAATTGTTGTATGTACTATAGTCTGTTATTATGGTATTTATAGCAAATAATGCTTTCATTCGGGCCTTTTGAGCCTCACACGCATTCGGAGAAACCCATTTCAAATGTTTTCCAATAAATGGCATATACGTCTAAAGTCTACTTTATATTTTCCACAATTGTAAGTGCTGACCCATTTTTTCTATTTACCCCATTTTCAGATCAATATAATAGTGTAATAAATAATAATATAGCATTTTCTCCGTACATGATAGTGTGATGAGCATTATTGGCAGTTTTGTATCTGGGTGTTAATTATCTATTACCTATATATATGTATGGTATATCAGCGGTTTCTTTACTTTAGCATATGCTTTGCTTAGTTTAAAATGAAATGGCCGTGTGTCAAATTGTGTCTCCTTATTATTATTTAAAAATAAATAATCGACTGATTTTATAATTATATTGCGAAATATATTAGGGTGTACGTTTATTAGTATAGTTTAGGTGTATATTTTGAGTAGTAGGGTAACATATAACATTTCAGGTGAGCAAGCCAGCCTCGTTTGCATGCGGTACCTTGCTGAGCAATAGACGAAGTGATAGCAAAGTCAAATCGTATTTAGGTTATTCATGTCCATGTGACGAGAGCGCGGCGGTTGCTGTTTACAAAACTGATAATGACGCGTAAAGAAAATATTTTGCAGAGTCAACATAATAAAGAGACAGACTTAGAGACGATTGCTATTCATCCATGTTTAACTTAACATCAATCGACATCGATGTTAGGATACCTCAGAATTTGTCCGTTGTAAATGGAATTCGAGGGTCCGTGCGTGACTAAAATTACAAAATACAATTTTCTTTAAAAAAAGTTGTCGACGATAAGTGTATAAAAATCTATGCTTAATATAATGTGGTATAATAAATCGGAAAAGTTTTTTTGTTTGTTTGTTTGTTTAAACACGCTGATTTCTGGAACTACCAGTCGGTTTCGAAAAAATATTTCTGTATATGATAGCCAGATTCACGAGGAAAAATATAGGATATCTAATAGTAGGTTACAACCGTTAACTATCCTTAAATATTGATTTTTATTATGTAATGATTTTTATTAGTATTATGCTGGCGTAATAGTCAATGATTCGTAAAATACAATGTTCTACAAAAATATTAGTCCTGAGTATATCTAAAAAACAGTCCGCGATATATATATGCCTATCTCTACATACGCCACAATAAGGTATTTTGCGTTTTTTTGTTTAACATTAAAAAGTGATTTATGAGAATTATTTTTAAGCATGGCATATTAATCCTTACGAACAAAAGTTACTTCATCATAAAGACAATTTTATGAACTTAAATTGCCCTTTATAGCATGTTATTTCGAGAAATAATTCAGGCGTTAGAAAAATTGAAATAATTTCTACTTGCGATAAGTGAGAATAATTATGATAGGCTACACGGGTGCGTAGACAGCGCCGTGTTTATCAGATAAAAGTTACACGGGTGAAGCCGTGGGGCACAGCTAGTACCTAATAAAAGGTCGCCCACTTGGGTAGCACCAAGACATCGATATTTTTCTAATATCGCTCATCCCAATAGAGACCGATGATATTAATGTTGTTTCACAAACAACTACCAGTTTGCAAACTCCATAGGGTTATATTAGCTCCCTCCTACCTCCCTCCTTCGCCTAACATTGATCAAACTGTTGTATTATTTTATTTTATTAACAGAACAAATGGTAATTAAAAGGCGAGAAACATGAACATTTTATCAGATCTATATTAATAAATCTGTAGTTCTGTTTGTACGGTTAATTTCTTGTCCAAATTTCCCGATAGGCATACTATATGAACGACACTGATTACGAAAACCTATGCCATTTAAAAAAAAATTGGTATATCTCTTTGTACGCCCGGATTTAACTCAAAAACGAGTTGACCGATTCTTATGAAATTTTGTATATGGGATGCTTATATCATTGGTCAATTGAAAGAGTATAAGAAAATTCAATATCACCTTTAGAAATCGTAAAAAAAAAAAAAAAAGTTCTTGCCTTTAATTCTTGACTGATTTTGATGAAATGTTGTACACGATAATTAGTAAGTCATTCCATGAATAATCATTGGCTATGAGAAATTTCAATAACATCTTTAGGAATCGGGAACGCGCTAATCTCTGGAACTACCAGTCGGATTCGAAAAATTATTTTTGTATGTGATAGCCAGACTCTCGGGGATTAGTATAGACTATATTTTAAGATTAGGCTACAACTCTCAGATAGCTTTAAATACTGAATTTTGTTACATAAGTCGGAAATCGAGGCCCTCCCGAACTGCTTTATCCGCGTACACCGGCATAATCGTTAATGATACGGAAATACAATATTCTACAATAATATTCGTCCTTAGTATATCTAAAAAAAAATCAGCGATAGCATATGCCTATCTCTTATACATAAGCCACAATAAGGTATTTTGTGACAAAGATTTGTTGAAAATTAAAAAGGGATTTAAGCATTATTTTTAGACATGGCATATTAATCCTTACAAACAAAAGTTACTTAATCATAAAGACAATTTTATGTAGTTCAATTTTTCTCTTTTGAGTATGCTATTTGAACACATAGTTTAGGAGATAATGAAATATTAAAATAATTTGTACTTGCGGGAAGAACAATAATGATAGGACTACATGGGTGTGTTGGCGGTGGGGTGTTTGTACTAAACACACGGATGTAACCGTGGGGCATAGCTAGTATTTTTATAAATAGTAAAAAAAATTGGATTGTCAGCCGATTCTGATCAAATTTTCTAGACTGGAAGCAATCGTTAATAATATAGTAGAAAACGTAGAATAGAATAATAATTGTCAATCGATTTTGATGAAAATTGTACACAGGAAATACATTCCATTCCTCAATTGATACGGCATATGAATTGTCAACAATATTAATAAAAATAAAATTACCGGATGTAAATAACTACTGCTAGGAATGATTCGATACCACCCTTTGATCGATACCAAGTACTTATTCAGGTAACGCGTCAAAGTATCGATAACTCATTCGATACCAGTACTTAGTATTCAATGGTGGTTTGATCTACTACAAGTACCAGTATCGAATCATCCCTAACTACTGCGAAGACAAACGCGTGCGGAGCCTCGGGCACACCGCTAGTATTCTATAAAATACAGAGCCGTTTGACCTATATCAATATTATTTTACGAAGATTAATGACACTTTAAGATCATTTTGCATTTTGGAACGATCAATCTCGGCCTGAATAATCTACATCTATGTAAGAAGAGTTTTAATTTTTACTAGCTGTGCCCGCGGCTTCATTCACGTGGACTACAGAATGCCCGCACAAATCTTGCTCCCCGCTCCCGGCTAATTTAAAGACAAAAATGCTTATTGTGGGTGTTCCTTAGAATATAGACGTATACTCTTCCTGACTTTTTGTAGGTCTTTTAAATGCCTACAATTATGTAGTACATTGATTTGCTATATCTCTTATGGTTTACTCAGCGTAAACCTTTTAAGAGCACGAATGGATTCAACATGACCAGTTTTATTTAATTTGTGCGGAACCCTAACTATTTTTCTAAAATAAAAGTAGTCTAAGTTACTCCCTATAATATCAGCTATTTAACAGTGAAAGTCCTGTCAAAATGGGTCCAATCGTTTCGGAGATTAATGAACTCAATAATTGTAGGCATTAAAAAGACCTACAAAAAGTCAGGTAGAGTATACGTCTATCTTCTAAGGAACACCCACAATAAGCATTTTTGTCTTTAAATTAGCCGGGAGCGGGGAGCAAGATTTGTGCGGGCATTCTGTAGTCCACGTGAGCGAAGCCACGAGCACAGCTAGTATGTAATATAATCTGTAGTTTGATCAGTAGATATATATTTATTGCTTTCTTTAGAATATGATTGAAGTCATAAGAAGATGGAAGACTCTTAAAACCGTTTTTTCATCCAGACGTTATTACGTTATAAGTAAATAAGTTTTGTAAAATAATCTGTACTTTAATCAGTAGGTATTTATTCTATTAGTCAAGTATGATTGAAGTCATGAGTAAGTTAGAACTCTTTTAAAACCATCCTCTTTATCGACACATAATTAAGAAACAATAACAGTTGACTTATTTTAGAACATCTGTACTAAGTAATTTTTGTGGTTTGTGAAAAAGCTTGTGAAAACTTTATATGTCATATTTTTTACATTTAAATATTGTATCGTTTTTTGTTTTGTCTTGTGAGATATTCACTGATTACGTCTGTGTATATTTCTGGAATAATAATTCCTTCTCCAATACCCCAAGCTTACCTTTATGCCAAATTTCACTGCGATCGGTTCAAACGCTTCATCTTAAAAGGTAGCATAGAGAATTACTTTCGCATTTATAATTGTAATAGAGCGGATGATCCACCTTGTTTCAAAAACATATTAACCTTTTTTATACTTTGTTCTTTAAGATTACTAGAATTATCAATGAAATATAAACTCTTCGTCCTTGTTATTTTACATAGGTAACTAAAAACACTGACAAAACCGATGATCTTTGTTTTTTAAAACAAAGAATTGAGATGAAAATGTTTCAATTTTTTATTGTATTAGAAAGAGTAAGAGGTTTGGCAAGTATAAATGAAAAATTATATGGGACAAATGTTCACCACGACCACGGTTACACAAAAAATGATCCAGTGTTGTTAAATCACATGATCGGGCCGGCCACTTAATAACTGAATTACGTGAAATTATGAGATCGGGCAATTTGGTTTCCAATAAATTCACTGTTTCGGTGGCTGTGTGACTTATGGCAAAATCCTGTTGAAACCAATTGTCAGTGATATCCATATAATCAATAATAGGCAAAAATTGAGTTGTTAACATCTCTCTATAGCGCAATAACTAATAATCCATTGGCGGTAACCGCATTTCAAGTAGAATTTTCAACAAAAAAAAAAAAACGGCCCAATCACTCCTCTAGATCACATAGCACACCATACTGTAACACGTTGAGCATGCATAGGCTTCTTAACAATCGCTCTTGGATTTTCATAAATCCAAATGCGGTAATTTTGCTTGTTGACGTATCGAGATAAATGAAAATTGGCTTCGTCTGAAAAAATCATTTTGATTTTCAGTTGTTCTTGAATGAATTCAGCGAATCTACGGCGATGTGAATGGTCGACCAACTTCAATTCTTAAACCAGTTGCACCTTGTAAGGCTTAAAAAACCCAAATCCTTACGCAAAAGTCGTTATGTGATCGTTATGGATAACGCCGATTGTCGAGAACGTCGAGGACTTCACAAATTCGGATCTTCTTCAAACTGTGGTTCATGGCTGCGATGTTTTAATTTGAACGACCACGTGTTCGTGTTGGCACATTATGTATCGAGCGTGTCGACTAAAATTTATCGACCAAATTCTTAATAATAACGGTCTCTGAAAGACGATTATGTTGATCGAAAATATCACGAATTTTACGAAATCTAACTTTTACAGATCCACCTTTTTCGTAGTGCATTTTCATTATTTTAATCGATTTTCGAGCATAATTGAATTCATTGTAACAATTGCCGAAGCTTCTACTACTGATATATCAAAAAACTAAATGTTAAAAAACAAATTATTGTTGAAAAAACAAGTTATTACCATGATAAAAGAAAAAAATATTAGGGAAGGAACGGTACGAGCAAAAAACTATCGAGCTAGCATATTAAGGGAAAAGTTTGGTTGGCCTTAACTAATAAAAAATTGTAAAAGCCATCCATTACTTTGACGACGCGACGTGACGTAGTGGTTACAGACGCTATGTAATAACGAGTTAACAAATATACTTTCAAGATATCAAAAACATAATATTATTTTATTAATGAAGCTGTGTAACAATTACATGTTACAACGAAGTCATTAATTAATAATTATGTAATAGCGGTTAGCAAGCGTGCACAGTGCAGCCATTTACAGTATACCCCTGTAATAGGGTTAGGTATAGAAAAACAAACGTTACATAATAATATTACTTACGGTACCAGCGTATCGATCGTGCTCTGTGGCGCTGAGCCAATAACTCGATGGCCCTGCTCTCCGATGTTCTAGAAGTGCGAACTTGTGAAAGTTTTTGTGTTAAAAACTATTTTATTGCAAAAGAGGTTTAATAACAGTTTTAACTTTACAGCGGAAAATTCTGTACCAACTGCATTTTATCGTCAGTTTTTTTATTTATTTCAATTAGTAAGAAGTAACTGACCTTTGTGAAAATTTAGTACATTATAATTATAATGTAAACAATCTAACGGCTCATGTTAGTTAAAGAGATTGTTAACAGATGGCGCCTCCTAGGTCTTAATGATCTATTTTGTCAATAGCGGGGAACAAAAGTTTTAAAATAATCTTTCAACCTAACCGTCACAAATAATGAGGCAATTATGAATCGTAATGTTACTTGTGACGAAAAATGGATCCTTTACGACAATCGGAAACGCTTGTCATAGTGGTTGAATCCAGGAGAACCAGCCAAATCTTTTCCCAAGCCAAAATTGACTCAGAAAAAAGGTACTGGTGAATGTTTGGTCATACTTTTGCTGTGATTTAAACATTCAAATATCAATAGTCCTAGGACCACACAGATTCATCTTCCAATGTGAATGTGTAGCCATTAACGAGGCGGCAAATGCGATGCTGAACAGGAAATAGAGAACCAAAACATAAGAATTCTCTCCGATAGCACTGCAGTCTTACGAGCCCTGGAGAGTAAGATACTACCTACGACTCTGGGCATATAAACGAGTGTCACAAATCTCTGGAACGGATTACAACTGACAACAAAGTAACCCTACAATGGATCAAAGGACACGGCGGTCCACTGGACAATGACTCAGCAGATGAATTGGCAAAGAGAGGTTTGAGCAGTCTGCGTACAGGTCCTCTACCCATATTGCCTCTGCCGTTCAGTCAGATTCGCTCGTGGCTGCGTCCAAGAACAACAGAATCACAGAAAGAATGACTGACAACGGCCAGTGACTGCAGAAATCCGAGGGTGACACTGCCCATTCCTGAACCGCGATTGTTGCGGCGACTTCTTAGTCTTAATAGAAGTAATCTACGTGTTATGGTAGGAACTATAACTGGCCACTGTTTACTTAACAAAAACCTTTATATCCTAAGTGTCACTGACAGCGCTATGTGCAGAGCATGCATGGAGGGTGAAGAAACTGCTATCCACATACTGCTGGAATGCGTGGGAGTTGCAACCCAACGGGCAGATATCCTCAAAACCCCGAGGTCGCTTCGAGAAGCCTGTGAATGCTCCAGGAGGCTTCTGCGCTTCTGGTCGGAGTTGAGCTGGCTGGAATATCTACGCATAAGGAACATAGCAAGAGTCTAAGTGCGAACAGATGGAGGACAAATAAAGTAACATAAGCTGGTGTGATACACTACAGCTTCCTATGATTTGGTCAGATGATAACGGCAGATGTGCATTGTCAAACTATTGCTTACCATGATGGAAAAGCTAGCCGTTAAACAACCGAGAATGGTCAATCTCTCTAGCCCACTGCTGCTTCAGGACAACGCTAGACCCCATACTCCGAAATGCACCAAACTCCCCGGACCTTGCTCTAACAGATTAACACTTTTTTCTGAATTTGGACAATTTCTTGCAAGAGAAAAGATTCAATTCCGATGAGGCTGTCCAAACAGCCTTCAATGATTTTATTGATTCTCGCTCCGACAATTTATTCAGCAATGAAATCAGTGAACTAACTATAAAATGGCGAAAGTGCATAGATATTAATGGTACATACATACTTCGATTGATTAAATGTATAATTTTATAATATTTTTTTCGTTTTACTTTTTCCGTATAAAACACTAATTTCATATGCTAGGTACCTATTAATAAAAATAATTGCCTCTTCCTCGCATCTATTACTAGTAGGTTTTCAATAACAAGTAGATTAAAAAAAAGGGATTAAATGTTTGACAGTTAAATAATTGAAAGTTCTGTGTTTGACTGTTAATTTCATAGCTATTTGGTTAACATAATACAAGCTATTGTTCGTTTGGAATCAAAAGTTCGTGTGTCAGATTGTCTCCACATGAAAAAAAACAAATGTATAAAAATCCGAGTTGACAGAATATTGTACTTTTCAAAAGGAAATACGACATTATTAATTAACTTGTAGCTTTTTTGATTTTAGATCTCTGGAATCATGTTTTTATTTTGCAAAGCATGCAAGCACGGGAAGCTTGGGAAATAATAATATAGCAATCATCAAAGGTGCAAGAGTGCACCATCCTGTCGAGAATGAAAAAACATAGGAAAACAAATTTTTTTTATTAAGTTATTGTTTTGACCATTTTAAAGCTTATGTTTCTTGCTATTGACGAAAAACAGATAAATAGTTTAAAATTGACATGTATTAACAATTTGTTTAACTAACACGACAGCCGATAGATTGTTAACATTGTATTGGTATTGAAAGCGTGTAAAGGCTGCGGCGGCTTGTCATCAGGCTGGTCATTTATCACCTTAGTTGTATTAAAAAAAATGTGACGAATTATTCGCAAGAGTCAACTAATCTTGTCCCATTAGGATATCGATTGACTACAGCGTACTATTTTAAGTAGTCCTGATTCAAGTTTAAAGTTGCTTTTCATTTTATATTACATAAGTTTTTTCTTATTTACAGATAGAAAATATAGCAGCCTGATTGTAACGTCGTAACAATGGCGTTTGCAGGACTTAAGAAGCAAATCAATAAAGCTAATCAAGTAAGAGATTAAATTCTAATGAGACTTTAAATGATTTCTTAGTATCATACATATATTAGATTATTTCGAATACATATAACAAATATATGTACTTGATTTTTATTTTTATTTCGATCCATTTCGATAGTCCTTATATTTCACCATTAAATATGAAAATAATAAATTACGAAAATGTTTTGTTTATTTCAGATAAAAAATATTTGCATAAAGTAATTTTTTATTTTTCATGTTACTTGATTATCGTCATTATTGGACTATATTGTATTTATTACTAAATGTAGTGAATTTATTTTATTGATAAAGTAAAACCGTTAAACTGACGTATTCATTTTTTTGTTTCTAGTCATCAAAACTGAGATAAAGATCAAAACTTGGATACAAACTCTTCTAACTATCGTACATCGTAATCGCAAAATATAGTAACGTGAGATTTTAGAAAGTCCAGTGTCCATTTTTTTCTCGCATTTATTTCAAGAAACTTTTCTGAGAAAACATCTCTTATTTTTTTTATATTTTAACAATATAGTTTTACTTGGAAGTTAAGTTAAAAACGAAAACGAGTCCTCACAATCCACCTACCTACCTTTTTAATTGTTAGTTTGTTATCATCATTTACCTACACCTTGTAGAATTGTTAGTCTACCTGGTTTAATTCCCATCGTGCTGGATAATGTAATTGGTGTTTTAACTAATGACTACTTTTCACATATAAGTTAAATTAAGTTAGGCAGGGTGCGGGCATTAATAACAGAGTAGTAATTATGACCATACAAGTGAGAGATTTTCACCGTTAATAACATTTCGATCTGAGTGATAACAAAGTATAAGGATAATTTCGGCCAAGGTCCTAACCTCGACATCCCCTATTGTACCGCTTTCCCGTTATTCCCGCAGGTTTAACCATATTTATAAAGTCTTGAAATTTGCAGCTTTGATTGTTTGCGGAAAATTATTTGGCGTGTTCCATTATTACGTATAGTATTTTACCGACTTCTACTAACGCAACGTATAATATTTTTGCACCTTTAGTCGTACTATTATAGATATGATCACTTCATAGACCGCTTTCGCGGAAATACTTCTCTACTCTAACTGAGGATAAAGCAAATATAAATCTCTAACCGTATAACATACCTAACATATTTCGTAAAATATAATTAAAAAAAAAATTGTGCGTGTCAACTCCGACGCGCGACTTAAGAATAATTTGGAATAAATATAAAATAAGAATAATAAAATACCCACAAATCACTATGCTATATACTACTATCACTACCCACATCTAATTTACTTGCTGCGGACTATATATGAGACTCGCTTCGATATTTCTAATTTAAATTAATTAAGCTTAATATTATTCTTATAGCCGATCGACGCACATATTAAAACAGTGCATCTAGGAGGAGGTAGAAGGAGTTTTTTATGTAAATTATAAGAAATTATTTTTGAAAATTCGTTTCCTAAGGTGGTTAAACTCTTGAGATGTTGCTGATGGGAAATTCCATCAGGCATACGGCTAATCGAATACAATTTATATTTCTGTACTGTAAGGAAGTAGTATACATGTATGCAGCCCACCTGATGCGGTCACTGCAAAGGCAGACTATAGTTAGTTATCTATAAATAACCAACCAGAGCACAGTCCTGAGGTCAATCATTATCATCTACTACTCTCGAGGAGTTGCTAGGTACGCGTCAAATATCAATGCACGTTGCTATAATATCGTTCAAAACATAACAAAACAGTTGTGTGTGCTAACATAGTTAAACCTTGCACTGGTTTGACTCACAGATCTCTAGGTTCTACTACTATTAAATACTAAATTTATTTTATACCTACTATTTACCTACATATGTTGTGTAAATTTGTCATACACTTGCAAGAAGGTAGACTGGTGTTACATTTTGTAGATCTCAATGATTTAAATATTTGTTTCCTTTGCAGTATGTTACAGAGAAAATGGGAGGTGCTGAGGGTACGAAATTGGATTTGGATTTCGTGGAAATGGAAAGAGTGAGTACAGTAAATTTTTATGAAAGAATAATTATATGATCATATTTATGCAATGGTATCACTTTAAAATATCATATATCCATAAACTTCTATCTATACTAATACTATAATATAATACTGCAGAAGAGATTTTTTATTTGTATGTTTGCTTAAACACAATAATCCCTGGAACTACCAATCGGATCCGAAAAAATCGTTTTGTATATGATAGCCAGTTTCACGAGGAATAAATAGTATAGTTATAAAATATGGACTTTTGTTAAGTAAGTCGGAAGAGAAAGCACTCCCGAGCTGCTTTTTGCTGGCTAAATGTTTAATGATACGTGAATGAAATTTTCTACAAAAATATTGGTCCTTAGTATATCTAAAAAAGTCCGCGATAGCATATGTTATATTTAATACATAAGACACAGTAAGGTATTTATGACAAACATTTGTTGAAAATAAAAAGTGATTCATGAGCATTACTTATTTTTACGCATGGCATATTAATCCTTACGAGCAAAAGTTACTTTCATCATAAAGGCAGTATTATGAAGTTAAGATTTGTCCTTTGTAGCATATAATTGGGACATATGGTTTAAGAGATAATTGAAAATTAAAATAATTCAACACTCGGCTCGGTAGAAAAAGGTGCGGTGGAAAACAATATCTTTATTACATAGTATAAAGTAAAGTCGCTTCCCGCTGTCAGTCCCTATGTACTCTTAGATTTTGTAAACTACGTAATGGATTTTATTGCGGTTTTTCACTACTGTTTAGATGTTTTTTTACGGAAGGTTTACATATCCAATACATTCCAATTAAGTTTTTATAGTAGAGAAAATTCAATTATTTGTAATCAAGTCCTCAAAAAATGATTTTCGGGAGCTTACATGGCTTACGCTGGTTAAACCTTATGAGATACATCAAAATAATGTCGTAAAGAATTGTAGTTCTTCAAAAAGCCCAAACAATGGCTTATGTCTATCTCCCAAGGTAGACTCACAATAACAATTTTTATCTTCAACATAATAATTGCTATTTTCTCCAATTGAGTATTATTAATCTTTATTAGTTAACTTGGGAATTTAATGTAGATTAAAATTGTCTTTTACAGTTTTCCATTTAAATGAATACCGTAGAGGATATACAGAATTCAAAATTACGCGCGATTTAAAAAATCCCTCTCAGCAAAACCGGTCGCGGTCGATTAGCCGACGCTTCCCACCAATGATGAATTGCGCGGCGCATTAAGTGCACTATTCGTAAATATGAAATGACATAACATACCAGAACGCCTCTATCCCCGAATTTTTAAGCAGATGTGTACACCCACAGTTCATCGGGTATGTTTTAGGTCTCATGTAATAGGGAGCTAGCCTATTGTCATTAATCGGGTACAAAGCCAAACTCCGAGCTTCTACTGATAATTTATATTCTTATATTTATAAAATGACTAACAGTACAGACGCATACTACCCCCAACAAGATCTTAATAATGTACATAATTGGTGCAAAAACAATAACATGTATTTCAATATTTCAAAATGTAGTCATATCAAGTTTAATCGTAAGAGGAAAAATAAAATAAAAACATCATACGAATTAAATGGGTCTATTTTGAAAGAATCTAGTGTAATTAGTGACCTTGGTGTAGTGATGGATTCGGAACTGCGTTTCGTTAGTCATATAGATTCCGTTGTAAATAAGGCGTTTAGAAAGCATGGTTTTATTTCTAGAAATTTTAAGGATTTCAGATGCGTGACTTCAAAAATGATTATTTATAACGCTCTTGTAAGAAGTCAGCTGGAATTGAATTGCATAATTTGGGATCCTATTTACGCAGTGCATGTATATAATATAAAACGGGTTCAAAAACGATTCTTTCGACAAATCTCTGCTCAGTACCATATGGTCCCATGCAATAATAACTACGACGAGCGTTTAAAAAAGTTAAACTCACTTTCTCTTCAAGGCAGACGTTCTATGTTTGAGATATTATTTTTGTATAAAATACTGAATGATTTGGTTGACAGTCCGGATATTTTACAGAGAATTTCACTTATGGTACCACGTCTAAATTCTAGATCTTGCACATAATATGTTCCTTTCGCTTCTAACTTCATACGTACAAACATGGGCATGCAGTCTCCTGTATGGCCCATATCTAAGATATTTAATGAAATTTACGATCAAAGTCTTGACATATTCTTCAGTTCTTTGACTTCTCTTAAATCTTTAAAATTCACTAATTATGACATGATTCAATATTTATATTATTAACGTTATTTTGTATTATTATTGTTAGCTTTTAATTAATATTATCATTTTTATCAACTTTGTTAACATACTTTAATCACATATTATTAATGCTCGAAAATTGTTGCATGCTGTGCTCGTCTATAAGTGGAGTACTACATTATTATTGAAATGTGTTCGTTTAACTTAAATATAAACATGTATCATATGTTGTTACTTTGTTGGCGCGCTAAATAAATAAATAAATAACGCTTTACTCGACCTGGGGATGTTACCTAGGACCTCGAGCACAGCAGTCGCATTTAAGACCACTAGGCTAGAGACAGTTATGAAGTTGTAATCTATCAATATTAAAGCGATAAATTCTAAATCAGGCTTTTTTAAATATATAATACTCCATTTTGTAAATTGTACTCGTGTGAAGCTGGGGCGGGTCACTAGTATTCTAATACCACAAGAAAATGTTAA
Organism: Saturnia japonica; assembly: GCA_033032175.1. Classification (NCBI taxonomy): domain Eukaryota; kingdom Metazoa; phylum Arthropoda; class Insecta; order Lepidoptera; family Saturniidae; genus Saturnia; species Saturnia japonica. The sequence continues at coordinate 6,756,185 of CM065321.1, read as the reverse complement.
TAAATATATGGTCTATAGTGAAGTATTATTAATTTATTTAATTTAATATATTATTAACTGTTACTAATATAATAAATTAAATAATTTAATACTGCGAATCTTAACCTGACCAGTGCCATTGAACTTAGACCCCCCCCCCCCCCCCCCCCAAATATTGACATTATCACTCAACGAACAGTAACAGCAAACGATGTAATATTAATTGTTTAGGCTTATACTGCAAATGTCAAAAAGAAACTAGTCTATGATTAAAAAGTAGCTGGTTGAATTTCGATCATTGGGCGACCGCTAGTATTATATACATAATATGTAATATAAATGATTTATACGTATTCCTACATTACTGAAGTTTAATAAATTCTCAGATATTTTTAATACCTATAAAAATAATATGTTCATTTTGAATAAGCAAACTGAATCTACGGTATAATATATCCCTATTATGTCATTCTATTATTGTACTGGATTCCTTTTTAAAGTGAACCATGACGTCTGAAACAAAATGATGATACTTTACTATTCAGCTAAGCTATCTTTAATCTGTTAGCAAGAATGAACAGATTCATTTCCATTGTAAGCCAAGTATTGACAAGTTGTAGTAGGGTCTACGGCAAAAGAGTTATCGGCGATGGAGTTTGTAATGAACTTGTTGTTAGTAGAGTCGACTGCGAGAAAGTTGTTTGTGATTGAGTTGTCTCTAACGAAGTAGTTTGCGATAAAGTTGTCGGTACTGAGGTCGACAACAAGAGAGCCGTCGGCGATGGAGTCATCTCCAGCAGAGTCGTTTGTGATGAAGTTGTTGGTGATGTAGTGGAAGCTGAGGCTGAGGCATGCATCGGCAATGTGTTTGTTTGTGATGGAGTCGTTGGCGAGTTAGGCGTGGAAACTGAGACTCCTATTGTTGACTTAGGTTTTGTAGAAGTTGCAATATTTAGCAAATGTATTGTTGGCACACACATGTCTAATTTAACATCAACGACATTACTTATACAAAGGTTCCTGAAATAAGATAAATAGTCACATTAGATTGCGCTATGTCTTTAGTTATTAAAAGAGCTCTACGCAAAAGGGAAAACTTCCCATTAGAAATGTCCTGTAGTCCTTTTTCACTTTGATTATATACATTAAAAAGGTAAATAGTGCGGTAACCATGTTGCATGCAAAACAATTGAACATAATTTCGAACATCATTACATTAAATACTTACAAACATTTTGTAAAGCATACTTCTCCTGGCTGACGTCCCCATGAAAGTGATATAAGACCAAACATTTTCTCAGATATCGAGCAATGCGGGCATTTGTTTAATAATATGATAAGATTACCGCTCGTCGTACCCATCATGGCCAGGATTATAATAATTAACATAGCTAGAAAAAATTAAAAGTATGAAGTAGAAATTTAATATAGGTAGTTGAATAGAAAATAGAGAATTGTGTCTTCTTCATTAACGGTTACATAGATTTTTGTATATATTATCTTAGAGATATATAGGGAGCCCCATTATATCTATAAATCGAAGTATGAACCATTATTATCTAAGCACTTTCGCCATTTTATAGCTACTAGTTCATTGATTCCATTGCTGAAAAAATTGTGAGAGCGAGAATCAATAAAAATTTTGAAGGCTATTTGGACAGCTTCATCGGAATTCAACTTTTTTTCCTTGCAAGAAATTGTCCAAATTCCGAAAAAAGTGGTAATCTGTTGGATCAAGGTTTGGGGAGTATGGTGAGAGTCGGATACATTCCAACCGCAGTTCCTTTAATTTAGTGAATGACTGTCGTGAACTATGAGGTCTAGCGTTGTCCTGAAGCAACAGTGGGCTAGAGAGATTGACCAGTCTCGGTTGTTTAATGGCTAGCTTTTCCATTATGGTTTGCAATTGTTGACAATACAGATCTGCCGTTATCGTCTGGCCAGATCTTAGGAAGCTGTAGTGTAGGACACCAGCATTGGTCCACCAAACACTCACCAGTATCTTTTCTGAGTCCGCTTGGGACAAAATTTGTTCGGTTCTCCTGGGTTCAACCACTGTTTCCGCGTTGAGCGTTTCCGATTGTCGTAAAGGATCCATTTTTCGGCACGTAACAAGATGATTCAAAATTCCTTCATTATTGTGACGGTTGAGTAATGTAACGCAGCACTGAATGCGCGTTTGTCGGTGTGCTTCAGTCAATTCATGCGGTACCCATTTCTCGAGCTTTTTTAGTTTTCCAATTTGTTTCATGTGAATTAAAATTGTTTTATCACTCACACCGAAGCCCGCCGCTAACTCTGTCGTGGTTTGCGATGAATCCTCTTCCTCGATCACCTTTAATTCTATATTATCAATTAGGGTTTCCGGCCGTCCACGGGGTTTCTTTCGTAGGTCTAAATTTCCAGAACGTAAACGTTGGAACCAAAAACCTACCGTGATTTATTTTAGAGTAGCTTCCCCTTATACACCATTAATCCATCGAGCTGTTTCTGAATTCATGCCACAGTGAAGGGATTCTGAATCGGATTTTGGTAAGATCATGTATGATAATCGAAATCGTCCGTCGTATTGGTTGGTTGGGCACAGGAGGCAGCCAAACTTTACTGCAGAGGTGAACTGTTAAGAATTGCAAATTATGATGAACGCGCTCGCTATTAAACAATCGAGACATGTGAATTGTTGTAGTCCATTCTTTCTTCACAACACTTGTGTATACACCGCACAACAGACCGTCTCGTAACTACAGGAGTAGGTACGGCTGGAAACTCTCCGTGACCCACCGTACGCACCAGCCCTTGCTCCAACCCAGTGAACACGTTATCTTACCTTGACCATCACACACAAGGCATACGGTCACAGCCTTTTGATATACACATGACATAAGACTGATATGATTAGTGATGTTTAAGTTATGTCATGCTCTGTGATTATAATGTGATGTAATAGAATATTTTGTATCTTACGTTCAGCTGATGTAATATGAACAGTATATTGTTACATAATATAAGAGTTCATATTTTTCCGTACAACTGACAAGTCTATTTTACGTACAGTAGATATAGTAATAAAATCAGAATTTTACATCACAACATTCTAATATGCAAGTGCGAATCTTGTTCACAGTTACTTTAGCAGTAACTTGATAATTTAGTCGATATAAAAGATAATAAAAATATTCACGCTATCGACCCTTTACCGCCAATATTTTTATTAAAATTATGTCAGGGTTCTAATTTCCCGCATCATGAATTGTCATGAATCATCTCGAATGTGAAAAGTACGTCACAGATATATCAAACTTGTTACACCAGCACATTACATAAAAATAACGATATAATAAGTCATTTCTAACTTATTACTCAGTAATTTTTGTTACATAACGCGTGATATTGCTCGATGTCATTCAGGTGTCACATTGACTTAAATGTGTTCACTGGGAATTGATTTCCATTTATTTCGGAATTTGGATAACTTTTTACAGAGGAAAAAACGCCTTTAAAGAGTTCATCGATTCCCGTGCTAAGGATTTCTATAGCAGAGGCGTCAATGAACTTCCATTAAAGTAGCAAAAGTGTATCGAAGATACTTCGAGTAATTACAGATATACTTTTTATATAATTTTAATAGTAATAAAGAGCTGAATTGACTTGCGCATTGCGAGCGGGAGTGGTATGATACGTGTCGAAAGAAACATTCTGTGTCTTCACTAAAACGATACGTATGATTATTGAATAATGTTATTGGTACCTATATTTTTACTTAAATAACTAACTCGGCTCTGCTTGCGTGTGCCACAGTGTTAGTCAGGGTTGTTGTGGTAGTAGGCTAGTAGATACCTATCAAAACTTATGGCGGTTGGCTTGCGACCCGTAGGACTCTGCGCCCGGGTGCCTCGCACCCCTTGCACCCCCGGGTAAAGACGGCACTGGACTTTCAGTTACGATGTTTCAATTGACTGCAGTTCCTACGAATGCGTTGCTATTGGAGCTATGAACTTAGTTTGCCCATATAGTAAGGCATTGAAATACAAAAATGAAGCAAATGGATTGTGTTGCACAAATGGAAAAATGATATTAGTGCCATTGGCACCACCAGAGCCATTGTACTCATTTGTTTCAGGAACTGGAACTGATTCCATACATTTCCTTACAAACATACTAAAATATAACAACTACTTACTACTACTTCCTTTGGGGCAACAAATATAATTTGTAACAATTTTATATGAAACCTATATTATTTTGCACGAATAATAATAAATAAATACTAACTAAAAAAGTGATGATAAAATTTTTTGGATATTAATGAATTTTTTTGAATATTCTGTTCCTACAGAGAAGTAAAATTATTAATTGTATTTTATCATTTAATTTCGAAAGTAATAATAATATAATTTATTAATTATTACAAAACGAAAAAATACTCACAATGTGATTTCATTTTATTTGTGTTTTGAGACAACTGTACTATTAACATATTAAATATAATATATCAAAAGAACATTCTTAAACGCTGTTTTTATACTAAAACATAATTATAATAACAACGACTATTAAATAAATAATTTGTAAAAAGATGTATGCATCTATAATGTCAATATGTTACAAAATGTTGCAAACAAATACTAACACATAAAATAAGGCTGTAAATAAGACGTCGATAATTAACATACACTATTAAGAAATTTATTTTTGTACTTGGTAATAAACACAGTACCATCCAAAAACAACGGCTACCACCGAGACATCGGCTATTCATCGACGGTCGCCGTTTTCATACCGGCCTCCAAGTCTCTTGGCAGCTGGAGCTGGCAGCAGTTACACCTGCAGATCCTGACACGTGACAAACCAAAATAGAGTAACAGTCGAGTATGGATCAAACGCGACTTAATTTTTTTTCTTCAAATATGTAATTCAGTTGTATTGGTATAAGTTGTATGTATTTAAAAATGAAGAAAAATATTAATTAAAAAAAACTTTTTAAAAATAAGCTTTTATTCAATATTCCAATCATTTTAAAAGCTTCAATTCCCCTTTCTCACTATTTTATTTCCGCTACAAGCTTTTAAAATTATTGAATAATAGGTTGTTTTTAAAAAGTTTTTTTTCTCATTCGTCTCAGTAAATTTACATTTGCTACCCATTTCATGGGGGTGCATGGGAATAACTGGTCCGCCATCTTTGGGAGTTAGCCATGTTGGATTTTAAAGGACGTCACTTAGCTAACCATGCTTTATTAACCAAACTAAACGTATAAGTAATTGCTTGGGGATAACTGTTTGAAAATGCAGTTGCAAGATTTGACCCATACTAACAAAGCAAGTTAAATAAAAACTTGCAAAAATATAACATTGCAACATAACATTACGCCTCTATCCCCGAAGGGTCAGGGAGAGGTGTGCTCATGAACTACTGTACTGTGTATTAATGTACACCCACATTTCGCCGGGTAGATTTTAGTTCCCATGTAATAGGGGGCGAGCCCATTGCCATTAATCGGGCACAAAGCCAAACTCCCGGCTGCTACTGAGAATTTCATAGAAACCCCAATAATACTTTGCTCGACCTGGAAATCTAACCCAGGACCTCGAGCACAGCAGTCGCGCTAATAATATTCACAAGTTATGGCCTTAGACAAAAACAAGTCAATCTATCTTAAGCGACAGCAGAAATAGCTAAATATTTACTTCAAAATGACAAATTTAGATCATACATTATGACTGCTATTTTGAAGCTGATATTTAGCGATTTATGCTATCGCTTAGCTCTATCGTAATAATATGTAATTTAGGTGTGGGTGGATTTAGTTTTATGAAAACTACAACACTGTTAACGTAATTGTAATCACCTAATACGTAATAAGTATAATAACAAATTATATGGTTTTAATGGTACTAATTAAGTTGTTTATATGAGACAAATCGATAGTATTTAGTAGTTAATATTGAAGTGTACCTACTTAACGAAAATTGTTTTCAACTAAAGTATGTTTGCACAACTGCAGTTTAATGTGAAATAATCTTTAAACAAAAAGTCAATGAACTCGCTTAATAACTAAGGACACCTTTATATTTTTAGAAGTCATTTAAATACCCATAAATTATGTAAAATAGTCAATTTAAGTAATAAATTTATATCTTACTTCGTATCGTTTGCCGGTCACTTGTTCATGTATCCTACTGAACATGTTGAAAAAGCGAGCATCAAGTACTTAACAGGCAAATTTACCTTAACTATGAATTTATGACACGAGTTTTTGTTCTAAAGTAGTAAGTAAGGAGTATAATAAAATGCATATAACAAAAAAAATCTTTTTTTTCTTTTTTTTTTTGCATTTAAGTAAGAAATACGGAAGCCCCCATACCAAGTACCTAATACAGTCGGACTATGTTTTAGACTTGAGTAGGAATAATATTAATTAAACATTATATTCGGTATTTTCAAATGAATTCCGAAGTGTTTCGGGCTGACTCGTGTAGCTTCACTGCATAAAAGTCCATCGTAAAAGTGTGGTCCACTAGGAATCCTCGTAACTCTGTATACATATACAGTGGTGGTCAACTAATTAGAAACAGAAAGTACCATCGTTTCTACTTTTAGAACAAGTTGGCCTAATTATCTATAGATATCTATATCAGTCAATTTTTTTGGCTAAATTTCCCGATAGGCATACTGTTGAATGACACTGATAACGATTATGCCATTCAAAAAATAAAAATAAAAAACATTCCGGATTAAACTCAAAAACAGCTTGGCCGACTCTAATGAAGTTTTGTACACGGGATACTCATGTCATTAGTCTATTGATAGGGTATGAAAAAAATTCTTTATAACTTAGAAATCGTAAACAAATATTTTCTTTCATTCAATACCGATTATGGTGAAATTTTGTACACGGGAAGTATAAGTAATTAAATAATTGATGGGCTATAAGAATTGTCGATATTACTTCTAGAAATAAAAAACAAAAAAATTCATCAATTCTTAACCAATTTATTTTGCAGACGGGAAGCATACATCATACTATAATTGAGAGGCTATAAGAATCTTTAATAATGTATTAGAAATCGTAGAATGGAATAACAAATTTTGATGAAAATTGTATATGACAAATTCATGCCACTCCACAATTGAATTGTCAACAATATGAGTGAAAATAAAATTACGGGATTTAAATAACCACTGCGTAGTAACAAACAGGTGCCGAGCCGCGGGCACACCGCTAGTATAATAATATAAATCCGATACCGAATTTACTGTAATAAATTCGTTAATATAATACTATTTTCCGTATTTTACGGATCGTTGTCGTGTTGAAATATCCACGTCACAGGTAATTGTCCATCAGCATATGAATCATTGTCTCCTCCAATATAGTTTCGTACTGTTGATCCAGCAACTCTTCAATTTTCCTTACAGGACCAATATCGAAACCCGTAAAACTGCCCCTTTCTTTGATATTTCCTCCGTCGTGTTTAACTATCTTTTTTGCATATTTATTATTCAAAGCAGCGTTAATAGGACGCCTCATATATCGTTTGCCATCGGGATTAATTTTATTTATTTTAGTCTCGTTGGAAAATAGAACTTTCTTCCATTGTTGAACTATCCAACTGCCATATTTTGTCGCGAAGGATAAACGAGTTACCTTATGTTGTTTGGTAAGAAGTTTTCCGAGCAGCCCTGCCAAACAATTTTGCTTCAACTAAACGGCTTCGAACTAGTCCTGCTTATACGTTACGAAAGTTAAAACTGAAAACTTCCTTTCAGATTTCATTCAAGCCTTTAAAAGGGTCCTTTTTAAGTATAAGAATTTTACGCATATCCTTAAGGGGCGTGGTCTTCCTTGCTCGATTTTTCCTAGGTACCTTCTTAATTGTCTCGTGTGATTTGTAATGTGTAATAGCGTCAAACATCTTCTTCACCGAACGTTCCATGTAGCTAGCGATCTTTCTGTGTGTCCAATTTTGATTAAAATTTACATTTCTCGTGATGCATCGCAACTCTTATTTTTACCCATTCTCAATAATTAACACAATAATGATACACTAATATGAATGATAAAATGAAATTAGAACGCGTCACAAAGTTCTGTTTCTAATTAGGTGGCCAGCGGCCAGTATGAAATAAATCGATGGCTTATTTTCGATTATTTATAATTATTAAAGAAAAAACATTGGAATATATTAAAATGAGATACATAATTAAAATTAATAGATTAATAGAGTATTTTATTAAAATGAAGTATTATATTATAAGGCATAATTATATCAGACTTAATATTGTTTGAACTCTCACAATTTTTTATAAATAATGTTAATTAGGTAAGAAGAAATATAAAGTACTCGTTGTTTATAATTAGTAAACCACCACTGTACATAAGAACATAAATATTTCATTTTCAGAAAACAGATGTTACCTGTGAATTGGTAGAAGAATTACAAATAAAAGCTAAAGAATTTCTTCAACCGAATCCTACTGCTAGAGCTAAAATGGCAGCTGTGAAAGGGATCAGTAAGCTGAGTGGGCAAGCTAAAAGTAATACTTATCCCCAACCTGAAGGCGTACTTGGTGATTGTATGCTGCACTATGGCAAGAAATTAGGCGAAGATACTATATTCGGTGAGTTCAATAAAAATTACTATATTTTATCAAGAGTTCCGTTCTACCACAATTTGTGCTATTTATTTGCCAAAAAATGTGTTACCTTAACTGAATGCAGTTAGGAACCTTAGTATAAACTACACTTACAATAACCGATTTATTTGTTGTTTTGCTTAAAGAGCCTTAATCATGGAAATTATAATCATACCAAGTTCAGACTTCAGCGCTTGTGTGTATTACCGTAATAATAATACATACACCAAACATCTCTTTCCCAATCCGTGTGACTATATCTGTTGGCGACAGAACTGTTATTTTCGTGTCTTGTGTTAGGTTATTATGTTATATTATTGTGTTTATGTGTCATGATAGAATAGATCAATATAGATAAAATTATAGAGAAATGTTAGCGACTACGCTACATTATAAGTAGCATGTTATGTATTAAGTTGTATATAAATGCTTATGTATTGTGTGTTACATATATGGAAATAGAACTATGTATTATAGAATAGGTAAATGCATAGAATAAGTCAATAGAGTAAGGATATCCAATGTTATAGAAACTTTACGAACGGAAAGCGGTGATGCCGCCCGTAAATTGCATTGTTTTTGGCTTATGTACGGAATATGTACTTGATGTATATAATATGTGAGTGTTTAATGGATAGGTAATACGACAAGGAATATTTTGACATATAACGTGTATACACAATGTATTTAAAAAAGAAATATAGAGCGATTAACAGGGCGACCAAAGTGAAAACTAAAATTAAAACACGAATTAAAGCGGGGCTCTCCTTACGGTCACTCTCCGAACTACTTAAGCTCGAAGAGGCGCCATATGGGGCACGGCGCAATTGAACGAGTACAAGTAACTACAAGAACAACAAGAAGAAAGCTTTGGTCGTCCTGCGAGCAGTATACAAGAGTTCGAGTTTCATTTGAAAACCCGGCACCTCAAGCGGTCGTGCATTATTGTACCCCCACGGACCCCCTCACTACCATCGCGTCCCACTGGCATCCGTACGGCGTCTACGAGACGGGCATCCGGCGCAACAAAACGCCCGTCCAAACCGGGGAAGCGTCACACCCCCCCCCCCCCCTCACGCAGAGGGGAAGTGACGCGTACCCAACAATATCTTCTTTCACACCACAATGTTCCCTTATCAAACTATTTCTTATTCTGTCACTCAATTTCACTCCTAACAAAATGAAAATCAAAAAATTCCTTATTCAATTTGGGCTCTAAGAAGGCAGGCACTTATGAACGTCAAAACACTACTACCGGTTATAAATATTCCAGCCATAGAGAAGTACCGGAAAGAAATTCGATCAGCTTTATCTTTTTTTTTAACGGTACAATAGTATTAATATAATACAATAATAATAACCATAATATTTCGTGGATGCACAGATAGAGCCACTTCCATACATCACTATCATTCACATAATGATTCACTCTAAAATTTTGAGAGTAAAACCTGCTCGACATGGTTCTTGAAGTCATTGTCCGGTAAATCAGTTATGTGCTTCGGGATCTTATTAAAGAACCTAACACTATTATCTAAAAAAATATCTAGCATACCTCTTGGCGCTCTCATTTCTACTGCAATTATTCTACTTTCACTTCCGTAAAAATTAAAAAAAGGACATTCTGAAGGAAGGTCAGGTCAAGAGTACTCTAAACCGACGAACGTGCGTGAAAAGATTGATGTATGTTAAAGAAGCGAAAGATGTATGCCAGGATCGTAGAAAGAGGAAGGACGTTGTGTCTACCTACCCCGTTGGGAGAGAGGCGTGATGTATGTATGTACAACACACAATAAAACACGTTTCATGTTTCATACAACTTAATATTTTACTTTTTGATTTTTTATATTAGATATATGCCTTAATAACACATATTGTGTGAAAATACAGTCCTTTAACGGTAATACGACGGACCGAGACGGACATCGTACTCGTAGGTGTGGCAATAGGGTTTATTCTTTGAGAACGGAACCATAATAAATTATTTGTCCTACTGAATGAATATTAAGCTACTTCATGACATTTCTTTTTTACATTTTGTAGCACAGTGCCTCATTGAAATGGGTGAAGCACTGAAGCAAATGGCAGATGTCAAATATTCCTTGGACGATAATATCAAACAAAGTTTCCTGGAACCTTTGCATCATTTACAAACCAAAGATCTGAAGGAAGTTATGGTAAGAACTTGAATTTTGATGTGTATAATTATTATGAAAAACAAATTACTTTCAGTTCTAGAAGTATTCTTCATCGATGCAGCTTATTATATTGCTTATCTTGTGCTTTTTCAGCAAGAAGCAGGGAAGTTGGCTTAACATTTATTGAAACCTATTCCTGATATTTATAATATAAAATATCTCGTTAATTATTATTAATTAAAAATGAAATGTATTCTATTGTTGCCAGTCCACTTTTTTACTTGTCTTTTGCTAGCTCCTAAGTATGCACTCATAGCTATTTGCCATACTTAATGACTATTAATTATCACAGGAAAGGTTAGAGTGAAATCTTTATGGGTTTAGCGTTGTGACCACGATCTCACTTGATCTTAAGTGACGACGTGGGCCAAGATGGTAGCACGTTAAGCCTAATGGAAAACTAGCTTTCAAGTACAGCTGACAGAACACACACCTATTGGTGTTCGGTGACAGATTTTCAACATGAGGGTGGTAGCTAGCCAGGTGGGTATTAGAAAAAGCCCTACAACCATGCTATGATTTCATCGCGATGGAATGTTATGTTTATTTATTTATGTAACATTAGATTACAGAATAAATGTCATAATATCTGACAATGGAGTTAGTAAATCATTTTTGTACAGACTATGTATAATTATGTATATTACTATATTTTGACTTATTCTGTTGTATTTCAGCACCACCGAAAAAAACTTCAGGGACGTAGATTGGACTTCGATTGCAAACGGCGCAGGCAAGCGAAAGGTGATTGTTAGTCATTTTTATCACTATTAATATTATACTATATAATATTTTATATCAAATTTATTTTATTACTATGAGTTTTTATTTTATTAATTTATGAAACAGGCCCTGGTAGGGCCAGCCCTTATATGAGTCCAAGTCATGGATCGACAAGACAGGGTATGTAAAAGTGAAAGTAAAACAGCTAAACATCTTAGCCTAGTAGTAAGTAGTACGCTAAATAAAGAGAATGATCAACGATCAAATTTTAAAATGTACGCTTATTTATTTTCATGATTTTGTTCCTGTCCTGCGACCCGTGATCCTTCGAACCTCTACGTTTATTACTTGAGTATTGATTCTGGCGTTTGGTCTGTATGATTTTATTTTTGTTCCTTTATGCCTTTGTGATTTTTCGTTTGCTTCTATATTTTCTTCTGCTACGTATATTTATAATTGAATGGGTTTTCTATTCGAGATGTACGTTTTATGAAGCGTGCGTACACCAGGTGCTCACATTCCAGATGACGAGATCCGACAAGCGGAGGAAAAGTTTGCCGAGTCACTTCAACTTGCTCAAGTTGGAATGTTCAATCTTCTCGATAACGATGTAAGTTAAACTGAGATGCAAAGAATGTTTTACAATAGTCTGCACTTTACATTATTATAATTAATGTTTACAGGTGGAGCAAGTTGCACAGTTGAGTTTCTTCGCTGAAGGTCTATTGGAGTATCATCAGCAATGCACAGAAATTCTAAAAGGACTTGTATCGACTCTTATGGAGAAGTAAGGGAGATTTTTATGTAATATATTAAAGTAGTTGTATATTTCAAAGATATATAAGCGACATGACTTTCCGTGGATATATATATATATATATAGTTTTTATGAAATATTTCTAAACTTAAGCAAATGCGGGAATAGACTTTATCTCTTCGAACTAGGAAAAATGCAAGTGTAAATGTAACAGAACAGTGGTGCGGTTATTCTAGGTGTAGTAAGCATTCAGATTTGTTTAAAATTGGTTTAAACATTAACATAATAAATAAAGCATAATGGACATTATGGACAGCTTTTTTTGTCCCATCACAAAGCCTCCTCTTTTTCACGTTATTAAAGCCAGACACATATTTTTAACACGCGATACGACCGCTTATCGTCTATCTTGGTTTGTAACATAATTATGTCCTTTTCTCTTCGCGTTGCATGTTAAAAGCATGTTTCTGGCTTTATCCCTGCCCTGTGCCAGCCTTGTCTTTGTCAATCTACAAGATTTGTGATTTTATTAATCACTTAAAACTAATTGGACTGAATGTTCCAATTGTATCGTCACATAGGCCACATGAAGAAATTTCAGCCCCATGTTAAACTAATTAGTTATTTCTTCCATATATTCCAGGAAAGACGAAGCTGTCAACCGTCCCAAGTTGGAATTTGTACCAAAGACGCTAGCAGATCTACACATCGAGGGCATCCATGATTTTAACCATGGTAGGCGGTACGGTTCCACTCATAGCCTCTCCCGTCCCCGCCAACACCTCCCCCCTTCATCCTCAGTCGGCGACCTTAGCACTACTGATCCGTTTAAGGCGTGGGATGCACCACATAACCCTCGCGCCATTGTGAGACCGGCGCCGGGGTTCAAACCGCACCCCGCGCCGCGAACACAGATCAATGGGATGGATCCGTGGACAGGTGATTCGGGTTTTATTTGCTGGGTTTTTTATGTTCCGTTTTGGTTATGGATTGCAAGGTGTGCGTCAAAATTAGCTATTGTATTGGGATATATATATTTGTACTGGTATATATATTTGTACTGGGATTTAATATTAATATGTATAAATAAATATGTTCATAATTGATAAAAGGTACCTATTTAGTTTTACTCAGTTACTGGGGCTTATGCATGCGGTGACTTTTTACGTAACTAAAATGAGCCGCAATCAGTACCTTTATAGTACATTGTGTCTCGATGGTGGGAAATAAGAAATTACGAACGATAGTCTATTAGAAGCCCAAAGTCAAAGACTGGTTTTAATGTGTCGATGATCTTAATTCTCGTACCGCTCGTTTAACATGCAATGATTTCATCACATTTCTGAGTAAATAAATAAAAAAATGACAAAAAAAGTGTAAGTAAACTTGTTTATTGAAATTTATGGTGACTCTACAGTTATTAATGAATATTACTTTACAGTACTAGTCAACTCAATAATTACAAAATTTGCGAAGAGCGGTTTTTTATGCGGTTGGCGGGCTAGTGTTCCATAAATAATACAAATATGCTGCGTTCAGAAACGTAAAAGGCGTAAAGACGCGTACAGCCGAAGCATTGCATAACAGGCCCTCGGGTTTTATTTAGAAGGTTACACGCAAGAAAGCCTGCATATTATGACACTTTTTACCTGAAAGTGTGATGAAAAACAAGTTTACAGAATAGACTATACTATAAACATTTAGTAGGTAAAAATCGTTCTGTCACATTCAATTACCCGCCATCTTATTATGTATTTTAAAGCGATAGCAAAAATTACAAAATGTCGTCTTCAAAATTACAACTTTTGAGATTATTTGCAAGGCATAATGTACCATAAAATATAATCAAAATTTGCTATTTTGAAGACGTTATTTAGCCATTTTTGGTATCGTTTTGCTCTTATGAAATACGAAATTATACGGCAGGACTCACTGTAGAAATCGTTATCGAGTATCACGTACAACCCTGAAGTGAGTTTATCTTCATGCAAATGCGATGTGAAATCAAATAATCAAATTTTCATTGTTCACGCATTTTGTACGTATTTCTAGAAATACTAAACACAAATAGCCTTTTTACATTTTTTATATGAAGCGAACTTTTATTTCACTCTGTGAACATTTTATTACATGTGTAAATTATTAATAACCTTTTATCAGAAAACCATTTTATAAAACATTAAGTTCGCAAAGTATTGTTTTACTTAAACTGTCTTTGAATTTCATATAAAAATATAACTGTTTCGGGGTCATTGCCTATTGCAGAATGATATTTATATATTAAGTATATAGATGTTTAAGTAGATACTAAGGCAAAGTTTCCAAGGGACTGATAATATATACGAAATGCACAAAGACCCTCTAAATTACAACAAATTGTAATGTGGTATTAGTGTATTGTAATGTAATGTACAATCCATTCGCCTACTAACGGGTGGCCCAGAGAGAAATGCACTTTTGAAAATTCAATAATTTAATGAAATTAAATTATTTTTTTTTTTTTTAAATTACATCTTCGTAATGGTGTCCTTGACGGTTTCTTCCAATCTTGCATCAAAATTTTGGAAAACTTTCGTTAGAATTTCCCTTGAAATGGATTACATTTCTTGCCGAATATATAGCTTTAGTTGCTGCAGAGTTGTTGGATTATTAGAGTAAACTTTGCTTTTTGGTAACCCCACAAAAAGAAGGCTGCTGGCGTGAGATCGGGGCTATTTGGTGGCCAGGAGATGTCACCCCTGCGTGAAATTAATTTACGTAGGAACATGTCTCTTACCACGGCGATGCTCTCGTTTGAAGTGTGACATGTAGCCCCATCTTGCTGGAACCAAGTGTTTCTGTTATAGCCTCGAGATTCTTGCAGCTTTGGAATCAAAAAACTTCTCAGCATGGCTGTATAGCGCTCTGAATTGACGGTGGTCATAGCTTGGCCACGATTATTCTCGAAAAAAAATGGTCCGACGATTCCCCATCTTGCAATTGCGACCCAAACTGTAACTTTCGGTGAGTGTAGCGGCTTCTGATGTTTCAATCGAGAATTTTCTGCTGCCCAATATCTACAGTTTTGCTTATTTACAAATCCATTAAGGTAAAAGTGGGCTTCATCCGAGAAAAGGATGTTATTGAAATTATTGAATTCATTACGCATTACATTTGCAAATCTCAATCTCGATTTGAAGTTTGCTGCCTTTAGTTCATGCACTAGCTGCGTATTATAAGCATGTAATTTCAAATCGAGCCGCAAAATCCGCTGCAAGGTCGATCTAGAGATTCCCAAAACAGATGAACGTTTGCGCTCCGACATTCGTCGATTCGCGCGTACAGATTCTAGAACAAGCTGAATGTTTTCATCGGTCCGTGATACTCTTTGACGACCCCGAGGCTGCATTTTTTGCGTCGATCCTGTCCTTTCGAATCTTTCAATCCATTGCTTTATTAAATTAGTACTGGGACACTCACTGATGCGCCGCAACTCGTATTCAACACGGTAAAGCCGTAGAACAGTAATTTAAGATCGAGCATTCTCGTAAAATGCGCGGACACAAAATGCACGCTGCTCTCCCGTGTAATGAATGACTCATGGTGACTAAAATTACAAAAACTGCGCTACGCACTGCTGCTATCCCCGCGCCTCTCCATTTTGTCATTTAGAAATGCGCGCGAAATCAAAAGTGGTACTTCTCTCTGCGCCACCCTGTAGAATACTTATAGTGCTCTACTGTTATATTTTGTTATTATGACCATATTGACATTATCTTCATATAGCTATTTTATACAATATTTCCAGGATTATGAAACTTTTTGCTCTATGGGGTTTTTCTGAGAGCATATAAACAATAATTTTAGTTTTATAAATAGACCATGTGCAGTCCATAGTCAATATCGGTTTTAACTATATGTATACACTTTTTCATGAAACACTGAGCACATGGCACGCTTCACATTTCATGGCACTTTTATGTGTGTTGATGGTGGTAGCCTTACACCACTACAAGTTACTAACAACTTATTATCTACGGAGCAAGGTGTAAGATAAAAATTGCCGAAGCCAACATATACTTCTGAAATTCTGAGATTTTTGAAACTATCTTCGAGGTTTTTTCGTTGCGTATGAAAGCCTATCTGCGTATCTCATTTACTATAATAGTAGCAGCACGCTATGATGTCCGTATTGACATTTGTCCGTTCATGAGATTTCGTATAAATTAATAATTATGTTTGAAAGAGCAAATTGCTGTTCTTTATTGTCAATAGTGACGTGCAGTTACTAATAAAATTTATCGAATGTGTAATCTTAGGACACAAAATTAATTTATTACCTACACTGACTTCTAAACTATAGTATAAATTATATTATGTTGTAAATATATAATATGTACCCGCGAACAAATCTTTTCACGTTTTTACTAAGAAAAGAAGAACGTCGTTTGACAGAATCCTTGATGGATTATAATTATTAGTGTACTTATTTAGCACACAACTAGGCATTTATATCTTTCAAAATTCAAATTAATGAAATCTAATAAGATCGTCACATATACTTATAGGATCGTTGGCCAGCACAACTACTACCTCCGGCAAACTGTGAGTGAGAGTCCTATTGTGATATAGTTTTGACCAGGCTTTGGATTTCGGACATTGATACCGCATAACTGTTGACCCTTGCTGTTAATTTGGACTCCGTTTAAACTTTTTGTTGTTGATAAGTTATAATTAATGTTGGTGATGATAGCAGCGACGACAGTGAAAATAGCAGTATGGACGAATCTAATTAAACTTTTTAATTAAATACTACTTGCAATACTAGTTATAAATCCAAAAACTTATAGATAAGTCTCGCATTTGATTTTCTTTTTCCAAAATAAGTTTACATTTCATATCACTAATGTAATGTATGAAAACGGCCATCATACCGTGCCACTATTTAAAATGAAAATAGACGACAATTTCAAATTAAATAGTGATTCATTTCAAGTTAAGAATTTGAGGAATTCCAAAAGTTGCAACTCAAAACCTCCAAAGAAAAATTTTTGTGGCAACATCGATCACCGACAGAGCGGCAATTCATCAGCGGTCGTCGCTATCATGCCGGCCCGCATAAGTATCTCTTCACGTTACGCTTGAAGGACCCAATGTCATAAGAAGCAGGGAACACATCGGCCGGGAAGATTGTCCCACAGTCTCACCGTATGGCAAAGATAGAACACATAAAACTTTTTACTTCGTATCGAGATAGAGGTTACCGTAAAACTGTAACTCCGAAACCCAGCGCGTGTGATTGTGTTGTGAAAAGGTGAGCAGGGAATTCGATTAAATAGTTCTTCAGAACAATCACCGTGAAACAGGCGATAGAACATCGTCTATATCTATCTGAGTTTATTTTTTGTTATTTGTGGTCCCGAGAAGCTACTGGTAGCACAATAATAAAAAAAACTCACAACTATACAAAACTTATAGGATATGTATGTTAAAGGAATATTGCAAAATTGTTTTTAATTAACCATTCTTTTTGACAAATTCTATACTGGTGTCGGTTTTGTATAAATAATAACAATAAATTAGCAACTATGTGTGTTTATAAAAAATCAGTGTATGGAGATATCATAGATTATTTTTGTATAAAATACTAATATATGTAATTAAAACCAATAGGTCGGAAACCATATCGAGGGGTTTAAGCGAGTTTTAATAGTTTTCAAACAAAAACTTTTGTTTTATGTACGTTCATTTCAGTTACCTCACCGTTACCGCTAGGGGTCTCTGAAATTTGAAAAGTATTAAAACTCGAGTTAGTTTCCCAGATTATAACATAAAAAATGTGTTTATTAATCAATTTCTATAAATTTGTTTTTAACTATTATTATTTTCTTTAATTCGCTTGTTATATTATTTTAACAGATAAACGGTTCTGGTATATAAAAGTGCACTGAAAATTTTACAGGTTGCCGAAAATCCAGTTCCTTCTTCCTCCCTACCTTCTGAATAATTCCCAATTTTGTACACGATTAATTTATTAACAGTATTACTTTAAAGTCGATTGTCAAAACTTGTCAATTAATGCATTTTGTTCTTGTTTGTAATTGTTGACCTCTAAGACTGATTATACCATTTCATTTTATTGTATGTTATATTGTAGTAGATTGTATTATAATTATAATCGGTTTTAAAGTACACATTACGATCAATAAATTTTATTAATTACGAAATTGATGTAGGCGCGTGATAATTGTATATTACAAATGTTATCAATTGTTCTATACTACACGTAAAGTGACTAATTAAACACTGTTTTTTTTTTTAACTCTATATAATATGTACATAAAGAGATCTGCATCGTTTAAGTTCTTTATCGCTTGACAAAAATGTATTGTCTACTTCGCGTGTAGTAATGAATTGCTATAATTACCCCAAACGAATTGTTGGAGTAAATATTTTTTGTGTTAATTTTTATGTTGGCAAGCTCGTCCCTTCAGTAGTCGATGTTTTTCTGTCTTCTGAAGATGTAGAAATAAAGTTCAGATTTTTTTACAAGCGAACTTTAAATCGACATGCACAACATAATGTATACAGTTTAAAAAGTTCTATGCTCACAAAATTAAATATACATCTATAATTATTAAACACAATAAAAAAACAGTTACAGTGTAAGCACTCGTAGGTAGTACTACTACAAACAACAATCAATTCGCAAATATCGTTTAATATTACCATAATTATGCTTCGCGGATAAGGTGGCTCTCAAGCCGGCTCCCCTGAGCACAAGCCACCATCGAACTTGGAACTGTTCCCGGGCTCTGGCGGCTCGCAGCGCTCCAACAACGGTAACACATACACAGTCATACATACACATACTTACGATACACATATTATCCAAGTTCAGAGTTGCTGAACTATTAAAAATAATAACAGTATAATTGTTATGCTGAAGATCAATACGCCACAAATAGTTTGCAAAAAAATTGCACACGTGAACGTTAGTTAGCAATTCTGTGCCATTATTACGTACATGTAGATACATATCCGTCATCTTTTATCATAAAAGGTATACTAAAGAACACATAATATTTTTTGGAACAACTTTATATTATAATAACTATACAGAATAAATTTAGTTTAGAAAAAGTTCATTGGATATGTACTTACATTGTATGTTAAACACAAAACATTTTCACTGATATCCCTAAGCATACTCATAAAAAAAAACCAAGTCTCTAAACAAATGTTTGCTACTAAACTAGAATATTTTTCTTAGGTGCATAAAAATAGTATAATTATTTAGTTTAATAAATATACATTTACTCGCAAATTACACATATTAGAAACATTAAAACTGTTCACGCAGTCGTCTCTGGGTTTTCTTTGCTTCGATTTAGTTTGAATTACTTCTATGTAATTTTTGTAGAGTTTTTTTTACTTTTGATTTATGTAGATGTTTATGCTACTCCAAGAACATATCTTATCGTTGTGCATGTAAAAATCATTCCAATCATGGGCCGCTGCATTCATAACCTTTGGTGTATAATGGCTTTAATTATTTGGACAGGCTTTGTTCCCATTCACGAAACGTAATTAACATAATATGAAATCTAAATATTATTTTGTTACCTATGTATAACAATAATGAAATATATAAAAGTGGTAAAAAATAAAGAAAAAAATATTTAAAAAAAAACGTTGAAATGTAAAACTAAGCTTTCCATTTGGTTCCTATAAAGAAATTTTAAAATTAATACTTACCTCATTTATTGCTTTAATATACAAGGATAATTTACCTACATTTGCTTCAGATGTTTAGCGTTTTCCAAAACTTAACAAAGTAGATATTTTTACTGAAATAATAATAATAGTACTATTAATGAAATGCAAGCTATTATTAATTAAATTTGAAAACTAGCTGCATGTAGAAAATGAAAAAAGTGTTTTGTTCTGTATTGAATTTTAGTACTTTGAAATTTAGTCCTAAGTGCCATTCAATTTTATTACTGAATTTTTCACAATTCCGTTTTTAATAAGCACTATTTTTATTTTCGGATTATATTTCAATTACTACATATAATTGAAGCATATCATTGCGTCATAATTTTTGTAATCATTGCAAGATGTAACCTGTCCATGTGTTTTAGTTTCGTCATTGTATTACGTAGTGGAATCACTTTTATGATTGTTGGTGGATACTATACAATTGCAACTTGGACAATTTTCAATCACTCTATGCTCTACCTTGCGTACGTGATAAAAAAATTTACTTAAATAGTGACCATATTAAATCTTAACATTATTCAGCACAAATAAATAAACAATCATTTATATTATAGAAAAATCATGGGAGATTTAGATGCTATAATTTTTTTTACGACTTGTCAATATAATATGGTCTTTAACATAATCTAGCTTAGTTGTAACCGTCATTAAAAGGGTCAATAAAGCTTAAGTATATTTTAGCAAAGGATCTTTTTAAAGCATTAACTTTTTTTAAATTAATCCTCATAGCCTCTCATTTAGTATTAAGATGGATATGTGGGGTAACTTAGAATGAATAAGATTAGAAATGAGTATATTCATATGAAGTATTAAAATGACTCCAGTGACAGAAAAGTTGAAGAGTGATAGGTTAGCATGGTATGGGCATGTCATAAGGAGTGATGAAAGTCATATAATGAGAAGAGAGTTAAGTATGAAGGTGGACGATTAAGGGAGTGGAGGAAGGCCGAAGAAGGCATAGATGGATTAAACGAGGAATGAAAATATGTGTATAGGAGATGTAAATACTGATAGAAGAGTGGAATAATGTTGTCGGTGCTGACCTTACTTAGATGGTATGGGAAATAAAAAGAAGCGCTTGGAAATTAGGACTCATTTTTCCTTTTTGGCTACTTGGACCAAATTACAAGATTACTAAATGCATATTTACTCCTTCCTCCTAGAAAGTAGAAACATGTATATATGATACATAGTTAGTTCGAATTTTTCGGATAGGGAATTAGTCCGATCACGACTTATTTGCATGTACGGCAACAGCCCAAGCCGAGGTTCGGCCACTTTGGCACCCTTGAGCTTGTTGCCTCGCTTTCGCGGTCGTGTGCTTTCTACGTTCACCCCAAAGCCCGATGAAGCTGTCAAAGGCTCTAATGGCTCCAGGGCCCTAGGCTAACAGTATAGTCAGTTGAAAAAAATATTAAAATTGTCTAATGTTACCTAAAAGGATTGATATCGGTTCCTTGATGACGTACTTAAAATTTAAAGATACGATGAGTCACTAGTGTTTATGATAATTTGAACAAGTCGCAAGTATAGTATTAACTGACATTACATTGAAATTTATATAAGCATTAAAGCCTTTGCGTGTCCACAGCGTCACCGCTCCCGTCGCCGGTTAAGTCCCCGGCGAGGACTCCACTCGCGCCCAACAAAGGACCCTGCTGCACTGCTCTATACGATTTCGAGCCGGAGAACCAGGGAGAACTGGGATTCAAGGTAACTGCCATGTTTTACGCACACACAAACTGTCAACAAACATGGAACATATTTATTTGAGTGACGATGGGCGTCACATGACATTTTGTCGATTGACGTGCCTTCGAATACAGCAATGAGCCTGAACTATCTGTGAAACAAAAAACACCAAGATTGGGCATTTTGTAATGCCCATCCATTCATCTACACATACATAAATCACGCCTATATCCCAACGGGGTAGGCAAAAACCACGTCCTTCCACCTGCTACGATCCTGGTATACCTCTTTCGCTTCTTCGACATTCATTAATCTTTTCATGCATGCTCGTCGGTTTAGAGCTTGACCTTACCTTTCTTCAGAACGTCTCCGATTTGATCGATAAATATTCGTCTAGGCCTTCCTCTACTAATGATTCCTTTCATACTCACATCATAAATTTGTATAGTCATTCTTCTTTCATTCATCCTCTCAACATGCATTCATCCATTCATCTATCCATCGTCAAATTGAAAATGTATCGCCTAGCACCCGTGGGTATGTTCCGGTGACTGCACTTGAGAGTCAGTCACTCTAGACTTAGCGTGTTACCGTTTTAAGCTACGTTAGCACTTAACATCAGGTAAGATTGGGGCAAATACCAAACCTATAAAGTTAAATGTGTAAACTACTTATAGCACAACATCATAACATCGGTTGTGACTATCTTCACTACAAAGAGGTTTAGCAAGCAACTTCATATGGAAAAGTTTTTTGCGATTTCTGAAATTTTTAGTACTCTAACCTCAGTTGGACCCACAGAGTTTATTGGTGCTTATAAGAAACATGATCGATTGGTATGAAAAAAAGTTTTTGTGTATAGTGCCTATTTTTTTTGCTAACTCTACACTTAAAAAAACCGTTATTGCCTGGTAATGGTTATGGTAATGCCCTTACTGCTCCATCTCAGAAATTCACCTGTACAGCTATAAAAACCTTTTTTGCGAACACACCGCTACTGCATGAACTCTGTGCAATGTAAATAGAAGAAATCTGTGATTTAAGTGTAACTTAATTTTTAGGAAAACGACGTAATCACACTCATCAACAAAGTGGACGACAATTGGTTCGAGGGCTCGCTGAACGGGAAGACCGGCTATTTCCCGATCAGCTACGTGCAGGTCACCGTACCCTTGCCCAACATGTAAACATTCCAACAACTTAAGTGTACATAATTATATTTACACACACATAAAAATACACACCGCGAACGTATTCATCTCACCGTAAATTTGGTGTAACACAACTCATTTTATTGAATCACTTACGCACAAGAAAATTTTAACCCAAACTGCGTATATAAAACAAAATATATCTTAATTGAATCTTTTTTTTTTTAATATACCTACATATATCAATTTAATGTTATCTTACAATAATACAGTGTATTTGGTGTATAGATATAAAATAAGATTGACATTAAGTACGTTAAATATATATGATTGAGATTATATAGGTTAGCCCATAGAATAATGATTAGTTTTCGCTGGCGCTTCAAATAGATACCGTCAGCATACTATAAAAATGCGGCAATCAAAACTACGCCGCATCGGCATACTCTAGTCAGTGTCACATCGACAAACTGGCGCGTTGACAAGCTTCATTTCAAATAGTCACTACACACTACGATATTAAGTTGCCGTATTCTAGGAGCTATTGTTTGTAGGTAGCGCGCATTTAGTCGAAGCGCTAGTGGAAACCAATCATTAATCTATGGATAAGCCTTAAAAAGTTGTGTTACGCTATTCCAGTAATTTTTGCATAAGATTCCAGTATTAAATAGACGATTAATAAATAAATTCTATCGCTGTGAGTTAAGAAGCTCAATTTAATAAAAGTGATTTATCTTTTACGTTTACGTGTCTATTCTACACCCAACGAGTTTCAACGTTTATTGGATTTTGTATTTATAAATGTCTTCCCTATGTAAACTGGATAATTTAACCTAAAATATTATAATATTCCAGATGTATTATGATTAATTAAATAGTGATGAATTAACTACTTAAATAAAAA
The DNA here is from genome assembly GCA_033032175.1 of Saturnia japonica. Taxonomy (NCBI): domain Eukaryota; kingdom Metazoa; phylum Arthropoda; class Insecta; order Lepidoptera; family Saturniidae; genus Saturnia; species Saturnia japonica. The sequence goes on along the minus strand of CM065321.1, from coordinate 6,732,383 downwards.
CCGGGTAACTTAATAATATACTTAGGTTTAATTATACAAATATTATAAAATGTTTTACAATAGCATTCCTCGCCAGTATTGTCTATATTTATTAGATGAAATCCCAAATAATTATTATAATCGATTTCCTGGTATTTTACATGAAAATGATATTATAGTATAATTGAATTGATTTCTTATTATTTTTTGATTTTGTAACCACTTTGTTTATGTAGCTAAAAGTGAAAAGACAATTTTAGATTTATTTAGAATATTAATAAATCTCGTTGCCATTTACATCATGACTATTTTATATGAAATGCATGTTATTATTATTAAAAAAAATGATTTGGGATCAAATAACCGCTATTATTTTGATATTGTAGGTTTAGTTAGAAATTTATTATATTTTAATGTTGTAACCAGTAATATGAGTTAAATAAATGGAAATTACCCAGTTACTTAACTTGGTCTGAAAATATACAGGCTGTAACATTTAAATGAGTCATTGAGGGGAACTCTGCAATTATAAGAGACAGAGAAATATATCCTAAAGAACCATTACATCTATTTTAAAGATAAGAAAAACTGCATTCATAGATTTTCAAAAAAAGTTATACACGAGTTGGGAATCGAACCTAATCATTTTAAGAAAAAAAAAATATTTGTCATTTTATTACGATAATAATTGACAGTGTAGGTTGTAAGGAGTAAATGTTGGTAAGAAACCCTGTGTCTAAAATTAAAAGAAAATGCTGAATTTAATTATTTTGTCTTGAAATTTTCATAGTAACAGCCATTTTCTTGGATGGAGTTGACTACTATCAACTCTTTTAGGTAACGATCTTGTTACTGCATTTTGTGTTTTCAAGTGATGAATTTGTTTTAAAATGATCTCTATGGTTGTTATTAGACCTTCGACGGTATCGTAACTGGCTTTGTATACTTTATATTTAAGGTTGGGATTCCACAAGAAATAATCAAGTGGGTTTAAATTTGGCGTACTCGTTTAAACCAATACATGTTAGTTGGAAGTTATTATTTAAGAAGTCTAGTTGTGATTCGACTATTTCAGGAAAGACGACGTCAAGTTACATTTCATTTAACTACCTATCGGGTTAGACTTCTGTATAATAAGGTTTTGTTCTGTAAAATGTATGATGGACGTTTGAACAATATGCATATCGAAATATTATACGATCTGTTACAATTCCTACGTGAGATATTGGGTGGATTCCTTATAACCTACACTGTCAATTATTATCGTAATAAAATGACATGCTTTTTTTTCTTAAAATGATTGGTTTCGATTCCCGACTCTTGTATAAGTTTTTTTTAAATCTATCAATGCAGTTTTTCTTATCTTTAAAATCGATGTCATAATTCCTTACAACATATTTCTCTATCTCTGATAGATTCGGAGTTCCCCCACTGACCCATTTAAATGTTACAGCCTGTATATTACCCAGTTTTATTAAGTTGGCCGGTGCAAAGATAACTTAGGCAGAAACTGTCTTGATTTTGTAACTGTGCTAGGTATAGGTAGATTTTTCCATACCTGAAAATTGTTTATAATCCTTTGCCTCAGCCTCAGCCTTAACCCAGTGCACACTTGGCCAAACTATCATATATGTATGTATATTATTTTCTCAAATATATTTTTTCGTGACAGCGCCGTATCTTCCGTTAATTCTTCACACAATTAATGATTCAAATATCATTTTAAAGCTTAAGTTTCCCACTATTGATGAAACATCGTTTAAAATTAATGATTACGTTAATTTCTTTTATTAAAAAACGTTTTCATTAGGCATGCCATCTGTTAATGCTAATGAAAATATATTCAAGGCGCCACCAATTAACAATCTGTTTAAATAATATGAGAGCTATTGATTGTTTTACATTCTATGTGGAATTATTCGCAAAAATCAGCTAGTATATTTTATTTATCATATAAACATTCCGTAATAGTGTGTATTTGCAGTACACTGCTAGAATAAGTAGCGTAAATGCAAGCAATGCATCTTTTTAAATAAAATTTTCAGCATCAAGTGAGACCGGTGATGTTAGAAATAACTAATTTTATACATAACTATAGAAAGTTCTGTCTTCTTTTATTTAAGATCTTTTAAAGTTTTAGCACTTCATTTTTTTATTAAGATGCACAAGATATAAGATTTATTGAAATTTCAATACTAGGTCACTTATGAAAAAACTTAATGTTTTAGGTAATTATGTAAACCGAGGCCACTTTAGATACTGAAAATAATGATACAATAGAAATAGGGACGACGCGGTCATGAATTGCATTTATTAAGTAAGCGTTTTCAAAGTTTGCCAAATGTCCGACCTCCATTCGAAGATAAAAATATTTTAGTTCATATATTTTCAGTAAAGGTTAATTATAATTGAGCAGGTATTATTAAATTATTTTTCCTTTTTGTGAAAATTCTTCATCCACTTTTTTCCTATTTTCTGCTGGCTTACACAAATTGCAACAAGGTACAATACAGAAAATAATGAATCAATTATCTCTCCAGGGCTACACGTAAATTTTTATGCAATGTACCTACTTGTATTTATATTGTTTGGCTCGGCAAAATAGCTGCTTATTATCTGATAGTAGCTAAGTATGGTTCAATCCAATCACTGAGATAAAGTTCCATCGACAGTTTTTTTTTACCCTCTAGGCTATTTAAAAAGAGAATAGTAAACACGTGTTATGTTGTCACTGCGGCCTATAGCTATCTAAAACCAACCTCAAAAGATCAAGTCTGACAACATCCGGTAGTATCATTTATTTTTTAATACACGATTGATTAACGATTAACTATCGATTGTTTCTTAGTACCGTATTTAACGTCTAGGTGACCGAGGACAAAATGGTAATTCACGTGATCTCTTTGGATGTATTGAAGTCAAACAAACTGGGTACTTTTATTTTAAAATATAGTAAATTTTTACTATCAATAGTTTAAACCTGACTATCGTTTAATCGATGTATAATGCACTGTGTCAGTGCGTGTTGCCAACTATGTGCGTATATATGACTTATGATTATTTATGGCAGGCTAAGAACATATTGTAATGTCCTTGTGATAATTGTAGATATCATGCAATCAGTGCAGTCTCCTACCATATTATTAAAAATAATTAAGTTTGCATTTTTGTTATTATTAGATGTATATAATTTTTAAACTTGCATAATAATTAATTTAGTTAACTTTATAGTAATTATTAAAACATTTTATTAAATAATCGATACCAAATATTAAATCAAATTAACAATTACTTGACGGCCTCTTTATAATGTTCGTTATATATTTAGAAGCACATACGTGTTAAAATCTTTGATCGTCGTAGTATATATCACTTTCTGTAAGGTTATTGGTGTTGCAGTAATACTGTATGTATGGTTTATATTCATCGCATTGTCGTCGTAATAAAAATACTTCATTAAATAAAGTTTCTGACATACTAAAGACAATACCTAGACCTAATGATAGTTGTATGTAAGTTCATAAATAAATTGTTCTATCTTCAAGTGTCTCTTAATGTAAGTATTTGAGCGAATAATCATTGGTGTTATGAGAATGTCATGTTTCACTGTTCTATTTAAGATGTTATGACGTGGACGAACCCGTATTTTACGAGTCTTCGTATGTAACTATATTTCTCTATATAATATAAGTTTAAATAGATTGTTTCAAATATAATAAACAACTGCTCTAATATTACATATATTGTTAATTTTTTTAAATCTATAAGGTACGGAAAGTTATATTATCTTGTTGGGAAGAGTTAAATGTAGCTTGATTATAATGCATAGTTTGGGAGGGGGCGTTCAAGTATTTCGTAATGTAATCCTCGACTGTATTGTACGTCATTTTTATTTTGTTTTCGTTGTCAGTATTCGTTAGTGTGTTACTCAAAAGCACATTGCTGTAGTTAGTGTTGTTAAAGTGAGTTCATACTGTAATGTAACAAGGAGATTTGCATCATCATTTGTTCTTGGCTTATAAAAGCTCTTATGTTTGGGGTGTTACGTACGTTTAAGGGAGGGCGATAAAACAAAAAATGCTACGGCGCGTTACATTTAAAAAGTTGCGTTACGTAATACTTGAACGCCCCTAAAGTAAAGATTGCTTGTTAATTATTTTTGTAGATATCAAGCAAATATTTTTAACGTTGGGCAGTCAATAAAATCATGTGACGTCAAGGATTTAAAAAAGGGAAATGTATTTGAAGGCGTTTGTCGGGTGTTGAGAGCACATTTATTTTTCCATAGCAAAGATTTTTTTTAATTGAACGTTAATTACTTGCCAAAGGGGACGTCCATTAATTACGTGAGGGGATTTTTTTTTATTTGTATCCTCTTTCGCTTATTGAGATTTAGTAAGACTCTAGAAGGCAAAACTTTGGTCCCTATGACGAAATCGCGGTAGCTAACGCGCCATACCCGTCCGTCTCTTCAATCAAGCGTGTTTGCACCCACGTCCACGAAACAACCGTTCCCTCCGCTCCCGCACACCGGCCACGACCTCACTCTCCAGCGACAACTCAAGCCTAGGTTCGTTCCTCCGACATGGAGCTCTTGAGCCATGCAGCCGCTGGCGCGATACAGTAACACTGCACTTGTAATCATTAACTACCAACAGACTGACATCATTACACTGCAACATGACATACGTGCACACCACACAGGTATGACATAGGTTTTGTAAGGGACCTTTTTTCTTTTTTGGCTAGTTTGACTTGACCAAATTGCCAAATTTCTAAATGCGTATACGCATGTTTTTTCTTCATCCAAGAAGGCAGAAATACGTATAGTTGGATCGAATTTTACGGATACGGAATTACTTAGATCGCGACTTAATTGCATGTACGGCAACAGCCCAAGCCTAGGTTTAGCCACTTTGGCACCCTTGAGCTTGTTGCACCGCTTTCGCGGCTTAGTGCCTTCGTGCCGTGAAGTTGTCAAAGCATCTAATGCTTAAGGCTAACAGTGTAGTCACTTCGAAAAAAATACTCCCCACTCTCATTCGTGTGTGATTTACCTATAGTTTTCAAATGATTACATTTTATATATTTATTATGTTCATGTATTTTGCTTCTTGCCGCTAAGTCTGTATTTATCTAAAATAATGTAATAAATTCCATTTTTTATTGACTTTAAATAACATTTGGTGAGATTTTGTCGGACTCCTCTCTTATTTTGAGCTCACGTAATTAATAACGCCCCCTAATTAAATGTGAAAAAATGAATAAATCACGAGATTTATTCCAATTATTTTACTGTTTCTTCTTTCCTCGTGAATAAAGTCTAGGCTACAAATACCAATATGAAATTTATTGAAAAACTAGTTTTCAATAATATTTTATTGAAATGTTATTATTATTTCCATTGACAGACAGACAGATTGTGAACAATCCTTTGGTAAATAGAGGGTTAGTATAAGTAGGTCGTTTATTGATGCATTGTTAATAAGTTCGCCAGGTATTTTCATATAATATCAACGTATGTATATTTCTTGTTCATGTTATTGTAATTTAATAGAATAATTGACGATTGATGAAATGTACCTAATGCGAATACTTTTATTGATTTGTATAAAAATATCCCAAACTTTTACTCGTTTTCGCCTTCTAATAAAATGTTACAATGAAACAATTTTGATTGTTTTATTTAATCATAGTCTTCGTGCGTCCTAATCCTTGAGAATCCATTGTAAATTGTAATAAGTTAATTCTGACAGATATGTAGTTTTTGCAATAACTTTTTATCTTGTATATAAGTAAGAACTGTGCTCCGTGGATGGCATAAAAATGCTAATTTTTACGTACATTCGTGTTCTTGAGACCCGAAGGGTTAAATGGCTTAAATGCTAAGTAAACCCTAAGAGATATAGCAAATTTATGTAATATATAATTATAGGCATTAAAAAGACCTACAAAAAAGTCCGGGAGAGTATATACATCTATCTTCTAACGACCACCCACAATAAGCATTTTTGTCTTTAAAATAGCCGGAAGCGGGGGAGCAAGATTCGCGCAGGCATTCTGTATTCCACGTGAGCGAAGCCACGGGCACAGCTTGTTAACAATAATTTTTGTCTTTTTATTGAAACATGTTTATTGAAATTGATTATTTTATTAAAGAAAGTTATGATTGTGAATATTTCAAGTAAGTTTAATTCAATTTCTCAAGAAAACATGAAAAAAATTGACTATATTTAAAACAAAAATAGATTTATAATTTTCAAAGATAATTGTTTTTTTTAAATGTCAACTACGGAAAATCTTACGATTCTGATTAATATGAGGTCATTGGAAAATTTGATACCAATGTTGGATATAAGGGAAAGGGAGGGCAACTAGCAGGGGCCTCCACAAGAGCGGGCCCCCACATAAAATGTACTTATTAAAATAAAAAAAGTTTGGTAAATCTAAATATATTTCAGTTGAATAAATATGTAGTTAGTTATTATATACGAAAGTTCCAATTAATCGAATTAAAAGTATTTTTAATTTGTTCAGTAACCGCCTGTCAAAGTTACCCTTACTTAGCATTGAAAGTAATTTACTCCAGCAGCTTGATTTCAGTGAAATCATCATAAAAATTTCGTTCAAATAAGTTTGCCAGGACCATTTGTATGATAGGCTATAATTTAAAGTTTATTACTGATCTGTTTTCTGAATAGATTTAATTGGTCTCGCAATTGATAATTAAACACTAGAAAGTATAATTATTTAACCTATTTGGAAAATAATTAGGGGCCTCCACACCTCTAAATCCGGCCGTCTGACAAAATACTTATGTACAGGATGAAAATGAGCCAGTCATTTAGCTAGACTCTCAAATAATTTTACAAACATATTACATTACATTTAATACCAATTTATTAATAAAGTTAAAAGGTATATTTATGTTCAGAATAAATCTTTGTCCAACCAGAAAATAAAAATGGGAAACAGTGAACAGTGAACAAAGAAAACAAAAATAAACAGAATCATATTTATTGAAGAAAATAATACATATTTATTGCATAATGAAACTGGAATAATAATGTGCTTTAGTGGCTTTAAGA